>RAOV01000010.1:448504-1839888 GCA_009806015.1 Neurospora sp. CHS-2018b | reverse complement strand
CGTTGTTCTTTGGCACCCCCCCCCCCCCCCCCCCCCCCCCCTCTTCCCTTTAACTAGGTAATCATCCCAGTATTTGAGGGGCATCCTCAGCTTCACTTCTTCAATTTTTTGATCAAGTCCATCTCTTTCTCTTCCGTTTGTCTCGCCTTCTTGCTTTAACATTCGGGCGTCAGCGACACCAATAATCAACATAGAATCTGCTTTGTTTCGCGAGCGTCGAAGCGACAGTCCCATCTTGACGATGGTTGACTGTGACATGATATCAGGAGGTGGGAGCTCCAAAATTACCTACCTCTGGTGTTCGCCTAGAGGATAGCAATGTTACAGCAAATGACTGACGTTCCACAGCAATGTCTCTGGATTCGATTAGTACCACCTCTTGCCGTTTTGCTACACCTGAATCACCGCCTTTCGGTTCCAAAATGTGCGCAAACTTGAGGCGAAGCCACGATCGGTCATCATATCCGGCAGATGACAACAAGGCGCAGCTATTTGCTAAGTAGGAAGCCGGGACAGCACTGAGCACAGGCTTCTCTCGTGCGAGTACCACGAAGGCCAGGCAGTTGACACAACCACCGAAATCTGGCAGCTTGACAGCTTGGGGCCTTGAGCCCCTTGCTTGACTGGATGAGGTTGGACTCCGAGTACGTGTACCCTAACGATGGAGACATTGTGTGCAGAGACAATCGGTTGGGCTTGCGTGTTTTGGGGCGGTTTGATTCTGTGAAACCTGCCCAGTGGCGGTCGTTACTTCCGTCACCCACCCTCCGGCAGCGGGCCTCTGCCAGGTAAGACATCTGCAATTGTTCGAATCCTGCGTGCTCGGCAACCTTTTCTGCCACATTCATCTTTTCAATTGTCATCTCGAATACCCTACTCTTCTCTCCAATGGCTTACTACGTTGGTGCCGACCCACGACACCTACCAGACGACAGCGATGATCCAGATGCGAACAAATCAGCCCCGATCGACCGGCTGACACATCCCGAACCAACATGGCCATGAACCTTTTGCCAAAGCACGCGTCACCAGTCAAACCTTGAGGACATGACGATGACATATTGGCGAGGTGTGAGACGCCCCAAATCTGCCTCCCGGGTTCTAGACCGTTGAAATTCGCGACAAGATCACTGACGTACTACCCCGTGTCTCCAGATGGGATCAGTATCACCCCGCCCTTCGCTTCTCTCCGTCCATGAGCCACCAAATGTTCCCAGCAATTCGAGGGGCAGTAGCGATCTACCTGATGGAATCACATAGCGCAGGGCGGTTGTTACCTGCTAGCTTGACGGGTGATACTGATACACAAAGCCTTCATCATGCAAGCTGAGCAACGGCCAGGCGCATGCCACAGCCACCGAGATCCCGCAACTTGACAGCCCAAACTCCTGCTTGACTGGAATGAATGTGGAGAAACTCCGAGTTATGTGAAACCACAGAGTTGTGTGTGCAACGGTAGCTATGCTGTCTTTGTGTTCCGAGCACTTGACATGGCCTTTGTGAGGTGTATACAAGTCACACCTCCGGGGCCACTGGGAGTACTGCGCACGTTAGGTTCCTGTCTCCACCTCCAGGAATCAAAGTATATAATTAACATGACCCAGCATTTATTGCTTCCTTGTTCTGGTTCGGAAGAGCATATCTGAACTGCAAATCCTTCATCCTGATCTTCTCCACCTGCACCACAGTTTTAGCATGTCAACCGCTGAGCCAACCATGGAGTCGTTAACCGAAACAATCCCGCTTCAGACTCGAACTCAACATAAAGGGGTTTTCGTCGACAATGTGACCAGCATTAACCTCGAGAAGGACACAGGTAATAGCGCGGTATCGCAGTGGAAGCCGGGAATTGTCAGAAGATTCCCGGTCTTTGGCCTTGTCGCCCTGGTGCTGAGCATAGCTTGTGAGTTTTACACATAGTTGCCTCTGCTGATTCATATTGCTTGACTGCGCTTTGGGACCTCGAACATGGTCACCCACTAATCTGCATGCCTAGGTACTGCAATTGCCGTCGCTGTTATTCTCTTGACTGAGGGCACACCGGTGGATGGATGGTGGTCCGGCGTCAGACAACCTGGCGTTCTCTTGGCTTATACCTCGACAGTTGCTAATATTTTGATGGCCATTTCTTTCGTCGAAGGGTGTGTGGTCTTTTTCTGGACACAAGCGGTAATAGGAGAAATGAGAGTCGGTGTTTCGCGTTTATCCATTATCGGTGTGCTCTTTGAAGTGACCTGTCTCTAACTTCTTTTCGTAAAACTACAGATCAGTAGCCTACATTACTATTGGATGGGATCTACCGGTGTTCTTGGTGCTCTCAAAGCGATCTGTCTCAGAAAAGCTACTCGCGTTAGCCTCGGTAAGTTGGCATCTCCTTTCCCCAAATGTTCGCTTCTTCAAGCTGGGTTGTTTGGGAGATACGTCAAAGATTTTTGCATCAGATATGGTACTGGCTAACTGGGGATTTCATTTTCCAAGTGTCCATTTTAATCACAATAACAACTCTCCTTCGTGGCCCCCTGATACAAAGAGCCTCCTTTGTTGTCAACGTGCCAGTTGCTGGGGGCACGATCGATCTGCAGGTGCAGCCAGATATGGACGATGATTGGGGCGCGACCACAGATATACTCCATACCCAGCTTTACTTTTTCCCTGACTTCTCAACTGTCATTGCGGAGTTTCTATCCAAGACTCCAATTACCATTGGCGGAGAGAAGTGTCAAGACTGCTCTTTTGACATTCAAGTAAGTACAGCCCGAGAGTGAGTGCCATAGCCGCTCACATAGACCAACACCGCTTAGCGCTTGTTCTCGTGGACGTTATGGTTTAAAACATCAAATAGACCTCAACAATGGCGACTTAACTGACCGTCTGCCAAGGCCTTTGGCTTTAATGTCACGAACTGTACCACGGAAGCCACGGATAAATACGACTTCAATGACGGTTACACTTATTACACAAACATCACCCTATTCAAAACCAATGTAATAGTCAGCAACTCCTTCAACTATGGAAAAACGTTGACTATTACCGCAGTACGAAAGAACACCCAAGATTGCACTGGTCAGCTGATTGAAGAGGTATGTGAGCTTGTTCCCGCGTCAATGAACTACCATCTCAATCTGAAGGGAGATATCGCAACGTTCAAGTCAGACAATTGGAAAGACGACTCTGCCTTGAGACATTTGTATGTATTCCACAAGCATTTCTTCCATGGCTTTACTTTGTTAATTCTGATCAGCATGTCTAACAACCTACAACACCTAGGAACATGACTGTGCCCTCACCACCAGAAAACCTTGACTTGGATGTCCCTATGGAAACCACCATACTGCCGCTTCAAAGAATCGGACAAACCATTTTCAAGTCAGAACTGAATACGACATTTACGGGTTCAACGTGGACTTCAACAACTGCCCAGGAACAGGTCCTCCCCAAAATATTCTTCGCAGGTAAACCTGTAACCCAAGAAAATGACGACGGCTGCTCGGAACACTATACTAGCCCAATGGACTACATCATCAACAACTATCGCGAGCTAGCCTTTCGCATGTCCGTCCACGCGGGGGCGGAAAAGAAATTGAACCAAACGGTTCAATATACCAGCCATCTAGTCGAGGCAAGATACGCTGCCAGCATTCCATCGCTCATCCTTGCCGTCATAATCAGCATTCTTGGACCACTGGCGACACTAATCCTTTTCTGGGGTTGGTGGAACCTGGGAAGAAGCTTTTCGATGAGCCCGCTGGAGCTCGCAAACGCGATTCTTTACCCTGGCCTGGATCCTTCCACCGCAACATGGAATGGGGACACCGAGCTCGAACTCTCAAGGATCTTTGCCAACTGCAGCAGCAATGCTTCAGCTGAGAAGCTGGCACGTCAAGTCGGTCAAAGGCCTGTTGAAGCTGATGGGAAACAACGAGAGCCAACGTTGCAGTATGGTGTGCTGGAGAGTACGGGTCGTTTGGCTTTTGGCTTTACCAAGTCAGGGCTTGTTCGGGAGCCGAACGAAGGGGAGTTGCTATGAGGTGACGCGTTTGCTGAAGGAATAGTGGTACGGAAGAGGAAGCGGATGTACGGTTCCCTTTTGCTCTCGAGTCTCTACCTGTCATCCACTGATTGTGCACATCAGGCATCATATTACCACAAGACGGCTTGAAACAATCACATCATCTACGAAAAGCGGGCATTCACAAAGAGCATCTTCACATTCAAACTTGATCTCAAGGACAACGCACTTCTCAGTTGCAATTTATCTTCAGCAAAACCAAGCCAAATCGACGGTCTCACCCCTTCCCACTTCCCTGCAACACATAACAGGCCCAACTACCTACCACCTACTTCCCAACCTTCTCGAGCTTCCCTACTCCCAACCACTACTTGTTCTTGACCCACACCCTCCTGAATCGATCATACACCCAAATTCTATTCGCTCTACATGACCTACACGGGATGGACGGATAGTTACGCGGCTGAAGAGGTGGTACCGCACCCGGCGGGGATATGCGGGCGCTGGGAGTCTGGGAGGTAGAGCCATGGTAGGTAGTGGTAGTGCCTCTGGTGAGGGTGTGTCCGCAGAGGAAGGTGATGGTAACTTCCCGGATGGGGATGGCGTTTGGGACGGCGTTTGTGGACATTTTGTTGTTGGATATCGGGGTAATTATGAGAAATATGGATATGATGGTGTATGACTGTCGCTTTTTTCTGGGTATGGCTTCCTTGGATTTACCGAGAAAGCGTGGACTTGTTGGGCTTTATATGGGAGTCAAAAGGGAAAGAAGGGTTGTGTCGGTCATTGGTAGAAATGGAGAAAAGAGCGTTATGATGCATTATCGACTGGCGAAGCGGGGAGTGACCATGTGCACTGATCAACATTACTTCACTGACTACCAAACTGTCTAAAAGTGTCGCAAGACTTGGAGATGGGATGATGTTGAAACTGCGATGGGTACCTTACACTTCACGTTTGAGACTTGAGATCACCACAGTACCACGAGACCGTTGCTTGAGCTCTTCACAGGATTCCAAGTGAACCACAGGACGGCTGCTTCAGTCGGTCACGGACACTTTGTCTCTACGTTCTAACACAGGACTTGGTGAATAAAGCAGTCTCACCATCCATGCGTGAATCATGATGAGCCGTTCGATTCATTCTTCATCCGTGAATAAGAGTGAAAATGAGGTGATAAAGATCAAAGGCGACGCCAAGCAAGGCACGGTGAGGTGTTCTTGGACAGTGAGATGACGCACTCAATGCTCAACACCGCAAAGAACTTGAACTACCTTAGCACGATGTACAAGAGATTAAAAAGAAAATGAGAGTAGGTAAAAAGGAATACGCCGCCAGGGATTCGAACCCTAGTCTGCGGCACGATGTATAGTCGATAGCGTTTGCGAGTAACCGCCGTGTTCAACCGCTACACCAGCGGGGTGTTATTGTGTTTGTTGATATGAGCAAGGAAAGAAGAAATCTATAAAGGGTGGTTGGTACTGTGTGGTTATGTACGGTAAAGAAGGAAGGTGCGGGGTTGATGTGCTCTGTCTGGTTGGTCTGCTGAGGGTTTGGCGAGGAAGGAGCGATGCATGAGCAGTGCAGTGGAAGTCACGGGAGGTTGGTAACTGCCTTGATCTATGCTGTCGACGATAAGGTTGCAGATGATGCCTGCCAGGTTTTGGACTCTTGGTGAGCAATGAGTCGGATGCTTAAACGGCCGCTCCCTGCGTCACAGACTTCATCTTTCAAGCTTTGACCAAAAGCAACATGAACCATCAAACAGTTCACAATTGGAAGACGAGTACGATCACCTATAGGTAAACGATTCATAAGGTACCTACTAACCCCATCTTTTTGAAGCAAGCTGTCGTGGATAGCTGTCACGTTACATAGCCCAGCTTGTTCCTATGATCCATTCCCATCGACTATCAACGTCTCGAAGTTTCCCAGCCCCCTTTCCACGCAGTGCGCTGAGTCTGGGTTATGTCCTTCCCGCTCTCTCTTCCGCCCCTATTCAGTTTTTTTTCCTCCACAGTGAGTGGTCAGGCCGTCAGAGTAAGGTGCCCTGGTCCTAACGAGTCCTAACCCACTTCCCCATCCCCCTCTCAAACACCCAAACCCTCTCATCGACACAATCTTGGCACGGAAAGCGCACCTCCACCATCCGAGACCGATTTGATTTCTTGTCCTTGGGCTGCGAGCTATACGGGTCGGCGAAGAGGGCGGAGGTGTGGCCGCAGATGTAAAGGATTGGGCCGGGAGGGCCGTAGTTGTTGGGTGCGTTGGGCATTTTGATGGGTGCCCACTGTGGAGGGATTTAGATGTGGTACCTGTATTAAAGTAGAAATTAGAAACAGAAGAGCGCCCAAACAAAATGACTGGCAGTGATGACCGACTGGAGATTGGTTAATTCTGACGAGGGACTGGTGACGTGCCCCTGATGATACCGACAGGAAGTGGTGATGTGTTGTTGGATAGGAGAAGGAGGACGAAGAATCTGCGCGACGATCTAAATACCAGTTTGTGGGCTAGAGCTGGGAATTCCCGCCGTCCATTGAATGGACTGGGGCAACGGAAGTGACGGTGAATGCGCCCTAATGAATCCGGATGATAGTTCAGCAGGCATTGAGGTGTGCGATGACAGTGTTCGAGAGACTGGTACACGTGTGTCCAGTCTGGAAGCCGTTGGCGCACACTCGTTTTTTCGCACTGCTATCATGCTCGTGACTCACTTGAGGGGCAAGATAATAGCACAATAGCACTGGAAGCAATGTTATTTGATTGTATTCAGAAGGAAGACAAGACTGTACCAACAGACGCGGGGAGAAACTTCAGGTGGGTGAGTGAACGTGGTGATGGGATGTTGATCCTAGCCGGCAGGCAGGCGGGTGGCGGCACAGGACATGAAGAGTCGCAATATCTGTCATATCCCCCGTACTGAGGGAAGCATGAACAGAACGACCTTCACCCATGTGAAACGCTTAGCTGGAGTGGAGGTTGAGATGGAATGTGAAGGCTGGATGGAAGTTTGGAGACGCATCACTCAATACCAGGCAGTGCTGGTAACGCGGATAAACCAAGGTTTGAGGTACCTACCTAGAGGTAGTTATCAGACGTTTGTAACGGCCTAGGCCCATGACCGCTGAACTCAAAGGGTACCGTACCAGGAGGAGGGGGGTAGAAGTTGCCGTCAATTGACCGTCCTCGATTTAAAAACCGTCATTCGTCTATAAAACCGAAAATAACGTTGAAAATTATAGATGTTGAAAGATTAGGACATTTAAATGGTTTCAACGGTTAAATGACGGTTGTCTTTTTCGGATGTTTGAGAAGTCTTGGACGTTGAACCCCAAATGAACCCCAAAGCTAAGAAGTTGAAGAAGAAGCACCTTCCCTCAGAAGAAAGAGCACTTTCCTATTTATAAATATTAATTTTAAATACTTTTTTCGATTAGATAGAAATAGTCTTTTGGCCAAGCCGTCTTGCGCGTAAATAGAAATTAATCTTTTACTAAATTTTATATTCGAATCCTAACCGTATAATTTATTTTCGTAATACCTTCGCTTTAAAACCGTAACCACCAAGATGACCAAGAAGTAGTATTACCAAAATAACTAAGAAGAAGCATTACTAAGATAACCAAGAAGAAGTATTACTAAGATGACCAAGAAGAAGCATTACTAAGATGACTAAGAAGAAGAAGAAGAAGAAGCACTAAGAAGGTGTAGCATCCTTTTGCCTTTGCCTAGGTACTTTTTTTTCGGACGTTTGCATTTTCGGACGTTTAGCGGGATTTTGACGTCTCAAAATTTAAACGTTTAAGAATTTCTGTACAGGACTTGGATTGTTTCCCTGCCGGTAAATGTCTGAAAATTTCAACGGTCATTTTACGGTCAATTGACGGCAACTTCTACCCCCCTCCTCCCAGTACGGTACTTAGGTAGTCACCTGTACCGTTGTTGTAGGCACGGATAATAGTAAGGGCGAAGTTGGAAGTCCGTGCCCTGGGTGCCTAAGGTATTCACTGAGGGGGGCTTCCTATTCAGCGGCATTCTTCTTCCTGGAATTTCCACTTGGGCTGCCCCGCGGTTTTCGTTTTTCCTCTTCCCTTGTGCGCGAGGATCAAGAACTTTTCTGTCGTCGCGCTTTTACCTCCAACACACGACAATTTAGACCACACACAAGTGCTTCAAGTTAGTTCGTCCTCGTAGGACGTAGACTCTTTGCGCTTCTTTCCCTTGACCACGGACCAGCAACAAGTCCATCACGCCCTTTCGATCTGTCTGCGGTATCGACAGCGATCTGCTCACCTCGTCCTCACAAGAAAAAACAACCGCAACACCACAATCACGGCCATAACTGTCCGGCACTTTAAGTTGAACACCTTCAACCTACAGCCACTCGCTACCTAGGTAGGTATCTGTCTGAGGCGCAATCACCAGGTACAACTCCACGTACCTCCACGCACCTCCACATACCTTTACTCACCTCTAGTCTTCTAGGTAGTCACCTCTGGCCACTCTGGTCACCTCGAACCTCAAACCTCACAAACATCACACCACTCACCACTCACCCAAACCTCACCACTCACCCAAACCTCACAAGCCTCACAAGCCTCACAACCTTACAACCTCAACCTCAAACCCCCCAACCCCCACAACCCAACCGCCAAAAATGTCCTGGGGCCCCAACGCAAACAACCCGGACAACAGAGTCCTCAGATACCCCAGGGACTACTACCCCATCGGTCCCCTCCTCTACATCTGCGGCCACATGTGCGCGGTCGGCACCGAGCTGTACGGCTGTAAGCCCGGCGAGAAGCCTGTTTTGTCGGACCTCGATCGTAAGGACGTGAACGAGGTAGCCTGGCCGTGCCTGGAGTGTAAGGATTCTCGGGCTTGGGTGGTTGACAAGGAGGTGAGGAAGTGGGTTGCGAACCCGGCTGCCGTTGTTGGGGCTGCTTCCGTTGCCAGGGCTGCTCCCGTTGTTAGGGCTGCTTCCGTCGTCGCTGGGGCTTCGGCTGCCGTCGCTGGGGCTCCTGTCGTTACGGCTGCTCCCGTCGCTGGGGCTCCGGCTCCCGTCGTCGCTACGGCTCGTCAGCAGCAGCAGCAGCAGCAGCTTGAGAAGCACATGCAGCTTGCAAGGGAGATAGAGCAGCTTGAGTTGGAGAAGAAGTGGCTTGAAGAGGAGCTCCAGAAGGTTTCATCATCGTCCCGCAAGTAGAGGTAGTCTCGCTACCCTACCTACCTTAGGTATGCTTCTCACTAGGTACCTTACTTACCTTGCCCACTACCAAAGGCAGATTACTAACCTATAGTCAAAGACGAAGGACCGTAAACAATACCTTACCTTGACAACATTCAAGAGCTCTTGTCGGGGACAAGATCTCCTAGAGGTACTTTTGCACCGAACCGGAAGATCTCACCAGCCCCAAGCTCCTCATCAGGGTATAAGCATAGAGAGGTTAGGAGACGATATCCAGCAACTCATCGTTGCAGAAAGGGCCGAGTTTGCGCGAGATCCGCTGGACGTAGGTAAACAAACTAGACTGAACCTTCTTGGACTCCAGCGTTAGGATGAGGTAGAGTTGGTTATGTGGTTGTTGATGGTGTGGCAACTCGGGCTAGGAATCATTGGAGGAAGGAGGGACATGGGTGGCATCATTGCAAGAAGCTTCGACGCGTTGCAGACAAGACAGTAAAGAATGGGAATGGAATTTGACAGCTTTGAAGTTCGTTTGAGAGGTAGACACTAGTCGATTGTTCAACAAACGACACATCCTTTCACAACGACCAGATGTCTGTGATAACCTATATGTGTTGATAGCCCAACCACGACGTGGACTTCCAGGTCGGGTACAGCTAGGAGTGTGTCATGTGCTCCAATCCTTGACTTGGACAGCACCGCAATGATGACCGAATCAGGAAATATTTCTCGAGGAATCCTAACCGATCAAGTCAGCACCGGGTCCAAGGGCTAAATAGAGGTCCATTTAGTGCCCGGCTCCATGGCCGTGCTTGTGAGGCTAGCTGTAACCTGTGATGAATGAAAGCCCAGAGCCCAAGAATCGGATGTCCACCTATCACCTCATTCTTCCCAACAGCTCATCTGATCCAGTGATCAGTCACTAATCGAAATCACGGATCACACACATGATCACGCCTTTGCTTACTAGGCGCTAAGACCTGCCATGCTTATCTTCCTCCGTTTAGTCATCTATGACGGTGATACGAAAGAGAGAGCATGTAAGGTGCACTGAATTCTGTATGTAGTACGGGTGTCAGTATTGATTGGAAATCAAGCGAAGCCGGAGTGCCAGAGCCAGTCCAGCCGGAACCGCGTACTCGTCCATCTGCCAAAACCTACCGCTGTGTAAGCGCTTAAGTTGTGACACAGAAGCAAGGTTCTATGCCATACCTTTGCCGTTCCTGCCCCGGTATTAAGCGGCCGCAATCGGAGACAAGGCGCCGCATAGTCACATAGCCGCCGGCGTACCAAACTACCGTGCCGTACTTGAACAGCTGGATAGTCCCTCGTGCTACCCGATAGTGAGGCGAGTGACGCCCATATGGTACCAAGACGGGAACTTTTCTTGGGTTAGGTGTGGTGAAAAGGGCGGTTGAAGGTCGTATAAGCGGGACGGAGTTTGGGGTTCATTCGTCACGAGTGCTTGGGGTCAGAAGGGTGGAAGCAGCTCGTTGACTTTTCCACGGAACCATTGGCTACCAGACGAAGATTTGCGAAGCTCGACCGTGGATTCGTCTTCCGACCAAGCAGAGGAGAGATGCGCATGCTCCAAGGGATCTGTCCCAAGCCGCCTTGGGCCCCATCAGCATGGTGGTGTGGGTTCCATCCCTAGCACCACGAATACCATGCCGGCACTGTCACAGCCGGTTCCGCGTTGGCATGGCTTGGTATTCGGATTTGTGGAACATGAGATGCTATCCAGACTTCGGGGGCCTCATGCTTGGCTAGAATGTCAGTCACGATGGGATGGCTTGTCGTAACGTCGAGGACTTGCCCGTAATAGGTGCTTCCTCGTATAGAAATCGAGGTTCACCGCTTCGAGGCTCGTTGAAAGCACCTGAAGTAACCACACATTAGCCAATGGTGAGCAGTCCTTCATATTGCGATTCTTGGGTAAGGCCATTGGGTGTCACTCGTTGGAGAGATACTCAGGAAAAGATCATGAACCTGGCCCCAGAACCGGCGGTCGGAGGGTAGCTAAACCGTAATATGATGACGAAAGCGGATTCTGAGCCGCGTTGTGGGTGGGCGGAATGGGCATGGTCATCGCTGACTGAGCTGCCGAGTGTCGTGTAGCTCGGCTGGGATGAGACGTACATATGCGGCTCTGCGAGATCGCCATTGTAGCATTGGTGAATCTGGATAACTCATAGTGCAGGACGATCGGAACGCAATGGCTCGTGTTGGTGGACATAGTTCGTGTCGTCAATTCCATTTCCCTGCTGCCTAATGGTCAGAGAATACTTGCAGGCAAAGATCATGGTATACGCAATCTCTGGCTGCGCAGCCTCAATGCCTCGTGTACGTGTATATTAGTGGGAGGCAAATTTGAGCCTCATGTTTCCCCCAGCTGAACTCAGCTGGACACGGGATCAGGTTGTCGGTCAAGGTACGTACCGACCTGACTTGTCCGTGAGAAATCCCAACCCCGAATCGTATCCCATCCAGTCATGGCTTGTCTTCCGAATGAAGTCATATCAAAGGTTCCCCCAGCCATGTATAAGGTCCGCGGTTTGGTGTTGTTGTTGATATGTCCATGTGGTGATTAGCCGCTGAATTCACGGTCTACAGCGCTGTTTATTCCTGGTTATGCTCTAAGCTTCTCGGTTGGGTACCAAATGGTTGGATATGACCAATGGGAACCCGCGAATCGAACGGGGAGCACCGAATTGGGAAGGACAGAATCGTCAATTGCCAGTGGGCACATTTAACCCATTATACGGCCGTTGACAGCACGTTGCAACGATCCGTTCGCCTTTTTTGGGGTGCAACCGGGTGAAAAAGATACTTCTGAACTCAAAAGTGGTCTGGGCTTTTTTTGGTCTTGGCATCCCGGTGAAAATGAAGAAGTATTTGCAAAACACCATTTTCGATGAACATCCGGTTGCACGTTTTGGCGGAGGCTTGTAGCCAATAGGAATTGTTGTATCCGCCAAGACGTGTAACCGGGTGAATAAATTGGTCCGAGCTTTGACAACTTCAAAAAAAGGTACTTCGAGCAGTGACTTCCAACAATTTGGGCTAATTTCTGGCCAATGTACCGCCCCAACTTTTTCACCCGGTTACACCCCAAAAACAGCGAACGGATCACACCCTGAGTGATTGACTCAGGGCCAGCAGAGTGGCTGCAATGACAGCCATTGTTCCCTGACGGGTGAGCTATGGACATCGGGGAGTCAAATGTGTTTCTGACTGTAGTGTCCAGCAATCGGTTGATGAATGGCGGTCAAGTCAAGAAGCTTGTATGGTTACGTGGACATTCGCAGAAAAGGAGATTTGGTGTTTGACGAGGAAACATTCGGATGAACAGGATCCGGGGCAGTGACCCTGGAGATGGCGGGGAAGGGCCCTGTAAGTTGGTGGATACTCCACTGAAGTAGAGCAACTACCGAAGGGTCAGCAGGCAACGACAATGTTCCCATCATTGAAACCAGAGTTGTCAACGTCAGCATTTTGTGGGACATCCAAGTGAATGGATCCTAGTCAATCTGGGTTCGGGCTAGGAGTCGGCTTTCGGAAGACAAAGTAGCGGAATGATGATGTGTAGTAGTGGTCTTCGTGACGGCGAACATGGTCTTTGGAACTGGGAGAGAGGAATGTCTGATGGCATCGCAAACACTTTGGGTTGCAGAAAACAACATATCCAACACCGAATCACATCAAGATATTAGACAAGGGGTCAGGAACTGGTGTTGTCAAGGGGTGTCTCATAGGGCTGATGGATGGTAAAAGAGGGTGTCAAGCTGCTGCCAAATCTCGGACCGTCGGACACGAAAAGGAAGGAAAAAGGGGAACACAGCAGGCAAGATCGCCGCTCGCAATCGTCCACACACCATCGTGTCAGCAGACACGTCCCGGAAACTCGCATGGAAGATATGAAATCAGAATTCGTACAAGCGTCCCGTCTACATGGTAAGCGACATAGACGAGCGCCAAATGTCAGCAATTGATACATGTTCCCGCTGTTGTTGGCTCGAGTGCCGCGGATGGGTCTCGGTGTGGTAAACAGTCACTTGTGAACTGAAGTGTGACTAAGCAGCAACAAGAGGTCGTGATATCGATTGATGTGTCATGGCCGGAGTAACTGAAGGTAAGATTTGCGTTGGCGGAGGAATTGAAATTTTGAACAAGAGGCGACCATGATGTCTTGCCAGGCCGAGAAGGAGCCTGAATGTCACAATGTCATTTTGGTGTTTGCCCTGCGGTGAGAAAGTTGTTTGTCGAGAAGAATTTGATGCGACGGAACAAGATGGAGTTGGAAATGATCTACAGGAAGACGTCTGAGACTGCCCCTGGACAGCTGTTTGAGATGGAAGGAGTGCCCTGGGAGGGCTGCAGGTGGAATGGCGCAATGTGGGGCACCTTGACCGTTGAGGAGGCGCTCTCAGGCGCTTTTAACCCGCTAAAAAGCACCGCACTAACACCACCTCACCATGACGAACCAAGGTACCAGATCAGGTCATGACAACATAGTAAACATTGATTGTTCAACACAATGCCAGACCGCTTGTTTAGATATCCAAAGATACTCCATCGTGGCGACTTTTGTTCCCAGATTTTACGGCTGGGACACATTCTTCAGCTGCCATGTCAAAGGCCTCCCACGGATAGTTCCGACCTGAAAGGAGATCTACACCACCAACAGGCGAAGACCCGGTACCTGAGATCAGATATGACATGGGATTGATGAAAGCCCTCTATGAGCCTCATCAAAGCAGCTGAAAGTTGATTCTTTCGGTCAAGATAGTTGTCCGCCACTCCGCGATGGTTCCTCGTATCATGACCGGTCCGAATACCCAGATGTTAGCGGAGGGGTCAAGACCGGCCCCTTTAGTTCTCTGTCTCCTCCGGGCCTCACTCTGACCAATTGTAATCTGCCTTCCACTTGGGCAGGAGCAACAATGAGGCTCTTGGTCATCAACCAGCTCACTACCTGCCACCTCACGAGAAACAACACGACGATCACGAGTGTCTTGGTGTGGTGGCTCGTGGGAAGGAGCGTTGATGGGCTAATTAGCCCCACCGACAGCGTGCATTTGAAGCTGAAGTGGAAAGAGCCCCTCTTTTCGTTTTCACTCGGACCCCACCAAGGTCGGACTCTTCCCACTTCTGCCTGTCCAGTCGCTTCGTTTCCATCCTTCCTTCCACCATCTCGAATTCTCAAGAACACTAATCCAAGATCCCGACCAGTCAAGCTTTGCAGATCCAAAGTCTCTTCTCCCGCTTCCCCCTTTCCATTGGGCTCTTCAACCTCCAATCCATTGTTGCAATTGCAAAGATCCCTCTTCACAGCCCTGCTAGACGCGACCACCCGAGCTGAACCCAAGAGAATGCCGTCCATGAATACGACCTCAATTCCAAAGCAGAGGCGCGCTCCCATCAGCCGCCACGCGCCTGTTCATGATGATACTTCGCAATCTGTACGAACGATGACCCAGTCCCTCCTCGTGTTACGTCGCTCGACAGGTGTGCAAAGAGATCCAATACTACGACGGTGGGAAGGCTTGCATGACAGCAGCCATGGCGCACCGACTATGTAGTAGCGCCCTCTTCAGGGCCCCCGACCCAACCACCCCTCCTAGAACTTCCGAGCCGTTTCACCTACCGCAGAGAGTAAGGTACCACAGGGCTGCATGACCAAAAACAGTCAAGGTATTGTTACTGGCTGCCGTGTTCGAGTTTCCCGTCTCACTCCAGCCACTGTATGCTAATATCGGTTGGCGTTTAGTGCCCTATCTCTACCAAGAAATCGGTACATCACTGCGGCCGCCGACCCAGTGACCTAACCGCTTCGGAGCCGGCAAGGCGAATCGGCCCATGTACCCATCAGTCGATGATAAGGTCTCACGGCGGGACAAAACCTCTCAAGGCAAAAACACCAATGATCTGGGAACACTGGGCGTGTTGAACGTGCTACTGCAGACAGACGTCTGTGGCGGCCCATAGGGCTACCAGGACAGGGGATAGGTGCACTGGACACAGTGATCTTCAGGCGCTGTACTGTCACCGCAGCTGAACCGGTGTTCGGTGGGTTCCATCAACGCCAAACTGCCACCGAATCACGGAGCGACCAGCACACTGTCACGGTGCCATCGAAGCTTCACATCGGCGACCTACTGAAACCCCCGCATTCTTCTACACTAATATGTCACCTGGTCTTCTAGTCAAGCGAAACACAAAGTCATCTCAGCACTTTCAGGGACCTTGTTTGTCCCTCTTCACCCTTAACCCCATCGACGTCGCCAAACCCTGTCTGGCCTCGGCATAGAGTAGCTTCCAATGTCACCCATACTCGTTAGGGCTGAACTACACATGTCCAGTGAAATGATCCAGGACCAATGGAGCATGGGACATGCCGGGCAAGCTGGAATGACGATGGAGCACATCTCTCTGGACTTTGACCTCGAAAGGTCTAATCCAATGACGCTACCCCGTCTTCAGATGCCCTTGCATGGATTGTTCACATGAAGCCCGGGTGGTTGACCTACCCCAAGGTGAATCTGTCTCTTAAGCAAGGGTCAAAGGTCTGATAGGGCTGGGTGTATTTGCCGCCTATCACAGAAGTATGCCTGATTGCAGCCTACCACAAATTTGCAAAAGCCGGCCAGTCGGCATGTCATTGCCCGTCTGTTCGCCAAATAACTCGTCAAAGCATACAGTGCCCGTTTCTTCACCTTAACCACCGACCAGCCCAATGCCCGAGACACGGTCGATGTCGGAGGTCCGAGTTGGGCCGCCCGTTCCCTCGACCCTTGTCCCATCCGCGGGACCACGAGGATGCTGACAGTCCCTCGAGGCCTAATTAACCCATCTTCGTTAGTGCGATCCAGCCCCTGCTGAGATGAGATGCCCCTTGTTTCTGACCCATGTTTTCTCTCCAAACATTTCTCTTTGTCCGGACAGTCTTCCTTTGGCGTTACACCTCCACGCGTTTGCCATGACATTCCTCCCAGATGCACACTTGCATGGGATTCCCTGTCCGTCTGAAAAAGGGCTGAGGCAATTACAGGCGTGCCAAACCTTATAAGACGCCATGATCATCCGTCAACTCAATTTTTCAAGTCCTCATCTTTGGTATCCTGTGCGGTTCGAGTTTTCCCCAGCCTGCCTTCGAGCTCCAACACGATACGAGTGGGAGCCCATCTCGCCCTACCGGGCCACGCCATCGCCTCTGTCTTTCTCGGATTCCTTTACCTCGTCCCTACAAAGATATACGCTCTGATCCCGGATATACCAGGACCTAGGTTGTGGTGTTTCAGGTCAGAAAGTTGGCAGTCTCTTCTTGCACAGAGCACCAATAGGTAAGTGGTCGTCGAAACGGCCTTGGCCAGGTCAAAGCTGAGTCGCTAACAATGGTATCCAGGCTAAGTGGACGTCTTACATGTATCTGGCACGTCCACGGTACCTACAGCTGGCCAACCACCGAGTCCGAATCTTACAGTGGGCATAATCCTCACTTGTGCGCTGCGCTTACATCGGGTAATCCTTCAAAGTGAAGTGTCTGTCAAGAACAGGCACTGCAGGCATGCCCACCATCAATCTCCCCGCCGGCAGTAGCACGCAGTTGGAGCCACGTCCTGCACATCAGCATCATCTGCGATCCTTTGCTGCCCATGCATATTTGGGCATTGCTGTCACTCTGGTTATCGTCACCATTTGGTGTTTCAAACCCCGACGGAGATCATCGACACCCAGTTCGGCGAGTCACGGGAGCCAGCCAGACGTCAAGGAAATCAAGGCGTCGTTGGGCTGTGCAAAGCTTGTTAGGCCAGAGCTCACGGAAGGATCATATCCAAAGGAGTCCAGTCAAGACCTAGCGCTCGCCACGCCTTCCTCGGTCAACGAACTGTCACATCCACTTTCAAGTCCATACACCAAAGTCCCGTGCGCGTCTGGGCATCTACAGGCGATGGATGGCGATGACAAAAGTCAACTCAGCGACCGAAGTGATCCCGAAGGAACAGCATCACGTGGTGTCAGCAAGAAGCGCAAGTCAACCTCAAGTTCAAAATATGAGGCATATCTCTGGCCGCAACCGTCTTACTCGGTCTCGATGACAGGGAATTCGACTCCAGATCAGCTTCGGAAACATATGCCACCTGCCAAGACCTCTATCAGTACCGAAGGAACAACCAGGTCAGCTTCAACGAGTAGGGAAGAGGGGAGGGGAAAAGAACGTTTGCAGACACAACACCGTCAGATAGATGGGATTGGAACATCAACTGCGGAGTCTCTGAGTTATAATGATGTTCAGAGGCAAGATGACGGGTTGCATGGTGTGTCTGTTGGGGAACCTAGACTGCACTTTACAAGACCTCCACCTCCGCCACCTCTGACACCGCCAACACTCGACAAGACGGCCTTTGCCTTTCAAGATCGTCGGCCCACTTATGCTGCATCAGTTCCACGAGCTTTGGATGTAAGCTTTATCCATCAGCCTAATCCGGACTACATCGGTCACACCTCGTCTGCTGATATCCCCAGCTCGAGTTCTGCCGAGGCGACGGCGATACCGCGTCGAAGATCGTACACGAAGAGCGTGCCGGTTGGCATACCTATACCCAACAGCAGCTCCTCTTCATCAAGTGGAACTACTGTAACATCGTCGTCGGCATTTTCTCCATCCAGCTATCCGCCATCATCACCACTGTTCCCGCCACCTCCACCAGTTCCCCAAGACTATCAATTCGTTGGAGGACATATGGGACATCGCGCTTCGGTCGGCAATCAGCACCAGGACGAAATCGAGGTTCGTGGGGAAATCATCTCTGTTACCGATGGCGATGGTCACGGTTGGCAACGACACACGCAAGTGTATGGTGGGGGTGCCTGCCTCGCATGTCTTGCAAATGGAGGCGGATTCTATGGTCCCAATGTTCCACTCGAGGATCGACGATATTAGCCTTGCTCAAGGCTCACCGGGAACCCCATACCAATGGAGTCCCTTTTAGGTTTTGGAGGTAACCAGAGCCTCAGCCGCCATGCACTGCAGGCATCCAAGCACAAGACCGCAGACACATATCCAGCGCTCAGTGGGGCAAGTCGCTTCCGGATCTCTCCTGCACCTCCCATAGGCTGAGTACGGTATGGACTGCATACAGGCGTTTAATGAGGTTCTTTGGGGGACATTAGCATTATTGGTTCTCTTGTCTTCTGCATTGTTATCTTAGTGGGGCAGGTCGGCCAACGATTCGCAGCGTCGGCGAGGGGATTGTCTCGTTGTTTGTGTGATAGAGGGGGTCAAAAGGAGTGGCTAATGATGTTATGACTTGTTTCTTTGCTATAAATCTTTCCCTCTTTTCTCTCTTTTTCACACAAAAGGCTGTGTTGCAAGTCAGTGTTGGTTTTTTAGTTCCAGTTTTTCTGTTCGCTACTCTTGGCGTCACTATACCCTTCGTGTAGTCATCGTTGGCATTTCAGCATCTGATCTCAGCCCTTCGCCCACTTTGTCTTGCTCTTCACAAAAGGAAGTTATAACTCTTCAAGGGGACATCTTCCAGTTCTACCACGTGTTTATCGTATGTTTCGTTTGTCAGTCGCCGAAAACACCTTGGTTGTAAACTTGTATTCAACCCTCCCTGCACCCCAGCTTCTCCACGATATCAGTCCCGAACTACTACTCCTCATCGCACTATCTATCCCTCGCATCTTGTTTTTCCTATCCGAGGTCTCATCTCCCAAAACAGGTAGGCAGGTACCTATACAACTGAAACAAACAAGGCAAGGCATTTCTCCGTGAGCGAGCAGGTACAATGTAACCCTCTTGACTTTTGCCGATTAGTTTCAGCGCAGCCCACGTGGGGTATGTAGGTAGGTAGTGTAAGCCCAAACGTTGAGCTATCTAGTGTAGTCAGCCCTATGGAATAGGTAAGGTACCCATTCTCATTGACGGTCTTTTTGCATGTATATATGTGATGGGGACCTGCTTGTCAATGTTCGGTATTGAGGACAAAAAGGTAAGGTACCTAAGGTGGATGTTAGGGGTTGGATCTGGATGCCGGACGCCGGATTCGAGATGCATCACGGGTCTAACTGGAGATTGGAATACCCTCTTTTGCCCCTTCCCCGCCTTCTATGCCTTGTATGCCTTGTATGCCTGACCACCTATGGATGAGGTTTGTGTTGGAAAAACAGAACGTCCACCGCAAGTACGGAAGTACACTCCTGGTTGTTATTTACCTCCGCTATCAAAGTTCAAACTAACTCCGAAAGCTTTCAACCTCGAACTGACTGGCCCTTGTGACTTGACTTGTTGACGCTTTCCCCGCATTACTGATTCACTGATCCTTCCAGAAGAGATGTAGATTATGCATGCGGCTTACGCTCGCCGCTCGCCGCACGGGAACGGAAAAGTTGGAAATCTTCGTCAGATTGTCAGACTTATCAGACTTAATATCAGCCCTATGGATAAGCTGAGGGAGGTATTCTGGAACTTTGAAGGATGATGCCAATCGGCAGGGGCCAGGGGATTATAGGGCGCAATTTGAAGTGATTGCGCTACTGACATAGGCACTAACAAAGAAAGAAAGAAAAACGGCAGACCTTGGTTAACACTACCGTCCGGCGACCCGGCGTCCATGATTCGGACATTAGTAAGAGTTGTCGCCCGAGGCTACAAAATACAAGGATGCGAAGAAGTGCTATCAGCATGAACGGAACGGGGGATCATCATGGAAGGATTTCAACCTCGCACGACGCCGACGGCTCGGTCCACCAATCCTGCCGACGGGAAGATGGACTTTTGTCCGTCAATTCTGGAGGAGGGACATTGACCCCTCACCCCAGTGACTAGAACTTTGTCGGTCGTTGACCATGGTGACGCACGAAGGATCACCAGCATGGATCACGCACATCAGTACATCACACATCCTGCAGAATGCAGAAGAGCGGACGGACGTAAGGCGGCGGCAAAGGCGAGCGGTAGACTACTGCGGCAGGAACGGCAGGAACGGGCGGATGAATGATCGATGTCGATATCTTATATCCGGGTGTGCCGTGGGAGATCACGGGAGAAGAGGGACAAGCATCGGAAGTGGGAAAGGTAATTATTCGACGAACTACGGTTACGTGTTGGATTTGTCTGTCCTTTATCGTAACTGCTTGCAAATACAGGTATGGTTCGATAGTGTATCTGCGCCGAGATCCCAAGTTTCTGACCTCCACTCCCCAACGGCCCAACGGGTACCAGAACAACACCGCACAACCTCTGCCAACCCCGGCGACGACACGAGGGTAAGCGAGTGATGGTGGTGAACTTGTTGATTGAAGGAGGAAGAAAGGACGGAAGAGAGGAGGGAGAATCCCAACGATATATGTACACGATGTGAAACGACACGAGTAATCCATGTGTGGAACGACTCATTCAACAATTCCTCCCAGTTCAGTTGCATTCAATCAGCACCGGGAATGATTCCCAATCATTCTTCTAACAGGTCCAGCGATCATGTATCCTAAGGGCCGGGGGCGTCTGTTGAGGCAATGGGTTAGTATAAGTCAGGAAAGACGTGAAGTTGCAGTGCGACACATACCTGAACATTGATTCGCTCTCAACTCGGCATGTTGCTCTGCGGCTTCGCTCTGCGGCTTCGGCAGCCTCGACGATGTGAGTAAGAAGGGACTGGTCAATAGGAGGAGGGGAACATACATCAATTTCGGCAGTCAGTTTGACGATCTTGGCAATGATGCTGTCTTGTGCCCGCGCTCGCCAGTAGGCGCAGCAGACGTCTTTCACCGCAAGCGTGAACTGTACATCGGTCGCCGTGATGATTAGTGTGAGGAGGTTGTTCGCGAGGACTCTGAGCTGCTCGGCGTAGGCCTTGTAGGCACCCTATTGCTGCTCTGACTGCATTGTGATGATGGATGTTCGTAAATGTGTTGGGGCCAAAAAAAAAGAAGACTGAGAGGATGCGGAGATGGGGAGAAGAGAATAGCTCCCACAAGGCCTGGGGGAGGCCGGTGAGAATGATGTTGGCACAAGAATGTTGGGTTGTCAAAGCGAAGAAGAATACGATGAAGATGGGGAGAAGAGAAAGCTCCCAAGACCGGGGGGAGGCCGGTCTTTAAATACGACGAGTCTCGTGGCCAACCTTCTTCCCCATCAGGTACGTGCCAGGTACCGGCTTTCTTCATATGCCTGGCTTCCTTCTCCATATGCCTGGCTTCCTTCTCCATATGCTTGGCTTCCTTCTCCACATGCCTGGCTTCCTTCCTTCCTATATTCCTGTGTGCCCTTCCCATACATAGCCTTTTGCTCCTTCTCATCAATAACAGCCTCTTTATCTACCAATACTTTCCCTCACCAGATGGGTGTGCAGGGCAGGCGCTTATGCAAGGTACCTACAACGGTGTCGCTTCCTCCGTTTTTCTCCTTAAGCTGTGTCCTTAAGCTGCCATAAAATGGCAGGCAGTTCACATTGTCAGATCGCGACTAACGGATCTTGTTGACCAGGGCAGGTAGCAAGTAACTTGCTTGCAGAATGATGCTCGCAACTTGGAAAGAATGAACATGGTAGACTTTTGAAGGATGAATTGCAGTGACATGATCTATCCCCAAAGGTCTTCTATAAACATCGAAGGAGTTTTGAATTGCTGATGTTTGGATAACTTGTGAGCTCACGGTCTTGACATGTCGCCCTCGTCGGTTGAAGATGATCAAAAAGGCCGCCCAAGGTACGAGTGGAGATATACCTACCTTTAACAGAGATAAGGGCAGATTTTAGCGCAGGAAGAGATAGAAGGGTCTGAACTGGACAGAGCCAGCTACCTCTAGCTGCTCATAGGCTGGCTGCACTGGCAGACAGCAAGCTTCTAGACTACAGGGGGTGAACCGTAAATTCAAGATTGCACAGAAACAACCCCCAGGAAAAGAACGATGAAAGGGAAAAGAGGAAATAAGAACCTGAAATGGAGAAGATACCTAGTAAATGTCATTTGGCGAGAGAAAGCAGCCAGCCGAAACTTTTAGTCAAGCCATTCGAGACTTGAGCACAGCAGTCTGTAGATATGGAGGAGATCTTCGAGCAGAATGAATTGCCTGGATGGAGCCTGGCTAGACGAGTGGACAGGAATTGAATGCCGTTGACGCCAACAACACGATGCAATACGAAACAACAATTATGTACATGAATATGAACAAGCGGATGCGCCCTTTTTTTCTTCTTCTTCAGTCCTGTAACCACGCTCTGCTCACCCGTGGCATCCATGGTATCGCCCTTGCTCTAATCTCCTTACGCTTGTTTTCCTTTGCTCTTTTCTCTCCGCCGATTTCGATCACCGACGTACCTCTACACCGTTCCCTTTTCAGCATCCATGCCACAACAGCCAGGTTTAAGCAAAAAGGTCAAGAGTAGTATGAACCAACAGCAAGCAAGATCCAAACCAGCCAACCATGAACCAACAAGCCAAGCCAAGCCAAGCCAATGATGGAAAGCAAGAAATTTGAACCCTCAAGAAGAGAGGGCCAAAAAAAAGACACCACAAGTTTCTAATCCCTAAACCAACTCTTAATAGGAGGCAACCTAGGCAAAACTTGTCCCTCTCCATCATCCAGTTCTTCTTCCTCCACCACTCGCGGGAGTAGCTCCGCATATCCGCTTTCTCCTGCGACCCATCTTTTTGCCATTCCGCCTCCATATGCACTTCCACTTCCTCCTGGGCCACCACCATGCCACACCAAACTTGCGTCGGCGCCTCCCTCAACCTCATGCATCGTACATCCCTGTCCTCTCGAACCGGAACCCATCTGCATCACACCATATCCATAGCCATAGCCATCACCACCCTGCGGTCCCTGCCACCACCCAGCCAGATTCATCGCGTCCACATCCTAAACAGCCGCGATTTCTTGGATTCGTTCGGTTCCGGTTCGTTCAGCTCGGCCATTCCCATTACTTTCCCTCTCCCCATCCACCTGGGCAGCAGCAGCAGCAGCAGCAGCAAGTCTACTCCCTCTCCTCGGCAGCTCCCCATCTCCATTCCCGCCCCTCAAGGCAGGCAAGACACTTTCCCTCCGTGCATTACTCCCCCCTCCACCTCCACCACCTCCTCCAGAACCGTCGGCAGTCCCACCGCCCACAGCACCAGCAGGTAGGTCAGTAACGCTCTCATCCTCCTGCTCCATCAACTTGATCATCTCCTCCAGGTTTTCCTCGAGGTTCTCTTGCTCATCAGGCGGCAAGCATGACATCAGGAGGTGCTTGTACTTATCGATGCGCTCGCCTGTGCCTAGCATGCCGCGGGCTTCGACGTAGTCGTTTTCTGCTGAGCGCTGTTCTTGGAGGATTGAGCGCAGTTCGGCGGCGAGAGAGAGACGGTGGGTGTAGTCGTCTTGTTCCTGGTCTTGGTCTGCGACTTCGGTGTCTTGGGAAGATGGGCCTGGTTGTTGTTGTGCTACGGGGGGTTCTGGGTGTTCGGCTTCGGACTCGGTTTCGTTTTCGTCTTTGGGGGGTTTGTCTTTTTGGTCTGGAGT
Source organism: Neurospora sp. CHS-2018b (assembly GCA_009806015.1). Lineage (NCBI taxonomy): Eukaryota > Fungi > Ascomycota > Sordariomycetes > Sordariales > Sordariaceae > Neurospora > Neurospora sp. CHS-2018b. The sequence continues at coordinate 1,816,179 of RAOV01000010.1, read as the reverse complement.
AGGGGAGAGTTTGGGTTTCTTGGATGGAGATGATTTGGATTTGGTAGAGGTGCCGTTCGTGACTGCACCTGCACCGTTCAGTGCGGCTAACTCCTGCTGCACGGCCTCCTGCACGGATATGCGGTTCTGGTGCGTCACGAACGCCAACACCTTATGTCGCGCCGTGGCCATCTCCGCGGCCGTCTTGGCGGCCACGTCGTCCGAGTCGAGGCGGGAGTTGTAGTCGTCGATGGATGCGGTGAGGGCTTTGAGCTCTGACTGGGTCTTGTTGAGGATGCGCCGGGCTTCCTTCTCGGCTTCGTCCTTTTCCTTGAACTCGGTATCGTACGAGGCCGTCAGGTCCTTGAGCTTTTGTAGGATCAACGGGGTGATGCGGTTTTGCACCGTGTTGGCCGCGTCGCTGCTGTAGTTCTGCTGCGAGTTCTTCCGGCTCATAGCCATGGACTCGGAGATGGCTTCGTGGAAGGCATCGTGGCGTTGGGTGTCGGGGGCGAATGGGCTTGAGGATCGTTGTGGGAGGTTGGAGCGGGATTTGGAGATGGAAGCATTGAGCTCTTTTATCAGCTCTTCGGCACGTATGCCTTGCTTGTTCGGGATGTCGGTGCTGGCACCACGGCCGAGGAGGGCCCTGATACATTTTCGGGCATCGCGCATGGCGGCGAGGTGGACGGCCGTGTTACCTTCATTGTCCTGGGCGTCGAGAAGCTGTTGTACGAACTCGGGGTGGTGTGTCTCCTGAAGCCTATTAAGGATGATGTCGAGGTAATACCGCGAGCAGGACTGGCTATTAACACGCCCACTCTTCATCACAGAAGCGTGATGTATGACTGTGCATCCTGACAAATCCCGGCAATCGATGGTGGAAAACAGCTCCTTCATGACCTGCGGAAAGGTCTGTTTCTCGAAGCAGTTGGTGAAGTTTACCGCACGCATAAACGGGGTCTCGCCCCGTACGTTTTGTGCGTCCAAGCTAGATCCAAACTTCTTCAACTGCCTCATAACGTCGACATCGCCCATGGCAGAGGCCCAATGAAGACATGTGTGACGCTCGTTATCGATGGGCCAGTCGGGCTTGAAGTTGGGAGGAGGGTCGGGTCGTACAGCAGGTTGCTCGTTTCTAGAGAGCAAAAAGTAGTCCAGCAGTTCGTCACCGTAGACCGCATGCTGCTGTTCCGTCATATCCTCTATCAACTCGTCTCGCTTCCGTTTCCTATGGCCGGTCGAGAAATGTGAATGATCGTAACGGTCGTCCTCGGCCATGTAGGAGGCCGAGGCAACGGTAAGGTTATCGGGGGTATCGTCGTCGTGCATGTGTGTATCGGCATCGTTGTAGTCTTGGGCTTGTACGGGAAGACCTTTGCGACCTGCTGGTAAGAAGCTGCCGGGCTGAGGGGGGTTGGCGTTCTTTGCCGACTTACTGCCCCATGTCGGAACAGCAGGCTTGACCTTGGGGGCCTTTGGCTTGCTGGCGTGTCTAGGTGCAGGAGGAGGGCTTTCGTTGCCCGGCTGGAACTCGAAGATGGGTTTTAGTCGTTCGTAGATGTTATTTCGGCGAGCGAGGGCTTCGGCTTGTTCGAGTGGGATCCAGGTGCCTGTAGAGGGGAATTGTTAGCAAATGGTGCTACATCCATAGAGTCCGGACATGTTCGCACCCTGGTATCTTCCGTATCCTCCTTGAATCTTCTCGTGGGTGTCCTTTTGTACTTCGCGCTCCAAGATTCTTGTTCGTGCGGGCTTGTCGAAGCCGGCGGCCTTGAGGATGTGTGTAGCGTTGACCCAGTCATCGTGGCGACGGCGCATTACATGCTCCTTGAGATCGAGGCCAAACTGAAACTCCCATACTGGAATCTGCAAACCATCACCGTGCGGTTAGTAACATGCCGCGCCAAACGAGCGACGAGGAGGGGAACATGGAGAGAGAGAGGTAGAGACGTACACCGCTATACGTTGCGCTGTAGATTCCCGGCTCGGGGCTTCCCCCGACATTTGCCTTGACCATATCTGGTGGAAAGGGATCCGATTGATGCCAATGGGTGGGCGCAGGGCAGATATCACCAGCGGTAGGGAGGAAGTTAAATTGCTACGAGGTGAGCAAAACGTGAATGGGCTGATGGACTACCAGAAGTCGGCTGCTAATTGAATATGGCCACCGCAAGTAGCGTGGGTATCAAGTAGGGAATGTTGTATCTGATGATAGCTTCATTCAAGGTATCAGTACTCTGCCTTGTCGTGGTGGTTGGCTAGAGAGTCGGTGGTGGAAATCGAGGCACGAAAAGGACGCGGTGATTGAGCTAGACCGAGCGGGCGACGCGGTTGACGCGAATCCAGTTAAAGTGCCTTAGTGCCAAGCCACGAGTCCATATTCACGTGATGCAGCGGAGAACAGTCAGTCAAAGCGCCGAGCAAACGAAGGCACTAGCCCTCACTAACAGATTCGAGCAGATATTGCACGTTAATCTGATAGTGCAATTCTCACCATGCGGCATGCATCAAGTTAGGTACCAACAGCTGGCCCGGGATGTTCTTTCACCCGAACACAAACCCAAACAACATCTTCCAGCATAAAAGCGCAAACACTTGAAAGCGTCTTCACAATCTCCTGACATTAAGTGGCGGACTCTTCGTGGCCAGCACAGTTAAAGGCGTGGTACGAGCTGCGCAATGGGATATTCATGTGCAGGATTGAAGCAGCCGCGGTATCGTCGTCATCAAGTCGTTGCTTGGCCACTCCGAGCCCAAACAACTGCTGTGCAGCACCACAGGAATGCCGTAAAACGATATTATCTTCCGGACCCAGCAAAGAATTTGATGATGTCTCCGATTGCTGCTTCAATATCGGCAGGGCCTTTTCATTTTTATTTTATCTTGCGGAATTCCGGCCTGGATAATCCTGCTTGGCCTCTCTAATAGCAGTGCCTCAATCCCTTCTACATACATCAAAACTTTCGTGGTTTTTCTGGACACAACGACTTCGCTTCAAACCTTTGGCTGACGTAGTTTACACAGCTAGGTATTGGCATTCGTAGATGCGCCGTTACCTGTTTCGGTCTCCGGTGGTCGGCGTTCCAGTCCTCACGTTATATTCGGATCCAACTTGGGATGTAGCCATGCATCCTAGGACTGGCTCACCTAGTGAAGCCATCAGGAGCTTTCCCAGAGGTGATGAGGCGTATCCCTCCCGTGGGAAAAAGAAAGATACAATGCGCACTGCTTCATTGGATGTCGCCATTCGGGTCTCGCCGTATTTTCTTCGGCCGGAGCGGGCAGCTTATTTTCCTGCCACTCGTCGCCCCCTCCCACGATACTCGCAGGTCCGATATTGTGTGCATGCCGCTTGAAGCTATGCGGACACTCCCTCCCTCGAGAGCATATTAGTTACAGGCTTCATCGACCGACCGCAGAGCTGTTCATCACGCAGTTGAAGATCATGAAGATGCAGTGTCTCCGGTCCGGACATGCCTTCACACGAGGCTTTGCCACGGAGAGGAACCATGGCCGAAAGATGCAAGATATGAAGGACAGATAAACATGCGTCTGAGAAAAGCACACGTTCCCAGAGCCCAGGAGACCTACTTATTCCCATCATTCTCCCTTTCCAAGTGTTTCACAACTTTCCCTTCAACAAACTCTTCCTTCAAGTTGCTCGCCATGCTTGATATACCTAAACTTACAATCTTTAGAAGCCTTTTTATCCTTTTGATCTTTCTCCCCTTTCTGGCTGTCCACGGGACCGAGCTTGGATTGGCAGTATTTCCAATCTTGGGCCTCATTCTTCTTCTTTGCTTCTTTTCCCCCTTTGTGCTTCTCTACGACTTCCTCGACCGAGCCGGGCTTCTACAAGTTGCTCCCCATGCCTGATATATCCCTTATTGTTCCAATCTTTGGAGCCTTTTTGTTCCTTTTTATCATTCTCCCCTCTCTGGCTGTCCACGCGACCGAGCTTGGATTAGGGATACTTCCAATCTTGGGCGCCTTTCTTCTCACTTTTCTCTTTTTTTTTATTCTTCCATTTTCGCCTCTCGAAAACGAATTGTTGATACTTCCAATCGTGGGCACCATTCTTCTCCTTTTCGTCGCTCTACCCCTTTTGCACATTGCTGTCAACGACAACACGTAAGGTCGATAGCCGTGTTCGAAGCATAATGGACTCCCAAGGGTACGTGTGCCCTCCCCCCCGTCGGCCAACAACACGGATAGATAGAAACCTTGCCCAGCTACTGAATAAAATGATAGTCCTCCCTCAGCCAAGCGAAGGCGTGTCGACCAAGATGACGTCTCCGACAACGCCGCCGACCTCAAACCGGACATTCCCAACGGCGAAGCCGCACCCATGGTGGCCCGGGTGCCTACCGCCGCCCAAGTCCCCACAACCGATGATCGCAACGAGCAAATCGCCCTCATCCCCGCCCAGAAGAAGTCGGTGAGGTTCTTACTCCCAACAACCGACAGACCTCCCAAGAAGAAGTGGGTGAGGTTCTTACTCCCAACAACCGATAGACCTCCCAAGAAGAAGTCGGTGAGGTTCTTACTCCCAACAACCGATAGACCGCCCAAGAAGAAGTCGGTGAGGTTCTTACTCCCAACAACCGACAGACCTCGCACACCGAACCAAGTACACGACTCCCCGACATCTACAGCATATCTCCGAGCTGCTGCCTCCAATAATGGGGGCAAAAAGACCGTACGCTTCCTGCTGGAGACGGGGCCGGTCGCTAGGAATTGTAATCCCATCAACCGACCCCCTACGCCCTGCCGAGTAGAGGAGTGTGTCTAGGTCCTCATAATGGGATTGGTAGACGGGAGGAATGGATGTACATCGCAACACTGGGACAAGGATAGTTGGAAAGGACACGATGGATATTAGAGGTTAATTATATATACGGCAGGCTTGTGGGAGGCACAGGGTGGACAAGATACGGTCCTACGCTGAATCGGTTTTCAAGTTTCGCAACAGCAACAGCAACAGCAACAGCAACAGCCACCCAATCACCACGGGAAACATGCCTCCTTTTTGTTAGTAGCTAGATCTCTGGGCCTTACGACCACTTTCCTTATTCATAGCAAGCACCATCTGTCTACATACAATTGGCAGTTTGGTGCTTAGAGGTATATATACACCATCTAATGCCCTTCTCAGCAATATATCGCAACTCCTCCCACACTACTTCCGTGCTCTAGAAACTCTGGTTCATGGAATTGGATGTTTAGCTGACACTTCGTAGTAGTCTCGTAGTGGTGATGTTCGACGACATGGCCAGATACTATTCTAGTAAACATGGGAATGAGGCAAAACCGAACCACGCAACATAAAGGAATTTTTATTTCTATTTTGTACTTTTTTTTTACGACCAATTTGTTCCCATCCCTTTTTCTCCTCGTCTTGCAACCAGAACAGAGCGGAGGCGACGATGTCATGCATGCTGCAGTGCAAATAATTGTTAGCGACGTAACCACTGTTAAAACCCCCATTCGTCCGCTATAACTCCCCTGTGGCCGTGCAGTGTGTGGATCGTTTCAGCCCTGTGCCAACATCTCCCCACAGATCCACGGTTCTGATTGGCCAGTCAGCCAAATCCCCCACGTTTTAGGAAGGGGCACATGCCGTGCGTGTGGACACGAGGACGGCAGGGCGCTCCGGCTCGTTTCCCCCTTCTCACCGAACCCTGATTTTTCCTTCTGTACAACCACCATCGGTCATTTTGGACACTCAGCTGTCTGCCTCAGCTGAACTTTCTTTTGCGCTCCTTTTGGATACTTGTACAGTCATTACTACGGTACCTGAAAATAGACCTGGACGGCCATCTATCCTTCTCGTTGACGCCCTCGCTGCTCCATGCCCTCCACCGTCGCCATCTCGAACATCGCGAACCACCACTCGGAACCGGTACCCGATCCCGATCTCGAATTTGATCGCATCCTCCAATGCGCCATCGCTCCCCGACAATAACCTCCCACCGCGCCCACCGCTCCCTCCCATTCTGTCGACCGTCACCCAACCATGGCGCCCGACACGCACTCCTCCCTCCCCCTCCTCGACCCCTCCGCCTCTCTTCCGCACGCCAACTCCAACGATGACCACGGCCGCCGACGCACCCCCTCCCCCTCCCACCCCTTCCCCCACGTCCCCGATCCCGACTTCAACCCCGCAACCGCCGACCCCTCCCCTTTCTCCTCCTCCGGGCCCGGCGCCGCTCGACCCTCCAACCCCCGCCGCACCACCCCGACCTCCCTCCGCTCCCTCACGCCCACCCCGCTCGCATCGCAAGCCCTCGCTCTCGACTCCCGCCTACGCTACCGGCTCGCCGCTTTTTTTCTGGTCGTCTCCCTCATCGCTTTCACCGTCCAAACGGAGCTCGCTTCGATCGTCCAACATGACCTTGGGTGGGACAAGGCATATTGCATGTTATACCTGACGCACGGCAGCTGGGTTTTCCTGTTCCCTTTGCAACTGGGGGTGTTGAGGTTGATGAAGCGGGAGATGCCGTGGCGACAGTTTTGGCGCGGGGTGTTGTGGGAGGTTAGGGTTGTTGGGTCCATGGTGGAACATGAGCGGCTGGATGGGGGAGAAAGATATAGGGGGAGGGGAGGGCAAGGGCAAGGGCAAAACTCGCCATGGCGATATCTAGCCTGGACCACGGCGGGGGTTACTTGCGCGCTTACTGTTGCTGGGCTGAGTTGGTACCTAGCCGTGAGCATGACGACCCCCTCGGACTTGACGGCCATCTACAACTGCAGCGCCTTCTTCGCGTACGCGTTTAGTATCCCGTTGCTTAAAGAGAAGCCGCGGATGGGCAAGATCGTTGCTGTCGCCATTGCTATTCTTGGTGTCCTGATCGTTGCCTACGGCGATGGCAGTCCCGATTCGGGAGCAGGAGAGATCAGTGGTGGGTCGAGGTTCCTAGGCAACATGATCATCGGCGTCGGCTCCGTCCTCTACGGCCTCTACGAAGTACTCTACAAACGCTTCGCCTGTCCGCCGGAGGGCACGTCAGCCTTCAGAAGCGTCACGTTCGCGAATACCTTTGGGAGCATGATCGGGGTGTTCACCATCTTTGTTCTGTGGATTCCTATTCCGATCTTGCACTGGACGGGCATCGAACCCTTCGAAATCCCGACGGGCAGGGCGGCTTGGTTGTTGTTCTGGAGCATCGTCATGAACATGAGCTTTGCGGGGTCGTTTTTGGTGTTGATTTCTCTGACGAGCCCTGTTTTCAGCTCTGTGGCGAGCCTGTTGACGATTTTTATCGTGGCCATGTCGGATTGGTTCATGACGGGCAAGCCGCTGAGTGGGGCGTCGATGCTGGGAGGGGTGTTTATCATGACGGCGTTTGGGCTGTTGAGTTGGTCGACGTGGAAGGAGATGGAGGAGGAGGAGGCGAGGAGGAGGAGGGTGGTTGCTGGTGGTGGAGGTGGGATGGGGGAGGAGGACAGTGGGAGTGATAAGGATGAGGATTAGACGGGTTCGGAGGATTGCCCGTTGGCTTTTTTTTTTTTTTTTTGGCGTCTTCTGTTTTCTTGTGTGGCTGTTTCTTTTAGATACACAGAACATACCGTCACACTATAGAGATGGCGTGGTACAAACTGTACTGAGAGGCTGGGTGGCATGTTTTTTTTGGATATTGGGGGCGTTTCCACTTAGAGGACCATATAGAAGGTTATCATCTGTCACACATTTGTGTTCGGGTCAAATACCCCCGATGACCGACCAGCTGCATTGACAGCCTTGGCAAATCTCCGGTTTTTTTTTCTTTTTTTCTTTTTTCTTCTCCTTTTCCTCATCGTGATCCGCCGTTGTCGACAAAAAAAACATTGTTCTGTACCTGAAACCAAACCCTACGGAACATACCGCCCCGTCGGTGGGGCCGCACAGGTTGCGACTTCCCTCCGAATTTCGACCACATCCGCATGTGTGGTCTCGGTCTTGGCACGGAGTTTTGTCTCGGCGTTGCCCCACTGTTCCGGCATCCCAGCCGGTACGGTGTACGATATCACTTTTGCGCTGTTGGGGCTAAATCTCACCATCACCTAACCTTTTTTCCATTGTACTGTTGAGGAAACCTGGCCGGTAGATTAATAGCTTGTGAGGTGAGTTTGGTTTGAGTGCTGAATGTGATATAATTGCAATTGAGTGGCGAGCAGACGCTCTTGGACACATCTCTCAACGTGGTCTAAATCAGATAGTCCTGTAATTTGCTGTACATCAATTATGTGCGTCGAGAATATTTATGGCGGACATGGGCAAGGAGCAGCCGGAGACTCGAAGTCTTTTATGCTGTTGCATTTTTGTTTTTGTTTTTCCTTACCTGCCGCCGCCAGATAAAGTACCGCAAAGACTCGGGCCATCCGTTTTTAACTTCCAGGGAAATCAGACATAATCAGATATGCGTATGCCCGAATATGTATATTTTATACAGTGGCGGGAGACGTGTTGCCACCCCGGAGCACTGTAAATTCGATTCTCCTCGGTGCCATGTCTTTTCCCCCTATCTTTTCAAGGGCGCTGGAGCGTAGGGACATTCAGTTCAAAATCACCGTCTTGAATACAATTTCTAGCGGGCATGAATGTTGCAGTATATTTACAGACTATGCCTAATTTCCCTCGAAGTTGAAAACGGATGGCCCGAGTCTTTGCGGTACCACCATCACCTGACCCTCTTTGTACTATCAAGGAAATCTGGCCGGTAGATTAACAGCTTGTGTGAGGTGAGTTTGGTTTTCGAAGATACCGCCTGCTGAGTGCAGTGCTGAATGTGATGCAACTGACATCGAGTCACATGTGGCAAGCAGCAATGTTGGACGGTGTGGAAGGAAAGGCTCTTGGACACATCTCTCAACGGGGTTTAAATAGTCATATAATCTGCTGTACATTAACTATGTGCGTCGAGAATATTTATGGCGGACATGGGCAAGGAGCAGGACATATAAGGCAGGGAGCATGATGTGTCCAAGCCTCCAGGGTTTTATGCCGGAGACTCGGAGTCATTCATGCTGTTGCATTTCTTTTTTTTATCTTTATTTTTTTTCCTGACCTGCCGCCGCCAGATATAGTGTGGCGAGGGCGAAATATTGAACTGCATTGCATACTAGCAAGTTGAACTGTTCTGAAGCCCGAGCCTTTGTCGAAGCCCGAAGCACATGCATGTTGTCGATAATTTCCTTCCCATGTTCTATAAGAAGGCCTCAACTACTTCCATTATCCCACCTTCAAAAGGTTCTCTTCATCTCACACACCTCGACACGATAGCTGTGGGCACGATATCGGGCACCTTGGCTCTAACCACGAGACTTCTCACCCGAACCAAAACCACCACAGACTCATCACCATGGTATCACCATACCATCCAGGGATGGCGCCTATACAGCAACTTCCATCTGAGCTCAAGGGCCTCATCTGTGAGTTTGTGGGTTTTGACGCTCATTCTTTGATGCCGGATAAAGTGCTAATCAATACGCAGGTGTATAACGATCTTCAATCCATGGCGCTCGTCTCCAGAGACTTCGCCGCGCCTGCACAACGCGCCCTCTTCGCAATAGTCACCCTTCCAAAACCCATTTCTTACTTTCGGCTCCTCCGCACTCTTATCCTGAACCCGCAGAACGGACGTTATATTCGATGTCTCATCCCAGCTGCACCCACATCATTCGTTTACGATAATCAAGACTTCAAGGAGAGATTCGGGCGCGCCGTCTGGAAAGAGTTCATCCAGATATTCACTCCCACCTTCTGTGAGGAGATTGAGATGCTCAACCCTGCCAGCCTCACCTTCGCAGCCGACCTCGACATCTTCGAGGCTCATAACCACATAAAAGCAATGCAGTTCTTCCCTCGGCTTGTGGCCGAAGCGCTCGAAGCCATCATTCGACTCTGTCCTCGGCTCCGAGCTTTCCATCTCCTCTTCAGCCAGGCCCCGAGTCCTACCAATACCTTCGACCCGTTTACGTCCTGGCCTCTCAGCCTTCCCATCGGACGAACCCTCTTCAGATCCAACCCCCTCCTCACCACTTTAACAATCGACTTCCGCGTCCTGACCGGCATCTCACCACTGAAGTTCTTCACCAACCAAAGCGAGCACGGTCTGCCCTCCAGCATCACTCACCTCACTCTCATCGGATCTCCGGCGTTCCTCACCCACCGTAGCGAGCATCGTCTGCCCTCCAGCATCACCCACCTCACTCTCAATAAACACCCCTGGAGCGAGGGATGGCACGGCGGCTCGTCAAGCTTGTATGTGCTGGGTCAATGGCTTAGCGAAAACCATGGACTGAAAAGCCTGCGGGTCTTGAACGGACTGGGCCACTCCAATGAGTCGTTCGGATGGAGTACCTGGAACTGGAACACCATTCTCCTGAAATATAAACACTCGCTCGAAGAACTGGAGGTCGAGGGTTGTACGTTATTGCTTGGCGTGCCCTTCGTGGTGTTCAACTTACAGCGCGCGTTTGGGAACTATAGTCTTTTGAGGTTTGGGGAGGCCGAGGTTTTGAGTTGCTTGGGGCAGATGGAGCGGCTGAAGGTCATCAAGGTGCCGCTGCATTACCTTAGGCGAGTTAGGGTTGAAGAGCAGCAAGATTTGATGTCATCGGCCACGGTTTCCGGAGTTGAGATTGTTAAAGTGATTAGTACGGATAAAGATGGGAGGGAGGTAATGGAACCGGTAGTGAGGCGGGAGCAGGATATTCAACTGGATGTGGAGTTTCCGGTGGGGGCCGAGAGGATTGAGGTGGTGGTACCTGGAAAGGTAAACAGATTCCCTTGCCCTGAGGTGATCATTGGGGTCAGGACCGTGGTACTCAGAGGAGAGGAAGCGGGGATTGAGGAAGGTGCGGTACAGGGAGCTGGGGTGTTTCAATAGTTCTCGGCTCAAGGAGGCTCAAGGAGTGGCATACACTCCTTCCACGAAAGCAAATTGCGCCTTCCTAAAGTGTTGCCATTCGGGTTTCCTCCCTTGGAAGGAATCTTCTGAATCAAAACGTCTTCAAGATATTGTGTCCTTTAGGATAAGATTGGATTGTTTGTCTTATATAGTTTATAACTGTCATATTTCCAGAGCGTTAATTCCGACACTCCTACGATGTACATAATGTGCAAATTCGAGCCCTAGCACGATGGGATGGAACAGCCGGGCGGCAAGGTGAATGCTACCGCCGTGTTCGCCGAAGCCGCTCGTGCCTGCCGTCATATTCGAACAAGGCTGCTGCTTGGCTTCCATCCGATGCTTCTGCTGTTGCCAGGGCAGGCAGCGCCTCCCCTTCACCTTCCCTGCCAGCAGCAAACTGCTACAACTCAATTACCTCCCCTCCTTCCTGCCTTTCTTAAAACTGAACCGTTCCTCACTTTCACAACTGCCCCGCCTTGTCCACATCCACTTTTCCACAAGTAAGCTGAGCCTTACCAAGGCTCCGCGCCGTGTAGCGATCTTCTTCCAGGCAACCACCAACATCTTCCTCGCTTGCTACAATCCCTTCCTGCCACCCACACCCAGAGGTCACCACGACCAGGCGCTGCAGACTTCCGGTCCACTTGAGCGCAGCGTCTATTCGCTCGTTAGATGGCAGACGACCATCTTGACGACAGCCGGCTTCCTTCCCTGAAAATCTGAAGGTATCACTCACGCCCTCCCAGCATTCACAAGATTCCGACGCCCGTGTGACCGCATACAATCTGAACCCATTCTGACCAGCTCTATGTACAGGTCCCCTCTGATCCTGACCATTTGTCCCACGGCGCGGAATTGTGGAAAGATACCTCCCTCGAGAGAACATTCTCGACGAATTCTCCACGGCCCCCGAGAATGGCGCCCATCCAGCGCCTTCCCTTTGAGCTCAAGGAGCAGATTGCTCGCGAGCTCTGCGACTTCGACCTGTACGACCAACGCAACTACCGAACTGACCCTTCCGGCAATACCTTTCTCAACGGCCACACGTATGAGTGGAAGCCGTTACCGGAAGCAGGCGGAAAGCCCCAGCTGAGTTTTCAGCCAGTTTACGACGATCTGCGTGCGCTTTCACTCGTTTCGAGGAACTTCCGCGACCCGGCCCAGCGCGCCCTCTTTTCCGTCGTCATTGTTGGGGACCCCACGGCCTACTTCAAGCTCCTCCGAAGCTTGCTAGAATCTCCCGAAGTTCGGCCCTACATACGGTGTCTTTTCGCGATTTCGGTTCGCAATCCTGACGCGGAGAAGCGACGCCATGAGATAGTAACGTCCCGTTTGGCTGCCTTTGTTGAGATACTCGGTCCCATTATTGTCTCAAACTCCTATGACGGCCTTCGGAACAGACGTTACTTCTACGGGTTCAAACGTCTAGTACGGCTACACGCCGAAACCGTTTCTTCTTCCCCGGAACCCAAAGTATCCGATATGCTCTTAAGACGGGAATTTTCCATACTAGTCAAGGAGGTTTTGCATAGTATCCTTCAGCTCTGCCCATCACTAAGAGCTTTTCACCTGCATTGCAGTCTTTGGTCGTCTGGGAAAGAAGGACCTCAAGATCCATGGGCATTCTGGTCCCACCGTACGGGATGCAGCGATTGGATCGAAGTACTCAAAGCCGACCCTTTTCTCACCATACTGACAATCGACCTTCGCGGCGTTCTGAACGGTTTCCATTGCTTCACCTTGAAGTCTCATCAATGTCCTTCCACCATTGAACATCTCACACTCATTGGCTCTACAACCAAGGCATATGATCGCAACCTACAGGACATCCAGAGCATTTTCCATTGGATTGGCGCCATTACCAGACTAAAAAAGCTCCGACTTGACAACGGGTTTGGCAATGTCGCCTGGTCGAAAACCCACAACTGGAATACCATTCTGCGCAAATTCAAAGCTACCCTGGAGGAGCTTGTGGTGGATGGTGCTGGGTCGCTACTCCTGATGACTCCCTCGGATATCATCGGGCCATGGGCATACAATCAGACGTTTCGGTTTGGTCCAAGTCATATACTCGCGTGCCTGCCAGAGATGGAAAAGCTCAGATACCTGAGTGTTCCCATACATTATCTCAGAAGATGCCCAGAGGACAAGGAGGAACTTGAGATTCTGATGATGCCTAACGAAGGCCAAGATGTCCGCCAGGTTGTGGAAGCGGATGTAAAGTTCCCCAAGTCACTGGAGAGGGCTGAAGTTATGATGGTTCAGCAAGTAGAGAATGACGTAATCACGGAGGTCGAGGCTCTAAGGATCGATCTGGGCAAAGACGGCCATACGATTGGAGAAATGTAGTACGGTAGGAGGAATGAGGATGGGGGAAGGGGGTATGGACGGCACTGAGGATCGACAAGTAGCAGGTAGCTCTCGAATGCGATGGATTATGATTCAAGTAGACGACTCAGAACTATGCAGTTGGCCATTGACGCTACGGGTATCTCGTTCTCACTGAGCCCTTGACCAAACACTTCTCATTCCCGTGAAAACGTCACGTTCTGTGACAGACTCCCATATCGCTCTCCTAGGTGCCGAGAAGCCGTTGAAAACCTGTGATATGCCTTGTAATCGGTTGGAAACACGTTGGACCAGAGTCTATCCGGGACTTTTTGATTCAAAAAATGTATTAAATTTCGCTGAGATGGTGTAAGTAAGATACGTGAATGCGTTCAAGAGTATTCCGAAGTTGTGATGTATCTGATGGTGAGGTGTTCGGTATATTTTTACGGCCGTTAAAGAGCCTAAGATAAGGTCGCTTTTGAGCTGAGATGGGAGAAAGTGAGGAAGTTTATAATATTACGATTGCAATTCCCATCTCCCTTTCCTGCCCGCTCATTTCAAGCCTTTTTACTGTCCTCTTGTTTGCGAAGCAAGACGTGGATCAACGCCATTCTTGGTCAAGTTCAGCGCTAGAGATAACTCAACTCAACTCAACTCGAGGGTTCGAGTTAGTTGAGTGGGGCAATTCAAAATCTCGAGTTGAGTTGAGTTGAGTTGAGTTGAGTTGAGTTGAGTTGAGTTAGGGCGTGATCCGTTTGGTTTTTTAGCTTACTCACCCGGGTGAACAACGTCGGTGAGAATCGTAGTCCTGAATCTTTTTAATGCGAATGTACCTTTTCTCACCCATTCTCACCCGATATACGTCTTGCTTACCCGGTGCACGTAAAAACCCTACTTTTTAACCTTTTAACTAATCGAATTGCTCGTATCCGTCTTCAACTTGCTCACCCGGGTTATCAAGGAAAAAGGCTATTTAATACTCGATATTTCCCTTCGAACCTACTATAACTACTATAGCGAGCAACTTTCAGCACCCCGAACGCCAAAACAACAGAATCTACATTCTTACTAGTAATAAAGGGTTTTGTATCGGTGAGAAGTGGTCTGTGCCACTTATTCACCCAAAGTATCTTTTTGCACCGGTGAGCACCTAAAAAAAACGAACGGATCACACCCTTAGTTGTCAAAGTTGCGCCGACAATAGGGCCACCTATAACCCTAACCCCCACACGGGTACCCCTTTTAAAATCCCTTCCCTGGGCAATTTTACTACCAAAAAAAAGTTATGCCGGTCTGCCAAGAAGGCGGCCAACTTGGCCAACTAACTCATGACCTTCGAATTAGTTAGTCAACTCAATTCAGAGGTTCGAGTTGATTGAGTTGAGTCGAGTGAGTTGGGTAAGTTGGCTTGGCGAGTTGAGTTATCTCTGGCGCTGGTCAAGTTACATTCCTTCCTTCTTTTCGGGGGACGATGTCGCTGCATTGGAAAGGCGAAACTTGGCAGCCAAAAACGGTACTTACAATGGCAGGTGTCATCAGCTGGACGGCCCCACATTTCTCGGTAGGGGTGCGTACTGCGTACATGCAAGTTGTTTTTCGTGCGGGGAAGGTTAACTCTCTTCCTCAACCTCGACGCGTTACCGAGTCGCAATCGCTATTACGCTGGAGCCGACGACGACAATTACGATTCAACAACGTATTTTCCCACCATGGCTCGCTTGAAACAGCTCCCAACCGAGGTACACGCGCGGATATGCGAGTTCGTCGGCAACATTGCCGACGCCCCCTCCGACTTCCAGCCCGATCCGCTCCGACAGGATACCTTCTTTCCGGTGCATGGGGGGCCGGAAACGACAGCCATTGAGCCTACATACTCGTCAATCTACAAGGATCTACGGTCATTGGCGCTTACCTCAAAAGCTTTCACGGACTCAGCACAGCGAGTTTTGTTCAGGATTGCGGTAGTCGGCGGTCCCAGGTGTTTTATGAGATTGCTGAAAAGCCTGCTTCTTTACCCTAAGAACAGGTGGTACATTAGGTCTCTCTTCGTTACCTGCAAGGCCCATTGCAGTAGGGCCCAGCTTGGTGATGAGACTCTGGAGCAGTTCGTTCAGGAATTGCGTCCCCTTGTCTTAACAAGAAGGATCGATGAACTTTATGACGCAAGCTTTTTCCGCGGATTTGAGGCCGGTCTTTCACTTGTAGAGTCCTACTACTACGACGATATCACCACGGGATTCTTGTTCAACTTTGCAAACCATGTCTTGAGGGCGATCATTCAGCTCTGCCCCTCCCTAAGCGGGTTTCATATATGCTACGGCGATAACTGGTCTCCAAGTTTCGGAAAGACAGAGGTACCAGCCAGCTTAGACGACGGCCCTTCCAATACTTTCCCGCAACTCAAATCCCTTACGGTCGACTACGGTGCTCTACGGGCTCGGGTTGACTCCATAGCCGTCAGGCCAAGATATCCTGGAGGATGTCCTCCAAACATCGAACGGCTCACACTAATAGGGAACGAGGTGTCGGGGGGCTCCACACCCCTTATTGACCTCGATTTTATCAACTCCTGGATTCGCAGCAACACATCACTGAAGGAGCTTCGGGTCGTCAACGGATTCGACGAGTACGTGGTGGAAGACGTCAGGTCAAAGGCTATCTTCAATGGAGACACGTGGAACACCATCCTCCCCCTCTTCAAAGACACTTTGGAACTTCTGGTATTCGACGGGTACACATGGATGCCCGAAGATCTAGAAAACCGTTTTGGCCCCACGCGGATGCTCTCCTGCTTGGGAGATTTTGAGAAGTTGGCCTACCTCAGGGTGCCGTTGCACATGCTGCGACAAGACTGCCCCAATCTTTGCGTACCAAAAAGAGGACAGAAGGTCTTGGACCTCGTCCAGGCCAAACTCCCAGAAGGGTGTAAGAAGATGGATATCGTGGTGGTCACAAAGCAGGGGGAGTTAAGATTTCATCACAGACTTAGTAACAGATATGAGATTCTCACCACCAAGACCTTCCAGGTCCGGCTTTAGGTGAGGGTTCAGTTGGCTCGGTTGCTCTGGGACGGGAGGAATGATATGTCCGGTAGGAGATCGGTTTCTCAGATCTTACGGACTACCTCAGGCATCCTCACTTTGTTTCCTTCTGTTCTGGTCTCTTCTGTCAAATACTCGACACATGTGTCTTTGCTTTCTTTCTCTTTTCAGCGAGCATTTCAATGAGAGTATGGTACCCTCAAAGACGTGATACGTAAGTTCTGTGCCATAGTCCTTGTGTGGTTGGGCCGCTTGACTACCTCAGTACAGTCTAATGCTGGTTTATTTGTTACCTTGGTACTCCTGGTATACTGGACGATATACATCCCGAATTGTCCCAAACCTCACAAGGATAAATTGAATGGCTAAGCAACGGATCGAAAAGGCATTATTAAGATTCAATATGACATATTGAACTTCGGAAATACATATTTAAGGTAGGATTACGCTTTAATTATGAAACTAAACGAATCAGTTAGATACAAAAATACCTATGGAAGTTGATCCGAGGTCTTGAGCTAACGATCAAACTAGTATTGGACTGTACTATTACCGGCACTGGGCCGGAAGCCGAAGGCAGACTGGTTAGTTGTGCCTGCCTGCCGTTCAAGGAACCTTTGCTTAGCTCAAAAAGCTGACATACCTTAAAACGTTCTTGCATATGCTCAGGGACGACAGCCCTGAAATTCATGTCCCACGGACATGGGACGGGCCGGGGGTGCTGGAGCTCGTACGGACCGGGCTTCCGCCCAGCCTGAAGTGGATGGATGTTGTGGTTGTTGAAGAGGTATTTTCCATCGGTGAGGACCCTCTCAAGGACGAGCTCGCCATTAAGAGATCTAGGACTGTGCGTGTCGACCTATAGATACGAATCGGCTTGGTCGCTTTCAGGGAAATGACACATTCATTACCTATGACCGCAGGTGTCAACGCTTGATGACCCTGGCGTTTGCTCTTTGTACAATGAAGTGTTTGAGCAGTTGGTTGACTCAAAGAGCATCTGTTTGCTAGGAGTCACGGCCAAAGAAGGGAATGGGATACGCTGCAGTCAAACGGGAACGAGAATCCAGATGGAAAGATTACGCATGAGGGACTTGGGAGTGGGACTGCGAAGGATTTAGACGAATCTTTCGTAATGCTCTTGTCAATCTTTTAGGATTCTGGAGAAAGTACATTCCGAGCTCCATCTGGTTTTGCCGGCCGGGGTAGGCGCGTTCACAGGCAGGCTTCGGAGCGCACCCACGCATTGGCCGGCTCATGATCCTGCCTGCCCTTTCATAAAGAGCTACACTCCACGCACGCCCAAAAACTCCCCAGGTACGCCCATTTTTCCGAAGTACCAGAAGGCAAAAGAACCATATTGGCGCTTTTACTTCCAAGCAACCTATAAATGCAATCTTCCATATATTTTGAGTATATTCTAGGGAAAACCTGCCCGCACCCTATCGTTTCCTACACGCACCCTATAAATTTTGAAACTTTCCCCCATTATTAACCACCACGATTATTTTAAAGCCCAAAATTTCGTAGGATAGTGTTATTAGCATTATTACTACATATTCGAGCCTTTGCATTCATTGTACTAGTTATTTCGACCCTATTCTGGGCGAATTAGTCCCCAATTACATTTATAGCGCCATCCTTTGCAATTCATTCGCAAATAGCATTTTTAAGGGCTCTTAAAGGAAAAAAAATCTTCGATGGAGGATATTATAGCTAAAGCTCTATCCTCAATACTTTTTCTCAAAAGAATTGGCTTAAAGTGGGTGAAAAATTGAGGGGTGGCCTTGGGATATAGGGTGCGTGTAGGAAATCGTAGGGTGCGGGCAGGTTTTCCCATATTCTAGGCTTCTATTACTCTTTTACTCCTTTAAAATACTTTTTCTTCGTCGCATTTCGCAATCCGACTCAAAGAAGGATAATAAGTATCGAAGACGAAGTATATCGTCTAGTATACATCTTCAATAAGACTAAAATAGTTAGAATAACGTCATATCGTCTTGGAAAATAGACGGAAAAGTATATATTGAAGACAAAAGCCAATGTAAAAAGTACAGAATCTTTTTTCTTGAGTGTTTTAAGAAGGTATACTTAAAGGGCGTACCTGGGGAGTTTTTGGGCGTGCGTGGAGTGTAGCTCTTCAAACTTTCAGTATGTTGGCCAGTCATGCTTTCCATTTTCTTCCGTTTGTTATCCAGGACGGAACTGGTCACATTCACTTCCCCCAGTGAGTCAGTACGCTGCTGCGTCAAAACCTTTGACCACGCAGTATTTGAAGTTCTCGCCCCATCCTCCCTCGTCAACCGAAACCTTTCGCCTTCGTCGCCCGGACCACTTGCAACCTGCACCTTGCAACCACCACCTCTACATTCGCTTTCACGCCTTTCTCCAGCCTGAGAAGGATCCCAAACTCGGCTCTCTAAAGTCTTGCCGACATGTGTGTGCATCCTTGCCCTCAACCTCCCCTTGTGTCGCAATGATTTCTGAACCATACTGACACCTGATGCCAATAGTAGTGCCGCTTCATCGATTGTGCGACATCATGTCAAAGCGAATGAGCGGCGACTCCGTCGAGAACGTAGCGCAGGGAGGTTGCGGCGCCCCCGTGGATATCCAGCCGCCATGTCTTCCAGGAACGACGTCGATCGAGAAGCTTCCCATCGAGCTTCGGGAGAGGATCTTCGAATTCGTCGGCGACATTGCTTACGTCTCAGGGCGCGACCGGGTTGACTTTCCCGACGATGAAACACCGTATCCCTACATACCTCCAGAAAGGTATCTAGATGTCCCCTGTCGTCCAAATCCCACGCCTTACGACTATCTTCGCTCGTCATCACTTGCGTCTAGAGCGTTCACGGCACCCGCACAACGGGCCCTCTTCAGGGTTAGCATGACGCGCAGCTCAATAGGCATGCTCCGTCTACTCCGGAGTTTGCTGGAATACCCGGCAAACCGGAAGTATGTGCAGTGGCTTGTGACGTCTCCGCTACCCGGCGAAAATATTCTCGACCGTCATGTGCGCCGTCAGAACCCTCCCGACGTCGTCGATCCTATCTCGGCGTTGGTAAAAACGCTAGGCCCACTCTTCCACACACCTGCCTTGGACCAGTTGCAAAACGCCGCCTTCTTCCGTCGCGTTTTGCTACCCTTTGTCTCCAAGTCTCCGGACTCAGTCAGCTCAGATGCTGCTGCAACGGACAGACAAATGACAGAGATGTTGCGACAACCTTCCTACATCCTGGGAGACCACATCCTAAGGGCGATCCTGGAACTTTGTCCGCAAATTAGGGGAGCCAGACTGTTCGATCGGAATACCTGGATCGATGGGGTAAGGGCTTCATTGGTGTCAGAAGCCTTTTCGTACGTGCCCAATGGTCTCCTAGGTCAAGATTGCCCAAGGCTCAAATCCTTAACGTTGGACATCGGTACACTCAAATGGTGCCTGCTACCGTTGCATAACTTGCATAAATGGGTACCCGGATACCGTGGCGGATGTCCTCCCACCGTCGAGTATCTCAAAATCGTGGGCAAAGACCCTTGTGGTGGATTCGAGATTCACCTAGACGACTTGTACGAATGGCTCAGCACCAACAAAAAGTTGCGGGAACTGCGAATGCTTCAAGAATTTTGTTGGTATCCCGGCTTTGGGGGGTTCGAATATAACTGGAATACAATACTTCCGATGTTCAAAGATACCCTCGAGGTTCTCGTTCTGGACGGAAATCGTTACTTTGAAGGGGCCTATTACTTGGGAAATCGGTTCGGGTGGCCCAGTGGGATGCTTGACTGCCTACCACAGCTCAAGAAGCTGGCTTACCTCGAAGTACCGCTACACTACCTCAGGGACGATATGCCAAAGTTTGAGCCGGTGACGGAGGACTTGGGACTTGTCGTGCTGCCTGACGGCTCGGCAATGGACATGAGTGATCACGTTAATGAGCGCGGCTGATGCGGAGCTATGAGCAGGAGTACGATGAGCCGGGCAACCGTCCGTCTTGGCATAGAGAGTTGCTAGGCATTCGGATACTCAAGCCCGGCGAGGAGCAAAACATACTCGGCCTCATTCAGGCCGAACTTCCGCCGTCATTGAGAAAGTTGCGTGTTGGGTTCGTTAAACCAAGTACGGAGGAGGATGAGGATTACGAGTGGTGGTTCAAGGACTTTTCGTTTCAGATGCAAAGACACCCAACACTGGGGAGGTATGCCTCAGCAGAAGTAGCATGCGTTGATTCCGGACGGAGATTAGAACAAGCAACCCCTCCCCAAAAAAAAACCTATCCGAGGTTGAACCTCTAGTGTCGGGATGATAGCTACTCTATATATAGAATCAGACCTCCTCCTCTTGTCCAAAATTACTCTCTCTCTCTCTCTCTCTCTCTCTCTCTCTTCAATCATTCACAGCATTCACTACTTTTTTTGTCGTCTCTCGTCATCACCTCCTCTGTGGGGCTCAACACAACATGAATCTACCGCAAATTCACATTGCTTCCAATGTTCGAGGATACCCTAGAGCCTCTCGTCATTCATCACGGAGCATATACGCCCACTACCTATCAGGTTTATGCCTCCCCAGTCCTTGGTGCTGGGTGAGTTTCTGTATTACATACAGCCACTCTTATCCACCACCACCGTTCAGAAGCTCGCCGACGACACCACTTCTGTCCACTCCTGTCGCTGATGGGCTTCCCGAGCACAGCTTCCTCCGCCGGACGTTTAAAAGAGCACTCAACACTTTGATCACAAGCTATCCTTCCGAATAGGGCGGTTTACTCATCCAGATGATCAACAACTGGACTTGGAACCCCAGCCGGCATACAACGACCTTCGCGCCCTGGCCCTTGTCTCGAGGACATTTTCTAACCCGGCGCAACGTGCCCTCTTTAAGATTGCTATGGTCAAGACCACCGGCGCCCTCATGCGCCTTCTTCGGACCCTTCTCCGGTACCGTAAGAAAAGAGGCTACGTACGTTGCTTTGTCGCAGCAATCCAGGACCATATGCGCCCGCTCTTGCTCTACTCGGGTTGTACAGCTCTGCTTTCTGAATACGCGGCATACTACAAGTCACAAAATGCGGTAGACGATACTGAACAAATAATGTGCCGTCTGAAGGAAAAACAGCACAAAAGGGAGAGTCGGTCCTCTGGACATAGGGCTGCTCATCCTACCCGAATCACCGCTACCCGCCTTTGCTTTGGTGAGCCCAGGCGCCATCCCGAGAGCCCGGCTGGAGTCCGCCATCCAATCTGGCCTGGACGTTCCCGAGCTATGCCAGCTTCCTTCACAATCACCCGCCGCATCCCAAGATCCCCCTACTATATTATCGCAGCGATAATAAGGCCAGTGTTAATGAATTAGGTAGCGGTGGCATAGAAAATATTTTGGACAACGACGAGGTGGATCAGGATGAAGATCAGTTTTGGGAGTTCGAAAGCATTCCATCGACTTGGATACTCCGTCCAAGTGACGAACGCTCGTTGGCAATGAAACCGATTCAGAACTTTCCTACCACCTCTTCGACCTGGATACTCTATCTTCGGCAAATGGCTTCGCACCAAGAGCAACCTCCGCGAGCTGCGGATGCTAGACGGGTTCGACAAACTGGTCGCATACAAACAGTTCAGCAACGGCCATCCTCAACGAAACAACTGGACCTAGCCGAGCTGAGACTGGACTTCCTGTGTTGTTGAGAAAGTTGTAGATGTATGGGTCGTTGACTAGTGCACGAGGGTCCGATGACGAGGTTGGTGAATTAGTAATGGAAGGATACGAAAAGCAGTACACCTGGAGAACCGTCGAGCTTTTCCTTTGACCCGCATCAACCTTCGCTATGTCATTGGAGGTGACGGAGATAGGATAAGGAACCTTTAGAGATACAGACTTACTATGAATCATGGAGGTTATGGAGTAGTAATTCGAAATCCTAGGGCCAACGACAAACTAGACCATCATAAAGTTGCTGCCGATAACCGTTGGTGTACGCAATTGTCGACTTTGACGATAAAGCTTGGTTGTTATCGTACCGTACTGGGAGTATGAGGAGGGTTTCTAGCCTAGAGGCCCCCCCCTCTAGCCTAGGTTCAGAATCTATACCAGATAGTGGGCCTAGCCTAGGCGTGAGACCTAGCCTAGTCGTTGAATGGAGGGCTCTAATTGGTCAGATCTGGGTGCAAAATGACAAAAGCCAAAGACCCCTATAAGGACCTTCTGAAGGCCATTATAGGGGTCTTTGGTTAGTGGTCTTTCTAGCGGTCTTTTTGGTGGTGGTCTAACTTGGAAGACTTTGACTTCAAAGTCCGGATGAGGGCATTCACACTTCCCGGTCCCGCCGCGCGAAACTTTTCGCGTGACGGAAAAAAAGCTGTCACCAGTTGGAATCGAACTGGCGATCACAAGAATGAAAGCAACGACAAGAACCATTGAGCCACTGGCCCAATTGATTGAAAGCGGCCTTCGATTTTTCCTCTAATATAGGGTGGTGGAGTTCTGAGGGGAAATGAACTTTGGGAAAGAAGCATCGTTATTTTGGAGAAGAAACCAAGGCACCCGGACTCTCGAGAGCACTAAAGCAATGCCCTATAAACTTAAGACCTTTAGCGACCTTCTATAGCGCACACTTGCATTGGCCAATCAGAGGTCTCCCCTGAGCAACTAGGCTAGGCAAATCAACTAGGCTAGTTGTCACATCTAGCCTAGGCAAAATCTCCAGGCTAGAAATCCCCTTACTAGGCTAGATGCCTTGGGGGTTTTCCCGCTATGGTATTCTTGAAACCTTTGATGTACACCCTGATGTATGTGAGTCCCGGTACCAATGTATATCAAAGGTAGAGCTAGTTCTCGGCTCTTTGACTCCTCTATGACTTCCTTCTTGGTCTTCTTCCTCTCCGGTTTTCCATCCTCTCCTTCACCTTCCGCAGCCTCCTCCTCAGCACGCAGACGCTTGAGGAACTTCTTTCTGGCGGAACGTTCGTTATTAGATTCCATATCGGAAGCGTCCTCAGAGGGAGGTCTGGCTGTGGCCTCTTGGGTTGCGGGGCCAGTGCCGTGGTGTCGGCCGCATCGAGGTTACGCTTGGTTGAACCGCGGCTCGGTTGAGCTGTCGAAGTTGGGTGCGTCTCTGTCGCAGAGACCTCGGGGGGAGCTGGCTCTGTTTTGTCTCGGTCTTCTTGTTGCCGTTCACCCCAAGGAACGACATCGCCCCGCCACAGCCATGATCCAGATCTTCACAGACTCACAGGAGTGTTGGCACCGAGTCCGGCGCATCGACTGCGGGCTCAACTACAGGTCTTGGACGTTTTCTGTCAGACATGTCGCGCCAGTTATGTTTTCTCTGGCTGACTCGCGGGTCGCTGGGTCCCCCTCCAACTATAGTGACGAGAAAGGAGGTGAGACGTATATCATCGATGCAGGAGTTGGAACCCGCTCCCTGAGGGCTCTACCCTCGCACGCGGGCGCGCTTCCGGCCTCCGAGCGAAGTTCCAGTTTGGAGGGCAATGAGCTGCGACAGTTGGTCTGCGAGGACCGCCATGTTGTTCATAATTACGGCATCGGCAGGGCTGGCTGGCTCCGGGTGGCGGAGGCGAAGCCAGACCCTAGTCCGCGTGATGGGGACATCTGGTCCAGGCAAAGGCTCTCCAGGTTGGCGAATTTCGTCGGCCACGGGAATCGGGGACGCCATATTATGGGCAGGAACATCGTCGGCGGCCACCTCGGCGGGATCCTCAACCTCGACGTCCAGCGGGGGCATAGGATCCGCGAGAGTCAGGCGTGCGAGGTCGGGGGCAGCGCGACAGCCCTCGTCAACAAGCTTGCTAGCCGACCACCGCATGACAGCGAGCGGGGTAGGGTTGTCGGACAGGTCGGGATGGGCGATGTGGTATACGGTGTAGGCGGTCCACAACTCGTCAACTCAGGACATGGAATAGGCCAAGATTTTGCATGAGTCGACTCTCATGAGGAGAAGGGTTTAAGGGTGTGTTCGGTAGGCTATTAATAAGTTAGCGTTAACCTCTACCTTAACGCGCATGGTCCGCAGCTGCAATCATGCAACATTAAGGCAGCGTTAAGGTAGGCCAAGACGTTGGCTGCAGGATAGAAAGAGGTACTTAACATCGAGGGCTCTCCTCCTTTCCACCTTTCTTCTTTCTTTCTCTTTCTTCATCCTTCAATCGGGCAACAAGGTCACCATTATCATCATCATCATAAGCAAAGGGGGTAAAGGAAACCTTGGCACCCAAAAGCCCTCGGATATCCATTTCATCTTTTTTCGATAAAAGATGCTCCGATTTCATTTGGGAATAGCCTCATCTATTCATTGCCCTTGCGACATCAACCACCTATATCTATAGTGGGTTGAGTGCTGAAGAGCTGGTTCTTACTGCGGTACTGCTCAAAATCGAGTGATAGGGAAATCCCTGGATTTCTATATCCTTCCTGTATTATAGCATTTACTAGTAATGATAGTCCAAATTAGCTGGGCTGCCATAGAGGTACTGGCTGCTATGCCCAGTCTGGCCTTCCAGACTATAGCGCTCGAGCTACCCCGTAGCCCGTGCCTTAGCTCTCTGTACAGTATATCTACTACGTATAGACGGCTGGCTAGAAGCCTCGCCTTTCCTCTTACAACATCTTTCTTTCTTACACACAATATAGCCTCATTCTAATAACCCTATATTACGTACTATCCTTTAGTATCCCGTATTAAGTGGTAGTTGCAATTAAAGTTCGTAGTAGCCGCCAAATTCAAACTATACTATTCGATTACAATTGTAATCGAGTTCGTTATAAGCGACTTCGTCGGCCGATTCGATAGCGATTATTATTACTAAGCGCGACCGTAGGGTATATCCTATATTTACCATTAGCGAAGGCGATTTTACGTTCTCTACTAAGAAGATAGCGACCTTCTCCTTTCTTTTTACTCATTATGAAATAGTATTATAGCCGATAGTCAATCGCTATTACTAGTTATTAGTCCCTCTACTTTATTCGTCGCGAAATAGTATTATAGAATCCCCCGCTAAAGCGAGTCCCTTATAAGCGCGCTTCTCTTCGACCGCGAGCTAGATTCTTCCTAAAGATAATAAGCTTCTCGACCGCTCTCGTCGAATTAAGCTTCCCCTTATTACAATTCTTCTTAATTTACCTTCATTTTTAAAATAGTAATAAAGATACGGGCGTTGCGGTAAATCCTAAGATTAGAATTAAACGCTTCTACCTAAATTAATTAAATAGTTTTACTATAGGCTGCTTTTATTACTACCCTCTTTACCTAGTAAAAGAGTAGTATCCTTATAGCTTCTTCTTTAAATACTTTAATAATATATTAAGGAATCCGAGCTACTTCTTCGATATCGATTAAATTAATATAGAACGTAGGGAAATAGTCCTTCTTATCGATTTGAAGTACGTTATAGCTATTTAGTATCTATTTCCCCCTTACTCAACTCAAGAATTTTAGACGGTTAATAATTATTATTAGTAAACCGCTTTATCCTTTATAAAGAGTAGTTTGGAAATTTAGGAATTACTTCTCTTTAAGAAGGTTAAATAGAGCTTTTTAAAACTAATTATATATTATTTAAGACTTATAAATAAACCGTTTTTTAAAAAAACGAAGGTGCCTTCTTTTTAGGAACCTTTCTTATTACCGCCTAAAGTCTTCTAAACCCCTAGGTATAGTGATTTTTATCGATAAGAATAGGGTTCTTATTCCGTTATTCCTATTGATTAGTATCGTTAATTCTATAAAAATTAGAACCTCCTAATAAACGAGAAAGTACTTTTCTTTCGTAAACCGTCGGCTTTATTCTTTCGCTTACCGGTTAAATAAGCCCTAGCCCTATCGATCTTTATAATTTAAATAATCTTTTCTATTACCCTAGATTTTATTAGTACCTTTATCAATAATAATAATAATAATAATAACGATAATAATAAATATATTATAGTTCCTAAAAAGGCAGTTCGTACTATAAAGTAACAATTTCGAACCGCCCGTAAAACGCTCTATATTTTAGACCCTTATATTAAGAAGAATAAAATTCTCGATAGCTTTAAAATTCTTATTAAATCTACTTTTAAGCCGCCCTCTCCTAAAATTATTGAGTATATATACCGTAAGTATAGTAATTAGAGCTTCCATTCCAAAAACGCTCTTTTTAATTACATTTACTCTAATACGTATAAGCCTAACTTAGAGACCCCTAAAAAGAGTTTAAATCTATAATCTTCTATTATTATATTTAATAATATATTTATTAACCAAATTACTCCTAAGACCCCTATTAAGGCTGCCTCTAACTCCCCCGGCCGCTTCGCTTCCTTAACGACTATAGCGTTTCTAATTCCCCCGATTATTCCCGCTTCTTCTAGCCTATTTACCCTAATTAAAACTCGGCCTATTTCGGCTTTCCCTAATTATAATAACGAATCTCCTATCGAATAGGAATTTAAATATACCTTACCGGCTCCCTTTATTTCGATAACCGTTATTCCTCCCTCTAATAGTAGCTTAGTAATTACTATAATTAAATATAAAGAGAATAGTCAATACTCTACCCCTAATAATTCCTATAATAATAAACTGCTAATATTATATAATTATTATACTTATAATAAGAATTTCGCTTTACGAAACCTCCTCTTTACCTACCTTTACAATTATAACTATTACCGTTTTAATAAATATACAGCAAATAAAAAGATATTACCCTCTAACGTTAATAAACTTTTTTTATTCTATAATATTAATTGGCGTATTAGTAAAATAATTATAGATTTTAATATATTTAGAAATATTATTAATAAATTTATTATAGTTACCTCTATTATTTAACTTAAAGATTTATTTATATAATAATATTTCGTATTAGATTTCGAACTCTAAACTCCTAACTCCCTCCCTCCCTCTCTCTTTCTTCGATTTCGTTATTACTATTAATAGTTCGTATTACTATAACGAAGTCGTTACTCCCTTTCTTTTATATACGGGCAGTTATTATTATAAATTAAACGGTTCTCTCAATAATAATAATAATATTAGAGTATTTATATCGCTAACTTTATACTTTTAGTCTTATCCGCTTAGTCCTATTACTTTTCCCCTTCTTTTCTTAATAATTTAATAGATTTCTTCGGTAATTAATACGGCCGTAATAATTCTATTAACTAGCTAGAACCCCCGTTTTATACCTTCTTTCTCTTTCTTTTTATTTATCTATAGAATTAGCTTTCTCTACGGTTTTAGCACTTTTAAATACCTTTTTTTCGAGTGCCTCTCTTGAGTACTACCTTCTTAAATACCCGCCTTTCTTTCGAATATTTACTTCTCTTTCTAATTACTATACCTTTACTCCCTTAGTATAAATTGGCTTTTCTTTAATTATTATTAATTTTCTTCGGCTATTACCCGACTCCCCGGATTTCGATAGACCTTTTCGGACTTCGATTATTTTATTACTATAATTTTAAAGTATCCCGCTCCGTCCCGGAGTATCCCGAGTAAATAAATTTATCGGAGGAAATAAATAGAATATTAGAAGAGACCTAAGACTTTTCGGAGGAGATAAATAGAACTTCGGAGGAAATAAATAGAATTTCGGAGGAGACCTAAAACATATTAGAGAAGACCTAGAATATATCGGAGGAAACCTAGATATTATCGGAGAAGATTTAGACGTTTAGGATAAGCATTGAGGATAATGCTTTCTTTTTCTATAAGCCGGCATTTGATAGGGAAATCCCTAGATTTCTATATCCTTCCTATATTATAATATTTATTAGTAATGATAGCCTAGATTAGTTGGGCTGCTATAGAGGTATTGGCTGCCATGCCTAGTCTGGCCTTCCAGATTGTAGCGTTCGAGCCACCCCGTGGCCCGTGCCCTGGCTCTCTGCACAGTATATCTACTGCGTGTAGACGGCTGGCTAGAAGCCTCGCCTTTCCTCTTACAACATCTTTCTTTCTTGCACACAATATGGCCTTATTCTAATGACCCTGTATTACGTGCTATCCTTCAGTATCCCGTATCATCGAGCAATCTAGCAGTAAGAACTGCGGTTAAGAATTTGAAGGATTCTGGGCTTCTGATTGGTCAGATCAAAGATTTGGGGTAAGTGCAGGTGGTTACAGGTAGTTGCAGGGCGTGCATGAAAAATAAGGTTTTTGAACCGAACGCTTCACGGGCGCAGTAAAGCAGCAACGCAGTAGAGGTCTTTCTACACCAAAAACGCTAACTTTTTAACTTTTTCACAGCGGAAACGAACACACCCTAACCGAAATGCACACACGGAACGTGGATTTGAAAAAGAACGAGAGATTATCTCGTAATATCTGGTCCTCGACGAGCAAAGAGGAAGCGAGTTCAGCCATCAGTATTGAAACCGTGTATAGACGTATAGACGACCATTCACTTGTCCACAACTATGACTCTTGGCAATAGCAATGTTGAGCAGGTCACTATGGCCGACTCTGTACGGTCCTCAGTTCCTTCCGTGAAGGGTTGAACCTGAGATAGTTGCCGGCCGCGAAGAAGGGCGGCAAGAGCCGGCCGGGAGTGGGCCCGTTCAGAGTGACTTGCTCCCGCACATTCACCGGCACTTGACCGAGGTCCGGGCCCCTTCACCGGCCGAACCCCTTCACCGGCCGATAACGTTTGGGGGCCTTCACTGGGCGACGCGTTTTGTAATATTTAATCGTCCGGCCGCGGGCTGCCCCTCCTTCCAATTTCTTCCACTCAACATCTCCATCCGCCCACCTTCGATTTCCTCTACCGACCGCAACATCAACCACACGACTCCCTATAACGACGCGCATCACAACGACAACGTCGGCATTGAATCTAACGTCATCCCTTCGTCTTTCACAAAAAGACCGAACAAAGAATAGCTGCGACACCACGCCACCTGTCGCAGTCGATTGACCTTCTCTACTCGACTGGTTGACAATTGTCGTCGACTTCGCTCAATCTCGTCACGAATTCATCTTTCTCCAATACCGTCTCTTGGGCGGTTATCGTACACGCGCTTCCCAACCAGCAAAGACACACACTAACACAGTACCGACGATTTCAAGCTCGACACGTCGACTCAACATTTCGTCACCGAGCCGAGACCTCCATACCATCCTGGTCCATCCCAATTCACACAACACTCCCTCAGGTAGGTTCCTCCTTGCTTCTTCTGGGACATCCCGTTGATACTAATCTTTCTTCCGTAGACCAGCCTTATATAACGGTTCGCGACAAGCAAGTCCCACACAGGCAAACGAGCCAATACCACAAAACCACAACCACCATCTTCAATGTCTTCTTCAATGTCGACTATTCAACATCAACGATTCCCCGCGGGGATGGCACCACTTGAGCAGCTTCCCCAGGAAGTGCTCGAGGTAATTGCCCAATTCTGTGGCGACGTCGCCAGTGTTTCGCCCTCTGAGCAGGCAGATATTTTTACCGAAGTCATTGTCCACCCATACCTGGACTCACCGGCGTCCAATACCTGGCAACCCGCTTACCAGGACCTTCGCTCCATGGCCATTGCCTCAAGGACCTTCATTCACCCCGCCCAGCGCGCCTTGTTTAAGATCGCCATGGTCAAGACCACCGGCCATCTCATGCGCCTTCTGCGCAGCTTGCTGCTATACCCCGAGAATAGGCGCTACGTGCGCTGCTTGGTAGCCAGAATCGAGGACCATGCCCGCCCATTGCCGATCCGATTTATCAAGCCCCAGCCTCTGGTTCTGAGCGAGTTTCTGTATTTTATACAGCCACTCCTATCCACCACCAGTGTTCAGAAGCTCCCGGACGACAGCTTTTTTCGTCGTACCGTACCACTGCTTCAAGACACTTTTCACGCCTTGGAAGAGAACAACTTTTCTTTCTCACTGTCCATGATTGACTCTACCGAGATCAATCTTCACACTATCGAGGATCAGGTCATGACGGCGACCATCCAACTGTGCCCGAAGCTAACAGCCGCTCGGATCAGCTTCGGAACACCCGAGCGCCATGCTGAGCGACCGGAGGCAGCGAGCCAGCCGGTCCGCGACCCTCCCATCTACGCCACCCTCCTTGAGGACCGCCGCTCGAACCTGAAGTCTCTCACCCTGGACTTCGGCGCGCTACTGTCGCTAACCAACTTCAAGCGATATGTGCCGGGTTACCCGGTTGGCTGCCCATCCTCCATCGAGCGCCTCACGCTCGTGGGCAATGAGATGGAGACGAAGCTCCCGTACCGCTTGTTCGACCTCAACATTTTCTCAAAATGGCTCAGCACAAACAAGAAGCTGCGCGAGCTTCGCATGGTGCACGGCTTTGACAAGCTGGTCACCTATAAGCGGTTCAACAACACTCAGCCACAGAGGGAGAATTGGAACTCCATCCTCCGCGCATACAGGGACACCCTCGAAGTCTTGGTACTTGACTGTTACCACTCTTCGTCCACCGCCGTGCCACAGGCGCGCTTTGGACACTCTGGAATGCTGGATTGCTTGCTCGAAATGCAGAAGCTGCATTATCTCAAGGTGCCGCTGCATTCTCTGAGCGGTCGTGAGTTTGGTCTCCCTCCGGGTGCGGAGGATTGGGAGATCACTTGGGTGATGCGGGCTGGACTTCCTCTTCAGTGGAGGAAGATGGATATTATGGTCATGAACCCTGATCAGTGGGTCAGCGCCGGGGAGAGGATGCCGTTGACGTGGAGGGTGGTCGAGTTCCACAGTAGTCCTACCTATTATCGGTAGTGTACAGGGCTTAGAGACGTTTTAAGACGATGTGGCATCGGAGAC
Organism: Neurospora sp. CHS-2018b; assembly: GCA_009806015.1. Taxonomy (NCBI): domain Eukaryota; kingdom Fungi; phylum Ascomycota; class Sordariomycetes; order Sordariales; family Sordariaceae; genus Neurospora; species Neurospora sp. CHS-2018b. The sequence goes on along the minus strand of RAOV01000010.1, from coordinate 1,785,147 downwards.
AAGATGCTGATTAAAGAAAAGAGCTCGGCCCACTAGAGGTACTCAGGAGAAAGGAAAGGGCAAGGAGGTTGCCTTTGCTAAGGTCGTATCGGCGCAACTCCCAAGTCCGCTTTCGCTGAGGCCGCTGACGCACTTCCCAAATCTGCAGCAGGCCAACTTGGTGACCTGATGTTCGACCTGGAGGCAGTGGATGTCGCGGGCGAGGATGCCATCTGAGCAGGAATGCTGAGTTCAGCGATGGACACGGAGAAGGATATGGAGGGACAATTCCGGCATTGTAGCCGAAGGCGCAGAGGCGCAAAATGTACACAGTTGATCATGATAGATAGACTTCGACAGTGACTATCTCTCGGTGCCCCGGGAGATGTTACGTGTCGAAATGCGCCGGTGCATACTTGGCACTCCGGCCGGACCATGTCCGGTCCGGTAGTGTCAGACACAGCACCGGGCTTTAGAGAGTCATCTGCCTTCTCGTCTCATGAAGAGAGAAGGTCAATCAATCATCTACATACAACCAGAAGTACTTACTGAAACTGTTCATTGATCTAAGTTCTAGGTTGTGCCTGTCTGATCTCTACACTACTGAGCCGACCTTGTCGACTTCAGCCCAGGAACGGGTTGAAAACGTGCAGTCGCCGTACTTAGACAGGGTATTTGTTCAAGCCATCACTATCTCTCGGCTTCCTTGACACAAGGTAGATACCTCTACGATTCACACATGGTTTACTCTGTATATGTAAATAGTTTCTCTCACTGTCCTTTCAAAGAATTAATATCTTTACTACTACTTTCGTCGTCTCTCGTAGTTACCTCCCACGTAAGGCTCAACACATCGAGCGGCTCACCCCCGTGGGAAACAGGGTAGACTCCGAGCTACCCTACGACTTTTTTAGCATCGAAAGTTTTGCCGCCTGGTTGAGTACCAACCGGTCCTTGCGATTTCCCTCAATCCCGCGACAAATACGTCTTCATCCCGTACTGTTTCTTGCGCGTCATTCAATGTGCACACCTCTCCCAGCGGACAGAAATACATTATCGACAATTGCAAAGCTCGCCCCGCCGACGCGACACTTCGTCACCGAGTTGAGACCTCCATCCAGTCCTGAGCCATCGCAATCTGCGTGACAGTCGATTAGGTAGGTTCATCCTTGCTTCTTCAGTAACACCCCGATAATTCCTGTTTCCTGAGCTAATCTTTCTTCCCTAGACAAGCTTTATATACGAGCCAATACCCCAAAATCGAAACCACAATTTACCACCGACAATGGAGCCAATCAACCAGCGACGAACCCTCGTTCCCAGGAAGTGCTCGAGACGATCGTCGAGTTCTGCGGCGACGTCGCTAGCATCTCGCCCTCCGAACAGACGGACACTTTCACCGAAGACATCGTCAAACCCTACCTGGACTCAACGGCGTCCAACGAGTGGCAACCTGCCTACAAGGACCTTCAATCACTGTCGCTTGTTTCGAGAACTTTTACCAACGCTGCTCAGCGCGCCTTGAAGTTGCGCGAGCTCAGGCTGGTCGACGACTTCGACAAGATGATCCGTTTCACGGACATTAGGGCCACCAACAACGCCAACCAGAATTCTGAGCCCGTCAGAAGCAAAAACTGGAATGACATTATCCTAGCATACAAGGACACTCTGGAGGTCCTCGTAATGGGCTGGCACCGTCCTTCTGCCATTCGTATGAAGGCCCGGTTTGGCGAATCGGGAATGCTTGATTGCTTGCCGGAGATGGGCAAACTGAGATACCTCAAGGCGCCATTGATCACTCTTGGGGGAGGCGACTTCATTGTGCCTTTGGGTACAGGTAATGAAGGGAAGCTCATCGAGTCGGTGCGGACCGGACTTCCAACTAACCTGACGAGAGTTGATCTAATGGTGATGAATCTGGTTGCGACTCGGGCGGAGAGCACAAATTTGAAGTGGAGGACTGTTGAGTGCCGGCTTTAAGGCCGCATACGTCTTCGTGAGAGGCAGGCTCCTGAAACGAAACATTTGCTGATGCGAACTTGGGATGAGCTCGAGCGGATGCCAGAGAGCAGCTGCGGGAAGCCCATCACCATGGCAGCAAATGGCTACCGGGTGGGGCACAGAAACTGTGATGACAACATGACTGGACATGGCATGAAGGAACCGGGTAACTGCCACAGATCCATGTAGTATGTTGTATGTTAGCTTAGCGTTAGTAAGGGCAGACATGGAGATGGGGTTTCCCATCATGTCAGACCTCGAAGACCCAGGTCGGACTTGCTCACACGCCTTTGCCTATCAGGTAAGAACGTGTCGAGTCAGTTTTGGTAACGACCTAGTCAAGTACTCGAGACAGCCTCCGGAGAGTCTGTTATATTTGTCGACATCGAATGCCGAGTAGGAGGCTATTGGATGGTAGAATAGGACAGGGCGTTGACGCTCTTGGTATAGATAGAAGCGTATTAAGATTCAGAACTATTAAATTCCATAGTAGTGTGGATAATGGAAAGTCTTGCTATCGGAAATAAAAGAGAGGATGCTACGAATATAGGTAGTAGACGCATAAAAACAGATGATACATGCCAATTTTTCCCTATCCAAATCCCATGTGATGATTGTGATCTTTCTGCCAATCTCCAAGAGAGATGTGAAACCCAGACTTGCCAAACAGTGTATAGGTAGGTAGTGATGTGCCTCCCTCTCAAACTCTCAGTAGCCCCTGGTCCACGTAATTGTCTTTTCCTTTGTTGGAAACCACCCGGCGTAGTACTTCATATGTGCCTCATGGTTCTCAATTTCCGCACGATCCAGAGAGACGTACTGGCTACTCTTGGTCCACCGCTCTCTCGGGTCCTTTTCCTTGTCAGTATCCTCCACAAAGTGATACAGCTCTACCTTTTCCAAATTCCGCGGGATTTCCCCTCCCCCGGCCGCCCGTCGCAGCTTTTGTCCGACGTTGTGATGTGACCCCAATCCTCCTTCTACCGTTCCTGCCAATACTTCCATGCACTTCACTATTCTCTTTCTTAGGCTATGGTTAAGACACACGGCTTCCATGCCAGCCATCCACACCCCAGGATGGTACCCTGGTAGTGATTCCAGTGCTAACGCGCTTACTCCCTTAGACGTATCTGGAAAAGCATCTGGGGACAGCGGGAACAGGTCCACGAGTGGGAGCTTTAGATACCGAAGTTTGGGGAGTTGATCGAGGCAGGTAATGGTTTTGTGAATGCCGTAGCGGTGGTAATTATCAGGCCAGGTGTGCCTATGCGCGTCGTCGGGCGGACACGGGTCACTGTAACCGGAAAACTCTAGGTGGACAAGCTGCTGGAAGTGTGGGAGGATGGTGTTCCAATTGTGCTTGGACAACCATTGGGGAGTGAACAAACGGTTGGGCCGAGAGAGACCGGCGTGGTCAAAGCCGCCCAGGAGGCGGAGCTTGAGGAGAGAACCGGCACAGGGCTTTAGGAAGCGAAAGAGATCGTCGAGGGGACGGAAGTCATTCTGGTGGACGATGTCGTCGAGATCAAAGTCATCCTCCTCATCATATAGATCAAAGAAGTTCCTGCTGAGGCTAGCATCCTCGTGACGAAGCGTCAGCTCCTGGACCGTCGGGGGGCAAGTTATATCCCACAACGAGTTGTCTCCCAGAAGGTCGGGCGTCTTGGCGAAGTCAGTGATGGAGGCTACGTCCAGATCAAGGATGCGTAGATGGTTAAAGGCTATCGCGGGCTGCTGGTCCCACGATAGCAGGCATCTGGGCTGGGTTCTGGTGTAGTCGCAGGAGGAACCAGACCACTCGCCCATAATCTGGACTTTGAAGGACTGTATGTTTTGGCAAAGAAAGATGATGGCTCGGGTGACCGTGTTGAAGCCGCCCTGTGGGTATTCCCCCTCCAACCACTCTGCCTCCCCGGGCAACTGGTAAAATTCCTCTTTGAGATCATCCAAGAGCTCTGGAGGAAGTTGTGGGTTGCGTCTCTCGCCCTCGTAGATGGCGTCGAGAACCTTGGAGAAGTCGAAGTACTCGAAGAAACGGGTGGGCTTAGGGCCTTCGGGACGCAGTGGTTTGACTGGGGGCCGCACCTCTAGATGCCGAACGAGCTCCCGATTGCGTGGGAACTGGAGCAGGCTCTTTAGGAGCAAAATGCTCTTTTCGTCGTCATCAAGAACAATGGAGTTGTACATTGCCCGTTTTGCTGGGGGCTGTATGGTCTTGGACGCTAGTGCTAGAGCTCGAACGGCACAAGGCGTTTTCGTTTCGGATGCGGCCAGATTACAGATTTGGGTAAGAATTTCGTTCGGTATTCGTTCCAATGGAGAGTAGGCCGCAGGAAGACGAGGATCTCTGTGGTTAACCGAATTTCCAGCCCTCTGGGGCATGGTGGTAGCAATCTGGGTAATAAGTGCGGGAGGCTCGGACATTGTGGTTGAAGAGTCGGACGTGGCAGTAGCTGCGTCAGAAATGGCGATATGGGTAGTAGACATGGTGATCAACGATGGTTGTGATGTCAGAAGAATGAGAATGTCGAGAGAATCAATGTAACTGATCTACCTGTTGTAGTCAGGAAAGGTGAAAAAGTAGAAAAGGAGGACCAAAGAGGTGAACTGGCTTTTTATCCCTTCAAGGACACCTTTCCTTCCCCAGCTGTGCAGAGACCATGCCCGTTATATTTCTGCATTGACTGCGAGCACCTCATGCATAATTCTTGATACCGGGCTCAGAAACATGCAGACTGTGGTGCATTCCTCAGTGCCGTGGACAGAAGATTGCTCGTTGAGGTTGAACGGTGGCCATATAACGGAGGAGAAGGGACGTACAAAAGTCGACGAGACCGCCACTGGGACCGAGAACAACATCGTAATACCTAGGCATTCGCTGTAGTCTCCCTTGTAATGATGGCAATGGTGACCAAGATCACACTTGTTCGTCCAAAATGTTCTCTGGAAGGCAAGAGGGTATGCAGCAAGTACTCGCCCTGGAAGAGCTGCAGCAGGAATGTTATTATGCCGCTCAAAACCGGATAAACTGTGTCTTTGTCTTTCTGTCTTGTCCGGCGGCGAGTCGGCTCCACTCACCGGCGATACGTCCGGAAAGCCGAAGGCATGACATCCGGTCCGGACTCAAGGACTCGGACCACTCCAAAGCTCCTACCGCCGGAGCGCCGACAGCGCATAGATTCGTCAACCACATGTCCTCGCAGTCTGCAATACCTAGGTATGACTCCGTCAGCAATGACTCGGAATGAAGAAACCCGCAAAGCAAAGTGGCCACCTACAAGCACCTCAGACCTCTCCATTTGCGGTACCGAACGCACATGGAAGTAGGGCTGAGGAGCTGAGCGCAGCTGAGAAGACATGGGTGGCTGACCTCCGCTAGAGAATGATGTTTAGATCTCACATCATCTTCTCGTCGGCGGCGCCGAGCGTCCGAAAATCGAAATTCAATTTTGCTGCGAAACTTGTGTAAGCCGTATCGCCATGATGGTACCACCGGACTGTCAGGCAGTACATTGTGGAACATGGCGCGTGAGGCTGGAAAAGGGGAGGCGGGCCACCATAATCACGAACTATGAAGAAGGAAATGTGTCTGAGAAAATGTTGGATATTGGCGATGCGTCGGTGTCGGTGTTCTGTCGAAGTGGAAGCAATGGAGCCCCCGCCGTGCAGGCGGGGTTCAGTGCAGTGCAGTGCCCCTCCCTGCTGGTCGTGGTTTCCCTTGATGCGGGCTCCGCAGGCGAAATCGGTGATAAGGCAATGCGCCTGCGCGACCCAGAGGAGACTTTGCAAGGCAGGAGCAACAAAAGCCCCCGCTCGAGGTCTGCATGAAGACTTTGGAAGGAACTGAACACAGTTTCCTGAGGGTGATTTCCGGGAGAACGGCGAGATTTCGATGAGTGTCCTCGATGTTGTTAACACTAACACGACGAGAGACCACGGGAAGGTGGGGCGTCCGAGGTGTCCACAATCACCGGACGAACACCACCTTTGAAGCGCTGAAGCCACTGTAGCCATTGTAGCCCCAAGAATAAGATCCCACGATGGCCGAGAGGCGCCTCATGATCATCAGCGACAAAGAAAACGATGATGATTTATAAATATTGCTGTAGAACTACCCTATCCAAGATTCTATTCAAAAGAATGAAGTAGTGAGGTGACTCGTAGAAATCTTTGGTATACTGCAGTCAGCAGTGACAAAAAAAGAAGAGGAAAACACCAAACCGCCAAACCCCGCATCTCGCGATGCTTGCAGCCCCGCCTGGCGCTTCTAACGTTCTACCCAAAAACACCACCGAGGACAAGTACAAATAAACCACCACCGTACAAACTCAGTAGGTACCGGCCCAGAGCAACCAACCACTCCAAACACCACAGAACTCCGTAGAACATAATATTCAAAAGACAAAAAGCCGCCTATGCGAACCCAACAATGTCCACTTAGTTGCTCTCGGCATCATCCTCGACGCCGTTATACCCGCTCCTTCCAGACCCCGGAGCACGCTTGTTGTATCCGCTCCGGCCATCGGTGTCAGCTTCCTGGTCGCGGGCCTTGTTGTAGCCACTGCGGCCGTCGGTATCGGCCTGTTGATCGCGGACCTTGTTGTAGCCGCTACGTCCACCAGTGGCCGAGACAGTTTCATCATCTTCGCCATTGTAACCGCTCCGTCCACCATCGGTATCAGCGCGCTTGTTGTAGCCGCTACGACCATCGGTGTCGGCATCCTGGTCAGCTTCGCGGATCTTGTTGTAGCCGCTGCGCCCGTCGGTATCGGCCTGTTGGTCACGGGCCTTGTTGTATCCGCTTCTTCCACCAGTGACGGAAACGGTGCCATCATCTTCGCCAATGTCGTTGTATCCGCTCCGTCCTCCGGGGGTGCGCTTATTGTACCCACTCCGACCATCAGTATCGGCAGCCTGTTCAGCATCCCGGACCTTGTTGTACCCGCTCCGACCACCAGCTACGGAAACGGTGCCGTCACCTTCACCATTATAGCCACTCCGGCCATCAGTCTCCGCCCGCTTGTTGTAGCCACTCCGACCATCGGTATCATCAGTCACGGAAACCTCAACATCTCCCTCAACCTTGTTGTAGCCGCTTCGTCCTCCAGGAGTGCGCTTGTTGTACCCGCTCCTCCCGTCGGTATCGGCCTGTTGGTCACGGGCCTTGTTGTACCCGCTCCGGCCACTGTCGGTGATGGAGACCGCGGTGCCCGAAGGCTCAGGGTCTCCGCAGTTGTAGCCGCTTCGGCCGCAGTCGGGGTCGGTGGCAGAAAGAGAGTTGGAGGTGGAGGAGGAGGGAGGAGTAGGTAGGGCGGCGGCGGAGGCCGCGAGGAGGGAGACGGTCAGGAGGATGATGTTCTTCATTGTGACGAGTTGGAAGAGTGTTTGCTGGTGTTGTTGTTGGTTGGAAGAGAGGGATGAAGGGGTTGAAGGTTAAGGTAGGTGTTGACTTGTTGTTTCTGTTGTTGTTGTCTTTATATTGCTTGGAATGTTTGTTGGTAATGTCGAGAACCTATCCCAAGAAGCAACAGCACTGACTCTTATATCTCTTTGTCCAACCCCTATCACCATGCCAGGCATGCCGTCGGTGTGATGTCCAAGATTGTCCAAGCCTCGGTCCTCATCGCAGTCGCGCTCAGTAAGAACCAGGAAGAATGACTGATGACTGATAGGGAAGAGCCCCCAAATCGCTGCCTGAGGGCACTGTTCACTGTGATGTATACACCGAGCGTGTATTACATCACGTCCTTCTCCCAGATGTTGACGCCTTGAAGGTTGGGGTCCATTGTTCGCTAAGCCCGACGGTAGTTTAGAAGTCCGGACATCTCTCGCGGCTCGAGTCTCGACTAATTCGCTTGCCAAAATCCGTGCCCTCGGGATGACCACCAATGGAGAGGCCCAGTGCTGAGGTCATCACAATTGGGAGATTGGCACTAGGGCCCTCCTTGACTCGCAAAAATGGGGGTCCCGCTGTGCCATGACTGTGACCAAAGAAAGTTAGCGCGGCACGGTGAAGTATTATCAGGGACTACGCCTCCTAGGCTCACCAGTATCGCAGACCCACGTCGGTCGCAACCGAGCGGCGACAAGTATTTGTCGTTCGTCAAAACCCCATTTGGAGCCTCAGTTCCATAATGCCGGGAAGAGGCACACCGGCCGGGGCCAGTGTCCACTCCTGGTTTTCTGGCGGTAGGGATCCAAGCCAACGCCGGTGCGCGCGATGCTAGTATCAGGCCTCCCTGCTCCCACCACCCGATGCGCCTCCCGTCAGCCATACCCACGAGGGCCCACGGGGAATGATGCCGGCGGGAGAAGGATGCAAAGAATGTTCGAAGCTCAAAGCCAGGTTGGGTCTAGGACTCTGCGTAATTGGAAGCCTGGCGTCGTTCCTCCCACCGAGAATGGTGGCACTGTCCTCGCTGTGTCTTGTTCTGGAAGGTCATTATCGTAGGGCTGCAGAGTTACATCGGTGCTGTGACACACACCGGCCTCGGATCCTCCTGGCAGGGTCTCGGAGGAATGCGAAAAATCCGTCTCGTTCCTGCGATTGCGATCGCATGGTTCAATTGACTGTGAATGCTCGAAAGGCGTGGGATTCGGAGGGGCATGAAATTGCTTGCTGTTGAACGATTATTTCGAGAGATCGACAATTTGTCGTTGGTGATAGTGTTTTGTTGTTGGTGATAGTTTGGTGGTCGGTTTGGTGATGGCCGCCATGACCGGGAGGTTGACCGACGGCGACGGGATGTGGCGGGACGCTTGGCCCTACGCGGGGCCCCCACTTCCAGGCAACACTGAGCCGCTATCAGGCCCCTGAAGGACTCTGGATTTTCAGTGGTAAAGGTGCCGTGTGGCTTAGGGGGCTGTGTAATTTTACGCCATCCCGTAAGACGGGAGGGAAAGGGCCGTAACTTTGTTGGTGATTTACCGTACTTTGTTGGTCCATCACCGAACTTTGGTAATTCTGCCGCTGTGAAGGCCGGCACGGGCCCAACGGCAGTTTGTTGGAGCAGGACAAAACATTGGACCAGCTTGCAACAAACATGTGAATCGCTTCAAATGATAATACGATTGGAAAATTCCATTCCCAGGTAAACTGCGCATTCCTGAAGTTAATCTGCCAATTTCAATCGCTCGCCGGGCTTCAACATGTAGCAAGTGGGCGAGTGTCCTTGATTGCTTACTCACAGCTGAATCTTACCGTAACTTTGGTATCAGCCCTGTATCTCCCACCTTACACCGCTGTGTCAACTGTATCCACTCGATCAGGTAAAACGACGGCATCCCCATCCGAGGACGTCGGACTCCAGTCTTCGGCACAACTTGGTGTGAACAGCCCAATGGCTTTTTCTAGAAGGATGGGAATGAACTGTACCGCCCTTAGTAGGCGAGTAAGAATAGCCGGTAGCACCGGGGGACAGTCCCAATAGGGGGATACCACAACATAGTAGGTACTACAGAAGACTCACTATATAGGAACTCGCCCACCGGCTAGGACTACCACAGCCAAACCTAGCCAAACCCAACCGATCTATTACGGGGCGAGAGGGCACTGTTGGGGGTAGGGTAAAATATACGTTATTGTACGAAGGAGGAGAAAGGGAAGTGTGCGTAGAGGACTGGCTATATAGGCGAGAGCCTAGATAGGCTAATCCGTACGCGCGTACGTAAGACTGTACGTAACGAAATATATAACTAATACGAATATATAACTCTAGGCTATAGTACAAAGTATTAGTATAGTATATATACGGTCAATATAATACAACTATATTATAAGTTAGCCTTATAATACTATCCCCCCTTAAAAAAAGCTTGTAGAATTAAAAAAATTTATATATACGTATAATAATAAATTTATTCCTTTATAAATTATTATAATCTACGAATTATATTAAGAGTAATTTTTCTAACTATATATTTATTAATTGTCGTAATACTTTACTAAATATTAAATATAATTTATTCTCTACTTCCTTATTAATTGTTATATCCGTTTTAAACGTTGTAATTGTATTTAGGAATAGCCTCGTTATATCGATTATAGAGGCCGTTTCTTGTTAGAAGCGGGCGGAACGACGCCGAGGGGGGTTTAGTATTAGAGAGGGCGCCGGGGCGGTTAGAGAGTCGGAGGCAAGACGCTAGAAGAGGTTTTAAACTTTTAAAGGGATAGGCTTATCCGGGTTCTTATAATAAAATTATTATAAACGGTACTTGTAATTGATAACGTTATTAACGGGCTCTTAAATAGGGTTATTAATCTTCTACTTAACGTAATACTTTTAATAAAAATTAGAACCCTTCTAAACGTAATTAATAAATTTTTCGAATATTTATTCTTTGTATTCCTCCTAATTATCCGTTTGTATTATTACCCTCCTATTATTAACCTTAATATTAATCGAAGTATTCTAACCGGGTTATTATAGGGCTAGCCTATGACTGTTATCTGGTCGCGGCATTACTACGGCAATAGTTGCCGGGTTGATATACGCTCTCTAATTAGCTATACCGCCCCAGTAGCTGCAACTAACCACTTACCGTCCCGGCAAGGAGGTTAATTACATATACTAAGGATAGAATTTAACTACGGGTATATAGGATAAACCACTACGTACAAATTCTATAGTTTCCTTTCTTCCTTATATAATTATACAAATCTTAATTAATCCCCAACGTTCCGTATCGCTTTACCCTATAATAATTAATTATACTTCTACTATTATACTACGAACGTATATTATTATAAGGAAGAAGTACGCCGTTTAATATACTTATCGTAACGCCGTCAATCGCTAAAGAAGAAATCCTATAACGGGTGGAATTTATAATTCTCAATACTAATATTATTATTACTAACGTAAACATCTTACTAAAAGAATAATAACCGTTACTAATATATACCTAGGAGGACGTCGATATCCTAAATACCCTTCAAAATAACGAGCCGTAGAATTCTAACGAACTAAAGAGTTCTATTCCCCCCCTAATAAATAAGGAAGTTTATTTTATAGCCTTAAATAATATCCTTAAAACTCCGGCTATTAAAACCCTCCTTAATACCCTTATAATAAATAAATTTATACCTTTATAAATTATTAAAAGTTCTATTATTAATATTATTAACCTAACCGATAATAATATTTTCTATACTATTATTTACCCTATTATACGCGTAGTCTAAATATTTAATTATAATGCCGTTAATTTTATAAGCCAATTCGAAGATTTTAAAATTCAATTCCGGATAGGGATAAGTAAGAACAAAGCTCTTAAAATAACCTTTAAAAAAATAGAATATATTACCGGGATAATGTAATCAATCTTCTTAAAAATATTAGAAAAATTTAATTAAATTAAACGAATTAATAATAACGATATTATAATTAATTTTAATTATAATAGTAAGGAAAGTAATAATACCGGTGGAAAATTAGGTATAGAAATTAAAAACGTATTAGGAAATAATCTGGAATATACTTTTATAATTAATTCCCTTAAAGCTCCTTTCGCAATTATAATTAACTTTAAAGCGCTATTCTCTAACCCTAATCCCTTTATAATTAATTAAAAGAACTCCGTTTAATAGAATAAAACTTATATTATTTAGAGAAACCGTATTATAATAATTTAAACCTTTAATACGTTCCGTTTCCCTAACGAATATACTAAAATCCTTTATACGAATTACCTTTTAAGCCTTGTAATAGCGGTAACCTTCTAGAACGACCTTAATATCGTCCTAATTAACCCTAATAACCTTAAAAAGTAAAAATAAGAAACGAATATTACTTTTATAACGTTTATAGACTCCTACTTTAATAATATTAATTTAAAATTCGATACTGTACGCCGCTTTAATAAATTCAAATAAAGTAACCGTTTTTTTACCGACTTTAAAATAAATTTCGTTAAAACGGTCGACTATTACTAATTAAACGAAATTATAAAAATTCATTACTTTTAGAATAAAATTTTTAATAAATTCCGTATTACCGTCTTAAATTAACGTATTTACTTTAAAGATAATAATTTCGAAGGTTAATTATCCTTTTACTATAATTTAATACGCAATTTAAAAAACGATAAACACTATACTAAATTTAATTAGCCGTAGGCTAATAAAGGTAGTAGTAACGTTAATACTAGTAATAACCCCGGCGGGAATAGCGGTTTAAAAGAACGTACTATTAATTAGGGAAGCGATATTATAAATTTAAACGCTATTTATATTATTTATATTATTTATTCGAACGTTCTTAATTAACGTATAAGAAACGGCCTATACCGAAAGTATAATTAGGAAGGCTATATTATATATATTTATAAGAATAGTATTAACTATAATAATAAGGGCCTTTAAAATAGCGGCTATAACGGCTCCTACGGTAACTACGGAGGTTATTATAATTATAGCGATTAAGGCGGCCGAAGCGGCCGCAGCGGCTATAGCGGTTAAAATTCTATTTTATCCGGCCGCCCCGCCGCTAATTAGAGAGGTTATAATAATATTAAATTCTATAGCGCCGACGTAAAGGACGCTAAAGATAAAGGTAAAAAATATTATAATACTAATAGTAGTATTAATTAGGGAAATATTTAAACTCTATAAATAATTGCTTATAGAAGTAAGAAAGGTCTATACAAGGGAGGTTTCGGGAGACTAACGAAAATTTAGAAATAATCGTTATTAATTTACTAGATAATTTTAATTAAAATTTAATACTCCTTTCCTCTTATTTATTCCTTAGACCGTATAAAATCTTATATATTACTCTCGTCGATAATAGTTATTTAATATTAACCTTTATCGACTATTCTTTTATAAAAAAGAATAAGTTTGCTATTTTTAAATTATTAAAATTAAAGAAACTTACTTTCGCTAATAATATTGTAAAAGGCCTAATTATTAAAAGTCTAATAACGAACTTCTATATTAATTATTATTTTAAAAATATTATATTCTTAATCTACGACCTCTCCCCTACCTACTTAATTATTTTTAGGATACCTTAATTAAAAAAGTATAAACCTTTAATATTTTAAATAAAAGGTTAAATTTAATTTACTAAATAATATACTAATTATTATTTACCGGCCGACTTTTCTCCGTTTATAAAAACCGCCCCTAACGTTTAACGATGCCCTATAAACGGGCAATACTAAATAGAAGCTAATTATATAAATAAAAGAATAAATAGTAATACCCTAACGACGTTAAGATTTAAAATAAAAATATTTAATTATATTAAAAAGATAACTACTTCTTTTAATAACCTTACAAATAGAGCGGGCCTACTTAACCGCCTGGATCTAGCTATACTAAGAATTCCCGGACCGGCCGCGGATCCGGCTATACTAAGAACTCCCGGGCCAACGGCGGATCCAATTATATTAAACGCTCCTAGGCCGGTAAGGGCCGCCTCAAATACTAATATTAATAACCCAGCCCCTTAACGGCTATCCTTATTGAATTACTATATTTAAAGCCTAAAAGTTACTTTATTAACGGAATTAAAGGCTATTAATAGCCTAGCCCTTTAATAGATTGGGAAGATTAATAGTTTAACCCTCTATAGGGCCGCCTTACTAACGGAATTAAAGGCTATTAATAACTTAGCCTTTTAACGGATTAAGAGGGCTAATAATTTAACCCTCTATAGGGCTAAGAAACTAAAAGCCGCTAATAATATTTGTAAATTTGATTAAGAAAATATAATAACCGGCGTTATTTACTTATACGAAATTTAATCCTATTATAGGACCCGTAAAACTAAATCGTATTACGAACCCTATAAAAGACTAAGTCCTATTTCGCTGTATTTTAAAGTATTATTTACTTATTGCGCGAATTACCCTATAAAAAGCGTTAATAATAATGCTACCTTACTAAAGGACGTCCCCCTTAATAAAATTAAACTACTTTAGGTAATTCTATCCCTTTATTAAAAAGTAAATAGAATTCGTATTATATTAATATTATAATAGTCTATTGCTACTAATCCTAATAAAATAAGTGAACCGCTCGACCCTAAGAATATTATTAATATTAATACTATAGCGTTCAATTAATTATACGAATATAATAATTTATAATTATACTTAATTAATTATACCGAATTCGAACGCTTAGCGGCCGTTTATAAAATCGGAACCTACGACGATATTACCAAACAAATAATTATAAATATTTATATAGGTAAAGGCTAGCAATATAAAGACCGCCTCCCTTAATAATTTTATAATTTTATTAATATTTACGCCGGCCAAATTAATATAGCGGAATTAAAGGCTATAACGCTTACTAGTATTATAAAATTTATAAATAAATTAGAAACGAATATTCGGGTCTATAAAATTATTATTATTAAAATTACCGAGGAGGACGCGTAGAAATTCTATAAAAAAACCGACCGGCTATTAAAAATTAACGAAAAAATTATAGAAAAATTATTACGGAAATATTAGAAGAGAATTATAACCTTTTATAATTGTAATGTTAGTATATTATTACCCTCCTATATATATAATTATAAAATCGAATTAGCCCTTAGCTTAAAATTACCGAACGCTAAGTACCGTATAATATCCCCTATAAAGGCTTCTATTATTAAGAAGTAGGTTAATAATTAATTTAAAAAAGGTTTTATCTATCTATCCTAATCCGTAGTAGCTTTACCGCTCCTATTTATAAAAAAATTGAGCGGTAGAGTCCGAATTTATATTAATTACTATAATATTAATAACGTTACTTTAAAAATATATTATTCCTTCCCCTTAATTAAAAAGACGTTTAACGCTATTTATTGTACTAAAATTTTTATTAAATTTAATGTTATTATTATATTTAACCGTATCCGAATTTAAGAGGGCTACGAATAGTTTACCGCTTTTATTATACGTTTTAACCTTTACGAATCCTTTATTCTACTTTTCGATTTATAAAACGCCCTAGGCACTTTCTAAAATTATATTAATAATATTCTATATAATATCCTAAATATTTATATTATTATTTACCTTAATAATATCCTAATATATTCCGAAAACGAAGAGGAATATATAATATACGTAAATAAAATACTCCGGCGTATAATCGATATAAATCTCTAATTAGATATCGATAAGTATAAATTCAATATAAAACGTATTAAGTATTTAAATTTAATTATTATACCGGGTAATATCGAAATAAACCCCGAGAAAATAAAGGCTATTATTAATTAGGAAGCCCCGCAATTGAAGCGCTAATTCTAAAGGTTCTTTAAATTTATTAACTTCTACCGCCGTTTTATTAATTATTTTTCTATTATAGCCGCCCCCTTATACGAATTTATAAAGAAATTTATAGATTAGAAGAAGACCGAGGCCTATTAATAAATTTTCGATTCTTTAAAGATAATTTTTACAACCGGGCCCGTCTTTAAGATTTACGATTAGTCCCGCCTAATAGTAGTCGAAACTGATACTTCTAATTAGGCCGCAAGTGGTACTCTCTCTTAATAGGATAATAATAGCGTTCTACACCCTATTGTTTATTTCTCCCAAAAATACTTTATAACCAAATATAATTATAATATTTATAATGAAGAATTATTTATTATTATTAAGGCTTTAGAAAAATAATTACCGGAATTATAGGGAGCCTAAAAGCCGTTCGAAATTATAATTAATTATAAAGATTTATAAACCTTTATTAAAAATAAGAAACTTTCGCCTAAATATATATAGTAGTCCTACTTCCTATTATAATTTAATTTTACTATTAAATACCGGCCGGGGACCCTTTAAATCCGACCGGACGTTTTAAATAAGAAGCCGGAAGATATACTTAACGATATTAACAATAATAAATTATTAGTTAAGAATAAAGCGCTCTTCGACCCCTCTGTATTTATTAACTATATTTAAACCTATAAATTAAATACCGAAAAATTCTTTACTAACGAATTAGTAAAAATTAATTACCGTAACTCAATGTTTTATTAAAACGTCGTAACTTTAATTAATAACCCTAATAAAAGGGTATAATTTAAAATAATTAGGAAATAAATAAATAAAATCGTTTTCGCTAAATATTACGTTATTAACGGGAAGGTATACTACTATATAACGTTAATCGTTGACCTTAAAAACTACGCCCTATACTTCCAATTTATTTAGCGGTACTACAAATCCGCTTTAATAGGCTATTAAGGTAAGGATAAAACTTTTACAATTCTAAACCGATTATTTTATTAACCTAATATAAATAAAGCCGTAAGGGCGTATTATAAAGCTTACTTTTAATATACGAAGATTAAACTATTATACTAATTATTAATGGGTTTTTTAAAGCCGCTCCCCGTCCCCTTTATAATATAGAAAAATATCGCTATCGATTACGTTACGCTTATAACCCCTTATAAGAAGCGCGGTTAGGAATTCAAATATATTATTATAGTCGTCGATCGGTTAATTAAAATATATTATTATATCCCTATCGAAATTTTAATAACCGAGGAGTTAGTTAAATGCTTTATTAAGAAGGTTTACGCCCTTTATAGGCTATTTAATACTATTATATCGGATTGCGGGTCTTAATTTGTATTCTAACTTTAGTGCGTACTGTCACGCGTGGCCAGGATGGGTACGATGTGCTGGTCAGGTACACGGATGGGATTGCCGTCAAGAACGCCCGTCCCTTTACATAATAAAACTTCCATCAGGAGACGCGGAAAACTAGTGCAGGCAAGGCTGCGCAAGCCAGTTCTTCCGGTACAAGTGATCTCTGCTCGGGGCTGGTGGAGGCAAAGCTCCGCGTGCCAGTTGGGTCGTTCTCAAGACTCTGGGTAGTCGTCGACGTGATGAAGAGTGTTGTACGACCCGAAGGAAGGAACTTCTTATAATGTCACGCGTGGCCAGGATGGGTACGATGTGCAAGGACTGTACTATCCTAATGGCTAACCTGGACTAAAGACAAGAAGTTGAAGAGGGAAGAAAACCCAGAAGGGAAGGCTCGATGGGGAGGATGGGGTTTTATACCCTAACTTCTGGGAGGGAGCCAGAGCCAAGCCCAGAACCTGAACCCCGTGAATGGAAGCCAACCCGTGAATGGGATCCATGAAAGGAATCCATGGAAGGAATCCCTGACGGCTGGTGCCAGCCGTCACACGTACTATTAATAAAGTTAAATATTACGTTGAAACCGTCTAATATTTTCTATTAATAAATAAATAGCTAAATAGAATATATAAACGCCGAAATAAAACGTTATTTAAGGGCGTACGTAAATTAATTATAAGATAATTAGGTCGATTAATTTCTACTAATTAAATTTGTAAGTAATAATATACAATTGGACTTAATAAAAATCTCCCTATTTTTTACTAATTACGGTTTTTACCCCCGTATAAACGTTAAATTTATATAGCTTTACCTACCTAGCCTCTTAGTATAGTAATAAATTAAATATTTTAAAGTAGGAAAAATCGCGAATTACTTTAATAAAATTCTAAATAGGCTTATTGCTATAGTAAAACGGACCTAAGTACGCTATAAGGAAAATACTAATAAAAAATAGTTAAATTCCCCGTAATACCGGCCGGATAATATAGTCCTTCTTAATACTACTAACCTAATTTCCGGGCGCCCCTAAATAAAATTATTACTATTTTAGGAAGGCCCCTTCGAAATTCTAATAATTAATAATTACCGTATTACCCTAAAATTACTAGTAAATATAAAATATAACCGCACTTTCTACGTTAATATAGTAAAACCTTAGACGGCCGAGGGTATTCCCAGCTAAAATAATATATAAAATATCCGGGCTAATTATAAAAAAGTTATAAAATATATTAATAACGCTGAAAATATAATAGAATAGTCCTACGAAGGTATTAATAGC
The DNA here is from genome assembly GCA_009806015.1 of Neurospora sp. CHS-2018b. Lineage (NCBI taxonomy): Eukaryota > Fungi > Ascomycota > Sordariomycetes > Sordariales > Sordariaceae > Neurospora > Neurospora sp. CHS-2018b. The sequence goes on along the minus strand of RAOV01000010.1, from coordinate 1,767,278 downwards.
TATTATTTCGAAGATAGCGTATAAGAATATTACGTCGTTTAAGGTAAGCCCTACGACTTAAATTAATAACCGTATAAAGACGTAAAGGATTATATCGATAACCTTTATAAATTTTACGCTAATAATTTAGGGGTTCTAATCCCCCCGAAGTAGGCGGCCAACGAAAAGAAGCGATAGAGGGCTGCTAAAGTATTAGCGAAAATAACCGGGCAAAAAGAATCCGGGCTAGCCGGGATAACCCCAGCCCTAAAACGGTTACTATAATATAACTAAATAGGCGAAGTATTAGTAACGATAATATTAAAAAGGGTTATAAATATTGTAATAGAAGGTTTAAAATCCTTAAAGAAGGATAGTTTATAATTTTAATATATTTAAACCCCGGGGGTATTTTTAACCCAGGGAAGTATTATAAAGCTAGCTTATAACTATTATTTAATCGCAATATTACTACAATAATAATTACCAGGTTAATATACGCTCTCTAATTAACTATACCGCCCTAATAATTGTAGCTAACCACTTGCCATCCCGGTAAGTGGGTTAGTTACGTATACTAAGGATAGGGCTCAACTACGGGTATATAGGATAAGCCGCCACGCACAGATTCTATAGTTTCCTTTCTTCCTTATACAATTATACAAGTCTTAGTTAACCCCCAACGTTCCGTATCGCCTTGCCCCGTGACACGGGTAATCCCTTACCGGACTACGGTTATATTATAGAGACGTAGAAGATTAGTAAATATTTTATATTAATAAATAGGGCGAGGTAAATTATATAAAATTCGGTTCGGACGATTTTAAAGGGTCCTTCCTATTAGGGGGAGAATTTAGTATAAAGGCGACTGCTAGTGAAATTAATTGTATTTAGTAAAATTATATTATTAATATAATATTTAAATAAGTTAACGCGCTTTTTATTAATATTATCCTCGTATTATACTTATATACGCCGAAATTATTAAATTATAAAGTCCTAAATTTTCTAAAAGTAATCCGCTAATTTATTAATTTTATAATATTCTTTGAACTAAATTAGTAATAGGTCTAGCGGTAGCGGGGTACGGAGTTCGGTATTTATACGAGGGTAATAGCCGTAATTAATAAAGAATAGTAAAATTCCCGTTAATAATAAAATAGTATTATTATTAGCAAATTCCGCGAATATTAATTATTTTACTTAATCTATTTATACTTAATTAATATAGAGCTTTAAAAATTATTCTATTTCTACGTTAATCCGTTCTATTTAAGCGTTAATTTATAAGTAGAAAGTAGAAGTTAATTTACGAATAACGGACAACCTTTTATAGAGGGTAAATTAGAATTATAAAATAAATTAAATACTTTTATCGGATAAAATACTATTTAATAGGCTATAAATCGAATAAATATAGTTAATAAATTAATCGGCTAATTCTTCGGCTTCGAAGGTTATAATCGCAATATAATAACGTATTTTTATAAAACGGTCGATAACGATAGTAATATATTTAAAAGTTTGGCCAAAATAAATACTTTCCGGCAACGGGGTAATATAATCGATAGAAATATCCTTCTAAAGTATTAGAAAGACGGCTATAAATTTAAAGTAACCGGTAGAACCGTACTTTAAAGACTTGGTCTTCGCATATAGGAGGCAGCCCTTGTAGAAAAGTCTTACATTATTATACATTCCCTCCTAGGAGAAATCGCGTTTTAATTAAGAAATTGAAACGCGACAAGAATTGAGACTAACGCATATACCGCTGGGTAAGCTACTTATTAGTTGTAAAGGTCTATAAATTCTTATAATCGGTTAAGATATCGAACGGCTATTAAGCTTCTTCGAACTTTAGCCTCCACTCCTCTAAAGCCTTAATAATAGTTAGCAATTCCTTATTATAAATGTTGTAATTATATTCCTACGAAATATATTTGGCCGAGAAGTAAGCTATAGGGTAGAAGATTCCGTCGTTACTATATTATAAAAGGATACTGCCGGCGGCCTAATTAAAAGTATCGGTTTTAATGATAATCTTCTTAGTCTAATCGTAAATCTTTAGAACGGGGCCTTTAGTAAAAGCCTTCTTAAAAAATTCAAATACCTTTCGATAACTATTGTTCCAAATCTAAACCGTATTCTTTTTTATAAATTCGTAAAATAGGGTCGCTATAGTCGAAAAGTTTTTAATAAATCGCTAATAGAAGTTTACGAAGCTTAAAAAGGATTATAAGGATTTCTTTAACTCTAAGGCCTATTACTTTATAATTACTTTAACTTTTTCTAAATTTATTTTAATACCGCCTAGGGTAATAATTAAATTTAAATACTTCGTACGTATTGTATAAAATTCGTATTTATTAATATCGATATTAAGGTCCGCCTTAGCGAATCGGTCGAAGACGTTATTAATATACCGTTTGTAATCTTGTATATTATCCGAATAAATAAAGACGTCGTCGAAATATACGGTCGTATAAACGTTAAAAATATTATAAAGAATATTATTAATATAATTCTAAAAAGCCCCGGGGGCGCCTTATAAATTAAAAGGAATGATTAAGGATTTAAAAAAATTAAACTATATTATAAAAGCAGTTAATTATTCGTAGCCCTATTTAATACGGATCCTATTAAAAGCTGCGATAATATCGAATTTAATAAAGATTTTAACGTAGTAAATTACGTTTAAAATCTCCTTAATAAACGGTAATAAATAATAGGATTTAAAAGTTATATTATTAATACTTCTATAATCGATATAAATACGGATTCCGCCTCCTAATTTTTTAATAAATAAAACGGGTATTAATATTTTAAATTAAGAGGGCCGGATAAACTTCTTTTTAAGGTTATTATTGATTTATTTCTTAATAATATTAAATTTATTTAGGTTAAAAGCGCGGCTGCGAAAGGCGGGTAATAATATTCTCGGACGGAATTTAAATTTAAAATCGTACGAATAATTAAGGGGAAGAATTTCGGCGCCCTTTTACCTAAAAGTATTAATATAATACTAATATTACTTAAGGAGTTTAGTTTAAATTTGAATATTAATCTTTAGAAATTTATTTACTTTCTTATAGAATTTTATAACGTCTTTAAACATAATTTTACTAATATTAATACTATTAGCGGCGAAATATTTATTAATAGTTTCTTTGTAATATAAAAAATTATTATTAATACTATTAATTTATATAAAATTAGCGATTTTTATAGTATATAAAACGGCTATATTACCCTCCCCTATTAAAATATCAATCTATTAATAATAATTATTATTAAAAAACCTCTTATACTTCTATCCTTTACCTATTAATACCTCTTTAACTATTTCTAATATTAAATTATCGTTTACGCTCCTAAGATTTAAAACGCCTCCTTCTTCCTCTACTTTATCTTCTTTTATTATCCTTTTAATATCCTCCTTTATATTAATCCTAATTATATAAATAATATAAAATTTATACGTTTTAATTAATTAATTAAAATTTACTATAAAAAGCTCCTTAATATTATTAAAGTTAATAGGACCGTTAAGGATACTGATACGGGGATTGAATAAAAATGCACATGTATGGGAGGTCACGAGAGTGATGCCATACTAGGGTGCATAATAAGGTAAAAGAAGGATGTTGTAAGAGGAAAGGACTGGCTTCCAGCCAGCCGTCTGTACGCAGAGGATATACTGTGTAGGGAGCTAGCGTACGAGCCATAGGGTGCCTAGTATACTAGGCAACTAGACGGGATTGGGCATGGCGAGCTAGAGCCTCCATGGCAGCCCAGCTAATCTGGGCTGTTACGACTAGTTTAAGCTATAATATAGAAAGGTAGGGTAATCTAGGGATTCCCCTATTAAATGCCAGTTTACAGAGAAAGAAACTATCGTCCTCGATGGTTAAGTCTCTTCCGAGAAGTTCCAGGTCTTCGTCATCAAATCCTAGGTCTCTTCCGACATTTTCCAAGTCTTCTCCGAAATTCCATTTATCTCCTCCGACAATATCTAGGTCTCCTCCGATGTGATTAAGGTCTCCTCCGATGAATTTGTCTATCCGGGACGCTTCGGGATACTGTAGAATTTGCTAGGAGAAATCGTTAATGTCCGATAAGGTTCGGGAAGCTAGGTGGTAGCTAGGGGCGGCTAGTCTATACTAAGGGAGCGAGGGTATAGGAGCTTGGTTGATTGACTAAGAGAGAGAAGTGGGCATTCGAAAGAGAGGTATTCGAAAGAGAAGTATTCGAAAGAGGGAAAAAGGGGCAGGCATTCGAGAGAGAGAAGCGGGTATTTGAAAGAGAGGTATTCAAAAGTACTATAACCGTAGAGAAAGCTAATTCTATAGATAAATAGAAAGAAAGAGAAAGGTAGTATAAAACGGGGGTTCTCTAATTGATTGGTTGGCTAGTTGGCTGGTTGGTACGAGTTGTAAAGAGTTGGCAAGGGAGCTGGTACGGCCGTTAGCGAACTATAGAGAGTTAGTAAGGGAATTGGTAAATTGCTAGTTGTGTTATTGAAGTAATTCGGCTACGGGAGTTGTAATGCCGTGATATCGGGTTGTTGGAGAAGCTGTATTAATTTAGTATTATTATTAAGAGAACCGTTTAGCTCCCGGCACATAGAAGAAAGGGAGTAACGACTTTGTTATAAAGAGGGGAGCTAAAAATTCGAAATCCGATATGAAGGTATTATTATATAGATTAATCTAATTAGCAGTTAAGTTATAAAGGCCACTATAGTAAGCTTGCTAATTACGTTTCCAAGTATACCAAAGTCCATTTGGATCGTCTTGCTACTGCGCTAACTAGTATTCTTGATTAAGAAGGACTTGCTAGAATTACTGGTCTTTCTTAGGGAAGGCTTGTCAGGGCGGTAATAGCTATAATCTCGAAGGTAGGTAAAGAGGAGGTTTCGTAAGGTAAAACTTTTATTGTAAGTACGGCAATTGTAGGGTATTGACGGCTACTTAAAGTTGGCAGGCTCCTTATTACTATAGGAACGGTTAGGGGTAAAAGGAGGCCGGCGAGGAGTACTAGGACCAGAGAATTGATTATTCTCTTTGTATTTAATTGTAGTAGTTATTGAGCTATTGCTTGGGGAGAGAGAAGTAACCGGCGTCGGACTTGGTAATACTATTATTGTAAAAACGGGAAGCGAATATTTAAACTCCCATTCGAGAGGGCTCTCATTACCCTTACGAATAAGGGAAGCCGAGACAGGCCAACTCTTAACTGGAGTAAATAGGCCGTATAAATTGGGAGCGCCCGGGGGAATTAGGGACGCTGTGGTCGTAAAGGAAGCGAGACGGCGGTTGAAGTAGGTATTGGAGGGACCTCTGATAGGGGTCTCGAGAGTAGTCTGGTTGACTGGGGTATTGTTAGCCGTAATGATAGAAGATTGTAGATTTAAACGATTTGAACTGGGCTTGTACGTATTCGAGTAGACGTGGTCAAAGAGAGCATTTCTCGAGCGAAAGTTTACTTTACACTTGCGGCAAACGTAGTCAGCGGTCTTAGGAAACGGCGGCTTAAAAATTAACTTCTTAATAGGAATCTTAAAGCTATTACGAAGCGGGGTTTTTAATCTCTTCATAGCCGAATAAATATAAGGGTCGAAGGCTTATAGTACCTTACGGGCCGCCCGTAGTTATTACTTTGTAAAACGGATTACCTTCTTAGGAACGGCGATATAATTATTATCGTAAATGCTAACGGAGTCCGGGGCTATAGAGAAGACAGTTTAGACTACTGAGATCGAGAGGGTAGGTGATTTAACCGGGGGACGGAAGAATAAAGCCGAAGGTTCGCGAAAAAGAAGCACCTTTTCGCTTGCTAGAAGGTTCCGATCTTTATAGAGTTGGCGATATTGGTCGATAGGAACTACGGAATAAGATCCCTATTTAATTTAGTAGAAATCGTTATACTTGGGAGGCTAGAAGACTTTTAACGGTATTAAGAAAGGCTCCTAAAAAGAAGGTACCTTCGTCCTTTTAACGAATGGTTCTTCTATAAATTTTCTATATACGATAGGCTTTAGAATAATTTGTTCATCTTTCCTAAATTGAGGTAATTCCCAAGTTTCTAAACCACTCTTCGTAAAGAGTAAGGCGATTTGCTAATAATAATTATTAAGCGTCTAGAATAATTGAATCAAGAAAAGGGGAAACAAGTACTAAATAGCTATAACGTAATCTACGTAGATAGGAAGGACCAATTCCTTGCGTTCCATATCGATTTTAGTAATATTAAAGAAATCCCTTAGGTTCTTAGGACCTCCGTCGGAATCTTTAAAGAAAAATTTATATAGATAATCCTTCTTTGCCGGGCAAAGAGGATAATAATAGCGGCGTATAAGGCCTATAGTAATTATTACTTAGTTATTTGGTAGAGTCTTCGAAGAAGGCGGACTCTAGTCGGTAAAGTTACTTAGTATTAGGCGGAAGCGCTTGAAGGGTATTAATCTTATAATTTACGCGACGCCCGTATCTTCGTCGCTATCTTAAAGACGAGGGTGAATTAAGATGAGTCGTGTGGTATAGTAAGCTTGGTTGGGAAGCTCGTTTGATTTGTAAGGGGAGGCTTGGCTCGACAAGAACGGTCGAGAAGCTATTGTCTTAGGGAGTCGACAATATTTATTTCGCGATTGGCAACTCGTGAATTTGGTGAGGGGTAGTTTGGCTCGACGAAAGAGCGGTCGAGAAGCTTGCTTATCGATATAATAGGAATCTAGCTCGCAGTCGAGAAAAGGCGCGCTAAGAGACTTGCTTTAGCGGGGGAAGTAGTGAAGTCCAGCCTACGGTACTATCTTACGACGAGTAGAAGTGGGGGTTGGAAGAGTTGATGATGGTTGGTAATAATGGTTGATAATCGTCTAGTACTATCTCGCGACGAGTAAAGTTGGAGGATAGCAGTCGTTATTTTAAATTGAGAGTTGGTAGTGACGATTAATTGTTAATCCGCTTTACTATCTCGCGACTAGCAAAAGTAGAGGAAAGGGTCGTTATTTAGTAGTGAACACAGGCTATGCCCCGCGGTTACGCTTAGTAATAATAGTCGTTCGATGAAGTCGGTCGCGATCAATCGGTCGGTATGGTATGGTTTGAATTAGGCGGCCACCGAACGTTTAATTGTAGCTACTACTTAATATGGGGATTGAATAAAAATATATATATATGGGAGGTTACGAGAGTGATGCTATACTGGGGTGTATAATAAGGTAAAAGAAGGATGTTGTAAGAGGAAAGGACTGGCTTCCAGCCAGCCGTTTGTACGCAGAGGATATGCTGTGTAGGGAGCTAGCGTACGAGCCACAGGGTGCCTAGTGCACTGGGCAACCAGACGGGACTGGGCATGGCGAGCTAGAGCCTCCATGGCAGCCCAGCTAATCTGGGTTGTTACGATTAGTCTAAGCTATAATATAGAAAGGTAGGGTAATCCAGGGATTCCCCTATCAGATACTATAAAAACGGACCGGGACTCGGTAATTTACAACCCTAATACAGATTTTTCCAATAATATAGTAGGGGGTTAGGCGGGGAGTTAGAAATCCTATTAAGAATATAATAATATAAATATTTGGCCGGAACTAGAAGGAATTCTACCGAATAAAGTAATACTTAAACGGTTAACTATATAATTCTTAAAACGATTAAATTTCTAATGGACGGCCCTCTTTATAATTATAGAAATAGATAAGCGGCGAACGGACTCCGCTTATAATTAGAAATCCGACTCTTTTTCGTCCGGTACTTCTTTATAAAAAGGTTTCTTATATATAAAGCGTATACTAAACGTATTAAAGCGAGGAATAGAAAAATAACGAGCCGCTAAAGGAGTATAATAGTTAGCGGCTCTATAAGGGAAATAATTATATTATTCGTAAGTAGGGCTAAAATAAAGGGAATCGTTAAGCCAATCGATATTTAGGGCGTAATATATTAATTAAAGGTGGCCGAAAATAATAAAATTATTTTCGGCGAAATTATAAATAAATAAATTAATAATTTCGTAATAAATACCTATTTATATCGTTAATTTAGAAAAGTAAATAATATTACTTTTTATTTAGCCGTTAGCGAAGTATAATAATTTACGGACTAATAATTTAAAAAAGGGTAATCGGTATCGAAAAATAAAATAATAATTAATAAAATTAAAAGTAATATAACTACTATTAATAAAGGTAAAATAATATAATTTATACGGTCTATAAAATAGGTAGATAAAGAGATTTAATAAATTAGAGTATTTATAATAATTATTTATTAAAGATCTATTTATTTTAATAATATTTAACTATATAGGGACGACCCTTTATCTTCCTCCTCCTTACTTAATAAATTAATATTTCTAAACGCAATTTAATTAAGAGGCTATATATTTCCTTAATTATAAATAGAATTATTTTTATTATTAACGAGCGGGCTAACGAAATTAAATTAGTAAACGGGGACCGGGTAATAATAACCGCCGGGGCCGGGGGTACCGGGAATTAGAGCGCCTATCGATATACTAGCTATACCTATAGTATAAACTTAATAGCCGCCGCTATAATTAAGGCGTTATTAACCATAGCCGTATTAACCCTAGGCCGGCTATTATTACTAACTCCTATTATTACTACCGTTATTATTATTATTAATATTATTATTATTATTATTTTTATCTTTACCCTTCTTCTTATTATAAAATTTAACCTCTTTCTTAAAATTAATTTTAAAACGGCACTTAATTAAATAGTAACCCTTTTTACCGCAATAAATATATATTCTATTCTTTATACGGAATTTAAAAATATTATTATTAATAATACGAAAGATTTAAACGTCGGAGGCGGATATAGCATCGAAGTCTATAACGTTACCGCCCTAATTAACGGTAGCTTTGCCGGTAGAGGCGGAGGCGTTAGAAATATTAGCGGCAATATTAATACTAATCTTATAGTAGGGGTTAATATTCTTATTATACTAATCTTTATCTTTTAAATTCTTTACGAAGTTATAAGCGAACGTTAATTATTCGTTATATTTATCGTTAACGGACTAGGGGTTCTAATAAGTAATAATAGCGCGAACGTACTTAGAAATCTTTTAACGTAAGTAATAAATTTTTATACTATCGTCGAAATTATAATAATTAATAAGGCGGGTAAAATTATCTTCGAACTCTTACTATTTATTATAGGGCGAGAGGGCACCGTTAGGGGTAGGGTAAGATATACGTTATTGTACGAAGGAAGAGAAAGGGAAGTGTGCGTAGAGGATTAACTATATAGGCGAGAGCTTAGATAGGCTAGTCCGTACGTACGTACGTGAGGCTATACGTAACGAAGTATATAATTAGTGCGAGTATATAGCTTTGGGCTATAGTATAAAGTATTGGTATAATATATGTACGGTTAGTATAGTATAATTATATTATAGGCTAGCCCTATAATATTATCCCCCTTTAAAAGAAGTTCGTAGAGTTGAAAAATCTATATATATATATAATAATAGATTTATTCCTTTATAAATTATTATAATTTACAAATTACGTCGAAGGTAATTTTCTTAATTATATATTTATTAACCGTCGTAATACTTTATTAAATATTAGATATAATTTATCTTTTATTTCTTTATTAATTATTATATCCGTTTTGAACGTTATAACCGTATTTGGGAGTGGTTTCGTTATATCGATTATAGAGGCCGTTTTTCGTTAGAAGTAGGTAGAGCGATACCGAGGGGGGTCCGGTATTAGAAAGGGCGCCGGGGCGGTTAGAGAATTGGAGGCTACGGTTAGAGAATTGGAGGCGAAATATTGGAGGAGGTTCTAGATTTTTAGAAGGATAGGTTTATCCGGGTTTTTATAATAGAATTATTATAGGCGGTACTTATAATTAATAATATTATTAACGGGCTTTTAAATAGGGTTATTAGTCTTCTATTTAATATAGTATTTTTAGTAAAAGTTAGAGCCCTTTTAAGCGTAATTAATAAATTTTTTAAATATTTATTCTTTATACTCCTCCTAATTGTCCGTTCGTATTATTATTTTCCTATTATTAATTTTAATATTAATCGAAGTATTTTACCCGGGTAATCCCTTATTAAATTACGATTATACTATAGAGACGTAGAAGATTAATAAATATTTTATATTAGTAGATAGGGCGAAGTAAATTGTATAAAATTCGGTTTAAACGATTTTGAAGGGTTTTTCCTACCGGGGGGAAAATTTAGTGTAAGGGCGACTATTAGTAAAGTTAATTATATTTAGTAGGATTATATTATTAATATAATATTTAGGCGAGTCGATGCGCTTTTTATTAATATTATCCTCGTATTATATTTATATGTATTGAAATTATTAGATTATAAAGTCCTAGATCTTTTAGAAGCGATCCGCTAATTCGTTAATTTTATAATATTTTTTAAATTAAGCCGGTAATAAATTTGGTGGCGGCGGGGTGCGGGGTTCGGTATTTATACGAAGGTAATAGCTATAATTAATAAAGAATAATAAAATTCCTATTAATAACGAAATAGTATTATTATTAGCGAATTCCGCGAATATTAGTTATTTTATTTAATTTATTTATATTTAATTAATATAGAGTTTTAAAAATTATTTTATTTTTATGTTAATTTATTCTATTTGGGCGTTAGTTTACGGGTGGAAAGTGGAGGTTAATTTATAAATAATAGATAGTTTTTTATAGAGGGTAGATTAGAATTATAAAATAAATTGGGTGCTTTTATTAGATAGGATACTATTTAATAGGCCGTAAATCGAATAAATATAATCGATAAATTAGTTGGCTAATTCTTCGGCTTTAAAGGTTATAGTTGTAATATAGTAATATATCTTTATAAGGCGGTCGACGACGACGGCGATGTATTTGAAAGTTTAGTTAAAATGAGTATTTTCCGGTAATAGGGTAATATAGTTGATAGAGATATCCTTTTAGGGTATTAGAAAAACGGCTACGGGTTTAAAGTAGCCGGTAGAGCTATATTTTAAAGATTTAGTCTTTATATATAGGAAGTAACCTTTATAGAAAAGTTTTATATTATTATATATCCCCTTTTGATAGAAATTACGTTATAGAAGTTCGTACGTAGCGTTATAGTTAGGATAGCCCGCGTTGGGAGTATTATATTATTAATTAATTAATTAAAGTTGGAGATTCTTATTATAGGGGTCGATAATAATTTTATTCTATTACTTCGTAATATTATTAATAGTATAATATTCTAAGAAAGTTTTATAGAAAACTTTTTTAATAGTTGACGGCTATTATTAGTAGGAATTGTCCGTTAAGTAGGAGATTAATTCTTATAGGAAAATAGATATTTTATAATTAGTACGGATAAAATTATCGGTAGATTTAGTATCGAGGTCCTCTTAGTTTAGTAAGTATAGTAAGAAACTAGTGGCGGGGTCTTCGAAGTAGCCTTCTTCGAATTACGAAGGGTCGAATAGGGCTTTTTTACGGACGATTAAGCGATTATCCTCTTCGTTATTTAGGCGGTCGTTAGGTTTATAATTTAGGGCGTTTAAACGAAGGTTCTTTAAACTGGGGGTATATTTAATTAGGAAATTGAAACGTAATAAGAATTAAAATTAATATATATACCGTTAGGTAAGCTATTTATTAATCGTAAAGGTCTATAGATTCTTATAATTAGTTAAAATATTGAACGGCTATTAGGCTCCTTCGAATTTTAGCCTCTACTCTTCTAGAACCTTAATAATAATTAGTAATTCCTTATTATAAATATTATAATTATATTCTTACAAAGTATATTTAACTAAGAAATAAATTATAGAGTAGAGGATTCTATTATTACTATATTATAAAAGGGTATTATTAGCGGCCTAATTAGAAGTATTAATTTCGACGATAATCTTCTTAGTCTAATTATAAATCTTTAAGACGAGGCCTTCGGTAAAGGCCTTCTTAAAAGATTTAAATACCTTTTAATAATTATTATTCTAAGTTTAAACTATATTCTTTTTTATAAATTTATAAAATAGGGTCGCTATAATTAAAAAATCTTTAATAAATTGCCGGTAGAAATTTGCGAAATTTAAGAAAGATTATAGGGATTTCTTTAATTTTAAGGCTTACTACTTTATAATTATTTTAATTTTCTTTAGATTTATCTCGATACCGCCCGGGGTAATAATTAAACCTAAATACTTTATATATATTATATAGAATTTATATTTATCGATATTAGTATTAAGGCCCGCTTTAGCAAATCGGTCGAAAATATCGTTAATATACTATTTATAATTTCGTACGTTATCCGAATAGATAAAGATATTATCGAAGTATATAGTCGTATAAATATTAAGAATATTATAAAGAATATTATTAATATAATTCTAGAAAGCCCCGGGGGCGCTTTATAAATTAAAAGGAACGATTAGGAATTTAAAAAGATTAAACCGTATTATAAAGGTGGTTAGTTATTCGTAGCCTTATTTAATACGGATCTTATTAAAAGCTATAATAATATCGAACTTAATAAAGATTTTAATACGGTAAATTACATTTAGGGTTTCCTTAATAAGCGGTAATAGGTAATAGGATTTAAAGGTTACGTTATTAATATTTCTATAATTAATATAAATACGGATTCCGCCTCTTAGTTTTTTAATGAGTAAGACGGGTACTAATACTTTAAATTAGGAAGGCTGGATAAATTTCTTCTTAAAGTTATTATTAATCTATTTTTTAATAATATTAAATTCATTTGAATTGAAAGCGCGGCCGTAAGAGGTAGGTAGTAACGTTCCCGGACGGAGTTTAAATTTAAAATTATACGAATAGTTAGAGGGAAGAATTTTAGCGCCCTCTTATTTAAAAGTATTAGTATAGTATTAATATTATTTAGGGAGCTTAATTTAAATTTGAACGTCGGTCTTTAGAAATTTATCTACTTTTTCGTAAAATTTTATAACGTTTTTAAATATAATTTTACTAATATTAATACTATTAGCGGCGAAGTATTTATTAATAGTTTCCTTATAGCGTAGGAAATTATTATTAATATTATTAATTTATATAGAATTAGCGATTTTTATAGTACGTAAAACGGTTGCGTTACTCTCCCTTACTAAAATATTAATTTATTAATAATAATTATTACCGAAGAACCTCTTATACCTTTATTTTTTATTTATTAATACCTCTTTAATTATTTCCGGTATTAAATTATTATTTACGCTCCTAAAATTTAAGACGCTTCCTTCTTCCTTTATTTTATTTTCCTTTATTATCCTTCTAATATCCTCCTTTATATTAGCCCTAATCGTATAGATAATACGGAATTTATATATTTCAGTTAATTAATTAAAATTTATTATAGAGAATTCTTTAATATTATTAGGGTTAATAGGATTATTAGGGATACTATAGAAACGGATTAGGATTCGGTAATTTATAGCCTTAATACGGATTCTTCTAATAATATAGTAGGGGGCCGGGCGGGGAATTAGGGGTCCTATTAGGAATATTAATAGTATAAGTATTTAATTAGGGTTAGAAGGAATTTTATTAAACGGAATAATATTTAAACGGTTAATTACGTAATTTTTAAAATAATTAAACTTTTAATGGGCAACTTTCTTTATAATTATAGAGATAGATAGGCGGCGAGCGGACTCCGTTTATAATTAGAGATCCGGCTCTCCCTTATCCGGTATTTCTTTATAGGAAGACCTTTTATATATAGGGCGTATATTAAATATATTAAGGCGAGGAATAGAGAAATAGCGAGCTATTAAAGGAATATAACGGTTAGCGGTTTTATAAGGGAAATAACTACGTTATTTGTAAGCGGGGCCGAAATAAAAGGAATCGTTAGGTTAATCGATATTTAGGGTATAATATATTAATTAAGGGTGTGACGACTGGGATCCCGCGACCTTAGTATGGGTGCTATGAACCCTATTCGTCCTATTACGAGACCCACATCCTTAGGGATGTACGCCTTCTAGTTGGCTGGGCCAGAACCTAGAGATGTACGACTAGTCAATTGGTTCGTCGTAGTTATTTAATTAGTATTGCGACTTTTACGTATATTATTAGATTAAATAAGGAAGGCGGTCGAGGTTAGTAGAATCTAGTCCTATCCTATATAAAGGTATAATTCTAGGGCCCAAATTTCAACCTTTCCCTCTTTCCTTCTTTAACTTTAATTATTTATTTTATTTATACCCAATTATACAATACGGAACTACGTAAACTAGTATATTGTAATATTTAATTAAAGTTTATTTATATTTATTTAGGAAGGTATTATAATATTTTAATATAAATCCGAAAACTTAATAAATCGCTTTATCGATTTTTGACCCCGAACGTCGCTTCGTTAATATTACGAACCCGATATTTATTAAACCCGACACTCCTTTACCGATTACGACGAAAATTAATTATTATAATTAATCCTGCTTAGGGCGCGCTTTCGGGCCGTCTTCTTATCCCCGATAATAAATAATAAATCGAATAACCCTATACCGTTAATTACGATAATAATAATTATAATAACGAGTATTATAATAATATTAATTAGGAGGACGAGGAAAACGAAGATACTTCTTTCTGTATTAAAAACGACGATTCGTTCGAAGAGTCGGTCGATATTTCTATTCTATCCCCCTCTAAGAAGTATTATACTTTCAACTAATAATTTAAGGGAGAATTATTCCTCTTTAATGCTTCGAAGGAAACTCTTTTAGAATTTATAATACGATTTAAATAAGGCGTAAAATTTACCCTTAAGGTTAATTTGCTTTTAAATCCTAATAATAATAAAATTATAGAATTTAATCCTAATACGGTTCGTAAATATGTACCCCCTTATAAATAGTATATCGATAACGAGGTTACTTATCGCTGTATTCGCTTAAATTAGGGCGGTTTCGATTGTATTTTTAATATTCGTTATAATAGTATTATAATTTATAATTCCTAAATACGCTGTATCTCTATTGACGTTAGGGAATTCAATGATAAGATAGTCGATTTATTAGCTAAACCCTTATCCCCCTTTATTATTTATTTAACGGGTAATTATTAGTAATTTCGATAAGACTTTATTAGTAACTTTACCCTTTATATAAATAACTTTTACTTATTAATAGAAGTACGCTATTATATGTTAAAGGTAAATAAAATTATTATAAATGGTACTAATTGCGCTAATTTTATTAGCGATAATAATAAAGATAATAAAGGTAATTATATTATTAATTTTCACCCTATTACTTAATAAAATTAATCTTCGTTAGTTATCCGAAATTAGAATAGCTTTATTACCTTCTAAAAGTTTCTAACCTTAATTAATTAAAATTCTAATACTATATAGGGAGAAATTAATATTAGAATTTATGCGTTAGAGGCCTTTATTAATATTATTAAAAATATAATATACGCGCTTCACTATACTTACGAAACTATTATTAAAATAGACAAATAGGTTATATATTTCGCCTAGAAGGCTAAGGAATATTAAATTAATATTAATAACTACTTTAAAGCTGGGGATAATAAAATAGAATTAATTAACCGGCTAATTAATATTAAATAATAATTAATAATAGCTGACGCGGATAAAGACGATTTAAATAAGAACGTTTATAATCTTTAGGTTAAGAATAATAATCTTCGTCGAAAATATAATAAATAAAGTTAAAAAACTAATGGTACTATTAATATAATTATTAAAATTTATAAAGTAGCGATATTATTTATAGAGGCTCGTACTTACAATTAAGTAAAAAGTTTTAGGAAGGACTACGTTAAAGATTTTAAAGTCCTCTATAAATAATATAATTTTAAGGTCGTTTATTTATAAGCCTAAATCGATAATTTAAATCGATTACTAAACGTCGCTAATATAAGCGTAAAAGAATTAGCCGCTATTAAATTTAAGGCCGCTAAATTAATTAAGTTTAAACCTAAAGAAAAAATTACTTTTATTAAATCTATCGAACGTTCCTTTAATATTATCCTTATAATTAACGTTACCTATCGTAATAATAAAATTCCCGACCGTCGACTTTCTAAGACCCTTAACGATAATCGCCGTAATAAAGATCGATACGCCCCTTTAAAGCCCGCTTTATACTATTTTAAAGCTAATAATAATAATTCTAATAACGATAATAATAACGATTTAATTAATAATAATAATAATAATAATAACCGTAACCCCCCTTACGACCTATGTCGTACCCCTTATAATAATAATAAATATTAAATGTCTTTTCGCACCGTCGAAAATGTCTTTAAGCACCGTCGACCCACCTTCTCCCGCACTCTCCCCACCCTTCCCGCTTTCCTAGCCAATTAAAATCGGTACATCCATTTCAGTCTCCACACTCGTCTTTTTTAAGGCTTTTGCTCCCCCGACAGCGCATTCGCTCTCCTTTATAGCGCATTCGCTTCCTCCGACAGCGCATTCGCTCTCTTTTACAGCGCATTCGCTTCCTCCGACAGCGCATTCGCTATCGCAACGGGCAACCATTTACATCGCATTCAATTGAATCGCATTCAATTACATCGCATTCAATTACATCGCATTCAATTACATCCCATTCATTGCTGTCTTAATCGCTGTCTTAATCGCTGTCTTAATCGCTGTCTTAATCGCTGTCTTAATCGCTGTCTCAATCGCTGTTGGGCGAAAAGTTAGCGTTTGGGGGCGAATGCGCTATCGGAAGAAGCGAATGCCCTATAATTTCGAGGCACTTTGGGGAAAAAGTGGAAGGTGGAATTGAAAAAGGATGCGGCCCTTTTGATTGGTTGTAAATGCGGGAAGGTGGAGTTGGAAAGGATGTAGCCATTTTGATTGGTTGTAAATGCGGGAGAGGGTGGGTCGACGGTGCCTAAAGACTTTTACGACGGTGCGAAAAGACATTCTCTAAATATTTCCGTCGTAAGAAGAGTAATATTCTTTTTAATATTGTCTCCTTCGAAAGAGGTCGTCGTCGTAGTAAAACGGTTAAAGTAAATATCCCTACCTTTTCTAGTAATAAAAACGATAAATTTAAATTCGATATATAATATTTTTAAATAATTAACCGATTCCGTACGAATACCGATTATTTCGCCGACGACGAAGCTGCCTTTAGAAAAGTTATTTCTAAGT
Organism: Neurospora sp. CHS-2018b; assembly: GCA_009806015.1. Taxonomy (NCBI): domain Eukaryota; kingdom Fungi; phylum Ascomycota; class Sordariomycetes; order Sordariales; family Sordariaceae; genus Neurospora; species Neurospora sp. CHS-2018b. The sequence goes on along the minus strand of RAOV01000010.1, from coordinate 1,750,143 downwards.
TTTTTAAATAAGTATTAAAAAACCTTTACCCTTTTATTTATTCCGACGTTAGCAAATTATATATTAATATAGTCGAAGATCTTATAAATTACCTATAATTAAATTACTATAATTTTAACGCTAACGAAAAGGCTCGCGAAGAGTACGAGAATTTAATAATACGCTATTCTAACTATTTCTACGATTTTAAAGTAGCCTTTACTCATTTAATTAATTATTATAATATTCCCAATTCCTAATAGAAATTGGAATTCCGACGTAAAATTACTATTCGATTTCGTAATTATACCGAAGTTAGCTACCGTATTAATTATACTTATAATATTTATATTAAACTTTTTTAAAGTTTTAATAAGAGTTTCTATATAGGTTAACTTAATAATAAGGATAAGAAGGTATTTGCTAGTAAGGCTTTTGGTAATTTTAAGAAGCCTTTTAAAAATATTACCTTCGGCCCCTTTTATAATTATTTACCCGGTTTATCCTTCTTATATAAAAAACCGTCCGAAGAGGAGACTTGTAAATTATAATAAGAGGGAAAGTATTTTATTTATTACGAACCCGGCTATATAATATTTAATTATTTTCGTTGGAAGAAGCTTTTCGAAGCCTATAATGTTAAAATCTACGTTATGTACGTAGAGTTCCCTAATAAAGAAATTAAATTGAGCGAGGATAAGGGTAATAACGGTTACGAGATTGAGACTATTATTAAAAAAAATTCGGATTCGGATTCGAAAAATTGAAACGCCCAGAGAAATTAATCTCCCGTCTGGGCGAGGTATCGATATATATATTAATAGGAAAAACGGATAATATAAATAAATTTAATTTATAAAATTATTTAGGAAAAGGCCCGCCTTTTATTGTTAAATATAATATAATTTATAATAAATTATCTATTTCTATTTTCGACGTACTTATTGATATAGGAATAGATACTTATATTCTTCTAAATTAGAGATTCGCTAATAAATTAATTAAGTACTTAAAGTTCGAAAGTAAGACCGATTTCGAGCTAAAATATATTAAGCTTTATAAGAATATTAAACCCGACGTTATTTTTTAAGTAATAAAGGCCGTTATCCGGGTATAAAATTATAAATTCTTTAATTAATAGATAGTTATTTTACTGGTAATATCGAAAGATATAATATTAAGAAAATTATAATTAAGCGAAAATAAAGTCCTACCTAATTATAATAATAATTAGTTAATCTTCCTAAAAAATCTATTAAAAGTATTATTAAATAAAAATATTGATATTAGTAAGCGACCGAAACTATTTTAGGATCCTTCCTTTTAAGAAAATATAAAACGGAGAGAGCGTTTAATAAATATAGAGGATAAAAGGCGAACGGATAATACTTTATTATAAATCCGTTTATTAAGGTAAAGAGTAAAGGAATTAAATATTATTATTAAGGAATTATAAATTAGAATAGAGGAGGTAAAGAAATAGAATAAGGTTAAGGTAAAGGCGGTAAAGGAAATAATTGCTAGGTTAAAAAAGTAGAAGTAGGAGTTCCTATTAGTAATTAAAGAAGAGATCTAAGGAAGGAGGTATATTGAAACCCCTAAAGGAATCCTTAATATTAATTGGAAGTTAAAGGGTATTTATATGGTTAAGTATTGCGATTATAGAGATCCTCTAGTATTAATAGATATTAATTAAATAGAATAAGAATTCTTTAATAGTATTAAATACGAATATATTTCGGAAGCGGAAATTATAAAGCTCGAAATAATTTATAATTTATATAGGTAGAGTAAGGATCTATACCTTTACTATAATATTTAGGGACTATATTATATAAAGCGAGCCTTCGGTTGGATTAAATAGCGTCCCTGGGATTATATTCTAGTAGGCGTTATAATTATAGATTTCTATATTAAATAAAGAGAGACTATTAAAGAAATTAATTTCTATAAAATTAATGGCATTATTGAGGCGAGGTAAGCCGAATTATTATTGGAAGACGAGGAAAAATATAGGCAATTAGTAATAGAGAAGCTATTAGAGAAGTACTAGAACCGTATTAATATCTTTAGTAAAAAGGATTCCGATACGTTTTTAGAGTTTAAAGAGAAGATTAATTATAAAATTAAATTCGAGGAAGGTAAATCCCCCTAAAATTTCGGTTATAATTCCTTATATAAAATAATATTAGAAGAATTAAAGGAATATAAATAGTATATTACCGATAATTTTTAAAAGGAATTTATTGAAGCTAATTTAATACTATGGGCGGCGCCCGTATTATTTATATTAAAGGTTAATAGAAGTTTACGTTTCTATATAAATTATTATAAATTTAATGCTCTATTGAAGAAGGATTAATATCCCTTACCCCTTATTAACGAAACGTTAGTACGAATCGGTTAGGCAAAGGTCTTTATTAAGATAGATATTTAATAAGCGTTTTATTATATTCGAATATATTTAGATTACGAGGATTTAACGACCTTCCGAATATAATACGGAATATATAAATATAAAGTATTACCCTTCGGCCTTATAGGAGGACTTTCGTTGTTCTAGAGGTTTATTAATAAAGTATTAATAGGCTACTTCGACAATTTCTATAACGTTTATATTAATAATATCCTAATCTATTCCGATAATTAGGAGGACTATAATAAATATATCGATATAGTACTATAACGTCTTAAGGAAGCGGGGTTATAAGCCGATATTAAGAAGTACGAATTTAGTGTAATTAAGATTAAGTTTTTAGGCTTTATTATTAATACCGATAGTATTATAGTAGACCTAGAGAAGGTAATAGCCGTAAAGGAATAGAAGGAACTAACTATTATAAAAGGTGTATAAACCTTCCTAGGGTTCTATAATTTCTATTGGAAGTTTATTAAAAACTTTAGCCGGATAGCGAAGCTACTAACGAATTTAATAAAGAAAAATTTAGCCTTTAAGTAGGACGACTGTTATAAAGAAGTATTTAATACTTTAAAGAGGAATCTTCTTAGCATACTAATCCTATACTATTTCGATTACGAAAGGGAAATACGATTTGAAATAAATACTAATAATAGAATTTACATAAGTATAATAAATCAATTCCAAGACGACGGCGACTAGCACCCGGTTATATTCTATTTAAAAATTATAAATTTAATAGAATTCAACTACCTTATTTATAATAAAGAATTAATAGCTATAATAAAAAGGATCGAATAATAATAACCCGAATTAAAAGGTACTAAACCCTTTATAATATTTATAGACTATTAAGCGTTTAAATACTTTAATATAAAGAGGGTATTAAATAGTAAATAGGTCCGTTGGTTTAAAATTCTATTAAAATACTAATTCCGGATGACTTATCGCCCTAGTAAGGAGAATATTACTACTAATATTCTATTTCGTAAACTAAAGGATTTAAAGACTATTAAAGATAAAAAGGAAGACTAATTTACCTTACGAATATTTAAACCCGCCGATAATAGATTCTTTACCTTCGTTAGCAATAAATTAGCGGATATATTAATTAATTCGGAGGGGGAGGATCAAATAATTAACGTAGAGATTATTAAATTAGAGATTAGCTACAATTTAATTAACGAATTAATTTAAGCCAACCGATTTATAGAATTATTATTAATTTATAAAGAGAAGGCGAAATAAGAAGGCTTACCCTTTATTATTAAGGATAGATTATTAACTAAAAATTATAAATTAGTAGTCTCGGAGGATAGCAATCTACAAATTAGGTTTATCGAAGCAATTTACTATCCGGTTATTTTAATATACCTAGGTAGAAATAAAACTAAACAAATAATATATAAATAGTATTAGTAGGTAAGGTTAGCCGTTAATATAGACTATTATATTACTAATTATTAAACGTATAAAGCATTAAAGGCGCTAAGAAATAAGACGCTTAGATTAATATACTTAATTCCGTTAAAAGAAGATTACCGGGTATAGAAGTCTTTGGTAATCGATTTCAAATTAATACCTAAAGATAAGTACGGTTACAATATATTAATAGTTATTATAGACCGATTTACCAAAATAAATTAGAATATCCCTTATAAAAATACGGTTATTACTAGAAATACCGCCATCTTATACTACTAAAGTTTATATCGATTCTTCGGTCTTCCCGACGAAGTAATTAATAATAAAGGCCCTTAATTCGTATTATAAATAATATAAGAAGCAGCTTCCTTACTAAATATTAAATAGAAGTTAGCTATATCTAGTTACTTATAGACCGCTAATTAAATTAAAAATCTATATTAGTATATCGATTAATAGTTAAGGCCCTATATTAACTATAATTAAAACGATTAGTCCGAATTTATCCTAACGCTAAATATAGTTTAAATAAGCCTACCTTACAATAATTTAAACGGCCTATCCCCTAAAGAAATTATTATAAGTTTCCTTATATTTAGCGTACTAGATTAAGAAGACTATATAATTCTAAAACCGCCTAAGATAGAAATTAACTAGTAAGAAGCTTATTAATTAATCGAACGTTTAAAAACGTTCTACGTAATAGTTCGATTCGCTATTAATAAGGTATAATAATAATAAACGGCTTAAATTAATAAGCACCGGAAGGAACTAAATTTCGGAATCGGCGACCGAATCTTTATTATTAAGCGAAATTAAATTATAAATCGACTTAACGATAAATTCGATTAGCGCTAAACTAGGATTCCTTATAGGATTAAAGTTATAAGAGGTTATTTTTACGAATTAAAAATTCTTAAAGGATAGAAAGGAATAACGGTCTATTATATTAACCGCTTAAGAAGGTATAAGGATAATCCGTTACTAGGCTAAAGTAATAATAACTTAGTTAGCGAGTTAATTGGTAATTAAAAGGAATAGGAAGTATTAAAAGTAATTTCCTTAAAGGTTATTAGAAGGAAATTAGAATATTAGGTAGAATAGAAAGGTTAAAACTCCAACCTAGAGTTTTAGTTAATAAATAATTTTATTAATTTAATAAAATTCTTAAAGGAGTATTATAAGGCGAACCCTATAATACTAGGTCCCTTTAAGTAATTAAACTAATAATTAAAGGGTAATAAATTAGACTATAATAATAATAATACTCTAGTAAAAGGATTACAAATTAATTTAAAGAGGAGAGCGATAATAAAGAAAAAGTAGGAAGGACGTTAGAGGAGGTATTTAAATTATATTTATATTAAAATTTTTCTTTTTATTCTTGAGGCTCTAGGGCTAAGCCTCAACCCGAGGGGGAGGGTAATATAACGATTAGGATCCCGCGACCTTAATATAAGTACTACGAACCCTATTCGTCCTATTACGAAACCTATATCCTTAGGGATATACGCCCTCTAATTAGCTAGGCCAAAACTTAGAGATATACGACTAATCAATTAGTTCGTCGCGGCTATTTAATTAGCATTGCGATTTTTATATATATTGTTAAATTAGATAAAGAAGGCGGTCGAGGCTAGTAGAATCTAGTCCCATCCCATATAAGGGTACAATTCTAGGGCCCAGATCTCAACCTCTCCCTCTTTCCTTCTTTAACTTTAGTTATTTATTTCATTTATACCCAACTACGCGATACGGAACTACGTGAGCTGGTGCATCGTAATAAAGGGTGGCCGAAAATAATAGGGTTATTTATAGCGAGGTTATAAATAAGTAGATCGATAATTTCGTAGTAAACGCCTATTTATATTATTAATTTAGAAAAGTAGGTAATATTACCTTTTATTTGGCCGTTAGCGAAGTATTGATTTGGGGTGGTATGCCTTATTCTTTTTGCGATGAATTTTTCAATTTTTTCTACAATACATTCAAATTAGGGATGCGCTTACAAAAATTGGAGGGGTTTGGTTAGACTGGGTATAATTAGGGATTATAAGGGGGATTGAGGAGCGAATAATTATATAAGTTAATTAGACGAGTGATTATTTGCCTGCTATAATAGACTTGATAAAATAGCCGTTCTAATAAATGAGAATAAAAAGGAAAGATGGAGATAGAGAAGAAAAGGAGGTAAAATATTAATTTTCTTTCTAAGAAGGGGGGTAATTAATAAAAAAGACTATAGCTATTCCCGAATTAGTTTATTAATATAGTTTTAAAAGAATAATTTAATATACTTCGTTAAGACTTCTTCTTAATTAAACTCTATTAACGATATTTTTATAAAACGTTTAATTATTTATTTTATTTAAACTATATATTTTGATCTTTTATTTCTCTTTAAAAAAGAGAATACCCTTATTTATTTATTAATTATTTAAATTATAAATTTCAATCTTACCGTTTATTTTCTCGATTATTTAGGATAGCCTCAACCTTTCTATCTAGTATCGGCGTCGATTATTTCAATTATTTAGGTTTACAGTAATTATTAGTATTATTCTAATTAATTATTTATAGTAAGTTTTATTATAATATATAATTAGTTTTTATATTATAATAATAAAACCGGCCTATTTTAAATTGGTAATAAAGATGAAATAAGTTTTTTAAATTTAGCGTTAAATTAGCCAAAACGAAAATAGAAAATTTACGACTATAGCTTCCTATCTTCGTTGAAGTTTGCCTATTTCTAAGTAAGAACGATTAATTATTTACTTTAGAAATATATAATAATAATATTTTAGAGAACGTATAATATCTTTAGAATTAAATATACGAAAAATCTAGGGGCCTTTAATAATATTAATATATAATTACTTCGGTAGCCGTACTAAATTATCGATATTATAAGAAGATAAATATTATTAAAAGGGATAATTATTTAAATATAATAATAAAGCCCGATTAAATATTCGATTAATCGATTAAACGATAATAATAATTTAATAAGATAATTAAATAATGTAAAATAGCGAATGGACGTAAATAAAATAATAGACAATAAAAATAATATATATTATAAAGATTCGATAAATATAATAAATTATATCGATAAACGTATAGTAGACTATAAATTTAGGATAACGATATTAATACGTTTTTAAATAATATTTATTTCCCTTTATAAAGTACAATAAAATTAGATAAAATTTGATCGATCCTATTATAAGTATATAATTAATTATTTTTATAATAAAGTATTTTTATAAAGTATTTTTATTAAATCCTTTCTTTACGATATATATCTTTAATTATTATTAAAGAACTTTCGTATTATAATGATTTTAATTATTACGATTAAAAAGGTTATAAAAATATAATTAATTAATATATTCCTTATTGTAAAGGATTATATTAATTCCTTTATATAAAGTATAATAATATTCAATACTATTTTTATATAATTGTAGTAACTTTTATAGTATTTATTAAAATACTTATTAAAATATAACTTTATATTGTTCTCTTTATTTAAAAAAGGTTAGCAAAGAGATATTAGAAAGGAATATTTATTAATAGTAAGTAATTAGAATAATATATTAATATAAAGAAGATTAAAAAAAATTAAAAACTTTACAATCTTTTTATTAGAAGTAATTAAGGAGAATAGGAGGGATAAAATAGTCGATAATAATAACCCTAATTTTAGTACGAATAATAATTTCTTTAGAATTTTGGATATAAGTCTTAATTTAACTACTTTAAATTAAATATTTATACCGATCTCTAAATTATTTTTATCGGTTCTTCTTTTATTTTTACTTTTATTTTTACTTTCTTCTCCACTACCTTAACTTTTTCTTTCCCTTCTATATATAGAGCTACTTCTTCTAGAAATTACTTTTATTACGTTCCTAATACTTCCCGCTACGTTTAAATAATTTAAATTATTTAGTCTATTTAAAACGTTTAAATTAATAGTACTACTTATTTAATTTCGGATACTTAATTCGATAAAATTATTTACCCTATTACCTTTTAAATTTCTATTATTTATTTTATCCTTTTTACCCTTTCTCGCCTTATTTTTATTCTCTTTTATTTATTTAATACTATTTTTACCGTCCAATCGGCTTATAGCCTTTAATTAATTATTATTTAATTAAAGTTCGCCTAAACGGTTTTCAATTATTAATAATTAAGGTTATTATTATTTATAGGAATAATTTCTTCGAAGTAATAGTATAATTATTATAATTACCCAAAATATAGTCCGCTTTAAAGGAGATAATAGTAGAATAATTTAAGAAAATACACTAACAGATCTTAAGAATAATATTTTTAAGGATTTGTTTGTAAGATACCTTTCTAAAGTATTAATTACTAAGTCCCTTATTACTTCTTTTATAATTAATTATCTATTTAATAAGAAATTTAAAGGAAATAAAATTAATTACTATTTCGAAGAGTTTAATAAACGCGTTGAGAATTACGCGTTAATTAATCGGGCAAAGTTGAACGTTTAATTCTAATAATATTCGAATAATATCAAAAAAATCTATTGAAATATAATCCAGACTTTCGATAAATAGAAGACGTTTATTTAGATAGAGTTCGAAAAGTTAATAAAATAAGAATTTCTTACTTTAAATCCTAAATAAATAAACTCGAAGATTACCTCTTTAAAGGTTTTTTATAGTCGTTCTATACACTACGAAAAATTAAGGATTATAAAAGCGATATTAATTTATTCTATCCTACTTTCTAAGCAGTTTATAAAGGAATGAGAATTTGCAAAATCTATTATAATATAGAATTTCTATAGGAAATTAAATAAAAAGATATACTAGATAATTATAAATTATATTGGGCTAAAGGAGGAAATTTATAAAATAAATTAGCTAGAGTTTACTAATCGAATTATTAAAGTAATTATTAAGTAATTTAATTATAAAAACGATAATAAAGGATTTGATTCTTCCGCTAATTCTTTTAGTAATAACGTAGCTACTATACGATTAAAGAAATAGAAGAACGTAATTAGGAGTATTAAATTAAAGAACGATACTTTAAACAACTATTTTAACGAAGCTACTAAGAAGAAAAGTATATTATAAAAAGAATAGAAAAAAACTAATACAATACTAATAATAGTATTTAGTAATTTAATTTATAAATTAAATATAGAGAAGTTAATAAATTAGTTATTTAATTTAACGTTTATATAATTAGAAATAAAGATTAAATTAATAGAAAAATTCAATAGAAAAGTTATTGAAAAATATTAAATTAATTATAATAATACATTTACCTTTTTAATTAAAGCTACTAATTCTTTTAGCCAAAGTTAATTTTTAAGAGGAGGCTTTAATAAATGAGGGTATAGAGGAAGGTAAGGTAGAGGAATTTACTAAAAACGTTATTATTAGTATAATAATAATTACTTCTAATATAATTATTAGGAAATAATTAATAATTATTAAATTTATAAGTTAATAATATATTAATTAAAAATTCCTTTATTAATAATTTAAACCACTCTTACTATTAAAGATAAAAAGGAAATAAGCGATTTTATTCTTAATAAATAAATTATTAAAATTAATAAATAAGGGAAGTTTAAGTCCTTTATAAAATTATAGATAGTTATTTACAGTAAGATAGTTAAATATAAAGTTATTTTTAATAAATAGGAAAGGGAAATTTGGATACCGGTTTAGAAAATTAAATTTAAACCCGATTTTAATTTACTCCTAAATACTATTCCTAATATTTAGAATATAAAGAAGAAGGGCCCTACCTATTAAATAAATATATATATAATAAATATTATAGAGTATTTCTATGTAAATAATAGATTAGATATTAATTAGAGCGTCTTTTAGAGAAATCCTAAGGAATATAAAGTAATAATAATCCGCTAATTATTTATTATACCCTTTAATAATTTGGTATATTACTTTATTAGCGTTATATAAATAATAGGAAATTAAATTAACCGGGTTAAATATATACCGGTATTTAAAGAAATATTAGAAAATAAAACGGATTTAATTATTATCGATACTTAAACAATTAGCGAATATTTAACCGAATAACTATTTAATTAATAAATATTTCCTTCTTTACTTATAGAAGTATATAATTTATATAACGGGAACGATTTATTAATATACTTTTATAATTACCCAAATGTATTAGAAGATTAACGACTTTTTAAATTAACCTTTAATTATTTAATTTCGGTTCTTGACCCTATATTAATAGTCGATTAGCCCGTTCCGATTCTTTAATTAATATTAATCTCTAATTATTTAATTCCTCTTCCTAATAATAAAAATAATAAATTAAATAATTTAATTTTGGAAATAAATATAATCGAATAAAAATTTATTAATATTCGTAAAGTTTACGAAGCGAAATTAAACGATACTATAGGCTATAATTATTAGATAATTTATAATTATATTCGAGAAAATAAAGAAAGAATTTAGGTTAAAATAGACGTTAATAAAATAATTAAATAGTTAAGAGAAAAGAAGGAAGTAATCGCTAATTATATTAGTAAAACTTCTTTTTTTAATAGAAGAATAAAAAGGCTAAAGAAATTAAGCGTCGTTAATAATAACGAAACTATATTTAATAAATAACCTCCTATCGATTTTAATAATATAAAATAATTATTATTTATACCTCTATAAAAGATCTTTTAGAGAATTATAATTTAAAATAAGCCTTTTAATCTACCGATATTAGAATTTAATAAAGAGAATATACTATTACGCTATAATTAAACCGTACGAACTTTAATAGAATTTAAAACGACGAAACGAAAATTAATTCGGATTCTTAATTTAAAGGCTATTATTAACGAAATAATAGAAATATTGAAGGATTAATATCTTTTAGTAAATAAAATTATAAAGTCCAATATTCTAATTCCTTTGTAGGAATTATATAAAATAGACTAACGTTTCGCGTTGGTTATTATTATAATAATTAAATATAATTTTAGATTAAATAAGAATTTAATTATAGTATTTTATAAAGGAAGTATAATAATTGATAAGTTAGTGGAAATTAATAAGGTAATCCTACTTATAGGAGAAAGCGTTTAAATAAACGTTATAAATTTAATAGAGCTATTAATAAATGAAATATTACTAATTAATCCGAAATTATTTAATATAAATATTTATTATTTGGATAAAGGATCTAATAAATATATTAACTTTTTTAGAAAAAATATAATGAAACTTATTCTATTATATACTATAAAGAAAATTACTCCGGAATAATTAAAAGTTTATTTAACCTAATTATCACACCTATTTTAATTAAATAATATAATAAGGATTTTAATCCTACCGACCTTATTTATATTATTTTAGTATAATAGAAGAAAGGTTAAATTATTATTAAATATTAGCGTAAAGGTAAATATAATTATTTAGAAAATAATTATAGAATATAGATTAATTATTTTTAATATTTAAGCGTTTAATACCGATAGTAATAGGGGCCGAAAAAGCTTTATTAAAGAAATATATATAAAGATTTAATTAATTAATTAATTTAGAAATATATATTTCTTTATTATAATAATAGATCTTCTATATTATAACTTAATATTAAAGTAACTATTCTTTAAAAACGCTTAAGTAAAGTTAAATTATTTAATTAATAGAATTAAATTGGCTAATATCCTAATAAATAGTATTCTAATAAAAGTAGCCCTAGTATTAAAAGAGAGAGCTAATCTTTTAGTACTTTCCTTTTAATTTTAGAAAGACGCCGAGTAATTATTTCCCGTAGAAAAGTTCGCTAGCTATTTTGGGATTATACTTGGCGAATATTAACTAATCCTAATTTAGTATAATAGAGATATTAACGATATAATTTTCAATCGAATCGAAAATATAATAATTAATTAATTATTCGAATATTTTTAATATATTTAGCGGCGATTTTAATAATTAAAGAAATTACTTTAGGATATTATTTAAGAATTTTTATAAAATATATTATTCGACGAAAAATTGGAGGCTAACTTATTTAACTATATTAATAAAGATAATAAGACGGATATAATTAAATAAGCGTTAAGCGTTTTATATAAAGGAATTAAATATTAAGATAAAGGTTTTAAAAATTGACGATAAAAACGAACCTATAAGAAGTTTTGTAAGAAATTAATTAAAAATCTTTTATATCTTTTACTATTATTATAGAATTCGAATATAATTAATCGTTCGGAAGCGATTAATTAATTAGTAAAAAATATAATAAAGAAATTAAAAAGCTTTACTACTTATATTATATATAAGCGTAAAAATTAGAAAATTATATTAATTGATAATATACCTTCGGATAAATTAAAGCTAGAAGGAGATCCTTAATAAAAGATTAAGCGTTTTAAATATTAATAAGAAAAAATTAACGAAAGGATAAAAATTTATTTATTTAAATAGGATAATATAATTACCCTTCACTTTTTTAAAAAAGTAGAAGGTAAACGTTTTTACCCTAAACGTTTTAAAGCTATATTAAAAAATATTTAAAATATTTTGAATTTCGAAGAACGGGACTTCTTTATATATATTTTAAAGAACCGAAAAACTACCTTAGTATAGGAATTTAAATATATAAGAAAGATCGAATTAAATGTTTTCCTACTATAAGAAATTAAAACAATTCTTTATATAATATAGTAAAATAGATTAATTCCTATATTAGAAACTAATTATAAAAAGGTTTGTAAGCTTTTGAAAAATCGAATTAAATATAGAATTTTAGAAGAGAATTATATAGCTTATAAAAATAATTAGTTTTTAGTAACGAAGAAAGACAGTAGGCTAAAATTAATTAATAATATATAATATATTAATATAATTATTCTTCGCAATTTAAATATCCCTTTAAATTATAAAGAATTTAGCGAAGAATTCGGGGGTTATAAAATACTTTCGTTACTTAATCTATATTCTAAGTACGATTAAATCGAATTTAATAAAAAAAATAGAAATCTTATTACTTTCTAAAACCCTATAGGTTCCTATCGAAATATTACATTACTTTAAAGAAGAATGAATTCCGTCGTTTAATTTATACGAAGAATAATAAGGATTTTATATAATTTAATACCTTATATTTATTAACTTTATTTAAATAATATTTATATAAAATTAATTACTATAGATTATAATAGGGAAGAAATTAGATTTAGGATTAGAAAATACGTATTCGATTACTTAGTAAATATTAATAAAGTATTTATTAATATTAAATTAAATAGTACAATAATTATAATAGAAAAGTCGAAATAGTGCTAGCCAGAAATTATATTAATTGGTTACCTCTATTTAGAAAACGGCCGACGACTATCGTTAGAAAAGGTATTTAAGATCCTAACCTAGAAATAATATAAATTTACTAAAATAAAAGGGAAAGAATTATAATAATTAAAAGCTTTCTTAGGAATTATAAGGTATTATAGGGTTTGGATTAAAGACTTTAAATTAATCGCTTTACCCCTTTATACTTTAATAAAGAAAGGAATAATTTAATAATAAACAAAAAATAAATAGTTTACGCTAAAATACTTTTAATATAAAGTAATATTAATACCCTATTTAGCCCCGATTATTTATAATAATTTACGGTATAATTAGATCTTTCTTATTATAAATATATTATTAATCGGCTGGGGTACAATCTTTAAATAAATTGGATTAAATAAAATAAAATATTTATATTAATTTAAGAATAGAATTTAGTTAAATTCCGAAAAAAAATACGACGCTACGAAAAGAGAGCTTCGGGGTCTTCTTTATACTTTAAAACGAATAAAAAGATATTTATTTAGCGTTTATTTCGTTATAGAAATAGATATTTAAATTATAGTATATTAATTAAAAAGTACTATTGAAAATATACTTAAAATATTAATTATACGTTAAATAGCTTAAATTTAACTATTCGACTTCGAAATTAAATATATCTTAGGAAAGAAGAATATAGTAGTTAATTATTTATTATATTTATTTCTATTTAATAAAATTATTAAAAATAAGGAAAAAGAAGAAAATATTAATAATTATATCGATTATTAGTTCTACGTTATCCGATTAGACGAAGGATACTTTAAAATAATTAAAGAATAGGAATTATTTAAAGGTTAATAATTAATTAATTCCTAATTAATTATTAAATACCTATAAACCCTTAAGTTTCTTTATTCTTTAAAAACGGAAATAGAACGATACCGTTTTAAAATAGAAGTTTTAAAATTCTTCTTTAAGGATAGTACTTTATAATTATATTTAAGGAATATTATTTAGGTACTACGTAGATTAATTAATAATATAATTAATCGGGATACTATTTTTCGAAAATATTATAATAAAGTTGGGTATAAAGGAAAAGAATCTATTTACCGCTAAATTACCGATTATTATTATTAGAAGGGGATATATAATTATATAGAAAATTATATTCGGTTTTATTTAAATTATTAAAAATAGAATTCTAAGCGATTTATCGATACTTTTTAATATATTAATCCGTTATTTTAATTATTCTATAAATAAACGCTAAATATTTAATACCTATTAGAACGAAATGGAAAACGAATCGGTATTATTAAAGCGCGAAACAATTTTATAAAATATATAGAAATTAATATTTTACTTTCCATTAATTTTAAAAACGTTATTCGATTTTTAATAATATAAATTATTTATTAATAGGGACTTTTATTATTAATAATAATCGATAGCGGATTAGAATTTAAGAAAGATTTTATAGAATTATTATTCTCTTTAAAAATCCTATATATTCGGATCTTACCCTATTGTAACGGGGACAGCACGGTTAATATAGGTGCTAGTCGTATAGCTTAATTAAGGTTCTATAAAGAAGGAAAAGTCTAACTAAGAAGCGGCTCCACTACAAATACGAGGTTTTAATAAAGGCTATACGGATATAGCCACAGCGCTACTAATAATACTAATCGTAAGAATTAACGCGCTATAGCCCGGGCCTTAACCCTATAATATTACCCCCCTCCTTCCCCCTCCTACTCCTCCTCCTACTCCTCTATACGTTCGTACCTTCTATCTTATTTATAAATAGGCAATAGCGCTAAATAGTAAGTAAATAAGTAGTAACGTACCTTCGCGCCCTATATAATTATTCTTTTTAATTTATTTACAAATACTTCTCCTCCTCCTACTTTTTCTCCCTTTTTCTTCTTCTCCCTTTCTTCTCCAACCGTCGCTCAATACTAAAATAAATATTATTATTTATTATCCCCCCTTCCCTAATCTATTGCTTACCCTTCCTAATATAAATAAATACTTTATTTATCGATTTTTGAACTTTCCCCCTCCCTTTCCTCCGAATCTACTAAATTTAGCGCCCGCTCTAACCTTAATTCCCCTTCTCCGGCCGAAAAAGCCGCCGCCGCTACTCGCCCGCAATTCCCTCCCTAAACTATCGCCGCTACTATTAACTAATAACCGGCCGATACCCCTAAATGCTTAATTAAAAAAATATATACTTAAATAAATCTTCTTTATCGTATTTACTTTAAAAAATTATTATTAACCTAAATTATTTTATAAAACGAATACGAATTTTCCGAAGTTGATTATATAATATACTTTAATACCCCTCGCGAATATTATACTAAACCAAATTTTAAAATCTATATATCCTACTATAATAATAGTAAGCGTTACGACTATACTTCCCTCTTTATTTAAAAACTCGCTAATGCTTAAATAATAGTAATACCCTACGAAGAAAAGAAAGCCTATATAAAGGTACGTATAACCTTAATTATTTAATACAAAATTATTGAATTATTATAAAATAATTTTATTATACCGTAAATCTCTCTTACTACTTTTTTAAACTAAAACTTTAATTAATAACGAAACTAATAAAAAATATATTAATATAATACTAATCCCTCGCGCCGCCGCCGCTACTCCCCCAACCCTAATCGCCCCTAATACCCCCACCCCTCCCGCTATCCCTATTAATATCGTCGACGCTTTCGTTATTTAAATAAAAGAGGTATAAGAGAAATTAACTATATTAGAGACTAGCGACTACTATTATCGCAAATACCCGAAAAAATAATTTTAAAATTTAAAATTAATATTATCCCTCCCTTCTTTTATCTTTATTATTAATATTATTATTTCGTATACTCCGTAACGTAATATTCAATTAATTTATTATTTATATTTACTAAGCCGTATTTTACTTCGAAACGTTCTAAAATTTTAATATTCGTAAATTCTTCTAATAATTCCCAAAATTATTTCGCCCAACCTACTTAATTAACTAAAATCATCCTACGACCCTTCTATATCTTAATATAAAAGATTTCGTCTATTAAATATTCCTTCTCCCTGTCTACTATAATAATTAATAATTAAAAATTAATAGTAATTTACCCTAATAAAAAATCATCGTAAACTTTTCACAATAAATCTATATAAAATTTATTAAATACTCTAAACGAAAAATCGGAAAGCTCTACTATAAAGGGGCTAAGAATTCTAAATACCATATATTTAATATAAACCCAATTAAATTTCTTTTTAAAATATATAATTATAAAATTCTTAAAGTTTAACCAAATTTTATCCCCTACTTTAAAAACTTCTATAAACTACCTTTTACAATTAACGAAACGCTCCTACTTTTAAATAAAAATTACTATCGTAACTTAATAAAAATCCGTAATTTATTATAATATTATAATAAAATCCTTCGCTCTCGCCTATAGGTTCTTAAACTCTATCTCTACTAAAGGGGTTACCAAAATTACTAAGGATTATATATAATAGCTATAAATAGTAAAGAACGGAAATATACCGATAGTAGTACTAACCCTACTATTAATTACTAACTATACTACCGGGCACCAACAATCCTAATCATTTTAAATATAATTAATAAAAATTCTTAAAAACGTTTATACTTCCTAATTTATTCTCTCGAAACCACCGTCAATTTAGGGGTAAAAAGTAGTACTCAAAAACTAATTAATGCCTAATAAATCACAAAGATATTTCTAAAATCGGCTAATCTAATTAATACCTCTATCGTTAACAATTAAACGTAATTAACTATAATACCGAATAAAATATTTAAAAAAAGCTTCTATAATTACTTTTACCTCTATAGTAAATACTAATTCGAAAATTACCGACTTATTAAACCTATTTTTAATAATAAAGAAATTAATACAACCTCCTATAGGAAGGAGATCGGTAATAAAATCTATTTAAATATTTCGGTTAAATTAATCTAAAATAAATATAGGCTTTAATAACCCTCTTTTTTAATCTCTCTAATATTTCACCTTACTATAAATATTATAATTAGTAAAAAACCGACGAATATATATACTTATAAACGGTTAATAAAAATCTCTATTTACCGCGTAAATTATACCTTCTCTCTTAAAATAACCGAAGGCCTTTAAATTATATACTTCTTAAATCAAACAAATACGGAGGACATTCTTTTCAACGTCTTTTAAAGATATATATAAAGCTATAACTTCTATAATAATAGGAACTCCTAAAATCTAAATACACCCTCTATAATATAACCTACCGAACCTATCGATAATATATTCGCTAAATTATATTTTTAAACCCTATATAAAAACTAAGAGGGTCCTATCTTTATTAATAATAATTTAACGGACTATTTAGTAAACCTTATCTTCCTAAGAGAATTTTTCGTAGAACTATTATAAATCCGGATTTTTAAATACTTTTATACCCTCCCCTACTAAAATAGAAGAAACGACTATATAAATATAATTCTTAAGGGTAGACTAAGGAATAAACTATATCTCCCGGGCTTCTATATCCTCCTTATTAAGGCAATCCTAATTTCAATAAAATAAAACGTTAAGGACTACAGCATATTTCCCTAAGCAGTAAACAATTTTAAAATTAAACCGAGAAAGAAATTCGGCCTAACGTACTTACCATTTAAAAAACTTTTACCTCTCTATAAAATATTTAAAATTATAATAATTAATAATAATAACGAACTTTTTACAACTCCTAAATTCAACAAACCACTCCTTTAAATACTTAATAATTATAAATATTTCCTTATTATAAATAGAATAATTATATTCTACTAAAATAAATTTTTAAAAGTAATAAGTAACCGCCGTCTTTTACCTATCTTTCTCTTAAATAAAGATACTATTAAAACTATAGTTACTACAATTTAATTCGAAAAAAATAAGTAAATCGGGATCCTACTAAGTAAAAATAAAGATTTCCGTAAATAATTCCTTAAATTTCTTAAATATAATATCGTACTACTTTATCTATTCGAAAAATACCCCCTTATTTATAAGGGCTATTAATAATCTTACTATAAAAGAGAAATCTTTAATAAATATCTAATAGTAATTAATAAACTTAAAAAAATTCCTTACCCCTTTCTAGAATATTAATACCTTCTATTCGATAATTACTTTAATCTTCTCTAGGTCCGCTTAAATACCTACGCCTACAATAATAATAAAACTAAAATACTTAACGTTCTTAATAACGAACTTACACTTTTTAAGGTCTAAATAAAACCCTATAACTACTATATACTTAACGACCTTATACACCTTCTCTATATAATTTACTTTTAAATTTAATAAGAAGACTAATATATCGTCTATATATATTAAAATAAAATTATTAAAATAATTCCCTAAAATATTATTAATATACTATTAAAATATCGCTAATATTCTTAATAACCTAAAGGGTATAATCATTTATTTAAATAAACCGAACTAATATTGAAATACTGTCTTCCCTTCCTCTCCTTCTACTATACGAATCTTATAGAACGCCTATACAATATCCATTTTAATAAACTATTTAACCTTAATAATAATTTTAAACATCTTTTTAATTAATGGTAATAAATAATAGTTAATTCTAATAATAGTATTAAAAGTATAATAATTATAATAGAAGCGAAGACCTCTACCCGATTTTCTTATAAAGAGGATTAGTACTATAGCTATTAAATTATTAGCACGGATAAAACCCTTATCGAAAAGGTCTCTAAATATCTTTTTCAATACTAATAATTCCTTTCGTAATATACTATAAAAATAATTATAAAGGAGAAATATCTCCTAACTATTTTCGTCTTTCTTAATCTTAATCTTATAATTTACGCTTAAGTAATTAGGGTTAACTTTATTAGCTTCTAACTATTTCCAAACGAACAGGTATTTATATAATTCTATAAAGATTCTCTCTCGTAATTCTTCGTTTATTATATCCACTTTAAATTTAAATACTTTTTTAATATTTTGTAAATTAATTATAAATATCGTAGATTCTACAACTCGCCGGCCGCCCTTCTTCTTAATCCTATTTACTATAGTTACGAAGGTGGTTACTAAATAATAAACGGCTTCCCTAAGTTCTTTAGCCTTCGGGGACGAACTTTTAGAGGAATATTCTAAATATAAAATTTAATAACTAATTATACCGTACCAAAGTTTATACTTATAAGGGACAAAGTAAGTTTTTATAACGGTTAATTATAATTTTCCTAAAATAATAGGGAATTCTAATTTAGGGACTATATAGGTATAAATAACGGATTTGTAACTATAAATATCTACCCTAAAATAAATAATCCTTTTAATTTCTACCCCTTCTATTTTAACGGAAGCCCCTTATATTTCTCTTTTAAAGATAAATATAATAAGGATTTTCAATTTTTTAATAATACTCTTACTAATTACGGTATAATACTAATAACCTTCATTAACAAAAGTATAGAAACAATTTTTATTATTAATAATAATAAGTATTTTAATAATATTTATCTCTATAAATCCCGGGAATTTAACTTCTCCCGCTTCCTTACTCAATACTATAAAATACTCCTTTATTTAATTATATAATAGAATTACTTTTTTCCCAATTTATTAGAGGAAGAATATTCGTTACTACTATCTTTTAATATAAATTCTACTTTAAATTTAATTTTAGTAAACTTAATACCTATAAAAGAAAGATACTCGGCCGGCCAATAAATATAATTATTAATTATATACCCGTTAGCTCCGCAATGGAAATAAAGGCCGGAAGCGTAATATTTATCCCTTTCTTCTATAAAAACCTATTTAGTACGCTTAATATCCTTATTACTTAAATTACCCTTAGTCTTAATAATACCTATCGTTATATATAAATCGCCGTTTATATCTTTAAAATAATTAAAAATAGGAATAGAATTACGCTTAAGGATAGAATTTTAATAACGACTACCGTAGCCCCTACTATTACTATTAATATTGCGGAAAGCCTTATTAACTTTAAACTTTTAAATAATAACTTTAAATTATTTAATATAAAAGTCGTAAATCTTAAATATATAAACCGAAATCAATTAATTATAAAAAATATTAAATATAAAAGTATCTAACCAAACTAATTTAGAATCATTTTCCTAAATAAAACCTCTAACTTTAATAAAATTCTCTTCGAATATAGGGAATTAATCCGAAAGGGACTAATTCTTTCGCTAGCGGATAGAACGCAAGCGAATTAAAGTAAATTACTTTTTATTTTCGTTATTAAAAATTAATTCGAATTAATTAAAGAAATTATTAGGTCTATAAGTATTTATAATACTACTATAGCGCTAAAAAGTTTCTACCTTAGCTATCTTATTGGTAGGGAGAGTATCTAATAATATTAACCATCCGGATCTATCGTTAATAATTACTCCCGCCGTTCTTTCTTCTTCGTATATAAAGCGCAATTAAATAAAGAATAAGGAGAATATTAAAATTATTCTGTCCTATTTAAACTAACGAATATTCTTACGCTTAGAATTACGTAATATACTCGGGGCAGCTTCTTCTATAGTACTAATTACAACGCTTAAAGCAATAATAATTATCGGGGTATTATTTTACTAATTCTATTAATTCTAAATAGTAAGCGTAATATTAAACGCTATCCTTACT
Organism: Neurospora sp. CHS-2018b; assembly: GCA_009806015.1. Taxonomy (NCBI): domain Eukaryota; kingdom Fungi; phylum Ascomycota; class Sordariomycetes; order Sordariales; family Sordariaceae; genus Neurospora; species Neurospora sp. CHS-2018b. The sequence goes on along the minus strand of RAOV01000010.1, from coordinate 1,729,273 downwards.
ATTTAAATAAATATATTACTAATAAATAGGCTTATTACAAATACCTCTCTCTCTCTTTATTACTATTTAATTTATTACGCAATTTATTATTCAATTAAATTACATTCTACTATAACGAATACTACGGTTACTAAAGCCAAGTCGGTATTATAAGTAGTATTTATTACGTCGATATCTATCGGGTCTATTATTAATAGAACCTAATATAACGGGGATAGTACGGTTAATATAGGTATTAGTCGTATAGTTTAATTAAAGTTCTATAAAGAAGGAAAAATTTAATTAAGAGGCGGCTCTATTGCAAATACGAGGTTTTAATAAGGGTTGTACAAATATAGCCACGGCGCCACTAATAGCGCTGGTCGTAAGAACCAGCGCGCCACAGCCCGGGCCTTAGCCCCATAACACCTATAATTCGAAGGTTAATAGCGTTAACGAATTTGGTTATTTTCTTATTACTACTACGTTAATAAAAATTATTAACGGTACTAGTAAGGATTAGAAGCCTTAGCTACTTTACGTTCTATTTACTAATTAGATTATTATTTATAGAAGCTATAGTTTTATTCCCTTCTTTTTTAATTATAAATATAATTTAATTTTTCTAATCGAATTTAATTTACTTTCTTAGAGAATTATATAATAAATAGGAATTAAAGATAATAAATTATTTAAAGCTAGATTTAATTTAGTATTTATTAGAGCCCGTTTATTATAAGATAATAAATATCGATTCAATTTAATTATAGAACGAGTCTCTATTATAAGAAAAAAAGTTGTAAAATACTGTAATATTATAAATAAAGGGAAGATTAGGCTAGATATTACTAAATTAATTATAGGAGATCTGGTATTAATTTACAATTTAGTTCGACGGATTAATATAAATTCTATTCGGAAATTAATTTACTAATAGTTTAGACCTTTTAAAATTAGAAAAATTATATTTAAATATAAATACTTATTAAAAACGTTAAATAGTATTAATATTATAACTTCGTATTTAGTAGAAAGGATAAAGAAATATTTTTATTTTAATAGGGTATAACTAGAATTTAATTAGAATACTATAAATTTAGAAATATTACTATTAATTATTTTAAAGGGTACTTTAGAAAAAATAATAATCGATAAAGATATTATAGGACGAATAATAATAGAGGAAGAAGGATAGTAATCTAATAAATAAATAGTAAAAATTAATTAGCTATAACGATCGGAAATACGACGAAATATAGAATAGAAGAATAGGAAGTTTGAAATTATTTTACGTAAAGGAAAGCTTTAAAATTAAAAACCGATTTACGGACGAGGCAATTATTAAAAAGATTAATATATATATTATATAATTAGTATTAAAATGCCTAATTACTATATTAAAAAAGTTTATTTTAATATTAATTTGTCTTTTTACGAAAAGAACTAAATAGATATCGTTATTCCTTTCGAAGGGAAGATTATAATTATATAATCTTACTTATTAAAAGTTATAGGAAGATTAATAATTTCGAACTATAGAAAAACTAGATTTTTTCGTATATTTTTTATTAATTTTTATTAATATTCTCCGAAAGATAATATAATTGAATAATTATCTTGCGAAAATTACCGGTAATTTACTATTTATTAAAATTATTAAACCCGTTACTTATAACCCCTAACTCCCGTTCCCTAATTAAATAATTAGCCTACAATTTCTTATTAGCTTTAAAATAAGCCTTAATTTAGAAAGCGGAAGGATAAATACTAACAATTATTTAATTTTTACGATTATTATTTTACCCCCGTTTAAATTAATTAATACCCGGTAATTTAATACGAATAATATAATTTAAATTGTAAGAGTTTATTATATAATTAGTAGTTCGATAATTTATTTAGAGAAACTCTATCCGCACGTGGATAAAACTCTATCCGCACGTGGAAAAAAAGGCTGACTTCAATAATAATTTTCTAATACTAACTATTTTAGTAAGGGGTTAAAGATTATATACGATTTTTTCTCACTTTTTTCTCTATCTAATATATTCTAGCGCCCAAAGGTAGGTGCTCTATAAGTTGAGTAATTTTAGAAAATAGAAGAGACATATGAAGGAAATATTAAAAATATTAAAATGTTAAAAGGGGGCGAAAATGAAATTTAGCTAACGCCTAGGCTAGTAATAGGGGTATGTATACTCAAAAATCCGTTAAAAATCAATAAGTAATTTGGTACTACTTTCATTTTCATCCGACCTTTTTTAGCTAAGTTATACTTGGGAAACCAAAAGTAATCCACGTGCGGATAGAGTTTTATCCACGTGCGGATAGAGTTTCTCTTTATTTAATAGTAATTTCTATAAATATTATCTTTAAAACCATTTATTGAAAGAGAACGGTATTCGATAAAAGGAGTAATAACGGGCGCCTATTTAAATTTCTATATACTTTTAACTTATATTAATATATATTCTCGGGTGAATTGATTAAAGTAGTAAATATAATACGGATAATTGCTATTATTAGAGAAAAAGTTAATTAAGAATTAATTAAGAAATATAGAAGAAAGGGGATAATTTATACCTTACTAAAAGTTTGGATAATAAAACCTCTTAAACGATCTACCCTTTAATTTATTATATAAATATAATAATTATATAGCCAACCGCCTTTCTATTTAACCTAGACCTAATTTAGTTGTAATTCTAGTTTATCCTAATATTATTTAATTAAATTAATAATATTAGCTTTAACGCTAAAATCGTTAAGTATTTCGATAAATTTATTATAAGAATAAGGGAAACGCTATTATAAAACTAATTAAAATATTTTAGGGGGATAAATAACTATATAGAAAATTATTTATTAAAACGTATTTAACGTACTTTTAATCGGTTTATAAGCTCCCTAAATAGTATTATTAGGAAGCGGGCCGTTTCTAAATTATTATTAAATCCGAAAATAAAAATAATCTTTAATTTTTGGATAATTGTTATATTAAACCTAATAATCGACCTAATATAGATACTTAAGCGGCGGACTTTATTAAAGTAGAAGAATATCGTCCTTATAATTTTACTATTATCCTATAACGTTCTAGCCTACTTCCTAATTAGGTAGAAAGCGTAGAAGTAGAAAATATTTAGTAAGATTTTAATTAAATATTTTAATAAGAATTGAAAATGGATTTTAATAAAAGAATAAAAGAAAAATATAATAATAGGAAAAGAAAGGAAGAAGGGAAGAAGGGAAGGAGGGTATTTTATATTTAATTAATAGATGATTATCGATAATTGATTAGTAATTTCTTATATTATATAAATATAATTAAAAAAAGAAATAAGTATATTATAGCCTAAAAGGATTAAATAATAGACGAAAGGAATAATTATTAAAATAGCTATTACTATTATAAAGAAAGGATAAGAAGATATTTCTAGGGAAAAATTGTATTTTCAATCTTCGAATTTACTTAACGTTTACTTCTTAAAAGAAAGATATTTAATAAAGGGACGAAGTATTTACGTAAAAAGTAAATATTAATTAAATTAAATACCGTCTTATAATTAAATAAATAGTAATTTTGAGAAGATACCTTTTTATAATTATTATAAGTAGATAGATTATTTATAAAAGATTTATAAAAGTACCCTTCCCCTACCTCTTTCTAACCTATTCCTCCTCTCCTCTTTTAATTAATAACGTTAGAAATTATTAATTATTAGACTAATTCTTTTACTATAGTAATCCTAATTTAATGATACTTACCTTCTTCTACCTTTCTTTTTTATTTATTAAAATTAATCAATACACTTCTAATTTTAAAAGATTAATATCTATTTACCTTTTTCTTTAATAAGAACTCTAATTATTTAACTACTCTCGTATTACTTATTAATTATTATATCTTCCAACTAAATTACCCCTTATAATACCCTTTCTTTTTATAATAATTTATTTCTTTATAATATTTCGCTTAATTCTTTTGCCCCGAAAGGTTATTCGTACCCTTAAATTATTAGTCCGAACCGTCTATTTATTAATTCGAACTAAATTACTCAGTTTCCCGACTAGATCGACCGCTAAATTTATAATATATAGGTAATTTATTAAACTATATAGGTAAGAACGGCTTATAAAGGACGATTAAATTAGTATAATATTAATAATTTACTTCGGGTAAATTTTAAAGGTAATTAAGCTATTACTCCCTTATTAATACGAAAAGTATTCGAATTATTTAGAATAATATATATTTAATAATATTAGGGATATAATTAAAAAGTATTATACGTTGTTCAGAAATAATTAAAATATTTTAAAAGAAACGAAGTACGAAGTTAGAAACCGAAATCCAGCCAAAAATAAATTAATCTATTTAATAAACTTTATATTAATATTAACTATCGCCTATTCTTTAGTCCCTATTGAGAAAAAAATGTAAAGGGAGGTTATACGCTACTTAAATACTTAAAATAAATAAGGAGGGGAAATTAATAATTTAATATTAATTTACTTTATAAAGAAATTAAAGATTGGTTATATATATTTAATAAGCTTTTTTACCTAAACTTATAATTTAATTTAATAAATTTCTAATTTACCGATATATTAATAAATTAGAAGTAATTCGCCGTACGCCTCGTAAATTTTTAATATAGTATTAATAAGTATACTTTTTTAACTAGTAATAATATTATTATTATATTACTATAGATAATTAAGAAGAAAGTTAATTATATTTTCGTTTTAAGCGAATATATAATATTTTATAATAATACTAATAATTTTCGGGTTTTACCTTTCGAAAATAAAGGGGTACTTAAATAGATAATAGCTAAAAGATTTTAGGTCTTACTTATTTACTACAACGAATATTTTATTATAATTATCTTTAATTAATTAGGAAATTAATAGGATTATTACAACTTAATATTAACGAAAGAAGTTATAAATAGGATAAAACTAATTCTATTAACCGTTTTAAATAATAAAAGAATTTAGTCGAAGGTATTTAATAAATATAAGGCTACTAAGGGAATTAGTATTCGATTTATCAATTTCGCTAAATAATATAGTATTTAAATTTATAGTTTATAGGTATTAAAAGTTATTTATATACGCTTATTAAAATGTGAACTTACCTTCTTTATAATAAAACTAAAGGATTAAAATTAGAATTCGGTTTAATATAATTATAAAACGTTTAATTAAATTTAGAAGGAAAATATTATAGTTCGATAATATTAAAGGATAATTTATAATACTTTATATATTAAATAATAACTCCCCTTTAGGATATTAACAGAGGATTAAGCGGCCAACGAATATATTAAAGATAATTAATTAATAAGGGTATTAAACGAATAAATAAAACAAATATATAGGAGTCGTAAGGTTCTTTAGAAATTAGTATAGTTTAAAGATTATATAATTAATATTTCTAATAAAATTATATTTAATTATATTAAAAAAAGAATTTTATATAAGTATCGGATTATTATTAGACCCTAGAATATTATTAATCTTTTAAAATTCTATCCCTAGCTTATATTAGAATACGAAATATTTAAATAATAAAAATAGACCGAAAAAATATTAATACCGATTAATAATTACTAATTAGAAACTAATCCTATTATCCTAATAATTAAAAGGATTAATTTATCGTCTAGTAATAATTATTCTACGAAATATTAAAATAGGGATCGGTCAGCCGAATCTATACTAATTCCAATTAAATAAAGAATTATAATATAATTAAAAATTAATAACGTTATTTATTAATTTTTATAATTAAAGATCTTATCTCCTTTAAACCCTTAATTATTAAGAAGGAGCGTATTAAATTAAATTTAAAGAGAAATTAATAATTAATTGTATAAAGAAAGATATTAGATTCCTAGTAATTACAATTCCGTAAATAATTATAAGGATATATATTTTAATATTCCTTTTATTTAAATCCAATCCCTACCTACTTTCCTATAGAAAGATATATTAGAATATTTTCGTACTTTAAATACTCGGGGTCTCTTAAAAATCCCTAAAAATATTAATAAACTAAAGAATATTAAATATAAATCTCTTATAAACTTAAATACGCCTATACGTCCTAAAATTAATAATTATATATTTATAATTCTAATAGTTCGAAGGACGAATAATCCTATTAATTAATAAAGAAACGATTAAAGGAAATAAACGCCTATACTTATTTAAATATAGTAAAATTCGTTATTAAATAACGGATTAGACTAATTCTATTCTATATAGTAAATTTTTATTAAAAATCCTAATTTTATTAAAAGATAAATTTAATTCGATAACTATACTTTCCGAATAAATTTATTAATTTATCCTACTCAACGGATAAAAAATAATTTAAAAAAATTATAGAATTATAATCCAAAGAATCCTCTAGCCTAATTTACGGACTATAAGGAACAATTTAACTCGAATATACGCTCGCGCTTAAAAATAATTAATTACTTATTAAATAATATAATTTAGAAGGAATAATTTAGAAGGTTAGACGAATAGAGAATTTTATAAAGAATTATAAAAAGGACTTTAAAATTAAAGTAAAGGAAGTCGAAGAATAATAATAATAATAATAATAAAAATACCGGGAATTAATTATATATATTAAATTATTATAAGTCTATTTAAAAGATTTTTATAAATTTAAAAGAAAGATTTGATTTAAGGTAATATACCTTATTGTTTTTACAATGAATTTTTCAATTTTTTCTATAATATATTTAAATTAGGGATACGCTTACAAAAATTGGAGGGGTTTAATTAGATTAGGTATAATTAAAGATTATAAAAGGGATTAAAGAACGAATAATTATATAAACTAATTAAATAAATAATTATTTACCTATTATAATAAATTTAATAAAATAGTCGTTTTAATAAATAAGAATAAAAAGGAAAGATAGAAATAGAAAAGAAAAGGAAGTAAAATATTAACTTTTTTTCTAAGAAGGGAGGTAATTAATAAAAAAGATTATAACTATTCTCAAATTAATTTATTAATATAGTTTTAAAAGAATAATTTAATATATTTCGTTAAAACCTTTTCTCAATTAAATTCTATTAACAATATCTTTATAAGACGTCTAATTATTCATTTCATTCGAACTATATATTTTAATCTTTTATTTCTCTTCAAAGAAGAGAATACCTTTATTTACTTATTAATTATTCAAATTATAAACTTTAATCCTACCATTCATTTTCTCGATTATCTAGGATAGCCTTAACCTTTCTATTTAATATCGGCGTCGACCATTTCGACTACTTAGGTTCACGGTAATTATTAATATTACTTTAATTAATCATCTGCAACAAGTTTTATTGTAATATATAATTGGTTTTTGTATTGTAGTAATGAAACCGGCCCATTTCAGTATAATAATTTAAGGATTAATAATTTAAAAAAGGGTAACCGGTATCGAAAGATAAAGCGGCGGTTAATAAAATTAAGAGTAGTATAACCGTTATTAATAAGGGTAGAATAATATAATTTACGCGGTCTATAAAATAAGTAAATAGAGAGATTTAATAAATTAGGGTATTTATAACGGTTATTTACTAAAGATTTATTTATTTTAATAATATTTAATTATATAAAAACGACCCTTTATTTTCCTCCTCCTTACCCGGTAGATTGGTACTTTTAAACGTAATTTAATTAAGAGGTTATATATTTTCCTAATTGTAAATAAAGCCGTTTTTATTATTAACGAACGGGCTAACGAAGCCGGGCTAATAAATAGGGACTAGGTAATAATAACCGCCGGGGCCGGGGGTATTGGGAATTAGAGCGTTTATTAATATATTAATTATATTTATAATATAAATTTAATAGCCGCCGCTATAATTAGAACGTTATTAGTTATAGCTATATTAATCCTAGGCCGGCTACTATTATTAACCGTTATTACTACTACTATTATTATTACCGTTAGTATTATTATTATTATTCTTCTTATTTTTGCCCTTCTTTTTATTGTAGGGTTTAACTTCTTTCTTAAAATTAATTTTAGAGCGGTATTCGATTAAATAGTAACCCTTTTTGCCGTAACGGGTATATATTCCGTTTTTTATACGGAATTTAAAAACGTTATTATTAATAATACGAGAAATTTGGATATCGGAAGTAAATATAGTATTAAGGTCTATAGTGTTATTACCCTAATTAATAGTAGTTTCGTTAGTAGAAGTGGAAGCGTTAGAAGTACCGGCGGTAGTATTAGTATTAGTTTTATAATAAGGGTTAATATTCTTATTATATTAATCTGTTAGGATCGTAGAGGAGAGGTAGGCTAAGGTATCTACGGGCAGTATAATATATAGGGAATGTTAAGGTAGGGGTAGAACTAAAGATGTATTGATAGTTAAACCCGATAATTCTAGAGGCGATTTCGCCCGATATTTATAGCCGTATAGGCTTAGTTCTATAGTAGCTAAGTCCGGAGCGTCTCCGAGCCGGCCTAACGCTATATTACAGCGTTACGCTACGGAGCCGTCGACGTCCTTCGGCGCTAGTACGGCCCCAACATCCTGACAGGTCCCTAGCGACCTAATATAATCTTTATTCTTTAAATTCTTTACGAAATTGCGGGCGAGCGTTAATTATTCGTCGTATTTATTGTTAGTAAGCTAGGGGTTTTAGTAAGTAATAGCGGCGTGAATATATTTAGAAATCTTCTAATGTAGGTAGTAAATCTTTATATTATTGTTAAAGTTATAACGGTCGATAAAGCGGGTAAAGTTATCTTCAAATTCTTACTACTTTATACTTTTAATTATCTTTAATTCTTCGAACTCGCAGTGAGAGTAGACAATAATATTAACGTTATTATATTTCTTAATAAACTTTATTAGTAATTCGTTTACTTTAATTTATTTAGCGGGTAGGTTTTTTAGGATTTTAGTAAATTCTATTTTAATAACTTTAAAGGGGGTGCTTTCGATAGAGCGGGCAATAAGAAAGAATTTCTTACATTTAATATTAAAGAGTTTTAAGTTATTAAATTAGGCGAATTAAATACGAAGGCGCTAAATATAGTATTTAATAGTATGTTCGATAATAATATTTTTATTATTAAATATAAGTAATATAATAATACGCGATACCGATTTATAATTACTATTATTATCTATAGTAATTATAATTTCGGGTTCGTCGTTATTAAGGTCCTTACTAGGTTTTCCATCCTTAAATTTACTATTTTCGTCCGTAGGGATATTAATATTAGGGATAGGGGTACTAGAGGCTTTGGTTATAATAATATATTAATAAAGATTATTAATCAATTTCTAATATTTCTCCTTCTACTTTTAATAGGAGGCCTTGGAATTAGTTTTTAAGGTCGAGAATTCTATTTTTAAAGCGGCGATATTAATATAGAGGGAGCCGATTTCGTCCGAATAAATATTTTAAAAGGCTTTAATTTTAGCTTCGTAATCCTTATAAATTTTTTATATATAGAGTAGGGCCTTAGCTTAGATAGTGGTAATATTATTACCGAATCGTTTAATTTTTTATTAGACAATTATAAATTAGGCCTTAAAGATTTTAAATAATTCCTCTATTTCTTATATTTAAATTCTAGCGCTAATAATATTATTATAAATTAGGCAATTAAAGGCCGTAAAAACAATACGAAAAACGGAGAGGCTAGAAAGACCGAAGGCGTTTTTAATAGGGATATTAATAATAATTATTTAATTATTAAAGGTTTCGAGCGCTTACGAAATATTTAAATAGAATTCGTAATTGGTTAAGTCGGCCGTTATAAAAGTACCGATCGTTATAATTACTAGGAAGTTATTAATTATTAGGGGAGTATTATTAAATATTAATCGCTAAATTAATACGCCGGGTAGGTATAAGGGAAAAGGAAAGAGTATAAATTATTTAATAGCGAATTCAGTTTAATAATTACCTAATTCGACGGTTAGGATTGCGATAAAGATTTTAATTATATAAGAACGAATTTTAATTAATTAATTAATACGATTTAAATACGATTAATCTTGCTTTATTAAATAATAAGCGTACGTAATATAATAATTAAATATAATAAATCATTACGGGGCGAGAAGGTACCGTTGGGGGTAGGGTAAAATATATATTATTATACGAAGGAGGAGAAAGGGAAGTGTACGTAGAAGATTGGCTATATGGGCAAGAGCTTAAATAGGCCAATCCGTGCGCGCGTACGTAAGGCTATATATAATAAAATATATAATTAGTACGAATATATAGCTTTGGGCTATAGTATAAAGTATTAGTATAATATATATGCGGTTAGTGTAGTGCAATTATATTATAGGCTAGCCTTGTGATACTATTTTATACCTTTAATTATCTTCAATTCCTCGAATTCGCAGCGAAAATAAATAATAATGTTAACGTTATTATACTTTTTAATAAACTCTGCTAATAATTCGTTTACTTTAATCTATTTAGCGGGTAAATCTTCTAGGATTTTAATAAATTCTATTTTAATAACTTCGAAAGGAATACCTTTAATAAAACGGGTAATAAAAAAGAATTTCTTATATTTAATATTAAAGAATTTAAGGTTATTAAATTAAACGAATTAAATACGAAGGCGCTAGGTATAATACTTAATAATACGTTCGATAGTAATACTTTTACCGTCGAACGCGGGTAATATAATAATATACAATACTAACCTATAGCCGCTACTATTATTTATAATAATTATAATTTCGGGCTCGTCGTTATTAAGGTCCTTATTAAACTCTCTATCCTCGGGCTTAGTATTTCTATTTATAGGGATATTAATATCGGGGATAGGGGTACCGGAAGCTTTAACCGTAATAATATATTAGCGAAGGTTATTAATTAATTTCTAGTACTTTTCCTTCTACTTTTAATAAGAAGCCTTAAAATTAATTCTTAGAATTGAGAATTCTATTTTCAAAGCGGCGATATTAATACGGAAAGAGCCGATCTCGTCCGAATAAATATCCTAAAGGGCTTTAACCTTAGCTTTATAATCCTTATAAATTTCCTACGTATAGAGTAAAGCCTTAATTTAAATAATAGTAACGTTACTACCGAATTATTTAATTTCTTACTAAGTAATTACGAATTAGGCCTTAAAAATTTCAAATAACTCCTCTACTTCCTACGCCTAAATTCTAACGTTAATAATATTATTATAAATTAAGCGATTAAGGACTATAAAAACGATACGAAAAATAGGGAGGCTAGAGAAACCGAAGGCATTTTTAATAAAAATATTAATAATAACCGTTTAATTATTAAAGGTTTCGAATATTTACAAAATATTTGAATAAAATTTATAATTAGTTAAATCGGCCGTTATAAAGGTACCGATCGCTATAATTATTAAGAAATTATCGGTTATTAAAGGAATATTATTAAATATTAATCGCTAAATTAATACGCCGGGTAAATATAAAAGAGAAAGAGAGAATACGAATTACTTAATGGCGAATTCGGCTTAGTAATTACCTAGCTCGACGGTTAGGATTACGACGAAGGTCTTAATCGTATAGGGACGAATTTTAATTAATTAATTAATATAATTCAAATACGATTAATCTTCTTCTATTAAATAATAAACGTACGTAATATAATAATTAAGTATAATAAACTATTACGGGGCGAAAGGGTACCGTTAGGGGTAGGGTAAAATATATATTATTATACGAAGGAAAAGAAAGGGAAATATACGTAGAGGACTAATTATATAAACGAGAGCCTAAATAGGCCAGTCCGTACGCGCGTATATAAGACTGTACGTAACGAAGTATATGACTAATACGAGTATATAGCTTTAGGCCATAGTACGAAGCATTAATATAGTATATATGCGGTTAGTACAATGCAACCATATTATAAGCTAGCCCTATAATACGATCCCAGCATCCTAGGGCCTTATTATAGTACAAAAAAATAGTACACCCTTTAATACTTCTTCTTCTTCCCCTTTATCTTCTTTATCTTCTTAGTAGTAATGCATCTTAATAGTAATATATCTTCTTAGTAGTAATACATCTTCTTAGTAGTAATACATCTTCTTAGTGGTTACGGTTCATTACATTTCATTACGAAAATAAAGTTGCACGGTCAGGATTCGAATATAGGACTTGACGGGAGTAAAAGATCAATTTCTATCTACGCGCGAGACGGCTTAGCCAAAAGACCATTTCTATCTAATCGAAGAAGGTATTCGAAGTTAAGGCTTATAGATAGGAAGGTGCTCCCATCTCTACCTCTTGGCGGAAGTCTTTCTCCAATTTTCTTAGGATTCTTGGGATCTCTGGGATCTGGGTAGGATCTTTGGGATATTGTAGTAGTTAATTGCCCCCCGGTAGTTCCTACCTAGGGATGGCTCTAGGATAGTTCCAGCGTTGGAACTGATGGCCGGGCATTCCACTATTGGAACTGTGCTGGGTCAATCCCCCGGTAGTACCGGCCTTTCGCATTCGCACACTAAGGGCACCAGCCGGGGAATTACTTTTGTGCAACGTTGAGCAAGCGAACTGTCTGGACTCCCGGGTCGTGTTCTGATGATGGCGCTCGAGGAAACAAGGAAAGCCCAGTTGTCCCGAAGGCGCGGGATGGCTTGCATTTCCTGCAGGGACTGCCACTCCCGTGGAACGGAACTTTTTGAAGCTGAACTCCAACCATTGTTCTTGGAAGCCTTCAGCTTATGAATGGCGATGGGAATAATTACGAATAACCAGACAATTGGCGATACGATTTCATGAATTGTTGACGGATTTGGGCAACGGAAGCCAGGCTGCCAGATAAAGTGCACGTTGTTGCACTGGAAGATCCATCGCGACTTCCGCGCTCGCTTGCATGATCTGATGCAACAAGGGCACCACTTTCCCTTTGCACAGGGGCCTTGAATGGAAGACATGAAGAACTGGGAGGTACCTGTCATGAGAAGGATCACAGGATCTTGTCCGAACACTCCACGGGGCTTACAGTCACTCAACAGGCATCCATTGTCCAATAATTCCTATTCCTTTCGGTATGTTTGCTTTTTTCTACGAACCCATCTTTCCATTCCGCCGAAGAAACCCAAAGAAAGGAACCAATGTTCCATCGCCAAGGCTCACTCAGCAGTAGTCAGCTCAGCCCTACCCGACGTCGTTCTCTCGTACAACGTTACTCATCGCGCTTACCTGCCTCCCACTAATCCCGGTATCTCAGTCGAACCCCCACGGACGACATCACGCCTTCTTCACCAGAACGGTAAAAGTATACGTGTTCCGCACCCGTTCCTGCCTAGCACTCTCTTCCTCCTTCCTCTTCTTTTCCTCCTCTTCTACTTCCTTCTTCTTCCTCTGCTCTTCTTCTTCTCTCGCCTTCTTTTGCTCGTCTTCTAGAGCCTTCTGCATTTTTGCTTGGGAATCGTCACTGAAGAAGAGAAAGCAGAGTTTAGTTCAGATACCCCGCTTGAAAGGATAACGGACGTACCGGTTGTCGGAATACACCATGTTTGCGGTCTTGGGTTGGTTGCACTTGTGAGTTGTAGCAAAGTGAAAGGAAGCTGTGTTTGATAGGTCGGTCAGTTGCTTTCTGTGTTAGCTACTTTGTGGATGGTTTGCTGACCGTGGAATCCCTGACAGCCGGCAAGACAAGAAGCTTTATACCAATTGCGCTCGGCCAAAACGGCCTATGGTTGTTGGGTGTTCTCATCAAGCAGACCCGTTTGGCTTGCTTCAATGTGATGAGCCTTTGAGGTTTTGGAGCATTCTTCAATCATTGGTGTTGCGCTTCATCTCATTTGATGATATGCGTCTAAGAAAGCGAATGCTAATGACGTTTTGGTTGGTCCGTAGGCATTCACGGCGTTTACATCAAGCCCAAGCAGACGGACTCGCCTCAATTACAACAAGGACAGCAGCTTGGCGACATACAACAAGGGGCTTATTGAGGGAAGTTTGCATCACAGGCGGTCAACAGGTTCTTATGGTACGAGGTAGCGTATGCCAATGAAATCGACTGGTTCAACTTGCTTGGGCCTTGCCCTTATCCCATCATTTTCTAGTCTGCATAGAGCTAACTAGTACGCTACCTTGTGTGGTCATGGCGAACTTTCAATTCCTCTTCTGGGTCCCATTCACTACTTCATCTTCTTATCCCTAGCTACACTCTTAAGTTCACTCAATACCAACGGCACTAATCACCGGAGTTTATACGACCGGCGTGATCTTCAACATCCGAGGCGTATCAAGTAAGCGCGGCAAGCCTACCTCCACTTCTTAGCATCCTCTTCCCTCTTCTTCTTCTCCTCCCGCGCCTTCTTGTCGGCCGCCTCTCTCTTCTTGTTCTCCTCCTGTCTAGACTTCTCCATCTCTTCAAGGGCCTTCTTCTCGTCCTCGGCCTTCTTTTTCTTCTCCGCCTCCTTAGCAGCAGCGTCGCTGAGAAACAAAGAGGTTAGTTTGGGTACTAGGTTTCAAAGGATAATGGACGTACCGGTTGTCGGAGTTCACCATATTTGCGGCTCTGGTTGGTTTGTGTTTGTGCAGACTCGAAAAGAACCTGGAAGGTGTGTGTGTGTTATACTATGCTAGCTGCTGAAGCATTTGACTGACAGTCGGCAGGACAAGGATCTTTATACGTCTGCCCTCAGTTGTTGAACAGCAACGGGACCTTGTGGACGTTTCCTTCTGAAAGGCCGTTTGTCTTGCTTGAGAGTGTTGGGCCTTTGAGGCCTTGGACCAGCATGTATCATGTGTTTTACTTCATCTTGTTTCATCAAGTAAAACTGAGGAAGAAGTACTAACGATATCCCTAGACACATCCACGCCGTTTCCATGAAGCATAAGCACGCTGGCTGACCTACAGATACAACGAGGACACCATAACGACATACTACTAGTGGCTCATCAATGAAAGTTTGCTTTACCGGAGCTACCCTCGGCGCACACCGAAAAATTCCCCATGCACACCCAAACACAGATGACAGCTGCCATATAAAACAGGCCGTGTTTGATGTAAAAAACGGGGTTTTCAATGGATGTTTCTGACATCTAACATAGGTCCCTGGACCGCTGCAAGTCAGGTGCTGTAAGTACTATAATCAGCAATAAGCACTTCAAAATATACGATCCATACACCAAAGCAGGCAAGATGAAGCTCTAAAAACGTATATATTGCTGCTTCCCTTTTGATCACTGGCTTGCCACTATTCCCATCGTCGTCGTCGTCGTCGTCGTCGTCGTCGTCGTCGTCGTACAGTAATAGTGAGCAGAGCTCAGGGCCGAACTGCAGGAGAGGTCGCTGTCACAGCGGTGGCGCTTGCGGTCAGCTGGGTCAGCTGTTAATGCGGTGAAATGTTACAAATATTGAAAGGGCGAAATTTTACGGCTAAAATCGGTTTTTACAATGACAATTGACATCAGGTGTCATATCCCCCTATCTGGACTTGACCCACATGGGGGACTTGGATGTGCATGGGGACGGAGTTTCTGGGTGTGCGCCGAGGGTAGCTCTTACCGGAAATAAACAGCTTCTCATAATGGTAGGTCCGTCATTCAGTTTTCATTCGATCAACTCGGGCTTTATTCCATCACTTCCTACTCTCGCTACAGCAAATTACACCGTATCATGGCAAACTGTTCTCTTTGACTGGTCATATCCGCTACTTCCCATTCTTTTCCCTTCACTCTTTGGCTAGACCAATACCTACGGCATCATCACCCGCGTTTACAATCCCACCATACCTAAGCTTCAACGCCCGAGGGTTAAAGTAACCAAGCACCACAGCATGCCTACCTCTACTTGCTCTTAGCAGCCTCCTCCTCCCTCTTCTTCGCTTCCTCCTGCGTCTTCTCCAAGATCTTCTTGATCTGCTCCTGTCTGGACTTCTCCGCCTCCTCGAGTCTCTTCTTCTTCTCCGCTTCCTTCTGTCTCTTCCTCTCCGCGGCCTGAGCTGCAGCGTCGCTGAGAAACAAAGAGGTCAGTTTGCTGTCCGCGTAGAGAGCGAATAACGCAAAGAGGAAGAAACAGAGGATGATGGAGGCAGGTAGGTAGTCGGGGACGTACGGATTGTCGCCCATTTTGCTGTTTGGATTGGTTTGACTTTGGTTTGGTTAGTTGAGGGTTCGTTGAACAGTGGATGGTGCCTTTGCTAGAGGTGGTCTTGTGGTTGCTTTCCTGTTCGAGGCTTTGTCGATGTTGAAAGAAGGGAAACCGGGAAGCAACTAGAGCATGGGCGTGAACTTTATACCTTTTGCCTCGGGACAAACTGCGGTGCTCTGCTTGACGGAACCATGAGCGGGAAGTTGTGAATTTATTTGCTATGCTTCATGGGGTTGGACTTGTGGGATTGGAGCATCGTGCATCATCACCACGGTCTCTCGACGCAAGCCGAGAGGTTGTTTGTCTTCCTCCCTCATACGTGAGAGGTATCTCTCGAACCATTTCATCATTCTAGCCCTTCCATTCCATTTCCCAACTGCCTCCAACTAGTCAAACCATCACACTCGAATCCCTTCCCGGCTCTCCAACTCAAAATTGGTCCCATCCAGATTCCAGCCAGCGTAGCATACAAGGCAAGCAAAGCAAAAGGGCTGACAAGACAAGTCAAGGAAGAGTAAATTTGACGCAAGTAAAGGAGAATAAAGGGGGTTTGGCTTGCCTTGTTTACTCGCATAATTCATGCCCTCCTTGTCTTCTCCGTCAGACTTACTTATCCCATATGTTCAGTATACGTTTTGCTACAGAAATATTGGTATAGATACAAGTGCCAACTTGTCTTATTAGTCTCAGCAACGTGTAACTGACTGGAGGTTCATATTTCGTCACATTTTGTAGCATTGCAAAGTATTTTAAAACTCATCGATTTGATGCAAGGAAACAAGGCAAGGCAAGTAATACCCCTTACTTCTGTGTGCCACGCTGAATTTCCAGCACCCCACTGGGTCTTACAACACCATCCTGACTTTCTCACCACTACAACCGAACAAGCAACCAATCCTGAATCCTTACTTCTTAGAACCCGTCTCCTCCCTTTTCTTTTCCTCTTCCTTCTTCTCCTTCTCCTTTTTCTCCTCCCCTTCCTTCTGCTGTCTCTCCCACTCCTTTGCCCTCTTTGCCTGTTCCTCCGTCGTACTCGGGTTCCTTCCGTCTGGCTGGCGGTAGCCCCCCGGGCCCGTTGGGGACCCTGGTCTTCTGGATAATGTTCAAAGAGAAAGAAGTTAGGATTGGGTTATTCTACATTCGACAACAGATGGACGAGGGGAGAAAAGAGAGTAAGACAGTGGCTGGGTGTATAACAATCACGTACCCGGGGTACCGGATGGGCATGTTGATGATTTAGGTGGGTTGGTTGACGGTGTGGGTTTTGTGAACGTCAAAGATGGGTGTTGATACTGTGATTGGTGTGGTAGGCTTTGGAGGTTTTGTCACTGTTAAGTTTGATAATGGACAATGGGAAATTTGAGAGTGGTCACAGGAGGAGAGGAAGGAAGTCTTATAGTTGTGATTCTCGCCATTGAGTTCGAGGCGATCTGTTCAGAGGTTGGCCATCTTGGACACTTGATCCATCACCCATGAATCACGTTTGTCCATGATCATTTTGTGCATTGGGCATCTAGTTCCTGTGACGCGCAAACTGTGGTGATGGACTTCATCTTGCCTCGTCGTGCCCAGTTGGCCAAGTCTGGAACCAACAATCCAGTACCTCCCGTCGCTCCAACGTTCCTGTTGCCATCCCTCACTTCAAGTTTCCTTCTTGCCCTGATTGATTCCATCATGACATCGCAAACAAGATTGCTTGATCATCATCTTCCCCTCACTTTCCGCTCATCACCGCCACAGACGAAGTCAAGGAAGGTGCATCCTCAACGAACCATGCAGGACGAGACTGATTACTTGCTCGTCTTGGCAGCTTCCTCCTCCGCCTCCTTCTTCTTCTTCTCCTTCCTCTTCTTGTTCTTCTCCTTTCTCTTCTTCCTCTTCTCCTGCTCCTTCGCCTTCTTCTCCTTCCGAGTCTCCTTCTCCCGCTCCTGCCTTCTCTTCTCCCTCTCCCTCTCCGCTTCCTCGGCTAGGCGTTTGCGCTTGTAGGACCTAGATGATGCATGACAAGCAATGGTCAGTATCTGAAAGAGTGAGGAAGGAACGAACAGGGACTCAGTAACATACATAAAGACTGTGTCATGTTGGGTTAAAGCGTTGGACATGTTGGACATTTTTGTGCGCAAGTGCAAGTCCTTGTCTGTTTTCTTCTTTGCGACTTTCGGTCTTGCTTAAGTTGCTTGTAATTTGGAAGGCGCGTATTGATCGATGGGGTTACGGCAAACGGCGCGGGGTTTGATGGCTGTGGGTTCTGGGAGGAAAGTTCTTGCCTTGACAACTATCCGGAAACCGATGACGAGACTGGAGATTTTATACTGGCATCTTGGAGGAAGGTGCGAGCAATTCACCAGGAGTGACTCGGATATCTGGAGTCTCAAGGACCTGAGCTATCCTTGTGCTTTCCTTCCTGCTATTCTGGAGTTCTGCTTTGCTATTGTGTATTGGGACTCATTGTTATTCACCTTGTTGCATTACAGGTTCATCCGATCTGGATGGTAGCTGGGTTTCGTCATTTTGTCCGTCATTGCAGACGGGAGTTATTGAACTTGTGCCATCTAGGTCGATGGGGTCATTCGTCGCTTCCAGGTTGCCTGTATCATTCATGAAGATGCCCTCGGTCCATTGCAGAAGGGGTGATACTTCGGCCAGATCGCCTGGCGGATTGAAGACTTCCATTTTGGGAAGCCGCGATGTTCCCAGGTTTGAGCACCTTGTTGTCCACTTTCTTTGGAAGGAACATGATGTTGGGAAATGAGAAAGATTAAGGCATGGAAGGAGTATCTTCTTGCAACTTGTCAGGTGGGACCTGCATCCCCAATGCCGATGGGCGACGCACGTCCAGAAGCGGAACTGCTGTTTTTTTCGAGTGCCCAATTGATTCTTACCCAGAACAACACATTCTGACTCCATTCATGATGTCGTGGATGGTTTTTTTTCTCAAAAGACTTCTTACGCTGCAAGATCGATTTTTCCTTGGTTCTTTCGTTTCTGTCCATTTTGCTCTCTCTTGAACCGAACGATCATCCTCCAGTTCATCCAATTTCCTGCCAATCAGCAGCCGTGATGGTCGCATGCGACGCTGGTATTGCTGGACGTGTCGGTTTGATGCGTTCGTGTGTCACCGCTCGATTGGTTATTTTCTCCGTTTGATCATCTCAACCATTGCAACAAATTGCACAATCCGTCAATTCTACATTGTTTTGCTGTCCAACGATCACCCTTTGAAGCGACAGGAGCTTGACCGACATCTTCCAAGACAGATGGCCCTGACCCTGCTGGCGACTGAGGCAACCGCACGGGCCATCCGACTCCAGTCCTATGCGTTTAGGCGCCAACAGCCGCTAAACCGTTGCGCCAAAAATTTCAGCGGGCGTTTGGCTTGGAGCCCCGCCAAAATTTTGCTCCATCAACGACGACGCTTCATCAGACCGCGGCGGGAATACGTGCCTCATTACACGACACCACGTACCATGCCTTCGGCGCCCGCTCCTGTCACGGATCCCGTGAATCCCAAGATCCAAAGATGGGACGACATTGGGCTGCTGCTCATCCACGACTTCATCACGGAGGATGAGGAGGCCGCCATGATCGCCGCCTTCCACGCCATCGACCCTCGCCTGGACGGCAAGAGACGCATCAGCCAGCATTTTGGTTACCACTTCGACTACACCACCTTTGGCGCCTCCGAGACAAGCTTCACGCCGGTGCCTTCGTACATCACCAACTTCCTCCCTCGTCTGCCCGTCCAAGACTACCTCCCCGACCAGTTCACGGCACAGTACTACCCTCCTGGCGCCGGCATCCCTCCGCACGTGGACACGCACTCCATGTTCAGCGAAGCCCTGTACAGCTTGTCGTATGGCAGCGCTGTTCCCATGGTGTTTAGAATGTCGGATGCAAACGACGCCCGCAAGATGAGATTGCCTAGAAGGTCTCTCCAGTCGTCAGCATGGGAAACCAAAGTGGAGGGAGTATCTGATACCACCGCAGAGTCCACTGCGACTGCTCTCGACAACCAGACAACGATGACGGTAAAAAGTAAACCGGAAGAGCCGTCACCGGAACACCCGTCGTGGGAACTTGTGCTTCCTCCTCGTTCGCTCCTGCTCATGACCGGCCCCTCGCGCTATGGCTACACGCATGGCATCAAGTCTCGCAAGACTGACATCATCAATGGCGAAATGGTACACAGACAGGGGAGGTACTCCATCACCATGAGAACCATCAGGCGCGGAGATGAGATTGGATGCGACTGCATGTTCCCTGGTGTCTGTGATGCCCGCATCCGTGAGGAGCAAAGTCGGCCAGCAGCGGCTCAGGGGATGGACGCTTAGGAGAAGTAGCGGTAGGCGGTTACACACGTGGGCGCTGATCACGGGGACAAATGGACGGCTCTAATTTGTTCGATGATCGGCGGAATCTCGTATGACAGGTGTCTAGGGGATTAAAGCCTGCCTGTCAAATTGCCCAGAAATGGCGTGGAAGATGCAAAATGACACGAAATTGGGTGCTCACTGCTTCGTGGTTGGATCTGGCGCTCCAAGGTACCAGGGCAATTTTCCGAGGTCGAATCGGACACTAAAATCCGGGGCCGCGGGCGGGGTATTGACAGCGGTGGGGGCTGGGCAAGGTTACATCAGTACCTAATTCGGCCCTTGGCAGGTACCCCACGATCGTCCACGAGGTCAATGACATGCCCTGGGGTCGTCAGGTGACGCGCCAGGCCCTCAACCTCCTTTGACATCGGTCAGGCCATTAGGTAAATCTCTGAAGTATATCTCATCTTTGATGTCCCTCAACGGAAGCTAATCATCTTGTATCGGCATTCAGAAGATCGATTTGACTCCAACTTACTTCACAATGGACCGAGACTGCTTTTCGTACCTCCCCCACGAGCTTCACTTGGCCATCTATCAGCATCTCCTGGACATCACCAGGATCGACCGCGAAGACCGCACATTGACGCTTTTATCCCTTGCACAAACTTCTCGTCACATTCGCGCCACCTACGAGCCTATCCTCTTTAAACAAGATGGCAATCCGGATAGGGCCATGCGATGGGGTGCTTACCACGGCTTGATCCCCTTGATGGGAAAAGCTCTAGCTCATGGCGCATCCGTGAAGGCAGAGGGCCCTCACCCATTAGGGCCAGAGTACACCTTTCCAACAAAAACTGGCATCTTCACGGGACCGGCCAAGGGCAGCCCTCTTCACTTCGCCGCGATGAATGGACAGAATGGTGCTGTCGACTGGCTTCTTGACCACGGAGCCTCTTTACACGAACACTCCAAGAATCTGTGCAAGTGTGTGGACCCACAGATTCCACAGGGCTTCTTGACAGATCTTGGACGCATTTCCCAGAATCACGGCAGCCTCAACCACGATGCCCTCAGCTTGGCGTTGTGCCATCATCATTCCTCCACGGCTCAACTGCTTATCGACCGCGGGGCCTTGGAAGCAACTGCCGAACCTGTCGCTCTCCATACAGCAGCGGCCACGGGCCAACACGACCTATTTTTCGAGATTCTGCGGCATGTAGGGCGCCATGCTTCCTTGGATGCTCCTATCCAGTCCCGATTCACGTCTCTCCATTACGCAGCTTGCTCTCCCGTCGCATCTCCTGCGTTCATACAGAAAATGCTTGAGGCTGGAGCCCACGTCATCGAGTCTGCTCCTCGCACTGATTTGCCTGCGTTTTACGCCGCACTCAATGGCTCATGGGCGGTTGCCACAATGTTCGTCGACCTCGGCCTTGAGATGACCGAGTCCCAAGCACACGTCTACCGCACAGCAGGCATCAGTGTTGAAGGGGCCCTTGTCCATGCCGCTGTCTTTGCACCGGAACCGCCTAACGACTCGCCGACCAGCAGCGACTGGTTTGACGGCCGGAAGCATTTCCTTGCACGACTAGCTCGTCAAGATCCCGACTGCATCAACTCCATCTACAGAAACCCGCATTGGTACACCAACGATACCCCGCTCAAGCGCGCCGCGGCCAAGGGCCGTCTTGAACTCGTTCACATCCTCCTGGACTTGGGTGCCGATCCAAACGTTACAGCCGGCGCGTGCTCCGAAACCGTCCTCCATGCCCTCACTCGGTGCAACCTCCCTGTCTATCCTGACGATAACCCATCTCGCTTGAGTCACCCTAGTTTCGACTTCTATACTTGTCAAATCGAGAATATCGCTTCCCCAATCGAGAAGCGCCTAGCCACCAGCACTCCTATTATCATTGCCCTGCTGGAACATGGTGCATCAGTCGATGGAATCAAAGATAGGGACGGCAAGACTCCGTTGGATTTGGTGATTCGCTACCAGGTAGCAGAGAGGGCGGACACAGCGAAGAAGTACATCGTCCTCTTTGAGGCGGTGAAGTTGTTGAGAGTCCTGCTGAAGCATGCAAAGCCAGGGTGTTTACAGGATGAGCAGCGGCGCAGGGCCAAGACGACCGTGAAGAGGATGGAGCTGGAGCTGGAGGGGTGGTGGTGTTTCAATCCTAGAGCGAGGGGGATCGGCGGGTTTGGACATAGTCCTAGTTTCACGCCTGGGTATTGACGTGGATGGTTTGGCTAAAAGTTTTTTGCTTTGGAGTTTGTCTGGTTCAATAATTGTTTCTTTTTTCCTTCCGTTGTTGGTTATTGTGGGTGTGCATTGGCAACATCGTAACGCGACAATGTCCTGCGCTGTCTGCACTACATGTCATGTTTATTGAGACGGATCACCGGGGCAAATATCGCTTGCTAATCTGATGCAAAAGCTTGTTTGGATCAATTCGATGTTTTACGCGCAATGAGATGCAGTGTTCGATTGTATTTGGAAAATCCTCGCGCGCACATTGGCACCCTTCTTTCCTGTACACCGCAGCCTGTTTATGATTTCCGCGACGCAAGGTCAACTCATTGTTGGGGGCCGCAGTGTCCTTGTATGGAGCTACCTCGAAGTTTACAAGTTGTCATGGGGTTGGCAACTTGGCTCACACCATCTGACAGGCAAGCAGTTCTACTTGCTGGTCAGTTCGACTACAGCGATGAGTAGAGCCTCCACTACCCCTTTGAGACTGTTCTCATCTTCCTCGTTTGATCTACCGACCTCCATGGCGGCCATGCATTCTTCGCCCATGGTCAGCCCTTTGCACGAAGAGCAAACTCGTCCGCTGACCAAATCGACAAACACCAGCAGAAACTATAGCAAGCAGCAAGACAATGCAGAAGATACTTGTTTGCTGGATGCATGGGAAACGACTTGCGACAACGGTTGGATCTCACAAATCCTAGCAGTCAGTATTTCAGCCGACTTCAAAATCGCTGTGGCCACCGTCCTCGCCATCGAAACCGGCCATCCACCTCCCTAGCTGCGCGGCAACATCACCCTCCATGTATTCATCTCGGTGCTCTCTATCATTGGCAAAGCAACACCCTTCAATGCTACCATTTCATTAACTCTCGGCCTGGCGAAATGAGATGGGTACAATGAAGGAAACGACGAGGTTCGAGTCCATCCAGGTGCTGAGACCTTCGACAATACGAAGCGCGTAACGAACGCTCGGTATGGCTGGCCAAGCCGTCCAAACTCTGCCCTATTGAGGGCTCCCAGTGGGGCATACCGCCCGCATCTTCCCTTCACTTTGTTGTTCACGTCGTCGAGACGGGTACATGAATAGCGGGACCATCCGGCGATAAGATATTCCCACCTTATCTACATTACGTTAGGAGGTGGGCTTCACTATTCACTCTCCGGTGGAGCGATAGCAGGTTCGCTTTTCAGGTGCCAGCCACATCACGACGGGAAACATGAGATGAAAAGAGGCAGCTACTGTGGCGGAGAGATTACCAACCAATAGGACCGCTGCTTGAAGCGGGTGAATGGCCTCGAAGGCTCAGGTCGAACTCAGACGGTGGGGCGGATGCCAGAGCGGCGGGCCAGGTGAACTTTTGAAGGTTCTCCTCTGCAGTCACTGCGATCTCCCATTCACCACAACCAATGCGCCCACAATATATCCTTCACCGGAAACTCTCGTGCCTGCCGATCTTTCTGTTCATTTATTTTCCTCCTACTCCTATAAATATACACCTCGACCCAACTTCTTCTCCAATTCATCCTTGCACTCACAACCACCAGTCATTTTTGCAACTGCGACCTTCGCAAATCGCAATCCGACACCGACACACCACACAATCCGATCACCACCAGTGGATTGCAACCCACCCACCGTAGCTCACGGCGCATCATTGTCAACTATACTGTAAGTTATCACCGTCGCTTTGCCCAACAATGAAGCTTCATTGACTAACATGATGAGATAGCCAAGATGCCAGCGAAAAAGACCCGAGGCAAAAAGGCGCAAGCCTCAAAGAAGCAGGCCAAAAAGAGAACGTCACCCGATATCCCCCCTGCGGATGGTCATTCCCCATTCACAAAATTGCCCCTGGAGATTCACATGATCATCGGTGACATGTTGAAGCAAGATAGGCGACCTGGACTTGATGCGCTGGCTACACTAGCCAGAACGTCGCGGCGCCTCTGCTCCTTCTACGAGCAGCAACTCTACAACGGCAAAAACAACACCCACAAAGTCGACGCTCTCATGTGGGGAGTGAGGAATGATTCTATTTCTGTCATGAAGAGCGCCAGACAATGGGGCGCAAACCTCAACGTTCGAAGGTACCACCTAGACAGAAAGAGAAGCAGGAGAACCAGAGAAATCTATGGCTTAGGAACGGCACTCCAATTCGCCATCAGGGATCGGCACAATGAATCCATGTGCTGGTTGCTCGACGAGGGCGCGCGTGTGGATATACCTGGGAAGCCGGCCCAGGACATGTGCGGGTGCGCCAAGTACTCCAGACCCAACGGTTCCAGTCTTCATCTTGCTTTCTGCAATGGAAACCTGCTTGCCGCCCAGACTCTGCTCCGACGCGCACCGGCAGCCTTTTTGCGGTATTCACAAGAGGTTGATACAGACTCCATTTTGAATACGGCAGTCGAGGCGGCTTTCAATTGGTACTCGGTCAGCTTGTTGAATGTGGCACTCGGAAACCCTGCAATTCGCAAGTCAATCAACGCGTTCCAGCAGGGAGGGGACCGTCGTACACCCCTCGAATTAGCTCTGTCTCTTGAACACGAGGGAGATAATCTCCTAGAGCCAATCCTTGCCGCCCTGGTTAAGGCAGGTGCGAGTTTGGGGCCGTACCCTCAAGGCTCCCATTTGGAGGGACAGTCACCCCTATGGGAGCTGCTAGACAGAGGTGACAGAAAGTCGGCCACCTATTTGCTGCGACTCGGCTGCGATCCAAACGGTGACCGACCTCATCCGATTATTCCAGATTGGGAGAGCCCGCTGCACTACTACATTCCACCTGAACAACATGATAGATGGTCCACTCCGCGTTGGCAGCAGCCGAGCTTGGATAGGTGGGGAGGTCGACGCAGACCCTCTATCAGAGATTTTATTGTCGTCCTCCTAGAGCACGGGGCGTCGCTGGACATCATGGACTTTGATGGAAACTCTCCCCTCAATAATGCCCTCAGCTTCATGGCCAGATATGTTGCACCAAGGCGCCGAGTTGCCGGCTTCAAGCTTGTCAAGCTCTTGCTTGCCAATGTCAAGGCCGAGGGCATCTCCAAAGAGTCGAGGGAAAGGGCCGAGGACGCCATGGCGACACTGATGCAGGACTTGCGGGCCGAGCATGCCACTCACAACCTGTCCGACGTTCGATTGCGTCCATGGGATTGGGATGAAGAGGAGAGCGATGAAGAGGAGGAAAGCGAGCCAATTCGTTTAGGATGGCATGCCTGGAGGCGTGAAGGGGGAAGGTTGAGAAGGAAGTAGAGGGTGATTGGATGTGTGTAAGTCATTTGTACTTCTCGTCGTTCTGGAGTTAGGGGGTTTCCTATTCTTTTTCTTTTCTCAGTTATGGACTTGATGGGTGATGCAAGCGCATGCCCCCATACACATCATGTATTGTACTGTATGGAATATCTGTTATTAACTCATCATTCTGGGAATGGCAACTGAATATCATTATTCATCAGCACGACCATTTTTGGCACTAGACCAGAAGCGCTGGTTTTCTCTGTGTGTTTCATTTTGTCTTATGCTACGGAAAGTTCAGGGACGAATCATCTCCTGTTTCACGCTTTCCGGGGAAAACACAACACTGGAGGCCAAGGAAAAGGGTCTCAATTCCAAGCTGGAAATGAGTGTTCATGGGTTGTATACCTACTGTGCACCGAACTGTGCAGCTCATAGGGGGTGAAGCACTGTGTTGGCCCTCTGATTGGGGTAGTTTGGAGTAGATTGGAGGAAGTGTAGCTCATTGGGCTATTCCTCCAGCTGTTTCCCCTACGCGACGCGACCTCTACCGCAGCGAAAGTCCCAATTACAGGACGACGAAATATAGCGCGCCGTTGATCAAAATCAACGAGAGGGAGTCATTAACCCTTCTTTCCGGCTGATACTCGCTGCCAACAACAGACACGATACTCACTTGGACAAACCGTCCACAAGCCTGCGACCTACATTGCGACGACCATTGCCGACCGAGACAACGGAACGGAACAGACGCGTCAACTAACTTTATTGGCCATCACGTACGTAACGCCGCAGTCTATATCAAAAGATAACCCTTCATCTACCAACCCAACGACCAGACAACCATGGACACAAACGTCCCCCGCACCGCAGAGGGATGTCCGTACCTGCCTCCCGAAATTCACCTCATGATTTCGGGATTCCTGGAGGACCATGGTCGGTGGGACACACTCGCCGTATTGTGTAGGTCCTCGAATAGGCTGAGGTCGATATACGAGCCACGATTGTACAGCACCACCGAGCATGCAAACAACCCGTATTGCTTGTACCCAAACAACCTCGTTAAGGCGCTCATGTGGGGTATCACCAATGAGTCGGTGCCTGTGATGGCTCAAGCCAAAGCGTATGGAGCTGACATTAATGCCCGAGTCAAGGGTTGTGACGGCAAAAATAGCTTCTATGGCTGGGGAACAATGCTCCAGCATGCTGTTCAGAGAGGCCGTGACCGCTCTGTGGTATGGCTGATTCAAGAGGGCGCGGTGATCAAGACGCATGCCCAAGCTGCCGTCGGCATGTGCGACTGTACAGGTCGCGACGGAGGGCCGAAGCACGAATGCTCGACATTACATCTGGCATTATGCAAAGGTCATCTTGGAATCGCGAAGCTCATCATGGATCACCTCGGGCCAGCGGCTTTGAAAGAATCGCAACGCATCGACTGGTGTCTAATCCTCCAAACCGCAATGCATATGGCCAATGCCAAGAGGGAGATCGAGTTCCTGTCCGCCATGCTGGAGTACCCAAGCGTTCGCGACCTGGTCAACGTGGTCAACCCTCACAATCGTCAAACCGTTCTTGAGGAAGGCCTGCTGCGTTCAGCGAACAGTGGTCGTAATTTCTTGCGCACAATCATTGAGACGCTTGTCCACCAGGGAGGGGCCAGCCTTGACCCGTACCCTGCTGGGTCCCGCCACGCAGGGCAGTCACCCCTCCTTCACGTACTCTCTCATGGAGGCTATGTAACGGCCCGACATCTTCTCCGTCTGGGTTGCGACCCGGACGGGAAGCCTTCCACCATCCCTGTGGATCAGAATGGTTGGCGGACCCCGCTACACTGTCTCATACACCACGAAGGGGCTTACAGAGGAGGAGAAGAACCATTATGGATGTATGATGAGGCCGGATATGGCCTCAGGCGGAGGACTGTGAGGGTCAGGAAACTCATCAAGGCACTCCTCCGCTCTGGAGCATCGCTGATGATCAAAGCCGCTGATTCCGACTCTACGCCCCTGGAGAACGCCATATCGCACGGCGCTCCATTTCTCTCCCTCTCTCACCGAGTTGCCGGTTACAAACTGTTGAGGCTCTTGCTCAAGAACGTCAAGGAGGGAAAAATTACCGAAGCCGCCCGGGAAGAGGCGGAGAAATGTATGGAACGGATCAAGGAGGATCTCAGGGCTGAACATGCCTTGTATGATTTGTCGGATGAGCGGGTGATTGAGGATAATGAGGATCATGAAGATGATGGAGATGACGGAAGAGACCAACCTATTCGTCTGGGGTGGAAATCTTGCTTGGTCTCGTGGAGCGAATGGGGACCGGTTGGTGAGGAGCCGTAACTGAGGGATGGCATCTCTGATCTCGATTGGAAGGGCTGTCATCGAAATCTTAGCTTCAAGAGCCTGGCGTCTGGGGCGATTGAGAGGTCATGCCGTCATGGGCTGGGCGTCGTCGGTTCGATGGATGAGACCCATGGTGCTGAGTGTCGGCGAATGTACGAGTTTGAAGGTGAGGGATAGGAGATATTTGAGTAGAGTACACGATGATATCTTGTCAGTCCGGTTGTGTGTGGTATTTGTTGTTTTTCAGGTGTACTCAAGTCATGGTGTTACTTATGGGCATGCTTCAACTTGGAGGAGGTGGCAAGTCTCGTGTATGATGGCATCTGGTCTTGATTCTTGCAGGCGTCGAGGTTGGCAGTAAGTACCTCCCCCTTTGCCAACCAAATGCTTCCAGGTTGTTTTCATGAGGATGCTTCGCTAACAGTAGAGGTACTCATCCTAGCTGCCTTCTTGCGCCTTTGAATCAGGTACGATGGGTAAGGCTGCGTACGCCCGTCGAGATATGCAAACATCGACGACATGGTTGGGTGACATCATGACTCGGGCACATGGGTACAGTGTACAACGTACCGATTAGCTGCCCGGTGGGTGTCAATAGGCTGCCACCCTGGGTGGGAGAGGGGTCAGCCAATAGTTGCCACAAACCGACCAAGGGGTTGCGCTTGCCAGGGGCATTTGCTGCCTAATATCACCCAGTCAGTCCCTTTCTCACCTGTGTTCATCTTTTCTGGTTTCTTCCCTGAATTCATCCATCATCAGACTGCCTTCTGACCGCTCTCTTATCTCAGGTTCTGCCACCAAGATGCCCATCTCGTTCTTGCGCCTCCCGGAGGAGTTACACCTTCTTATCGGCAACAGCCTGAAGCAAGATGGCCGGCTTGACACGGTGGCCGTAGTTGCCAGGACGTCGAAGCGGCTCCGCTCGATCTATGAGCCTCAGCTGTATCAGAGTGCCGATAATACGAACCGTCAATATGCTTTGGTATGGGGAGCTAACCGCAATTCGATTCCAGTCATGGCCAAGGCAAAGTCCTACGGAGCGGACCTAGATGGACTGGTCCATTACGTTAATGGCCGAGATGCACCAAGAAATGTTCTTATCTGGTCCTTCGCCACAGCACTACAGCTTGCCGTCTCGCGCGGACATGACGACGCTGTTCAGTGGCTTCTTGACCAAGGCGCGGAACTCAATGACTTCGCTAGCGTCTCTAACCATGCGTGTACTGACTGCAACAGACGGAAGGTTAGGAGACCCGATGAACGTCGGTCGCTTCTGCATCTGGCATTATGTGCCGCGCAACACGTCCCGACCCTTCGGCTTTTGCTAAAGCGCGGAGCCTCTCTTGAAGCAGCGGCACAGATCGACGGTGAACATCCCGTCCACGCGGCCATACGCGCCGAGCTGCCCAAGCGCTGGAGGCATGACCTTTTGGCGTCGGCAAGTCCCGGGCGACATTATCGGGAAGTGGGCTTTGACCAGTGGCCTCCCTGGCATGAGCCTTTGGCCCTGTTGAAGGTCGTCCTCGAACACATGGGTACCGACGAGAGCGCCATAGCCGCGCTCAACTCCATCGGCTGGTACCAGAGCACCCCTCTCAAGACCGCCATCTACATCAAAGACGCCCCCATCATGCAACCAGCCATCACCCTCCTCGTCCACGCAGGTGCCAGTTTTACCCGCCCCGTGCCACCCTCCTCCCCTTGGCGGCAAAGCATGCCCCCGTTCTGCTGGATCTTGCATGAACGCGGCTGCAGAGTCGAATACGTCACGGCCCTCCTCGATCTAGGCGTGGACGTCAACGGAGAGCGACCCGATGACCACCCTGTTCCGGAGGATTGGACAAGTCCGTTGCATTTCCTCATCAAACACAGATGCCAAGCCAAAGACGGACCTCCAGAGATCAGGGCCCAGCAATCGCTTGATTACAGGCGCCTCATAGACAACGGCAGGGCGCACAGAGGATTGGTCGCCGACCTACTCCGGCGCGGCGCGCGTCTGGATATCACGGATGCGGAAGGCCACACGCCGTTGGGGAACGCAATGTCGAATGGAACTGAGGATCTGCCTCTGAAGAGGAGGGCGGCGGCGCTGAAGATGGTGATGCTCATGTTGAGGTGCGTGCAGAGACCGGGAGGGATATCGGAGGAGGCGGAGAGAGAGGCGAGAGAGTGGATGGAGGTGGTGGTGAGAGGGTTGAGAGCGCAGGAGAAGGCGACGGTGGAGGAGATCGAGTACGCGCCGCCGTTGTACCGTGGGCCTTGGTCCTGTCGGAGACCGCCGGTAAGGAAGGCGGTCTTGTTGGGGTGGCCGGGGTGGGATAGGAGCGGGAGCGGGGGGCGGCTGGTGAGGGCTAGGAGGTAAGCGGCTGACCCGGAGGGGTGGGGCCGTGAGGATTACTTGGTCGGATATCGAGTTCAAGGCATTGTTCGAGGCCGACTGCGTTCAATCGTTCGGGTTATGTCCCAGCTCCCACGTTCCGATCTCCTTTTCGGTGCCTGCCTCTGGGTGCCTTGATGCGGTTCTCAGGTTGATTGGCGGTCCAGTATCTGAGCTAGCTTCATCAGTGGGTGGCTGGTGGCTTTAGTGGTTTTCCCCAGCCTATGGCGGTGCAATAATGGGGCGCAGCCCAGGCTGCCTCAACCGGACTAGCGAGTCGGCGATAGAGGTAAGTCCGGGACATTCCTAACAACGTGGCATGCAGCATTTTTACCCAGCCGCTGAGCCCGCAAAGGCGGTGTCTGGCGGCGTCATAAGTTGGTGAGCGGTACTTTGTTGGGGTGAAAGTTGGGCAACCTTGAAGCCAATCTCCCCTCGGCAGTCCACGACAGTTCAAACGATCTTCCCACCTCTTCGCGGTATTACATTTTTCGCTGCAATCTCATCATCGTCCAAATCTCTGCACAAGCTCACCACACCGCGCGGTATCGGCATCCCTCGCTGGCTTTTCTCTTGTCTCCCCTTAAGCCTTCTCTCAGCCAGCCACGGCATATCTCAGCAACGGGACGTCTGCAACTTTCGTCTATCCACCAAAACCTGTCGGTGCTGCCGCTGTCTTTTCGTTCACGTTATGACATCTCAATTGCCGATCGACATCCCACCCAACACAACCACCTGTGATCAAACGGCCCTCCTCGGCAAAGACACACGCTGGGCAACTTGGACTCCAAGCCACCACCATATCACAAGCGTCTCGCACGATGTCAAGTACAAGGGACAGACGGAAACACCAGAATCGCGTTGAAGCGATAGCAGAAGCCCTGGATCTGAACCACAACACCAAAACGAACGTACCTCAGGCACTTGCCTCAGCTGAAGTTTCCTGTTCCGACAACCCGACAGATTTGAGAAGCCTCTCGGACGACCATGCTCATACGCAGCCTCAAGACGACTCGACAAACCAGCACCTGGATCGGTATAGAGGAGCCACTGGCGAGAATTTGTGCTCGGGGTGCAATGAGATCAAGGATATCTTCGATTTCGAAACAGGGATTCCGGCTAGATCTTGGCGCACCCTTGACCTTTTGGCGCGGGTCGATAGACCTCTAGACTTTTCAAATTGGACAAGGCTGCGAGCCCCAGAGAAAGCCTGGAGAGTTACCAGTAAAATCTCCAAAACGTGTTCGTTCTGCTCGTTTTTAATGGCATGCGCATCAAGAATGGCCGTTCATACCAAAGTGGAACTCGAATCAGACGAATGGTTCCTTGCCTTGGGGGTTAGAAACCTCGAATTTGTGACTGGAATTGCTCTCGGTGAGCCATGGAACAACCAGACTCCGGTATTAGAGCTCAAATTGTGCCAAGGGGGGAACAACGAAAACCCTTTCGTGGATCATCTTTTACTGCCATGGAAAGATAATACCCACCTCATATTACCTGTCCAGCCCTACGACAATGGTAATTCCGAAGTTTCAGATACACTCGATTGGGAACTCATTGTGAAGTGGTTGGACAGATGTCACTCACACCACGACTACAACTGCGGTACTGATCTTACAACAACCGCTCTCGAACATATCCCCAGCTTCTGCCTTATTGATTGCGAGACAGAAACGATCATTCCAGCGGCAGAGATAAGTGACCCGAATTATGTTACGCTTAGCTATGTTTGGGGAGCTTCAACCACAACTCCACAAGTTCTCGATGCGAGCACATCACTTCCAGTGTTACCCGAGAGCAAACAGCGGTCCAGAGTGGTCAACGACGCCATGGAAGTCGTACAAAGGGTCGGATACCGATATCTCTGGGTAGATCGGTTTTGCATCCCACAAAGCGACCACAATATAAAGAACATACAGATCAAGAATATGGGCAAGATTTACTCCATGTCTGCCCTAACAATTATAGCAGCGGCCGGCAATGATGCGGAGTACGGGTTGCCAGGAGTAGGTTCTGGCCGACGACTTCTACCAATTTGGACAACTATACGCAACGGAAGTAGGGCAATACCAGTCATTTATTTCGAGCCACCGCACAATGATATTTTGTCGTCGATATGGAATTCCCGCGGTTGGACTTACCAAGAGGCTTTACTATCAAAACGGCGTCTTGTCTTTACCGATCGTCACGTCTACTTCCAGTGCGAGTCAATGCAAAGTGTCGGGTATGCGGCCGATTATCCACGTATCCTAAGCTCCGAAAGCGAGGTGTTCCCCTTCCGAAAGCACTATCCCTCTAGCACATGCATGGGTTTAGAGCTTAAGGCAATCTGGAGAGTTATAATCGACTACATGAAGCGAATGCTATCGTATGAAGAGGATACCATCAATGCAGTTCAAGGTATCCTCGAATCCTTCCGCGACATATACGACGTATGGTTCTTCTATGGGTTGCCGGTTATGAGCCCAAACGCCTCGGATATGGACAGCTTCCACAATAACTCAGCTATGCCCGATGCCCTTAGCCTGGCAGTCGGAACCTTTCGGGCAGTTCATTCTGGGACGCAGAAAATTCTTCACGGCCTCCTCTGGAGCGATTGCTGGGTGAATGATGACTCTGATCTGGGTACGGAAGTCATCAAGCTTTGCAGTGACCGATCAGAGGTACGAAGGACTGGGTTTCCTAGCTGGACCTGGGCTGGTTGGAGAATAGTGAGAGGTTGGAATTTGTCAGTTGACCCTTTGAATGATAAAGGCACATTGTATATCCCCGACCAATGTTCGTTCAGCATACGATTCTCCTACAACGACCAAGATCTATCTTGTTCGAGAGACATCCAAGAGATCCAACGCCGGTTGGAGAATATTGACCAGTTCCCGAACTTTCTCATCATAACCGGGCCCGTATTTGATGTGACCATCACTTGCGCAGATGGAGAAGATCAGCATTCTTCTAGCAATTGGGGGTACTCTTCACCTCCTTTTCTCGCACAGTTGCAGTCTGATAATTGGCACGACTACAAAGGACCGCCATTTTCACCCGAGGAAGTCGGAGGCAGGACAATACATCTCGTTGCACTTTGCCTCTTTTCTAATATTGATTCCTTCGACCTCAATACGCTAATGCTACGACCGGTTGGGGAAGATGCCCATGGGCAGATTTACGAGCGAGTCACATGCACCTTCCTTGACAGTTGGTGCTTCGAATCGCCGTTCGGACCGGATCTCTCGCTGGCTGACCTCAACCTAAGACAAATGGAGCTTCGCATACGGTAGCGACCATGACACCAGGATGTATATAGCAGAATTTTCCTTTCAATATTCCGGTATTCATTTCCTATCCGTATGATCGACACAAATTCACTTTGTATCAAGCCGCATGTTCACTTCTTCCCTTCAGCAAGTAGTCAACACGTCAAGTCATCAAAAGCTACCTTTCAATCCTCCTACGCAAGAAACACATTCCGTTCCGTATGGCGTATGTCAGCAACCCTCTTTTCATGATACCAGACAGAAAAGCATGTCCAAAGAGATTGTTTCTCCATCGGTCATCACGGTCTGGTCTTTGAAGCCGAACAAAGCTCGACGCAAGAAGATTACTTCTAAACACCAGACGGGAAAAGAGCTGTCTCGCAGGTGCTGAAAGCCTGAAAGCCTGAAAGCCTTGCTTGGTTGAGATGGTCCATGGTCCATATGTCCCGCCGTTCTTCGAGTTGTCTACTATACAGTCGGCAATTGAACACCTGGCATGCACGCATGGAATATGACGCTAAGGAAACGGAGGGAGATCAATACCTGGAGGTAAGCCGTTGATGTCGTTTTCTACCTCTGTGTTTCTTGTCAAAAACATAAGGTAGGGACTCTATTTACTACAAGCTAAATACTGTAAGATCAAAGCATAGAGGTATCAGACGATCCGCAGCGTACCGCCGTGGGCTTGAACTTCGTGTCCCTGGTCATGTACTTTGTTCCAGTTTCTTTGTATACAGGTAAGACACGATGAACACAAAAATTTCGTTCATGAGAAAGACACGGATGATTCACCAGGTCGGTTCAATTTGCTTCCTTGGGGTCACCACATAGGTAGGCTTCCTGGAAGACGAGTGTGCTGAAGAGACTGAAGAGCAAATTGCATTGTGGACAGCAAACATGGTACGTATGGAAGGGAAACTTCATGCTCTATCTTGGGCTATCTAACTAACCCACCCAGTATCGAGATAGTGTAGTGCTTACCGTAGATACTCTAAATAGGCGGGAATGTAGCCATATTCTGAAGAGTCATCGTGAAGCCAGTAGTCAGTCTCCAGATCCACATTCATTCATTAGTACTCATAATAACCATATTCTTTATCATCAAAGTCCCAATGACTTTGAACAGTCTTAGTCGAGGATGCGTGGGATATTTCATCTTCCTGTCCATCCTGCGTCTTTCCATTACCGGCTTCAGGAGCTTTGTCGGCGTTTTGTGGGGGGAATAACAGGCTGTGGCTGTGTTTGCTGCTCAGCCTGAGCCTGATCCTGAGATCGGAGAGCGCGACGACGTCGACGCTCTGAGTCGGCGTCGCTTATGACCTCGTAACCGTGGCCGCCCTTGGGGTGTACCTTGTACGGAATAGCAGGGCCGCGCTTGGGGGCGGGGCTGGGGTAGCCTTCGTGAGGGGAGCGGCGGCGGGTGTTATTCTCCCCAGGGGCAGCGAGGTTTTGCCTGACCACGACTGAGGGACGCCTATAAGTAACCGACCCGTCCTCGTTCACCCATTTGCTGGGGCCATGATTGTAATTCGAGTGGTCGTCGTGGTGTGCCATGGAGCTCGAAGGTTCAGAGACCCGAGTGCCATGGAGGTCGCCGGAGCCCGCAGGCCGCGCCTCCTGCTTATGCCTCCCCGAAGCACTTAACCTCCTTTTGCAAGCCTCGCAATAATACCATTCTTCGGATTCAGTTATGTCTTTTTCACATTCCAGTTAGCTTCGGTACGAACAAAAGCAAAGGGCGGAATAAAGAAAGGGAACTCACCATCCCCCATGGGCGGCGCCTTCCAGCCAACGCACTTCAAGCAGAACCTTTCATCATCATCGCTGGTCTCATTATGTTTAGTGCGCTCCCCTTCCTCCTGCCGTTGCTGGTGTTGGGGTTCCTGCTGCTGAGCTCTGGCAGTAGCCGCGGCCGCAGCAGTCCCTCTGCTTCCGGGATCGTGGCCGTGGTCGGACTCTGATTTCCCTCCTGTGTCAAGGTCGTCTCCTCGGTCTCCTTCTGAGGCTCTTTTCCTGGCTTTGCTTTCGTGGTGAGCGGTACCTCCCTGTCCATCTTGCGCGTAAAGGCCGTCTAGCCAGCTATCCTTTGCGCTAGTGCTTTCGTGGTTGGCGGTACCTCGCTGCCCGTCTTGCGCGTAAAAGCCGTCTAGCCAGCTATCCTTTGCGCTTGTGCTTTCGTGGTTGGCGTTCCCTCGCTGCCCGTCTTGCGTACTGCCATCACCAGCCTCAGGAATTTTGTCGTCCCCACGTTTAAATGGTGGAATGACAGGCTGAGGCTGTGTTTGCTGCTGGGTCTGACCCTGAGTCTGGTCCTGAGGCGGCGGGTTGGTATCAGGGAAAAGCGAGAACCAAGAGTCTGAGTTGTCCGGGTCGCCAGGTACAAAGCTGGGAGAGATATCGAAGGACTCGTGTTCATTAGATGAACTGGGCTCATATATGGGGTGGCGCACCGCTGGAGCCGGCGGCGGCGCCGAGATGAAGTCCGGGGCGCGTTTGGTTCCGGAGAGGGGCTTTGTCGGGGCAAGGTCCATAGGCCACATTCGCATGGTGATTTGCCAGCCGGGCTCGATAACGCGCTCCCAGACGGAGGGGAGGATAACTTCGCCGTCGGGACCAATGAGGTCATAGTGGCGTTCTAGGACGTGGGGCCCGATCACGTCGACGTCGATGAAGGCTTGTTTTATAAGTTCTTCCATTCCCTGGAGAATTATATTAGTGCATGGATAGGGATTTGAATGAAGGGGGTAAACATACCTGCCACGTCTGGCATAGACGGAAGGGGAAGCTGAAAATGCGGCCTACAGCGTCCTTAAATCTGATCTTCTCTTCAACCTCCCCCTCATTCTTCTTTCTGGCGGCCTCCTTGGCCAGGATCTTCTTCTTAAGCGCCTCCTCGGCAGCCTTTTCCTCCTCCTCGGCGCCCTTGGCCTTCTCAGTTGATTCCCGGGCCTTATTCTCGGCCTTGTTCAGGCGCGCAGGAGATAATAAGTAAGCCGGTGGCTGAGGACTCATCGCCCCTAGACCAGGGACGTCTGTTGATATGGCTCCCGGGTTGTGGGAGTGACCCTGTTGGGCCAGCTTTCCCTGGTGCTGCGCTTGCTCCAACTGCTGCAGCCTGAGTTGCTCCAACTGCCCTTCAAAAGTTGGGCGGGTGGGGGTTTGGGGACTCGGTGGAGCGGGAACAAGTTCAGGTTCAGTGTATGAACTGTCCTCAACATGACGAGCAGTTGGCTTCGGCCTATACCCTACCTCTTGCCCTTCTGGAACATAGAAGGGTTCATCGTTCTCGACATAATTAGGGTTGGGTACCGGCCTGTCCCTCGTCATCGGTCGAGGAGGCCCAGATGGGTCTAATATATCCCAGAGTGTGCGAGATCTATGAAGTCGCGGAGGGGACCCTTTGCTAACGAAGTCTGGTTCATCAGACTGCCGCTGTTGTTTGTCCGTCAAGGAAGTGTGGGATCTATCATCATACCCCAGCCCATCTTGCTGATTGTCATGGTCAAGTCCAGGAGCTTTAGAAGACTCCCCATTGAGGTCATCTGAAGAGGAGTCTTGGTCTAGCCCATGATCCTGGTTGGTACCCTGCTCAGTGCTCGGCTTGTTGAAGCGGCGGAGGATCTCGGCGTTCTGCTGCTTGATCTTGGTCTCAACTTCATCGGCGAAGCGAACGCCGACTAACGAGGCGCGAGAGCGAGATCCCCCCGTAGGTGTAACTCGACGCGTCTCGTCTCTAGTCTCTCTAGATTGCCAGTATAAGGGAGGGGATGAACTAGCCGCCCCGCCTCTAGTCCCTCTAGATTCCCAGTATAAGGGAGGGGATGAAATAGCAATCTCCCCAAACTCCTGGCCATCGTACGTCTCATTCAGCTCAGGGGCTTTGAAGAATTCTTCGTTCTGATCATCTGAAAGGGACCCCTGGTCTGATGAGACACTGCCTGCCGATCGAGTGAAAAGGACGGTGCTTTGTTGCCGGCTCCTAAGGGGATGATCCAGATCCCAACGAGCCAAATCATATGGATTTGTGTACTCGACGAACGCTTCTTCGTCATCCATGTTGGCGTCTAGCCCACGGTCCGGTAGTACGAACAAAGCCAAGTCTTCCTGGTGTCGTCCAACGTGGCGTGAGTATGCCTTGAACGAGTCTAGCTCTTCGTCGCATAACTCGCATTTCTTGGACGCATCAAGCGGTCTTTCTTGTTCAGACAGTTGAATGAGGCTCTCTGGGCTCAGGGTCTCGGCATGTTCCTTGTGAAATGTTGCAAGATGGGCTTCCAGAGCCGGTATATCCTCGATTTGTAAGTCTTTGCATGCTAATGGGCAGAGAAATATCTTCCAGTGGGCTTGCTGGACATGCTGAATCCACTGGTGACGTCGTTGGAAGTCTTGCCCTGCAGCGGAGCAGTCCGGATATAGGCAGATGTAAGGCCGTAAGTCTCCGAGGACATGTTTTCTGCAAAAGATTTGTCAGTATGGACAAAACACGGAGGAGGAACTTAGACTAGGATAAGATTCTCACCTCCATTCTTTCGTTGTCTCAACTGATATCATCCTGTAGCAGAAAGGGCACTCGAACGGCCCCTTTTCTGCGTCGTCTGGCATTGAAGGTACCCTTGATCTCGATCCATCAGGAGCAGAGCTAGGAGCAAAGGAGGTCTCGGTTCGACCAGCCTCAGAACGGCTATCGAAGTCCTCGAAACCAGAACCGTCCGAGTTAGATGCCTTCAGATGTTGCGGGAGAGATGAGGCCACAGTGGTGTCTCCTATTGTCTTTGTGTCATCACACCCTGGCCGCTCCATGTCCTCGTCTGGTAGTCCTTGCGCAAGCTTCCGATGGTGCTCCTCCCGGTACCGAAAATACTGGCGCCTAAAGGAGTTGGCTTTCCCAAGCTGTTTAACGATTCCTTGATCTGCGGAAGGAAACTTGTTACGAACGTGAGCTGTGTCGAACTCTTCGTAGTAGGAGGTGTCAGTCATTGCTGACCGCCTGAATCGATCGTGAGGGGCGGGATTGTGGATCGAGACTGATAATCTGAAGAGGCAATTGATGATCTCAGAGGCTTCAGAAACAATCTGTGATAGTTCAGTGAGACCCGAAGGAGCTTGAGCTTCAGGGCCATCACTGTCTGAATCCTCGTCCTCTG
Source organism: Neurospora sp. CHS-2018b (assembly GCA_009806015.1). Lineage (NCBI taxonomy): Eukaryota > Fungi > Ascomycota > Sordariomycetes > Sordariales > Sordariaceae > Neurospora > Neurospora sp. CHS-2018b. Next base: position 1,690,255 of record RAOV01000010.1, on the reverse strand, counting down.
AGGTGGGATCGATGCTGTCCCAAGGTTCGACTGTTCCGTTGGCTATTGAAGTTGCTGTATACTCCCAACTTCACACATTAGCCTTGTACGGGCTGTAGATCTTGGAAGGCTCAAACTCACCATCTTGAAGACATCCCAGCAGGTCATCCAACAAATTGATCACCTGGGTCCTGATGTTCGATGCATCCCGTAGCCGGTAATCCAGCGAGGACTTCCCCATGCGATGTGCGCCCAGGTTCGTCACCCATACTCGGAATCTGCCCAACTCATTCTTGATTGAAGGACGAAGACCCTCCGTGACACTACTATCGACCAGGCCAGACTCTGGGAGCAGGGCCGGAAGACTGTCGTTCAGTGACCTGAACCCGTTGAGGCATGAAGGCACCAAGGCCGAGATATTCGCCATGGCTTCTGATAGACGGTAAAGAACTTTGATGGCTTCAAAGGGACCTTTGCATCCCGTAGGTTGGGTTGTGACTAAAGAAGGACCTAGAGATTCCTCTAAACCCATGACGGGCAGTGAGATGGAAGGGGTGAAGTCGTGGAAAGTGGCACACTTGAGTCGCCTTACGTAAGCAGGCAGGCAGGATGCAACCCTCGACGTACCCAACCAGCCAACCCAAAAGCGGGGTCAGTCAGCGCGGGGGAAGGATGGACTGCGCCACTGTGGTTTGTTTTGGCTGGCTCGAACCTCGATGTTGACAGCGATGTGTGCCTCTTCACTCCTATGATGGCCGTCTGGATACCTGGTACCTACCTCTATCTACCCCTATCATCTCATCATATACACGTCTACCGCTGACCAGCCCGGTTGTGATAGTTCTTCATTTCATCAACTGGCCGAGATCACATCTGAGTCTTCAGCCATGTCGGGATTCGAGGTCGCGGGTCTTGTCCTCGGGGCGTTGCCTCTCATTATATCTGCCTTGGAAGGTTATGCCAAAGGTGCCGGAGCAATTCAACAATGGCGATTCTACACACGAGAGCTCAGAATCCTCAAGAGAGGACTGGAAACAGAGCATGTGAAGCTTCAAAACGTCTGTGAAAAGCTTCTCATGGGGATAGCTCAACCACCCATTATCGAGCAAATGATCGAGAATCCGTTCGGACCCCTTTGGAAGGAAGAGGAGAATCCAGAGATATACCATAAGATCCGGCAGAGGCTATGGAGAGCAGCACGGATCTTCGAGGAGAATGTCAAAGATATGAGTACAGCCCTTGAAGAGTTGCAAGAGAAGTTGAACATAGGTTCGGATGGTCAGGTATGAGAGCCCCTAGCAGTTCAGGTGTCGAGACAAGAAGGCAAAGATGATCGATTGCTATGAAGGATCCTGCTAACAACAACCGTACGTTAGCCTCGGTTGGATAAACAAGGAGTCGGTTTCAGGAAGGAGCTGAAGAGGCTATCATTCGCTCTCAACAAGTCGGTGTATTTGGAACTGCTAACTCGCATACGAGATGGAGTGTCAAGCCTAGAGGCATTGACCTCTCAGAATTCGGAGCTGGAGCCCGAGCGGAACAAACGATCTAACGGGAGGTTATATCGTCTCATGCATTCCCTATCTGGCGGTATCTATCAAGCTCTATGTACAGCAATGAGTGCCTGCCAGTGCCCTACTTCTCACCTTCTGGGACTGAAGCTATCGTCACCTTCCTACACCAGCGTCATACCGGACGACGAGGATGAAGATGTGGTCAGGAACCTGTCTATGAAGCTTGCGGTTTCTGATGAGAAGATTCCATATGGAAAGATCGATCAACTATGGCAGTCCATTATGGTCAAACCTTCCAGTCGACCTCCGAAATGCCAAGTTCCCACTTACCAGCAACCGACTGCGCCTGTGGAACCTGAACGTCCAACGAAACGTGCCCGGAAAACAGTTATGTTTTCCTTTTCAGAGAAGCCAACAACCAAGAGACCTGGACTACTGTCCCGCTACTCATCTCGAGAGGTAGAGTTGACATCGTCATCAAGGTCCTCCACTCAGACTTTGACTTCTTTGGAGGTTACCAACACGAAGCCAGAAGCCTCAAACGGGGACATAATAATGGACCTTTGTGAGACCCTACGGGAGCTATCAACCCTACAAGCAAGCGGTTGTTGCGGCCATATTACCGGACCAGCGGCAATCGACGCATCGGCAACGGAAAGATACGGTCTCTACGCATTAGGTCATCTCCGTCCCTCGGACAGCTTTGGCCAGTGCTCCTTCATATCCCTCTATGAAGTATTGACCGAGCAGCTCACTGCTCCTTCCCCTTTCTACGACGAGGACAGGCTACGACTTGCTTACATCCTAGCATCCAGTGTCCTTCAACTGGCAGGAACCCCTTGGCTCACAAACAAGGTAACAACTAAGGACATCTTCCTCATCCGATGCAATGGCACAACTCATTTCCAAGAAGCCTTCGTCATCAAACAACTCCCCGAGACATCGGATCCAATGCAACTCGATGCCCAATCGCCACAAGGTCTTGCGGGCATACACCAGAACCAGGGCATGCTATCCCTGGGTATCATCCTCATCGAGATCATGCTCGGAACACCTTTCGATACCTTCCGCGAGTCCCATATCAAACAACATGGTCATTCGGCTCTGGGCTCTTTCTTCTCCGATTACGAAACAGCAATAACGCTGCTTGGCAGGCTCGAGACCAAAGGAGGCCCAAATTACAAGCGCGCTGTTGAACGATGCATCAAGTGCAAGTTCCCCCCACCGAAGCCAAACCTTGACGGTGATGAGTTCAGGAGACTCGTGTATGGTCATGTGGTAGCGCCGTTGGAAGAGAATTTGAAGCAATATTCTCTTCCTGAACTTCTGTGATGGCACATGTCGGTTGGAGCTACAGGAAGCACTTGGTGAATGAGACTGAAGTCATAAGCCTGCAACAAGTGATGGTGTCGAAGGATCAAGCAAGCGTTGATGTGCAATGTGTCAAACAAGGAGGTCCGGACTGGAACCCGGGACGGAATGGGATACAGATCTTCCGCAGATATATCTGCAGCGCCCTACTCTTGACTTCAAAAATCCCCCATTCGACATCTCCTATTCTGTTTCCTACCAGCGTGCCGGAAAAAGAGGAATTCCAAAACCCACGCCTTACCAGAACCTCTAGTCCAAATCAACAATGTGCGCCATCTGGCTCGAAGGAGAAGTCACCTACGCCTGCGGACACGTAGTCAACCACCCATACCGCACCTTGGTCCAGCTCAAAGGATGCAAGCTAAGTCCCTGCACCTCGGTATCGACCTACACGCCTGGTAGGACAGTTTCCTTTCCTTGTTCGACTTGTCAGTCTGATGGCTCGTACTATTGGGAGGAAGGGTGGAATGCATGGGTCAAGAAACAGGTCAGTTTTGCGAATACGGGCTGAGGAGTCGAGAAAGGAGGACAATCGAGGGGTACAGGAGTCAGGAAGGGCAACAACGCTGGGAAATATGTATGTACTCCTAGAGTAAATGTGTTGAGAATGAATGCGATGGTGTGTTGACATTTCCCTCTTTCTCACGCCAGATCCCAGCTACCATGGTTCGTGACACTGCCATCAGACACTCTCCCACAGCAACACCAACTCCCCTTCCAGCACCTCAAATCTTTCCTGCCTCATTCTCCAGCCTCCTATCTCCCCTCCAGAACCACTTACAACCACCATAACACACACCACCCCTTGTTTCCCTCATCTACCCCCTAAACCCCCCCGTTGCCTCCTTCCAAGCATCATACTCCTCTCCCCCCAAATACCTCTCCTTCAACTGCTCCACAACCCCCAATACAAAAGTCTGATCATTAAACCCCATATGCGTCGGCGGCAAAGTGGTATACCGATCCACTGTCTCCAAAAACGTATCCCGCATGTTCTCATCTGCCACACAAAGTGGGATGAAGGTTCCTTGCATGTCGAGCAGTTGTTGCGTGGTGAGGTCGGCGGGGGGGAGGAAGCTGAAGATTGGCTGTTGCTGGGACCGGGAGTTGGACTGGGAGGAGGAAAGAGAGGAAGAGGTGATGATGGGTTGAGGCGCCACTTCGTAGATCTCCCAGGGGGAGGAAGGGGAGGTGATGGAGCTGGATGGGTGGCCGACTCCGGAGAAGGGAGCGGAGATGGCGAAGAGCCAGTGGTAGGTGTGGTTGCCGTAGGTTGGGCGGAGAGAAGGGGGGAGGGGGAAGATGATGGTTTGGATGGAGCGTTGGCCTTTGAGGAGGGACATTGTTGGTTTGTTGGGCCGTCTTCTTTCTTGCAATTACGGGACAGAGATTAACCGTTGAGATGTGATCTCGATCATTCTGGAATGTTTTCCCTTGTTTGTTCCAAGGCTGGCAGCTAACGCTCTTGCTTTTATACCACAGTGACCGTTCAAAATCTCAGGCGTCTTCATCCTCGGGCCTCTCGGTATCTCCATCCTCCGAAGCACATGTCGTCCTGCGCTCTCGTTGGTTCCCAACGCAACGGAAACTCCAAAGGGAGAGTGACAGGCAACACGTGGATGCGGCACAGACGGGTACCAGTTGTAATAAAACAACTACAATGTCTGATGATAATCATAAGCGCTAATCTTGGACCGTCACGATAGTAGGGACAGAAGGCGAGAGAGAAGTTGATGATGTATTCAGAGAGAAGACGAAGCTATAAACGAACGCGGGGAAAAGTTAGCTAAGGGAGGTGGTGCTAGGAAGTAGGCCCAGCCCGGCAGGCAAGGCTAACACGGCCGGCTGGGCACAAAACAGCCCCCTCAGCACCATACGAAAGAAGCAATAATCTATATACAATTTCCAGATATTACCACCTTTTTCTTAGTATTTACCCCTTTTACACCGAAAACCCGCGTTGCAACCCCTATTATTTTTAATAACGTACCCTCTATACCCCTTACTTAAACGGGGATACTATACCCAATTATTATACGAACTTTTTATATACTAATTTATCTAATCCCTTTATTAAGCCGTCTATAATTATTTCTTTACTAGGTATATAAATTAAGTAAAAATCTCCCTTGGCTATAACGCTAACGATCCATTTGTAACGTAGATCTAAATAGTAAATCCTAACCGTTTGAACTAGGTTTAATACTATATACCTTACGTTAGCCGAATCTATAAATAGGATTTATAATTTTAATTAATAATAATCGGCTTCCTCTAGTATATTCCTAATTTAATATAGAACTTTTACTATTAACGTTAAATTAATAAATTTTATTTCTAATATTAATAAAGTAATTAAAGTTTACTTCTTCGACCTCTAAACTACTAGGGTGCCCATTAATATTACAACGTAGCTACTAATTAAAATTTTTATTAATAAATCGTTTACAAAAGAGGCGTCGCTATATATATATAATTTAAAATTATTAATAGGGTATTTACCGCTATATTTTAAACCCCTATCCTTATTAGCGTTAAAATATCGCTAAAAATATTAATTAAATTACTAATATTCAATTAAGGGACCTACATTAGCCTTATAGAATCTTATTATAATATATATAATATTTAATCGTATATAGAAAGATAGGAAATTTAGTAATCCCGTTTATCTTTAATATTTTTTAATAATACCATTAATTTTAAATACCTTCTAACCGGGCTTAGGTAATTCGAATTTATTAGGCGGCTATAATATAAATACTATATTAAACTTCTCCTTATTAAACCGTTCTATAATCTTCTTTAAGTAAATTTCCTAATATAAGTAAATATAATAATTAAATTTATCCTTAACGATAGAATAATTTAAAAAAGAGGTAGCATTACCGATATCCTTAATATTAAATATAGAACTAAGAGTACTAGTAACGGCGTCGATATTTAATTATATCTTACCGGCAATAAGAAGGTCGTCGACGTAAAATAGAATAATAATACTAATCTTCTCGTTCTTAAATATATAACTATCCGTAGCGAACGGCTCGAAGCCTAGAATCTTCATTTTTAATATAACTGTTTTATACTACTAAATCGCTAATTTCTAAAATTTATATAGAACTTTATTTAACCGGCAAACCCTACCTATTCCATCTTCGAAACCCGTCGGCTATATAATATAAATAACCTCCTTCTTTAGTATTAGAGCATTTAAATACGCGGTAATTATATTAAATTAACAGTATTCTAAATCTATCGTTACTACTAAAATAATAAAAATCCTTATACTAGAAGTATAAACGATAGTTAAATATATTTCGTAAGGTATGTAATTGCCGTATTTAAAGTTCCTATAGGCTATTTAACGTACTCTATTACGGAACTATAAACTTGCGGTATCGAATTTCTAATTTAAAACTTATTTACCTAATATAATTTTAATATTTTCTAATAGATTAACGAAGTCTTATATACTAAACTTAATTAATTTATCGACTTATTCTTTTATTACCGGTTATTATAGTTCTTCGAAATCGTTCCTCTTAATAATTTCCTTATATAACTTCGGCAAGTAGGGTACTTAGCCAATTATAATTAAAAGGAAATAAAAATTTATTTCGATAGAAGGCTTTAAGTTTATATTTTTAATTACAATTAATATAATAGCTACGTATACCCGGAAAACCCTCTTTCTTTTAGTAATAAAATTGCCCTTAATATTATATTAATCTTATTAATTATATTTACTCTATACTTTACGGCGGGGTCTTAAATACCTTAATTAATTAGTAAATAGAGGAGTATTCGCCTTCTATTTTAACGCGGCCCTCGGGGGCGGGTATAATATATTTAGCATTATAAATTCGCTATCCTCTTTAAAGTATATTCCTAATACAATTTCGACGAAATTATTATTATCGTCGTTTATATTTATAACTTCATTATTATTTATAAATAGGACGGGGTTACCGGGTAATTAAATATTTTAGGGTAAGTATAGTAAACTATTTAGTATAATTTATAATATAAAATAGGAAGTCCCTATCGTATTCGTTTTAATTCCTATTAAATTGCCCGGTAATATTATTAAAGTAGTATAAAAAAGGGAAGCGTCTCCTATATCGAAGTATAGTTCGTATTCGAGAATAAAGGTCGTTAAACTTTTATAGTACGTATTATCGAATATCGTTTTGTAAGGAATCTCACTTAAATTCGATATAATTAGATCGAGGGGGTAATTTTCTTCGATAAATTTAGCGTTACGTACGCGGATAATTTTACTATTATTATTCAATTTAATACAATAAACCTTCCTAATTAATCCTTCGTAGCCGTAGAACTTTCTAACGATAGCCTTTACTATTATCTTTCTTCCCTTTAGCTTATTTCTCTTATTATAAATATAAACGTAAATTATTATATTATAAGCCCTAAAGTAGCGAATATTAAATTAATACTATTCTTTAGGAAAATTAATAAATTTAATAAATATTTTAAAGGGCGATATATTACCTAGAGTTGAATAGGGTAATTAATTAAAAATAAGAATATATACGGCTTTAATTAATAATTAATACAATTTTAAGAACCTTACTTCTAAATTAAACGTACATATACCCTTAACGATTATCTTTCTATATCTTTTTACTATAGGGTTTTATTCTAGGTAGTCTAGGGCCGTTGTAATTAGGGTAGTACCCCTATTCTTATATTAAATTCTCAATTTAATAATAGCGAATTCTATACTATTATCGATATATATTATTTATACGTAAAGTCTTATCTACTTCTTAATCTACTCAATAAAATTAATTAATAATTTGAAGCCATCCGACTTTTTACCTAGGGTAAAGTACTACTAATACTTCGAATAACAATTAGTAATATAGATTATATAATTCTAACTTCCTAGCCCCTCTAATTTATATAGGATAAAATCGACGTAGATTTTAATTAATATTCGTAAGGCTAGCGGTAAAGGATTATATAAAATAACCTTAATAGATTTCCTAAGGTAATAATAGTAATAACGATAAGCTTCTGCTTCCTTTCTATTAATAAGAATACTTACTTTCTAATACGTTAAAAATATTCTCTAGGTACTAGTATATATAAAACGACGATATATAATTACGTAGCTTACTATACTAAAGGAAACTAGTACAATTATTTTAATAATAATAAAGACCGGGAATTCCTTTAATTTAGGTATAATTTAGATATTAATAAGTACAATATTTATATACCAATAAAATTAGGCTACCGTCTAGCCACTCTTTTCAATTAGGATCTTATTATTCTTACTATTAATAATGAAACTAACTTTCTTAATCTAATTAGCTAATATTAGGTTTAATAGGGTATTCTTTATTAAAATAATATTATATAGTAGTAAATTAGCCTCCTAGCCGCTTAGGTATACGTACTTTAGGGTTATTTTACTACTATAGGTTATTTGTACCTTTCTATTATTTACCGTACTAAGCGAGATAGGTTTATCGAAGGGGGCGAATATAGAGAACTATTTTTCGTTATTAAAAAAGTAGTTAGAAATACCCGTATTTAGGTAGACTTCGTCTTTATTATTATTTAAAGTAATTATTAAATATAAATTATCGAATTCTCGTATTGTATTACCGTAATTATCGTTAATAATAATTATTATTAAATAATAAATATTATTGTTATATACTAGATTAATTACGCCGTTAGGAGGTACTAAGTCGAAGGTTAAGGTAAACTTATTAGCTTAAGGGTTAATTCTAATTGCATTAGTATTAATATAGGGATTAAATTTTAAGTATAATTTAAAGTATAAGTTATCTCCGCCGGGATAATGCCTACTATAAGCTTCGTAATATAGATTGGCTATCGGACTATAGTATATATATTTACATTTTGAATTTGAATATAGGACTCTTCTATTATTCCTTTATCCCAACGTTCCGTTATTTTATTAATTTAACGATAATAATATTAAACTATTAATTATCTTTTTATCGATAGCTAGGTAGGTACTTATCTACTATCTATCCGCTAATTTCATTACTTTCTAGAAAATACCCTTATATCCTAAAATATTAAAATCAATTAGATTACGTTAAATATTTACCTAATATTTATTGTAAGATTCCAAACCTTTTAGAAGGATAGTAATATAAATATAATTATCTATAACAATACCTATCTATATAATTATATTTTTCAACTAATTATATTAAATAAAATAGGCCTCTAAATTATCGTAGTTATCCTATTCTAAATTATAAAATTCCTTAACGAAGTCTCTTCTATTAAATTTTAAAACGGTTAGAACGACCTATTTAATAATTTTCTAAAGCGTATAAAGGTCCTTATTTAAAAATTCATTAAAAACGTAACCGTTTACTATAAATTTAAAGATAATTAGTTTAATATAGTTTCGAATAATAGTATAAGTATAAATACGTACTATATAATATTTCTCTTTAATTTCGTTAATTACTATATTGGAGTATACTACTAATACCTTTAAATAGTCGAATAAACTATAATATTCTATAGCTAATACAATTTCTAATTTCTATTTATTAAAGTTCTAATATCCCTTTAACTACTAAATCCTACTGATATCGAATTTAATTACTTAGATTAATATTAATACGAACTTTAATACGTTAAAACTAAACGGCGGGCCTAAATTGGGGTTGGCTATAATTGTTATTAATTATTAAAGGGAACCGAAAAAAGGTAATATAAAATTTGGTTTGAAAGTAGGTAAGAAATCTATATTTGAATAAAATATAAATAATTATAATTAAAAAAGGAGAAAAATTATTTCGAGATTTGGGGGGAAGGAGGGTTTTTATATCCTTCTAACGGATTATTTACGTTTATAGAAGGTCGGAGAATAATATTATAATTCAAAGCGATCTAAATTTAATTACAATAAAAATCGGTAATAAAACAATCTTAACTTAATTACGACGAAAGTTAATAGAGCGGGGCGGTCTAACTTAATTATAATGAGAGAGATTAAAGCGAACGCGGATAGGGCGATCGAGAGAGAAACGAAAAGCGAATGTAAATAGGGTAATCGTAAAAAATTAAAGTAATTGCGGATAGGGCGATTGAAGATTAAAGTAATCGCGGATAGGGTAATCGAAGTTCGAATAATTAAAGCAATCGTAAATAGGATAATCGAAATTCGAATAATAAAAACGATCGTAGGTAGGGCGGTCGAAGTCTAGGATACGACGAGGTTATCGTTTATTATAGACGGAATAACGGGCTAGAGAGCGATTCTTTCAAATCGAAAATTACTACAAACGCTACAGAAAGTATAAACGAAGGTATTTAAATAAATACGCTTACGCGAGAGGGCTTATAACCTCTTAGACCGTTATAATAGTAAGGATAGAAGGCGAGAGAGAAATTAATAATATATTTAGAGAGAAGACGAGGCTACAAACGAACGCGGGGAAAAGCTAGCTAAGGGAGGTGGTGCTAGGAAGTGGGCCCAGCCCGGCAGGCAAGGCTGGCACGGCCGGCTGGGCACAAGAGCTAACGTTCACATCCGTCTTCGGCCGCCATGGCTGTTGAAGACGGCGGGGTCTTACTAACAATAGCCTCGAAGTCACCAACTACCTTCATGCTAATGCTTCTTCAGTAATAGTACCGACACCGTTGGCAGAAGATCTCATCCCAGGAATGAGTCGGACGGTGGATGTTGTCAAGGCTCGCTTATGATGATATGTGCCCCATTGTCGAGGCTGAGTCAAGAACGGTGGACCGTGAGTGGTGCAACAGCCGATAGACGAGCGGAAGGAATGCGGCGCTAAGGAAGAAAAGGCGTTGATTGACGGAGCTTGCGATCGGCGTCGGGGATTTGGGAAGGGATAGGCAAGGCTCAAAAGTGGAAGCCTAGAGTTTCACACAAAAGGATCGTTGCCCCTATATGTTGTGGAGTGATTTGTCATAGTTTGTCAGAGCATAAAATCTGTCGCGGGTTTTGTCATCAAGGACGTTGGGATCGCCAAAGGATAGAACGTGTTGCTTCATGTTCTGTTGACCTTGTCCATCAAGGATCGAAGTTGGAAAGAACCATGGCCCGGGGGCTAGGATCCCACCTCCCGATCCTCTTCCTTCCACTGCTGGATTTCTTGCCATCACACTCGCTACTCCTGGTCGAGCGCAGCCAGGAACGTTGCACCCACCACCTGCTTGATGCACAGGACAAGGTTGATGAGAAGAGAAGCAGCTGCAGCCACCACCAACACGCAAGTGACGACGCCAAAGAAGGATGAGTTGAACTCTGACCTGACCTGCACCGTGGAAAGCGCCAACGCCGCCACCGGGATGACGGTATCATTGCATTGTCTCTTCCATGAGAGTCCTCTGCGAATGGCAAAGCTCACGAAGGCCATAAGGGAGAAAATAAGCCAGAGAACGGCCAAGCCAAGGAGGAGCAAGGCCAGAAGGATGCACACCACGTGAGCAGCCTGCGCCGTAGCAGGTGTGAACAAGTTCCCACTTGGAGCTCCTTGGGCGTCGTCGTCACCGAGAATAGCACTGACGTCCTCCGCTGCTCTGCCGAGTATCTGTACTGCCGCGGCACAAACACTCGCCGATCCCATCATCCACAACGAAAGCTTGATCAAGTGGACGGACGCCCTTCCTTCGACCTGTATCATCTCCTGCTGCAGCACCGCATACAGGAAGAGCGTTGTGAAGACCGCCACCCCTTCCACACAAAACGACAACACCAACACCGTCGCCGCCATGCCCACTGATATCGTCCCCAACCTCACCAACACCGACACCAACAACCCTCCCACCAGCGCCAACAACCCCATCCCAAAAGCCGAAGACAGCAAGCATCCCGGCAACGCCATCCTCACCTCATCTTCTTCCTCCCCTCTAACCTCGAGTCCCTTCCTCAACACCCACCTCTCACTCCGCCCTCCCACCGCCCCCGTCAAAACCCCCATCACAAACACCATCGTCCCCGTCATCCACACCACTCCAACCCACCACATAACGTAAGCAATCATCGCCAACACGCGTCTCCTCATCCTCAACTCTACTACTCCTCCTCTGTCAGCGTCAGCATTGCCATCAGCAGCCTCATTCCCATTCCCATTCCCATGCCCTTTCTCAGCCTGAGCCTGGTCATCACCATAGCTAGCAAGAAAAACAGCAAAAGCAACCAACGTCAGCCAAGCAACCGGCCAATAAGCGAGAGAGCCGAGCTTAGTGGCACTGGAAGTAAGCCCGTGGCATAGCTGGCGCGGTTTGTGGCAGCACTTGGAGTGGATGAAGGAGCAGTAGAGCATGAGCAGGGAGAAGAGGATGAAGAGGACGACGTCGGTGATGAAGAGGGTGGTGGTGAGGGTGGTGAGGCCGCGGAAGCGGTAAGGGGGAGGGAGCAAGAAGAGGACGAGGGAGAGGAGGCCGAGGTTTGTGGGCCAGGTAAACCTGTTTTTGTCAGCTTACACCGTGGTGAGAAAGGGGGTAAAGGGTGGCGCACCATGATAGCCCGCAGCTTTCGATGAGAATGTCGAAGGGACTTCGAGGGCGCAAGTCCTTCCGTTGACGCTGGTACGGGCGCTCGCGATAACCGAGTTTGCCAGCCCCGATGGCGGATCGAGGCGGCGTGAACGGTGCTGCGCTTACCCGGCGATGTGGCCGGCGTCGCTTGCTCAAGATCTTTCGTAGCTCCGGACTCGTTGGCTCGTTTGTGAGAGTGTCCCCGAAGAACTCGGAGATCTTGGAGCTGGGCCTCGCGGCCGTCTCGATGATGATTGGAATGAAGCCCTCTCGCTTTTCCACGCTGTACATGATGCTCGATGTGCAACCGAATGTGGTGATGCGGAAGACAAGCAGGGCGGAGGTTGTGCATGCGTCCTGCATTGCCTACATGTAAGGAACTGTTCACCGTCCAACGTCATGATGAGTGGCTTGGCCGTAATACCCACAGCAAGCCTGAGCGGTCGGTCTGTGCCCCTTCAAGTGTTCAACAGCTTGATCTAATCCTTGAACCATGCAAATATCGCAATGAAGGGACTCACGATGATGGCTCAGAAGTAAACAATATCCAAAAATGCATTCTGATGTGAGTAATACAGCATCCAACCGGTATACCAAACGTCCATGTATCCAAGAAAGAAAGAGCCAGAAAGCGAAAGCCAGCCAGCAAAAGGGTATCCAAAAAAACATCCAACATTCATCACAAAACACAAAGACACTCCGCCGGACTCCAAACCTGCCGCACCCTCTAAGAGCTCTCGTTCTTCATCTCATCCAAGCAGATGCACAGCGCCGAGATGAGAGCCAGGTCCACGCCGGGCGCCACCGACACCTCATACGTCTGCTGACCGAACAGCAGTTCACCGGAGTTGAGGAGCTTGCGTCGGATCATGGCGACGACGGCGCCCGTGCTGTCATCCACGATCTCGCCGCTGGTGTCGAGGAAGTTGCCCTTCATCTTGAGGACGGTGGTCTGGCCCGTGGCCGGGTTGGTGATGGTTGCTGTGGCTTTGGCGCCGAGGACTGCATGGGGAAGGGCGTGTTAGTGCTTGGTTGCATGAAACAGGGGAGCGAACAACATGAATGGAAAAAAGCAAAACAACAAAGAGCCAAGGGGCAGAACGGAAAAGGGGGGGCAACACTCACGAGTAAACAACCCAGCCTGCACCTCCATCACCGTCGCCCCATTCGCATCCTTAAGCGAGTACGTCGTGTGCAAGTGCATGTACTCCCTCCCCAGCGTCCACAGATGCTGGTTGGTTTCGCTGTCCGTCGCCGTCTTCTTCGACCCGATCAGCTTGCCCTGCACCTTGATGATGGGTTGGCCGGTTTCCTTCATCCGGATGTCGAAGCTGTCACCGGACAGCGAGATGACCTTTTCCTTGAGAACAAGAGTGTTGAAGCCGGGTTGGGCGAAGTAATTGCCGAAGACGCCGATCTTTTGGCGGACGGGAGGGAGGACGGTTTTGGTGGCCATTGTGGTGGTGGTGTTTTAGTGGGTTTTAGGGGTAATTGTTAGGGTGTTATAGGGGCTAGGTGCTGTGGTAACTGTGGTAACGGTGGGTTTGTTTGCAAACAAAACTTCTTGGTGGTGGTTCGATGAAGATGCAAAGAAGAATGATCAAAACAACACTGTGGAAGCTGCGACCTGGAGGCCGTTTTATCTTCCTGGGAATCCATCCTTGATGAACCTTCCTGAGAGGCAACAGCGAACCAGACATTGACGATGATCCTGGACAGTTGTCACCGCCAGCAATTCGCGCGATGCCTTCCTTCAGTGTTAGTGGATGGGCAGTGCTGTCCGTCTGCGCCTCCTTGGCGCCATCACTGCCGAGAAAATGGAGCAAAATAGTGGGCTGGAGGAACCACTGGGGCCTCTGGGCAGGCACACAGGGCTGAGATTTTGTGTCATCTGTGGCGGTTTTGGCTGGGCGCCCGACATCCTATCCCCGAATCTTGGCGATGTCAACAGGCGCACCAAAGCAAGCAAAACACCCCAAAGACACTCGGCAATACGTCGACGACAACGAGAATGGAATCAACCCAAACCGCATTGAGTCAAAGTAAAAACGGCTAGGAAAAGCCGATACTCGGTTATCAAAAAGATTTTGAGTTTAACGCGCTGAAAAATTGGCAGTCATTACCGCCGTCAGACAGCCGTAAGCGCTAGGCCATGCCTCAACCCCTGAACCCCGGATCGGCACTCGATGCTACGATGCATGCACATTCTCGGCACAGCCCGTACAACCACCAGTCAGCCCAGCCACCTGTCTGACGGGAACTTTGAAGATTGGAGAAAATGCGAAACGAGATCTCGATAGACGCCCGGGCGACGATTTTGTGTGCATTCTGCCTTGGTGGTCCGAACACCAACTACTCGAAGATCCATCAAAAGTTCTAGGATTCAAAATTCCGCGGAAACGGTGGCTCTGCTCCCAAGACCTGTCGCATCCGGGAAAGCTCTTCGTTGATGATACCAACAGCGCCTAGGCATGTGCACTATGAAGCGAAAGCCTCTTCGAAGAAAACCTCCAAAGGACGTTCAAAGCACCCACGTCAAACACCCACAAACTGGGCAACTTACTAGCCTCAACCACCGCCCAAAACGCCACCCCCTTGGTTGATGTAAAATTCCTGTCCCATCTAGACCCCAACTCCCCCATCCTCTACATCGACAACAACACCCCTTCCAACGAGGACTGGTAAATCATCGGTTTCCATTTCACCAAAGTCCAAAAACTCGAAGTATGCACAGGCTTCCCGGAGAACTGGATCGACGACAACTTCCCTCTCACCTGGCCACTCGACCTTCTCGTCCCCTCGTGTCCAGCAACAGTAGAAGTCACCCACCCCGCCATCATCGAACGTGGAACACCTCGCCTTATACCTCTGCCACAGCCTGCAATGGTACGGCCTCGAAAACTGGGAGACATTGGGGAAAGGTTGTTGACCGGAGGATGGGCTGGAGACCCCGTTGTTGAGGATGTTGTGGCGGTTTCTGCCGCCGACGTTGGAGGAGTTCCATTTCAGGGGACCGGTTGGTCTGGCACCGTTTATTGATGGATGGGTTGAGGCTTTTGGTGATGAGAAGTTCTTGCCTTCGCTGAAAAGCTTGAGCTTTGTGCTTGATCGGACAAAGGAGGGATAGGAGGTGGGTGAGAAGGTGCGAGATGATGCTAGATTGGCGTGTGAGAAGCTCCGGGAGGCGGCTGCTTCCAGGGGCGTTGTCGTGGAGGACTTTGAGGATTCTTGGGAGTTTTGAGCGTGGGTATTTGTTGATATCATCTCCGTCTCCTCCTTCGATTCATGGAATCAGGCCGTCTTGGCTTTTGCTGGTGTCCCTTGCAGCAATTTGGTCTTTGTTCGGCTGTTGCATTGGCAGCTGCGAGGTTCTTCCGCTGTTCCTTCCCGTATTTGAACCCCCAATATCCATCCCAGCTTGCGATTATTTGTCGCTTCTGCTTGATAGTGCTGTACGAGTCGGAAAACAGTCAAACACATTACCTTCGCTATTCGCTGCGTAAGTTCCTAGACCGCCTTGGTACTACTGTGGAGGAGCGGACGGTGACGCCGGCTGGGGAGGACGTCGTGTGAATAAGTTTGTGAGCCGAGAACCTTGATGACCAAAGCATGGATCGCTGCGCTGTTGAGCATTCTTGTCCTCCGACATACCTTCAAGTAATTTGATTCCCTCCCAGTCTCCGCAGGCAGTTTTAACTCTTGCGTCATTCATCCCATCCGCAATGCCGTGACAATCAATTGTGCGTTGCCGAGGGCAAGATGTGAAAGTTACAATTTGGTGTAATAATACGGTAAATATACGGCCTTCGAACACGCTGTTTCTACTCCTTCTTCCCTCCTGGCCCCGCCCTCACCTCCCGTTACTTCTTTCCCTTAACAACCTTCCACCGCGTCAAGGCTCCCCTCCACCCACGCCTTCGTCGTGAACGTTTATCGCGAACGCAACTCAAGCCTTCCTTTTACTCGACCCTTCCTGGGTGCTTGACTCTTCCATTTGGTCTTCGGTCGCTGTCGCCGCATCCCGTAAGTACACGCCTCCATCTTCGCGACAGTAAATCTACTGACAAATGAAAGTGAAAAGGAAGTCAGTCCTCACCACGTCGATCACCACACCTCAACCGTTTATCCCTCCCTCCCTCGCTTGCTCGTCTCGCCCAAGATCGACAATCAGAAGTCTAGGGAGTCTAGCGCCGAGGCAGCATCCCGTAAGTACACGCCTCCATCTTCGCGGGAGTGATTCTAGCGTAGAGGTACTGACAAATAAAAGTAGAAGGGAAGCCAGTCCTCACAGCGAGCATCTCACCTTCCACTACCGTTTCTCCATCACTCGTCCCTCATCTCGCCCAAGATGGACGACATCCAGGACCCTACCGCCGAGGCCCTCAAGCTCGTCCCCATTCCCCAACTCCTCGAAGACTTCTCGAATTTCGACGAATGGGACCACGCCGTATTATTCCACCTTTCGTATTACAACCTCTCCGAGTCTACCACAGGTCACATTGCCCCGCCTCACGGTTACACCATAGATGAAATGTACCAACTTAAACGTGGGTATGAGCTCGACTGGCGCCGCCGCTATCATGCGTATGCCATCATATTCAGTGGCATTCGGAATATCATGGCGAAGTTGACCGCAGATCCGGAGAAAAATGTTTCTGGGGTTAAGGCGGGGTACAATAGCCGGGAATGGGACCCTACTGCTCTTTACCGACACATTGTGAGCTACAAGAACAGGTACCTGGAGGAGGAGGGCCGCCTCACGGACAGCTGATTACTTGGAAGGGGGAGTCAAGTTGGGCTACATGTAGCGGGTGGGACTGACGGATTACCGGGCTAGCACCGGATGTGTTCGAGCGTCGTCAGGGAACCTCAGAACCAGAACCATTTGGGGGTTCCAGCTCCGACTTTGAGTTCAACCACCTATCGGGCTTGGGTCATCACATTCAAATTAGGGGGCTTCAATCAGATCTTTTCCGAATCATGGAGACAAATGGCAGTGATAGCAACGACATGAATGGAAGTATTCGCAAGGAATCGGCCGAAGAGCAATACTTGAACACTGTTGGGTCAGGATTAAGATGTGAAAGTGACATGGAGCATGGCTTGGTGTAAAGTCTCCGCAGTATCTGGATACCAGTACCTAGGGGGACCCCTCGCATTACTGCCACTGTGCATACTAGTCCACAGCTGCGAGACATGTACCATATTGTGAAAGACCTCTGGGCGCAATAGGGATCGATAGTTTCGAAATTAATGGCATTCTTTCGGAAATTTTCAAATTTCGGAAATTTCGGAAATTTTAAGAATCCGTGCACCAATCCGTGCACCCGCCCAAACCTCGCCCATTTCAATATCTTCCAGCACACTTATACCGAACGACCTACACTAGAATCGCTGCCAACCTTACGCTTCCAATACTCTTTACGCTTCTAATAGGTTTTCAAGAGAACTTTCACATTATCAATACTTTTCGACCCAGCTCTACGATCAATCTGACTGATAAAAGCAACCAAGAAAACCCATGTCTCAGTCACGTGTCGGGAAAGGATGGAAAAGATGGCCATTTTTTCATGAAATTTCAGAAATTTCCAATTTCCAGAAATTCGAATGGACCTCTAGCGCGCAAGAGTACCAGCACAGCTGGTGGCGGCACGGCAAGCAAAAGAGGTCTGAGCGCTGAGATAACTCCACCCTTCCGTCTGTCTCTCGTTTCGCAACTTTTCACCGAACCAAAACGTTGGAAAGGGATCTATGCCTAGGCGCCCATTCACTTAATTTACTTTAATTTGTTTCCCTCCATTAGGCTACTTCCTCCTAGTATAAACGCTTCTACTTGTAGCTCGGACTTCACAAAAGGTTGCCCCTATCGTCGACGCAACCCAAAACGTCCTTCCATTCAGCCCTATTTAGGTCATTGCCAACCCGTTCGGTCGCCAATCTTCATTGTGTAAGTAGTCGCGCTATCTTGTCAGTTACCATAACAAAGTCCTCTGACGACCAGAAATGGGTTAAAGCTAGCTCGCTCTATTCAAAATAACGTCCATCTTCTCCTCCTCGACAGCTGATCGCATTGTGGCCCTCATGCCAAAGTCCAAGTTGGACAAGGATGAAACCACTTTCGAGGCCCTCAAGTTCATGCCCATTCCTGAGCTCAACGAAGACTTCTCGAACTACGAATATTGGCATCATGCCGTGTGGTTCCATCTGGAGTTTTACGGCCTACGTCCCATGGTTACCCACCTGAGGGCGTACTTCCCCCACGGTGTCAGCCGTGACGACTTTGACAGCGAAGAGGAATATCAGCTCTTCCGGCGCCACAGCTTTCATGCGTATTCCATTGTCTTTTCCAAGGCCGCCAACGTCATCAGGAACGGTCCCTTGTGGCCCCAACACTACGCTGAATTGAACTTTTGCCCTTGCGAGCTTATCGACCTCGTTATGGCGATGAAGGATTCCAAAATCCCTGTCCCTCCTCCTGCTTATGAGGGCTACGTTGGACCTCAGGAACAAAGTTGGGAATTAGTACCGCACTAATTAGTACGACTCTAGTATTAGTGTTTAATATCAGTTTAGTATGACCTCCGTACCAGACTAGACTAATACTAATCCCAACTCTGCTCAGTACCGGAAGGATCAAATCGAAGAACAAGCGCAAGTAGTCAAGGGCTTGGCAATTGGGATAGAGTTGTCTGAGCTTGAGAAAGTTGAGGCTGGTCAACGGACAGTTGAGAGGCTCTCATTGTTGAACCATACGGAGGTGATAACGAGAGACGACGAATGTGGTGGTGAAAGTCTTGATTGATTGAAGAGAGAGAGAGACCAAAAGGAAAGAGGACAAAGTCCGGCTATATATACAGGGTAGCCATGTGTGGATCGTATCCACTCATGCCAAGGAAAGCCAAGACATGGTGATGGCTTCAACACTCATTTCCTGCTTAGACACTCTTCCGGTTCTGTTCGAAGATTTCGGGGATGCGAAAGTTGCACGGGAAATTTGCAGACCTGAAGACGTGTACAGTCCAATGCTGGTTTGTTTGTTAGTTTGGCACCCCAAAATCCAAATAAACTCATACCAACGCGTCCTGAACGCTGTAATGGTACTTGGAAATGTATAATTATTAATTAAAAAGAGATTATTAGAATCTGGTTTGGCATATTTATATCAATTTTAAGCCTCCGTAATCGAAGAAAACACATAAACTTAATGTGGAAACGCCTGGACAAGTTGACCCGAGGTCTCGAGCTAACAAACTTTCCAGGGGTGTATTGTATGTGGGGAAGCAATAGACGCAACGTGGATGGGTCAGCCAAACATGGTTTGAACATGTCCCTCCTTCGGTATCTTCCTTGTATTGGAAGGACCTGAAGTCATTATTGAGAGGGAGGATATAACTGGCATGTATCTATCAACGGCAGTATCACATAGCTCAACCCAAACCGGATGGAGCGGTCGTTACTCCATCCTTCCAGGGCATTCCACAGTCATTCTTTCCCATCCATTGCTCATCTACCGTTCTTAACGTCATGTTTCCTCTCGATGTGTCCGTATAAGCTTTTACATTACCGCCTCGATGACCAGTGGCTCCTCGTATGCCGATATCTCTACCTGCAAACGGCCGGCAGTCCGAACCCCATGGGACAGCAAACAAATCTTCCATAGCAACCGCTCGTCCTTTGAACAGATTTGTGAACCGAGGACGTTGATGACCATAGGCCTTTGGGTTCTTGAACATTCTTGTCCCTCGACGTACCTTCTAGTATAGGTAATTTGACTTCGTTTTAATTATTGTAGGCTTGACCAACTCTTGCGTTATTCGTTATATTAAAATGTATGCAAAAGAGTGGGAGAAAAGCTATAGTATATTCAATAAGAGCTAGTAAACTACGATGTGACTGCCTTCCTTTTATACCCGCTTGCCTTGACTACCCTTGAGACACCCTTGTCTATTATGTACTAGTACGTTGGGTAAAGCTCAAATTGAGGCTCTACGTTACGTATAATTATAATTTTCAATACTCCCCCTTACTGGTTACAAGTGATATAGAGACTCCCTTATACTCTATACCCGTCGGTTAGCGTTTATCCTTACTACTGCCCGAATTTAACTCTTGCGCAGTAAGTAACTCAATACCCGTACTTATACTAACTTCGAAGTTTCTTTATACCCTATTCAAGTTAATTAGACCTAGTCCTTTTTTAAAGAATAAGAACTAATCTTTAGTAAACGGCTTTATTAGTCTATTAATTATTTACTCCTCCGTCGGTATATAATTAAATTTGATAAATCCGTCTTCAATTTTTTTACGTATAAAATACTATTAAATATCGATATACTTTATCCTTTAATAATACGTAGGGTTTAAAGCAAGTAATATAGCTCCCTAATTATTATAATAAATAATAAAAGCTTTTATCTCCCCTATATCCACATTGCTCTCCCTCCGAAGATTAGTACTTAATTCTATATATAGCCGTTTGAATTAAATAGCTTCCTTAATCGCCTACGTCTATACTATATATTTTACTTCTATTAATAATAGTATTACCGTCTATTATTTTTTAGAACTCTAACTAATACTTCTACTACTAAAATTAAATACGAAGCCGCCAGTAGACTTCCTAATATCGATATTCCTTACCTAATCCGAATTAGAAAACCCTTACAAAGGGACCAGATTCTTAGAGAATATTAATATTAGGCTTCTTATACCTCTAAGATATTTGAAGATTCTCTTTAGTATTGTTACGGGGCAAGGCGATATGGAACGTTGGGGGTTAATTAAGACTTGTGTAATTGTATAAGGAAGAAGGGAAACTATGGAATCTGTGTATGGCGGCTCATCCTATATACTTGTGGTTGAGCCCCATCCTTGGTATATATGATTGACCTACTTGCCGGGACGGCAAGTGGTTGGCTGTAGCCTCTAGGGCGGTATAGTTAATTAGAGAGCGTATATTAACCCGGCAATTATTACTATAGTAATATTACGACTAAATGATAATTATAGGCTAGCCCTATAATATTTCCCCGGGTTAAAAATGCCCCTAGGGTTTAATTATATTAAAATTATAAACTATCCCTCTCTAAGGATTTGAAACCTTCTACTATAATGCTTATAACCTTCTCTAGCGCTATTATTACTAGTACTTCGCTTATTTAATTATATTGTAATAATTATTTTAGGGCTGGGGCCGGGGCCGTTCCGGCCGGGTTGGGCGCTTCCTATTTAATAGCCTTTATAAATACTTTAGCGGCCCTCTACCGCTTCCTTTTGTTAACCGCTTACTTCGGGGGGATTAGGACTTTTAGGTTATCGGTATAAAATTTATAGAAGTTATCGATATAATCCTTTATATTTTTATATAGTTATTAATTTGGGTCGTAAAATTTATTTTAAATAATATAATATTCTTATATATTATTTTTAAAGCGGTAATTATTAATATTTTCGTACGATTATTCTATTACGTTTTCGGCGTCGTTAGTACGTTTTATAATCTTCTTATAGTTAGCCCGGATATCCTATATACTATTTTAATTGGGAATACCTTTAGTTACTTATAATTTTACTATATTAATATAGAAGGTGCGGCTATATTTTATATTAATTAGTAATTTTAAAGTAATACGGTAATTATTAATTATTAGGATTTCGAAGGGGCCCTCCTAAAGTAGCAATAATTTCGCTTAAGGGCGCCCGGAGATTAGGTTAATAGTATTAAAAAGGATTATATTATTTGGCCGGTATTATAGCGAGTTTAATCGTTTTTTATTAACGTTCTTCTTATAATGTATTTAAATCCATTTTATTATAGTAGTAAATTTATTTAGGATTATACTAAATTAGTTCGCAATTTCCCCTATTTTAAAATATTCGGTCTATTATTATATTAAAAGGTTAGGCGGGTAGGGTTATACGGGCTTAACGCCTATGCAGGGGTAAAAATTGTAGTTAATAAAGAACGGGGAGATTCCTATCGAATTTAATTATATATTATTACTTACAAATTTAATTAATAGGAGTTAATTAATTTAATTATCCTATAATTAATTTACGTACGCTTTTAAATAATATTTTATCTTAATATTTATATATTCTGTCTAGCCGTTTATTTATTAGTAGAAAGTATTAAACGGCTTTAATATAATATTTAATTTTATAGATAAAGCGCGTTAAAGCTGGGATATAAATTAGGATTTACGGTCCGATACGATGGTATTAAATAAATTATAAAGGGTGTAAACCTTTTTAATAAAACGTTTAATTAGTTTTTCGGTTATTAAGGTTTCGATAGGAATATAGTAACGTATTTTAATTAAATGATTAATAACTATAGTAATATATTTAAATTCTTAGCCGCGCTTTTTATAGGGGGTTATAGGTATAATATAATTAATAATAATATTTTTCTATATTATAAAAGGGATAGGGAGCGGTTTTAGGAAATCCGTTAGTAACCGGCGTAATAGTTTAATTTTTATATATTGGAGGTAGGCCTTATAATACGCCTTTATAGCTTTATTTATACCGGGCTAATAAAAGGACCGGTTTAATATTATAAAGGTTTTATCCCTATTTTAATAGTTAGTTAAGGTAAATTTATAGTATTACTAGATGAATTAGAGGTATAGAATATAATTTTCGAAGTCGATAATTAAAATTATATAGTAGTATACCTTTTTATTAATAATATAACATTTAATAAAAGCGATTTTATTTATTTATTTTTTAATAGCTTTAGATTATATCCTTCTATTAAGATTGTTAATTAAGGTTATAATATCTTAGTAAAACGTTAAATTGCAGTAATTAGCCTCTATTAATTCGTCGGTAGAGAGTTCCTTAGCGTTTAATTCGTAGGTTTAAATATAATTAACGAATATAGAAGGGTCGAGGAGCGCTTTATTCCTAGCTAGTAACTTATTATTATTAATATTATTGGGTATATTTTTTGGCTTTTTATTTAAAGTATTCGGGCGGATTTGTAACGTCCTCGGTTAGTATTTGATTATAAAATTAAATTATAATAGGAATTGGGACTACTATATATATTTGGGCGAAAGCTTTTTATTTTTAATAAAGGTTTATAAGCTTTTATAATTAATTATAATTATAAAAGGCTTTTAAGCTCTTTATAATTCTGGCGATTATTTTTTTAAAATTTTAATAATAGTGAATAATTCTTTATTATAAATATTATAATTATATTCGGCTGCGGAATATTTTTAAGAGAAATAAATAATTAGGTATAGGATATTATTATTATTGTATTAAGAGAGAATATTGCTTATAACCTAATTAGAAGCATCGGTTTTAACCACCGTTGGCCGGGACTAATTATAAATCCTTAAAATTAGCCTTATTATAAAAGCCGTCTTTAAGGAATCAAATACTTATTAATAGGCCTTAGCCTATTTCTAATTTATAGATTTCTTTATAAGCTTATATAAGGGGGCGGCTATAATAGAGAAGTAGTTAATAAAATAGTAGTAGAAGTTAGTAAATTTAAAGAATCTTTAAAATTGGCGCTTCGATTATAGGGCTTCCTATTTAACGATTACCTTTACTTTCTTAGGGTCTATTTTAATGTTGCCCGGTATAATAATTAAATTTAAATACTTGGTACATTTTACGTTAAATTCGTACTTATTAATATTTAATTATAAACCCGCATTAATTATACGTTGGAATACTTCGTTTATATACGTTATATATTCCTCTTCGTTCTCGGAGTATATTAGGATATTATTAAAGTAAACGGTAATATAAACGTTTAGGATATTGTATAAAATATTATTAATATAATTCTAGAAAGTATTTAGGGCGTCCTATAAATTGAAAGGGAGGATAAGGAATTCGAAAAGACCGAAATATATAATAAAAGTAGTAAATTATTCGTAGCCTTCTTATATACGGATGTAGTTAAATATTATAATAATATCGAATTTAATAAAGATCTTAATATAGTAAATAATATTAAGGGTCTTTTTAATTAAAGGGAAGGGATAATGTATTTTTAGGGTAATATTATTAATATTATAATAATTAACGTAGATTTAAATTCCGCCGCCCGGTTTTTTTACGAATAAGAATAGTAAGGCCGCGATTAATTAGGACGGCCGGATAAAGCCTTTTTAGAATTAGTTATTAACCTATTTTTTAATGATAGAGGCCTCTATAGGGAATATTATATAGTATTTAGCGTTTGGTACTCTTAAGCTAGGGGCTAATTCGATTTTATAATTATATATATAAGAAGGAGGTAGTACGTTTACATTATAATTGCAAAAGGTTATAAACTTCTTCTAATATTTTTAGGGCAATTTCTTTATAATCTTTTTATCGATTTTAGTCGGCCGGTTAATTTTCTTATAGAATTTTTATACGTCCTCTTCGGTAATTTTAATAATAATAGTTTTGTAAATACAGATATCCGTTTCTAATTCGCTTATAAGTTTTATAGCGCTAATAAGTATTACAACTTCTAATTTTGCTATATTAGCGTAATTAGCGTAGGTATTAATAAAATTATAGAATTATTAGGGAAAACGGTTTTTATATTATTAATTTCTATTTATATAAATATTTTCGATTATCTATTTAATAATATTATTATAGGTTTCAACTTTATAAATAGTCGTTAGGCATTCGAATTTGGTATAATTAGTTAAATACGGCTATAAATTACTACGTTCGTATAGCTAATTAAATACCGCGGCGTTAAAATTAGTAATATCTTTAGGGTTAAATAGCTCGCTTACTTCGTTAGGGCTGGCGGCGACGGAACATTACAATACTAATATAATACAAGCCCCATTTACCTTTTAGTAAAATAATAAAACTACCCGAAGCAGTTTAATTTTATTAATAGGAATATCCGTTAGTAAAGCGGCATTATTATTAATACCCTCTATAAGGCGGTTCGTACAATAAACGAATAATATTTTAAAATACGGCGAAGTAGGACCCGGTCTCTCGCGGAATTTATAATACGATATAGCTTCGTAGGTTCCGTAATAGGACTAAACTTTATAAGTCCTATAATAAGATTGAATTTCGTATAGGTAATTAACGTTAATTATTGCGTTTTCTTAATCTAATTCGCTAATTAGTATTATATTTTCTTAATCTAATTCGCGAGCCGTTATAAATTCTTAATTAGCTTCGCTAGCTTTATTAGTAAATTCTAACCTTTTAATTTTATAAAGGGTTAAGCTATTAATAACTTTTAACTTTTTTAAGGGGGCGGTTTTTAACTTCCTTAGGGGGGTTATTTCTAGCCTCCCGGTCCGTTAAAGGGTTGGGCTATCAATAGCCTTTAATTTCTTTAGCGAAACGGCTTCTAAATTTCGAATATAGTAATCTAATAAAGATAGTCGTTAAGGGATTAGGCTATTAATATCGGTGCTATAATATAATATTAGACGTTTATAGTAGATTTTATTAATAGTTTGTAATACAATATTAATATTGGTATTCGAGGCGGTTTTTATTAGCCTAGGAGCCCTTAGTATAGTTAGAACGGGGCGGTTAAACGGGCCTCTTTTATTTTTGAAATTGCTAAGAGAAATAGCCATCTTTTTAATATAATTAATTATTTTTATTTTAAATTTTAACGTCGTTAGGGTATTATTATTTATTTTTTCGTTTATATAATTAACTTCTATTTAGTATTATACGTTTATAGGGCGTCGCTAAACGTTAAGGGCGGTCCTTATAGATAGAGAGAGGTTAATTAGTAGATAACGGTCGGTATATTAGTCGGTAAATTAAATTTATCTTTTTATTTAGGATATTAAAGGTTTATATTTCTTTAATTAGGGTATTCCGAAAATAATTAGGTAGGTAGGGGAAAGGTTGTAAATTAAGAACGTAATATTCTCGAAGTAATAACCGATATATAAATTTATTATTAAATTTTTAATAATTAAGCCTTTTATAATACTATTAGCGAGGGTGAGCTTTTTTAGTTTTAATAATTTAAAAGTAGTAAGCCTATTCTTTTTTACGAAGGAACGGTCGATAAAAGTTAATATTAAATAACCGTTATTAATAAGAGCGGTATACGGGATTTTACGTAGTCTAAGGAGTAGGTAGGAGGAAAAGAATATAGAATTTTAATTAAAATTATTTAAAGAATTAATAATAATTATCTTTAAATTCTTATTAATCTTTCGAAACCTCCCCTATATAGACCTTTCTTACTTCTATAAACGATTATTTATAAAGTTTAAGCATTTCCTTGGTTAGTATCGCTATTAGCGTTATAGTATTTTTTACCCTTATCCTTAACGTCCTTTACGTCGGCGCCGTAGAGTTTAATATTATTATAGCCTTTCTAGCCGGCAGCGGGGTAATTAAATAAATTAGAATTCTAACCGCCGCGGCCGCCGTAGCCGCTTCGGTTACCCTAATCATTATAACTATAGTAACCTTTACGGTTATTATAGGAATTATTATAACCGCTATTTTAAGGGCCTTTATCGTTATAATTAATATTATTTTTATAAGTACATATAATATAGTTTTCTTAGTTGTACTTTCGGTATAGGCCGTCTTTTATACGTTAATTGAAGACGTCCGAATAAATAATATAATTAATATAAATAGTATTTAAATTTATAATATTATTTTTTTAACTAATAGTACGTTCTTTTAAATTATTATTCTTACCAAGGTTACTATTAATATTAACGTTACTATTACCTTTATTAATTTACAGTTAATTAAATTTAGTACAGTATTTATCGTTTTTTAAATTGTATATTAAATTACAGTAAAGGGATAGTTAGTTTTCGAAATCGTTATTTTTAAAGTAAATATATTAATTCGAAACGGCGATACGGAATTTATTAGAAATTTTATTCCGAAAGTAATAAATCTTTATAGTTTCGTTTAATTAGTAATAATCGACCGTTTTAACGAAGTTTATTTTAAAATCGGTAAAGAAATAGTTACTTTATTTAAATTTATTAAAATAATATACAGTATTGAGTTTTAAATCGATATTATTAAAATAAGAGTCTATAAACGCTATAAAAATAATATTTATTTCCTATTTTTATTTCTTAGGGTCGCTCGGGTTAATTAGGACGATATTAAGGTTGTTCTAGAGGGTTACTACTATTACGGGGCTTAAGAGGTAATTTATATAAAGGATTTTAATATATTCGTTAGGGAAATAAAATATATTAAGGGCTTAAATTATTATAATATAGTTTTTTTAAATAATATAGGCTTTATTCCGTTGGACGGGGTTCTTTTAGTCGGTTATAAAGGGATTAGGGTTGGAGAATAGCGCTTTAGGGTTGGTCGCGATTATAAAAGGAGTCTTAAGAGAATTAATTATAAAGGTATACCCCGGGTTATTTCTTAACGTATTTTTAATCCCTATGCCCGATCTTCCGTTAGCACTATTATTTTCCCTATTATTATAACCAAAATTAATTATAATATTATTATTATTGGTTCGTTTAGTTTGGTTAAGCTCTTTTAATATTTTCGAAAAGATTAATTATATTATTTCGGTAATATATTCTATCTTTTTAAGGGCTATTTTAAGAGTTTCGTTTTTATTTATCCCTATCCGGAATTGAACTTTAAAGTCCTCGAATTGGTTTATAAAATTGGCGGCGTTATAGTTAAATATTTAGACTACGCGCGCGATAGGGTAAATAATAATACAGAAGGTATTATTATTAATTAGGCTAATAATATTAACGATAGAGCTTTTAGCGATTTATAAAGGTACGGATTTATTTATTATAAGGGTATTAAAGAGGGTTTTAATAGCCGGGGTTTTAAGGATATTATTTAAGGTTATGAAATAAATTTCTTTATTTATTGGAGGGGGAATAGAATTTTCTAGTTCGTTAAAATTTTATAATTCGTTGTTCTAAGGGGTATTTAGGACGTTAACATCCTCTTAAGTATATATTAGTAACAGTTATTATTCTTCTAGTAAAATATTTACGTCGGTAATAATAATATTAGTATCGAAAATCATAAATTCTACCCGTTATA
Organism: Neurospora sp. CHS-2018b; assembly: GCA_009806015.1. NCBI lineage: Eukaryota > Fungi > Ascomycota > Sordariomycetes > Sordariales > Sordariaceae > Neurospora > Neurospora sp. CHS-2018b. The sequence continues at coordinate 1,661,837 of RAOV01000010.1, read as the reverse complement.
AGATTTCTTCTTTAACAATTAACAACGTTACAATAGGTATATTAAATAGCGTACTTCTTCCTTATAATAATATATATTCGTAGTATAATAATAGAAATATAATTAATTATTACGGGGCAAAGCGATATAGAACGTTAGGGGTTAATTAAGATTTATATAATTGTATAAGGAAGAAGGGAAATTATAAAATCTATACGTAGTGGCTTATCCTATATACTTATAGTTGAGCCCTATCCTTAATATACGTGATTAATTTACTTACCGGGACGGCAAGTGGTTAGTTGTAGCCTTTGGGGCGGTGCAGCTAATTAGAGAGCGTGTATCAACCCGGCAACTATTACCGTGGTGATGCCGCGACTAGATGACAGTCACAGGCTAGCCCTATAACAAGTATACGAAAGTAAACTTTAGCCGGATTTATAGAATAGCGGTTAATTAAAGAGACTACGAATATAATATCTAGCCTTATACTAAGTATAATATATATTAGCGAGCCGACCCTTAATTAGTATATTATTATTCTAACCTTCTTAATTTGCCAGCCCTTACTAGCCTTTTTCAACCGGTTAATAATTATCGGAGTATTTATTAGGTTATAATTTATTATATTGAAATAGGCGAGGATTTTATTAATATACCCCTATTAATCGAAATAGATAGTCCTATTCCGCTTATTATATATAATACAAATATTAAAATAATAATAATAGGGACCTAAGTCTATTATTTAAAATTTAGTATTTAACGTATCTTTTAAATTCTAGATCCCTCCGTTATCCTTCCTAATAATTAATAAATTATTTATATAAATAACTACGAAAGTACCTTATTTAAAAAATATTCTACAATCCGTATTAATAGGGTTATAGCCTAATTCCTTCAACGCTATAGTAATTATATTAAATTAAATTCTTAATACTTATTTAAGGCCGTACAAAGCTTTATTTAGCCTATAGACTTTACCGGTACCGTTATTAAATTCGGGAGGTTATTCTATATAGATCGTCTCTTCTATATTTTTATATAAGAATATAATTTTAATATCTATTTATTTAATCTTTAAATTTAATATAGTAGCGATGGTAAATAGAATTTTATAGCTTATTAGTTTAACGACCGAAGCGAATATTTTAAAATAGTCTACTCCTTCGATTTATTTAAAGTTACGAACTACCTAACGAATTTTCCGTCGAATAATTTTATTATTAAATCCTCGTTTGAATTTATAGACCTACTTGCTATATAAGATATATATTTATAGCGTTACTTCTACTAATTCCTATATACCGTTTTAGATAAGAGATTAATATTTATTAATTATTACCTCTAATTACTTATCTTAGAAGAAGCTTTACTTTACTTCCTTTAATATTATTAATTCCGTATTTTTTAAATCCGTACCACTATTACTAATATATAATATATAATATTAGATAGGGTATTAATATTCGGGAATCCTATCTCTCAACGGATATTGAAATTTAAGGTAGCTATTAATAACGATACTATCTTTAATTAATAATATTTATAATATTATTTACGTCTATACTAATATATTATAGCTTAATATTATACCGCCTTAAAGTTTGGGTTCGTTATTTACTACCGTAATACTTAGAGAGAGGTTATTTAGTATACGCTATTACCCTATAAGTATAATTTGTTTAATAATAGACCCTTAACGTTATTATTTAGAAGGTAGAAATTATATTATTAGGGAGGTTGGTACTAATAAGTCGGGAGACCCTAATATTAGGATTATAGAGGAGAGGTAGGTTAAGGTGTCTACGGGCAGTGTAATACGTAAGGAACGTCAAGGTAGGGGTAGAATTAAAAATATATTAATAATTAAACCCGACAATTCTAAAGGCGATTTCGCCCGATATTTATAATTATATAAGCTCAATTCTATAGTAATTAAGTCCGGAGCGTTTCCGGGCCGGCCTAACACTATATTATAATACTATATTATAGAGTTATCGACGTCCTTCGGCGCTAGTATAACTCCAATGTCCTAATAGGTCCTTAACGACCTAATATAATTCCCCTCCTTCTAAATTTTTATTTTAGAAACTTATAACGTTCCTATAGTAACGATTCCTTATCGGTACCCCTCCGCTATCCTTCTTCTATAATTACCTACTTAATTAAATTTATTATTACCGGGCCGCTACTTTCTCCGTTTCTTAATATCCTTTAGCCGGGTATATTCCGGTATCCTACGCCCAACTTTCTTACTTTCCGCCTCCTAATTATCGGCCCCCTCTCGTTAGCTTCTACCCTTCTCTTATTATTTTAACTAATTTATTTCTTATTATTCGGAATAGCTTGCCGGGGCTTTTTTTTAAAATTTAGAATTTTCGTAAATCGGCTGCCTATTTTCGTTTTAAAATATCCTTTACCGTTTAATTTATTTTCTATCGTTTAAAATAGCCGGCTAAAAGTTTTTTAATAACGTATACGCTTTCGTAATATTATTATTTACTAATGCATAACATAATTAATCATGCCCCATAGCACTCGCCTAGGAGCCTGGTTAGCAGGCACCTAGGGTAGGTACTATAGGGATCAATTAATTCGCTCGCTTATTAAAGGCGACAGTCTTATTAACTAGTCTTAACATTAATCCTACGATTAATATTAATAAATAGATGAATAAATTATTACTACTACGCTAACGTGCCTTCGGATTACATACATTAATAGTAGTTACAATTTATTCTATTAATCTATCTAGGATTCGATCGATAATCGAATATTAAAAGTACTAACGCTACGTTAACCGTTAAACGTTATAGGCTAACGAATCGCTATCGACCAATCCGCCAATTAAATTAAACTATCCCCGTATTAACTTTTATTAATTATATAATTACCTTATTGTTAAAACGAGCTACCCCTCTATCGCCGCCGAAATCGCGTTGCGTCTACCGGCTCGAAGTACTATTATTACTAATCTACCTATTAAAATATTACTAAATCGATTAATTTTCGTTAAGAGAAGTATTATAATTTCCTTTTTATAAAATTAACCCCTCTTCGAATCGTCCCCAACCAGCCTACCCTAAATAGTATTAGTATTTCCTTATAATTATACGACTCCCCGGCCTTTTATTTTTCTTTTCTCTCTCTCGATAACTTTTAGCATTTTTTAGCCGCGACGAATATATTTAATAATACTAAATATTCCCGATTAATATATCTTTATTTATCGTTTATTTTAATTTAAAAACTACTACGTTAACGAATTTATTACTATTAATCTATTCTTTACTATATCTTTTATTACCTATAATAACTTTATCGCTAAATTCTCGGATTATAAAAGGACCCGGCTCAATATAGCCGCAGAATTTACTAAAGAAACGTTTCATTAATTCGACCCTACCTAATTATATAATTTTAATAAATTTATTAAAGCCCTTAAAAACATCGAAATATATACCCAACTATATAGTTAGCTTCCCAAACCTACCTAATAAACTATCGAGCAACCGTATTAACTAACCAATTAAAAAATCGATATACTTAACGCCCCCCGTATATTACTAACCCTATAACCTATTAAACCTCCCGCCATTAATAACTTCTTACAATAAATCCCTCGAAATTAAAGGTTAATTACCCGTCAAATATCCCGTTAATTACTTCCTACTATACTAATACCTAAATTCCTCTTAAATATTTTTCTAAGCGAACCTTAGTTCGAAATTGAATTCGAAACCCTCTCCCCTACTTAACCCCCTAGTATAAAGCTACGTCTCCTTACTAAATTAACGGATTTAAAACTATAAATTCAGGCCCCGAAAAAGAAAAAACGTAACAAACCTCCCTCTATTCCTCTTAATATTCAAATAATTAATCGTTAATAAATTGAAAAAATTAAGTAAACCCTTACTATCCTTTAATTATTTCTACCGGTAATACTATTTAATCTTATTAGCGGCATATCGGGTCGATAATAATTTTAATTTATTAATATCCCTAACTTCAACGTTTAAATTCCGCTAGCCGGTAATTATTAATAAACCTCTTCTATTATAGGTTCCTACGGATAGTAACCGTAGAATTTTAACGCCTTCATTTCGCGGATAGAAGGTCCTACTATTAACTTTATATTAAATATATCTAAATTAATAAAGAACTTAGCCAATGTAAATAATCTTATTTCTATATTTAAAATTATTTATATTAAATACTTTAACCCCGAAGTCGAAGTTTAAAATAATAATTCGTTAGCTATAATAGGTAACGATATTTACTATAATAACGTTACTATTTTTTAAGATTCTATTGTAATAAATACTAACGATAACGGTAAGAAAGACTATATTAAAAAGAACTTCTACCAACTCCTCCAAAGTACAATATAATAATAGTATATAATTCAAATTTCAAAGGAGGAACGCTTTAAGCTTTGCGAATCGCTCGATAATTAGAAGATAACCCTATTCGAATCTTTCGGTATAAATTCAATTAAAGTAACGAATAAATTAGTAACCTATATATATTCCCAAAACGACTACCTTAACGGAAAGTCCTTTAAAACTTATATTATAACCTATATATAATTTATTAAAACTTTCAATATTATAGCAGACCCTCAATTTAAAATTCAAATCTTTATAGGCTTCTACCCCGGCCTCTAATAAATTTACCCTCAACCGTCTAATACCTAAAAACTTTATAAATAGATTAATACTATTAAACTAATAGTTAAAACTTATATTAACCTCCTTAATTATAAGCCTTATATAACGCTTAATATATTTATTCCAATAAGTACTAACGCCGAAACTAGAACTATCGAAGTTAATTATATATTTATTAACGTTGGGGTTAATGCCTTCGCCGGCTATAATTTATATAGACCGAAGTATAAGGATAAGGATAAAAATAAAAGCAAACAAATAAATAGATTAGATAGAAGAAATAATAAAAATATAAGAGGTAATAAAAATATAGAAAGTAATAGAAATAAAAATAGCTAAAGTAAGTAGGAGAAGAATAGATATCGGTATAAGGGAACGATATAAAAATTAAATAAACCGTTAAAACATTATACTAGACCGTTTAAAAGAAGATTCAAAAAATAAATAAAGCCTCGTAGGGATAAAGAATATAAATATATAGGAAAAGAATTTATTAATAAGGATAATAGCGATAGAGAAGAAGTAGAGGATTATTTAAAAAAGTATAATTATACTTTTAATAGAGAAATTTTAAACGAAAAAGAGGAATTAATTTATAATTTAGAAGAGGATAATACTACTATATTTATTTATTCGTCAACCCCTATTAAAAGTAAATCCCGTCGCGTCTACTAAAAGTACAATTAAAGTTTTAAAAACCGAAAGGCCCTAATAGTTTATATCCTATTAAATATTTATAACCCGGGGAGAAAAAAGCCTATACCTACGTTAAAATCTAAATCCTATAAAGCGGATTCGCCTAAACTTCAAAATATTAAATTTAAAATTAGAAACGTCATTAAAATACGGCCAACCCTTCCGTTAAACGATAGGTATATTAAGCGAAACTCTTACTACAAAATCAAAATTAAAATTAGTACCGAAATCGATTCAATTTACGTCGATTCCGGTTACTTAATAATAATAATAGATAAATAATTCCTTAAGAAATATTAGCCGGCTGCGGAAATTATTAAAACGCCGCCCTATTTAATAAATAAAGTCGGTAAAGGTAGAGTTATTATCGATAAGCAGGTTATTATTACCTTCCAAATTCCAAATACGGTTAATGGCGTTAAAGTATTAAGCTAATTCTCTATTACAATTTAATTAACGGTAAGGCTCAACCTAAATATACTATTTAGTACCGAATTCCTCAATCCTAATTGGGCTATTATTAATTACCTATATTAAAATATTATTTTCGAATTCTATAAGGACCTTATATTTCCGTTCGAAAATATATTAAAATTAATACTAATTTAGCGCCGTATAATTACGCTAGCGAAAACCATTATCCTACTGTATTTAATTATATAAGTGCTTATTAATTATAAAAACCTTCCTAAAACCGACGTTAATAGAATTCTTTACAAATATATATTTTATAGAATAATTAACGGGGCTATTAATTAACTAATATATTTAAAGTCGGCTAGGACCGTTATTATCTCGAATATAATAGATACTTATAAGATAATCGGCCGCAAAAAGAAGATCGGTATTATTAAAGACTTTGAGGATAATAATTACGTTTTTGCTAATTAGGAAAAAGCAATACTAATTAACCTAATAACCGAAATTATTACGGCCGAATATTTCGTTTTTAATAAGGTTGTAAACAAATTAATATAGGCTAACGAAATTAATATTTATAAAGTTTTTAATAAAATATTTAAAGCGGATAACCCGGGAATTGAAAACTTTATTCCTAAGTTTAAGGAGAAAGAAAGGAGGCGCGCTAAATTAATAGTAAAATTAGAAATATTAAACATTAATTGGAAGTCTCTTAAACTAAAACCGTTACCGCGTCTGGAATTTAATAAGGAAACTAAATTTACCGATCTAAAATTAGCGCCGCAAATTATCTATAATTTCCCTATCTTCGGTAACGTTATTAATAGTAACCCGAAAGGCGTATTAAAGCCTATCCTACTTAACGAATTACCCGGAAAATTACTGCCTAAGGTATTTAAGGGGTATAAAGAGTTAGGTATCGGTCGTTTAGAAGGAATCCTAATTATAATTACTAAGGACGGGGTCCGTATTATAAATATTAATTGCAAATTAATAAAGTAATTAAAAAAAATAATTAACGGATTTAAATATTAGGGTAGCGAAAGAACAATTAAAATAAATAAGGATAAATATTTATAGATTAATTTAGTAGAAGGATGGTATAAAGAAAGAGTAAGTATAAAGCCGTATAAATTAAATTTAGAAGAATAAAAAGTAATTAATAATATATTTAATAAGCTATAAGAGTAAAGGAAATTACTATTTATAAAATACTTTACCCCGTTTGGCTACCCGGTCTTCGTAATTTAAAAAACTATTAATAGAATTAAGAAAGGCAAAATAATCGTTAATTTCAAGGCCTTAAACCGTATAATAATTCTAAATACATATCTATTACTAAATTAAAAGGAGATTATTAACGCGCTTATTAACTATATATTTTTTATAGCCCTTAATGTATCGGCTTTCTTCTATTAACTTCCGATTTAATTCCGGTATTAAAACTATATAATATTAATTACTTATAAAGGACTTAAAGTTAACCTCGTCGTTCTAATAGGCTTTAAAAACTCACCCTCTTACGTTTAATAATTTATAAATAAACGTTTAAATAAATATAAGCATTTCTACTATACCTATATTAATAATATAATTATCTTTAATAAAACGGCGGAAAAATACGTAGAATATATCCGTAAAGTTTTAGCAATCTTCCAAATTATCAACCTCGGAATTAATCCTTAAAAATCCTTTTTCGGTTTTCCCTCTATTAAATTATTAAAATTCTACGTTGACGGACTTAGCCTATCTACAACGGCCAATAAAATAAAAGCATTAACCAAATTCAAAATACTTTATTTACTTAACGATCTAGAGATATATTTAAATATAACCGGATTTTTAAAATAATTTATTCCCTTTTACAAATAAAAGGCAAAGCCCCTAAAAAAGAAGAAAATATTAATATTAAAGTTAGGACAGGAAGATAGAATTCTACCTATAGGTAAATTAAAGGCGGTTAGAAAAAACTATATTTCTAAGGCTAAATTTACCCTAATAGAGCGAGAAAAGGAAGCTTTCCACATCCTTTAAGATTACCTAATTAAAATAATTTACTTCATCTATTAGAACTTAAACCGTATAGCCTTCGTTAAAATCAATATATTAAAGCGAAGTATAAACGTTATAGCCTTCTACGTCGAAGGTATCGACGCAAAATAGAACAGGAAGTCCATCCCTATCGACAAAGTCCAACCTATCCTATATATTAATCGCAAATTAATAAAGATAGAGCAAACGTATTAGCCAACCGAAATAGAAGTCGCAAGCTTAATATAAATAATCAAGAAGCTCAAAATATAACTTCAATCCTCAAAACACCTAACTATCATTTTTACCGATTATAAAACGATTTTAAACATCGTTAAATAAACCTCCTTCGAAATTATAAACATTATAAAGTTCAATCCCCGCCTAATATTCGCGTCGACTATATTAGCCCAATTTAAACTTAAAATTCGGCATATCCCTAATAAAATAAATTTCGTACCCAACGCCCTCTCTTATCTATTTATAACCGATAATAAAGTATAAAATAAAGACCTATTAAAGAGCGAACTTAATAATATTTAGGAAAAGGGTTTTATAATTACTATTATTGAAATAGAATTAGAATTCAGGTAGAGAATCGTTAATAGATATAAGACCGATACTAGGTATACTAAAATTATTAATTTTATTAACGAACAGAAAATTCTTTACAAAACGGATTTAATTAAACTACTTATAATTAAGGGAATACTTTTTAACGTTTAAAATAATCTATTATTCTACCGGATAACGAAATATTAATAACGATTATACGTACTAAACGATTATATTAAAAATATTTTATATATAATATATAATTCAAAGTACTATTTCGGCATTAATAGGATAATTAAAGATTTAACTTCTTATTCTTTTTCTAAAATAATAAAAAGAATTAAAAATTACGTTAAATATTATCCGGAATACTTTAAGAACACTACTTCGAAAAAAAAGCTTCTTAATAAACTCAATCCTATTAACGTACCCCCTATCCTAAACCATATTATCACAATTAATTTCATTGTCGCCTTACCTATATACTTTTAAAATAAAATCTTTAAAATCCCTAAGGGTAGTTTCGACGCAATTATAATATTTAGCAACAAATACAATAAGCGCACTCTATATATACTAAAATAAATAATATAGATAGTAAAGTAATAGGGTAAAGCTTTAGCTACCTACTTACTATTATACAATTAGGGTTTGCCGTTAATTATTATCTCCGATAAAAATCCCAAATTTATATCAAACTTCTAATAAAGAATTTTTAAAGCTATAGGAATCAAACTCTTAATATTAATAGCCTACCATACTCAAACGGACGGCCAATTAAAAAGGAAAAATTAAACGATTAAGATCGCTATTAAGTATTATATTACAATAAGCGAAGTACCTTAGTTAAACATCTTTTTAACGCTACAATTCAACTTCAATACTACGTATATAAACGCTATCGGCAAATCCCTAATCGAATTATTAACGGAATTTAAGCCTCGCACTCCGTTAAACGTAATATTCAATCTTAAAGACGAATTTAATATAGAGGCGGTCCGTATATTAAATTATTTTAAAGCGGAAATAGTTATTACTCATATAATAATAATAGCCAAAATAAAATATAATAAGAAAATAACCCTAGCCGAATTTAAAGCTAGAGATTAAGTATACCTACGGCTATATTATAACTATTATTTACTAGGGAAACCCCCTAAAAAATAGTTATAATAAAGAATTAGGCCTTTTAAAGTTACTAGCGTTAAGGGACCTCTAGTAATTAAATTTAATTTCCTAATAAGTTAGAAGAATTACCGTATTATATTAATTACGCAATTAATAACTACTCCCGCAAGGGAAGATCCTTTTAGCCGTTATCTTTATAACCTAAATAGAATCGTTAAGGAAAATATAAATAAAGACGAATAATACGAAATCGATAGGATATTAAAACGACGTATTAATTTTAAGTATAGTCGGTTAATTTTCGAATACTTTATTAAATAGAAAGGATATTAAAATTAATAGAATTTATATATTCTACGTCCTACCTTACTCCAAAACGCCTTAAATTTCGTTTATAAGTATAATATAAAACACCTAATCGACGATAAAGATCTAAGACTAAAAAAACTAAAAAAAGGAAGGAAAGTAGCGGAAACGTAAAAAATCGTAGAGTAGGATTAAGGAAAGGAAGTATTTAATATTCTACGAATTAATATCGAAGTAAAATTACCCTTATATTGAATTTAACTATAATTTTATCCTATCTCGCCCGCTACGAACCTACTAACGCTTACTATTTTACCTTACTATCTTACTATATTCCTTACTTACTACTACTAATTATTTATAAACTAATCGTATACTTCGCAAATTCGTACTCGTAAACCTTCCTTATTACAAATATAAATTAATTTATCTCCTTTTCCCCCCACCTTCTCTAATTCTTAAAAATCTAAATTTCTACCGAATAATAACCTTTTCGCTACGTTCTTTATATCGTAAACCTACTCTTTAAATTTCCTACAGCTATTATATATCCTTAATAAACTTCGTTAACTATTTATTTAATATTACGACTAACGTATTAAATATAATCTAATTTAAGTGGAAAAGAATCTTAATAATATATAATACCCTAATTAAAGTTATAACGCCCGCTAAAACGCCCGTTAAAATACCTATTAAAACGCCCGTTAAAATACCCGCTAATACCCCTAAGACCCTTAAATCTACCCTTAAATATACGGCCCCGGCCCTCTAAAAGCTTATTAAAACCGAGCCGGAAGATAATAAAGATACCTTTAATCCGCCTACCAGCTATAAGCCTACTATTAAAATCGAAATAATTAAGGCCTTTACCGAAGCTAATAATAGCCTCCCTACTTACTAGGATATCAAGGTAATCGTTACGGTAATCAATTGTAAATAGAAATTCAAAATCGGACCTACTAATAAATATACTATTACGAAGGTATATAATAAAATCCTTAAGACTATCGGTAATAGCTTAATAACGAATGGAAAAGTCCGAGCCTATATCCTATTAACATACATTCCCGAATCTAATATTTAAGCGGCTATAATTATAATTAAATATTAATCCCTCAATCCTACGCGCAAGGCTAAAGCTAAACGATTTAAACTTAACGATACTATCCCCAACTCTTAGAAGAAAAATAATATTTTTAAGACCTAATAGTTTATAAATTATATTATAAGCCGTCTTCCCGCAGAAAATTCTAAACTAGAAGAGAATTTATTCTACCTTACGAATTAGCGTAAAATCTATATAATTCTTCCTCAAAACTTATATATTATTATTAAAATTCCTATTTTAAAATTAACCCTCGATGTATAATATCCGTACATTAATATCGAAGTCGAACCCCTTAAAGTTACTAACGTATAGTACTATTAAGGAGAATTCTTTTTCTAGTACTAAGACGCTAGAAATAAAGTAACTTAACCGTTTAATTTTAAGAACGATTTTAATACCGGCGAAGACGAAAAGGTTAAAGGTATTACTTTTACCCTAATTAATAAACCGATTAATAGAATCCCTATTAAATCGGCCGCTAAAACTACTATTAAAAGCCGAGCCTACGTTAAGCGAGAATTTATAAGCAATATAGCTATTAACCGTAGCATTTTAAAAGTCGGCTAGTCCGACTTAAAACTAGAATCCTCTTCAAACGAGTAAATTATTATTAACCCCGGCGAAATATTTATTATATTAAAATAAATTAATAATATAATTGTAGAATTTAGAGTTAACGCCCTTAAGAGTACTAAGGAGACCGTCGCTAGCCTGCTAAAAATATAGAAAGAAGAACAGGAAATCGTATAAAAAAAGAAATATAACGAATTATTATTTAAATATAAGGATTTAATAACCAAATATAGAGAGTTAATAAAAATAGAGAAGTATAAGCTATCAAATAGCGATGAGAACGAGGAGCCTAAGGAACCCTCGCTCAAAAAATAAAAGTTAAGATACCCGGAGGATATAAAAAACCCTAACGAATTCATCTATAGCGAAGTAGTAACCCGTATAAAAAATAGCGTTAAGAAGATTAAAATTAAGGAGGGTATATTTTACAAAAGGAAGGGTAAGGTCGTATTTTACCTATTTACTTACAAGATAAGAGAAATATTCATCTCTATATCGATGCTAATTAATAATAATTTTTACGGTTTAGTATAGACGGAGGTAGTAGTACACGAGCAGGCCTGAACATCGACGCAACATCGTTAATTTTTCCTTAATGAGGAATATTACCAATATATATATTAGTTTATAGTACGATGAGGTCGTCGTTATTTTTTTCGTTAAGGGGCATTAATATATAATATAATTAGTTATACCCTATAGTATTCGCCTGGGAGCCTAATTAATAGGCACCCAAGGCAGGTGTTGCAGGGATCAACTAATTCGCTCGCTTATTAAAGGCGATAGTCTTGTCAACCAGTCTTGATATTGATCCTACGATCAATATCAACAGATAGATGAATGAATTATCACTACTACGCTAACGTGCCCTCGGATTGCATGCATTATTTACCCTTATTTTAAATTATCTTCTACTATTTAATTTACTTTCTATTATTTAAAATAGCCTATTAGAAGCGTTCTTAATAATATATACGCCTTTATAATTCGGTTATTTACCCTTATCTTAAATATTTTTCTATTATTTAATTTATTTTCTATTATTTAAAATAATTTATTAAAAGTTTTTCGGTAATATTTATACTTTTATAAAATCGTTATTTATTTAGCCCTATCCTATTTAATATTCTTAATTTTAATTATAAGAACCTACTTTCCTTCTTCTCTCTTCCTTCCCTTCTTTTTTTTTTTCGCCTATTTTCCTACGTACTTTACTACTACTCTTATAATATTTCCCCTAAATTTTTCGGTTATTAATTGTATAATATTCTTTAACTTTTATTAAATATACCCTAATACCGTCGTACTTTTTAATATATATAATCTCTTTGTTAACTCCCTTTCGTTTTTTTTTACTTTTATTAATTTTTTTTAATTACGTTTATAACCTTCTATATAGCCGCTCGATTTAGTTCGTTATTAATATAATTAGTAGTACCCTAGCCGACGCTTTTAACACTTCCTTCTTAAAGGCCGTTAACCTTTATATTTATATTTATACTAATAAATCCTCTTTTCTTATGATTTATTTTTTAATTTCTTATACTATATTTTAATAAATATTCTTTATTATAAATACTACGATATATAGCGCCTATAACGAAACGTTAAGTAAATATATATTTAATTTCCTCCCGGTACTCTATAAGAATTATTAAACGTTTTAGGATAGTATTATAGCCCTTATATATATTTTAAATAATTTTACCGCCGTTTAATAATTTTATATAATTATAATTTAATTCTTTTACGAAATCGTCGGTTTATATTGTATATAACGGGGACAGCACAGTTAACACAGGTGCTAGTCGTATAGCTTAATTAAGGTTCTATAAAGAAGGAAAAGTTTAACTAAGAGGCGGCTCTACCGTAAATACAAGGTTTTAATAAAGGCTATACGGATATAGCTACAACGTTACTAATAGCGCTAGTCGTAAGAATTAGCGCACTACAACCCAAGCCTTAGCCCTATAATATTACCCCCCTCCTTCCCCCTCCTACTCCTCTTCCTACTCTTCTACGCGTTCGTACCTTCTATCTTATTTATAAATAAGTAATAGCGCTAAGCAATAGGCAAATAAATAATAACGTACCTTCGCGCCCTATATAGTCGCTCCTTTTAATTTATTTATAAATATTTCTCTTCCTCCTACCTTTTTTCTTTTTCTCTTCTTCTCCCTTTCTTCTCTAACTATCGTTCAATACTAAAATAAATATCGTTATTTATTATCCCCCCTCCCCTAATCCATCGCCTACCCTTCTTAATACGAATAAATACCTCGTTTATCGACTCCCGAACTCTCCCCCTCCTTCTCCCCCGAATTTACTAAGTCTAACGCCTATTCCGGCCCTAATTCCCTTTCCCCGGCCGAAAAAACTACCGCTACTATTCGCCCGTAACTCCTTCCCTAAACTATCGCCGCCACCATTAACCAATAGCCGGCCGATACCCCCAAACGCTTAATTAAGAAAATATATACTTAAATAAATCTTCCTTATCGTACTTACTTTAAAAAATCGTCGCTAACCTAAATTATTTTATAAAATAAGTATAAACTTTCCGAAGTCGATTATATAGCGTACCTTAATACCCTTCGCGAATATTATATTAAATTAGGCTCTAAAACCTATATATCCTACTATAATAATAGTAAACGCTACAACTATACTTCCCTCTTCATTTAAAGGCTTGCTAATATTTAAGTAGTAGCGACGCCTTACGAAGAGAAAAAAGCTTATATGAAAGTATACGCGGCCCTAATTATCTAATATAAAACTACCGAATTATTATAAAATAATTCTATTATACTATAAGTCTCTCCTATTATTTTTTTAAATTAAAATTTTAATTAATAGTAAAATTAGTAAAAAGTACGTTAATATAATACTAATCCTTTACGCCGCCGCTACCGCTCCCTCAACCCCGGTCGCCCTTAATACCCCTACCCCTCCCGCCGTCCCTATTAACGTTATTAATATTTTCGTTACTTAAATAAAAAAAATATAGGAGAGGTTGGCTACGTTGGAAATTAGCGATTATTATCGTTATAAATACCCGAAGAAATAGTTTTAAAATTTAAAATTAATATTATCCCTCCTTTCTTTTATCTTTATTACTAACATTATTATTTCATATACTCCGTAACGTAGTATTCAACTAGTCTATTATTCGTATTTATTAAACTATATTTTACTTCGAAATATTCTAAAGCTTTAATATTCGTAAATTCTTCTAACGGTTCCTAAAATTATTTCGCTTAACTTACTTAACTAATTAAAATTATCCTACGACCCTTCTACGTTTTAATATAAAGGATTTTATTTATTAAATACTCCTTCTCCCTATTTATTATAATAATTAATAGTTAAAAATCGATAATAATTTACTCCAGTAAAGGATTATCGCGAACTCTTCATAGTAAATCTATATAAAATTTATCGAATACCCTAGACGAGAAGTCGGAGAGTTCTATTATAAAGGGGTTAAGAATTCTAAATATTATATATTTAGCGTAAACCTAATCGAACTTCTTTTTGGAGCGTATAATTATAAAATTTTTAAAGTTTAACTAGACCTTATCCCCTATTTTAAAGATTTTTATAAACTACTTCTTACGGTTAATAAAACACTCTTACTTTTAAATAGAAATTACTATCGTAATTTAATAAAAATCCGTAATTTACTATAATATTACAACGAAGTCCTTCGCTCTCGCCTACGGGTTTTTAAGCTCTATCTCTATTAGAGGAGTTACTAAAGTTATTAGGGATTACGAATAATAACCGTAGGTAGCGAAGAACGGAAATATACCGATAGTAGTATTAACTTTATTATTAATCGCTAATTATACTACCGGATATTAATAATCCTAATTATTTTAAATATAATTAATAAAAAATTTTAAAAACGTTTATACTTTTTAATTTATTCTTTTAGGACTACTATTAATTTAGGGGTAAAAAGTAGTATTTAGAAACTAATCGATACCTAATAGATTATAGAAATATTTCTAAAATCGGCTAGTCCAATTAATACCTCTATCGCTAACGATTAAATATAATTAGCTATAGTACTAAACGAAATATTTAAGAAAGGCTTTTATAATTACTTCTACCTTTATAATAGGTACTAATTCAAAAATTACTAATTTATTAAATTTATTTTTAATAACGAAAAGGTTAACGTAACCTCCTATAAAAGGGAGATCGGTAATAAAATTTATTTAAATATTTTAATTAAATTAGTCCGGGATAAATATAGGCTTTAATAGCCTTCTCTTTTAATTTTTCTAATACTTTACTTTACTATAAATATCGTAGTTAGTAAAGAACCGACGAATATATATACCTATAAACGGCTAATAGAAGTCTCTACTTATTATATAAATCGTACCCTCTCTCTTAAGGTAATTAAAGGCCTTTAAATTATATATTTCTTAGATTAAACGAGTATAAAGGACGTTCTTTTCAACGTTTTTTAAGGATATATATAGGGCTATAATTTCTATAATAATAGGAATTCCTAAAATTTAAATATACCTTCTATAATATAACTTACCAAACCCGTCGATAATATATTTACCGAACTATACTTTTAGGCCTTATATAAAAGTTAGGAGGGTCTTATCTTCGTTAATAATAATTTAACAGACTATTTAATAAACTTCGTCTTCTTAGGAAAATTTCTCGTAGAATTACTATAAATCCAAATTCTCAAATACTTTTATATTTTCCCCTACCGAAACGGAGGAAACAACTATATAAATATAATTCTTAAAGGCGGATTAGGGAATGAATTATATTTCCCAGGCTTTTACATCCTCCTCGTTAGGGCGGTCTTAATTTTAACGAAATAGAATATTAGAAATTATAGCGTATTTCCCTAAACAGTAAATAATTTCGAAGTTGAACCGAAAAAGAAATTCGGCCCAACGTATTTACCGTTTAGAAAACTTCTACCTCTCTATAAAGTATTTAAAATTATAATAATTAATAACGATAATAAACTTTTTATAATTTTTAAATTTAATAGACCACTCCTCTAAATACCTAATAATTACGAACATTTCCTTATTATAGATAGGGTAATTACGTTCCGTTAAGGTAAATTTTTAAGAATAATAAATAACTACCGTCTTCTACCTATTTTTCTCTTAGGTAAAAATATTACCGAAACTATAATTACTATAATTTAATTCGAAAAAAATAAGTAAATTAGGATCCTATTAAGTAAGAATAGGGGTTTCTATAAATAATTCTTTAAACTTCTTAAATATAATATCGTATTACTCCATCTATTCGAAAGGTACCCCCTTACCTATAAGGGCTATTAATAATCCTACTACGGAAGAAAAATCTTTAATAAATATCCGGTAATAATTAATAAACCTAAAAAAACTCTTTACCCTTTTCTAAGACGTTAATACCTCCTATTCGATAATTATTTTAATTTTTTCTAAGTCCGCTTAAATACCTACATTTACAACGATAATAAAATTAAAATATTTAATATTCTTAATAGCGAACTCGTACTTCTTAAGGTCTAAGTAGAGCCTTATAATTACTATACGCTTAATGACCTTATATACCTTTTCTATATAATCTACTTTTAAACTTAACGAAAAGATTAGTATATTATTTATATATATTAAAGCGAAATTATTAAGGTAATTCCCTAAAATATTATTAATATATTATTAAAATATTACCGGTATTTTTAATAACCTAAAGGGTATAACTATTTATTTAAATAGACCGAACCAATATTAAAACGCCGTCTTCCCTTCCTCTCCTTTTATTATACGAATTTTATAGAATACTTATATAATATCTATCTTAATAAATTATTTAACTTTAGTAATAACCCTAAATATTTCTTTAATTAACGGTAATAAGTAACGGTTAATTCTAGTAATAGTATTGAAAGTATAGTAATTACAATAAAAACGAAGACCTTTACCTAGTTTTCTTATAAAGAGGATTAGTACTACGGCTATTAAATTATTAATACGAATAAAACCCTTATCGAAAAGGTTTCTAAGTATCTTCTTTAATATTAATAATTCCTCTCGTAATATACTATAAAGGTAACCGTAAGGGAAAGGCATCTCCTAACCGTTTTTATCTTTTTTAATTTCAATTTTATAATCTACGCTTAGGCGGTTAGGGTTAACTTTATCGGCTTTTAACTATTTCTAAACGAATAAGTATTTATATAACTCTACAGGGATTTTTTCTCGTAACTTTTCGTTTATTATATCTACTTTAGGTTTAAATACTTTCTTAATATTTTATAGGCTAATTATAAATATTATAAATTCTACAATTCGCTAGCCGCCCTTTTTCCTAATCCTATTTACTATAATTACGAAAGTAATTACTAAATAATAAATAGCTTCCTTAAATTCCTTAGCCTTCGGGGACGAATTCTTAAGGGAATATCCTAAATACAGAATCTAATAACCGGTTATACTATACTAGAATCTATATTTATAAAGGATAGAATAGGCTTTTATAGCAATTAATTACAATTTTCCTAAAATAACGGGGAATTCTAATTTAAGGACTATATAGGCGTAGATAACAGATTCATAACTATAGATATTTACTTTAAAATAAATAATCCCTTTAATTTCTACCCTTTCTATTTTAACGGAGGCCCTTCGTACTTCTCTTTTAAAGATAGGTACAATAAAGATCTTTAACTTCTTAATAATATTCTTACTAATTATAATATAATATTAGTAACCTTTATTAACGAAGGTATAGAAACGATCTTTATTATTAATAATAATAAGTATTTTAATAATATCTATCTTTATAAGTCTTAAGAATCTAATTTCTCCCGCTTCCTTATTTAATATTATAAAGCACTCCTTTATTCAATTATATAATAGAATTATTCTTTTCCTAATTTATTAGAGGAGGAATACTCGCTACTACTATCTTCCAATATAAGTTCTACTTTAAGTTTAATTTTAATAAATTTAATATTTATAGAAAAAAAACATTCGGCCGGCCGATAAATATAGCCGCTAATTATATACCCATTAATTCCGTAATAGAAATAAAGGCCGGAAGTATAATATTTATCCCTTTCTTCTACAAAAATCTATTTAATATACTTAATATCCTTATTACTTAAGTTACCCTTAATCTTAATAATACCCATCGTTATATATAAATCGCTATTTATATTTTTAAAGTAATCGGGAATAGGAATAAAATTACACTTAAGGATAGAATTCTAACGGCGACTACCGTAGCCCTTACTACTACTACCAATATTACGGAA
Source organism: Neurospora sp. CHS-2018b (assembly GCA_009806015.1). NCBI lineage: Eukaryota > Fungi > Ascomycota > Sordariomycetes > Sordariales > Sordariaceae > Neurospora > Neurospora sp. CHS-2018b. The sequence continues at coordinate 1,643,071 of RAOV01000010.1, read as the reverse complement.
AGCTTTATTAACTTCAAACTTCTAAATAATATTTTTCAATTATTCGATATAGAAGTCGTAAATCTTAGGCATACGAACCGAAATCAATTAATTATAGAGAGTATTAAATATAGAAATATCCAACCAAACTAACTTAGAATTATCTTCCTAAATAAAACCTCTAACCTTAATAAAATTCTTTTCGAATATAGGGAGCCAATCCGAAAAAGATTAATTCTCTCGCTAATAAATAGAGCGTAAGTAAATTAAGGCAAACTACTTCTCATTTTTATTACCAAAAATTAATTCGAAATAATTAAAGAAATCGTCGGGTCTATAAATACTTATAACATTATTATAACGCTAAAAGGTTTCTACTTTAATTATTTTATTAGTAGGGAAAATATTTAATAATATTAACCATCCGGATCTATCGCTAGTAATTACTCCCGCCATTCTTTCTTCTTTATATATAAAGCGCAACCGAATAAAGAATAAAAAAAATATCGAAATTATTCCGTCCTATTTAAGCTAGCGAACGTTCTTACGCTTAGAATTACGCAACGTATTCGGGGCGGCTTCTTCTACAGTACTAATTGTAACGCTTAGGGTAATAATAATTATCGGGGTATTATTTTACTAATTCTATTAGTTCTAAGTAGTAAGCGCAGTATTGAACGCTATCCTTACTACTTAAGTAAACGCGTCGTTAATAAATAAGCTCATTATAAATACCTCTCTCTCTCTTTATTATTATTCGGCTTACTACGTAGCTTATTGCTTAACTAAATCGCATTTTACTGTAGCGAGTACTACGGCTGCTAGAGCTAGGTCGGTATTATAGGTAGCGTTTATTGCGTCGGTATCCATTGGGTCTATTATTGATAGAATTTAATATAACGGGGATAGTATAATTAATATAGGTATTAGTTGTATAGTTTAATTGAAGTTCTATAAAGAAGGAAAAGTTTAATTGAAAGGCGGCTCTACCGTAGATGCGAGGTTTTGATGAGGGTTGTACAGATATAGCTACGGCGCTATTAATAGCGCTAGTCGTAAGAACCAGCGCGCTACAGCCCGGGCCTTAGCCCCATGACATTGTATATTATATTTTTATCTTTTTATTTTTATTTAAATCGAGAAAGGCGAAATCGGTTGGATATTCCGCTACGGTTTCCGCGAACCTTCGGTTATATTTATTATACGCTTCGAATTTAATATTTAAATAATTCTTACTACCGCCGGATAGGCCGGATAGAACCCGTAGGGCCTTCCTTTCCTTAATATTATTCCTTCGCCGTTAATAAATACGTTAGTTAATAATAGTAATTAATTATATTTTAATAATAGTATCCGCGACCTTTAATATATAATATACTATACGTAATATAAATTATATTAGTTTATAGTATATTAGAATATTACGGTTCCCCCGGAATTTATAAAGGATACCTTTAATAACGATTTTAGTAATATTTAAATATAATATAATAATTTCGATTAGCGTAATAGTGGCGCGTAAAAGTTTTAATTTTTAAAATAATAGGTTCGATTCCTATATTGATATACTTTATTACCTTTATTATCTTCGGCCGTTATTAATATATTAATATTTTTAGGAAGGTTAAAGAGGATAAGAAAGGGGATTTCTCTATAGTTAAATTATAGTATTGGCTTTAATTATAATCCTTCCTCCTATTTTTATAATATTCCTTCTCGCTTTATATTCCCCTAATTTTAATTTAATACGTTTAATATATTATATATTATATATTTAATACGGCTTATATTATAATTATCTAATACGGTTTGCGTTATAATCGTTTAATACGGCTTATATTATAATTATTTAATACGGTTTACGTTATAATTATTTAATATAGTATATTCGATAAATGCGTTCTTATTACTAGTACGCTATTTCTATTAATTTTCTCGAATATTTTTTATTATTTATTTAATTTATTTTTATTAATTTAATTGCCGGTCCTCCCGCGGCCTTTCTCCGGTACGCTTCCTTTACCTCGTATTTTTTTAAAATATTTAGGCAATTTAAATTTTTTAATAATATTTATTCGTTTTTATTATCCGAATACCCTTTTTATTTTATTTAATATTACCGATTTTTCTCCGACCCTTTATATTTAATAATCGTTTTTATTTCGTACTAAACGCTATTATCTTCGATATTTATAATTCTTCCTTACGGCGCTAATATTATTAGGTCGCTATAATATAGTTCTAATAGTATAATTAAGAAGATTAGGTAAATATAATAGTATTTAGGAAGGTTAAACCGGTATATTATTTTTTTATTTTTAACGATTTCGGTAATTCGAAAGGGGCTTAAGAATTTATTTAATAATTTGAAGTTGGGCCTCCGCTATTTAATATTCTTTATATTTAAAAGGATTTAAATATTAATTGCAAATTCCTTATCCTTCCGCAATTTATTATATTATTTTATATAATTTTTATTAATTTTCTTTAATATTTCGACGATAGCCGCGCGACCCTTAATTAATTCTATAATCCTATTTATAATTATTATAGGAAGTATATTCCTTTTTTTTTTTTCGGGGTCGGTAGGACTGTAGGGATAGTAATTAAAGAGTATTTCCAATAGGGATTTATTAAGAGCGGTATAAAAATAATTATTATACGTCTATTTAGTTAATATTAACTTTTTGGCTTAATTTACTTATTTTAATTTATAGAAGATCCTTAGGTATAATTCGAAATTTTAGTTCTATTATTCTATTTATCTGTCGATTTATAGGTATTAAGTAATATTAAAATAACGTCGGATATTTAATAGTTAATAGTAGGTTTTTTAAAAGAAGTTTATAAAGAGGTTACTTTTATTAGATACCAGTGTCTTTCGGGGCCGCCCGGCAGAAATAGACTAAAGCGCAGCTCCAATAGTAGTCTAAGGCTGGATCCGAATCCGTAAACTCTAAAATTTGGTCGCATAGTGCAAATTCAAGGCTGGGATCCTAATCTACAAACGTTGAAAATTTGGTCGTATAGTGCAAATTCAAGGCTGGGATCCTAATCTACAAACGTTGAAAATTTGGTCGTATAGTGCAAATTCAAGGCTGGGATCCTAATTTACAAACGTTGAAAATTTGGTTGTATAGTGTAAATTCAAGGCTGGGATCCTAATCTACAAACGTTGAGAATTTGGTCGTATAGTACAAATTCAAGGCTGGATCCCAATCTACAAACGTTGAAAATTTGGTCGCATAGTGCAAATTCAAGGCTAGATTCCTAATCTATTAAGGTATAAGCATTTAGTCGCGTTTTAAAGCTAAATTCCTAATCTATTAAAGTATAAATATTTATTATTTATTATTTATAATTTATTATTTATTATTTATGATTTATTATTTATTATTTATTATTTATTATTTATTATTTATTATTTATAATTTATGATTTATTATTTATTATTTATTATTTATTATTTATTATTTATGATTTATGATTTATTATTTATTATTTATTATTTATTATTTATTATTTATTATTTATTATTTATTATTTATTATTTATTATTTATTATTTATTATTTATTATTTATTATTTATTATTTATTATTTATTATTTATTATTTTCTTTTTTTCCTTTTTGTTTTTCTTTTTTCCTTTTTCCTTTTTTCCTTTTTTCTTTTTACCTTTTTCCTTTTTTTCCTTTTTTCTTTTTTTCTGGTTTCTTTTTTCTTTTTTTCTTTTTTTCTTTTTATAATCTTTTTTTTCTTTTTTCTTTTTTCTTTTTTCTTTTTTCTTTTTTCTTTTTTCTTTTTTCTTTTTTCTTTTTTCTTTTTTCTTTTTTCTTTTTTCTTTTTTCTTTTTTCTTTTTTGTTTTTTCTTTTTTCCTTAATTAATTTTATTACTACTTTCTTATACTCCTTCTCTCTTTTAATCTTTTATTTATCTTATTCTCTATTATTTCCATAATTCTTTTATTAAAAAGTAGAAATAGAATAAAGATTTATTTTCACCAGGGGGCTACGCCCCCCGGGACCCCCCTTAAAAAGAAAGTATAGGGTAAGCAAAGATAAAAAAAGACTTAGCAATTTTTTTCCCTTTACTAGGGGGCTACGCCCCCCGGGACCCCCCTTTAAGAGGGTTAAGGTAAAAAGACCCGAGGGATACCCCCGGGGACCCCCGTGGGTGCACGGGCTGCGAAAGACCCGGACCCGGGGGACACCCCCGGGGACCCCCGAAAGTTCTAACCAATCTAAAGGCGTGCATAGCGTGCACGGACTGCGAAGATTCTGACCAATCCAAGGAACGGATTGACCAATTGTCGGACCAATCACAGGACGAAGAACTTACAGGGGGGTCGACCCCATTAGAGAAAAGCTACGCTAATACGCTCTGCTCACTTCGTGTTGTCACACTTCTTTCCCTAGACCATATTGAAGCTACGCTTCAATAATAGAATCGGGAAGTTTAAATTGCCGGAAAATAGATTATTAAAAAATATATACGAATTATCGTACGTCGATCGTTTTCTAAATTGGAATATTGAGGGTATATTTTGTAAACCGGTCTATAATAATTAAAACGGTATTATAAATCCGGTTAGAAATAGGGTTAATGTCACAAGGCTAGATTATATGTCAGATTACATGCCTTGTGCCTTGTATACCATTAACTAATACGCTGTGGCGCTACTATAGCACTAGGCCAGCCCGGGCATTGAGGCTCTATATACGACCCATTCTAGCGGGTCGTACTATACCCTATATCAGCCCTAGCTGGCGTATACTCTCCTTTTACTTCCTTTATATAATAATATATATTATACTTTATACTTAACGGTGCCCTTACCCCATAATAATTTATTATACCTTCTTATTACGCTGCGCGCGCACAAATATCAAATTAAGAATACCTTACAATAAGTTTACTAGCGATTAAACAATCAATTCCAACGTTTAGCCTTTATAAAATTGAAGAAATACGATCCGAACCTAAAATATTAATATAAACGGTTTTACTAATTATTATAATTACTATTCAAATTCAATATTAATTGTGCCCAATCTCAGCGGCTACAATTATTTCAATTACTCCGAAGATAATAACAATACTGAATTAATCGTTATTAACGAATACGCCGACGAGACCAAGTCTTTAATATTTAATATCTATACCCCTAACCTCCTAAGCGAAGTACCCCCTATTATCGATTAAAAATTAACTTTTAATTACAATATAATTAATAACTACCTTATCCTTATACTTAAATAAGGCTTATAGGCACCCTAACCCCCTCCCTATTACTTACTGGGTTACAATTTTTATAACCCCAGCTTCGTACCCTAAGGAATAAATATTCTACTTTACGCTTAGCCCGACGAAACGATTATTAATAACGAAATAGCGCTATTTACTTTGCGTATTATTTACGACGGTAATTAAAAACGTAGGGTCCTTTAAATATACTTATATAATATACTTTAGGCTAATAACCCTATTAATACGTACCTTATCGTTTACTAGTAATATACTTTAAATATAATATAATTTCCGGCGTTTAAGGTTATTATCGATACTATTACAGAAGCTTTTAATAATATTAAATATAATTACCGCTAAAATATATTTAGGAAGGAGGCCAACGAACGGGTTTATATCTAGGCTTAGAAAGGTCTTTAGAACGATATTATTTATTAGCGAAATAAAGTAAAGGGATAGTTTAATAAGTTTAAAAAATAGGAAGCCTTCTATATTAATTATAACGTCGAATTAATAAAGGCGTTTAATAATAACGTTATTCTTAAAGCCTAAATTAAGTCCTTGTAGGATAAGGTCGTTAATTTTAAAATTACTAATAACAGCCTCAACGCTATAATTAAAGATATAGGTACCGGCTCTGGCTCCAGCTCTAATAGCTCTGGCGGCTCCGGTTCTAATAATTCCAGCGGCCTCGGCTCAAGTAACGCGGCCCTAGAGCCCTCTAACGGCATACGGCGCCGTATATTTAAGAACCCTACCGTTTTTAATATATTAAAATAAGGCGTTAAAGAATATAATACCGCCTATATAACGTAGCGTACCAAAATTCGCCTATATTAGGCTTACGATAAATAGTACTTCCCTACCGAGCATAACAAATTTATATATATCTTTATATATTTGGGCAAGATCCCTATATTAATTATCGAGCCCGATATATAATTAATCCTTATTAATAAATATTTAAATTTTTAAAGGTAAAAGAAAATTAAAGATTTAATTAAATACTTCAATTTATATTATAATACTATAAATATAAAAGTGGAGGTTAATCGTATATTATAAAAATTTATTATAAAGTCCTCGTTCTAAAACTTCGCTAATAAATTCGTTTTTAACGCCGACCGTTATAATATAGGTAATACTATACGTATTTTCTTACTACATTAGAAGGTTACCGACTAATTTAAAATATCGGTTATTTATTAAATTAATGTCCTAGCGAACGATAATTTCCAAGGATAGTTTATACTCTTTAGTAAGCTAATTCGTAAGTAGGAAGAAGAAACCTTTAATAAAAAGCTATTTAACCCGACCTCCTTTAATAATAATAATAATAAGAATAGCGGTAGCGGCGGTTCAAACTCCGCTTCTAAGACTATCTCTTAAAGCGGTAATACTATAGATTTAGATTAATTTAAGGTCGTTATATATTATTTAATCCCGTCGACTTTATAGAAGAAACGTACGGATACTAGCAAATACCAAAAATATAGTAAGGTCGGTTATAAGTAGAAGAAGTATTAGAACTTTATAAATATCGGTAATAAAAAGGGTAATATTAATAATATTAAGATTAACCGTCCCCTAGAATATAAAAAGGACAGTACTAGTAAGAAGCCTAGCTAGAGTAATTATAATAATAATAAGGGCGATAATATTAATACCGCCGATATTAAAGTTATTAACGAGGTTGCCGAAGCGGGAAAAATAGAGCCTTCGCCTTAAATCGCAATCGAGGGCTATAGTTAGAAGGAATAGGAAGATTAGAAATAGAGGGATACTTACTAAATAAATATAATAAAAATATAAATATAGATGGGGAGTTATACCGGGACTAAGAAGAATTTCTAGAATTATTATTTATTAATTTAATTATAATTAAATTAGAGAAATTTATTCTCCTTTTAAATTACCTTTATTATAGTAAGCGTAAAATATATTGCCTAATATTAGTTAATAGCGGTTATACGGGCAAAAGATTTATTAATAAGATTTTTATCGAACGAAATTATATATTAATAAATAAGTTAGACCGATTAAGGCTTTTAAAGCTAATAAATAATAACGTTAATACGTATATTACAAACTACGTTAAACTTACGATATAAATTGGAATTTATAATAAAGATATTAAACTCTTCGTATTCACCCTCTCCTTAGAGAACTTAATTATTCTCGGGCTACCTTAACTTTAATAATATAACCTATTAATAAATTAAGAGAAAAGCGAATTCAAATTCAATTATAAATACCGAAGTACCTACCTTCCCGCTAATACGCTAGACTTCTAAACCCGAACCCCTAAAATCCTAAAGGAGGCTACTATTAAAACTATAAAGGAGGAAGAGAAAATTATTAAAGCGGGGGAAGAATCGGAGAAAGCTATTAAGGCGGAAGAAGAGTTAGAGTAAGCCGTTAAAACGGGGGAAGAATTAGAGTAAACCATTAAAGCAGAAGCAAAGGAACTACGTCTTTTATTATAGACCCGCAAGGCTATCTAATACCGGAAGACTAGGCTGAGGGAGAAGGTCGCTAAGGCTATAGGTAGAAGTAAAGGCCTAAATTCTAAATAATTCTAGCTAACGAATTTACTAAAGGGAAGCTAAACTATAATATTACCTTACAACCCAATACTAGAGCCTAAGCCCGAGGCTAAGACCAAACCAATCCTATATAGGATTATCGGGGGCTAACGCGTATCGATTATTAACTTAAAAAGAACGCCCTTAATACTTCTATTTATACGGCCTATTAATATTAGCAGTATCCTAATTAATATGAATAATATTATCGAATTTAACGCTACTAATTTTAATTTCGTAATTAAAATAGAGAATTTCGAAGTTATAATTATAATAAGAAGGGAGATCGAAGAAGCGATTCGAAAGATAAAGGAGGATATCGAACGAGAATAGGGAGGATTAAATATAAATAAATTTTAAATTACGGATTATATATATAAAAACATTTATACGGATAACGGAATGAAATATAAGGATTAATTTATAGATTACTTCTTACGTATTTTAAAAGGGGATGCCGGGGAAATAATAGTTAGGATTATAGAAGAAGATACTAAAAAATTTTACGAAAAGGCGGATAGGCCAATAGCTACCGAATAATAAATTAAAATAAAGATACTATATTAATATTATAAATATTAAAAAGTAGCTAACCTAATAAACGCTAAAATTATCCCCTAATACCATTCTTATAATTATAAAATCGAGGTTATCTTAGGCGCCGAACTGCCGTATTTACAATTAAGACCCTTCTCGCTTATAAAATTAAGGGTTATTAAAAAATGGCTAGACGATAATTTAAAATAGAATTTTATTAGGCCGTCCTAATCGCCGGTATTATTATTAATTATACTAATAAAGAAGCTGGGCGGTAGTATTCGTATTTACGTAAATTATAAAGGTATTAATAACACTACTTTAAAGATACGCTACTTATTACCGCTTATTAAGGAAACTTTAAATACTATTTGCAAAGCGAAGATCTTTATTAAATTCGACGTTATTATTACATTTAATTGGATTTATATATATAAAGGTTACGAATAGTTTACAGTATTTATAATACGGTTCGGGCTCTACGAATCACTAGTATACTTATTCGGTTTACAAGGCACGCTAATAACCTTCTAGTACTTTATTAATAATATTTTCTACAATACATTAAATAAATTCGCTACCGCTTACCTTAATAATATCTTAATTTATTTAAATAACGAAGAAGAATATATTAAATACGTTTCTAACGTCCTAAAACGTTTAGAAAAAGCGGGCCTATAAATCAATATCGATAAATACGAGTTCTATATAATAAAGACTAAATATTTGGGCCTAATTATAATACCGGGAAGTATTAAAATAGATATAGATAAGGTTAAAGTAGTAATAATTTAGGAAGCCCTAGAATTAAAGAAGGCTTTATAATCGTTTTTAGGATTCGCTAATTTCTATTATCGTTTTATTAAGAATTTTTCGAGTATAGCCAAACCGCTCTACAAATTTATTAAAAAAATAAATAATTAGCAATAGAACATTAAGTATTAAAAAGTATTCGATAACTTTAAAATAGTATTTACAACAATACTAATTTTAAAAATCTTTAATTAGAGTAAGAAGATAATAGTCAAAACGGACGTTTCGAATTAGGCGTTTAGGGGCACCCTATCCTAATAGGGAAATAACGGCATCTTTTATTTAATAGCCCACTTTTTAATTAAATATATTATAGCGGAATATAATTATAATATTTATAATAAGGAATTATTAACTATTATAAAAGTATTAGAAGAATAGAATCTAGAGTTAAAGGGCGTATAAGAAGAGGTAGAGATTATTATAGATTATAAGAACTTTAAAACGTTCGTAATTATTAAATAGTTTACGCTATAATATATACGTTAGTTAGAATTTTTTAACCGCTTCAATTTCCGTATTATATATAAGTAAAGCGCAGCGAATATCCGCCCAAATACTTTAAATAAAAAATTTGAAAATAGATTATAGGACGACGATAATAAATATTTATAAGTTAGAAAGAAACCTTTAATCGACTTAGACCGTTTTAATCTAGCCTTTTTCGAAGAGGATAAGCCGGCGGATATAATTTACTTATATTTAGGAATTATAAAAGAAATCTATTATATAAATTACGCCCTAGACCTTTATAATTAAGATTTAGATTTCGATAATTTTAACCTTTACGAACTCAACGTTACGAAATCTACCGACGACCTAATTAATAATAGCTACGCTAAATTTAACTTAATATAAAAAATGATCTTTTACTTTTAAAAGGATAGCTAGCGTAAATAGACCCTAAAGGTCGTAAAGAAATTCAAGGTCGCATTTATAAAATATTTAATACGGATAGGGAAAATCTATTAGAAGAAAAATACCGAAAAACGAATATTTATTAATTCTAACGATAAAAATACCTAACTACAATTAATTTATAAAATATATACGGCTAAATTAGGAGGCTACCCGAATTACGAGAAGATATACGAAACTTTTAATAAGTTCTACTACTAACTAAAGATATATTAATCTATTAAGGAGTTCTATAAGGCCTACCTAGCCTACGCAAAAACGAAATCTTTATAATATTTACCAACTAGATTCTTAAAATTATTTCTAATACTTTTTAAATTATAATCGGAAATTTCAATCGACTACGTTACCCTAATAACCCTTTATATTAAACGAAGGAGAACTTACCGCTATATTATAATCGTTATCGATCGATTAATTAAAATAAAGTATTATATCCCTATAGAAACCCTAGAGACGGACAAATTAATTAAAAGGTTTATCGAACGTATTTATAATATTTACAGCTTACTAAATAATATTATTTCGGATAGGGGATTATAATTTATTTCGGCACTTTAAAAAATATTATACGAACGTTTAAGAATTATAGTAAAATTTTTATTAATATTTTATTTATAAATTAACAACTAAACCGAAAGGATAAATATAGAAATAGAATAATACCTTCGACTTTATATTAATTAGGTATAAAATAATTAGGTAAATTAATTACCTTTAGCCGAATTTACTTATAATAATACTATTTTAAAAATTACTAGTATTAGCCCCTTCTATACTAATTACAGCTTCTACCTTCGTATAAGTATAGAATTAATTAAATTATACCCTCCTAATTTATTAAATATATAGAAAAAGGAGTTCTTTAAGGCCTTAAAAGTAGTTAACCGTTTCTAAATTATTTTAGATAGTATAGTAGCCCTATTAAAGTAAATATAAAATTAGTACGAAGCGAACGCGAATAATAATTATAGCGACGCCCTTAAATATTATATTAGCAATAGAATTTTATTAAATATTAAGAATTTGGCTATAAGAAGGCTATAAACTAAATTAGTACTTAAATTCGAAGGATTATTTAAAATCTTTAAGTACAATTCTTATCGTATAAAATTTAAGCTCCCTAAGAATATAAAGGTTAACTTTATTTTCTACATTTTTATAGTGAAATTCTAGGATACGGTAGGATTCCCCGGCTAATAAGATATTAAATAGGATATTTTAATTAATAAAGGGAGAGTTATAATAAGGACCGACGAATATAATAACGATAAATAGTAGGAATAGGAGTTCGAAAATATTGTTAATTATAATAAAATTAATAATAGCCGCTAAATATATTATATTAAATAGAAGGATATTAATAAACCTAACTAGCAGCCTATTAAGGATTTAGAAGGTTATAATAATATTATTTAAAAGTTCTATAACGCTAACCCTAATATATTACTACTACTAGCCTAAGTTAAGAAAAAACGAGAGACAGGAAGGCTAAAGAAGAAAATATTACTCGAAATACTATATTTAATAATTATATCGATATTACCCGTTACCCCTAACTTAGAACTAATATTAATTCTAATAATCGCATTTCTATACATTACCCTCAATTTAGAATTATATTAACCTTTATAACGAAGCGCTAGAATCGTATAATAAAAAGGATAAAATTAACGAAGTAAATAAATTTAATAAAAAAGGAGTTCAGCCCGTCTTAACCACGTACCCTAATCGAAACTTCTAATATACTCTTTTTTAAAATAACTATCGTAGGCACGAAAAATAATACGTTTTACTATAAATTTACATTTCCTATTCCCCTAATAATAGACAATCTACCAATTAAGATTGAAGAGTTAGAATTAATATAGTCTTTAAAATTAGAAAGCTAGAATTAATATAAAAACGTAATTATAAATAAGAATCGAATAGAGAGTTTTTACGCTATTTATATTAATAACGGTTATATACGTTTATATAAACCGTTATATTATAAACGTCCTTATAGTACTTCCGAAGGGGTTAATAATAATAAAGGAGTAGGATACGGATTATAAAGAGACGATTAGAGCATTTTAGAACATTATTTAAAATTATTTAATATAATAATATAAATAAAGGAAAATTTTGAAGAAAGGGGCATATTTAATAATATTTTAGCTAGCAGTTAATTCTAGGGTAAGAATCTTAGCGCCGAGCAACTTACCGCCTTAGTATAAATATTAAAATTTTTATCGCAATTTGATTGGGCGTATCTACGGGAAGACTGGGAGGACCCACTTTAAGCAAAATAATGTATTTAAATAGCGATTTCTATAGCCGGGAACTTTTCTTAAGGGGAGGTAGTATTATAGGGCTAGATTACATATTAAATTATATACCCTATACCTTGCGTACTATTAGCTAATACATTATAGCGCTACTATAGCACTAGGCCAGCCCGGGCATTGAGGCTCTATATACGACCCATTCTAACGGGTCGTACTATACTCTATATTAGCCCTGGCTGGCGTATACTCTCCTCTTGCTTCCTTCGTACAATAATATATATCGTACCTCATACCTAACGGTGCCCTTGCCCCGTGATAGTTAAAAGATTTAAATAGTCTAGTAATAAAGTTGTAAGAAATATTTTACTATAGGGTTATTAGGATTAATAACGATATAAAGAATTTATATAATTTATAAGTTTAAAGTTTAGCTTTTTAATATATCGGGCAATTCTAAATATATTCTTTAATATTAATAATAATAATCGGCTAGTAATAATATTAATTAATTCTCTTAAGCGTTTTCTATTATTTTAAATATCTTATAGTAGCGTTAACATAATAAGTATAAAGAAATTCCGTTTATATATTTTTTAATACGTAAATTTAATAATAATAATATAATATTCTATCCTCCTTTATCTTCTACTTCTCTATTCGTCGACCCCGTCCTAATAATTCTTTTTATATTTCTTTTAATATAAAAGAATCTAACTATTACGCCTCTAATAATTATTAATTTAACGGGGGTAATTATTTATCTTTTTTCTATACCTTTATAATTACTATATATATTCTTATATAGCTAACGACGACTTTATTTACCTTTCCTCTAAAATTTATAACGATTTCGTTTATGAAATATACCTTCTTCCCCAGTTTATTTTCCGCTTCCTCCTAACTTATATATTCCTTTAACGTCTTTTTACGTTCTCCGATACTACGCTTTTTATATTCCCCTTTTTGTTTATTATCCTCCTATTTTAATCCTTAAACCGATTTATCCTCTTTTTTGTCCTCGTATTATTTTTACCTTTTTACTACCGCCTACTACGTTTCCCGATTAATTAATAAAATTCTTTTTATACTACCGCTTATCCCCCTTCTTTTTTATATCGCTCGTCTTTTTATTTCCCCTTCTTCTATAATCTTTATTAATAAATAGCCTTCTTTAATTATATTTATAATTTTATATAATTATAGTTTCTTCGATAACTTATTTACTAGATTTAATTTTCCCGTTTAAAATTTAATATTAAAATTATATATTATTAATTCTAATGTTTACCGGCTTTATTTCGCGCTTACTTTATTTTTACTCCTAAAATATTACAAGTTTAAATAGTTTATAAAGATAAAAAAAAACTCGTCGGTATATAATAAATATTATTATTATATTTTTAATGCTCTAACGATCGTTAATAATTCTTTATTACCGATACTATAGTACGTTTCTTCCGGCGATTTTTTATACGAAAAGAATACGATTAAGTATTATTATATTTCGTATAATTATATTAAGATTATTCTAATTATAAAGTTTAATACGTTTATTTTTATTTAGATCGGTAAGGATAGGTTAAAATACTATAATATAAATATTTTTTAAAATAACCGTTTCAATTCTTCGAATACTAATTTAATTAGTTCTAATAATTCGAATATTTTTTATTTACCCCCTTTTAATAATTTTATTAATAGGGTTATAACTTTAGAATATAATATTACGAACCGTTGGTAAAACCCGGTAAATTTTAAGAATATTTAAATATTATAAATATTTATCGGTATTTCCTAATCCGCGATTATAATAATTCTCTCCGGGTCTATCGAAATGCCCTTAGGAAATATAATATATTTTAAGAACGATATTCTCTTAGTATAGAATTTGTATTTATTTAAATTAATATATAGGTTATAATTATGTAAATATTAGAGAACTTCTTTAATATATTTATAATAATCTTTTTCGTTCTTACTATAAATTATGATATTATTAAAGTAAATAATATAAATAATATTAATTAAGCCCGCTAACGCATTATTAATATATATTTAAAATATAGTAAGAATATTAACTAACTTTATTAATATAATTAAGAATTCGTAGTATTTATATTTCGTACGAAATGCCGTCTTCTCTTCGTCTCCCCACTTAATCCGAATATAATAATATACGTCCTTTAAATTTAATTTTATAAAAATTTTCGCCGACATTAACCGGTTTAAAATCTCTTAAATAAAGGGTAATACCGTACGGTTCTTCTTCGTAACCTTATTTAACGCCCAATAATTAATATATAATTATAATTTACTACCCTTTTTAGGAATAAAAATAATAGGGGCCTTTACCGGACTAATAAATAAATAAATCTATTTTTTATATAGCGCTTCTATTAATTATTCCCGAAATACTTTTAATTCTTTAATATTAAACGTATAAATTAGGCCTTAAAGAGCGGACTCCCTTTTAATTAAATCGATATAATATTTTAAATAATTATATTAGAATAATAGTACGGCTAATATTTTAAATATTTGCCGGTATTCTTTATATTCCGGAGGAAACGTCGGTTTAACGGTAACCTTTTTTTCCGGTTAAAATTCGGTTATTAGTAGCTTTAGAAATACTAATTTTAATAAGGGCTCTAACGGCGGGTAAATTCTATTTAATATAATTTTAAAAATTCTAAAAAGTATATTAATAGGTACGGGGGTAAATATATTGGGAGAAATATCGGGAATCTTTAAAACCGTCGGCAAATTCGCTAATTCTTCGTTTAAAGATAAGGGAATTTCGAACGGAATATTTATATATAATAATAAATTAAATCTTTTTATTGCCCGCAATATTTCTTTCGGGTCTATTATTAGAATAAAATCCTAATACGGATTATAGAAATATATTATAATTTCGTAGACGTTTTTAGTCGGCTTTTTACTTTCTTCTAAATTATTATATTCGAACCGGAATTGGAATTTCTTATAATACTAATCGATTTTAGGGTTATACTTATATAATTAGGAGTAATTAAAAATAATTTCTATATTAGGGGAATTAACGATAGTAAATATAATCCTTTTCTTTTATTTAGTATTATAGGAATCGTATATTTTAATAAAATAGGTAATCGAATTACGAACGGGAATAGGTTGGAAAAAGAAATTTACGAGATAATAATTTATAAATTCTATTTTAATATCCGACGGGAGTAAATACCTTTTAATAAGGTTTAGCTCCGCGTTAAAATCTATTAGACTATACGTTTTCCGCTAATTTCTATATATTTTTATGAGAAACGCTATTCGCACCGCTATCAATCTCTTCAGACACCGCCGCCCCACCCTTCCCGCTGTCTCGACCAATTAAACAGCTCGCATCCTCTCGCTTCCTTTAGCTCCCGCTTTTAACTCCACCTCAACCAATCCCCCTCGTACCGCGCCTGCCAAGCTCCCAGATTTCAGGCCATTTCCCATTACACAGGGCATTCGCAACCCACGACAGCGCATTCGCTCCCTCGACAACACATTCGTTCCCCTGACAGCCATTTGTATCGCATTCAATTGAATCGCAGTCTTTTTCGTCGCATTCAATTGAATCGCAGTCTTTTTCGTCGCATTCAATTGAATCGCAGTCTTTTTCGTCGCATTCAATTGCATCGCATTCAGTTGCAGTCTCAATCGCTGTTCGTTGGAGAAAGTGTGGTTCTGGGAATGAATGTGCTGTCAGAGGGAGCGAATGTGCTATCGGAGGGAGCGAATGTGCTGTCGGAGGGAGCGAATGCGCTATTATAGGGAGAGAATGCTCTGTTGGAAGTTCAAGGTACTTAGTAAAAGTGGAAGGTGGACCGCGAATTGGATGCACCGATTTTGATTGGTTAAAAAAGCGGGAAGGGTGGGGCGGCGGTGTTTGAAGAGATTGATAGCGGTACAGATAGCGTTTCTCATTTTTATTAATAATTTCGTATTTAAATATAATTACGATATACCCGCGCTTTTTTAGGTTAAAGTAGTCGCCGTCCTTATTAGAATTACCGGCTCTACGTTCGCGCTTTAATTTAGAATACTACGGGGAATAGTATATTAATATAATATATAATTTAATTTACTATAATTATAGTAAGTTCGGTTAATATAGGAAAACGCTAAATATCTAGGCTTATTATATTCGTAATAAATATTATACGGTTTTATTACCCGGTATTAACCGTAGGTATATCCCGATTAATTATAATAAGGATAAATAATATTAAGATTAATAGCGACCGCCGGAAGGGGATAAAAAGAATTAAAAGGAATAGTAGAATTAAAAATAATTATAAGAATAGAAGTAGGAATAGAAGTAGGAAGAGTAACAGAAGGAAATAAATAAGGATATAATATTTAAAGGCGTTAATATAATAATATTACTGCTAACGAATTTAAACCTTCTAATTATTCCGCTTATATTATAATTTTAATTATAGTATCGATACTTCTAATTATTAAAACACTATAGCGTAAGGCGGGGAATAAATAGTTAGCCTAATATAGGATATAAGAATATTCCGGTTAATTATAGGATAGTTTTAATTCTTTGGTATTATATTATTTATAAAAATCTATAACGGTTTTAGAAATACTTTACTATATTTTTTTAAAATTAGCGAGGGTAATATACTTTTAAATTTAGGTATTACTAGCGTATTTTTTCTCTAAAAATATATATAAATTAAGTTAAATAAAATCGTTATAAACGGGGTTATAATCGAATAAATTCCGAATAATATTAATATATTTCCGCTAAGCGTATTTAGTATTACCGGCGAAGTAATTAACAACGAATAAAAATTTAGTACGGAAGTAGGTATAATAATATTTATTAAAATTAAAAACAAAGTCGGAAAATTATATAGTATCGCTATTAAAATTAGTAATATTATATTTATAATAATAATTATCGGAGGGGCCGGTTTATTCTTATTAAATAATTATAAGCGTAATAGGTATTATAATAGGGAGAGTTATAGGGAGGTGGAAAATACGTATTTAATTATAAAAGAAGTAGTTTTGGTAGTAAAAGTTAAAAGGGATAGGAAGGTAATTACTAATTTAATTTTATTCCATTATATTTACGAAGATATTTTAATTATAAAGAGATATTTACGAAGGGAAGTATTTAAAAAATAATTAAATAGCGGTTATATAGGATTCGAAAAAACGTTATTTTTATATTATATTATCGTTTTCTAAGTAGTAGAGGGGATTATACAATTTAAGCGAAGGGGTAAAATCGTTATCCCTACTATTTTCATCTATTTTTTTAACAGTCGGTTAATAATATTAGGATAAAGGAGGAGGCTATTATTAAGAATTATTATTAATTACTATAAAGATAGTAACCGGGGATTTAAATATAATTAAAATGGAGGGGGCGGTTATATTAATAGTCCGTAAAACGGATCGTCTATTATATATTTATATCCTACTAATAATAGTTTAATTCTTATAAAAAGAGTTATTAATATATTAAAATTATAGAAGAAAGGTAGGCTAAGGTATTTACGGGTAATATAATACGTAAGGAATATTAAAGTAAAGGTAGAATTAAAAATATATTAATAATTAAATCCGATAATTCTAGAGGCGATTTCGCCCGATATTTATAGTTGTGTAGGTTCAATTTTGTGGTGGTTGAGTCCGGAGCGTCTCCGGGCCGGCCCGACGCTATATTGCGGCGCTGTGCTGCGGAGCCGTCGATGTCCTTCGGCGTTAGTACGGCCCTAACGTCTTAATAAGTCCTTAGCGACTTAATACCTAGTCTACCCGGGATATACTTTGGTTTACCCTAGCCAATTAATTGCTTACCTTAGTCCGGGGTCCAAGGTTATTTACCTTATAAACTTATTTACTTACCCCCTATACCTACGTATCTACCCTAATCCGGCTCCGTAGCGTCAGCTCCGGCTCCGGCCCGGAGATTCGGATTCGGGGTTGTTTATATAACTGTATTTTTCATCCCTCGTTTGACTAATACCGTTTCGGTTTTAAAATAAACGTTATTCGATCTAATTACTCGCTTATTTAGCATTAGAAGCTTATAGACTATATATCCTTCAAAATTAATAAATATATATTTAATTACTTTTTCATCTATCTTTTTCCTATTTACTTATGGAATAAAATATTAAGCGGTTATATTAATAATTTTAATATTATTAATATCTAGTCTTTACCCGAATATTAGTTTATAAAGCGTTTTATCGAATATTAAATAGGGGCTTCTATTCTTAAAGTAGTTAACTATTTTAAAGATTTCTAATTAAAATTCCTTCAAAATATTCCCTCTAATTATAATAGGTAATAGCTTTTTACAAAGGTATAAGTTTAATACTTCTACTATATTATTAGATTAATATTATTCCGTCGTTAATTATTTAATATACATTCCTTATTTAATTACCTACGTATTAAATTCGTAGTTATTAAATTCTTAAGCTCCATCCAAATAAATAATTCTATATTTCCGTCTTTAAAGTTCCTTTACCTCCAACTTTTATATAAAGGCTTAAATAAATTCCCAAGCCCTTACTTTATTTTTAATAGCTAATAATCCGTTAAATCTACTATAGCCGTCGATTAGTATAATCCAATAGTATTTACCTCGATGCCCTATAATATAAAAAGGCCCGTAAATATCTATATAGATTATATTTAATATATATTTAGCCTATTAGAATTTACTATAATATAGGGTTTCTTTTATCCGGCCTTTAACGTATACTTCGTACGTATAGTACTATTAAGTATCTTTCATCCCGTCGACTATATCTTCTATCTTAACGAAGTTTTCCTCCCCTAAATACCTTATACGCTCGTACTAAAGCCTTATCTTCGGATTAATTAAATATAAAATTAAAGCTTATTAAATAATATTAGTAGTCTATAAGACAAATAGATTACCGAAGCGGATAGTTTGGATACTTATACTGCCTTTTTCAATATACTAATAATTTCTAAATAGGATTATATCGGTATTATAGTTAAGGAATTAAGTTATAGAAATTAAATTAATACTAAAGTTAAGAGTAAAGAGGATATTATTAAATCGAACTATAGTAACTATACCGTTAAAAATATATTTCTTTTCAACTACCCTAATGCCTAATATAGGAACCTTCATACTGCCGATACCGGTAATAGATCCGCTATTTACTATAAAAGTAATAAAATTATTCCGAACGGTCGTTATATATTATCCGTAGCCTAAATTAAGGAAATATATCGTTTAAAAGGAGTAAAGGTTTTTTATCCTATTTTGAAATATATTATTAAAAGTAGAGATAATATTCTTCAATCTAATTATAAATAGGGAAGGATAAAGTAGAAATAGATAGGATAATAGGCCCTATATTTACAATAAAAGCCGTCTAAGTTAGGGTTATTACTATAAGAATTAATATCGAAAATAAATTTCTATTCTTTTTCTTCTATTTACGGGCATTATACTCCTTTTTCAATTCTAGGTAGAGATCCTAATACCCCTCCTTATTATAATACTTCTTATTATAATAGGTATAAAATTTACTACGAAGGTTATTAATTAAAAGTATTAATATTATACTCTTCTTTCTCGCTAATATCGCTACCGCGTTATTATAATTACCCTCGGCGCTAATACGTATAAACTCGCCCTTAACGGAACGGATTATATTTTAGAAAGAAGGTAGCTTCTTATTATAAGTAGCTTAAAAATTAATTTTCTAAGCGCTATACTATTTTTAATTAAGCGTTTATAATAATTTTAAAATTAATTAATTCTCGGGTAGTTTATACTCCGTACTAATCGTAGTATATTCCTTTTCTAGGGATAAGATCTTCTAATCTAATATTCTAATTCTATCGAAATTAGCGAATTTTAAATTATCCTATTCTTATTAAATTTATTATAAAGTATTAATACTTTCGTCTAAATATTCTTCTTTAACTTTAATAAAGAACTTAATTATAATTATCTATCCCTTTAATAATCTTTCGGTAGTTTTACCGAAAGTTGTATAAAAGATTTTAATATAATAACGTTATTTATTTCTCTAAACCTTTAGAAAATCGATAAGGACCTTATCCTTAGTAAAGTAGGTTTTTATAATATTATAACCGCTTATAACGTCGATTATAAACGATTAGAATCGATTCTAAACTTTATAATTATCCTTTCTATTTAATTTCGGACTGGTATTAATATTAATACTAATTAAGGAAATCGGATTAAATATAATACTTAGGCCTGTAATAATCGGGATAATATATATAATTACCGGGATTATAATTCTAATACCGGTACCGCTTATATTATTGTTGCTAAATTCGTCCAGAGTATTAATTCTATTTATTTATTTATTAAAAGCGTCGAATTATTCGTTAAGGGCCTTAATAATACTTTTACGGTCTTTATTATTATTAAATCTAGTACGTAGAATTATATTAATAAGGTTATTAATTATTTATTGTATAAAATTATTAAGAATATTATAAAAATAAGTTCTAAATTAGAATAGAGAGTCTATTTATATACGGGAATTTATCTCTAAATTTAAAATTCTACCGGTATTTAGGGATCTAACTTCGAAATCGAAAAATTCCCTATTATTTAATAGCTCAACCTTACTAGCTATCTCTATTTCGAAGTCTTTTAATACTATAAACGGGGTCCCGGTAGGCACGAAAGTATTATCCTCATTATCTATAGAGTCCTATAGGTTCCTATAACGTAATAAGCACTTAATAATTTTAATTAGCCGTAGAAATTCATTTTATCTTATAGTATATATAGCGGTTAGCGGTTAAATAAGACGCCCGGAACCAATTTAGGAAGAATTTTATTAATAATTACCTTAATTACTACCTTTACCTACGTCCGGACCGTTATTTACTTCTATTCTAAGACAAAAACGAATTAGCGGTCTATTAATAGAATAAAGGGATAAATACCCGTATTTTAATATAATTTTCTATTTGATTTACATTATCTTTATTATTTTAAATAATACGAAGGAAACGGGATAGAATATTTAATATTTATCCCGGCTTATTAGAATACTATAAGGCCGGAATTAAGTTCGTTTATCGGATAAATGTATTATTCCGATATATTAAACTAGAAGCGGCTTAGTAGTTTACTAGCCCGTAATATTGGTATAGCTACCGCTTAGCGGGAGCCGGGCTTATAACCTATCAAAATATATATAAAAGAGTAGGAGAAAAATTATAATATATTCAATAAGAATTAGTAGACTACGATATAATTGCCTTCCTTTTATGCCCGCTTGCCTTGACTACCCTTGAGACACCCTTGTCTACCATGTACCGGTACGTCGGGTGAGGCTCAAGTTGAAGCTCTACGTTACGTGTGATCATGACTTTCAGCACGTTATGCCGTGAGAATCAAACTTGCCGGGGGCAAGATGTGAAATTTACAACTTGGTGTAACTTTACGGTAAACAAACGGCCCTTAAAACCCCCCCTCCTCCTCCTTCTTCGCGTCCCCGCTCTCTCCCTCTCTCACTTCTTTCCTCTCACAACACTCCATCGCGTCAAGGCTGCCGTTCCACCCCCGCCTTCGTAAACATCCCTCTACAACACAACATCAAGCCTTCCTTCCTCTCGGCCCATCTGGGTCTTTGTTAACCGCTCGATCTTCAGTCGCTACTGCGTAAGTATCTCGTCGCGTCCGCCCTCAGGGAATCAGCTTTACTAGAGGTAACAATGAAAAGTGAGCTAGAAGTCAAGCCGTTCCATCTCAACGCCCAAGATGACCCCATACACCGCGGAGTGGATGCTCGCCGAGGCCGACGCCAAGATGAACAGCAATGACTCCACCCCGAAGGCCCTCAAGCTCGTTCCCATCCCGGAGCTCAAGGAGGATCTGTCCAACTGCGACCACTGGTACCATGCCGTGGGCTTCCACCTTGAGTACTACGGCCTGCTTGACTTGGTTCAAAGCATGAAGATTGAGTATCCGGAGGGTCCCCTGCCTGAGCATTTCAAGACGGCAGCCAATTGGCACCGTTGGCAGCATCACTGTCTCCACGCGTACTCGATCATCTATTCTCAAGCCACGAAGGTTCTTGAGCAGGGCTCTATGTGGCTGAAGGGATGCAACGGCATGTCCAACTACTGTCCTTATGAACTTATCAAAATGATTAAGGAATACAAGGTGCAGGTGGAGGTTCGCGCCTAAACCCCCTTTCAGCAAATGAGCTAGTCGAGCATCTAGCCAAACCAATCGACTACCAAGCATTGTGTGACGGACATCACCGAGTTCTGCTGGGAGTTGGGCAATATAACAATGGGGTTCTCATTTCCAGATTAGAATTCGTTATGTTTTGCTCAAGAGGTTCAGTTCAGGGCACTGAGCTAGCACAAGTTCGGTTCGACAATCGGCGGTCACTCACGGAGGAAATGACACTGATGGCAACGACATTGATGGGAGGGCGCACAACTTTCATTGACTGGCTGAAGAGGGGAAAGGGTTTCTATCTTGATGGTGATGGGGTGAGCTAAAGCCATTGTTGGAAGGAAAGAAAAACCATGTAGCAATCGCAGCCACAGATAGGCTCCTCTTAAGCTGAATGGACCGGTTGTTACTACACTTTTTCCCAAAACATGATGAGAATCACGTCTCTTTCCTCTCGGACATCATATAGCCTATTCTTTCCTCCATTCATCGCTGATCCACCGCTTTGACGTCATGGTTCCCTTCGATGTGCCTTCCTGAACTTCCGTTCACTTGTAACCTCAGATTCGGTACCGACTCGATATTCAGTGGCTCCTCTTGTGTTGACACCTGTAGACGGCCGGCAGTCCGAACTAACCACGTGGGACGGCAAACGATTTTGATCTCCCAGGCAACGCCGCAACCCCTCCGTCGCACTCGTTGCCGTGGCCATTCATTGTGCAAGAAATTCACTGCCCGCTTGTTCGCAAGGGAAGGTGATTCAACCTTTGGGCCGCCCATTCCTTTCTTCCTCTAGCATCACCCAATCGACAGCCATTTCATCATCTGTCTCTCACTGTCCCCTTTCACCTTGACGCAAAGGCACACCCATCCACTGGGATTCGTTGAGGTGAGATTCGAACTTCGTGTCACAAATCCTCGTCTTCTTCCGGCTCCCTCCTTTCATCGATTCGCGTCAGAAGTCACCTGCTGATATTTCGAATCCAGTGAAGATCTCGTGACAGTCGTCAGTCACCATGAACTCAACTCCCCAACGTCCGTCGAAGGATGATCCCCACCACCCGCTCAACCTCCTGCCGATCCCCGAGCTGAAGGCGGATCTTTCGAACTTTACGCAGTGGAGACATGCTCTGTGGTTCCATCTTCTATACAACAGGTTGGCACAGTACGCCAGTGTCACCAGGAAACCTTCTACGGAGGAAGAGCGCCAGATCCAGGAGATGCATTCCATGCATGCTTATTCTCTCATCGCTGCGAAGATTGAGAACATCGCCCCTCTCTTTGAAAAGGTCATGGGAAGAGAGTTGTTTCACAACGAGTCTGGGTTGCTCCACTACCAGCCGGACAAGCTTTGGGACGACATCCTTGAGTTCCGGCGCCTCACCCGTAACCCCGGTGCTTAACTCTCGCGGATCGCCACCCCCGACTTGCAGCAGAAGTCCAACATCTCGCATGCACGAAAGCCCTCCTACGCGATCAACAACCGATGGAGGGGCTACCAGCACTTGTGATGTTCGAGCTCAACAAGAACCGGATGGTTTCTGGTGGCGGGGATTCCAGCAGACCTGGATACAATGCTCATCAGCTTCAGAACAGCTGTGGCAGGAGTGGTGGAAGCGATGACTGTCTCAGGTTTCATAATGGCAGAAGAAATTTGGAAGAACAATGTGGTCCGGTGACTTGGGATCTGCATGGCAGAAAATGTATCTGCTTTACGACGCGCTTTTAGATACCAGGCTCGTCCCTGACAAAATTATTGAGACCCAGTTGTCTTGCCGAATAGTTGTGAGAACAAACCGAACACGTTACCGTCAGTATATTATACCTTGGGTATACTCTTATTGCGCATCCAAGCGTCTTTATTATACTTTTAAACCTAAATTCTAGGTATTTCTTGGAAGGAAATATGGCTAAGGAACTCTAGCCGATGTGTTTTCGAATTATCGTAATCCTTATAACGGCCTTATTTTTTTCTTACAACGAGCGGTATTAGACTGTCCGTATTTGGTTTCTCCTTACGACCGTTTGCTTGCTTAGTTGGCTGATCGCCCGCAAAAGCTACGGCTAAAGGTCTCATCAATTTTGTCATGGACGAGCCAGGCTACAGGTAGGTCAAGTTCAATGGATCCCATTTTGACCTTCCAACGAGCATGTTCTCTCTAGGAAAGGATACCTATGATAGGTCCTGACACAAAGCCTTTCTTGTCTACCTTACCTATGAGCGGACACTTGTCCACCTCTGTTTTGAACTAAGACTTGTCCACTGCTTGCCTTTGTGCATGTGTGTTTGGTGAACTCCCAAGAAGTTTCTACTACTTTCAGGGAATTAAAGCAGAATTTTCCGGGCTATTGCCCGAAGTGACTGGAAGAAAGGGACAAAAGCAACCGCGGGTATTTAACTCCCCACCATCACGGTCCCAGGGCACTTGGCGTAGACGCTAGACGTTCCACTATTGCCCATTACTCTTCACAATCGCCTCGAACATCATGAACTTAGAGCCAGAGCCTTCAGCTGTCCCTATCGTAAGTATCCTCTCGTCCCTCTCATGTAGTCCCAGCAGCCATCAACCCCCCCTCACTAACCCCTCAACCCACCCATCCAGAGCCTTCTCCCCAGAACTCCATCACCACCCGGCCTCACGGACACGTCTTGGGCCCCAGGAAAGCACGACCCAGAGGACAAAGCCCTCGCCCTGATCCCCATCCCCCATCTCACCCGGGACCTCTCCAACCACAACCAATGGCTACACGCTCTCTGGTTCCACATCGTCTACCACCGACTGGTCGGCTTTATTCTGCCGAGCAACAAAGGGCCAGTAAGATACCGAGAGTGTCCGGAAGCGGAAGACAAACATAATTGGGATCGTAGACATCTGCATACGTATGCGATTGTGTTTTCGAGCATTGGAAGAGAGGTCCTGGAAGATATGGCGCTGGATCGTGGCCTGAGGTTCGATCCGTTTGATGATCGCGACTATTGGGCGCATGAGCTTATGCACAAGGTGGAGGTGTATAAGGAGTTGATAGAGGAGAGGATGGCGGGCGACTCGGATGAGTCGGATGACGACGTGGTGCCGCCTGTTGAGGACGTGTTGCTTGCCGAATTGAGGATGTGGACGTCGATTGATGGGGTGTTTGATTGAAGATTGAAGGAGATTGGTTGGGGACTTGGGTTTGGGAAGGATAATGGGGAGTGTTTGGCCTGTCAAGGCAGCTTGATGCCAAACTGTCTTGGTAGTCCATTTTAGAACACCACACAAGAGGAACTCGCTGCATCATCGCCGACACGTGATTCGGGCCGTGACGGGAGAGTTGAAGCTCCTGCAGGACGTTGATGCCTGATACCTCTCGGAAGGCAGGTACTGAGGTAGGCACCTGCAGCAAGCCACGTACAAACACCCGATTACGTCCTCGTTTGTCTTCCCCGCTCCAGCCACGAATTTCTTCCTTTTCCAACTCCCAGCGAGCACCTTTCACCAGTTCTCGTTGCCTCATCTCTTACAACTTCTTTCCAGTGCTTCACCATCACAACGTTACCGGACTCTCTACACCTTGGGCTTGAGGTGTATCTTCCTCTAAAGCCGCGAAATCTTCGACTGCGTAAGTGGGATGGCACATCTATTCTTCCAGTGAATGGTAAGTGAGCTGTGAGGCGGACATCGTTAACCAAAGAATACAGGCAAATATGAGCAAAACGATGGAATTTCCCGCCGCTTTGAATACTTCCTTGGCTCTAAACCTCCTTCCGATTGTTAAGCTCCAGGATAATTTTGTCGACTTTGAGGAGTGGGAGCACTCTGTTCGCTTCTACCTTCGCTACCACAAGCTTCTCGCTTTCATTGGGGAGGACGAGGGCGGCCCCTTTGGCTACGATCTACTGAAGAAGGACAAATCCGACGACGTTCTTCATCGTCGCTTATTTGTGTATTCCCTCATTTGGAAGTCGGCCGAGGCAGTTCTCTGCGGCTCGTCGTACTCGAACAGGGCACTCATCAGAGATAAGGTGCATCAGAACCGCGAGCATGATCCGGAGCTGCTCTGGGATATTCTTCGTACCCACGGAGTTTATGTTCGGAACCCGAAGCCGCAGCGTTGTGCCGAAAGGTAGAAAAGAGGAAGCAAAAGCTGGTACGATCGCAGGATGATGAAGGTCAAAGGAACTCACCAAATCGCCACAGTATTCTTACATGGTCAAACCATAGAGGTAGTCTCGCAATAAGGAAGAACTTCGACCACTTTTCGCCCTCTAATTAGTCAGATGCATTTCCTTGGGGTAGTTTGGGGTAGATCGGAGGAAGTGCAGCTCAGTGCAGCGACTTGCATGTGCATGTGAAAATAAGAAAATCCAGGCAAACGCAACACGAGGGCAGTAAGCCGGTGTGCTTAGGTACCTGAACCCGAATACCTGTACTGCATACAACTGGGCTACCGCGCATACGAACTGGACCTCAGGAAGAATCGACGTCAAGGTACCTACGTACGTAGGGGGCCGAGCCTTCAAAGTTCCGCATATAAAGGCCTTTCCCCGTTTGCCTCCTCCTCCCCGACCACAAACCCCTCCCTTTCCCACCTTCCACCACGTCACGGCCCCCTCAACTTCCACGGCTTTGGCAAGCTTCACCACCTCATCCAACCGCGCCGCCATCCTTTGAGATCTCCCTCTGTCTGTCGCGTAAGTCGCCGAACATTCTCCTTGTCTACAGATACATCTAGCCGACTTCTGGACGTTGCTAATGTCTGAATGGAAAGTGATTCGCGTGTCAATATGAGCATCCTGGCCCAACTGCCCGCCAGCTTGGAGTTGGACACCACGCTAGCCCTCAAGTTCATTCCGGTCATTGAGCTTCAGGCCGATGTCAGCAACTTCAATGAGTGGGAGCATTCCGTCCGCTTCTATCTGGACTACCACGGTCTTTACGGTTACATCGACCCCAAGTTCGAAATTCGCAAGAATCTTGCCAGGGACTCTCCTCGTGACTCGTATATTCACCACTCTCCTACTAGAGATTCCTCTGTCAGTCGCGTTCATCGCGATGGCTTGTTCGTGTATTCCCTCATTTGGGAATCGGCCAAGGCAGTTTTGCCCCGACTGAGCAAAGAGCTGAGCAACAAGCTGTATGGAAACCACCAGCATGATCCGAAGCTGCTGTTCGAGGTTCTCCACGACCACAGATCTTTGCACAAGCCACAGGGTCTGACGGACCGGGAGAAGGTGATTAAGGTAGAGGTACCTAGAGATAAGGAGTGGATGTTCCCTCGGATTCAACCCAAGCGGATGAAATGCCCCCTTGATCGCCACTGTTCTCTGGATTTAGCAGGACATAGCGGAAAACACCACCATGACTGATAGGTCAGTACCAGTCAAAAAATACTGTCACCTCCCCCACCCATGCATTTGCATCAACCACCCGCCCACTTCCTATCTTCTATTATAGCTCCCTCAATTTCCATCCAAAATAAAAGCTCAATATATGATATTGATCAGAAATCCAAGGCCATCAGCTTAATGGTGGCAGTTTTTACCAAAGTCTAGTTGTTCAGCTGCAATTGCAGCCTAAATTTGAAGAGTCTTTAAGGAATAACATCTAATGAAGCATATCCAAAGTTCAAAGGGCTGTTAACAAAACCAATCCTTGAAGACACTTTCTAAAAATAAGTATAGAGGAAGATTAAATGAGTTAAAAGAGTTTGGAGTTTTTAAAAGATTGAAAAGAATCCCCAAAAGATTTTGGTTATTCTAAGAAATTTTGGTTGCATCATCCCAAAATTGGTGTAAAAACATCAAATGCAGAATGCATCTAGGACATCACCAAATTTCCACATCAACGGATGCACTTGGTATAAAATAGAATTAAAGGTGTAAAAGGACTTCTAAAAGCTTTATTTATCTATCGAAAACAAAGGGAAAACCTAATCAATGCTAAAGATATTTTTTACTCTTTAAACAATAGTCTTCTAAAATATTATTAAAGTTTTAGAGCATCTACTGCAACAGCACCACCATAAGGCCTCCAATATCAAAACTTACAACGGAAATGGAGAGTATAGAGTATTACCTACCAAATGCAACTTAAACTATTAAGAAATATCTAGTTTTGGTGGCGGAATGCACTCTTGAACTTTGGTGTTAAATGTCGTGCATTGGGCATCTGGGGGTGGTGACAGTATTTTTTGATTACGAGTTTACCTTTAAAGGCATACCTGAAGCTAGTGAAAATGTGAAATGCCAAGCTTGATGCTCATTATAGTTTTGCATCACCCTGAATGGAACACTTTGGCACTCCGAACCGCATCATCAACCACAATTTGTGAGACGAACGACGACTTTATGCATGGGAAAAAGAGAGAGGAGGTACGGAAGCCGCGGTTGCCCAGAATGGAATGTTAGACGGAAGTGCTGGTGAAAGGAAGCATAGTGAATGGTTGCTAAGGAAGGAACGGCCGGGCCAACAAATACGTCATCGTCAGTGTCTCCCCCACCACAAACTTCTTCCTTTTCCAATTCCCACCTGTCAACGCGTCAGGGTCCCTCTTCATCCTTTGCATCCTTGGGAGCTCTCACCACCAAGCCGTCGCGCCCACGCACCCTTCTGTCTTCAGCCTCGAAGATAAGCACCCCTCCGGCTTGTAACGTCATCCGTCGCGTAAGCTGCATTCCGCGCTTCTCGTCTCGTTGATCTCTAGCTTTAACTGACATGAACGTAAAGTGAGCCCAAGATCATTCCAGTCATCCCCGACCGAGCCGACCAGACGAAGATGAGCACTGCGACGGACCCCGGCGCTAACCTGGATACATCCAGGGCGCTCAAACTCATTCCTGTTCCTGAGCTAGCCGAAGACATGCACAACTTTTACCAATGGATGCACGCCGTCAAGTTCCATCTCACCTATCATAACCTGGACTATTTGATTCGGAATAAGAAGATCGAGAACGATGCTGGATTTGATGTCAAGAGGGAAGAGGGTTATGGTGCCGCCGGCCCCGTAATCTCCAACGATGACTTTCGTCGTCGCATGCTCGCGTACTCAATCATCTGGTCTTCGGCCCAGCGAGTTATCCCCAGGGCGAGCAAAATATTCGAGAACAATCTGTACATCCCTGATCAGTTTGATCCCAACAACCTCTGGTTTTCGATTCTGGAATACTGCTTTTCGGGCCCTTGTCCCCTGCCTTGTCCCTGAACTTGGCACCTTTTACCTCAGCTCAGGTCAAGACGAGGAAGGCCTGTTCTCGGAGACATGGATACCTACCACCCGGCAACTCGTATGTTCTTCGGCGCATCGCGAATATCATCTCACTCGCCGCGCTAGGCGACTCAGGGTTTCGGTAATGCTGAGTGCAGGGGAGTTACTTGATCAGAGGTACCAAGCGGGGTCTTCCTCGATGTCTTTGCTGCATGGAAAATATCTTGAGGGAACTGTCACGGAAGACTCATAGTTGGAGGACGGAATCACAATAAGACGGGAAGAACGACCATGTGAAGAAGGGATTCAGCGTTGAAACTTTCATGGCGTAGCTAAGACAATTGAAAGAGGAACGACTTCCCCTACCTTCCGCAGGACTTCCATCATTGATCCAACCCGTAAGCGTGAGATATCTTGATCCTGATCTTTTTCCTTTGGGAAGTGTGAATGAAACTCCTGTAGGTGCCTAACAACCGCACTTTGGGAAGGAGGAATCCAAGCGAAGGGCAGCTTTATGCCTGAAATAGAGCAAGGTCGTGCTTGACAATTCTGGATGCCAGGGAGATGAATCAAAGATGCCTCTGCTTTGCTTCGCCTCTCCCTAAGAGAACTCTGGCCTTCCGTTCGCTCAATTACCTTCTCACGCGTAAATCCCGGCCGTACCTGTCTACATTTGTACCTGCGTAGCCCACGACTGGCCGACTGCCACGCCGGTGAGACCGGCCACCGAGTGACGGGAGAGAAGCATCCCCCACCAAAAACCGGCACGGGCCCGGGCACGGCCAGCATTCCAGCGGCAGGACCTTCCCGCTCCCCAAGCCACTGGGACCATATAAGCCCTAGAGTCCAGACCTTCCAACACCCCCAGTAGCCGATATGGTAGTGTGCTGGGGCAGAAAACGCGTTGGTATTTTCGTAGGTTGCAGCTGGTCTCGGATTCAACTCCAGGCTTGGGCAGCTGAGCTTTTTGTTTTTTTTTGCTTTTTTTTTTTTGCCTCCTTCCTGGCTACCACTACTTTGCGAACCATTCTGTTGTTTTCATGCGCCGTTCCCCGGAAACAAACCGCGCGCGTATCACTCTGTGTTCTTTCACACAACCCTTCTCGCTGCGCAGATATCAAATCCATCCTCCTTTGCACCTCCAACGGCGTCAAGAACCCCTACTTCTCACACGTCTTGAAAGGTCTTTACCGGTTCAACCTGTGAGGATTCAATTCATTCGCGTGCCGTGAATGGTGAAAGTCAAGCCCTCATTGTGAAGAATACCTACACAGTATGCTGGAATGACGAATGGATATGATGAAAGGATGGAAGGTGTTGGAAGTCCGTGCTCTGGGTTCATGTCCCTTCACTGGGCTTCTGGTCCCATTCACTGGCACTCCCCTCCTGGTAATATTTCTAGGCCGTCCGGGCTTGGTTTCGTCTTTTTCCTCACCGGTTACCTCTACAAGGTCAAGCCGATTTTTTGTCGTCATCTTCCTACCTCCGTGATCAGAAGGACGCAGTCGACCCTCACCCTCAACCCTCAACTTGAGCTCAACTTCATTTGCAAGCCCGCAGCTTCATCATTTGCGAAGCTCTCGCCCCCGTAAGTCACCGCCACGTCCCCCCTCCCCGTCATCATTTTGGTTCCCTTCCGCTAACACGAACGCAAAGTGAGCTCATCCTCACCCCCCCTTCCATCACCAACATGGACCTAGACCTCCACGACCCCGACAACGACGCGCTGACGCGCTTTCCCATCCCAGCCCTCGACGAGGATCTCAGCAACTACTACGCCTGGCAACACGCGGTCTACTTCCACCTCCGCTACCACGGAGTCTTCTACTTCATCACCGGCCACGAACAAAGTCGCTGGGAGTTGCGCTGGCAGGACCTGCACATGGACGAGAACATGAACGACCAAAACGCGCAGCCGCCTACCAAACACGACCGCAAGAACTACCAGCGTCGCAACATGCATGCGTACTCGATCGTGTTCTCTAAGATCGGAAACATCGTCCCGAGACTCCTTGAGGCAGGTTGGGATGGTGACAGAGATTCGTTTGGGTTTCGGACGGATTTGCTCTGGAACAGGATCCAGGAGCTGAGGAGGATGCAGCATGAGCAGCAGGACCGGGCAGCTTCGCATCTGGGTAATCATTCGTCGCGCGCGATTAGTTTGACGGATGATGAGTGAGAAGCTGTGCTGGAGGCAAGCAGGGTACTGTCAGCGTGGTCACTACAAGCGAGGAGCGTGGGGGATGGATGATGCATCTTGCACAACAATGGAGAGCTCTTTCGGAGGCAGCAGTTCAGTGTCAGCATGGACATCACAAGCGAGCCGCATAGAAGATGGATGCATCTTGCACAGCAATGGACGACATCTGGCTACATCGTCGTCATACGGAAGGAGGGACTGTCACTGGCGGGCGACTTCAAAGTTCAAACTGGGGAACTATTCATTGCCTTGAGTTGTCAACAGAGCAAGGTAGATGCTTCCTCTTGTACAATAAACCCAAGCTTCATTGACTGCCCACTGCCCTTGAATCTTTTTCCAATGTGATCTTCATGGTTCGTTTGTTGTCCTTTGCTACCTCTCACTGCTTGACAGTTCGCGGCCATTCCGTAGGTACTCATCATTGTGAACGCTTGCAAACTCAGTCCAGGGTATATGTTCATCCTTTGGACAGAATTGAGTGGGAAATGGATGAAGGCAGATGTAGCCGTCGATGCCGATTGTCTGGTGGTGTTGTCATGATAGCGCTGTTACCGGATGTTGGCTTTAGTGGATTTAGCGCTGTTATGGGACACGCTGGGTTGACAGTTGTGTACTTCCGTGGCTAAGGACACTCATTTCTTGACCATGAAAATTAGACCTGGCGATAATTACAACTGCAGCTGAACTTTTCGACGATTGTCAGAGTCGTCCTTTACAACTCACTATTACGGTGTAGAAATGCTTTGAATTATGTTTCCGTTGAGTGTCCCTTCCTATTCATGTACCTCTGTCGTGAACATCAGCAGGGTCCTAAACAAAGTGTGGTCCACTAACGGCCAGCGCTACTGCGCTATCGCATTCCCACCAAAAATTGCAGTGACCGAGATAGCGTGTCATCACTTCTTCAACCTTTTGCCATGGTTTCCTAGTATCCCTCATCATGCAGTGGCTGCCAGTATTTACATACACAGATGTACCCATGCTGTGCACCATGTGTCCCTCCTTCGTCGCGACCAAGACGGCGTGGCTAAAACATGAGCAACTTCTTCGCGCAATAGCAAAGATGTGACCCCTCCCTACTACGCTACAACATGGTCCTTAACATCCTCCAACATCATGGCAAAGTCATCCTCGTCGAAAAGCACCGAGGCATTCCACATCTTGCTCGAATGGGTCAGCCATCTTCCCTGCACTTGTCTTGACCGCAGGCTATGGAAGCGTATGTGGTCATCATCGTTGAGGTCATCCTCATCAACGCCTACACTCCTCATGATCTTAGGGTGAACCTCAATTCCAAATGTACGGAGACGACGGCGCATTTGGATGTACTCATGCTTCTCGAATTTGGCATCCTCCCAGAGGTACCAGTGGTTGAACAAATGAAGCAGCATGCGGTCCTTGAGTGAATCGGAGCGTGTGCCGAACCTGATGTACCGGGTAATGTAATTCCACAACTCCTGGGGGTCGAAGTTGTAATCGTCATCGTACGCTCTCAGACCAGCGCTGAGCAGCTCCGGCATGACGTTGTTGATTTTGCCGCTGAGAATGGTGAAAGCATGTGCGCGCCGTCTACGCCAGGAATCAGGAGACTCAACGTCGGAATTGGCCTGTCCCTTCTCGTGGGTTCCATCAATGAAGTCCAGCAGACCATGGTGGTTGAGATACAGTCGCACAGCATACTTCCAGTCCTCGACGTTATAAACGCCAGTAAGCTTTGGAATAGGAGGGAGGAACTCCACATGCGGCGAGGTGTTGCCAGAGAGTGAGAGGCTGGGCGGTTCAGGAGTTGGGCATCGGCCTGGAATGGGATTAGCGTCCCGTTAGTCCGCTGTCACTGTTGCGGAAAATACGATAGACTTACTAGGTGAGGAACTGCCTGTAATTTGGTGATCCAACATCTTCACGAAGGTCTGTCGATGTGACTAGGACGAGGCTTTCTGTGCTTCTTGAGGATATCTCTCGCGGAAAGGATGCCTGAATGTTGGGTGCTTATTGGGAAAGAATGGCCGTAACTGGCGCGAGGGGGGTGGCTGGACAGCAGGATCCGCGTGACAAAAAGCACTCCGAGATTCTCGCTTGCCGTCTTGGGGAAGGCAGGTCTTGTTGTTTGCTGAGAGGGGGTTTGGACAGCCGAAGCCTTCGTATACCGTACTCACTTGCCGAGAACGCCGTGGATCGTGGACATGCAACAATCAGAATGTCCAAGGCTCCAAGCCGATCGATGTTGTGTGAGAGGAAGCGATAACACAAGGGAAGAAGAAAACGGGAAGTGAAGGGACGAAGGGCGGGGAAAAGGTGGCGAAGTGCGGCAAAAAGGTTTTTAGGAGAGACGGTTAGGTGGAACGTTGGAAGGAGCGTTTGGCTAGTCACTGACCAGTTTGGAGGAAGGAGCAGCTATACGGTGTAAATACAAGGTACTACCTAAAGTTACAGACAACTCACCCACCTCCCGTCTGAAACCGCAGCGCCTCAAGCAACACAGCCACCCAAGTCCCTGGTTCTCGCCGTTGTGCCAACGGACACGATCAAAGATCAATCCTCATATACCGATCAGTCGGTAAATGTCCCCCCACATAAACCGAACGCAGCTTCGGCGGTGTTCCCATTTCTGCCAAATTATGTGTGACTACCGCCCGGTAACTGTGGAGATCCCGCACAGCCGGATACACGCCCGGATTCGCGGCGCGTGGGAGGTATCGATCCACGTACTGCTGACGGGTGTAAACGAACATGTCTGACAGCTTCAGATATCTCAACTCCTTCAGCTGCGGAAGACACGACAGTTTCTGTCCTTGGCCGAACATCTTGATCCAGGCTGCCTCGTCGGTTCTCAAGGGAACCATCATTTGACACCACTCAAAGTGCTGCAGCGTTTCTCGGTGCGCGAGCAGGATGGTGTTGATGTTGTGACTTTGGGTGAACAGGCCCCATCCTCGGCCAATGAGAAGTTTCACGCTCAGCCCATCGACGTCGAGTCCGCTGTAGAGTCGGAGCTTCCGAAGACGCTTGGTAGGCTGGAGCCATATGTAGAGTTCATGTGGCTCGACTCCTCGACAGCGCCCGTTGTCTGGAAGATGAATCGGGCCATCATCGACCAGCGTCAACTCTTCGAGGGTTGCAGGACAGGGAGGTAAGTTACTCGCTGTTGGATTCAAGGAGCAATGTCTGAATGAGGACACGTCCATGTCAAGTACCGTTAGGAACTTGGCCACATCTTGTTTGTACTCCACGGTGTAAGGCCCTAGATTCTCACTTGCAGCAGGGATGAGACCCATTGCGTAACGGAAAAGAAATGACGTGGATCCAGTTCCACTTGCTGTGAGTCGAAGTGTGCGTAAATTCGGAGAAAAGAAGATAGCAATCTTGAGAGCGATGTTGCATATCTGTTCGAAAACTCTGTCGTCCATGATGTACCACAGATTCCCTTGCGTATATTGCATTAGCCGTACCAAATGCAACAGGTGGCCCAAATCAGGAAAAGACTTCATGTCTGGTACCTTCAGGACTTGCTGAAAGTTATACATAAACGGGTTTTCCAGTCCTAGTCTCTCCGTGGCCCATTGCCTATGGTATTGTGTACGGCCCCCACAGTGTTCGCCATCACACCTGCATGCGTGGAATCCTTCGTCGGGAAGCTCGCAACTGGAGACAAACTGAGAGTCGATTCCCAGCCACGTGATATGTGGGCGGATTTTGGGGTACAGGGCCAAACATTTGGCTAGATTGAGAAGGCATTTTGCATTTGGGACTGATATCTTTTCAAGCAGCTTCATGCGCGCAACTGGAGATATGTATTTCTTGGACACCAGTGACAGGCTGCATAATGCTCGGCGTGAATATAGGTACGGCAGCGTGTCGACGGGGCCAGTCAGTAAAAAGACCTCAGCAGGTGAGTTCGGATTATAGATGTAAGAATCCGTAGTTCGGGTTTTTTTGAGGTACTTCTTGGGGGGCTTGGGGTCCAAAGCTTTACATATCATTTCTATGATCTCTGTAGGCAGCCTCTCGAGGTACGACTGGCCAATGGGCCATCGTGCTTTCGGGGTTGTCTCTGCCATGGCGATGTGTTTCGAATGATGACAACCTTGGAACTGAAAAGACGGGGTAGATATGGCCTATTGGGAACTAGTTATTGCGTTAAATAAGTAGCGAAATAGGCATTAAGTGTAGGTTGGTAGGTGTATACCTCTGTCCTAGGTCCGGGGCGCTGGGGTATATGCCTCTCTTCCAACACAAACACTGAAGAACGACGAGTTGGCGAATTTGACTTGAAGATGTAGTGGAGGATGGGCGAGATGTAGAGGTGATGATAGCGTCTTATAT
Organism: Neurospora sp. CHS-2018b; assembly: GCA_009806015.1. Taxonomy (NCBI): domain Eukaryota; kingdom Fungi; phylum Ascomycota; class Sordariomycetes; order Sordariales; family Sordariaceae; genus Neurospora; species Neurospora sp. CHS-2018b. The sequence continues at coordinate 1,606,796 of RAOV01000010.1, read as the reverse complement.
GTTTGGTATCGTCGCCGTTTGATATTGCCGGTTCGCAAGCCAAAGATTAAAGATGAATGAGTGTGATGCGTCGCTAACAAAGCTGGGGCAAACCTTGCAGCGCAGACGATAGTGGGGTAGCTTCATCATACTGCTAGAATCACGGTGTGAGTTCAGAAAGAACAGGTCCAAACATGATGATGTGGTCGGGATCCGTTGTCGATGGAGAATTGGGGTGTTCATTGTAGGGGAAAGGCAAAAGGAAAGAAAAAGCGGGAAGATTTGAATGGATGTTCAAGAGAGGAGAAGGAACATTGAAGAAGAGAAAAAAGAATGTTGAAGAGAAAAATATAGAAGTAGACAGTCAGCCAGGAACAAGAGGCAGTTGCCCTGAAAAGACGTGCTGAGGCAGGTGCTGAAGCACGTGCGTGTGGAAACGACCTGAAGTTACTGGAATCCAACCAGCAGAGATGAAGTAAGGCGGAATAAAAAGCTATGAGCTGAACAACAGCTCAAAGGTTGGCAATGGGAGATGACGCCACGAGCTGGGACAAGATCGGTGTTGCGATTGTCGTCGTTTGACGTTTTGCCGCTTGGCTGGCCCGGTGGTGACCACGCCAGTATGCGAAAAGAAGAGACATGGTACCATGGTGAGGAACATGCGATAAGTAAGAGAGGGGGAATGGATTTAAGTAGGTACCGAGAACATAACGGCACTCTGAGAACGAACGCTCCTCAATTGAGTGTCGAGTAATGAATGTTGAAGAGGAAATGGAAGAGGACAAGACGAAGAGAGCTGCGCAGAAATGGTCTGTGCACCCACGTGCTGAACTGCCTGACTGCTTTCCAAATCCAGACAGGGTTAGGGTTTGCACCCTTGACACCAAGAACAACTCCTTCCAGGGGTCGGCTCTCGGATGAGGTCCCCGAGACAAAAGGAAGGTGATCCCGGCGAGGCACCAATATCTTGTATCGAAATCTTATTTCTTCAAGGTACAAGCTGATGATATCCGAGAAACCATCTGATAAACACCACTTGCTTTACATCTTTGTGGTTTTTCACGAAGTAAACAAACTGAGTTTCCCCTCATCCGCCGTCAGTAGCAGCAGCAGTCCGCGCTATCCGATGCAACAATGAATCTGGCTCCACATGAACCACAAATCCTGGGCCTTTGGGCGACCAACGATTAAGTGAACCGGGGGCTCATATCCAACGAATGTTTTTCGTATCGTTCGATCGTTTCGTTGTTTCGTCGGCTCGGTTCGTCGCTTTGTTGTACGCTTGTAGCCGGACGTTTTACAGTTTGACCGCGCGTTCAAACCGTTCGTTGCCCGCCTTTTTATTTTTCTCCCGGGGCCCCTTTCGCTTTTCGCCCATTTTGGATTTCCTTCAGGGTCCAGTCTTTTTGCAGGGTTCTTTTTCCGGGCACATCTGTTTACCTACATCCTTCTGCCCCTCCCCCTTTTTCTTAAGCATCTCTTCTTGATTGCTACATCGTCCCTTGTTTGACGCTTTGGACGCTTTCGACTTTCAACTTGCGCATTACCTACATCCAACCTGCATCCGCGCCGCATGAGCAATCCAAACCGTTGAACGAGCAACCAACAACGCGCCGCGCGCAGCTTTCTTCTCTTTGCGCTTTGCGCGCTCAACTCACAACTCATCCATCCTCTTCCCGATAATCATCACCAGCGCCGGTCCGAACCGAGACGAGAACGAGAACGAGCGATCGCGACCATGGAACACATCGTCTTTGCGCACGACCTCACCAAGGCCGATCGCGTGGTCTTGGAGACGTTGGCGACCGACTACAGCGACCATCTGAAGGCGAAGGAGAAGGACGTCCCGGATTCAGCGTACGCATCGGCGTCGGATACGGAGAAGACGACAGGGACAAAAGGGACAAATACAGATGGCACAAAGAGCGGTGTAAACAAGGATACTGGAGTTAGCCAGAGAAATTCAGGTATGTGCTTGTGTTGTTCATGGAGCTGTCGCAGTCGCAGTCGCAGTCGCAGTCGCAGTCGCAGTCGCAGTCGCAGTCGCAGTCGCAGTCGCAGTCGCAGTCGCAGTCGCAGTCGCAGTCGCAGTCGCAGTCGCAGTCGCAGTCGCATTTGCGGCGAACTGTCATCCGTCGCATCGCATCGCGGCTCCCAACGGTCAAACGAATTGATTCAGATGAACCCCTGATCTTATCGTTATCGGATGCGTTTGTGTCTCGGCTGTGACATCATATCGGCTGCCAAGACGGCAGGGTCTAAGAGTTCTGGACCGCTGGCGGCCGGCAGTTCCCGCTCCAGTGCACCCCAATTGCCCGCCGTGGTGTGGTTGACCAAGCAATTTACGCCCCTGACTAACAACTCACATCACCACCACGAACCTCACTGTCCTCATTGACTCACTCACACAAGAACCAAGCAATACCTAGCTAACATGACCTCCCAGAAACCCGCACTTCAGAAGCCATCTCCCACCTCTCCTCCCTCAACGACCCCAAATCTTCCTCCTTCGAACCCTCCATAACCAACTTCTTCGACCTCGCCGACCTCCAATCCTTCAAATGGCTTCCCCCTTCCCTCCTCTCCGCCTACAGGCAATGGGCCACCTCCCTCATCCGCGTACCAACCGACATCCTAATGATCACCCACCTCCTGATCTATTGTTCCACCACCGTCCCCTCCGCCTTCATCCTCCTCTTCGTCCGCTTCTCCTGGCCGCACGCCATCCTCCACGCCATCATTAACGGCTGGTACGTGGGTACTTACACGCTGATGATGCACCAGCACATTCACATGCGCGGCATCTTGACGAAAGACAAATGGTGGACGAGGGTGTTTGATGCCGTGTTTCCGTATGTTTTGGATCCCCTGATGGGACATACCTGGAACTCGTACTATTATCATCATGTCAAGCACCACCACGTCGAAGGCAACGGGCCGGATGATTTATCTTCGACGATTCGGTATCAGCGGGACGAGCTGAGCGAGTTTTTGAAGTACGTCGGCCGGTTTTACTTCTTGGTGTGGTTGGATTTGCCTCTGTATTTCCTCAGGAAGGGGCGGTTGGTGACAGCGGCTAAGGCGGCGTTCTGGGAGTATGGTAGTTATGCGATGCTGGTTGCTATGTGGAAGTTTGCGCCGGGCGGTGGCAAGGCGGTCTTCTGGACGCTGGTGATTCCGTTGATGGTGCTGAGGGTGGCGTTGATGGTGGGGAATTGGGGACAGCATGCTTTTGTTGATGATGAGGAGCCGGAGAGCGATTATAGGAGTTCGGTGACGCTGGTGGATGTTGCTGTACGTCCCCCTTTTCTTTCCCTTTTTGTTGCTGGACGGTTTCACTAACGTGAATTGCAGAGCAACCGCCACTGCTACAACGACGGCTACCACACCTCTCACCACCTCAACCCCCTGCGCCACTGGCGCGAACACCCTGTGGCCTTCCTCAAGGGCAAGGAGACCTACGCGGCCAACAATGCGCTGGTGTTCCATAACATCGATTACATCATGATTACTGTGAGGTTGGTCATGAAGGATTATATGACGCTGGCCAAGTGCATGGTGCCGATTGGCGAGTTCCAGATGAACATGACGCTGGAGGAGAGGGCGGCCTATTTGCGGAGGCATACGAGGAGGTTTAGTGAGGAGGAGATTAGGGTCAAGTTTGGGAAGAAGGCCAACTAAAGTGTTAGTAGGTGGGCAGGTGGATTAATGGGAGGTTTGTTGGGATAGACGGACCGGTTGGATGACCTTGGTGCTGGATATCTGGATCATCATGACCGGAGTAACGGTGGTCCTAAAATTGTATAGACTTGAGAGGCTCATTGGTGCATAAAAGGATCATGGTTTGCATATACTACTTTGCATGTCGGAATAGACAAATCCATCATTCCTGGTTGCTTGGTCATTGGTACGGTTGGTGACTTGCGCGAGGAAGCTGGCGGGCGATGAGGGAAACGGCGTGGGTGTTGGCAGAAGCCCGGCGGCATCGCATGCACTGACAGGATGCAAATAGCGGGCACTAACACTTTCGCTAGTGATTTATGCAGGGAGATGTTAATGGCCAACCACACTGCTGCACTGCAGCGCTCGAGCCCCGGGCCGTGGGGTGCACCTGCCTCACCCGTCGTTGCTTCCGCGGACAAAATCCCACCCGACATCCATCCTTCAATCTCCTCTCCCCCTCTCCGTTTACCGTTTTTCTTCTCTCATAATTTCCCTTCTCAAAGTTTCTTCACTTTTCCTCCTTCAAAACCTGTTCTTCACCAACTCTCTCGTTCCATGCCGAATTGGCGACAAGCATCATCATTTCCGCAACACCTCTTTTCAGCATAGTCCACAACCGAAAGAGCGCCACAAAAAAGGTTACCCCAATATCTTTGTCACCGTGCAGCTTTGTTAGGGTGGCATCACTCATTCAGTGTGTGGGGTGTAACGGGTCTGCAAGAGTAAAGCACAGCGAGCAGTCGTGTAAGGTTGAAATGCTATATTTGACAAAGAGGAAAGGAAGGACTGCACCAGAAGGGTGCAGTCGGAAAAGGGTTTTGTGCACCTGCGTGCCAAGGCCGGGGCAGGCGTGCTAGAGCCTTCGCTGGCCTTATAGACTAGGCATCAGCCAAGTCTAACCCCTGGGCTCTAGCCCTATGACATTACCCCCCTGCTCCCCAAAGGAGACGCAGGCCCACTGTATAGAAGTCGCAGTACGAAAACGACTAAAATCTAGCTCGCTAGTTATACCCAACCAAATGCCTACCGTACGGGGAAGAATCAACAATACCAAGAAAAGTATTTATACTGAGCCCCCAAACAAACGCTGCACGACCACTTGCTTACTATCCGAGTTGGCGGTGCCCTGCCAGGTACCTACCCTCATAGAGTTGCACCCCAAAAGGCTATAGGGTACCAAGATTTAATTAGGGAATATATCTAGACCTTACCCATCTGGCGCGTCTCTTCTGCTGAGCCTATCCAAGCCGGTAGCAGTTAATAATAAGGTTATTACCCAGTGCTTCGTATCGTTCTGCTTCTCTTGCCAGTAGTAGTTGTTAATTACCGAGTTTATAACGCGGCAGCTATAAACTATCGTTATGATCCCCTCGCTAGGGGACGACTTTAGTGAATCCTTGTGCTTACGAAATGTGATATCCTGCTCCCTCTATCGGTTACGTTTCGAGTAAGCTCTAGCGTATCGTTGGCTACGCGTAAAAAGGGGTGACGACCGTAGGGATTTATTGCTTCAGACCAATTGAATTCGCTTAAGTTAGTTATTAAATGCTCCTCTTTTTAAATACCTAGTTCAGCGCTCCCTCTACCGTGGTATTCTCAAGGTAGATATTTTGTCTTTGCTTAGTTTGAGAGTTCCTCCTTTCGGTTGTTGTCGTTGTAACCGTCTGGGCCCCCACCGGACTGCGAACCGCGATATTGTTCCTCCTCGTGCTTTGCACTTTTCGAATTAGTAGAGCCTTAGTAGAGTTTCTGTTCTACCTCCCTTCTTTCTTCCTCTTCCTCCTTGTAGGCGGGTATTAAAAGGATTACCCTATTGTTAACTACGGTATGCCTAATAGAGGCAGAGGCTAGAAGAAAAATTTTGCTATTAAAAGGTTTGATAGTGGGCGAAGGGTAGGGGCGAGCTTGTATCGCCGGTAGCGAATCTATCTACGTAGAGTTGGACTTGCGCGCTCGAGATTCGAGTTTGGAGGTCTCGAGACTAAGGGAAAGGAATTGGTGTCTTTGCCGAGGGGGACGGGGGTCCGGACAGTAGCTGAGATCTGGCTTAATCGTAGGCGAAAGAGCGCGATGGGCGTCGAACGGAGAGGAGTGTCGCAAAACGGTCGCTTTTAAGAAGTAGGTAAAGAGAAGCAAGAACGACGGAGATTCTTTTGGCGTGCCGGCGGGAAAAGGGCAACGCTGACGCGAGACGTGGAGGAGGGTATCGCTGAGGGACGAGAGCGACGGTGGGGAGCTCTTTCGGGCGTGCCTGCGAGAGAATGGCAACGAGAAGGGTTTGAAAAGAGGGTTAAATATAATGTAACGGGTCTGTAAGAGTAAAGTACAGCGAGCAGTCGTGTAAGGTTGAAATGCTATATTTGATAAAGAGGAAAGGAAGGACTGCACTAGAAGGGTGCAGTCGGAAAGAGCTTAACTTCCCGCACCCTACCTAATGTCCTCATGCACCTTAAAATGACTTCGCGCACCACATCTGACCCACATACCAGCCAATAACAATTGATATATAAAACTCTACGTTTTGTATAGTAAAACCGACCTATAAAATGTTTTAAATATTTAATTGTATGTTAACGAAATTTAGCGATTTTAATATACGAATAATTCCCGCACGGTCAAGGCCACATTTCTATATTAGAACCCTAGATCCCCAAACCGTACTACACTATACCCCCCAAATCGATTACGCTTAATTAAATAATTAATAGTAAGGCCCTCGTACTTTGTAGTCAATCGTATTTAATTACTTATATTTCTATAATATCGTCGTAGTTATTTCGAGCCAATTATTATACCGCTAACGATAGTAGCGAGCCTAGCCGCTCCCTTAGTCCCTCTTTAAGTAATACCTCTAACGATAACGAAAGTAATGCCCTTCGCGACGATACCCCTAACGATAAGGAGGAGGAGGGCGAAGCTCCTAGCGATAGCGAAGCTACCGATTAACTAATGTAGTTGATTGATCTAGACGATGAGCTCTTTTATATAGGTCCTATAAAATATTGGGCCTTTACTAAGGCGGTCTTCAATTTCTATTACCGCTATCGAATAGGGGTAACTAAGTAGCGCTCTCGTTTTTAAAACGGCAAGTTCGTTTTTAGCTAGTTATAATACGAGTATATTGAATACCGCGAGCACCCTATCCCTAAAGAGAATGCCTACCTTCGTTATAGTTCTAAGAAGACTATACGAAATTGCCCTTTCTACTTTAATTTTAAACGAATTCTACGGGTTACTAGCGACGATGGGGAGGATTTCTATATAGTTACGGCTATAAATTTCGAATATCGCAGCTACCCTCTAGCGGCCTCTATAGTTATATTCTCTAAAGTCCGCCTCGCTATTATAAATAAATAAATAGAATATATTTATAACTTTCTCGCTTAAAGGGAATTATCAATCCGTATTATAAAATAATTCGTTAAATATAAATATTTAGAGCTCCTATTCAACGCTAAAGATTATTCCAATATACGCTTCCGTGCCCGTAAAGAGTAGTAATCTAACTATATTAATATTTAAAATTTCGTATAATTATTATAGGACGAGGAGTAGTTTAGTAAGGAGGATAGGATAGTCGTTTAATATAATACCGATTTTAAAAACGATGATTATACTATTTTTTATTCCGCCTTTTAAGTATTTAAGGAGTAAGAATTTTTATAATAACGATATCCTTATATTTTAATAATTAACGCTATTTATAAGACTAATAGATTCTATAAACCGTTAGTTATAGGGGTTATTATAACGTTTATATATATTATTACTCCCGTCTTTTAATATTTAATTAACGACGAAAAGGAGGAGGGCGGGTTTAAATAATACTTCGAATAGTTGCGGGAGGCGATAGAGGACTTGGAGATCCTACTATTTGAAGTCTTTATTATAGATGGCGATGTATAGTTTATTATTACTTTCAAGTTTGCCTTCCTTTATTAAAAGCGATAGCGGTATATATAGCATTTTAATAATAATATTATTACTACTATTAAGAAGCATTAGAAGAAAGATAAGGTAAAAGATAAGGCGAAGAGGGCGAAGGGGGGTAATTAGCGAAGGCGCGGCTCTTAGCGAGGGCGCGGCTCCTAGCGAGGGCGCAATTCCTAGAGAGGGCGCGGGAGGGGTACCCGTTAAAAAGGGAAGGGTAGGCGCGGTAATTCCTAGCCTTCCTCCTAACCTTCCTCTACTTTTTAACCTTCTTCTTCTTAACTCCCTTAATTTACTTAATCCTAATAAAGCGATAATAACGATTCTAATGGTTCTAATAACGGTTCTAACGATAACCTAGATATTGTAGATTTTAAGAACCTTTAATAGGAGTATTAGAAGGTATGTATAGCCGTTAGAATTAAGGTTTAGATAGGTTCTTTATTTATTAAGTTAGTACAAACGAGGACCGCCTTCTTTACGTATTAGCAATATATAATATTTAATAGCGACTCGTTTAACTTTATTAAGGCTAAACGATTTATAAATAATAGCTTTAAAGATACTTAATTACGACTATTCAAATACATTAACGACGAACTTATACCTTGTAAACTAAAGTAGGTTGGTTATTATATTAGAATGAATTTTAATTATAGGTATAAGACTACTTCCCTAAACGAATTTATTAATACTAGTATTAAAGTAGAGGGGTTATTAATACGTACGGAATTCGATAAAGTATTCTTTATTATTAAAATTATTATTTATAAGCGTTACAATTCTTATAAAGAGGGTATTACTACTTCTAATACGCGGGTATATTGTATCTATCTACGAAAGGGATGGTTGGGTAATTATAAGTTTTAATTATCTAATTAGGGTCTAAATATATTAGTAGAGTAATATATAAAAGTATTTTATATAATACGATTACGTAGTAACCTTAACCTTTAAAACCTCCTTCTATACTATAGTAGCTTTAGAGTTTAATATAGCCTACTGTATACCTACGAATTACTATAGCGGTATAATAAAGAGAACTTTAAGAAGGCGCTAATTAATAAAGTTAATTATTACCCCTTTTAATATTTAGAGGAGGTACTAAATATTTAAAATAAATACCTTTGTATTATATTTATAATTAAAGCAATCCTTAAGGGGAGGCTAAAGAATTAGTATAGTCCTTTTGGCGATAAGGCCGTTATCTTTGCCCCTAACGTTAGCGAGGCGGTTCGAGGTCTCTGCGGGGTAGTTCGAGTTGGGCGAGGTGGGCGAATCCCTAGCGGTACGAGACGTGATTATTTTCGAGTCGAGGTTTCTAGGCCTAATTTAAAAGCGATAAATACGGTTGACGAGGAGGAGGAGGCGGTTATTGACGAGGGGGATTATATTATTATTAATAATAATACCTAATAGCTAAATCAGCCGCCAAAATATAAGAGGGGTAGACTTAAGGGATTAAGTAAGGGGAGGGCTCTAGCCGCCGCCGCCGCCTCCTCTAGCCGCCCAATACGTACCTCCTATAAGCGCCCTATTTTAAAACCGGGCTTTCTATTAAATTTACCGCTAAGTTTTATTAATAGCGATGATATTAAGAAGGAATACCTTACTAATTTAGATTACGTTGTAGCGGAATAGAGGAAGCGGACGGTAGTTAAAAGGAGGGAGAAGGATATTATAGATAAGGAGGAACGTTAGATATATTAGTTAGAAGACTACCTAAAGGACCTAGATTTACGTAGAGTATGGCCGGGTAGTATATTGAATCCTATGGTTATAAATAACGAATGAGGCTTAACGAGCCACACAGAGCCTCACAGAGCCTTAATATTACGTATATATTACTAGATTATTACTTTCCTGTGTTTAATACCAAAAAATATTACGAAATGATTTAGCGCACCTTTTTAACTTGGTATACTATAATATTTAAAATATTAAAAATATTAGAATTTCTATGGGAAAACGGCTTGTATTTATAATAGCTGACATATGGTGCATGAAGTCAAAAAGGGTGCATGAGGACATTAGGGAGGGTGCGGGAAGTCAAGCTCGTCGGAAAAGGGTTTTGTGCACCTGCGTGCCAAGGCCGGGGCAGGCGTGCCAGAGCCTTCGCTGGCCTTACAGACTAGGCATCAGCCAAGTCTAACCCCTGGGCTCTAGCCCCATGACATGGGGATTTGGCCAAGCGACAATGTCAAGCGACGACGACACCAATCCTTTCACAATTCGTGGAATCGTTCTTCCCATCGTCAACCTTCAAGTTGTTTGTTCTCAACTGACAGACTTTCATCACCTTCAGCCCGTTCCCACACGCACCTGTCCCTGGTCGACTGCCTACTTCCAGATTTCTCTCTTCATTTTTGTCTTTCCACTTTTTATGCTCGCCTTTCCCCTACAACAAAGACCACCGTCCAAATCACACCTCCGATTTTGCATTGACAATAAATCCCGACCGCGAGGTTCCGCCGTTCTCTTCATATACATCATCATATTTAGACCTATTCTTTCCGAATTCACATTGTAGCATGCCGAAGAATCCAGCGGCATCGTTTAAGACCACCGAAAGTATAGCAGTGTGATGATGCTACCCCACTATCGTCGGCGCTGCTAAGTTTCCCCCAGCTTTGTTAGAAATGCATCACTCATTCATCTCAGGTTTGGCCAGCCAAGCGGCAACGTCAAGGGCAACAACACCAACCCTTTCACGCCAGGCAATTGTTGCGCCGTTCAAACCATATCATTCTCTTGCTATCTGGGGGTTTTATATGCTTGATGGCTTGCGCGATGTCTTTGCTCAGTGTCACACCATATAAGACGCCATCACCACCTCTAGTTCTCGGCCATCGTCCACTACTCCTTCAAGATTCGTGGACTCATCGTTCTTCAGTGCTCGTCCTCTTAAGAAGTACGGAGCCCAAAACGAGATTATCACAAGCACAGTGATGATTGTTTTGATCATCCAAGGCACACACCGCAATGTCAGATACAACCAGGACAACACCGTGGCCCATCCGCCAGTCATACATTGAGAGGCTGCCTGAAGAGCTCTTGGAAAATATCTTTGAGTCCTTCAGAGCTAGACCAGCCGCGAACTATCTGGTTGGGACTAGTTCCCAGGAGATCGACGGTTATCGCTACGAGACTAGCCCAGTTGACACCGTATCATACCTCCAAGCACGTCGAGCATTACATACTCTGTGTCTGGTATCTACAAGACTCTGTGAAGTCGCACAACGCAGGCTCTTTGACGAAATATGGATCACAGACTTCTACACGCTCGTTGGACTTGTCAAGAGCTTGGCCTCATATCCCGACAATCGCCAGTACGTCAAGTGGCTGGGTATTGACGAAGTGTTCTTCGACAATTGCTCCGAGCAGAATTGCAATTGCGGCGGCAATGGTTGTTTCGAGCGGAACAGGTACCATATAAACTGGGTAACCGCCGCAGGGACTCCAGAGCCCATGTGCTGGGACGCCTTTAACGAGGCTCTGGAGGACCCCGAGATACATACTTTCCCAGATGTGCGTCAGATTCTCGAGATGCAGCAAGAGTTGGAAGTGAGGTGGACTGACGTATGGCACTGGATGAGCGACGCCGCTTTCGAGCGGGTGTGCAATCTCGCGCTCAAACTCATCATCTTCTTTTCCCCACGCTTACGCTCTCTCCGGCTCACAGCAACACTGGGGCCGGCCACGTCGCCCTATATCTTCCGTTACGCACTCGGTCTCATCCCTCGCCCGACCACCAATCTAGGCGCACTCTCCTCTATCGTTCACCATGGAAACAATTGCGCCGAGTTTCTCACCGTGCTTAATATCGACTTATCGGCGCTGAGAGTCTGTTACGGTCCACACCTTCACGACGGCCGCGCATCTCGTTGCCTTGAGTCGATCGAGGATCTCACGCTGGTCGACGATGGCGAGGTGAGCTTATCGCCCGACGAAGACGAACTCAAATGCAGAGGGATCGAACCGGACTTTCTTTACATATGGCTCAAACCCGCGAAGCGGCTCAGGAAATTTCGACTTTACACCGGCTTCGATCTTGAAGGGCTTGCTGGGTGGGCATACCCTTTGGGCCACAACATCAACACCATCCTGCTTTGTCACCAGAACACACTCCAGCATTTTGAATGGTGTCAGATGGTCAGCCCTAGAACAACCAACGAGACAGCCTGGAAGAAAATGTTCGGGGAAGAAGAAAAGCTGGCTTGTCTTCCGCACCTGAAGGAGTTGGCGTACCTGAAGCTTTCGCACATGTTCGTTTATACCCGTCAACAGTATATTGATCGAATTCTGGCACCTGTTAGACCCCCGCAGCCAGCAATATTGGCACCTGTCTTGGGGATGCCCGCACCTATTCCAACAAATACGCCTCCTGTGCCCGACGCCATTATGGATCCGAGGCTTCTGGAGATCAACATCCGTAGTATACTCACACACAATCTTTCAGAGCTGGGAGCACCGCCGAAGTTGAGGTCGGTTGACGTGGTGGGAAATCTGCCAACGGACCGGTGTTTGACGATTGAGCTTTGATTGTGTGGTATTCTTTGCCTTATGGGGACATGCCCATGGGATTTCTTGAGGTGAGATACTGACCCGAAAGCGCGGAGGTGAGTGTTCTTGTATTAATGAGTACCATAGTTACAAACCTCCGTGAGGAGGACACGCTCTCCCCATCCAGGTTCGGACTCGGGCGCCGGCCGTGCCTTGGCGCCCATTCACTGTGCTTCCATTCACCGTCACTCGTGTCCTGGGTACCTTATTTAGGCTGCCCTGGTTTCCGTTTCTCTTCTTCCGTGACCACTACCAGAATCAAGCCCTTTTCGTTGTCGCCTTTTCCAGCCTCCAACACTGTGCCTATACCTGGCCTTTATATATCCGAAAGTCAATTCCCCAATCTCCAAGGTTCACCGTCGACTGAGATTTTGTCGACTTTTCGATCTGATCGGTGTTTGTGTTGAGAGATCTGTGCCTTGAACTTGTGGTTCCCTTCACTACCACTCCCCTCCAGGTTCACTGTGCAGGGCTATTCAGTATTCACCAGCCCTCCCGTCTCGTCTCTACTCCTTCAGACCTCCAGACCTCGCGCTTACCCCACCAGAGTTTTCCTTCTTCCGGGTACTTAACTGGGCCTTCTGCGCTTCTTACTCTTCTTTTCAACAAGCCAATCGACCACCGACTCAAGCACCCATTTGGTTTCCTCTGTCTCCTTTCCGTTAACACCACAGTCACTACAGCCCTTTCCCCTGCCGCTATCCCAATCAATCATCTAATCCTTCAGCCTACAAAGGACGGTCCTCTTACCTGGGTTCAGCGAGCCTCGCTGCCCACGATCTTTCAGCATCGACAGGCCGTTTTTTACACCAGTGCCCCGGGCCGAGCACCTTGAACAAAGTCTTCGGAAGTCCGTGTGCCCTGGGCGCCCAGTGAATGGCACTGGGCTTCCCATTCACCGGCACTTCCTCCGGGCGTTCAGGGCTGCCCTGGTTCCCGTTTCTCTTCTTCCGTTAGACAACTTCAGAATCAAGCCCTTTTCGTTGTCGCCTTTTCCAGCCTCCAACAAAGTCTCGTTTCCCGCGATTCCCGCATCCTCCTCGACTAGCGCGCTGCCCAGCGCTGCCCCCTCTTCATTCATCATAACCCGAAACGCATCGCCATGGAAAAGACAGCCATGGAAGCACCATGGCCCATCGGCCAGTCGTACTTCGAGAGAGAGAGGCTGCCTACAGAGATCATAGAGCTAATATGTAAAGCTGTCTCGACCCCAAGCCGACCAAGAAGTACCTTCAGAAAACCCATGCCAAGAGTTACTCTAATCGGAAACCTACCTGTTGAGGTCTATTTAGTATAATGGGTAAGTTTAATAGGCGGGGTAAGTACCGAAGCTTACTGTGGTAGGTCTCAACTTTTTCTTCGTATACATCATCATGTTTTGACCTGTTCTTCTGGACTCATGGCGAAGTACCCAGGGGCATCGTTGGGACCATCGAAGGTGTAACTCTGTGCTGGAGCTACCCCACTATCCTCGGCGCTGCCAAGTCTGCCCCGGCGTGTTTTCTGCCTCTTCAAGCGATGGCCTCTTTACATGGCGCTGGGCTTTGGAGGTATGAGAGACCGACCAGAAAGCCCCGGAGGTGAGTGTTCTTGTATTAATGAGTATTAATACACAAATGGTCAGGAAAAGGCTACCAGACTACGAGGGAAGAGAGGGAAATTAAATAGATATCTCTGTTGAACGGTAAAAGATCTAAGACTTCATCTAATATGTCCGCCCTTCCTACCTAGTAACTCCATTCCTCTCCCTCATATCAACCTCAACTATGAGGCGATTGAGCTCTCCAAGTCCTCAACTCCTAACGCCGATCCGATGCCATAATGTCCTCCGAAAATAACCGAGAGAGAAAGAGAAATGACTAACCGTAAAGCAGGTTAGAAGAAACAATACAACAAGCAAACCTGAAGGGAAGCAAGATAAGGCCAACGCTAAGACAGAGACGCCTGGAACTACCAGCCGAAAGGTAAACGCGCTAAGCAAGAACAGGTGGAAACGAGTTCGGGGGATGCCACTCCCTATTCGGTCATAGACCCGAGTCCTCCTCCATGCCAAAGTGAGGCTCAGACCCCAGTTGTACTCTCAAAGGAAGCCAATCCAAGGGACGCCACTCCCTACTGAAGTTCGAGGTTCGAGAGACGAAAGCTCAACCACAGATAATCAAGGGATGCCACTCCCTGGTTGTACCTCCCAGAGGTTTCAAGCTCAAAGATTCCAGAGAAAGCCATGCCACAGTAGACTAGCAGATTAGCCGTTGTGAATATTGACGAAGTACTCCTCAAGCACCGCATTGCCAATTTTGATTGCCTCATCGCGACCCCCCGTGTGCTTCACCAGGATATGGCCCAGGTAGGTCCTAGCTCCATCAGTGAAGGTCGTAACTTTGTCGTTATGCTTGTAGTAGTCGACGGCCAGAACAATATGTTCGGCAAGATCCGGGCAGCGCAGCTTCAGGTCTTCAGACGGGCTGATCAAGCCAAGTTCCTCATGCATTTTCCATTTGACGACGCCATCCTTAGGGACGGGAATGTAAACCAGCCTGGACCAGTATTGAGCGCCGGGAGTGCGGTACTTGCTGACGTGACCGAATGGTTTGGCTACCTCGCGCAGGCGCTCCTTGTCGTCGACAGCGGCCAGCATACGCACAGCGAAGTAGTCGACACCGTATGTGTGGCGAGAGGGGACGGAGACGCGGTATCCAGGCGGGCGAGCGTTGATCTCAATGAGCTTGCACTCCGCTTTCTCCCCTGGCAGATCGTCTTTGTGCTTGGGAATCATGTATTCGACATTCCCCAGACCGGTATTGACGTATAGAACCTTGGAGTTCACCACCCTGGCCTCGAGGTGGAAAATTCCCGTTGTAAAGCCTATCTTCAGCAGGATTTTGTGCAGCGTGTCGCGGACCATCTCCTGTTCGTCTTCAGGCAAGGAAGAGGGAAGGGTGAGAGCAACAGGAGAGAAGGTGTCGCTGACTTTTGCCTTGGCAGAATCGGCCTCGCAGGGGGGCTCGTCGGCTATCTCGCAGAAGAGGATCTCGCCGTCCAAAAGCACAAAGTTGACGTCAATTTCGGGGCCGTCAAAGAAGGGCTCAATGACTGCGGCGGAGCCATGGCGGGCGGTCGCTTTCTCGACGGCCCGGGCCAGGTGTCTCGGTTTCCTGACCTTGGAGACGCACTCTGATGACCAGCCCTTGGTGGGCTTGACGATCACGGGGAACTTTGGTGTGAAGAAAGGGGCGGAGCCGTCTTTGGGCGCAGCGAGGAGGGCCTCGAGTTCGGCAACGCTGGTGACGCGGGCAGTGTGTCCCGGTGAGTCTTGCAGCATGCGAGACTTGTATTTGTCGACTGCAGTCTCGAAGGCTGAGACAGGGCCGCATGGAAGACCAAGGGTTTCGGCTGCTTTGGCGACGGCGACAAAGAAGTTATCGGACAGGGTGAAGACGCCGTGGATGGGGCTGCCGTAGCTCTTGATCGAAGCGACGATGCGATCGGCGACGGTGTCGTCTTCGGTCATGTCAGTTGTGAGAAAGGCCTCACGGATGTTGCGATTTTCCTCGGTGTCGGCCTCGAGCCAGTGACCGGGTTCGTCGATGATGACGAGCTTCAAGCCGAGCGCCTTGGCGGCAGCGTAAACGGGCCCGCCGGTCATGAGGTTGGGACGGCCACGGATGAGGGCCACGGTCTTGGACTCGATGGGTGTGGGCGATAGCATAGACACACCATCGAACCTGTAAATGAGCTCCTGAGTGATTTTGGCGCGATATTTCTGCAGTTGAGAGATGGCACAGTAGCTGGATACCTCTCCCCACTGGATAATGCCACCGGCGTTTTTGACCAAAGAACGTATGCTTTGGTCGGCGTTGAAGTCGGCTTCCGTGATACCATCGTGATAATGGAGGACGCGCGAACGATGGTAAATCCGGATGGTCGGCATGGGGCTGTCCTGAAGGCGGAGCTGAAGAAAGTCGTCGCGGATAACATAACCAGAGGTCTTGGGGAAGATCAAGGTGAAGACTGAGATATCCGTATCGGATAACTTGGGCGAGCCGAAGCCTACGTCTTCGAGTCCCTTGAGGAAGATGTCGAACTGGGTGGGAGTACGGGGACGTCTGATCTCATCTTCTGAATGACCGTTGATTCCGTTTGGAGTATCCTTGGAGACACCATTGGTGATACTGTTGTGAGAGGTGGGTGAAAGCTGGGGGACTGGAGGAAAGATAACCACATGTACAGCCGTGTAGAGGCTGCCGATGTCGACCGTGTCCGTGAACAAGGAGCGGTTTTGGGCATCTGGGGGAGTCAGAGTCAGTATTATATATTGCGCGATGGCGTTGTCGTTCAGTGTGTACCTGGGTGCTCGAGACTTGGACAGGACGGTGGGGCAAGTGCGAGTGATGGATGTTTAGGAAGACAGAATCCAAACGCACCATTCTGGTTGCTGAGAAGAGAAGATGAATTCACTGGAGCGAAGCTGAAGGGCGCAAAACCCAGAAGTTCGCCGATCTGAGCCATGATGTCACCCTCGTTGATGCGATCAACAGCGCGCGCTCGGTGAGAAAAGTGTCAGGTTGGTGCGAGAAGATCAATGATCTTGTTGGAGTGGAAGTGCGCGCAAGCCCGTTGGCTCTTGTTTACCGATGTGCTTGACTGATTGTACGATCGCTGTTGTGTGAGTTGTATGAGGGAAAGGCGGAAAACGACCGCGAAATTTGAAGGTGCAGAGAAAGAAGTAGCTGCGCGCAAAGGCGGTGGGTATTTCAGTGACAGAAAAACAAAAAAGTCGAGAGCAAAATGAGTGGGCAGAAGGGAATGGAAAGACTTGGTATTTTGGGTGAAGTGAAGGGTCAAGTAAAGGGACCTCAACGGACTTGAAGTTAAGACGAAAACCGCCTCAGACAGGAAATTAGCCGGTGACGCAAGACACCGATAACAATTGCCAGTAAGCAGTATTTGAGAACCTTGAGGGCCAAGGGGGAACCATCGCTTCCCTCTGACTTCAAGGGTGAGGTGGTCCAGAGCCCCCTTTTATCAACATGGTCCCTGGATATTTGGATCGGACGATGAGGCGGTATTCCCGGGTGATCATGATCACTGTCGAGACTTGAGATTGGATACCACCTCCTCTCGAGAACACTCATTGACCTCATCCCCTTCCGGGTCCTGCGGGTGTCGCGGGCCTCGATCTCGGTTCGGGTAGTGGAATACAATGAGCTGTCGTGCAATGAAGATCAGCTAGGTCAGCTACCGTGGGAGCCAATAATGGCTGTCCACTTTGACATTTTGGTGACTCTTGTCTTCCAGTCAAAGAAGATGATTCGATACCAGGAGAGGCGGCCAAGGTAGCCCCGAGTAGCACAGATAACCTTCAAGACATAAAGGCAGCAGGTGTAACCATGGAAAAGAACAAGTGTCGGTCAAGATGTCTCGCTTATGGCGCATTGTGAAATGTCTCGTCTTGTCGTACTCGAAGTGTCGCAGAGTGAAGGCCAAGGAGAGAAGGAGAAGGAGAGGACAAACAGCGGCAAATGAGAACCCTGATGGCCGAGCAGTGGCCTCAGATTGCGACAATCTGATAAGATGGCTTGGCAGGCGCTAACCCACAGAAACCCCGCAGACCAATCAGCTTGGCCAATTTTGGAAAGGAAAGAGCGGATGTGGGGCCCTTGCGTTTTCCCCTCCCGTGCCGTCACCTGAGGACCTTGATGGCCAATTCTCCCTGACTCTTCGCTCTTCCTCCTGCAACCAACAAATTCTTCCACGTCGCAACTCGTTCGCATCCCGTCAATCTTGAGAGATGACAGACTGCCCACTTTTTGACTGTCAATTAATCCGCCGCAACTCCATGCTATATACTTCTTTCGTTATAACTGTAATGCGCTCAATCTCACAAGCGCGCGATGCGGATGCGACGTGGAGAAAATGCTGCAACAAGTCCACTTTGACGGATGTTGAATGGTAATCTGACTTTACAAAGTGGCTCAACGTCGGCACAATGGAACGGTTACAACTTCCAATAGGAATTTCGAATTGGTCAGGCACCAATTCGAAAGTTAAACCATGGAGTCGTGAGCGACGGAAGGCTGAAGGCTACTGGCAGGTTGGGTAACATTTCCGCCGCCATCAAGGTTCTCACGCCCTCGACATTGGCGGCCGTCCTAGTGAGCCCTTGTCAGAATGTCCACTCCCTTTCATCGTCTCGGAGTTTAACCTGTGGGCAACCGCAAAGAAGGCATCCGGAGTATCCTCTTCCCGCAATTGGATGTCATTTCCCATCGTCGTGCTAACCCAATGATTTGCAGATGATTTCCACTTGGTCCATCTGTCCGACCGTCTGGTCCCCTACTTTACTGAGCCGCATCCCCTCTCTGGGCTGGAGGGGACCCTGACGACTTTTCGATGCCCTTCACGCTTCCATCTGATCCCATCCAGCCCTACAACCGCTCATCTATCCCTTCTCAGCATACGAGGCGGTGCCAACAGAACGACTCGAATTCAGCCTTGCGCATCGTCCCATAGCCGTCGTGCCAGGACAAAACGGAACGAGAACCTCGCTGGCCGTGGTTCATCGACCTTCACCGAAGCCGTCGTAATCATTGCCTCGAGGCAGCCGTAGAACCACACAGAGACGCCGCCTTCGATTCCTTTAAAATGCCTGCCCTTCTCTCAGTTCTCGGTCTTGGTTCTCCAAGAAACCAGTCCGTTCACTACCTCGCCGACACAAACCCGCAAAATATCGATATCCTCGCAGAAAAAGCAGCCATCATGGGCAGCGCAAAGATTACCAAGGCCCAAAAGATTGCGTTGAGCATTCTCGATACGCACGAGCAACTGAAGAAGCTACCAAACTACCGACCGGGAGAGGAGATCAACCGGCTGTTAGGAAACCTCGTTCACACATGCGTCCAGATCCATCCCCCAAGCGTTATCCAGCAGGTATGTTCCCCTCGCGCAGAAAAACCTGGCGAGATCATCTGACAATAGTTCTAGATCCTCGACTTCCCCGGTCTTCAACAAATGCTCCCCTCGCTACGCACCATCTGCTCCGAAGCCGAATCCTGTCTGGAGAACCACTGGGCCCAGCGCACCCTTGCGCTCGCCGACCAGGGCCACGAAACCGTTCTCAAGGCTCTCCAAATCGACTTCCCATACTTCCAGAACTACATCGATCTCGCACGCCTCGAGCTCTCCGCGATCCGCGCCGCCATGCCCCCTAGCGATACCGTACTCCTCAAGAAAATCACTTTCATCGGCTCCGGTCCCCTTCCGCTGACCTCCTGGTGTCTCCTCGACGAAATCCGCAAAACTGCCGGTCCCAACGACACCATTCCCACGATCTGCAACGTCGACATGTCCCCCACCGCCATTGACGTATCTTCTCAACTCAATGCTGCCTTGGGCCCTTGGGGCGAAGGGATGGAGTTCCTCTGCGGCGAGGCCGGTTCTCCGTCAATCAGCCTCGAAGACTCAGACGTCGTCTACATCGCCGCGCTAGTCGGGCTGTCGCAGGAGGATAAGGAGGAGATCTTTTTGAACGTTGTCAGGACCATGAGTCCTGGTGCGCTGCTGGTGATGAGGAGCGCATGGGGACTGAGGACATGCTTGTACCCGGAGGTGAGCGTGAATACGGAGAGGCTGTTGGAGGTGCTGGAGCCGTGTGCGGTGGTGCATCCGTATACGGATGTGGTTAATAGTGTGGTTGTTGCGAGGGTTAGGGAGTAGTGCTGTGGAATGGGGTTCGGTGGTGAGGATGGAGAGACGGTCATGAGCAAAAGCCACGGTTCTGGTTGGGCGGCGGTATATTTGTTTCTGAAAGAAAAGGCGAAGGTGCCGGCTGGGATCGAAAAGCATATAATGGCAGGGAAAAATGAGAGGTGGACGATTTGTCCTTGATGAAGAAGTTAAGAGAGCAAATAGACTACCTAGTTACAGGTATAATGAAAGTTGCTGCAATGTGTGAGTTCCCCTCGCTTTGTGCCCTCTCCTCTCTCGCCACCTCCTTCCTCCTTTCCTGTCTGCCACATCATCATAACCTTCAAGGAACTACTCGTCCAGGGCTACAAAGTTCCCATGAGGGTGAGAATCACCTCCTCCTCCCCTATCATTTCGCTAGACGAGAACCCGAACAAATCTGACAGTAAAAGACGGCACTCACCACTCGGTTGATGGTCACTCCCGTCACTCCCCTTCAGCAGCAACCCTTATAACAACCTTCCCAACATGCTTCCCCTCCCACAAATACTCCAACGCCTCCTCCACCCCCTTTTTGTCAAACCCAAAAACCCTATCAACAACCGGGCTTAAATCCACCTTCCTCTCCTCCAAAAACTCATTCAACGCCACCATCTCGCTGCTAGTCCCGCACAAAATCCCTTCTAGACTCGCTCTCTTTCCGATAAGTCCCATCAACACAGCAGGATCCCTATCACCCCCCAACCCCTCCAAGAACCCAACGAGCGCGATCCTGCTGTCACCGAATTTCAAACTCGCGATATCAGCAGGAATGCTAGCCGGGCCGGTGTTATTGACGACGACATCCACTCCTCGACCGTTGGTAAGGAGCTGAACCTGAGAGGCTTGGTCGGGATGCGAGCGGTAGTTGTACCCCTTAACTACCCCCTCAGCAGCCAGGTTGGTGATACGCTTGAGTTTGGCGTCGGAGGATGAATTGATAATGGGGGTGAGGCTGGACACGGCGAGAGCGAGGAGGAGAGAGAAGAGCGAGACGCCGCCTGTTCCTTGCAGCAAGACTGATGATTTCTTCTTGAAGGTCTTGGAAGAAGAAGAGGAGAGGAGGAGAGAGGGAAGGCGGAGGGAGTTCCACGCAGTTAGGCCGGCGCCGGGGAGGGTGGAGGCCTTCCATCTTTTTGTGTTAGCCACTTCTTTTGTGGACTGGCTGGCTGGCATCACCTGAGGATGATACGGGAAAGGTTGGCGATGGCAGCAGGGGGTTGTTGGCATGAAATATGACGTAAGATACAGACAGGTATGGAAGCGGAGTCAAGGGAGGGGACTGGACGGGATTCAGGGGAGGGGAGGGGGAAGGGTAATAACGAACTCAACGAGGAAGGGTAAGGTAAGGTAAGCAGCGGATAGTGTAGGTACCGGTACAACTCACCTCGTCAAAACCAAAATACCCCGGAAACGGGACAACACTTCTTTCGTCGAGGACGGCATACTCCCTCAAGACACCATCCACTTCAGCACCCAAACTCTTGGTCAGGCTTTGCACCTCTTCCTCTTCCTCCACTTCCTCCTCCTCCTCCTCCTCCTCCTCTTCCTCCCCTTCCCCTTCCCCTTCCTCTTCCCCCTCCTCTTCCCCTTCTTTGCTATCCTCTTCCTCCTCCTGTTCCTCTCCCACCTCCCCTTCTCCCCTCCCCTCTCCTTCTGTGTCCTCCCTCCACTCCCCAAACCCCGCCCCAACTATAGTCACCACCCTACTCCCCACCTCCACCCCCCTCACCTTCCCTCCCACAGCAACCACCACCCCCGCCGCATCCGAACACGGCACCCCTCCCTCCACAACGGCAGCTTGGTTGACGTAGACACCCTTAAGGATCGCTACGTCGCGGTAGTTGAGGGAGACGGAGACAATCTTCAACAGGACCTCGTGAGGGCCGAGGGACGCAGGAGGAGAAAGGGGGAGGGTGCGGGGTTGGAGGGTGAAGGGGGTTGTGGTGTTAGGGGAGGAAGAGGAGGAAGGAGAGGAGAGGGAAGGGGAGGAAGGTGAGGAGAGGGAAGGGGAGGAAGGAGGGCGGTGGTAGGAGGTGTATGTTGAGGGAAGAGGGGGGATGGTTGGGTGGTTGGGTGCGGTAGAAGACATGTTGAATTGGGAAAGTAGGTAGTCGTTGGATGGTTTGTGGGTTGTGGGTGTGTTGTGGTGAATGGTTGTTCTGTTGAGTGCAGTTGCTTTGAGCTTGGGACTTGGGAGACGTTATGTTATGACCTTCCGGGTTGAGGATAGATGTTCGTGGGCGAGAAAGGGAGTTCAGAGGGACCCTGCAAAAGTTATATCCCTTGCTTAAGAAGTTCAACGTGTGTGAAGGAAGGGGAAGCAATCATTCAATCCCCGTCCGGGGTTCCGCGGAACCGCTACAAATCGCGAAATCGGCCCGTGGTGCGTGGTGGTGTTTGTCAGGCGCATTGCGGATGTGCCTCCACGCTGCGTCTCATATGGTGCCCGCGGTGCCCGTGGTGCCCGACCCGCAACCCGCACCGCGCCCGGCGGAATACGCTTTGGGTTCTCCCAACTCGGGGGCCCCTGATATCACCATCTATCCCAATTCCAGAATCCAACCCATTTCATATGTTGTCAGTTGTATGTGCTTTGATGTCGTTCCAATAACCTCTCTCTCAATTCGCACCCGCGGAAAGTTGTCAAGTCCGTGATTTCTAAGCAGGCCGTAAAGGCTCGGACTTATGGTCAGTCGGTTGGCCCTCTCTCAGGTATCACAAGACGCGACGCGTAAGCCGGAGCGACGATGGCGTGATGTTGCATCTATCTTCCTTCCCGAACCTCGAGCGTGCTCAGGCGTAAGCGATACTCCGGAATGGGATATAAAATGGGCTTGACGTAGAGTTGAGCCTACGTAGGATCACCTGAATTTCACCGCATATGAGGTGAGTGGCGTTGAGGACGTTCGTTATCTGTAAACAAGCCCATGATTATTGTGCTTCATCAGACGCGCACGAACGTGAAATCTGATGATTCGATGAGTGGATGGTAGTGACAAAGGAAATCCGTTTATGTTCGCAACAAGTCTATCTGTATCTCTATGGTATGCCCTGTGAAACCTGTTAGCGAAAGTGGATGGGCCTTTGATCGATGTGAAGATGAACATGAACATACCTTTAAAACTCCGTCTATAGTCTACCAGGGGTACCATATCCAAGGCCCCCATTCTAATTCTAATCCGTCTATCCCAACCATATCTATCCCTCTATTCCATCTATCCCCGTCTATGGGTATTTTCCATCACATCTCCCTCCTCCTTCGAGTCCACACCTCCCCCCCCTTCCCTCTAAAGATTACTCTTCAACATAACAAACAAACTCTCACACCTCGCCAACTCCACCTCCTCCCCGGTCTCCCCATCCTCTACCAAAACCGCCGCCTCCGTCCAATGCTTCCTTCCCTCCACCTTGGTAATCCTCGCCCTAACCATGATCGTGCAAGGCGTCCTCACAGGCTTAACAAACGTCGTGTTAAGATAAGCCGTCATAAGCGGCATATCCTTCATCTTCTTCTGCTTCTTGTTCATCGTAAACAGCTGGCCCTGCACCTCGTCCATGATGGTCATGACGATGCCGCCGTGGCAGACGCCGGGCCAGCCGTTGATTTGGGAGCCGAGGGTGAGGAAGGAGAGCATTTCTGTTACGAGTTCTTCGGACTGCTGGGGCTGCTGCATGATGGTGATGTAGGCGGATACGGTGTCTTGCGAGTTTAGGGTCTGAGAAAACAAAGTGTCGCCGTGTCCGGGCTTGGGCCGGCGGGTGTCGGATTGGTTGATGATCAGGTGTGGTTGTGACAGGTGCTTGGCGACCCAGGGGATGGAGCGGAAGTGGTCGATTTCCATTTGTTCTGTTTTGGCGGTGGTTGAGAAGGACTTCTTTGGCGATGACTTGGAAGAAGAAGTCATTGTGGCGGTGGAGGACGACTCGGTTTGAGGTCTCATGGTGTTGACGTTAACGGCAGCAGCAGTGTGTTGGGCCCGGATCCAGTTCGTGTTTGTGGCTGGGATGAAGCTAGGTGACAGAATTGGGTTTCCAGAGTCAGCGATGGTGTTTGTGATTCAGTCGTTTGCGTAGAGATTTCGTTGTCATGAGTGAGTGTTGTTGTCGACTTGTATCCCGACTCTCCGTTATCAATGACCACAGACAGGCCCGCTGTTGTTGTCATTGCGGTGGGTCTGATGCCGAGGTTCCTCTGAGATTGGATAATTGCATTTGATGGCGATATCCACTGGACGGACTTGGTTCCTCGTGCCAAGTTGTGACATTTTCATTTGCTCGTCGCAATGCCAAAAACTTACTTTGTCGACTTGGTGATGGTGTTGTTTCTGATGGGAAAAGCACATGCGCCACTGGTCATGCACCGTCTGATGGTTCCTTGCATCCGTCCGATGTTGACAGTCTGCAGTCTGAGCGCAGCGGTCATTGCTGAAGACATCTGCGCGTCGGTAGTGGGTTAGCGCTGTTAATTGAGGCTCTTGTTTAGGGGTCTTTTAGCGAGCAGCACTATCAGGGTCTCTCACCGTGAACAGAGTAAATAAAGGGTCTAATGACGTCGTATCGCCTAACAAAATCGTCCTTCACTAGACAGAATCTAAAAAAGACAAAAGACGCATTTCTCAAAATCCCGTCCAGGAATTCTTTAACGTCGCAGTATTCTCCGACACGGCGGTTCGGCCTAGTTGATCTCCCGATGGATGCTCTTTTGACGCACCCTGTCGCTTGGCTTCGGCTCATGCATCCACCGCCAGCAGCGATATCCTCGCTTAGGTCAGGTACCCGCTTTGTGCATTGAGACGGCATCCGGTTGGTTAGACCGTGTGCTATGAATTGGAGCATTTCGATGATCCATTTGATCTTTGGGACTTGAAGAGTCAGTGAGTTCTCGAACAATCATCGAATACGCTCACCATCCGGGTGGTCCGGATAGTTACCAATGATGAAAAGGGCGGTCGATGCTGTGCCTCGGCATTGTTGTCTTTGTCGCTTCGAAATTGTAAACAGACAGCGAAAAGGGGCCAACCGAATTGGCGAATGGGCGAGTTTTTAAGGCACACTGCGTTACCTAACGCTGCCCGGCCCGCCGAAATGCCGCCGGCAGTCCGCCGCAGTCTTCGGCAGCGATAAGATAAGCCAACCCCTGAAAGCTAAAACCTTCCACTCACCAGCATCCCCTGCCCTTCCCTCCAACACCACCAACAAAAAAGTTACCTCGGCATCTTCGACATTTTCCAATCTCGAAAAAAAATCCCAACGCTGCACGCAAGCGTCCGCCGCGCAATAACAACTCGCCAATCGTACGCTACCGAACCATTCGCGAATCGAATCAACCCCCGTAACCGTTTGTCAAACTTTCCGAGTTCCGACAACAAGGAACAAGCAAACGACGGACGGAAGACCCGAAACCGATCGATCCCCGTCTCAACAAAAAAACTTCGAGAACGAAACCTGAAGACTCGGAAGACCCACCGACGTAAACTGGGTCCCGCCCCCGTCGCCCCGTCCGCCCCGTCCAGATCGGAGATAACCAATACCGCGATACGCTACACTAGATAGTCTAGAAAGAGCAGAATACATAAATAAAAATGATGTCCTCCACCGCCGCCGCCGTCGCATCCGTCGCAAAGTGTGGAAGTTCCGCTCTCTTTTGCTTCCTTCGGTCCTCCGCTCTTTGGATCGTCGTCCTTGTTGTCCTTGTGTTTGGTGGTTTGCGACGGCTTTTGTTCCGTCCTCCTCCACTCCGTCCTCCCTCCCGTCGTTCCGGTCCTCCTGTGTACCGACCTCCACGGCGTCGATCCCCTCCTCCACCGACCACTACTCCGTCCGGTCCCCCGTCCGGTCCCCCGTCCGGCTCCCCTCCACCGCCGACCTCTTCCCCGACCGCGCGCCGAACCCCCTCCGGCCCCGATCCGGCCTAACACCTCCCACGACCGCCACCACCACCCCTCCGGCTCGACCCCCCTCCCCTCCGGCTCGACCCCCGAACAACCGCAAAAAAAATGGCAGTCGGAACCCTCTCCCTCTTCTACCCCGTCATCCTCCCTCTCTCGACAGCCGGCCTCCTCTATGGCGTCCACCGCTTGATGTACGTCGACTGGGCGGCCTGGGCCACCGATTTCTTTACGGGTCCGGGGAGCGTTAGTCGCATTTTGTTGGTGGTTTATATGGGCTTGAGTTGGAAGAATTTTCCTTTTATGTGGCATGTGAGTAGACCCCTGCTAGCTCTGGTTTCTGGTCCGGCTTCTGTGATCTCTTGGGGTTGGTGGAGTTTGGGGTTGTGGTTTTGGGGGTGGAGGTGGGCGGACAGGAAGACGGTTGGGAAGACGGTTGGGGAGACAGGCAGTCGACCACTTTGGTCTGGGCGGTGTTGGTTGGCTTGGGGTTGCTGTCGGCGCTTTGCGGCGCTGTGCTGCTTCTCTTTGCTATCATCTCTTCGTGACCTCGCCTTGTCTGCGCCGTTCGCTCTGGTCTGGTCTGGTCTGGTCCGGCTTGATCTGGTCTTGCTCCGGTGTAGACCACTTCGATTCGGCCTGGCTCTTGGCTTGTTCCGCCGTCCCGTCCCGTTGCCCGTCCGCTCCTCTTCCGATTCTCTTCCCCCTCCCTGCTCCCGTCCACGCCTTGTTCAGCCTGCTTCCCGCCCCGTCCCTCTCCCACCCACCCTCCCTGGCCTTCCCCCCGTCCCCATCTTCCGCTCCATCAACATCCCGCCCACTCCCAGCTCCCCCGCCCACTCCCAGCTCCCCCCAACCCACTCCCACCCACTCCCAGCTCCCCCCCAGCTCCTCCTCGGCTCCTCCGCCCCCCAACACCCCCAGTTTCTTATCCCCAACGCCATACTAACCCCCTCCTCCTCAGATCCGCGTCTTCCACGCCTTCCTCCTGCACCTCCTCCGCCGCCCCCCTCACCCCCTACCCCCCTCCTCCCTCTTCCACCCCTCCATAACAACCTCCTACACCAGCCCCTTGGAAACCGATTACAACCTTCACAAGTCCAACTCGACTTACTTCGCCGACCTCGACGTCTCCCGCTCGCACTTAGTCACCCACTTACTCGGTCCCGCCATGTCCGTTGTCGGAGACAACGCCAAGAACAAACTTGTCCTTGACCCCAGCGGAAACGTGGTTAAGGGCGGGTTTGGTATCGGACTGGGCTCCGTGTTCTGTTCTTTCCGGAGGGAGATCCCGCCTATGAAGGGGTATGAGATGTGGAGTCGGATTTTGTCTTGGGATCGTAAGTGGTTGTATATCGTTACTCACTACGTCGTCAAGGGCAAGGTCAAGCCTACGAGCTGGGATGGCAGGAAGTTTGGTCCTACGCGCCCCAAGATCGTTAGGACTGAGGATGGAAAGGAGGTTGAGGAGAAGGATTTCTCCAAGTACATCTACGCTACCGCCATCAGCAAGTACGTTTTCAAGCTCGGCCGCTTCACTATCCACCCTTCCATCATGATCGAGGCCAACGGCTTGCTTCCCGAGCGTCCTGGTGAGGGATGGCGTGGCGGCGAGACCGGTACCGGTACCCCCGAGGACCTTGGTGAGATCAACGAGAACAGCGAGTGGGACTGGAAGCGCGTCGAGTACGAGCGCAGAAAGGGCATGGAGTATGCCCAGCACTTTGCTGCCTTGGATGGCGTCAACTCCTTGTTCGACGGCGGCGAAGATGGTGCCATTGGCAAGTTCCATCTGGGTTAAACCAGGGACAGAAAGAAAAGAAGCAAGTCAGCATGGAGAGAACAATGCTCGGATACTATAGACACAGGGGCAATGCATGGCACGGATAGACGGCAAAACACAGCATTTGGAGCGAATCATGTTGAATTACTACTACTACTAGACTTTTTAGGGACGGCTCCGGGTCGCCTCTAGATATGTTGATACCCCCGGATATAGGAAGTTGGTGCTGTGTGTACAATCATGCGCGCACAAACGCAAAAGTGCAGCCGGTTCTCTCTCAAGTCCACCGAGTAGACGGAAACCTGTCATCCAGATCCTCATCATCCACTCTGCTGCTGCCAACCACATCCTCACACTCAAAACATCATGAAGCACGCGGCCAACGCACCGACACCTGCCATGACAATGACACCAGCCCCCGATCGTGCCGTTGAAGCACCGCTGCTCTTCCCAGTGGAAGCTGGTGTTTGATTGGGGTCGGAGCGAGGGAGGTAAAAGGCAACGGGCCTGATAACTGTACTGATGGGTGTGTTTCTGGGCTCCCACACGGAGGACCAAAGAGTCTCAGTCGTGTAGCCTGATGAGTACGAGTCTGACGGAACACTGATGACGACAACTGGAGCCTCTTGACTGGGGACCTGAACTGTGTTCAGGCCAGGCCTGAGGTCCGAGATTGTGGTCATTGGAGCGCCAGTTGGGGCTGAAGTGATGGTCGTGCTGGACGTGACGGTAGACGTTGTGATGGGCGTGGCGTCAACCGTTGGGGTGGCCTCAAGAGGGACTACTACCACGGCGGGTGTGACGGTAGAGGTCTGAGGAGTTGATGTGGTTTCAAGCGAGGTGATGATAATGGTAGACTGGACTTCAACCTCCTCGGTGGTGATTGAAAAAGTGAGAGACGTCATTGTTTTCGTCCCCGTCGTCGTTGTCGTCGTAGCTGACTCAGCTGAGCGAGGATCAATCTCAGAAATGGCCGTCTCAGGCCTCTCAGTGCGGAACGTCACAGGGCCAAGGTCATCTATGTCGGCAATGTCAGATCGGGCTGGTCATGAATGAGAGTGGGGAACGTTGGTACTTACCCCATGGATTGTGAGTTGCCATGGCACGCGCTTTGAGCGTCGCAGGAATGAAATCCTT
The DNA here is from genome assembly GCA_009806015.1 of Neurospora sp. CHS-2018b. Lineage (NCBI taxonomy): Eukaryota > Fungi > Ascomycota > Sordariomycetes > Sordariales > Sordariaceae > Neurospora > Neurospora sp. CHS-2018b. Next base: position 1,578,065 of record RAOV01000010.1, on the reverse strand, counting down.
AGGAACTGGAACGCATGTCGCTGGTCAGATCGTCATCGAGTAAAAGCGCCTTTGTTGCACTTACCAAGGGTGACCACCGTTACACACCACGGTTGGTCGTGGGTGAAGTGCTCCAGCTCTTTTGTCAGGCTGTGGTGCTCTGGGTGAACAAACCACATTTGGTCGCGGGAGAACTGCTCCAGCTCTTTTGCCAGGCCTTGGTGCTCCGGGTCAACATCGCGAAGGGAAAGATCCGTGCAGCTCTTGGTAGTGTCGAAACACCACTCTGCGTGTTGTGTGATGCTGAGCTCGTTGTTCTGAAGACACCACTTATCGGCATGGGCGCAGCCTGAAGCATAGATCGCAAATTCGCGGCACGCCATTCGGCACTCGGCTGGGGATATCTTCTTGTGCTGATTGTCATCTTGCTTGTCGGCGACGGTCAGGCCGGCCAGGACCAGAGCCAAGGGTGAAAAGACTGCGGTGGGATGCATGATGAGTTGGAACAAGGAAAGATGATATCCAAAGAATGAGGAAATGAGTGAATGGTTGGGTTGACAGCAAGAGAGTGTTGGGCGGACAAGAGATGCAAAAGTGAAGAATACTGATGATGATGGAGGAGAAAAAATGGTTGAAGTGTCTGGGGGGCGGACCTCTATTTGAATCCCAAGGATGCTCTCAGTCCTCGTCTCCTACCTCTGTATCTGTTCGTTTCTTGCTCCAGCACTTGCACGGTTCAGTGGTGTTGTGACTTCCATGTTGTGACTGCGAAGACAGTGGCGGGTCAGTTCATATCTTGTGTAGGGCAGTTGCGGTCATGATCGATCGACCGATCACCAACAGCAGAAGCTCATTCCATGAAGCAAGTGGAAAGAATGGCCATCGCAAACCGGAGGTGGTGGGACTCACTCTCCGTGACTGACGATTGTCGGAACCCTTGCGCTTGGTTATGGGAAGAACGCATGCATTGACCTGTCATCAGTCTTCAAGGTGTTGTCCAGTCGTTCTTTTTCTCATTCGGCCCTCGAACCTGAATCTTTGCTTGGAAACCTATGTAAGGAACAGAGCAGTTCTGACACTCGGTCCTTGACCGGGAGAGCTCATCGGAAGGGCTTTTCCCGTCCCGTCGGGCATCAGGGTTCGCCCGAATGGAGCACGATTACAGATGTGGAAGTTGCGCTGTTGATACCTGAACAAGAGATCGGAGTGGCAGGCGTGGCTGCTCCTACCACCTGGGCAGCGATTTTGTCCGCTTCGTCTCACCGAGCTAATGACGGAGCGGACTCATGTGTTTCGGAAGTACCTGCCAGATCTTGACGGAAGGTCCTGTATCATGTGGACCTCTTGATAGCATGCTGGCAGGAAATGGAAGGAGCGAGACGCTGACCTTGACCTTTCTGCTTAACAACGAAGTCAAGAGATGATGCTTCACTCAAATCTGACGGTTCTGCCAACAGACGCAAGAGCATAACAAGTGTCGCAAAGGTCTCGTTAAGCTTGAGCATCTACCACGCATGAAAGAGGCATCGGGCGAAACTGACCAAAAACTGAACACCGATCGCAACTCTTGTCCGTCTACAGAAATCCACAACAGGAACTTTCAAGCAACAAACTTCGGCCAACTGTCGAGCAACAGATTCTTCCTTCCTCTTCCGACTGTGAAATTTCTCCCGTCCGCTCCAAAACACTACAAGTGCAGGTGGGGAAGGACCTCCAGAGAACAGCAGCTGTAGAAGGAAAGAGCGCTTCAGTTTCAGTGCTCTCGTTCAGCTCCCCGTTCTCGCTTCGCTTCTGTCCTGATGTTTCCCTTTGGGGTTTCAGTTCCTAGGTAGAGGTAGGTAACTCAAACCACCGCAGGCAGTGACAGGTCGGTCGCTAGATGCCGTGAATCGGCTCATCACAACGGAATTCGCATTGATCGGGCCAGTCCTTCTTTCGCAGAGGTAGCACCCAAGCTCTCTCCATTCGACACTCGGAGGCGACCATACCTGCCATTCTTGCACTTGCAAGTGTCGGATGAAGCTCGGTCAAACTAGCCCAGTTGCTCTTCGATGCTTTTTGGCAGGACCTGAACAGAATGAATGCACTTCCAGTAGACACGCAGGAAACAGCCCGTCAAAGGTCAACCAGGTGACAGTGACACCAGCGTCCCGTCAGGTATTTTCATCGTCACGGCAGGTTCACTCGAACAGAGAAAGCCCGTACGGCCATTGAGCCGGCCGGCCTGCTCCTCCTACCTGGCCGTATGTCGGCCGCAGTCATGGAAGGAAGGAGCATAGCCGCCATGAAGTCACCAAGGCAGACTGGTCGCAGAACCAGGCAAGAAGAATTGGCGTCGTGCTCGAGACTTCCCATCAAACTTCAACAACGGCTCCATGATCGTCATCCAACGGGTCAAAACTTGCCCGGCAGGGTTGTTTGTTCCTTTCATCCCTTTGTTATCGCCTTCCCTTGCTTGCACAAGGCGAGCGGGACCGGACCCCGGGCGGGCAAGGATCGGATCTTCGGGAAAGGTTGGGCCCGGCCACACGCTTTCGGTGCTCAAAGCAGGTGTGATGTCCTTTCAAGGTGGCAGCTCAAGCATAGGAAGAGCAAGGTGATAGAGAACACCATCACTCCTCCATTCCTTCAGGTTGCATATGCGGTAGGCAGTGTCCTTGACCGTGATCGTACGGAGCCTTTCCCCCCTCAGTTGACCGTTGTACTTCAGGTATCAGTTACAACCGGTACATGATGGCAAAAGAAAGTCAGACCCAGTAGAGGTGGTTTGGTGAATTATCACCGCCTGGACAGTGACAAGAGCTCGGTTGCGCTTGTCAACAGCCACGAGGCCTCGCTACCGGCAAATGTCATCCAAGCTTTGTTGGTCCTGCCGGTCTTGTTTGCCCAACAAACGATGCAAGCGACACAAGCGCGTCGCTTCCACACCTTCGGATCTTCCCCGACAAGTCAGGCTTGTCTAGAAAACATCCAGAAGCGGTGATGATGGTGTGTAACGAGCGGGGTTGTTGCTTCCAACACGGTGTTGGACCCCCGCTTCCACCGTTGAGCACAACACCGCCTTGGGAGCACTGGAATGACAAGTCAATAGTGGTCCCTTCTCTGGGCATCAACAAAGGAAGTTGGGACGCATCATCGATGAGTCTTTGCTCCCTTCCCCATCGATAGCAACCCGCATACTGCATACAGCAGACCCGATGCAGTTTCCTACCATCATGTGAATGCGACACTTTGCGGTTTGTCAGCGCCATCAGCCATCACCGGCACCGCAACGGCACAGTCCTTCTCAACCGGACTTCAGTTCCTTCCCAGTGTGTAGGTAGAGACGAGTGGACGCGGCACTCGCACCTCCCGAAGGAAAAGTGAAAAGCCGAAAGAAGGTTGCAACTCGCCAGAGAACCTTTCGAAGCTCAGAAGCACGAAAGAAGACAAGGTCAACAAGGGAGGGAAAAAAAACATGGTTCGATTCTCGCGGCAACCACCCAATCTCATCCCTCCTTGGCTTCCCTCGACGCCGCAGAGGTGCATAGAAGATTTGGGAAGCGAAGGAAAAATGCAACCACGTTTTGTTGGACTATTAGACGCAGGTAATACGTACTGCATTCCATTACTCGCAAGCGAAGCTAAGCGAGGGAAACGTGAATGATAACAGTGGTGGTAATGAGAATGTTCGTTGGGTGGTAAACGCGAGGACTGTCATGTCCTCGGCCGGTTGTGGGAGGTAGGTGCGCAAAGCGAGGCTGGTCCAGACTCCAGACTCCAGACTTTCCACGCGTCTAGTAGTATTGACGACATGAATTATCGATCCATTGACGCAGTCAAGTGTCACCAAGAAGCGGGGAAGAAATGATATCGCAAAGTTCTCCTCACCACTTCAACAACAGAAGAAATTACTTTCCGCGTATGTAGACCCCGAATGAAGTGTTGCATTCTTCTTTCTCGTCTCGTCGGCGTCGCATTTTCATTTTCGTTGCTCCACAGGATGCAACTAACACACGCATTAGCGTCCCCGCTAACGCGCTTGTAAGCGCTGAAGCTGCATTTCAAGGTTTTACCATTGGGTATTCTTACGCCATTAGCGGGGCCGAGATGCATGGCGCTTTTGCGGCGTCACACAGAGACGCGGTGCGGAGCAAGCGGAGTCGAGCCCGGTCTTGGGAATATTGGCATCTCGGCCTTTGGCTTTTGGACCATATGCATGAAATTCCTCGCTTGATGGCTTCAACCGAGAATTTTAAAAGGTGTGCTGACCGCATGTTGACGTTGTACTGCTTTTTGGGCGTCCTTGCGGTTGTTTACGAGGGAGAGGGAGTGCCGGTCGGCACCGTGGCCGCCGCAGCCATCTGCATTTGATCCGTCCGTCCTGGCAGGTTGAGTAGGCCGGTTGACTGCCGGACATTGCTTTTTGGTTCCTACAAGGCTGAAAGCTCGATTCTACCTTTTCCATTGTCATGCGGTAGAAACTGTAGAAGACGAACTGGATAGGTATGTAGTCCATTCTCCGAAGGATCAACGGTCTGGTTAGCTTGGTCACTTGGGCAGTGCAGGGCTTTCTTAGCCTTTGGCCGAGGTACTTGTCGAAGATGCGAGTGTCTATGGAAGATAGCCGATGCTTTAGAGGCCTAGTAAAGCCGCCTTGATCCTTCAAAGATTTGGCATCTGCTCAACTCGGCTCGGCACCCTCTCCGGCCGACGGCATCGGAGGCCGGTTCTCGGCAAACCGTCCGTGCGCCTCTCCGGTGTTTCCATGGGTCTCGCGAAGTTCATCCCTGGTATCCCGTGCCGTTGGAATGCAGAACCGATAGCATGGCTACGCAACAAAGGACAAAAGGACAAAGGTCTTTGGCAATAATCGTTAGGGAGAAAAAGTCCGAAGCGATGCATCGCATATTGCGGAATTTTGGACATCCGGAGATATGAATGAAGGGTGCGTAGGGTTGAAATGCAGGCTTGAGGCGTAGAAGGAGAGAGGGGCCTTCTTGTGATGCTTCTTTCTCACGCCAGCTTACTGTGTTACGTGTTGGTTCTTTTGAATGCCGGAGACTCAAAAGGGTTTCGTGGGATGGATGGTGAGTGTTCCTGTGTGGCTTTGCGATGAGATGATGGTGTTTGTATCTTGGTTCTGACGAGCATTGCTGGGTTCATGGGATTGGTATCTTTACTTTTTTCTATAACCGAAAGAGAAGGTGACTATCGGCAAGAACCTTGAAACTCTTCAGTAGAGATATTTTCCGCAAAGATGTCTTTCGACAATGACGATGGTTTCGAATCTCGCGGGGAATGTTGCACCGCGAAGAGCTCGGACGTGTTAATCTATTTCTCACGAATTTAGTAACGAAGCTGTTACTCGTGCGCTGGACCGGGGTTGGGATCTAGGTGGAAGGGGATCCGACCCAGCGCACTGGATGATACCGATGATCAGACACCGAACTCCTTGGTGATCACCAACAAATCCAGATGCATTGTTTCTTGGAGCCTCAGATGACATTGGGTCAATTGATGATAATTGACCTGTCATCGTCAAATCTGTTGCGCCACAAAAACACTATGTCGGTATGTCAGACAGCTTTTGGGTTCGGTATATCTAGGTGGTGGTGGGATGGGGGCCTATTTCGAGCCTCTTGGGTAAAATTCGCTGCGCCGTCGAACTGCGGTTTCCTGTAGTCACGGTTACTCGAAAATAGCCGTATGGTCAGCAGCGCCATTCAACTTGTCGAGTGTCGACTTTCTTCGGCGATGTCATGGCTCTTGCTATCGTCAAGTCTTGGCAAGCCCGAAATGCGGGGGTTTTGGTGGTGCTCCCTCCAGGTACTGAAACGCGATCTGGCTGGGGATCTTGAAAGTCGGAGAGCCAAGAGGTGTCATTCCGTCAGTCGCGAAGATAGGTTGAAGCTGTGATGTCTGGGCAATTGTGCATGTCGTGCTCCTGGACGTTTGTGATGAACTCCGGGAAATGACCCTCGCCTTCAGACAAGGACGACAAGGAAAAGCAATAGGTTTGTTTCAAACAATTTTACGGGTTGGATTCCGACAACGTGGAAAGCGATTTGCATCCCTTGTCGAGGGAGAATTCTCACTGTGAGAGTCGCCTGACAGGGAGAGAAGAAGGAGATGACCGAGCGCAAGCATGGCAAGCAAGCAATCGCGGAAATCCTGACACAATTGACAGGAAGAAAGGAGAACAACTGAAAACACGACGTTCTCGGCCTCGATAGAGGTAGCTAAAGATCAGCAATCTTGTTGCCTATGGACGGCCAAGTGTGTTGGCTCGGTGCGAAAAATCCTTGATGTCCATCCGCCATCCACGCAAGTTGAACCCTTGCCGGAAGTAGCAGCCGGCAACGTGCACTCAACGCAGGGGCGTGAAGAACGTGCAGAAGCGAGGAAACGAAACAGCCCTAACAACGTTGGTGAGTTGCAATCGGACGATTTTTCTTTTCTTGTTATCTGAAAGTTGCACTGCGGTGGATGCGATGTTGAAATGGCCATGTTGCTCGAATTTATCCCTTCGTGCTTTGTCGCGATGAAGTTGTGGTGGTGAGGACGACAACCCGTCCCGCCTCCGCAATGCGCCCGCAGACGGAAGCACAAACAACCGACAGAGGACGACGGCCAAGCGAGCCAAGATTACGTGCAACCACAATATCGGGCCCTCGCTGGGTTTTTGAAGCATGTTGCCGTTCTCTTCCGTGCCAAAAATACCCAAATCGAGAGAAAGACGAGGGTGGGAGAGAGAAGATGCGCCGTCAATGGTGGACACGACGCTGGGCGGGGGTTCCTGGGCTAAATCGAGTGCTTTAAGCGGTATAGATTGCGCTAATCCCAAAGTGGCCTAATGCATTCCTTTTCCAGACTATCCGCCAATCAGAGGAGGGCAAAATCTGCCAAGTTTAATGAGTTAGCCGCGCATCTGCTTGGTGGAGCTGGGGGGAAAACGAAAGTGGACAGCGACGACTCCGAGCTCCGACCTTTTGCAACGACCTCAAGTCCTCCTTCCACCACATGTCAAGCGAATGTGACTTCAGTTTCTTCACTGTTCCGACTTCCGCTTGCTTCTTTTTTTGCCCACTACACCAAGAAAATTCTGCCAGCTCAATGATTGCCGCCTCAAGACTGTCGCCACCTCTTTTCCGGCCTTCACCACGGTGTCAATATTCCAGCGACCCGTCTGCCGTCCAGCCGTCCTGCCGTCGTCAAAGACATGTCTCGGGTCCTTGCTTCGGCGCCCACAGGCCTCGCCAGAGAATCACGCTGCAGTCTCGGGATTCACTCTGAGGATGTTCCAGCTGTGTCAACAAGCAAGCAGTCCAAGAGAACCGGCAAAGTTGCCGATGTTTTCTGGAGGTCGATATTTTGCCCGCCGAGTTTGGCGCCGTCAACGGTCCCTCATTTCGTTAATGCGTTCAGAATAGCTTTACACTACCTCATGAGGCCCATTGACCCGGCCAAGCGCTATCTACTCCCACTGGCCCTTGAACACACAGCCAAGGCATTTTACCTCCACCGAAACTGCGAAACAAACACAGCAGCGGACTGAGGAACGGCCACCGGCACCATCGCGTCGAACATCAACAATGAACTATTGCACCCGTTTTCGTCCAACGGCGGATACTTGCCGGAGAGATGCCTTGTGCAAGTCCTTGGTGCCATGCCAGCCGTGGGAGCTATACGTTGCAATATTGAAGCCTCATCTTGGATGCATAATACAAGGTACCTCTACGGCGTGTAAAGTCTTGGAGGGTTGCCAGGGTGGTGGTTACCGTGGGATGCACCCTTGCGGACTTTAGACGCAATTCTCTGGGCGAAAAAGAAGTCCTCGGGGTTGTTGGGTACGTACACTTTGCGAATGGATACCTTTGATCCTTCATCTTAACTCACAAACGACCGCTCTAGACGGCGAGCGTCTCCCAAAATTGCCTTCCTCTTTTGTCTGGTCTCATCCATCTCCCCCCATGCTACCTAGCATAGTATCAATACTACTACATGGGACATGAGATACGAGCATGGGCCTCGTTTATTCTCCTCTTCCACCATCTTCCCCGGATCATCGCGATATCTTTTGCCAGTGCAATGGACTTCGTATCCTCTTACACGGTTGTTCTCCTCCTGCAGAAAGACAAAACAGCACTGTCAGAGCCCCTTCAGACCCATTCAACCGGTTCTGCATATCGCTTAGAGATGTGTTTGCTTTTCTACAGTACATTCTTGCCCCGGTCATTGACCCTGGGCCTCGCCCTTGTCCAGGTCAGCGGACAACGGCCGTGCTTAGACTAGTGTTGACAGCCACGTTCTGACCCCCGTCCTCACCATTATCCCCGGTCAATGGCCTAAGATCCGGCCCCGGCCCACACCACCCACTCACACTCACTCTTGTCTCTGCCTCGCTGGGTTACCATATATACTTCGGAAGCCTGCCGTTTTTATCCCAAACTTTTTGGAGTCATGATCATCGGTTTTAGTCTTGTCTTGTCTACGCCGTCTTCTTACTCAACCCTTACCTCTTTGGTCAGACCTTCTAGAAGCTTTAATACTTGCTTCGTCCTCCACCAAAAGCTTCTCGACACTCGACGATCACTTCTCTCTTCACACACATCAGCCAAAATGGTTTCCACAAAGAGCCTTCTGCTTGCTGCCTTCACAACAATAGCATACGCTGCTCCCACCAAGGGTCCCTGCAAATCCCTAACACCAACTCTTCCCAGCACAGGAGGTTAGTTCTCTTCCCATCCCCCTCTTGTATCCGAGCCTCCAACTAACCCACCCTTCCTTCCACAGGCGATGACCTCGTAGCCCCCTCCCCCACCGCCCGCCTCAAGAAAATCGCCATCGGCCACGGCATCCAAAACTACACCTGCAGCGCCCCCGACGCCACCCCCTCGGCAACCGGCGCTCTCGCCGTCCTCTACGACGTCACCACCCTCTACCCAGGTCTCTCCAAAACCGCTTTGACTTCCGACGCCTTCAACTCCCTCCCTCACCTCCTCCTCTGGGACCGCCCCGTGCCCCTAAACCGCCCCTCCAACTCCTCTTACTCAGCCGACACCACCTCCCCTTTCCCTGCGCACGACGACCTCAAGGGACTAGCCGACTACCCATCCCTCAAATACGCGGGCCACCATTTCTTCGATTCGACTGGCACGCCCACCTTCGATCTGGATGCTTCCGGGATGAGGGCTAGTGTGTTGAAGACGGGGAATGTGCCAGCGCCTAAAGATGCGGATAAGGGCGTGTTGGATACGGGGGCGGTGGCGTGGTTGAGGTTGACGGATAGTAAGAAGGGCGAGAGTAAGGGGGTTAATGTGGTTTATAGGGTTTTGACGGCGGGGGGCAATGCGGAGGGGTGTGGTGTTGCTGGGGTGGGGGTGCAGAGTGTGCCGTATACGGCTTTTTATTGGTTTTATGAGGAGTAGATGCGGTTGAGGAAGTGGGAAGGGGGAGGGGGGAGGGGGGCTTGAGCGAGTCAAATCGGTGGTTAATCTTTGGTTGTTGTCGATGATGAAAAGTTGGGGGAGTGTGCACGGTACGGAGTTGCGGTTTCTTGTCTTTTTGGTTTACAACGGCGTTCTGGCTTGGGCTTGGGTGGTCGGTGGCAGCATTGCATCCTTTCTTCTCTTCTTTCGTTTACACCTTGGGCTCACACCTTTAGATCTCTCGTTAAATACCCACGCTTTATATACTTAATCTGACTCCATACCTTCACGTCTCAAGGTTTTCTTGTCTCGGTTTTGTTTGTCTCTGTTGCCCTTGTGTCTCTCAAACTTGTGCATCGTGTCTTCGTGGCTTGTGCTTTCCTTCCCCAATCCCCAAACCCCTTCAAACTGCCACCTACCGGCCTCCACCCCGGCTTTGCTCGCCACACGCGCAGCCTTTGCATCGCATCGCATATCATGAACTTCCATTTCTTGGTTCTTTGGCTTCAGCTGTACATTGCTTGCAGGCGGCGAATCACCCCGCAGCCGGTATTCCTCAAGGTTCCCGTCTCCGGTCCTCTCTGCACGCGGACCATCAACGAGGAAGGAGCGACCAGAAGAAGTGGCGACCGACCATCCTTGAACTGAATTCATTTCTTCGGAACATCACCTGGTACTTTTCCAACCTTACGAATGAATCACTTTCGGCACTTTTCATTCCTGTGTTTCTCATACGTTTCTCGCCTTTCCACTGCAGCCTCTCGCGAAGAATGATCACCAAGGTTGATCGTTCCCTGTTCTTATGCCTGGTATCCAAACATCCGGGCATGTTCGCAGCTTTGCGCAGAAGCGAACTGGTGCGTGGGAACTGCATTCTGCATCCATGTCCGGTGCCACGCACATCCTTCGTTCGCTGTGCGTGCTGAAATCAGGAAATGTGGTCTTTACAGCCTGGGGCGAATTCGCCTTCAGCTGGAGGGGATAAAAAGACGTGCTCCTCCCCGGATTCTCGTTCCCTTTTTTTCTCCTCCATCCTTTTCGACACACACTCTCCTCTCATAACTTTTCGATAACCGACACAGTCAGTCCTCCATCAATATGCCGTACCTCTCTCGTCCACTTTTCCTTTCGTTCGGTCCTCCCTTCAATACAATCCTCGCTACCGCCCCTGCGCGCCCTTCCAGCCGACCGGTCTACAATTTTTCTCGTTGTCGTACAAGACACTATATTCTTGGAGTTTCTCCTGCTCGACGGCATTTCTCATGGCACCATCGTGATCCCATGTCTTGGAAATCTTGTTTCGTCCCGAAGACCAACTGTCGCTCAGCCACTCAGCCACCGCACCCTCGACACATGCCACAGGAAACACACACGCCCACACATCAATCTGTTCAGCAGCAACGACACGATATACAACGCCATCACCATCCGGGGAGGGTTTCAATACCTCCATTAACACAAAACTGCATGGGATGGATACCTCTCCATTCGTTACCCCTTCTGCAACGCTGGTCTCCTGCGTTCTGGCCTTCCAGTTTCCTTGATAATATTCTTCTCCTCTTTCCTTCCTTTACCCCCACTCCGAGGAGCTTGATCTGTTTTCTTTGCCTCCATTATTTAATCCAGATTGAAAGCCAACCTTATACCCCCCTTCCGAGGAGCTTGACCTGTTTTCTTTGTCTCCCATTATTTATGCCAGATTGAAAGCCAATGATGAAATAACCAAAAAAGCCACTTCATCTCGACTCGAACCATCACCACCACCATCATCTCTGACGATGCGGCTGACGCAATGTCTCTTCATCAAATTGATGTTTGGGAGCTCGAGCAGCACAGGGATGGAGATCCTGAGAAGCCCGATTACGTCCCTGATTTTGATCTCCCTGACGATGCTAGGCAAGCATGGGAGCGGATCAGAGGATCACAGCGCAAAACCGCCGCCGCCGTGAACATCATTCAGACAGATTTGTGGGAAGACCAAAAGTTGCTTAACCACCACACCCTCGACAACATGCCACAGGAAACATATTACACACCACACAGGAAATAGGGTCGATAACAACAGGATATTCAACTTGGTCAAACGAGCATGTCGTCGACAACTCTATCAACTCAAAGATGTCTTGCCAATCTTCTATGCCACTCTCAATTATTCAGTTATTTCCTACAGTCTATCCTTTTTTTGTCAATTGCTGTCTCTTCTCCTCCCTCCTTCGAGCGTGATCTGTTTCCTTTCCGCCCGTTTTTGCTTCACAAAAACCAAAGCCAATGATGAAAAAAAGCCAAAAGCCACTTCATCTCGACTCGAACCACCACCACCACCACCATCTCTGACAATGCGGCTGACGCAATGTCTCTTCATCAAAGCGATGCCTGGTGGTGTGTTCGATTCCGAGATGACCCGACGGAGGGATCAACTTGTATCAACGAACGATGAACGATCAACGAGCGGTCGACGACAACGGTGAACGGTCTACGAGCGATGGTCGACGATCAACGGACGGAGGATTCAACGGGGAGGGGAGATGGATGGTTTTATGCCGCTTCAATCCGTCTATGACCGGTCCCAGGCCGTCAAAGTCGGAGCAGAAGTAGGCTGGGGCAGTCAGCGAGGTCGTCAAGATCAGTCGAGGTCGTCGAGGCCAGTCAAGCGTCGAGTTCCAACGTGGAGCAGACAAGCATCAGACAAGGAGCAGACGAGAGAAACCCCAAAAGAAAAGGCAGGAGCACCAGCGTGAATGGGCGATGGTCTACCGACCCCCCGGAAATCTTCTAGGTCTCTCCGACAACCCTTCTCGTTTGGTTATCTTCCCTGTTCACTTGCTTGCTTACTGGCCTCCTTACCAGCCAGTAACCACCCCATCCCCTCAGGCCAAGCGCGAAAGAGTTCGAAGCAACGGAAGGAAAAGATAGGCGCATTGCAAGGCTAAGCCGCTACCGTCGACCGATAACCCTTTTTCTTCCGTTCAATTTCACTCTACGTACGCTTGTGAGCTTACGGGGTTGGTTGATTGGTTTCTGGTAGACTTGCTTGCTTAGTTGCTTATCGGCAACCTTCCCACGGGTTCCAGCAGCAGCTCAGGGGGAATGGAGTGAAGATCACGGAACCCAGAGGCAGGGGATAACATGCGTGGGTACTTACCCAATAGCTCCCCTTGATGGTCCTCTTGGTTCCGTTATCTTCACTCCGTTCTCGGTTGCGCGGCTGTGGACTTGGTTGGTTAGTTGTCGGTGGGTTTGCTGGCTTGGTTGCTTGCTTGCTGGATTGTCTCGCTCGTGGGATCGAAAGAACCCCTTGCTGAGACACCTCCCTCCATCTATGACTCCTCGATGACTCTCAAGGCTACTCTCGACACCTCGCCAAACATCTCCCTGAACCCCCAGTCCTTCTTCACCCGTCAACCTACACCCCATCAACCCATCAAAGAGTGTCAAAGCAAAAAGCGTTGAATGGGGAAGCTACGCACTACTTCTCCAGTGCCGCCTTTTGCTTTGGGGCTTGGGAGCTGCCTTACTCGCAGTCCTTTCCTCACTCCATCACTAGCCTAACCCCACCTATCAAAATCTATCACCCAGACCAGTGATCGAACTTGGCCAAGTCCTCCGCAAAAGGCGTGAATGGAACGGGTGTTCTCCAGGCCCCTCCAGTGCCGCTTTCTTGCTTTGTGGTCGGTTACTTCTGGTCTCGGGATTGGTCTGATAGATGGGATGGGTTGGGCTGGGTTAATGAGATGGTGAATGGGGTTGGCGGGTTGGCGTTGGGCGTCCGTTGATTCTCCGTTGATTCTCCGTTGATCTCGTTGAGCGCCGTTGAACCCTTGGTTGCTCGTCGACTTGATCGATCATCGATCGAAAGTTGAGCCTTTAATCCCGTCGGGAAGCGTGTCTGGCCCTAGGCAGACATAAATACGGCAGACGCTGTCCACCTACAAGTAGAAGAAGACGCCGTGGTCCGAACTGGGGGTTTATTTACACTTGGTGGCTATCTGAGGCACTTTTACTATCGCTTTTTCCTTCCTGTTGCTTTTCTTTAAATCCTTGCTACCTTTGGCTCAATATCAATGCTTAGCTTGCCAGCTTTGTTGTCATTCTCCCCCTTTCCTCCTTCCACAGTTCCACTGGGTCTGGTCCGCTCGATTCCGTCAAGATTCCATCTCTGTCGATGTGCTGACAACGAAAATATAGTTAGCCCACCTTTTCAACCACTATACGCTGCTAATCTCTCTTCACGATAGCTTTCGTCAGTCCCTGATCCAGTGCAGCTGACATCTCGATGGACTTCATTACCGACCACGCTTTCGGGTCGGAGGGAGGAAGACGCTGACAAAGTATCATAACTTCTGAACGAGGAGCGGAGGAGGCAAGTGACACCCACAGTAAGGAACGATGTGATTGTGTTGTTGGTAGATGCTGTAGGTACATAGGCAGAGGTACAAAGCCTTCGATTGTACACTACATACCGAATAATCTCGGGAAACTCGCAAACGAGCCCCCCCAGTAATTCCCTTCTTGGGAGCAGATATGCCAGCGGGTTAACGTACATCAAATCGCATACAGGTCCGCGTTGTTAGTGAAAAGGCCCAAATGTTGCCAACCACTATAACTTGCGTGCGTTTCGATGAACAGAATCGGACTTGCACCACACAGAACTGCTGGCATATCGGCACCCAAGAAGGGAATTTGTGGAGGGAGCTCGTTTGCGAGTTTCCCGAGATTATTCGGTACGCCACGGCCATTTGCCCTTTGTCATTGTCAATCCAGATCCAACTTTTAGATGCTAAATGGCGGATCAATTCCAAGCTGGTCTTCATAGCTTCGTTCGAGGTTGTTTGTCGTATACCGACCCTTGCTGCACATCCGGGTACCGTAGGCCGGACAGCGTGTTGCCGAACCGGATCCCGAAGTCCGAAGGGCAATCCCGCCCGCCGATACTGTGCGTGTAGCAGCAGTTTCAATGTTGCATCGATATTCATCTTCGCGATCCTTGGCCCTTGAGGAGACGGAAGATCTGATAACTACTTTATCAACGAGATACTGTGAGACTCGCAACTCGCAAAACCCGCCCGCACTTCACGGCAACAGAAGCCGAGATATCTTCAGAGCCGTTGACGTGACGTCGTCACAAGGCCGGGGGTGAGGGCCCGGTATTTATACCTAGACAGCGGGGTTTTCCAGGGCCCCCAGGCTCGCCAGGCTCGCCATGGCTAGCAGGGCGCTCATCGTCTCAGCACCAATGAGAGCTCACGGTTCTTGTAGCGATCTCGGCTGAGCCAGGTTGTCAGGTTTGACCAGGACAGGGCAGTGGATGACAGCGCTTGACAATGTTTGACAAGGGCACAAAGAGGCCGAGGAAATGGAAAGCGGGGAGTGCCTTGCTTCGGCTGTGTTGGAGAGCAATGATGGCGTCAAACTGGATGGAGACTTTCAGCTTGTTGCTTGGATAGCTTGGAATAGCTTACGAAAGCTTGGGATATGGTGCGTGCCTGTGTTGGAGAAGGAGATGTACCTTGAGGAAAATAGAGAGAAATTGATGATTGAGGATTGGAATGAGAATGATGAAAGAAGAGGAACAACGGGAACAACTGGAACGGATTCTGGAAGCTCGGAGCTAGCAATAAGGCAGCCACTTATAAGCTCCAAATCCAGCGCGTCATCATCAATCCAAGCCTCACGTCAGCCTGTCAGGTACAGCCCGCCACATCCACTCGGTCACCACACCATCTTTGTTGTTGTCGCCAGGGGCAGCCACTAGCAGACGTTGGACAAGACTGACAAGGTGATTTGTATGTAAGTCATGGTTCGTGGTGATGGATAGTCAATGTTGATGGGGGAAAGGCTCAATCATCTCGACGGACGGGATAGTAGATAGCTGTAACCAGATTTGAAAAGATGGGATGATGATCTCGGGAAGCGGGATGCAATGACACTTTGTTGACATTCTTATCCCTTCTTCTGCTGAAGTAGGTATTCGGAACGCGATGCTGTGGTCGCATGTCCGTTTCCGGATGCCAGCCACCCAAAAAAACCAACGCTAGAATCTGAAACCAAGGCCTGCAAAGTGGGTGACTTGTGGTGAGCCCTTGGTGGCCCTTGTAAGGCAGGGACAGCTTCAGTTGACTGGTTCTCTCTCTCTGAAGAGATCCACCAACCACCTCATGAACTTGTTCCTTTCTTTTCCCAGATCTCTCGTGGAAGGTGATATCTCTCTCGAGAGAAACAGTCGACTGCACCGCAACTCTGCATGGAAAGAAGTCCAAGGCGG
Organism: Neurospora sp. CHS-2018b; assembly: GCA_009806015.1. Lineage (NCBI taxonomy): Eukaryota > Fungi > Ascomycota > Sordariomycetes > Sordariales > Sordariaceae > Neurospora > Neurospora sp. CHS-2018b. The sequence goes on along the minus strand of RAOV01000010.1, from coordinate 1,562,414 downwards.
TCGGGGATTTTTAGTGTTTATGCACTACAAGATAGTGGAGCCTCTCTTCCCAAAGCGGACGGCGGTCGAGGACGGGGACCCACAGTTTTGCTGGTCTGGGCTTACTGCGTACATCCCGCTGCGGATCTCTGCCGTTGCGTCTGTTTACGACGCCAGAGACGCCCGCTTTCTCGTTCCTGTTCCTCGTCTTTTGCTTGTCTCTCAGCCAGTCGTCTTCTTTCCCTTCTTCAGGAACTCCCTCGACCGACTATCTGCACGCATCTGGATCGCGCAACTACAACTCTAGGGCCTGGCTGCTTTCTTCACCTCTTTTGACCTCTTTATGTTGATAGACTAGACGTGGGTTGTTGGTTGGTGTCTTGGCCAAGGCAGTGCCCGTCGTCCCCTCGTCTTCTCAAAACAAGTTTGAAGCCCACCGTCCTGACTGATCTTCAACTCGGCCTTCTGTCTGTGTTTTTCTACTCTTTTTCTCTCCTCGCCGCATTTCCATTCGCTTGGTTCGTCCACTACCTAGACCATTGCGCCGCCCTTCAATCACTTATCACACTGGCACCAACGATCGCTACATTACCTATCATCCCTCATTGTGACGCAAGGGAGAGCTTGAAGCCCAGCTAGCTAGCTTGTACAGCAACAACGAGAAACAAAAAAAGACCCGCGCCGCGCCAACCAACAAAACCACACAAAGAAAGACGAAGCTTCCCGAGTAAACATTCCAACAATCCTCGCCGACGTATATGATCAGGTTATGAGACAGCCTTCCTGTCGGCGACTGCAACCACACCACCCAAACCACCACCACAAACGCCGACAAGATGCCTACCAAAGTACATGAGTCGTTTGTCATCCCCGGCGGCGCCATCTACTCCGATCCAACCGCCGACGGCCCTGAAATCGGTACCCTCGTCCTGGTGGTGGATCGCGCAAAGAACCTGCCCAACCTCAAGACCATTGGCAAGCAGGACCCCTACTGTGCTGCACGTCTGGGAAAGGAAGCAAAGAAGACCACTACCGACATCCGCGGCGGCCAGACCCCCAGATGGTACGTTGCTGCATATGCTATGCTCTCCTCAGACACCAATCACGTCTAACACCAATCCACCATGTCACAGGGACCAGGAACTCCGATTCACTGTCCACGACTCCCCCGACTACTACCAGCTCAAGGTATCCGTGTTCAACGACGACAAGAAAAGCGAGTTGATTGGCGAGGCATGGATCGATCTCGGAGGCGTTATCGTCCCAGGCGGCGGTCAGAGCGACGATTGGCACCAGCTACAGTCTAGAGGCAAGTATGCTGGCGAGGTTCGCATAGAGATCACCTACTATGATAACCGACCGAAACCCGAGAAGCCCGCCGTAAAGCAACGACAACAACACCCTGTCGAGCAATATATTCCTTCAGCTGTAGTACCCGGTCCGGGGCCCAGAGGCGTACCCAAGCGTCGTCCACTACCAGCACCATCTGTACAAGGCGGAGATGGGCCCTATATTCCAAACCAATCACCCCTTCAGCAACTCGAGTACAACAACCCTCATGCTGCGCGCTACCAGCAACAGCCGCAGCAACAATATCGCGCCCCTCCACAATACCAACAACCTAGTCAATATGACCTCCCTTCGCTAGACGACGCCCCAAGAGGCTTCGAAGGCGAGCGTCCTCCACCTCCCCCGGCTCACCGAAGTCGGAATGGCAGCAATGCCCCAGCGACAAACGGTTACCAAAACGGCTATGATCCGTCTGCAAACGGAATGCCACCCAGCATGCGGCAGGATGTCCTCAGAAACGAGGCTCATCGCCAAACAAACTCGATAGCTTATCCGGGACGTCCGCAGTACAGGGGTTATGACTCGGCCCCTGCGGCGCCCACTGGCCAGCACTACTCCAACGGGGATCAACCGCCTCCTCTACGACATTCCTCCACATTTGACGTTAACCACGATCCCTATGATCTCCCCGATGTTTTGGTGCCCGGATCGGCTAATAGCTCGATGCGAGGCCGGAACCGTGTACCTGAGCCGGGATACGCACAACCAAATGGAGATCAGTACCGCCGACCTGACCCTGGCGGTTATGGGATGTCATATGGCAGACACTCTGAGAGTTCCCTGTCGCATTATCCCCCGCAAGGTGACCAGAGAAGTCAGTCGTACCAGGGTGGCTTCGAAGACCACACTGACAGCTATCAACCGCCTCCGGTGCCTGTTTCTTTGGTCCCCGGCATCGATCCTAATATCGCCCACGAGATCACAGAGCGCGTATACCAGGACAACAATCCAAGACGATACACTCAGCCCATAGATACGCAAGTTGGAAACAACTATCAGCAGCAATATCCTCGTGACCGCTCCCCAGTCCCTCCATATCAACCACCTGTTCCACAACATCCTCAGAGCAGAAGCCCCGGCGGCTACCAGGATGTGCCACCACCAACTACTCCCAACCACAATGTCGCCATGAACCAGCGCTCTTACTCTCCCAACCCACCAGTGCGCCGAGACCCAAGCCCAATGCCAAGTCACAGCCCCAACCCACGTCAACAAACCATCAAGCGCAAATCCGTCAGCCCGGCACCACCCCCTGTCGAAGAACGGCGCCTCTCCGGCATCCCCTTCGGTCCTGACTCCTACGACGCCCTCAACCCCACCATTTCCTCCGACAACATCGGCCGCGCCGACTACAACGAAGCATCTGGCAAGATCATCACCCACGACGGCAAGGAAGTCGACCCCTCCGACCATCTTCCCATGGAATCCTGGGCTCCCGAACCCGAACCGAAGAAGGGCACTACACCGCCGAACTCGTCTCATGGCTCGCGGCCCTCCATGTCCGGCGCCCACCCAATGCCCGGGCATCAAGGGACTGTCCGTTCTCGTCCGGGAACTAGTGCCGCCAATGAGAGACCGCGATCTATGCACGGTCAGCCTCAACGTATTTCACCGCCTGTGTCTCCCTCGGTAGCTGGCACCGTTAGCAGTAGGAATAGGTTGCAGAAGCGTAACCATCGCAACACCATCACAGCCGCCGGACCAATGGGTATGGCCAGCATGGGCCAGCCGGGCTTCAACAGAAGCAGCGATAACGTCAGCTACTCCTCTTCTTCACAGCAGGACAACTTCACGCCGAGGGCCCTTTCGCGAGCGTCAACATTTGATTATTACGGTGCTGAGAATGGCAACTCCCCAGGAGGCCCGGTCTACGGCGGCCACAGCCCCGGTGCTGCTCCCCGAGGCGTCCCACCGGTGCCAGCTAAGGTACCGCTTGCACTACCCCCGACTACAGGACCAGCTGGCGGTGGACTGACGATGAGTGGCGCGTTGCAGTTGCATAGTAGTAGCCTTACGAGAAGGGGGACTGCTCCGATGGGAGGAGTGGATGAGTGGGGAGGGATGAACGGTGGGGCGGTAGGAGGGGGTGGTGGGTATGGAGGGATGGGAGGTATGGGAGGTATGGGAGGAGGGACAGGAGGTGGAAGTTTGGAGGAGGAGTTATCCAAGATCGATATTGGCACGGGGAGGTCGAGGAGGTTTACGGTTAAGGGGCCGTCCGGGGGAAGGTTTAGGGGGTTTAATTAGTGCTTGTGTGGCGCCCGTGACGCGGGTTGAGGGGGTGAGAAAAGGGAAGGGGGGAGGGGGGAAAAGCATACTCGTCTCGGGAAGACGAGGCTGGATCATCATCACAAGGACAAAAGAAGAAAGAGGAGATGATACCCGAGTGCAAAAGCATGAAAAGCATGAGCATCAACATCAACATAAGCATGACACGAGCAAGGTCCTCGTATGTTTCGTTCGAACCTTTGGTGTGTATTGTAACAGGCATGGGGAGGAAGCATTGATTGCATCTGTATGTAAACAAACATGGGATGAAAAGCAACAAGGAAGAGCAGAAGCATGAATACACGAACGGATATGGACATAGTAAGGGAATGGAATGGGATCTGGCTTCGCTTAGGAGTAGGGTTGGATGGCATGGGATAGGACTTTGTACTTGGACAATGGACATAGCAGTAGCAAGCAATATCATACTGGGCAAGAGCATGCATGAATCATCACACAAAAATGATATACAGAACAACACCGAGATCTCCCAATGTGATGTGATTGATGCAATCACAACGTCTGTTGACTATTTGTTCTCGGCATTACTTCAACTTCGGGCGGTATGTACTCAAGTCCGGCCGGCAGTAACTCACGCTTGCAGCGTTTCAGGTAATGAGGTAGTTCAAGTCCTTCCCTTGTCTCGCCATCGAAAAACCGAAAAAGTCATGAAGCTGGTAAGTATCATCCATCCCTTCCTCTTTCCAACACCAAGCACGAATACGTTCTCCATCAATTCTTCACAGAACTTGTACGTATGTAGATACCTCCAGATGCATTCCGATGTTCTCATGTCCCCTTGGCGGCGGCGAACGCAATCGTTCCGTTCCGACTCTAACAAGGGCGGTGAACCTTTGATCTTTTTCCAGCGTTGAGCATCGCCGTGGTGATGTTTCGCACTAATATCGTCCGTGATGTTCCGCCCAGCCACAAGCATATCTCCCTTCAACCCACAGCAACTATCATCGCGACGTCCGAACGGAGTTACTCCTTATCTAAGTCTGGTCATTCACCGACGGGACACTGACACTAAGCGTCATCGGATCGTCAGTCATGTTCGACCAGGTTGTCGGAAACTGACCAAGACCCAAGAACCAACCCGCCCGTGCTTTCTTCATCGCATCCCCAGCCCATACATAGCCAGAGATTGCAATGAAAAAAGAGCGAAAAAAAAAAGCCAGCGGCCAAAAAAAAAGCAGAAAAAAGGTAATTGATTCTTCAACCCTTTTTATCTCCTATTATTTTTTGGTGTTGTCAGCGTAATCAGGCCGACGAAGCAGACTTTTCAGCCCTCTCCGCCTTCCTCCGCTGCCTCCTCTCCCTTTCCCTCCTCTTCCTCCCCTCCGACTTCTTCGCGACCTTGTACTTTCCCCCCGTCTTCTTCTGCCACGGGCCCCCTTTTTGCCTCTTCAAAAACAATTCAAGTTGAGGGGTCACAGATTGATGAGGGCCAGGCGAACAAGGTAGCCCGAAAGACTGCTGTGGGCGCCCCCGCTCCTTTTTCTCGCCTCTCGCTTTTGGCCGCCTCATTCCTTTCGGAGGAGCAGAAACAGAGGTTCGAGATGATGAAGCATGCGCTCGCAGAGTCTTCCCATGGTGGGGAGCTACTGGCTTCACCTGGCCCTCGCCCTGATGTGCATCAATCGTTTTTAAAGCGGCAAGAAGTGGCCCCATGTCAAAGACATGAGGAACGTACTGCCTGCGCTTGCCAGTCGGTTTTGTTGGCGCCATTGTGTTCGAAAGTGATGTGTGTGAGAAATGAGAGCAGTGTATATCAAAACGAAGTAACTGCGAAGTTGGGGAAAAAAAGAAAGAAAGAGAGAGAGAGAGAAATGAAGGAGCGACGAGACGTCCCTTATATAGGGAAATTGGACTGTGCTCACCTGCAGCAGTGAGTCAAATTCATGTGGGCGATTTGAGGCTCACGATATGTGGTTGATGCAAGGCGCTGCAGCAGGCATCGATCTTTTGCTTTCCTCACCTTATGCTACTTCTTGCCCGCGCAGCTTTCCTCCGGTACTATATTTATCGCAGAATGGCTCGGGACCGACATGAATGCACGACTTTTTGATCCAAACTGGTCATTGGCGTTGTTGAAAGTGTCTTTTCAGTAACAACTCCAGACTCGGGGTTTTGGAAATGATCAAATGTCCGCCTGGAAATCTTCCAGGCTGTTGACGAACAATACCTGGGAAAACAACTAACGACTTGGAAACCGGAATCGTTACGTGTGGAAAGAGCACAACACCCAGGCTCCCTTGTAGCAAGCAGTTAAAGCTGGCCGGGCCGGGCACGCCATCGTTCATTCTACAACCAAGCCGCCATTGAAAGAAGTTTCCCTACGATCAAGCTCACATCGATCTTAACTTTCGAAACCCCATTTCAAGTGCCCCATCACGCCCTAGATCGCGTCTTCCAACCCGGAAAACCCGTGATGAACATATTTACCAAAATGACGCACCAGACTCTTCACATTCGGGCACACCTCTTCGAGCGTCTCCGGTGATAAACTCCAACGGATGATTTCCTTCGGCTCCTCTACAACCACATGCGCGCCGCTTTTACGATACGTACCAAGCCTTCTTCCTCCTGCAAAGACCAAAATCCTTCAAGCACCACGCACTTCCAAGGTCCGAAACGAACAGAACCTCGAAGCTGCCTCGAATAAACTGTACAGGACTTTTGTAGGAGAGGGGGTCAGCTATACCAAGCGTGACGAGAGAGTGTCTGTGTAGGTAGGAGACAGAGTAAGAAGATGTCGTCGTGAAGGCTCAGGGGGTTAACGTTATATGGCCCGTGCGTGTGCAAGGGCATGCAAGGGGTCTGGTGGTCGGTGTCGCTGTTCACCTCGGCCTGTTCACCTTGCTCACCTTGTCCAAAAAAGGCTCCCAGCTCACCGGGGCTCACCTTGGCTGGCTTCCGTTTGACATACCATCCTCTCATCTTCCGTTTTGTAAGTTCTCAAGTTAGCTTTCGGACCGTGGGGAATTTCCACCGTCACATCACCAGTTTAAAAATGGGCAAGATACTGGGTCCTAGCGTATCACGACCTCAAATGGACAGGAAACATGATCTTCGAAGCAGATGGTCTCGCAGCATCAAAGACGAAGGATGAGTGGGGCATTGTTTACTTCACCCCTTTTCACATTGCGATGTAGATTCCTAGTAGGCTGAGCCGGAAAAAGTGAACTTTTGGGTATACTAACTAAGAAGCCAAGTGCTAGTGAACTCCTAGATTCAATGACTTGATTTACATGAACCACCAATATGAGGTAATGCAACGCAACGCCTGCTGAGTACCAATTCTACGAGTTCCCGAGACACCCTCCGATGTCTAGCTAGAGGCAAACAGCAGCCAACCAGCCCCTTTGAACTCCAACCACAACTCCAGACGCTGTGGAAATGTAACAAGCTAATTCTAAATGCGAGTGGACTTCTCTTGCTGAGATCCCCCCTCCGTCGAGAGCAACACCTTGAAAGCTTCGCCGAGCGTTTCAAAGACCACAGGCCTCGGGACCACACGCCCATGGCATCTAGTCGTCATCGATCTCAATCACCTCCACATTTGGCGGCGGTCCAGATCTCCTCGACGACGACCCAGCTACACTTGGCGCCGGAGCAGGAGTTGCCGATGCGGTCTTGATCTTCTTCCGCCTGGGCTCCAAGAATTCCTCCCCATCGCTATCATCATAATCGTCGTCGTCCTGCACCACAACGGTCCACTTGCCGTTCGGCTCCACGTGCAAAGCTTTACTATGCTGAGGCTTTCTGCCCGTGCGTTCCAGCTCCTTACGGACATTGAGCAAGAAGCCATCGATTTGCAGATCGTACGGGCCTGCTATCTTATCACAGCCTGACAGCGGACAGGCCCACTTGTCCGGGCTTGTTGGCTGAGGCGGGCATTTGCATGCTCTACCCTCATGGCCACAGGGAACCTTGGACACCTGCCTCGTGTTCAGAAACGTTTGCAGGTCAAAACACTCCAAGTGGGTGCATGCACCACCTCGAACAGGTGTGTGGAACATGACCGACGAGAAGGGATCAGTGAGGTCAATGGACAGGTACGGCACCGCAACCGAGACCTCATCATCGACACGGCTCCCGCCAAGTCGATCCTTGATGATTTGCAGAGTCTTCGACTCGGGAATCAGCCGATTCTTCCAAACGTCATTGACGATGGTGGAATGCCTCAAGGTCTCGATCAACTCCACCGCGATGAAGAAGTTGGGGCTTGGGGCGTTCTGGATAACAACCTCGATCTTGTTTTTCCCCAACTGGATCATTTCTGTAAGCTCGATGGACAAATCTTTCCCAAAATGGGGTTTCCTCCGAATTTCGAGGGGATGACCGTTAAAGGAAATGAAAATGTCCGGCCAGTTCGACTGGGTAGCTTGCCATATTTCATCCGACACGACACCTTGCTGGTGGTTATTGACCCGGCAACAGCGAATTCTCCAGCGCAGTGACTTGTGTGGTTGTACGGCAATTGCTGCACCGTGCCTGTCGGTCATCACTCTCAACCGATATTGCTCATCAGTTACTTCGAAGGGAACAGTGTAGATACGCACATTTTCCGCCAGCTGGGTGGGCTTTGTGACTAGTTCCTTGACTGCTTGATACATCCGCTCTGATTCTCCATCTACTACTGCTCGCCTGGGACTTCGAGCATGAGCTTGATGCAGTGCCATCAACACGGACCTCCTATCAGAAGCCTCGTAAGCATACTCTGACGGATGGATCGTAGTTCCTAGCGGAGGGACTAGCGGTCGATCCGGGGTGCGCGCGGGAGCTGGTTCGCGTGGGACCACGTTTTGCGGTTGCTGCTGTATTTGCGGTTGCTGCTGTATTTGCGGATTCTGCTGTGCTTGGACTTGGGGAGGGCGAGTAGGGGCGATGTGGGCGGAGAGGGGCATTGTAGTCTGCGGCTGAAGCTGTTGTTGCGCTTGTGCCATCGCCAAGTACAGTTGCGCAGCTGAAGAGGTGCTATTGGCCGCCGCGGCCATCGCAGCCGTACTCCATTGCTGTCTTTGACTCACTGGTTGCTGTTGCTGCTGCTGTTGCTGCTGTATCTGTTGTCGTCGGAGAGCCCCTTCCTGCTGCATTTGCTGCCACAGTTGTGGAGTTATTGCCTGGTTTTGTAGGCCATGCTGTTGAGGCGCATGTGCCGGGTATTGTACACCTTGTTGTGGATATAGCGGACGTTGCTGGCGCTGTTGCTGTTGTAGCTGCTGCTGTTGTTGCTGCTGCTGCTGTTGCTGCTGCTGCTGCTGTTGTTGCCGCAGCTGTTGTTGAAGTTGCTGGTGTTCAAGTTGCTGTCTATGTTGTTGTTGAAGTTGCTGTACTTGTTGTTGTTGCCTTTGGGCCGCTGAATTTGTCAAGTCATGCGGGTTTCGAGACGTAACCATAGACGGGTAGACGTTTGGTGAGGAATGCTGCGCAGATGGCAGATTCTGGGTAGGATAAGCGTTGTTGAATGCTTCCATACTAGGCGCAAAGACAGGAGAGTATGGATTTGTGGCATTGCTAAACGTGAAAGCTGCCTGATTTGGAGGTGCACTGTTTGGCATCGGCGGACCAGTGGCTGTCGGGGCTGTTGTCTGAACCGACAGTCTCCTGTTGGGAGGGGTTGTATTGTTGTTGTTGCTAATGGAATTGTTGCCGTTGGCGGTTGCACCAATTGCTTGATTGACGCGTGAGCGATAATACGAAATCAGCTCAGCATTCTTGGCTTCTAGCTCTTGTTGGTTTCGCCATGTTTTGAAGAGCTGCGGATTCAGGTTGCTTGACTGGTATAGATGAGCATGATTCCTTTGATCGAGCTGGAAAGCACGGTCGATATCTTGAGCATAGCCAGGGCCGTCTGGGACTCCTATCCTCCTACGACACGCGGTAAATAAAATTAACTGCAAGACCGGCGAGTAGCATTCCCAGTAGCTCAAGAGCTCATCGACCAGGTAAGGGTACCCACGCTGGATCACCGTAACCAGGAATGCGTTATAACTGGTCCCGATCAGATGCAGGAACCTTCCTACTTGCCGTATTGCAGTGATATACGCCGTGGGCGGCTCACATAGCTTATTGATAGGTGCTGGGAAGTTCTCAAAAAATTGTCGATGCGAGGGCTGAATAGTGAGGTTCTTCTTAAGAAGCCCCTCCATGAACCCAAGGCCTTCATCAATAGTATGAGCAGGATACATAGGTAAAATGTCGTAGGCATTCTGCGCATATGATGACCACATGCAATAGATTTGGTGGAGAGCCAGGAAGAAGCCGTCTTCCTTGACACACGCCTGGTCGAGAAGCGAGAATCTAGCAAACTCGGTGCCTTGTTTGATCCGGTCCTTCACACCCGGTGAGCCCGTGTATCTTTGGAGGACATGTCGGAACTGAGTGTACGGGATCGCTGGAAGAGGCTGTGAAGGATCTACCCTCCTCCTCTTGGCCGCTTGTTCACCTGGGTGCGGCGCCAGGGGCAATGGTGGCGAGTTGATGTGTCCACTCTGGCCTTGGCCATCGCGTCGAGGGGCTCCTTGGGCTGACAGTGGCCGGTTCTGAAGCGCAGGAGAATGTGGGATTGGTGCTGCAGCATTTGTAGACTGTAGTGGGAGCTGGGGATGCGCTAAGAACGGACTCGCAGAAGGTTGGACCGCAGGAGTTGTTGGGGCCGAGCCATTGTTTCCTGTCCTTGTAGACGTAGGCCCTGTATTGTCATCGTCCAAGCTGTGCACAAATCGGGCGCCTATTACGGGATGAGGTGAGGGAGCGGGCGCATTGTGGTTTATGCTAGGACTTTCTCTTGAGTTCGAAACGGCAGGACTCGGCTCGTCGCTCGGGGCCGGAGACAGGAGGACGGCGGCTGTCTGGGCAGTTCGGCCGGGGCTGTAGACACGGGATCGAAGGTTAGCGGGGGAAAGAACATGAGAGTCAAGGAGCATGTTTTCAACATTACCGTTGAGGTGCCTGTTGCGGCTGTGCAGATGGTGCACCTTGTCCGTGTGTTGGCCGTTGTTGTTCTTCTTCGGCCTCTTCTTCTTCTTCGTTCTCGTGTTCTTGTTGGGGTGTGCCGTCGTGGGCGTGTTGTACGTGGGGCAGTCTGCCTGTGTATTTGCGCGGCCGGCCGCGGGGACGGCCTGTTCCTCTGAACTGAGCGGACGCGCCTGCACGAGGGGCCATCACCTCCCCGGATGCCGACTCTGCCGCCGGTACCGCCGATGCTGGCGCTTGTGCTGTGGGGGGCCGTGGACTAAAATTGACGACGGTGGTGCCGGTCCAGGCTGGCTGTCGATGGTTGAGGAATGCGCTGATGGAGGATGCGAGGCGAGGGTCGTTGTAGTTGGCAGAATTTACGGGAACCCCGTTAGGGGCTCGCACAGGTAATCCCGCTGGCATGGTGTATGGCGGTTCGGAGTTCGCACCGGCAACTGCACGTGAAGCGGTCGGACACGGCACCGGGACCGTTGCTGCGGCAGCGGGAACAAGATAACAGACGACAGATCAATGCAAGATTTGTCTCTGCTTTGCAGGATACATTCAGCTTGCGTCGGGCTTTCGAGTCAAACTCCGTCGCATCGCGAAACCGATCGCGGTGCCACGTGGACGGGTACTTGTGCTTGGTGGGATTCTGAATTAGTTGTGCCAGAGTCAGAATTCAGAGTCGTGATTTTGTGTATTTCTTTGGTGTTGTCGCGCGCCAGTTGCAGCGCCAACATACCATGAGGTGAAGGGCAGCAGAGATGGCAAGTAGCTGGGACTGATGGAGGTTAGGTGATGGAAAGAAGATAGAAGGAACTGGAGGTTAATAATAGTTGCAGAGGCTCTCTTCGTCTTTTATATCTTGCTCGGAGATTTGGATAGGATGAAGAGTTGTTTGGCTCTTGTGGGGAGGGCGCAATCTGTAGTGGCAAGAAATGGAAGCTTCTCATCATAAGTAATCACGCGATGAGCAAGAAGAGCCGCACTGCCCTTTCTCCTTTTGTGTTGCAGAGTTGGAACAGGACGAAGTAGGAAGGAAGAGATGGAAAGAAGGAGCAATCGAATGTAGTGCAATCAGATGGATAGCGACTGCAATAATCTGAGATATCAGAAAACCAGACGAGTCCCTCTTTCCTCTTTGCTTTTCCCGCCAAGTAAGTATAACAAGTCGGATGGAGGGCAAGTGCAGCCACTCAAGATGATAGTCCAACAGCGTCGAGTTGGCAAGACCGCTCAAGCATTACTTTGACGGGCCACTGCCAACGACTGCAGGGAGGGACATTGGACAACCAACAAACGGACAGTTGGGAAGTTGGGACGGGCGGGTGAAAGGTCAGTGGCCAAGTCCAAGGAATCGTTGGGCGTTTAGCGTAAAAATACAAGAATATCGAGGGAAGCTGTGGCGATTCAGGTAGACGCCGGAAAAGGGTCGAGAGAAACAAGAATTGAAGGTTTTATTTGGGAATGGGAGCAAGTTACGTTTTGTATTTCCCGGCTGTGGTGTCCCGGAATTTGGGTAGCAATGGCCCACATTAGACAGACCCAAGTGGCCTACGCACGCAATGATAGGCTGACCGGGCTGGGTACTTGCTGTATGTATCTGTAGGTAGCAAGGGTACAATTCTTCACATCATACCTAACTCGACACTGTAGACTGAACAACACTTCGTTGCCTGAGACTTGGTTGTGTTCCTTACTTGAGAATACTCTCAACACCTTGCCAGTATCTCATACGTGGGTAGCAACGTTGATTTTAGGTTGAGGTGGGGAAAGAGCGTGAGACGAGAAGGAACCGCGACTAAAAGAAATCCATCCGCCTCGCTGTCTTTAATCTTATCTGCTCGACGACGGAGTTGCAAACGCCCAGTCCTGACAAAGGATTAATGATGTGATGGGATGAAAAGCAAGTTCACACTGTTTTCTCCATCGCGACTAGCAGCCAGCGCGTTTGAGTAATCTCCGTTGTTTGATCCTTTTGTTTCTTTTTCATCTCTTCTTTGTTTGTCATCCCCAAATCACGAGTAAAAACAACATGCGAGTTGCCGGCTTGTGACGTTGGCGTTGCACAGACCGTTGTCAGTTTCATACGAGTAGTCCAGGCGCTTATTAACCAAGTGGGGTCCAGGTGAGGACAAAGAGAGGAAGTTATGACTTGTAACTGAGATTCTCTTCACCAAGAACTTACTTTATAGTTCGAGTATTCTCAGTAGACGCTGTCTAGACAAAGAGATCATAACACGTAAACTTTCAAGTCAGCGCCACTACACACGCTGTCAGCAATAAATCACGACTATAAATCACCATCATGTCAAGCAATGCTCCACGTCGAACCAGTTGCGTTTATGGGACATGAGTTCCTCGGATATTGTATTCAAAGTTGAAATGCTACACAAAGCAGTGAATACCCTCAGAAGTGCCAAGTCATCATGTACCGTGTAGCACAACGAGTTATGCTTTTATTTCCACTATCATCGTTTCACCTGTACCTAGACCATTTTGATACTGGCGACACTTACAACTTCGACTTGCAAAGGGCGACCATGGCGGGGATGCAGCACGATAAGATAACGTCAAACATCCCCTGCCAAAAAGTTATAAGTTTGGCGGGCGGAAGCAGAAATGCTCCGTGCACGGCCAAACGAACCAATCAGAATCCAACTCGAATGGAACCCTGGAAGCTTGGCGTTCCTGGCCTGGGGCTCGAGGTTGCTGTAAACTTTGTTTGGGTGGGTGCTTACAGTAATTACCCCTGCTCGTGCATGTAATCCAGGCTGGAGGTTTGTATGCATTTAGAGGCACATATGCACGAGCAGGCAAATGCCAAGACCTTCAAGCGCACTGACGGGGAAATTTTGGAGCATTTTAGTAGGTCATTATAGCGGTCGAGCGCTGAAAGTCCCCTAGAAAAATGTACCAGAAAGTGCATATCACACCAAGATGGCAGGCTAAAGGGTATGCATTTATGCATTTATGCACTTTCCCATACTAAATAATTGCGGCGGCCAAATCTTAAGCATTTAGAGGGCTTTATGCACTTTCAGGTACATGCACGAGCAGGGGTAATTACTGTATCGGCTGGCAGGTGCTCCAATGGCTCCAATGCTTTTGCATCGCATCGTCAAAAAAATTCCCACTTGGAGATTTCAACATTCGTGAACTTTGGCCCCCGCAAAGTCACCACCACCACCACCACAAGACCTCGACGCCTCACCCAATCCGATTACGAGTCGAATTTCGATTGCGATAACCGAGCAGCATAGTCCTCGACAACAACCGAACTTGAACGAATAGTCCAATCCCTTGCGCCCGATCCCGTCTCCCATATAACAAATCCGCAATCATGGCAGCCGAAGTGCAGCCGCTGGCGACGCTCAAGTTGCCCACGGTCGTCAGCCCCATCACGGCCGAGCAGCGCTACTGGAAGTCCTTCAAGAACCAGAAATCCCACACCTCGACGGCAGCATGGCCCATCGCGCACATCAGCTTCCCCGGCTCGAGCAACGGCTCGGCCGCCTCGCACTCGCTCGTCGCCGCCGCGAAGGCCAACGACCTGTTCGCCGTCACCTCGGGTCCCCGCGTCGACATCTTCTCCATCCGCAAGCGCGAGCTGCTCAAGACCATCGGCCGCTTCGACTCTCAGGCGCACAGCGGTGAGATCCGCGCTGACGGGCGCGTCCTCGTAGCCGGTGAGGACTCCGGAAAGATGCAAGTCTTCGACGTCGGCACCGGCACGCGCGCCGTCATCCTCAAGACCTGGCACATCCACAAGCAGCCCGTCTGGGTAACCAAGTGGTCGCCTGCTGAGTTGACAACCCTCATGTCCTGCTCCGACGACAAGACCGTTCGTCTCTGGGACCTGCCCTCCAACGCGCCCTCGCGCATGTTCTCTGGCCACCAGGATTACGTCCGCAGCGGCGCCTTCATGCCAGACCGCAACAACCTGCTCGTCTCCGGCTCCTACGACTCTACCGTCCGCGTCTGGGACGCCCGCGCCCCCGGCGGTTCCGTGCTGACCTTCAAGCACGCCGACCCGATCGAGGAAGTCCTCCCGCTCCCCGGCGGCACCACCCTGCTGGCCGCCACGGGCTCCGCCATCTCCGTCCTCGACCTCGTGGCCGCTAAACCCTTGCGCCTGATCACCAACCACCAAAAGACCGTCACCACGCTCTCGCTCGCCTCCAACGGCCGCCGCGTCGTCTCCGGTTCCCTCGACGGGCACGTCAAGGTCTTCGAAACCACCAACTGGAACGTCGTGTCCGGATCCAAGTACCCCTCGCCCATCCTCTCTCTCTCCGTCATCGCCGCCGGCGCCGGCCACGAAGACCGTCACCTAGCAGTGGGCATGCAATCCGGCGTCTTGTCGCTGCGCACCCGCCTTTCGGGCGCCACCGCCGAAAAGGCCCGCGCCCGCGCGACCGAAGACGCGCTGATGGTCGAGGGCGCCACCTCCAAGCTAGCCAAAATCGACTCCGCGAAAGCCAAGCGCAAGCGCAACGCCGTCTCCAACAAGTCCATGGCTCTTTTGGGCGAAAACGTCGACGTGATCATCCCCACCGACGCGACCAATGCCTCGGGAGGAGGCCGCAAGCGCCGCGTCAAGCTCAAGCCGTGGCAGCGGGACTTCCGCGAGGGTCGGTACGCCGCCTGTCTCGATTCCGTCTTGGATTTCTCCTCTTCCGAGTACCAGCCCGTTACCGCCCTTTCCGTTCTCGTCGCCCTCCGCCACCGTTCAGCCCTCCGCGAAGCCTTGGAGGGAAGAGACGAAGTGACCGTCCTGCCCCTCCTGAAATGGGTGATCAAGTACATTTCCGACCCGCGCTACGCGACCGTCTGCGTGGACGTGGCGTTCCAGCTGTTTGACATTTACAGCGAGTACGTGGGCGGCAGCACGGAGCTGGCGGACCAGTTTGCTGTGATGACGGGCAAGGTGAGCAGGGAGGTGGAGAAGGCGCAGATGGCGATCATCACCAACGGCATGGTGGAGAGTTTGATGATTGGGGGTGCTTCTGAGGCTTAGGAAGCCGAGGCCTCAGTCAAGGCTGCTCCTGCGTGATGAGAGAAGTTGGTTGGAAAGGGAAGGGAAGAGAAGGAGAATGGATGAGCTGTTTGAGCTGTGGATGGATAAGAAAGAAGATGTAAAGAACGGATGTTATACCACAAAGCAAGGATGGAGAAGGAAAAGGAAAAGAGAAGAGGGTAAAGGGCTAGGTGTTTTATGCCTGTGTTGGTTCGGTTTGGTTCGGTTAGGTATCATGTTTTTTTCTTGATATCAAGCCCTGCATGGCGTCGGCGTTCAAAGATCGTTTTTTTGGCTTTTTGTACTAATCTGGGCTCACAAAAGTATACGGTTACATAAAATAGGGGTTGGGACTAGATACCTCGAGATACCTTGGGAGAATCAGTAAAAGCCATTCCAAATGATGGAAGCTGTTTGTGTGTGTGACGATGGGTTGTCTTTTTCTCGCTTGCTATTCCGAGATTGAGAGAACGGCTGGGGAGTTAAAGCTTGTAAACAAGACAAGGGGAGATGGAGACACTCCGAACTTATTCGCCATACTGCTCACCTCACTTCACATCACCATGTTCAAGAAGTTTGTTGCAGTGTCAACATTCAGCGTATCCAATAGAATTATGGCTATAAATAACAGCATAAAGAAACAACATCTCGCTCTCAAGTCGTCGCTGAAGATCGCTTCAACCTTCCAGATAGTCATGGTCCTCCCTCCTGACTAATAAAATGGAATGAGATACAGGAGGAGTCCCTCCAAGGAGCCCCCCATCTGCCCAAGAGCGCCCTCTGGTGTCTGACCAGACTTCGAGAACAACTCCCGGTCTGACTTTGACGCCTGCCCTTCCAAGCGCCTTCCCAGGGCTGAGTGTTGACAACCCGACTAGAACTGCTGTCCCAGTCTGTCATTGAAGACCATCTCAATGGCGCGCCGTTCCCTTCCCGGGGGGTTCCCAAAAGAAACACCATGCCGTCGTCTTTGCTGTTCTTTTGCAGCCAAGACATCGATCGACCCGAGTCGCGTTTGATCATCAGATGCTTCCCAAACCAGCCTTTCGTCTCATTATCGCATATAGAACCTTTTCCCCCATCTGTCGTTGCTTATCTACCACCAAGCTCGGCCTCGAGACCGCCGTTGTACGCTCCATACTCATGTGGCCTAGGATCCTCAGCAGTCCATTGCTGACTGTGCACATCAGTAGGCATGGGCACCTGACCGGGAGCCTGGGGCTGAGCACCGCCCTGCTCATGACCACCGGGCACGGTGCGGACAAGCTGCCTGAACCTGTAAACCTCATCGAGAATCATCTTGCGCATCTCGCCCACCTCGTCGACAACCTCGAAGTCGAAGTTGAAGGTGGTAGGGCAGTCGGGCTCATCGCTGGCATCGTGCCAGATGGAGAGGTAGGGGTGCTTGAGAGCCTCTTCAACGCTAATACGGCTGGTAGGATCGAAGGCAAGCATGCGGTCGAGGAGATCGAGAGCGTCGGGGTTGGCCTGGGGGAAGAGCTGCTGGAAGGACTTCTTGGGCATAGGAGGCAAGTTGCGGACGTATTCCTGAGCTCTGGGAGAGCCGATACGGGAGAGTGTCTCCTCATTCGGTGTGCCGAGGATGTGCAAGATCTGGTTTAGCTGATCGACGTAATCTCTGCCCTTGAAGAAGGGACGACCGCCGAGGAGCTCGGCAAGGATACAACCAACGGACCATACATCAACTAGGGGTTGAGTGTTAGCCTGGAAACGCTGTTGGGGGACCAGCTTGTTGGGGAGACATACTGGCTTTAGTATAGTTCTGGAAGGACAACATGATTTCGGGAGCACGATACCATCTTGTGGCAACGTACTCCGTCATGTAACCGGCGTTCTCCTCGGGATCAACGGAGAAACCACGCGCAAGACCAAAGTCGCAAATCTTGAGCTCGCAGTCGGCATTAACCAACAGGTTACCGGGCTTGAGATCGCGGTGCAGAACGTTCGCCGAGTGGATGTACTTGAGACCGCAGAGAATCTGGTAGATGAAGGACTGGAAGTGAGCGTCTGTAAGTGGCTGGCCGGACCTGATGATAGCAGCAAGATCGCACTCCATCAACTCTGTAGAAGGGACCCCAGGTTAGTATGTTGATCCATCTTCTCGTGCGGTATGAGTGATGACGTACCCTCGTAAAGATAGGTCTCGTTGAACATTTCTGGCCGGGGAATATCCATATCGTAGAGGCAGGTAATCTAAAGAACCAGAAACCGCCACGGTCAGCTACCATGAATTGCTTGTGGTATGTGTGTATGAGTAACTCACGTTACGGTGGCCCCTGAAGTGCTGGAGGAGCTTGATCTCGCGCAAGGCGCGCTTGGCCAGGATCTTTTTGCTGAAGACATTGGTGACCTTCTTGATGGCGACTCCCTCGTTCGTCTGGGTGTTCACGGCGGCGCTGTTTAGAAGAGGAGGTTAGCATGCATTACGAAAGATGGCATGGCATATGTAAATGTGCCGCGGCCCAAAGCTGAAGCGGGTATGTAGGAACAGGAGCAGGAGCAGGTGGACGTACCAGACGATGCCATAAGCACCTTGTCCGAGCTCCTTGGTGACGGTGTAGCGCTCGTCGACAATGAAGTCCTGGTTAAAGACCTTGAAGATCTTGCGACCCACGAGATCAGCCATGGCGAATGTATGTGGTGTTTCGGATACGGTATCGTAGTCGGAAGACGGAGGAGGTTCGGGGCCTTTAGGCGCAAGTGCAATAGTGGCCTGGTGGTGTGGTTGTTGTAAGCTCAAGCGCGATCAACGCCCTTTGAGGTTCGGATGGAAGGTTTTTGAAGATGTCGAGGAAGAGTATATGGGACAAAGTAGGATGTAGATCGAAAAGACGGGAGCGAGGCAACAGGCAACCGGCTAATGTAGTATTGGAGGCAGGCAACTAAAGAGAGAAAGAAGAGGAAAAAGTGGTGGTGATCAAAGAGGTTGCAGAGATGGTCCTTGGCACAAGTACAAGAGTGAGAAGCCCCTGGGATAGTGTGTGTGATATGTGCCACTCAATGCTGACTGGGCCGGAGCTTGCAATTTGGCTTCAACTGCTAAGGTAGTTTACGGTTGGCGTATTTCAAAAGAAGCAATGAAGATTCGAGTAACGATAACTTGTTTGAAAGTGGAAAGCACGGCAGTGACGAGAGCTTGAAGAAGTCGAGGATAGACCTGGCCGTGGACCTCGATGGTGCAGTGGCTCGAAGCGGACAATGAGGAAAGAGGGGCCCGAGGGACCCCGACCTGCGACCTGGACTTGCCCACTGCGCTGATCCCAGCACCAGAACGGGGACCTGAGCGAGGGGCTGTGAGGCAACGCGGGGTCCGCTTCCCAAAAGATCAAGGTTCCAGAGGCCAATGTCAAAGGGCGCAAAGTGCAAGAGACGAATGGCGGCTTGTTCCTGACGAATGATGATCGTTTTCAAGCTTGTGTCTGGTTGCCTCTTTCCCTTCCACTTTCCCATCATTGTCCATTCATTGCCGGATATTCAACTCATCCAAGACTTTTGCTCATGATGGTCTCTCAGACTCGAAATTAGGGCCATAAGTATCGCATCAAGTGAACAACACAGGACAGCCATAACAGACCACCCCCATCCAAACAGAACAAGGCCATTGCTTGCCGCCTTGAAACAAAAACACCAAGAGAAATCAAAAAGAGGGATCGCCTGGCTCGGGCTAGGGGTGGCTTTGAATTTCAACGTAAATGTAAAGAAAGTAAAAGTAAGGTAAAGAAAGGAAAAAAACACGACATTTATTTCAGTACGGACCCGTGCACGGACTGTGCCCTATATTAAATAAGATTTTTGGGCTGAACTAGGCTGAAATGTGTGATTTTAACTATATTTACATAGCTATCTATATTAACCACCTCTAAACTGGCCATATCGAACTATCTTTTCAACCTCTTCCTATCTCGTAATGTAAATAATACTAATAGATTATTGGTTTATTATAGTCTTAAGCGATGAAATCGTTATTGTATATTTCTATATATAAGCAGTCCTCTACTTACTAAAAGATTTGCTCCTTCTCCTCTTCTAATAGTATAATAAAAAGTATATATTTAATATCGAGAACCCGGTAATTTATATAAATAAATAAAGCTATATTTATTTTATTAATTATAAGAGCGTTACGCAACGGTCCTTCGATATAGTTTATTATTAAGAAGGTACGTTTAGAAGGTATATTATTAGCGGGTGCTTGAAGTAGTCGATTAATTAGTAAGTATAATTATAAATTCTATTGGCGGTAATAATTCTAGAAGGTAATAAGCTAGAGGTTATACCGCTATATATTTATATATAGTATAAATATCCTATCTTTAATTAAATAGAAGATAAACTCTTCGATTAATAGATTACTTTTAATATTAATTGTAATATTATACCGGTTTAAGAAGGTATAAATTTAATTTATAATATTAATTGGTATAGCCGGTTTAATATCTTTAATTCGGGCCGGTAAATTTATCACAGGGTTAGCTTATATCGTCGTACGTAATTATTTACGTGCCTTGTACTAGCGTATAGCAACTTCTAAAATTACTATTACTATTAATTAATTGGCTATAGCGGCGGCCCGCTAAGACCTATATCGGGTCCACCGTTAACCGCCCTTATAAAGCTAATCTTCTAAGCACTCATCTATACTCTCCCCTTTCCTCCTTCGTATAATTACATATATTTATATTTACTATTTACCCTTTACCCATAATAATTAATTATACCTTTTAACTATTGCATTTACAGCGTAAACCTCTCTTACAATTAATTTATTAATTGCGTACGTACAAGAATCGCCTCGTTAGTCGAATCGCTAAGTCTAATACCCCTAGGTATTAACTTCGATAGTCGTAAATCGCGATAATCCTAATCTCGCTTCCCTTTATTTAATAAATAAAGGTAGGCATTTTTTATTTAAAGGATAAGAGCTTCGCCTTTACACAACTACTCCCCCCTACTCACTTATATATTTTATAATAAGAATAATAACCCTATTACCTTCTCGCCCACTAATAATACCAGCGGCAATCTCCCTAGCGATTTCCTTAATACTCTAACTATATTTTTTAATTTAAAGGACGTCCGTAAGGCATTTAATAAATTTATTAATATTTATAATATAATTATCTATTACATTATACTTTTCGAACTCCTCCTTTCCTTAGCCGTTAGCGACTTTATTACTAGTATTAAAAATAACGAGGAAAAAAAAGCTATCCCCCGCAACTACTTCGCCTCTATTATTATCTTTATTAATAATCCTACTTTTCATTCGATTATTACCCCGCTCGGTCGCCTTTATTATACTTAGCTCGCCTTCTACAACGATATTTTTAGCAATTTCGAATATAGTAAAGAAAAATTAAAGATTGCTCGTTAAGTAATTAATAAAATTTAAAATAATTTCGATTAAAAGAATTTCGATTATATTAACCTCTTAACCGTATATATTAACCTTTAAAAATAATATAGTAACCTTCTCGTAAATTATAATACTTTTAAAATTTATAATACTAATATTCGGGCTTTCTATAATAATTTTATTATAATAAATAAAAATAAAATATTATCCCTTAAATAGACGGTAAAGAATCTACCTATTTTTATTAATAAAGAGAATATTAATGCCGCTTATAAATATAAAATCTTTAAAATTTAGCATTTCTATATCCAATCCTAATAGAAGTACGACTTTTTACTTTATATTAATAAAAATATTAAAATTATCCGTATAATTATATTATTAAGCCTAAAAATCTTCTTTAATATTTAAAACGATTTTAATATTATTTAGATTAATAACGATAAAAATACCTAACGTTAGAAGATTAGCGCCGAATTTATAAACTATTTTATTATTCGCTTTTAGAATATTAATTTAAAATTGGACGCCGGCCGTTATTTAGAAGAATTCTTTATAAAGAATATATCCTTTACTAAATTCGAATTCGAATTTATTAATTTTATAAATTTATATAGCCTTTCTAACGCTATAAAAATTTATTATTTATATAATAAAATTAATAAACGGCTCCGTAACGTATTCGCCTATTATAATTTCCCCGAGGCTAATAATTTTAAGAAGTAACTTATAATTTATTATACTATTATTAGTAATTTCGAAGATATTAACTACTATTATA
The DNA here is from genome assembly GCA_009806015.1 of Neurospora sp. CHS-2018b. Classification (NCBI taxonomy): domain Eukaryota; kingdom Fungi; phylum Ascomycota; class Sordariomycetes; order Sordariales; family Sordariaceae; genus Neurospora; species Neurospora sp. CHS-2018b. The sequence goes on along the minus strand of RAOV01000010.1, from coordinate 1,540,670 downwards.
AGATAAACGCTTATATTTTAGGCGCTATTACCCCTTCTAACTATAGCGGTAGCGGCGGTACTCCTACCCTTAATAGTAGCACTAATTCCTACGCTACCGATAACCTCCCTATTAATTAGGGCGGTAATAAAATAAATTTCGACGCTATTAATTTTGCTATTTTTATTTATAAAAATATTTTCGATTAACGTTCTTATAATAACCTTTACCGCCGCTATACTAAATTTAATTATATTACCCGTAAATATATTACCTTTATTAATTATAGTATTCCGGGCCCCTAGTATATTTAAAGTAAGAAAAATAAAGGTAAGGGTAAGGGTAAGAATCGTTATAATTGCAATAGCTAGGAAGAAATTTATACTATTAATATTATGCCCGCCGCCGCCGCTATTATAATTATTCCCGCGGAGCCTATTATTAATAGCGAATATTATAACGATTTAAAAAATAAATAGCCTCTATATTTAATCGTATATAGAGGCCTCTCTAATCGTTATTTTTATTATAAAAACGAATTTTAAACTCCTTATTAAGGTTAAAGGTTTTAGAAGAGGTTAGGATATAATCTTTAAATAATTCTATTTCCCCGAATTTAATACTCTTATCTTCTTATATTATAATTGGATTATATAAAAATTATTATATTTCGCTTATTAATATTAATTATTCTGCTTTCGCCTTTATTAATTATTCGTTTATTATTAAATATAATTTCCTTTATTTTCGCCTTCTTCGTTTAAAGAAATTAATTTTCGTTAATAGAATAATTAAAAATATTATTTCTAAGGGGGTAATAACCAAATTCCGTATTAATTATTATAACGAAACTATTACCTTCTTAATTTATAATATTTTTAAAAATTACTTAATTATTTTAAGTTTCCTATAAATATAATACTATAAGCCCGAAATTAATTATAAATAATATAGGGTATACTTTAATAATTCTATTTATTACGGCTACTATCTACCCCTAAATTTCTTTAAAAAATAGATTACAGCCCTTAAAATTCTTATTAATAGAATCTTTACGGCCTTTATTCGAAAGAAAACTACCCCCTAATTAGTACCTATTTTAAAACCCGCCGTTATTAAATCTATTTTAAAATTTATTATTATTAAACCTATTTTAAAGCCTTCGGTCGTAAAATCGTTTCTAATCGTAGAATTGCCTTTAGTTATAGAAACCCTTAAAATCGACCTTAAAATTAGCTACCGAATTATCCCTACCCTAATTAAGGTATTAATAATTAAGAGAACCAAATTAAAAATCGGTATTACCGGTACGGCCGCTCTCCTTATTAAAATTAAAAATTTTATATTCTACGAACCTTATATCCGCTTTATTAGCGGCCGTCGCGTTTCTATAAGTACGAAACGCCCTTACGCCCGCCGTTACCGTAATTCCAATTATAACTTTAATTCTAATAATATTAGAAAGTTCAACGTAATTATATTTAATTATATTTATAAGGCCTAATAATTATAATTGTACGTTACGAATTATATTTAAATTAAAAAATTAGTAGTTATAATAATAATTTAAAATATAAATTTAATAGAGGAGATAGTTAATTATATTATAAATAGTAACGGTTAATAGTATAAAGAAAATCTTCCCCCCCTTCTTTACGATTTTATTAACGAAATAATTAATATTTATTTATTAGAAGACTCTCGCAAAACCGCGATTTTTACTAAGATTATTTATTTTATTAAAAATTTTAATAAAGACGCGCTATTCTACGAAGAGATAATCCGACGAATATATTTAATTAAAATCTTTAACGAAAATGTAAAGAAATTTCTCAATAAAACCGACTATCCTACAAAAATTAAGGACGAAATCCTCGAAATTTTAAAAAAATTAAAGGGCCGCCGCTATATCGATAAAGTAGTAATTTTCTTCTCCTCTTTAATAAAGAAAATCCCCCCTTACTATTTTTATAATTATAAGATCGAATTTAAACCGGACGCAAAACCCCCTAACGTACAATTACAATATATATTCCTTATCGAAACCGTTATAATTAAAAAATAAATCGATAATAACTTAAAGAAGAATTTTATCCGCCTATTATAATTAAAAGCCGCTTCCCCTATTTTATTAATTAAGAAGCCGGGCGGCGGAATCTATATTTACGTAAATTACCGTAGTATTAATAATATAATAATAAAAACTCAATACCTACTATTATTAATTAAAGAGACCCTCAACGTAATTTATAAGGTTAAAATCTTTACTAAATTTAATATTATTATAATATTTAATAAAATATATATTAAAGAGGGCTATAAATAATTAACGGCTTTTATTACCCGATTTAACTTCTACAAATCTATAATATACCCTTTCGGTTTATAGGGCGCGCTAAAAACCTTCTAAAATTATATTAATAATATACTATATAATATTCTTAATATTTATATTACCGCCTATCTCGATAATATCCTAATATATTCAGATAACGAAGAAGAGTACGAATAATACGTTAGAGACGTCTTATAATAAATAATTAAAGTAGGCCTATAGATCGATATCGATAAATACGAATTCTACATTATTTATATAAAATATTTAAGTTTTATTATTACGCTAGGAAGTATTAAAATAGACCCCGAAAAAGTTTCTACAATTATTATATAGGAAGCTTTAAATTTTAAACAATCTTTATAATACTTCCTAAACTTCACTAACTTTTACCGCCGCTTTATTAAATACTTCTCTATTATTACCGGGCTACTATACGAATTAATTAATAAAATAGTAGAATAATATTAGACCGAATAATATTAAAAATCCTTTGAAGTATTTAAAAAGGCCTTTAATAATAGACCCGTTTTATATATTTATAATTAATTTAAATAGATAGTCGTTGAGATAAATACTTTTAATTAGGTTTATAGAAGTATACTCTCCTAATATAATAATGAAGGCATCCTTCGCCCTATCGTTTACTTTAATTAATAATATTCTTTAGCCGAATATAATTATAATATTTATAATAAGGAATTATTAGCGATTATTAAAGCCCTAGAGGAATAGCGCCCCGAATTAAAGGGAATATAATAACCTTTTAAAGTCCTTATAGATTATAAAAGTTTAAAGATTTTTACTATTAATAAATAATTTACCCCCCGCTATATATAATAATTTTAATTCCTCTTACGCTTTAATTTCACTATTTAATATCGTTTTAATTCGCTATAAGTACGCCTAGACGTATTAAATAAAAAGCCGGAAAATATCTTTAAGGATAATACTAATAAACAATTATTAATTAAAAATAAAATCCTATTTAATTATAATATTTTCGTTAACGGAACTTTCGTCTTCTAAAACGGATAAAACGAAATCTAAATCAATATCGGTACCGAATATTTCTACGAATTAAAAATTATAAATAAGAAATTTACCAACAATTTAATTATAGAAAATTATAAGAAATTAACCTTCCTACAAAACGTTATAACTTATTTATTAAATTTTAACCGGAAGGTATAATTTAAAGAAATTAAAAACTAAATAAAAAAGGTATTTTTTATTAAATATAAAGCGATTTAAGGACGGGCGTATTAATATAACGCCGTTTTCGTCGACCTTATAAATACCGAACTCTAATTATAACTCCTTTATTATATTTACAATTCGCCTTTAACCGGGTACCCGAGCCGCGAAAAAACTTATTTATTATTCTTAAATTCTTTCTTTTAATTAAAGATATACGCTACTATCAAAGCTTACTATAAAGCTTATTTAGCGTACGCCAAATCTAAACTATTATAATATACCCCTTATAACTTCTTAAAACCGTTAGCGGTACTATTTATATTTTAGAAGGATATTTCGGTCGATTATATTACCTTGCTAACGCCCTACGTATATTACGGATAAGAATTTAAATATATTGCCGTTATTATCGATTATTTAATTAAAATATAATATTTTATCCCTACCGTTAGTTTTACGGCCGAAGAATTAGCGGATCATTTTATTGAAAGGGTCTATAATATTTATAAATTATTAAATTCTATTATCTCTAACTGTAATTTCTAATTTATTTTACGGTTTTAAAAAACCTTATTTTTATATTTAAAAATAATTCTTAAACCCTCCTCCGCTTTCTACCCAATTACTAACGGCCAAACCAAATATATTAATATAAAAATAAAAAAATACCTTCGCCTCTATATTAATTAGGCGTAAAACGATTAAATAAATTAGCTATTAATTGTAAAATTCGCTAATAATAATTTAATTTCTAAAATTATTAATATTTCCCCCTTCTTTACTAATTATAATTTCTACCTTCGAATAGGCGTTGAACTAATTAAACCTTATTTTCCTAATATATTTATATAATAGTAAATAGAATATTTTAAAGTTAACGAAATTATTAACCGCTTTAAAGAAATTTTAAATTACGTTACGGATTAAATAAAGTAAATTTAATAATAGTATAAAAATAATATTAATATTTATTAATTAAATACTTCGAAGTATAAAATAGGAGATAAAATCCTACTTAATACGGAGAATTTTAAGACCGGTCGCCCGTACGCTAAATTTATACCCTTATTTAAAAGTCCTTTCGAAATCCTTAAAGCGGACAACTATAGAATTATATTCAAATTCCTAATTAATATAAAGTATAACTTAACCTTTTATATTAATAAGGTAAAATTATAGGACGAGGTCGGTATTCTTAAGTAGACGGCTATAAAAGAATAAAACGTTCGTATAAATTATAATTAAATTATAAAGAGGATTAACGATAGGGAGGATTCGGTAGAATACGATTTTAAAAAGTTCGATAAATACTAGAAGAATAAGAAGGGCTATTAAGAGTATTATATTATTTAAGCACCCCTTTACCCGCTATTATAGTAACCGCGTATTAATATAATTATAGCCCCTAACGAAATATAAAAGTTTTATAAAATATATTTAGAGGAACTATACCCCTTAAATTAGGTAGCGGCGGAAAAGAAGCGGAAACGGCTACTTAAGAAGGTTAGGCCGGCTGTAGGGACGGAAGTCCTAATAGGAGGATACGGAAGAATAGAGGCGGAGTGGGAGGCTCTAACCCCGCAACGGAAATTATTATAATATACAGCAACGGCGGCTATAAAGGCTTTTCGAAGGTAAATTATTTATTTAATAGGGATTTCTATTATTTTATATAATATTAATTAGCCGTACGGCTTCTTTTAATTAAAGGAAGTATTATAGGGTTAGCCTATATTATTATACGTAATTACTTATATACCTTATATTAGCGTATAATAATTTTTAAAATTATTATCGCTATTAATTGACTAGCTATAGCGGCGGCCTGCTAGGACCCACATCGGGTCTACCGCTGGCCGCCCTCATAAGGCCAATCTTCTAAGTATTCGTCTACACTCTCCCCTTTCCTCCTTCGTGCAATTACGTATATTCACATTTACTATCTACCCTTTGCCCGTAATAGTTATCCGGATTAAAAAAGTAAATAAGTTAATTAATAGTAATTAATTACTTATTCCTTCTAGTTATATAAAGAGTAATTAATTAAGCTTAGTACTTTAGTATTATATTTTGAGGAAGGTTATAAGGTTATTAAGAATCCTAGATCTTAATCTATCGTAATATAACTTTACTAATAATAAATTTATCAGATTCTAATATTATTTAGGCTTTATAAATTGGCTAGATAAACTATTGAAGGTTATCGAGAGCTCCCTAAAAGATAACGTTCTTAATAATCTTTAATATAGTATTAAGACGGATAGGATCGTTAGCGTTACTTTCGTTGGCGGGGTTATTATTACGCGAAGAAGTACTTTACAAGTAATGCTAATAGTATTGCTGGACAGAGTAATAATATATAACGGTTAACGATAGTCTTATTAAAGGAAATTTAAAATAAGTACTATCGAAAGCCTCAACCTAAGACTTCGTATACGACTTTATAGAGTATAAGTAAAATAAACGTTAAGTTAATATAATATAAATTAATAATCTAGTCAATTTTAACGAAGATTAATAGGATAGGCACTCTTATATAATATAGATTATTCGATAGAATAATCCTATATTTAATAGAGCGTATACCAAGACAGAGTAGGGCATTTAAGCATTTGCCTAGAATATCCTATAATATCTCCCCCTCGATAAAAGGAGAAGATTACCTACTATTTACTAAGACTATTATTAAATATAAATATAAAAATAAGAATTACCGCTTTCCTTATTATTATTATATATTCTTTTCTATACCCTATATTAACCTTGACTACCGAAACTATTTCCGATAACCGAAATATTCTAATACAAGAATTAAGTAATAGTAAGTAGCTAAGGCGGATAATTATAATTAAAAGGATTATTAGTAATAACAGCGACGCTATAAGCGAATATTAAAACTATCCTCCTCTATATTTATTTTATTCTCTTTAAATATAGGAAGCTCTTAATAAATACGCTTACGACCGAGCGGCGACTCTTCTTCGACTTAATTACTATAAAAATTAGAGCAATATAAGGAACGATAATCCAATAAAGTATAATAGCGAGGGGTAGAGTAAGCCGATAGGGCGTTAAATTTATTAGTAAGTAGTATTATATTATAGGAGCCGCGGGGAAATATACTATTAAACCGAATAATATAAATCGAAGAGAAAGTCGATATAGTATTATATTAAATATTATAAATTATATTATTAGGCAGCGGGGTACGGCGAGGATAAACCTTACATAGTTCGTTAAATTCCTTTCGAATTTAATTTAATTCGTTGCGAAGACCATTTATAATAGCGGCCCAATAATTATTAATATCATTAAATTAACGAATTTATTATTTAAGAATAACTACAACCACAGTAAGAATAATATTAGGGTCGATAATATAGGCAGGCTAAACGTTAAAGGTACTAACTACAATAGTAACTTTATAAATAACTTTATATACTGGAAATTCTAATATAGCCGACGTAGTTAGGCCGATTTAGGCGTAATAAAGGTAGCCTAAGCGGGCTAACGAGCCGCTAATTTATTCGGGAAGATTATTAGTATAATTAAAGTACTATAGAGCTAATAAATTTACTTACGTCGGAATACTATAAATATAAATATTATTATTCTTATTATATAATTCTAATACTTTATCGAACTTAGCCTTAATACTACGGATAAATTAATATTATAAGAAGGTACGATTATTCTTAAGGTAATCGTGATAATATTTATTATTTTCCTCTATATATTTCTAAATAACCTCCTAAATATTCGCGTATAAGTCCTATATTTATTAATTAATTTCGATGCTAAATTTAACGTAATTTTTATTGAAGGATTTAATTGCCTCCTTAAACTTAGGGTAAATTTTGCCTTTAGTAGTAGAATTATCTTCGGTAATACTAGCGTTAGCACGAACTTTTATTATATAAGTTGTAAGCTTACGGGCTCGCTTAGTAGGAGTTAATTTAATATTAATAATTTCGAATAAAACCGGTTAGGTATTAACGGGAGTAGGGTATAAATCTCTTAATATTCTATTAACTAAGAAGTCTAATAGGCACTACTTTTATTAATCCGAAAAGTTATAACCTTCGAGGGTAATAATACGGCCAATAGAATTAATAGATTTAATATTAAAGTTAGCGTTAATAAAGTATTAATAAATAACGCCGGAGGTAAATCTAACCTTTATTATTTAATTACAATAAAATATAATATTACCAATTAGGAATAGAATTAACGGAATTAAATCGAAACCTTCTTTATCGGTAGAATTAGGCTATATTCGTATATTATTATTATTAATAGGGTTGGTAATTTAATCCTACCAATTATTATAATTACCGCCGGGGATGAATAAAGTAAGTAAAAATATTAATAATATAATAATAGTAAAGTAACTAAGATTACCATTAAGAATTTATAAAATCGATTAATCGAAGTCGATTTAAATACTAATATAATTAATAGTATTATAGAGAACCGAGATAAGTTTATTATTATATAATATAAATAGGTAATTAACTATTATAATAAGTACCTAACGGCGACCTATCTCTACGACTTTAATATTCCTAATTAAAATACCATTTAAATTATATATCTTAGAGTTAGTAGGGATGCGATTTATTAAATTATATAAACCGACTACGTTATTCAATCTATTAATACAATTAATAACGAATTGAATAAGCGTATATTAGAAGAAGATACGTAAATATTAATCATCTATAGCAGCAATCCGATTAATAATAAATATAAATATAATAATATATATATTATTAATGCTTAAATTAACTACTTTATAATCTAGACCGTTTAAGTAGTAACAGTTAAAATATATTATAATATTAATTAAAATTAGGAAGTACGGATCTAATTCTAAAGTAAGGGGAGCTAGGGCGCAATTTTGGGCTAGCGTACGCAAGCTACCGTTAGGATCGCTATTAATAATCTAAATTATAAAACTATTAATAAAGTCGTCGCTAAGGGGCATTTAATTTATTATATCGTTTTATATAATGATAAGCTATTTATTAATATAGATAGGAAATATAATAAATTAAATAATAAAGGGATTTACCGTAATATTATAAAGTTATAAAGATAGAGCAAGTTGTAAAAAGTTAATAGAATAGAGAAGAAGTTTTAGAAGGAAGGAAGGAATTTAAACTATACGAGAAAGTTATATACGTACTAAAATTTCTCGACCCTACTTCTAATTGCCTGCCGGGAGAGCTGTTTGCCCTGTACGACCGTACCTACCTAAATCTGGCGGCCTTATATACCAACGTTCTACCTAAATAGGATAGAAGGAAAAGCGATAGAACTATAAAATAAATATAGTATACTATAGACTAGCGATATTAATTAATAATTTTATTAAAATTAGGAATTCGAATGAACAATAATTTAGAAATTTTAATAAATTATAAATAAAAACTAAAATAAATATAAAATAAAGAAAAATAGAAAAAAAAAAATATTTTCAAACCCTTTTAATTTTCTACTTCCTCCCCAATTTTATTAAAAAATTCAATACGTCTACTAAATCTAACCTATTATCATCTAGATTAATAATTAATTCGCTAAACTACCTTTTTACAAATACCCCTAAACAATAATTCTAACGGGTACTCGTCTTCGAATTCCTTTACCTTCTCCTTTAAATTCCTTATAAATTCTATACGTAATTCCTATATATTATCTTTATCTTAATAATCAATCTATTTAATAAAATATTTAACGTTAATAGGACTTTAACTTCTAGCGACTAAACTTTCGACTTCCTATTCCTCTTAACTATTAACTTTAACGGGCTTAGGCAGAGGAACTTCTCTTCCGAAAGGATCAAAACTTTAAACTAATTTATAAAAGTACGTAATAAAAATTATTAAGTAAATACACTACGAGCCGGGCAGATTAAACTTATAAATTAAAGGATTAACTTTCTCTAAAATTTTATAAAGATTTATACGATCTATTAACTATTTATTTTTAGGATTACCGGGTAAATAATAACCTTTACTAAATTATATATAAACTTTATCCCCAACCTCGAATATAATTAGAGAATACTTAGCATTATATTTCTCCTTAGTAACTATACCAACCCTATCGATAAATTCGGTTATTTCAAATTGATATTTTTAACGCAATAGAGTTAGTAACTCAATTATAATCGCCTCTTCCGTATTAGGAACGAGAAGATTAAATATAGTCCGAGGTTTAAACCCGTATATTAATTCGTTAGGTAATAACCTAATAGTAAACTAAATAGTATTATTTAGGTTATACTATAGAACCGTTAATATTAACATCCAAAGGAGAGTATTAATAGCGTACTATATCCGAATCGCTAATTCTATAATTTAATTAATACGTTCGGATTAACCGTTAATTTAAACATAATAAATTATAGAAAATAGCAAATTAATAGCTAACGTTTTAAAAATATTATACTAAATACCGGAAACGAACTTTAAATTACGATCGCTAATAATTACAATTAATAAACCCTAATTATAGAAACGTAAAACTTAGAATAAGACCTTAACTTATTTATATATATTATACATAGAGTAACCTATTAATAATAATACTTTCTTATTGAATTTATAAATAATATTATATATAATATTAAATTCCTTATATTTAGGGAGAGATTATATAGTATAGGCGGATTTAACAGTTAACATATCGGTAACGAAGTCTATTATAATAGTATAAAACGGGCGTAGGAATATCCGAATAGGTAGGAGTTCGTTAGGGGTCGGTTACCGGTCGCGTTAATTTTAATGGTATACTTCGTAGTATTTAACATATTCCCGAACTATCTAAATTTTTCATTATATATAGAATTGAAATAAATCGTTTATTATTTTATTTATACCGAAATAATACTTTTCATTATATATTAGTTCTAGCATCTTCTATATATACGAGTGAGGGATATAAAGACGTTACTTATTTTAATAATTAATATAATAGAGAAGGTTATCCTTAAATAAGTAAAGGCCGGCGGGTAAATTAGGTCGTTTGCCCGAGTAATATATATAAATATAATTTAGTACGTTAACCTTTTCGATTAATCGAAGAACTTTATTATATTTAAGGTCGGAGGGGTATATTTCGATTAATTATTACTAAAATATAAGGGTAATAACCGGTAAAATTATTCGGGTATCTAGGGAAATTTTTACGTATATAAAAAAGAAGGCGTTAATATCGTTTAAATAACCGAGATTATATAGATTAATAAAATAGGATTAAATATTAGTAAGTTTATTAGAAATATTATTGTCGTTAGCGGGTTTAATAGTAAATAATTTTAATAAGGTATCTAGGATGATATTTAAAGGGCCTAGGATATAGAAAATATTTAAGTTAAATTATAATGCTTAATTAATAGCGTTAGTAAGTTTAAGGTTAGCCTTAACTAAGTTTATTGTCCGTAGGGATATATATTTAACGATGCCGGTAGTAGATGCGTAATTGGTAATAATATTTATATAATATTCGTTAAATTAGACTATTTTCCGTAGTTTCCGGAGAATTTAAATAATAGTTACGATCTTTATTTCTATAGAGCTATACTTTTTTTCGGCGAGAATTATTAATCTTAATAGAAAGTAGATTAGTTTAATTATAATTAGTGGAATTTTATTTATACCGGGAATAAATTTACCGTCTTATAAGTATTTAAATTGAAAAGTATAAACCTTATATACTATACCGCTAGTATTAATTTTAATAAATAAAGTATTACCCTTAATATAATAAAATATATAAGCCTAATTGTATAAATTTTCTTATATAATGCGAAAAGCTTCGAATTCCTCCTTAGTTAGTATAAACTTAACCTTTAATATATAAACTTTTCTCGTTTACTTTATCGAATTTAATTTTAAATCTCCCTCTTCGCGTATTCGTTTAAATAATTCGGTCTTCCTATAGTTAAATAATTCTTCTTTTATAATAAACTAAGGTATTCTTCTACAGATCTATCTAATTATTTTAAAATATATTTTTAATATATTAAGAGTATTAGGGAAGTTAAACTTTTAAAAAGCTTTAATCCTATCTTCGGTACGGGAAAGCCCTTCGCTATTAATAATATTATTAAATAATTATACGGAGGGGTAGGCCGTAAACGATTTATTAGTATTAATATAAATATAATATTTATTAAGCAGGTCTATTATAATATTAATATATTTTAAGTATTCCTCTTTAATATTATTAAAAATAACAATATTATTAATATAAGCGCGAATAAATAAGCGATATTCGAAAAATAACCGGTCTATAAACCTTTACGTAAATGTAAGAGAATTCTTAAAACCTATAAGGATAATATTAAACTATTCAAGACCTTTTAAGCTTATTATTACTATATAGTTATAATATTTAATAAAGATAGGTAATTAATAGAAGAAACCGGCGGCATTAAAGATAGAAAAGAACTTTTTATTAACTATAACGTTAATAATATTTTCTTAATCGGGTAAGGGATATATATTTAAAATAATAATACTATTAAAAGGGCGAAGATTAATAATTATACGGCCTTTTTCGATTTTATTAATTTTCTTCTAAATAATAAATATTAGGTACGCAATAGGAGTAGGTTGTAATATAAATGCTATTTTGCCTTAAACGTATATTTTATTATACTCTTTATTAAAAAACTCGCGGTCTCTTATTCTAAGTAGGTAAGATCTAACAATTCGTCGCTAATTTTACTAACTTTTAATAAAATTAATACGTATTTTATCCTCTTTTTTCATAAGTACAATCCTTCGATCTCTAAAAATATTAATATATTTATTTAAAAGGCTCTTAAATTACTAAGTAAATTCGGGATCGGTATTATAAATATTAATACCTGCTTCGGAAGGAATAGATTCGATATTAGTAGGTTTAGTAAGTCCGTAGGAAGGAACTTCGAAGGCGCTCTTCCAGATTGCAACTTCCTTATTATCCTTAATAAATTTATTAATATATATAGCGTATTATTTAGGTATAAGACCGGCTTGGATAATTACGCTTAGGTATATTATATTTGAGGCGTCTATAAATATAGCCGTTTCAATAACTTTAGGCGACGGGCGTATAATTATACCGATTCGAATATTTATAGGAATAAAAAGAGTATTATTAAATTAATTTAGGTATAGAATTATTTTAAGGGTTTTATTATTTACTATAGTATTTAGTAAGTAGGGATATTGGGCGTGAAAATTATAATTAGGACGTTTACTTTATTAATATTAATTATTAAATTAAACACTATATTATATTAAGAATATTCCCGACTAATTATTTATAAGGATTGTATTCGATTTGGCGAATACTTCGGTAATTAGGGCGTCCTCTCCTGCTTCTTCTTTTTTAGAAAAGACTTCTCTTTACACTTTTATATTAAATACGGATTTAAAAGAATATAGAGCGGTATTGAAGTCTAATTTTATATTATAATAATAAAAAAAGTCGGTTCTTAATAGAATATTCGGGCTTAATTCGTTAATAATTAAAGCGGATATTTGAAAGTAGCCGTTAACTTTAACGCTATTTACCTTTCTTTCTATATAGAAATTGAATTCAGCGATAATATTAATAACTATTTTTAAATTAATTCCTTTTATAATATTCGGCAGGATTGACGAATACTAAATATTAAGTGAAAATCGTTTAATAAATATATAATTTACTACCGTTAATAAATAGTCCGAATCTAAATATATTATTATAGTAGGCGTACTAGGACTCGGTTTAATATTTATTTATAAATAGGAAATAACTTTCTTCAAATTTATCTCTCTATTTCGTAAAATAATATTTAGGATTATTTTAATTATTTACCCTTTTATAAAAGCGAATAAATAATATTAATTTTTATATTAAGCTTCTAATAATTTAAATTTCCGTCCGTCTACTAATATTAATAATTTTAATTCAATAACCGCTTCTCTTACTTTATCGACCCAATTTAGAATTGCCCGAAAGTTCCTAAAGGTTATTATTCAACCTTTAAACGAAGGATCGGACGACCTATAAAACATTTAAGTTAATTCTAAGCGGTTAAGAATTATTGTAAAATTGGAATTAGATAATAGATTTAATAATAGGGATATTATATAATTATTAAAGTTAATACTTTTAATAGGAATAGTATTAATAATAATAGTCGGAAGCGAGGATAGTACGGTCGGTAGAATACAATCTTTTAGAATATTAGAAAATATAATGTTAAGGGAGGCTAAATAACTAGTAAAATAAGTAGAAGATTTATTATTATATTTAAGGGCGGAAGTATTTATATTAAATTTAATTACTTCTTCCTTAAAATTACTTATAAAATAGTAACTTTCGTTCTATAAGTAGTAAACCTTATCTTCGATATTAAAATTATTTTCGAAAATAATTATAGTATTAATATAAGTATAACGGCTATTTCTAAAAATCTAACGTTTTACGAACTTCTTATTCTAACGGCGCTAACAATTATTATTATTACCCAAATAGTTGCTATTACGTTTATTAAACTTATTACTAAACTTTCTAAATCCCCCGTTATTAAAATAAAGCTTTCTATTACCTCTTTCGGTAAAACCGTTATTAGAAGGTTAAAAACTTTTTTTAAAGAAAGGCTTATTTCTATCCCGATTTCCCTAAAAATTAGAGTGAACGGTTATTATAATATTAAATCCTAGAGAATTAGTATTATTATTAACGGCGAAGTAAATTAAATAAAGACCTTTAAAAAGATTAATAAGTTTACTACAAATAAATATAGCCTTTACTTTAATTTAAATAATATAATTACTAAGGTTAACGTTCTAATTAAGCGGGGCGTAATAAAATTATAGTTTAGGATATAAAGCGTTCTATAATTATATATATAATTAGAATTCGCTAGTATCTCCCTATATTCGAATATACTAGAATAATTCCGTAAAATAATTATATAAAGCTAGGTCGCTCTTTCTATATAAATCGATAGTAAATTTGTAGGTATTTAACTATTATTATACTATATAGGGTTTAATACCGAAAATATATTATAAGGTATAGATAATTTTATTAAAGTTATTATAAAGTTTAAAGTATTCGTCGAAAGAAAAAATATTAGTCTATTAAGAAAGGGCGGTACTATATAATAATTATTAGAAATTATTTGAAATAATCTTACGACGGTAGGGGTTACGGCGAATTACTTCGGTTATAATATTAACGAATAAATAATAATTAATATAGACGCTAATTTTATTATTAATATATATACCTCGCTTTTTTTTTTCCGCATTTATATTAGGATAGAACGCCCCGACGTTAAATACCTTCTATTAAATAACTTTATTATTATTATTAAAGGCCGGCATAGAGGATCTATCGCTAACTCTATTAAATATATTAGCTAAAGTATTATTACAAACTTTAAAATCCTTAACGCGGCTATATAGATTATTAAATATTTAATTAAGGGCAGTAATATTTAATATACCGTTATTATTAGCTTTAACCGATTAATGAAAAATATTAGAAAATATATTTACAAAACGAACTATAAATTATTAATTATTAACGGGTTAATTACTTTAGTAAAAGGATAAACGAACGGGAGTTTAAATAAGCGTAGCGTAAATAGGAATAGCCTAAGCGGAAGGAATTTAAACCGGATAAGGCAAAGGAAGTATACTAAACGGCTAAATTTAACGAATATATTATTCAACTTAGCGAACCTATCTTTCGGCTTCTTCTTTATTAGCCGGGGATTATTCCTATTTAATAAATTCCTTAGGGGTTATTTATATAATTTAACCCGAAATTCGGCGGCCGGTTACGGGCGGAATAGGATTATGAATAGGATTGTCGCGTTTAGCGGTGAAACAGGGTTAAATTAGTAGGGCTTAACAACTAATATAATCGATTCGAAGATTTTTCAATTAACTAACGATATTAGTAGTATTATACGGATCCTTAGCGCCGGTTATTATAATATTATCGGTTAAATTAGACGGACCTATAGTACGCTAAGGCCGATTTAAAATAAGATTATTAAAATATTAAACGGGCGGATATTTAATAACGGCCGGAACGGTTAAAATAAAGCCGGGTTTTATATTATTTTAAATAAAATATAAGGTATTTTAAATTAGATAGACGAATTAAATTAATATTTTATCGGCCGTTACATTATTTTAAATAAAGCGTAAAGCATTTTAAATTAGATTAATAAAATAAATCGGAAATTTATCGGCTATCGTCGGCTCGAATTATTCGAAAATTCACTCTTATTATTATTTCCGGACGAATCGTACTAATATTTCTACTTATTTTATATTTATAAAATACTTAATAATTAGATTAATTATAAGTTAGTTAATAAAGTTGGCTACGGCTTTAACGATAGAATTCGTACGGGAAAGGATAGATTCGGTAGGCGAGAGGGGATAATAGTAAAATTAGTCGACCTAAAAGAATTATTTTATTAGAATAGGTAGTAAGGAAGGCGGTATAAGAATTTGAAAAGGATTTATAAGAGGCGGCGCGTTAATTATTTTAATAATATCAGAGAAATTATTAGGCGAAGCTTAAAAATTAGCGATAAATACATTAATATTATTTATATTAAGAGGAATTAATACCTTAACGGCTATTTTAATGAGAATATCTTTTCGCACCGTCGTAAAAGTCTTCAGGCACCGTCGACCCACCCTCCCCCGCATTTGCAACCAATCAAAAGGGCTGCATCCTTTTCAACTCCACCTTCCCGCATTTACAACCAATCAAAAGGGCCGCATCCATTTTCAACTCCACCTTCCAATTTTTCCCCTAAGTACCTCGAATTTTTAGGGCATTTCGCTTCTTCCGACAGCGCATTCGCCCCCAAACTCCAACTTTTCGCCCAACAACGATTGAGACAGCGATTGAGACAGCGATTGAAACAGCGATTGGAATGCGATGCAATTGAATGCGATGCAATTGAATGCGATACAATACAATTGAATGCGATGCAATTGAATGCGATGCAATTAAATACGATGTAACTGAATGCGATGCAATTGAATGCGATGTAATAAGACGTCGCGAAAAAGATTGCGATTCAATTGAATGCGTTGCGACGGGAATGCGTTGTTAGTGACAGCGAACGCGCTGTCGGAGGGAGCGAATGCGCTGTCGAGGGAGCAAAAGCCTTGAAAAAGACGAGTGTGGAGACTGAAATGGATGCACCGATTTTAATTGGCTGGGAAAGCGGGAAGGGTGGGTCGACGGTGCCTGAAGACTTTTGCGACGGTGCGAAAAGACATTCTCATTTTAATAATCTTATTAATTACTTTAGGTTAAATAGCGTTTTTAGTAGCCTTTAGCTCCTTAATATACTATTACTAATATTTCTTTCTAAACTAAGAAGTAGGACCATCCTTTTCTTTAAGGAAAGGCTAAATTTAACGTCCCTTAAAGGGGTATTTAATAATAAATTAACAGTATTTATATAAAATTTATTAAATTTCTTTATTAGCTACATCTATATTAACGATTTAACCTTTATTATAAATATCGTTTCTAATATTATTAACCTAGTCTCTTTTAATATAAATTTGGCCGTTATTATTAATGCGAAGTTAGGCGGTTTCGATAAGAAGTTCGGCGGCCTCCGGTTAAAAACGTTCTTTATAGTAAAATTGAATCTAGATGGCGGTAAATTTACAAATTTACTATACTTTATTAGTTATATTATTATCTTAAAAGTTAAAAGCTATTTAAGGGGTAGCGTTATTATTATTAAATATCGTAGGGTAGCTTTGAAATTTAAAGGAATAGTAAAAGAATTATAAAGAAGGGGGGTTTAAAAGAGCGGGATAAGTAAATACTTAATCTAAGAGGGTAAGTTTGAATAAATAGTAATAAATCTAATAAATTATTATTAAACTTAACGAAATAAAGATAAAATCTCCCCCTTAGCGAAAGGAAGAGATGAAAATAATATAAAATAAAGAATAATAAGGTCGATTTTAATTTTGAATTGTAAGTACTATTTATTACGCGAAGAAGTACTTTATAAATAATGTTAATAATATTATTAGATAGAGTAATAATGCGTAACGGTTAACGATAGTTTTGTTAAAGGAAGTTTAAGATAAGTATTGTCGAGAGCTTTAACTTAGGACTTCGTATACGATTTTATAGAATATGAGTAAAATAGACGTTAGGTTGATATAATATAAATTAATAATTTAATTAACTTTAATAAAGGTTAACAAAATAAGTACTCTTATATAATATAGATTGTTCGATAGAGTAGTCCCACATTTAATAGAGCGTGTGCCAAGATAGAGTGGGGCATTCAGGCATCTGCCTAGAATATCCTATAATAGTTATTATAATAAATATTATTACGTATATTACGAGCGAAAGCGATGAAGGTATATTTCGATTTCTAAATTAATTAGATAGATTTATACTATAAACCCTATTGAATAATTATACTAATAATATATTAGTTTCTATATTTATATATAAATTAATAAGAAAAAGGGAATATAATATACGAAGTTAGAATTGAGACGTATTTATAAAGCTCTACTATTATATAGATATGAAGTTTTAAGAGCTATAATTTCGAGGTTTTGAAGAAAGTAACTAATTAGGTTATAGAGTTAATAATAAATTTAAATAGTTTTATCGCTAATATATCCTTAATAAATAATTAGAAACCGTAAGAATTATAGAGGATTAGGATAATATACTTTAATTTATTCTTTTTAATTAATAAAATATTAGTAAAACGAGTTCCATTATATATATTTATTACGAAGGTAATAATTTTGCCCTAGCGATTCTAAATAATATAATTAGTTTCCTCGAAGACTATTATAGCGATATTATTAGTAGTATATTCGGTAGCGCTAATATAAATATTCTTCTAATAAAATAAAACCTTATTAAATAAATAAATAAAAATATTAAAGATACGACGGCTAGTATAATTATTAAATTTATCGAAGATAATATTAAATTAAGTATAGCGGTTAATTTAATCGTTAACGGCCAATTTAACGTCGTTATAGATTAAAGGGAGATAGATATCCGATATCGATTTATAAAAAGGAAGGGTATATGCCGAATTAATTATTTAAAAGAAGGTTTTTATTTCTAAGTTATTAAAAGTATTAAATAGTTTGCCTCTATATAGAATAATTTTAATTATAAGGATATTAATCCTCTCTACCTATTCTAGTATAAGAACGAAGGTATATTAATAAATATCCTTATTATTTTAAACGAAGTTATTTATTCGATCGCGCTAATAACCGTCGTAATTATTAAAATATTTACGTATATAGGTAACGTTCTAAACCTTAAACCAATTGTAATAGCAATACTTCGTATAGGGAGCGAAACCGCTAGGGCGTACGCGTTATTCAAAGTAGCGATAGATCGCCTCGTTTCGAACTAAGGGTATCGTAAAGGGATTCTCTAAACTTCTACGAATCTATCGCAATCGATTTCGTACGGTTTAATCGATTATTAATAAAGTTGTTAAAGGTTGAAAATGTAGGTGTTGTGCGTACACGGATCATTTACACTAGTATAATTTTCTGAATTTCAACTTTTCTGTAAATTTCTGAAAAAGATCTATTTTTTCGGAAAAAAACCACCCCTAGCTCGGGCGCCTGTTTTGGTCTCCCCTTGCCCAGCCAATGCCCGCACAATGCCTGCCAAATGTCACTGCAAAGTCACTCCACAGCGGAAATCACGAGGGAACGGTACCTGATTCCTCCCCACCGTCCCCGCTGTGATTTGCAACCCTCCTCCATCTTGGTGCTTCACTTGGCGCGCGACTACGGCCGCCTCCCCACTGGCCCGGCGTCAAAAAGATTCGCAATCATCACCATCATCTCGATGAGCTCGATGAGGACGTATTGTTCACGGATCGTAGCTTGAGTTTCAATGAAGTGAATATCATGAACTTTGGTTGTCCATACGATGCCTCGGCAGACCTTGGCTTTAACTGAGGGCGTCAACATGAGGTTTGCGGACAACACTGAATCAAAAGAGTACCTCTAGGCCGAGGAGGAAAGCTCCGGGGCTGAACTTCATCAACATCATCAAGCGGCCGTCCGGACGGCCCTCTCCGAAACCTCACCTTGAACTAGAATTTCCCAACATTTTGATAGTGTACTGCCGTCAACCAGCATTGGAGGATTTTCGAAAGGACCGGATCCCAGTTTTCCCCTGACCCAATAGGCCGGCTGATACCGAAAACATGTGGCCGCACTGACTCCCCTGGTCGTCGCCGGACTCCCTGGAGGCCATAGGGCTGATGCAAATTCTAGATGCATGGACTTGGTCGCGAGAATAGGCCGCGATGTCGTCGCCCTCACCGAGAGGAGCTTCATACCTCGGCATCATCGTAGATAGACCTCTCAAGAGTAGCAGACCCTTTGGACGTCGTGAAGCCCGAAATACGAACACCGAGCTCCCTCCGTAGCATGGCGGGAGGTTATAAGCCGCTGTTGACCCAGTCGAGGTGATCTCTAGGGACCAGGACAGATCTCTCTCGCAATGACAACAATCAACGAAGCTCGACGGCAGCTACCTCGATATGATGGGGAGGAATCCGACCAAAACGAAACATGCGCTAAGGACAAGGCCCAAGCAACGCACACGAGTGGTATCTTCGGTCTATAACAACAGTCTATCCCAACGCCTCAACGCCTAGCCTTCTATATGTCGCCAAATAAATCATGTCTTTCTTCTTACTCGGCCTTGACATCCGGAAAGACATCGCCCAAAAAGTTCTTGGAGAACCTAGTCGCCTGCTCATACGCCTTCTCAAACCCGGACTTGCCGCCGTAGTACGGATCCTGGATGACCTCGGCCTTACCGGTGCCCGAGTACTCGCCGAAGAGCATCACCTTGGCCTTTCCTGGATGACGTTGCTGTAGGCGTTGGAGATCGGCCAGGTTGGCCCGGTCCATGGCGAAGATGTAGTCGAACTTGTCGAAGTCGGAGGTATTGACCTTTTGATCGTGGAATAACAGTTAGACATCGGAGGAGCGATTCGAGGACGAGGACTAGGAAGTCTGTCAGCCACCAACAGCTGAAATAGGAAGACATACCTTGCGCGCGGCGTGGATGTAGTCGGTTATTCCGTGCTCTTGGAGCGTCTCCATCGTTCGGTCGTCGGGGCCTTCGCCGACGTGGTAGGCGCCTGAGGGGAAGAAGAGGAGGGTCAGCCCGGAACGTGGATATGAGGGCACGACAACAGGTCTAGGGAAATGCGCACCGGTTCCGCACGAATCGATCTTGGAGATACGGCCCTTGTATTCGGGCTTCTTGGCCATCGACTGGAAGACACCTTCGGCCATCGTGGAGCGGCAGATGTTGCCGAGGCAGACGAAGAGGACGGAGATCTGTTCGGACATTTTGGCGGGTGTTACGAAGTTCAACGAGCTCGCTGAAGGACAAAAGAGATGTGGTCGACGGGCAAAATTGGGAAGAGACAAGTTGAAAATCGCAAACGAGTTCGACGACGAGACAACTTCAGCTTCAACGACAGCCACCGCGAATCATGGAGGGGCGACACCGATAAGCGCCCGATAAGACTCAGCTTCAAGGGTCCCGGTCATGGAAGGGTTAGGGGTCATTGTGAGGGTAGTTGACTCGGGAGGCAGATCTAGAACTTGGGGCAACATGCGAATCGCCAGCAACCACGGTCTTCATTCGACTGCCGGCTTTCGTTCCCTCATCGTTCAGTTCTTTCCGGCGTCCGACGACAACCCTCAGCAACTCCAACGGAGGAGCGACCTTGCTGTTGACATTCACGCTTGGATCAGCCGACTGGCAGAACAGTCCGGCAACGCTCCAGCAACGACCCTGCAGCCGCCCAGCAGCTGTACAGAATTGCACATGCGCACGCACCAACCTCGCAGTTTGCACTCGTGCACAGGCCACCCCTCAGCGCCTATTTAATCATGGTCCCCCCCTCCAAATTCTTAGGATTTTCTTCTCTCTTTTTTTTTTCTTCATACTTACCTTGATTGACTGCGCGGAGATCAAGAAAACTGCGTAGTACGGTGGAGAGCCTGCATTGCACATCGTGGTGCTATCCGCCGTGAATTGTCCTTCGGGGCCGTTCCGGTCGTAATTTTTGATGTCAAATCATTCAATTGCGAAAGCAAACCCAATCCTTTTTTCACTATGCTGCCTCTGCCTGCGTGGTAGGGCCATGGAGAAGAATGATGAAGCCTGTGCTTGTTTTTGTGTGACGTTTGTGGTGATGGTCCTGCTGTGTTGCCGGTGTTGGTTCGCATGCTGAATACACCGCCGCAATAACCGTTATCTTGTTCCAATCTGAGCCCAACATCCCACACGCGTACGACGTGCAAGTTGTCATTTGTCTCAGACCCTGAGATGGTGGTGATGATGTCGATGTTGATGGTGTGGCCGGCTTACGTGATTCTCGTCGTCAACATCTACTCCGATTGATCCCGATGAATGTTCACAAACCTTCACAACCTCTTCCCACTGGCTGACATATCAAGAAAGAACTTGGCAGCAATAGCCGCTCGACGGCCAAACATGGTGGAGTGAAGCCATGACTTTTTCTCTCTTCCCGAGGGAAAGAAAATGCCATGCAACTTGCTCGTTGCTTGGCGCCCTCCTTGACTCTGTTGGCCAAGACCCCAAGTTCAGTTTCGCGATGCACAGCATGAAGAGGACATGGAATGGGTACCTTTTCCTTATCTCTCCGCCTTTCTTTGGCAACTGGATGCGATACCTACAGCAACATGTCGGCGGTGAATGGAATTCCATCGAGTTCTGAACCTCCAAAAGTCTGCCTTGCAATGGCTGCTGAGTGTGATGATGTTGATGACAAAGATCATGTCAAGCACGCATTCCGACCCATGTCGAGCGCAAACGCTGAGCCGCACCGTCGCGACTCCACCCCGACCCGATCAACGGAAAAGACGGGCTGCCTCGATATCCTCTTGCGGTTAGAGCGATTCGGAACAGGACTCGGCGCGGGGCCTTCATGAACACCGGAGCCGACGCGGACTCTTTCACTTCTTCTTCTGAGGGACTGTTCGTTATCTCTCCCATCGATATTCGATACCATCCCTACATATAGTACTGTGTAGTACACCATCACGACAGGACAGTTGGCCCTTTCAGATCCCAGCGCCTTGTCAGATATTGAATGGCAAAGGGCGGGTGCTTATCTAGATCGGCTCTTGTGTACTCACACACTGCGATGACACATTGAACCCCAGGATCAGAACATCTCTTGCTCAATCCGAACAATTCGGCCGAGCATGAAGCCGGACAATGAGAAAGCAAAGGTACTGAAGTCTTGTATCAGGCAACCAGGCTGCCGTTCTCCCGTGTCTTGTCCAACTTAAAGATTCTCCGGATCCGTACAATTCCACTTGGTCACCATTGCACCATGTGGGGGAGATCCCAGTGTTCTAGTGGTTCAATGTTCCAAAACGAGTCCTTACAACGAGGTAACAAAGTTACGCTCGCAATCACGCAACTAACGGCAACTTTGCGCAAGATGCAAAGCGACACCGGGCGCATATTCAATGCTCCAATGTTGCACATTCTGGGGTTAAGTTCTCTAGTCTGCAATTGCATATTCTACATTATAGACAAGATGATTGGAATGCGCCGAACCCTTTTGGAACCGAGGATGCGATCTTTCAAGAGTCAGGACTGGACTTTGCAACTTGGGATTGTTCGATTGAACCAGATTACAAAACGGGAAGGACGTTACCTTACCCCGCCAGGTCAGTTTCATATGCCTGTGATTCAGAGCACATCTCCTGATATCATTCCTTCAACAAGGGATCTGAGAATCGCAAAGAAAAAGAAGAAAAGAATGAGACAGACGACATCAATGCCAGGCTCCCAGGGTCCGTGGTTGGTTGATTCTCCCCGATAATGAGGTTGCTCAGATCGCCCTTGGACTTGGGGAGATCGCGGCTTCTTCGAGTGGGAGCGATCTGCGACTGGCGCCAACCGTACATGTCATGGAGACTCAACCTCATTGGCCCATCTCTGTATCAATCCATACACTTTTTCCATTTTTTATTTTTCGTGAAAGGTTCCCATGAGTTTACAGAGAGATCAAGGGTCCCGTCTCCAGGGTCCCAACTACAAATCTCTGGGAACGGAAAGTCGTTACGGGATCGTGGACAGTCTCCATGCGATAAATATTTCCGATGAATTCTGGGGGTCTTCTATAACATCTTATCTTTCCCTCACATCCGCTTGTGCATCTGCAGCCGCCCCTTCGCCATCTCCATATCACCTGCACCTCCTCCCATCTTCTCTCACAACTTCACCTTTGTATCATTACTCTTCAAATTGCCTCTTCACTGTTCGCCATACCTCGAATCCACCTAAGCTCAAGTCGAGACCTTCCGATCAACAGGGTTGTGTGTTCTGTACCAGTTCGCGCAAAGGTCACCTATTCGCCACCTCACATCACAATCGCATACCGAAACGCATGCAAAAGCTTAAACTGCATTGCGCCGCTCACCTTTCATCCCAACGACTTCCTCAAGAGCCATTGACCAATTTCAGAGCCAAGAGACCGAAGCATATTTGGACAATTCGACTCTTCAACTGACTGTCAACAAATTTGCGACAGCTCAGAAAAGTCGACACTGTCCTTGGCAAGTTGGCTCTTCCTTCGCTCCGATCTTCGCCTCCGGCCGATATCTCCGAATCTCAAATATCTCGATATCTCGATACCTTCGGGACCTTCCACTCCGGTTGAGATCTCATATCTCATCTGGTCTACACGGCGATCGGTTCCATTACCACGGATCAGAAAACGAAGGGGATCCACATATCAAGACGGAACTTTGGACATCCGGGCCGTATCGGCGCATACTTGTACAATCGGCCTGTCTGTCATCCCGTCCCTCAAGGTACTTCCTCACGGACCCCCAACCCACGGCCGAACGCCGGGACCCCAACAACAGACAGCGAACCGACAGTCAGCCCGAGTCGCAAGTCGCAACCATGGTTGAACATCGGCCCGTCCACAACAGCGAGGTCTACGTCCTCAGCCAGACGCCCTTCTCGAACCACCTCCACCACGGCGGCCGTCCCTCACCACCGTCGCCCATCACCCCGGCCGAAGACGACTTCTGCTGCTCGCCCATCGACAAGCTCCCGCTGCACAACTTTGTCGAGCCCGCCATCGCAGCATGTGAAGAGCAGCTCGCCGTCGAGTCGCGCCTCTCGGGCGCCGTGCACCTGCTCAACACCGCCTCCACCGCGCTCTCCTGCATCACCCAACTCTACTCGTCCGACCGCATCGCGCGCGACGGGTTCAACCGCGCCGTCGACGCCATTGTCCGGCGGCAGGGCGACCATGGGCGCAACGGCAAACTGGTCGTCATCGGCGTGGGTAAATCCGGGCATATCGCCAAGAAGCTGGTCGCTACCTTCAACTCGCTCGCCATCCAGGCTGTCTTCCTCCACCCAACCGAAGCGCTACACGGCGATCTAGGCCAGATCAACAGCAGGAACGATACACTCCTCCTAATCACCTTCTCGGGCAAGACGCCCGAGCTGCTCCTCCTCCTTCCACACCTGGACAAGTCGCTACCACTCATCCTCCTCACGAGCCACACCCGCCCGGAGACATGCGAAATCGTTCGTCAGCGACCAGACACGATCCTCCTGCCGGCGCCGATCCACGAGCCAGAAACCAAGTCCTTCGGCGTCAGCGCGCCGACGACTTCCACGACCGTTGCGCTGTCGGTGGGCGACGCACTGGCGATGGTGGCCAGCCACGAACTGCACCCGTCTGTGTCGAAGGTGTTTGCGAAGAATCACCCCGGCGGCGCTATAGGCGCTGCTTTGCGCGGGTCTTCTGTCTCACCTTCACCCTCCGTTAGCTCAACGACGTCCGGAACCACGCCATCTTCCTCTCGTACTACATCTATGACCACCTCCTTTCAACAACCACCATTACCACCACGGCACTACTCCCTCCGCGACCTAGCCATCCCCCTCCACGAAATCCCATGCGTCGAAGTCGAAAGTCTCCCCAACCCAAGCCAGCCAGGTCACGAACCAATACCCACAGCCGGCGACCTCCTCCTCGCCGCTTACTCCTCTCCATCAGGCTGGGTCCGCCTCTCCCTTCCCCCCTTTTCCCAGTCCAGTAGTCCCCAAATCCAAGGCGTCGTCTCCCCCCGTCGCATCCGCCGCCTCACCCCCTCCCTCCTCTCCCTCCCCCTCTCCGACCCTTCCCTCTCCTGGCTCATCACCCCGCAAGCCGAGTTCGTCTCCCTCACAGCCGACACGGAAGTGCGCAACGCGGCGGAGTGGATCAAAGCCATGCGGATGGCGACCGCTACGGGCGTCAGGATGGGGTTGCCAACCGAAGAGGGGGTTGATTTTGGCGAGGAGTGCGTGGTGGGTGTTATGGAGGGGGGTCAGGGGTGTGTGGGTGTTGTTGAGGTGGGGGGTTTGTTGTTGGAGAGGTTATAGGACCGGCTCGAGAGAGTAAAGGTTGGAAAGGAAGGGAGAAGAAGAAGAGGTTAAGAGATGAGAAGATATGATGGTATATAACATGGGAAGACGGGAAGAACTGCACATATGATGATACCTACTGGTAGAGACGGGCTAGCAAGTTGGTCGGCTTTTTGGATTTAGCAAGCAAGCATGATTGATTGATCATTGGATCAGCACACAGCGAGGGATTGAAAAGGGGGTTGTTTGTTAACGTTTTGGATATCCGGGATGGCGTTGGGAGGGAATTTTGGCTGGCTTATAGTACTTTTTTGGATTCAAGTTCGATACCTTCAAATCTGTTATGATGAATGACATGGACTCATTTCCAATTCATAAAACACAGCGGGCGCTTTTTTCTGCTTTTTATATTTGAGACGATTACATACCCCTCACACTTGTCACATGGTTGAATGTCGTGCATGAAGCTTGTTCTTGTTCTGGAAAAGTGGAAGAGGGGTGGTTGGGAGTTCCTAGCTCACCTCACACATGGGTCTGACCTCGGATCACATACGGAGCGCCAAGACAGCGCCAAGAGGTTTGCCCCACACCGTGAACAAAATTTAGCCGATATCGGAGTCCTTAACAATTAAATTTTGACTTTTTTTCAATTGTCTTATATAATAATAATTAATAGAACCAGTCCAGAACCAATCCTGTACCAGTTCTGGATTAATCCTGAACTAGTCCTAGACCAGTCCTAGTTTTAAAATATTAATATATAATATATTTCCTTACTATTAAGTAGTATTATATTTAAGAAGGTTCTTTATATTTTTATATTATTAAATATTTTATAAATATTAATAAATTTGTTTTATAAATTTCTTTTTTAATTTTTATTTTAGAAAGTAGAATAGAATTATAGTTTTATTATATTTAATACATTTTTCATAATTCTATTATAAATTATATTATTTTTAAAACTATTTAATAAAATATATAAGATTTCTAATATTTTACTATATATAACTATCTTTATAAGTAATAAAATATAGTACTAAGCTAATAAAATGTAGTTTTTAATTAGTATATTTAGGAACCGGTCCTAGACCGGTCCTAGTTTTATAATATTAATATATAATATATTTCCTTACTATTAAGTAGTATTATACTTAAGAAAGTTATTTATACTTCTTCATTATTAAATATTTTATAAATATTAATAAACCTTTTATTTCTTTAATTTCTTTTTTACTTTTTACTTTTGAAATAAAAAGGAATTCTAATTTTATTATATTTAACTTATTATTCGTATTTTTAATCTATATCTACTTATTTTCAAAACTATTTAATAAATTATATAAGAATTGTAATATTTTAATATATATAACTATCTTTATAAGTAATAAAATATAGTAATAAGTTAATAAAATATAGATTTTAATTAGTATATTTGGGAACCGATCCTAGACCGGTCCTAGTTTTATAATATTAATATATAGTCTATATTTCTAATTCTTATTTAAAACTATAATTAAAAAAGCTATTTATACTTCTTTAATATTAAAGCTTAATATATTCTTTATAAAAAGTAAAAGAAGATTTTAATTTTTTCTAAACCGGTCCTATACCGATCCTTAATCGGTCCTAGACTGGTCTTCCTAATTAAGTATTATTATTAAGTAAAACAATATTTAAATATTATTTATAAAAAAAATAAAACTAATTCTAAACCGGTCCTATACCGATCCTTAATCGGTCCTGGACTGGTCTTCCTAATTAGGTATTATTATTAAGTAAAACAATATTTAAATATTATTTATAAAAAAAATAAAACTAATTCTAAACCGGTCCTCAACCGATCCTTAATCAGTCCTGGATTAGTCTTCCTAATTAGGTATTATTACTTTTGAATGAATTTTAATACTGTTAAGAAAGCACAGTGTGGATAGAAATTTCTATGTACGGTATAGTGCTCCGAGTGTGATCCGAGGTCTATCTTGGCGCGGTCTTGGCGCTCCGTATGTGATCCGAGGTCAAACCCATGTGTGAGGTGAGCTGGGTGCTCGGGTGGTTGGTGGTGATTGATTGGTGGTCTCTTCGCATCTCTTCTGAGATCTCGGAATTGTACAGTCCAATACTGGTTTGTTTGTTAGCTCGAGACTTGACGGGTCTACTTCCTTAGGCGCTTTTATATTTCATTAATATGTTTCGTTCTATGATTAAAGCCTGATCTATCCCGAATATGCCATTATTGCGATGCTGAATAATGTAATGTTAAATGTTGGTTAATGTGTTTCCATTAATCATCCTTAAATATATCTCATCCGTACCTAACCTAACTAATCATTCCAATAGGTCCTTATTATAAGGGTTTAGGATGATTCCGCATGAGAGATCTCTCGTCCAAAATACCAGGAGTTACCAAGCTTGTTATTAGATTGTACGCCAAAAGAGAACAACACATACCGGTTGTCTCCAAAGGTTAGTCGTAAGAAAGTGCTCAACACATCTTAAAGTTGCTTAAGATCACAAAGGTGTATGGGCGGAGAAACCTGGACAGGAACAGTCGTGATGTGAAGAAGGGGTGCGCGGGTATCTTCGAAAGAAAGCCCCCCCCAAACGCTTTTCCATCCCATTTCTACCTAAAACATCTAGAACAACAGAGATATAACCAACCCGAACCATGTACACGAACGTAAACGTAAAACCAAACCCTCTTTTTTTACTCTAAACCAGTACCAGCTTCTAACATGGCAAAACAACCCATCAAATTACAAACACCAGTCGGCTCAGTCGCTATCGCTGCTCTCCGAGCTATCGCTCTCCTCGTTCTTCTCATCTTCCGATCCAGAAGCCTCCGCCTCCGAGCTCGAAGAAGACGACGACGAGGATGAAGAACTGCTAGTAGTCGCCGTCTTCGCTCCCGCATCCGCCATCTCCTCATCCGAATCGGAATCGGAATCGCTGTCCGAAGAGTCCGAGCTCTCGCTGTCGCTGATGTCCGTACGCTTGTTACGTATCCTGCGGCGCTTAGCGGGTTGTTGACCCTCTGTCGAGACCTTCGCGGTATGTGGTTGAGGAGCAGGGGCGGCGGCGGCGGTGGAGGTAGAAGCAGAGGGAGTGGTAGTGGTGGTCGTGGTCGTAGCAGTAGAAGTAGCATCCTCAGAGTCCGCCAGCTCTTCAAGGACCATCTCGGCACGAATCCGCTTGATCAAACGCTCCTTGATATCGTCCTTCTTCTCCTTCTTCTTCTTCTCCTTCTTGTCGCTGCCACTGCTGGGCGCTATCCTCAACACGAACTCAACCTCGTCAAAGCTGCGCTTCTTGCTGCTCTCCTTCGTCCGCTCCTTCTGATCCTCCAAGAACCTCGCAATCGCATCCTCATACTGCTTCTGCTTCTCCTCGTTCTTCTCCTTCGCCTTATCGCCGCCGGGGAAAGCAGACACGCCAGCCTCCATATCCTTCTTCTTGATCTCCTGCGCCTGCTCCCGCAGCCGCGTGCGCACGAAGCCCTTCAGGTCGCGGATGTATTGGTAAAAGACGGGGACGTCGGCCGAGGGGATCTTGTCGGACTCGAACACGTACTTGATCAGCAGCGTCTGGTGGTTCTTGTTGAACTTCCACTGGTCGCGGGCCGACTGCCACTGGCGCAGGTAGGCGAGGGAGGGCTCGAGGTTGGTGTCGGACTTGTTCTTGGATTGTTCGGCGGACTTCTTGGAGGCTTGCTTGGCCTTTTTGGCCTTCTTCTTCTCGCGCTTCTTCTCCTTGGCGGCGGCGTCGGTGGTGGAGGTGGTCTTGGTTTCTTGGGAGAAGGAGACGGACTTCCTCTGTGCTGGTGTGGGAGCGGCAGAGTTGTCGGAACGGAATCGCTTGTTTTGTGTAGGGTAGGTGTTCTGGTTGTTGAAGGATTGTTGCTGGGATGGCAGTTTCCTCTTGAGTGCGCTGGTCGCGGGAACTGGCTGACGGGTGGCGGATGGTGTGCTTGTTGACGAGGGGGCAGCCGCAGGACTGTCACCAGCAGACGCCTTGAGCTTGAGACCCAGTCGCTTCCAGGCCGGGACGGCGGACATGATGGGCGAAAGGAAGGAGGAGGAAGATTAAGAGGAAGGGGGAGAAGAGGGTATAATATGGAGTATGTATGTCGGATGCGACTGTGACTGTGACTATGCTGTATGTGGTGTGCCCTCTGATGTGATGTGATGTGGTGTGTCGGATCGGAATCGGTACGCGACAGGAAGAGTCGAGTGACGTGGGCGGCCACTACAGACGGTAGAATTACACGAAGGGACCGGGAGTTACTTGGAAAAAAAGAACTCAATTGATGATGGCGAGAGTACGGGACAGGTATGCAGCCAAGGCCCAGTTCGTTGGTCGGTTCAAAGGTCCGGTGCTTGATTGTGGTGCGACGGGAATTGGAGATGTTATTGGTGGTGTCGCTGCTTGAAATTCCGAATTGCAATTGAAGAACTGCGACTGCCAAGATGGAAACTCTCCTCCAAATCGCAAATTTCTGTCCGCTAGAGCTTATCGGCGCCCTACAGCAGGGGTCCCGGTCGTGATAAGAGATGGAAATAAAGTGGGGTTGATCTGGGGAATCTGGACGTCGGACGATGAGAGCTCCCGTCGGCAGGCAAAAGTGGATCGATGGAAGCTGTCAGTTGGAGTGGGGTCATCTCAAGCTGCGGGAATCGTGTGGGGCTGTTCTGCTTGCCGCTGCTTGCTCTTGGGCTGGCTGGCTGGCGGGCGATGGGCTGGCCCAGGCGGCTGGCCGTCACCTGGTGTCCTTGGCCTATCAGATCCTCAGCCTTCCTCCAGGCAATCCCGCCGTAACGCGTTCGATGGCGGGCGCTGGAGCAGCTGTCCACTGGAGTTGCTGGACATCGTCACTGCATCCATCCCGCCCGCCTTGACCAACGACGAAGCTCCCTTCTGCCTGCCACCAACTCATGAACCCATTCATCTCCAAACGTCAACAAACAAAACACCACGATTGATTTCGAACCTAGCCGGCGATTTCTCCATTTGCATCACAACTACACATAGACCGATCCATTTAATCAAACATTCAAGATGTCGGGTATGTCAAGTCAGCTTGGGTTCAACCAGCAACTGGGCTGCCCGCTCCACCCACTTACTGGAGCTCCCCCAAGCTATCAGCACCATGCTATGATGTAGGCGCCATGGCTAACATACCACCCCCACGACAGGCAGCGCTGGCTACGACAGACACATTACAATCTTCTCCGAGCAGGGAAGATTGTACCAAGTTGGTATGTTTGCATCTTCCCGTCCGAATGGCGTACCACAACCCTCGACCCTCGACCGTCGACACCTCTACGACCCGATCCCAGACACCGATACGCGAAGGCGACCGATGATGGTGGACTAGAGGAGGCTCGACATGTGGTGGATAACAGAGATGCTGACGATGGAGGACCATGATAGAATATGCCTTCAAGGCCATCACAGCTGCGAACATCATGTCGCTCGGCGTCAGGGGGAAGGACTGCGCCGTAGTTCTGTCCCAGAAGAAGGTTCCCGTATGTTGTCCTGGGTAATAGGAGGCTTCCTTTGGGTCGGTGGATATACTGACGGACATGCGACAACAGGATAAGCTTATCGACCCCTCCTCCGTCTCCCACATCTTCCAGCTCTCGCCCTCGGTTGGCTGCGTTATAACCGGATCCATCGCCGATGCGCGCGCCTTCGCACAACGCGCCCAGGGAGAGGCCGCCGAGTTCCGATACAAGTTTGGCTACGAGATGCCATGCGACGCCTTGGCCAAGCGCATTGCCAACATCAGCCAGGTCTACACTCAGCGCGTAAGCTAGCTCCAGCTCCCCCGCCGCAGTGGACTACTAGTCTTTAAGCAGGAAGAGGATGATACTGACCGAAGACTTTTTTCCCCAACTGCAGGCTTTCATGCGCCCATACGGCGTCGCCGTCACCCTCATATCGGTCGACTCGGAGTTCGGTTCCCAGCTGTTCAAGTGCGACCCGGCAGGCTACTACACAGGCTACAAGGGCACCGCGGCGGGTCCCAAGCAGCAGGAGGCCCTCAACCACCTGGAGAAGAAGCTCAAGAACAAGGATCACGCGCCCGGTGACTGGAAGGAGGTGGTGGAGTTGGCCATCACCACGCTCAGCACGGTGCTAAGCATGGACTTCAAGAAGACCGAGATCGAGATTGGTATCGTCGGTGGACCCAGGCCGGACGGAAAGGAGGGCACATACCCCGGTTTCAGGACGTTGACCGAGGAGGAGATTGATGAGAGGCTACAAGCTATTGCCGAGAAGGACTGAGGGAGGCAGGCAGGCAGGCAGGCAGGCAGGCAGACGGAGACTATTTGGCGGTTGATGCTGTGACGTGGTCTATCTGGAAGATGAATGAGGAAAGGGATGCTACCCTGGAGGCAGCTGGAAATCATCGATAGATGGACTCACGGAGAATCCGAAGATGAGTGTGTCTAAGAGAGCTGATAGCTGAGAGCTGAAAGCAATGAAATGATAATGGCCCATGAAGTGAAGATAGTGGTAGAAGAATGGGTGATTGATTGCATAAGCAGACAGATTATTCGCACCTGAGCACGTCAATATCGTTCGATATCATCTAGCCCAGTTGCAATCACAAGGCTCCGACATACCGGCACTTGGACGTCGTTGGCTTGCTTGTTTCTGTATGTGACAAGGAGTAATTCATCACAGACAGACTCACAGTATACGGCAGGCTACTATAGACTCTAATACAGATGACAAACACCAAAGAGGAAGCAAAGTTCGTGATCCAGCCTTGCAGCCGTGCTGGGGACCGAGAGCTGAAGGCTGAAACGAGCCTGACGCTTTTCAGTTCATTTCGAGTCTCGAGAGTGTGTGTTGGGTACCAAGATGACCAATATGATCAATATGACCAATATGACTGGAAGAAAAAAAAAAAGTCAAAGCGATAAGCGAGCGAAGTCAGAAGAAGCAAAGTTCAAAGAAAGGTGTTGGTTAGGATAGAACCGGTTAACGGGCAACGGTGGGGACTAGACCGTACCGGGAGAACGGAGCCGTGCTTGCATTTCTTTGCATTTGAGACAAGTTGGACGTGGGGAAAGGATGCAAAAGGGGGGGGATGGATGATGATTTTCGATGTTGAGATGTGGTTAGGGTGGTGATGTGGTGGTGTTGAAGGACGGCGCTAGTGGTGGTGGCCTCCCGATATGGTGGTGGTTGGATGGTTGGGTTTGCAGCCAATGGGGTACGTACCTTTTTGGTATGTACGTAGGGACAGGGGGCATCACATTACCTCCCGGCACGCGGTCCGGACGTCGAGTGTGGACGACTGGACGTGTAGGTACGTCGCTGCGGTGACGACGTCGAAGAAGCAAGTAGTGCCTTGGTAGAGACTTTGAAGGTGAGGGGAGTCAACCTCACGATGTCAGATCGATGTTCGAACCCAGAGTGGTAATAACCCTGGGAGTCTTTACAGGCCACAGGTCTACGAGAGTTGACTTCAAACAACTTCACCTCTACCAGAAGCAGGTTTGTCTACGTACAGTTTCCGCATCATCGCCGACCTTAAACCTCCCCTCTCCACACATTGAGGCTCTTCAGAGGGTGGCCGCCTCAACAGGCCCGCTCACCATCTACATACACTACCTAGTCCGTCCGCACTTCGGGTTCGGCTTTAAGGTACGGGGGGGTGACGGGGCAAAGCGACCACTCGGCACGGCAACCAACACTAACGACTAACAATTTCAAGACATTAACCCTGAAAATCTCAAACTCAACAAATAGGAACAAAAGGAACGAAGTTCCTCGAGGAATTGTTGGTGATGGAGCCTCTAGAAGTGGACAAATGGAAATCGAAAGAAGGAAGAAGCAAACACCGAAGAGTGAAAGACGTTGAAGCTAGTGAATGTAAGTCTCAAAGCGGAAAAGGAAAAAAAGGAAAGCGGAATGAATGCGTGGCATCCATCGAATGAAGTCGCATGCAACCCCCTTTCTTGGCTTATTGGGAGGTATTATTCACTAGTCTCGAAAAGAAAAACTTCTTTTTGAAGGCTGCCTCTCTCTCCCGAGATGGAGCTATGCCGTGAACACTGTTCCGTGTTTCCCGAGACTGTGGGATCGGTGTTGTGTTGGGCATGAAGACTATGTACGCAGGTCCCGGACAGAAAGAGACTAACTAGTGTTAGCAATGACGGAGGGGACTAGCAGAGATTCGGACGATTTGTGCATGGGAATGGATGTTTCAGGATTTGGGGAAAAGGTCGAGAACGCCATGGACTTTCGAGATTTCTAAAGGGTAGTATCTCATGGAAGACTTGGGAATCAAGTTGCTAACGGGAAGGGGGATGGGGGGAGTGACCGAGCTGGATGGAGATGATGCAGATACTGGAAATGGTAGGAGAAGGGGGCTTGGAGAACATCACAGCTCTGAACTGGAAAGAGAATCATTCCTAACGTGGAAACCGACATGATGTTTCGGGCTTTGCCTTTGGTGAGGTTCTGATTTCAAAGTTGACAAAGTGTGGAAACACCATGAGGTCACTGTCGGAGAGAGGGTCTCGATGCTACCCTGACCTACAAAAGATCTGCCGGAGCCGAGTGGGAGAACAGACTGTCGGTTTCAGGAATGTGCTAAAGAAAGCTCAAACCAGATTCGCTGCCTCAGCTCAGCCCAGGAAAACGTGTTTCTGGGTTAGAGCTGTTAGAGTTGGGGGAGTGTGATTGGTCGTGTTGACACCTGAGGTTGTTCTGAGCCACAGATGATGTTGATTTGATATCGGGCTGCCTCTCTTGTTTTTGCTGTTGCTGCGGAGACCGCCATATCGGAGCTTGTGAGCAACCCACAAAAGCCAAGAGGCGGCTGGAAATCGCATGTGGCGTCGCTGAAGGGCTCGTCTATCTTTCCTAATCGGGACCTGCTGGGCTGCCAAGACGACCAAGAGGCTGCTAGACACTCCACAATTCGCGACTTTGTCCTTTTTTTTGCTGGTTTTGTGTGTCACCGTCACTTTGCCATGATGAGCACCAAAGAGCCTCCTTTTGGCGGCATCAACACTGGCTTTGGCGTCCTCCTGGCTTAGGGGCGCTTACGGGCTGGATATGGCTGGTTATGCTGGGTTATGGCTGGAGAGATGACGGAGTGACGGGGCACGAGGGCACACAAGGACTGTTTACCGCTCAGACTCCCAACTTGATATTGAGGCTTGAACAAGGCTCTGACGACAAACTCGTCCGAGGCTCCGACCCGGGGGGAGGCAGGGTCACCACGCCAACCCCATACCGCTCCAAAGATCTGGCATCCCCATCGGACACGATGAGGCGTACACTTCTCCTGCATGCAGCGGCTCCAATTCCCAGGTGGACTAGGATCATCAAGTTCGACCCGTACAGTTATCAAAACATGGTCTCCCTAGCCTTACACAAGTCACTCGAGCCCGCCTTCCCAGCCTGTGGAGTAAACGCCGTTGTGGCCGTCGTGACATGCTCCATACAGTCTCCCACACGCACACTAGGCTCTAGTAACTTGTACCTGCGTTGGGATATGGAAAATCACGACGCCTCATGGCCTCATCGGATGCCCGATTCGCAACTTGTATGGCCCTCGCCGTGACTCTCCACGATGGAGTTCATGCAGCTTTACAGCTTGGTAGGGATTCTTTGCTAGTCATGACTCCAACTCCCGCGAGCCATCGTACATCGCGAACTAGCATCTATCCCTTCCATTCCCTTCCTTTGGTGGAACAACACATCCCAACCCAAGGGTTTAGGTCGAGCGGCTGATCAACATCCATCTCCATCTCGCCAATGTTAGTGGACGATGCGGCCCGGCGTGAGCCTTGGGCTCGGGGAGCACTGGTAGAGCCATGAGGTGTTGACCGGGAATAGTCGTGATGGCTTCTTCGTTCGACTGGACACGGAACTACGTACCACTTACACACACACACACATGCAATCCATGATCGGTTTACCTCCACGGTCCTAGTCAGGGGGAATGCCGTTCAACTCCTCCACCACTCCTCCACATGGCTTCAACGGTTTTGTTTTCTTTTTCATCATGATGGGATCGATTTTATACAAAAGGTCTCAAACATCGCCTCCCAAGTTGCCATCACGACCCATCATTTAGCAGCATCGAGCCATCTGAACACCACACTCCAGTCTTCAGTTGTCCAGGGATTCACGATCAGGATCTGAACCGACGCCGCCGCCAATCTCTTCCTTCTTCCAGACTTGCCAGTTCATCACAGCTCGCATTGACTTGCAGTTGCCTTGGTTTTCTCAGCTATACCAGCCATCCCTTCACCGAGTTCACTTCATACCTCGACGACACTGTTCTTGTTTCTTCCTTTCTTCTCTTCTCCACCACCAAGAAGTGTCAAGAGCTTTTGCCTCTGAAAGTTTTCTCCAAATCCCATTACCACCAAGGATCCATCTTCTCGGATACCCATCCCACAACAACCGCAACCATGTCTGACGGACGTAAGTACCTTGTCTATGTCACTTCCCACTCCTCCCTCCCCACTCTCACTCACTTGCCGTTCCCCTGCCGGGCCTACCAGAGCCTTGGGATCCATCCACACAGGCATGGTACTGGCAGACACACACGCCCTTTGACCTCCCTATAGGGATTTCCCACACCCTATTCACATCATCCACTGCCGTTCACACCTTCACACCCGGCCACAACCACTCATACCCTTCCAAGACCCATACACACACCCATGGTAGAGGTTCAGGTGCGTACTAGGGACGCCACCACCACAAAACTTTACCCAAACAGGAGGTGGACAAAGCTTCACACATATTCAGAACCAAGGAAAAGACAAATGTCCCATGTCTTTTACAGAAATACCCATCATCATAACATGCCCAAATAATGTTTCCGAGCCAAGGAACCACTCACTTCACTCCGTCATTCCATCACTCCTTCCCCCCTAACTCGAACATTACCGAGCAAACCAAGCAAGGAACCACCCCCTAGCCCCTACCTAGTGTACCTACCTACCTCAAATATTACCAAGCAAGAACCACCACCCCTACCTTTACCTCCCAACCAACTGAACCCTCCATCCAAGTCACTCAACTACCAAAACTAACCCCCCATACGCACAGTAAACCCCTTCCGCGAAGCCCGCGTAGCCGAACTCCTCTCCGACTTCCGCACCCTCCAATTCTACATCGCCGCCGCCCCCACCTCCCCCGGCAACCCAGACGATTACTACACCGAAGGGTGGGCGGCCCTCCGTCAATGCGCGCTGGACGGACAACACATCTTGAACTGCGCGGCGGACATCAGCATCCCTTGTGCCTCGGGCCCCGGGCCGGATGAGCAGGCGAAAGCCGAGCTGAAGCAGGTGCTACTCGATGCGTATGCGCGGAGACATGAGGGGCAGAAGATTTATCTTAGGCAGGCGGCGGCGCAGAGGTGGGTGGGGTGGAGGGAGACGGTTGTGAATGGGGGGGCAGGAGGGATGGAGGGGGTTGATGGGCAGTTGAGGGTTGTGAGTATTCTTCTTTTTCTTTGAATTGGTGGTGGTGGTGGTGGTGGTGGGGATAAGGATGGGGGGAGCAAAGGCTAATGATGGTGACGAAAAAAAAACAGGAACTAGCAAACATCACCGACGAAGCCGTCTACGCCGAACTCCAAGCGAACGACATCAACATGGGCCGCTGGATAGACGAGGATCCGAGCCTCAGGGAGGTCCAGAGGTGGATTCGTTCGAGGAGGCAGTGCTAAGTCACTTCACTCGCCTTTCACTTTCCTTTTCAACGGGGTTCTCGAGCTTGTCTCGACTCGATCCGACTCGAACCCGAGTAGCGAACAGAAAGAGGAAGAGGAAGAGGGACACAATATCGCCGATATGTCCTCTCTTCTCTTCGATCATCCTTCGAAGACACTCGACATGGTCAGATGGACGCCCGACGTACCATACCGCAGCAGTGACAGTCCTGAAAAGGGGTCATAACCTGAGGTAGTGGCAGCAGCACCACCAACACTTTCGCTTCTCTGCTGGTCAAACAGTTTTTCTCGCTTCCGTTCTTTTGCATCTTTTGCATCACCGTTACACAAAAAGGGGGGTTAGAGGGGGTTCTTTGTTTCTTTCTCTCTGGTTTCTTCTGGTTTCTGTTTTGGTCTGTTGTTCTCTTCTGTTCTGTTTCTTCTTGTTTGGAACTGGCTTTTCTGCATTGTGGGCAGCATACGAAGGGTGCGGCATAAAAGTGGGTTTTTTATCTTTCAGCATTTTGGCTGTTCTTTCTTTCTTCTTGTTTTCGTTTCATTTTTTTTTTTCTCTTTTTCTTTTCCTTTATTGGTTTGTCTTCTTCAAAAACTTGCATGTACATACTTGCTTCTCATTTTTGTCATTGGGCACAGGGCGTCCGGTACGCCCTTTGGAAGTCTTTTGGACGGACGCCTGTCAGGGCTTGTGTGGTGGGAAGGAGTGATTATGGATGGAAGATAGGGGGAGATCTGATCTAGGGATTACTGCCTGGCGCAGGGGACTTATTGGGATTACCTACGAAACTAGGAGAGGAGGAAGTAGTAGTGGCAATGAGAAACCTATCCAGCACAAACGTTTCTATTTTTTTCAGACAGCCGTGACATGATTGGAGGCTGACAGGCAGATTCGAGTCGGCGGCCCTCCGAGAGCTCTAACCCGCAAGGTACTCGCGCGATATCAACTGCCGCACTTACAAAGTGCCGAATAGGAAAATTTTAAGACAAATCCAAGAACAGTGGGCTTTGATATCCCGATCTTGGCGAGACTGGGAACATGCAACTAATAGGTGACATGTGAATATGTTTATGGCGGGCGAATGGGGACCTGGAGATAGTAACAAGTGCATTCTTTTCCTATACGTCCTTGAACTTGGCTGTGGCGATGCATCATGTCTTTGGTCATCTCCATCACAACGTAATCACGGAAGAGAAGAATTCGAAGACTCGAAGAGAAGTAGAGCTAAAGAGATTCGAAATTGATCTAACATCACCCAACCGTACTCCTAGCCGTACAGAAACACATCCAAAACTAGATATCCAATCCTCTAACGCCAACGCTCACACATTCTTGCTCTGAACACAAAGCGCAATACCGCCCAAACAGAGGAGCATTCCCAGCATGGTATCTGTTTTGAGTTTCCCGTTAGCATCTTTCTCTTCCCACAAGGTACCTAGGAAAAGAGGTAGAGGTAGAGGTAGGTAACTCACCACGACTAATAACCTTCCCCTCAACCCACCACTCGCCGATAACCGTAAACAGGAAAGCAGTAGTGTTCACGATTGGGACCGTCAAGCTCAGTTCTGTATATGACTGTTAGCGTTTGTTCTCAGCCTTTTTCTTCCCATTGTTCCCTCGCTTTTGCTATCCTTTTCCCCTTAAGTACCGGCTGGCTTTCCCAGTTCACTCCGTTCTCCGCTTTTTGTTTTCGCCCCCTATAAAAACAAAAGAAAGGAAAAGACTTACCGCTCCCACCAACCAACAAAAAGAACCACAAACTCCCACTCAAATTAATCCCCAACGGGACACTATACCTCCAATTCTTCACCAGGTCCGTCACCGCGAACCAGGCGCCCAACGCCCTCCTCTTCGCAACGCTCCTTTGCACTGACTCTCGCTCGAGAAGCGGGTGAGGCGGAGGGTTGTGCGCCTTGGCGGCGCGCCGAAGGAAGGGGGTGGTGAATCCCCAGGCGAGACCGACGAGGAGGAAGGAGAGGATGTAGTTTAGCAAGGGAGGTTTAGTTGTGCCGGGGGAGGGGATGCCTGGGGAGGAGAGGGGGGTGGACGTGGGGGTTAGGGTGAGCGTGTCCATGGTGAGTACCGGTGTGCTGGGATGTTGATGTGGAAAGAGAGTGGTGTACACCGGGATGTAGGAATGAAGTGATGCGCAAGTATTGCCCGTCGTCGTGGTCCTGGTCTCCTGGAGTGTGGGGTTCCTGCGGCTCTGCTCTCTTGATGGGGATGGATCAGATTGGATCACGAGGTGTGCTTGTATCCAGATTTGTCCGAGTCGAGCAGGGGGAGGGAGTTCGAAATGGGAAAAACCAAGCCGTCAGTCAGGTACCGGCGGTTGTAGTGAAAAGTGCGGGTTTCTTGCTGCCAACGGCGAGACAGCAAGAGGTCGGTTGGTACCGGCCGCGAAGTCGGGGGAGTTTGACAGAAG
The DNA here is from genome assembly GCA_009806015.1 of Neurospora sp. CHS-2018b. Classification (NCBI taxonomy): domain Eukaryota; kingdom Fungi; phylum Ascomycota; class Sordariomycetes; order Sordariales; family Sordariaceae; genus Neurospora; species Neurospora sp. CHS-2018b. Next base: position 1,500,520 of record RAOV01000010.1, on the reverse strand, counting down.
GGTTCAGTTTGGTTCCTGGTTCTGGGGTGGTCCTCAAGCTCGCACAGTGTCTGTCTGTCCTTCAGAAGTATCTGCGCGGAAGTATCTTTTCTGCTTATCCGGACCGGTCTAGACGTGTGTGCCCAAAAATCGAACGAGGTCAGAGTCTGCTTCTGAGAAGCAACCGCACCACTAGACAAGGAGAATCCAGACCTCTTGCTTGGGAAAAAAAAAAAAAAAAAAAAAAGCCCAAGGGAGACGTCAGTATCATAAATTTCCTGAGCCAAAAGAACGTGATTTTTGTATCGACGGCTTCACCGACGGACCCCGGCCGAGTGCGGAGATTGCTAGGCAATGAAGGATACTGTAGTTGAAAATTGCCGGTGATTGCCGGTGTGAGCGGATCCGTGGTTTGGAGCTATAGACCAGAAAGGATGAGCGACGTTGGTCAATTGTCAAGGTGGTACTAGATGTACATACAACTAAGGTAAACAAACCCTTGATACTGGTCGTGCAGGCGGCTGACGATCGAGGCTGAGGCTGTGATGGAGATCTGGGAAATCTGGAGGACGGGATAGGATGGAGATGACACAGCCCTGCCCGGTTTTTCGTATATGTAGTTCAGGTCCAACGTTGAATGTCGTTGATCGGGATGAGTGGTAACGAAACGCCACGGTGTGCCGTGGACATGCGGCTGGTGGGTACAGTGAGGTTACAGTGGCTTCGGACAGTGTGAGTGGACTTTCATGGAAGTGTGGCTGAGGACCCAGCGTTGTTGGAGTCCTTCTTGACAAGGTGAGCAAGGTGAACAGGCCGAGGTGAACAGCGACACCGAAACAAGGAACCCCATGCGCCCACGTGGGCGTGAGGGAGGGCGTGTGCATTCCACGCGCACGAGCCATATAACATTATGTAACCCCTGAGCCTTACACGACGACATCTCTTTTCTCAGGTGCTCCTTCACAGACACTCTCTCGTTGGACTTGGTACTTTTTGTCGCGCGACTGTACAAAACATTGGTGTACGATTTATTCATGCGGTGGTGACGGTTCTGTGGGTTTCGGACTTGGAATTCGGTCTTTGCAGGAGGAACGAGGAAGAATGCTTGGCGCATGGAGTGAAAGTGGCGCGCATCGATGTGGTTGTAGAAGAACCGAAGGAATCTTCCGTTTGGAGTTTATCGCCGGAGATGCTTGGAGACGGGAGGTGTGTTTGGATGTCCAGAGTCTTGTTGTGGTCTTTTTTTGGTAAATATGTTTCGTCACGGGTTTTCCGGGTTGGAGGGCGAGATGTAGGGCGTGATGGAGGCGTGATGGAGGCGTGATGGGGCACTTGAAAATGGGGGGTTAGGAAGTGAGAAAGGTGTGAGCTTGATCGTAGGGAAACTGTGTAGAATGAAGGATGGTGGCGTGCCAGGCCAGCTTTCAAATGCTACAAGGAAGAAAAACCTGGGTGTTGTGCTCTTTCCACATGTAACGATTTGGAAGTGTTCCAAGTCGTTGTTTCCCGAGCCACCTGAGAAGATTGATTCCAGGCGGAGATCTGGTTGTTTCCAAAGACTCTTGGATTGTGTTTTACTCCCGTCTACAGCAACGTCAATGACTGGCAGTTTGGAGCAAGTACCTAGTCGTGTTCACCCCAAAACTTCCAAAAGCAGGTGCAACTCCCGGGGCCCATAACCCTCTGGAAATCTGACCTCGAACCAGAGCATTTCCAGGTAGATACCTTCGTTCGTTCCAAACCACTTCCCAACCGCTCATGCTTGTCGTCTGAAGTCCATCGATCTCCAAGCTCGCATTTTCCGGCCGCGCATTTCCATGCAGTCAATCACGCCCTTTACCTCTTGGCACAGAACATTATTAACTCCAGTCACGACCGACACCCCGGGGTTTGAAGAGAGACCAGAATCGGATTTACGAAGGGTCACCGGGTTTGTCAGATTGAGTGTTTTTGAAAGACCGGAAATTCACAGTTGAGCTGGAAGTTTGGTATGGCTGAATCGTTTCGTGGCTGATATTGTGACAGTTAATGGGGTGCGTTCGTTATTGTTAAGGATGATGCGCTGAGTGTTGGTCACGATGTTTTGGGTGTTTGCTTGAAGACCTGTAGAGTGTTGCCAGGTGTTTAAGGATGCGCTGAACTGCCTTCAATCGGTTCATTCATGTCGGTCCCAAGCCATTCTGCGATAAACATACGGGAGGAAAGCTGCGCGGGCAAGTAGCATAGGTGAGGAAAGCAACTGAAAAGATGCCGGTCGAAGGGGCTGAAGAAGTCCGACGCGTGCTTGCTACAGCGCCCCTTGCGTCAACCACATATCGTGAGCCTCAAATCGCCACTCGAGGTGAATTTGGGGTCATGCACTCGACTGATTAGACATTGCTGCAGGTGAGCACAGTCCAACTTCCACGGTTTATAAAATCTCTCCTCGCTCCTTCAATCCTCTCTCTCTTTCTTTCTTTTTTTCCCCAGCTTCCGCGGTTACTTCATTTTTGAAATCAACTGTTATATTCACTCACACGCAACTTCTTATTCTCACAAAAACTTCTTTGAAGCCATGGCACCTACCAAGCCCCAAGGCGCTAAGCGCAGGTATGTTCCCCATGCGTTCGACATGGGAGCTCTTCTTGCCGTTGTGAAAGAGATGGAGCAGGACAACTCACCCGGCACCGAATCTTCGACCTCTCAGCCCAAGCTTGGCAAGGGGAATGAGAAGAAGCGGAGCGGCAAAGAAGCGAAGTCGATTTCACAGCGGAAAAAGAAGGGCGTGGGCAAACCGGGCACTTTGGGAAAGTCCAAGGTGGTGAAGAAGTCGGCGGGGAAGAAGAGGAGAGAGAGTGAGAGGAGGCGCCGGAGGAAGGCGGAGAAGGCTGAAAAGTCTGCTTCGACCTGTTGATTCCGAGAAAAAAAAAACGGAGATAAAAAGGGTTGATCTGATCAATTCCTTTTTTCTGGTTTTTTTCTGCCTTTAAGGTTTTTTTCGCTTTTTTCATCGTAATCTCTGGCTATGGGCTGGGGATGCGAGGAAGAAAGCTGAGCTTTGCTCTTGTCTCTTGGTCAATTTCCGACAACAACGACCCAAAGATGCTTGATGTCAGTGTTCCGTCGGTGAATAACAAGACCCAGTTGAAGAGAGCAACTCGGTTCGCGCGCTGGGCGATGGTTGCTGTGGGTTGAAGGGGGACACGAGTTTAGCTGGGCGGAAGCATCGCGAACGACATCAGTGCGAAACATTACCGCAACGAAGCATCACCGCAACGAAACATCACCGCAACGAGACATGGCCGCAAACTGATGGCAACGAACGTATCGTCTTGTTTGACTTGGACATCTTTGATACATCGCTGCTCCGAGGAAGGCTGAACCGTCATCCAGCACCTCGGGCATCCTGCCATCCTGACATCGTCCCATCCACAACGCCGTGATCAGGACCAAAGAAAATTGTTGGTACAATCCTTGAGACGTATCTAGCCGGGCTATCTTTTTTTTTTGGCAGCTACAGGGAATTTTTTTTTTCTCGTCTTGTTCCCTGTCTTCATTATGGTCGTCACCTCCCGTGGCCAGTCCGTGGGCTCGCATATCCAAAAGCCGCTGGCCGCCGTCGCAGATCCGCCTGTATTCTCCACTCACCGGACGGCTTCCCACGGCAGACGTCGTCTCCCGCTACTTTACTGGGACCCCCTTCCCCGGATTCCAGGACGGGCTGTCGGAATCTTACGAATCTTACCCGAGGATGTAAGCGGATTACCGTATTTATGTTTTACAGCGGCTATAGCGAATATTGTTAGTGGTATCTCGCCAATAGCCGCTCCGAGATGGCTGTGAGCGGGGCCACTGCATTAACAATTCCTGGACTTACCTACACTAGACTAACACATGAACCTTCTTTCCGTTTTGGACAGAACATGAAGCTGTCAACCATGGACACTCGTAACTAGTTCGCCGCTTCGTCGCCGTCCAACTCTTGCGAGATTCTGGCGGATGATAGCGATTTGATATGCCGCGACTTACTTGACTTCCTCTTGCTGTTTATACACATTCTTTCTCAAAAGAGTAGATCGCAATCCCGCGCATCGAGCATGTCGACGTCGTTAGCCAACACCGAGTTGCGCGCAGCTTTCTTCGAATTTGGTTTCGCTTTCTTTCTATTTTCCCCCTTTAGTTCTATGTTTCCCGCTGTCAGCCATAGTGGCAAAAGGAGAGTCCGCGACTACAAGCCGATTCGCCTCCGTGGAACGCCAACGGGCATATCATCTACCTACCTGAATGTTAGCACGGAGTCTCGATATCATCTCCACTCGATCACGACCAAACCCTCAAGCTCCGAGCCGCAAAGCAGGTCGCAAGTTTTACAATGGAAACTTTTGCTTTCGACATTGTCCCGGTATGTCGCTGCCCTTTTGGCCTTCCGCTCATCAGTTTCGCAGGCTAGCTTGTATTTGAGCTGTACGCAGCGTATGCCGCGGGGTCCTCCTTGAGTTTTTCAATTCTCGCTTGTCGAGCTCTCTTCTTGGCCTCATTCTCCTTCGCTCTGTGTGCAGCGTATGCCGCGGGGTCCTCTTTGAGTTTATCCCACCACCTCTTCCGTGCTGCACTTTGCTTCGCCTTGTGTTGAGCATGTGCGGCGGGGTCCTCCTTGAGTTTGGCTGTCTTCGCCTTCCCTAGTGCAAGTATTACGCCGTCGATTGTTCAATACCGGATGAATATAACGGGCAACTCGACTACATATACAACGGTAACTCCCAATGTCCCAGAAAGATATAGAGAATATCTTGCACGTAGAAGGGAGTTGAGAAGGAAATCACGCGCCGAAATAAGAGCGGACCCAGAAAGATATGCAGAATATCTGGCACGTGGAAGGGAATCGCACAAGAAACAGTTTCAGAACTTCATAGTCAGGAATCAGTGCACGGATTTCCGGTGCTGTGTTGAGGGTGTTGACGAATTCCCAAATATATTGGTGGAGCTTTTTGGGAAGCGCAACGTCGGTGGCCATGATGATCCTCGGAGGCTTTGCGTTCAGAGGAACCGATGCTGCACAGAAGGAAGTTGTTCAGCGCAATGGGAGTCGGCAGACCGCTTGATGATGGTGGATGAGGAGAGAACGAAAGACGGAAAAAACTTCACGTCCATGGGGGAGAAGGACGGGGGAAGCCATCATCAGTACGCCGCTTCGTTCAACAGAGAACTTCAGACACTCATGGAGGACTTGCCCACTTTGAAGTTGTTTTGACGACTGTTAGTCCACCGGCTGTGAGGCCGAGAGCTGGTGCGACTTTGGGATTTCAAGAAAAAGGAATGGGCGTTACGTTTGCCAATGGAAGGATGGATTGAAGTCCATTCAAGTTGAGGCATGCAAAAGCCTTCGGGAAGAGCGTCTGGAGACTCTGTAAGGTTGCGGTCAAGGAAAGCGGGAAGAAAGAGAATAGTGAGCGGAAGTAAGATCTGCCACATGCGCCGTCAGACGAGAAAGTCACCACCATCACCATGCAAACTAAGGTAGATAGCTACGAAGGCATCGACTTATTTTCCTTGGAAGGGGGGCATTGCTACGACAATCCATGCCTGCCTACCATGGGTGAAAGACAGACTAGCTATTTGTAGACAGGCACCACCAAGTCAGTTAGACTGGTGCGTGCTCTATGTAGAAGACTCGTCAGACTTGGAGTTGGGCTTTGTCCAATCCTCTTAGCTACCGAATCATCAGACTACATCATCATCATCAGCAGCAGCAGAAGTGACGCTCATGAGTGTTCACGCTTCACGAGCAAGATAAATTGGCTGGCAAAGACTTCCAACAGTCTTTCATGGACACCAGGTGGAAGACTTCGGTCTTATCTCCATATCGAATGGACGGAAGGCATCATTATCTATTGATGCCCCTACATAGGCCGTACCGGTGGCTCTTTCCAACGCCTGCCTGGATCTTCCAAGTCCACCTGTTACAAGTATCTACCATCTGCCATTCCTCCTTTCGGCTTCCCTCCACTGGCACTCCTTTCCAGTATTTTAGGCCTGATCACCACACCTGCTTCCCACCCACCTGTGGAAGGAAGGCAGCAATCCTTACAACCAGAAGGAAGTCGTCATAATAATGGCTGCCGCAGAAGGAGCACAAGTCTGTCAGGGAAGGAAGCTATTTGCAAAGATCACTCAGACGGCTGATTGGAAGTCTGGCGGGCTCCCAGGATTCATGTATATAAAGACGTCTCCCCCAGCCCTTTGGCTAGCTTCTTTTGCTCATCAGAATCAAGCACTTCTCAACCATCTTCCGTTTTCTCCTTCATTCATCAGACAAGCACTTGACCAGTCCATCTTATGTCCTCGCCTTTCTACCTCCGTCACATCATACGCCCAATGTTGTTCCATTTCGTCAAGGGCTCTTGATCTTCCACAACCTGCTACAAGACAAGAGATTCACCACATTCTTCGCCTCCAGCACCTCTATCGAAGAAAAGCACCAACATCCGCATACTCCTCCTTCTGCTCTTTTTCTCTTCAGCTTCATCAACTCTGAGCTACCGACTACCGCACTTCGAACTCGGACGGTTTTCGCTGTTTTCAAGATCTTTGAACTCTCAAGATTCAAGCCTTCGACAAGACGACTTCATTCACTATGCCTTCTTTTACGATGCATGTGTGGGTCACGATGCCCTCGATCAAGTTGCCCATCATCAAGGTGCTCTTCATCAACAAGCTGAACTCGCACCACAAGCTTTCTCTCGACCAAAGACTTGCGGCTCTACTTAAGGTACGTTCTCCTGATCAACCACCGCCTTTCCCATCAAAAGAACCCTCCTGGGCAGCCGCATTACTTCGTGTTTCGTTTGGCTAACTTCCTTTGCTGGTCATCTCAGGTCTCCATCATCAGTCATGGGTCTTCGGCATCTTTCAGCTTCTTCTTTCTTCATCAGGTAGGTGCAAATCCGACTTCGTCAGGCCTGACGCTGAGAGACTCTTTGTTTTCGGACTTAGACAGTGCTCGGTGCGCCTACTTAGCCAGACCTGGAGACTCTTTGTATTTTTGCGGTTACATCATTGTCGCGCTCGGTCTGGCTAACCCGCTTTGCGGTGATCTCAGGTCTTCATCATCGGTCTTCCATTTCAGTGCCACAGCGAAGCGTCTGTTCCACGATCTCATCAGCGGATTGTCGACTTCTGAAAGAGGCACCGCGCCCACACACCACCGAGGCGTATACAACACAACAAGCACAACGTGCGGCACTACCTGAAGGTTACGATCTTCCCTCTTACATCAAACTTGTGCTCTTTCTTTTCCGAACAACCACAACCACAACAAGCTCTTGCAATCGCGCGAGACACAAAACCAGCTAAGTTTACGATCCTCGAATCGATCAAAATGACGAGGTTGCGCGAGGAAGGTTACGATCTTCCCTCTTACATCAAACTTGCGCTCCGAACGATCAACCACACCTCAAGCTCTTGCAATCGCGCGCAACATCGAAATCGGCTAAATTTCCACTCGCAAATCAATCATCATGTCTTCGACAACATCGAACAGAAACGCAACTGACTTTTTGGCGACAGTTCGGGTTCCGACTGCTGCTGCTCCTCCGCCGGGGAGGTATCTAGCTAGTTTCCATAGAATGTATCCAGTCAGCGAAAACAGCGACGGCACGGGGATATCTAGCTAGTTTCCATAGAATGTATCCAGTCAGCGAAAACAGCGACGGCGGGGGAGTATCTAGCTAGCTTTCATAGAATGTATCCAGTTAGCGAAAACAGCGAAATCAACAGCGAGCATGTACATAAGAAGAGGAGGAGAGTCTGGAGGAGTTCTTGAATAGATTGTGCGATGAGGTATGGCTTCGAGCTGAGTTGCCAAGTAGATTGCAGGTCCTTACACTTCACACATTAGTAATAGGGAATGTACACTGAGGACATGATGAGGATTGACTTTTGAATTTGGATTGTTGGAGTGTCTCATGGCCTACTAGGTGACTTTGTAGAGGTAATCAATTACCACCATAAAACCAACCATCACTACGCGTACCAGCACCAAGAGTTCCATGCTCTGATACCTTTCTGCATTCTAGACGTCCTCTGCTTGCTCCCTGAGCCAATTCAAGCCTGGCTTGCTGGTATGGTGAGCGCCCGTCCGGATCGTGAGAACCTCCGGGCCGCAGCCATTATGCAGTCACTGCACATGCAACGACATGCATTGCGGTTCGAGTACATTGGGATCTACACCCTCCGAGACCTCCGGCTCCGAGGCCGGGAGACCTAAACACCGAGCTCCCCCGCCAGGCTGCTGGTAGAACTGCATACAAACCCCCTCCCGCATCACCTTCCAACCCCCTCACAGCATACAAACCCCCTCAGATGCAAGAAATCTGCAAGTTGCCACAACTGCCACAGCCCACCAGCCACTCGTCGCGGGGACCAAAGGAACTTCGCCCTGCCCCTCTTCCAAATTCCATTTCTTCCCCTTTACATCAAACTTGTGCTCTTGAACAATCACATCACAAGCCTTTTGCCATCGCAACACTGAGAAATCAGCTAAGTTTCCAATCCTGAACTCGATCATCATGTCTGCTCAAGACAGAACCACTACTGACTTTTTGGCGAGTGTGCGAGTTCCTGCCGCTACTGCCCCGCCGACGGAAAACATGTATTTAGAGAGCTTTTTGAGACTGTATCCGAGCGAAAAGAATAGCGAAACGACGAACAGCGATGTAAATAGCAGCAGGGGGGTGAAGAGGAAGAGGGAGGAGGAGGAGGAGGAGGAGGAGCAGGAGGAGAGTCTGGAGGACTTCTTGAACAAGGTGTGCGATGGGGTGTGGGAGGAGCAGCAGCAGCAGGAGGAGCTGGACAAGGAGATTGAAGAGCAGGAGAAGTATGTGGAGCAGCTGGAGAAGGAATATCTGGAACGGTATGGGGATGAGTATGCGGAGTGGCAGCAGTGGCGGGAGGAGGTGAGGCAGGCGGCGGAGGACAGGAAGGCTGGGAAGGAGAGGGTGAAGGCGAAGAGGCATAGGGCTTGTTGGGAATGAGGTTTGGTTTTGATCAGCGGATTTGGTTTTGGTTTGGTTTTGGTTTTGGTTTGGTTTGGTTTTGGTTTGGTTGGTTCTTCGGGCCTGTAAAGTAGACCGGGTACCTTTTCCCCACTGGGGTTTTTAACGGCCCGTTGAATCCGCCAAATACAAGCGTTTTTGAAGAGAAAGTTGGTTTGCTTTTGCGAAGTTTGTGCAGTTTGGCTGGCTGTGGTGGTTGAGAGAGGTAGCCGGAGGCGGCTTGCTCGCGCGCTTGGGGGCTCGAGGTCTTGACTGGGAGCTTCCGAAGCTGCCGGGATTCCACTTCCATCTTCAGCTATGACTGAGCCGTCGCAACGGAGTGCGGTCGGCGGCGCCGCCGATGTTGGTGTTGGTGGTGGCGGGCCGGGCCGGGCCTTTCCGGTATGTGTAGACTTGGGGGGCGTGGGGGTTTGCCTGTCGATCGCGTAGTCGGAACACCTCCGTTGCCGAGTACACGTACGTGACGAGTGACGACCGCGAGGTATTCCCACCAGGAAGCTCAGCTCAACGACGACACACACTGCCCTTCTGTTAGAGAACTCTGTCTCTGAGCAACGGGTTTGATGAACACGGATGATCCTCTTGTTCTTGTCCTCCTCGGTAAGCTGGGCAGCCTCGGAAGCAGTCTAGTCGAAGCGGAAAACAAGAACGCCGCTCTCGGTGGCGGAGCAGAGCAGAGTAGCGCTGCCTCCAGTGCCTCCAGTGACAACGCGGGCAACGCGAGAGCCATCAAGTATACAGTGAGATCAGGCAACTACTCGGTCTTGACGAACACCTTGCGCTTGCGGGCCCTTCAAACGCACTCCAGTGTTGAACAGTTCAGATCCTGTATCCGTGTCCGTTTGCCGATGGCGAGGACCTAGGGAGGGAGTTCAGTGGCTTGGGTCGAGTGTTGTATGTCGGAGTCTGGCGAACCTCGGAGAAGGTCGGACTCGAAATGGTGGCGCCGCCGGGACCGTCAGTCCGTCAGTCCAGGAAAAGTCAGGACTCGGGAGGGCGTTGATGCATTGGACTGGCTGGGTTGCTGTTAGCGGGCGCGACTCGCAGCTGTTTGTGGTGTTTCTGCCGGTGGCGGATGTGGAAGAAGCAGAGGGATGCTAGGGCCGCGATGCCGACTAGAGGTGGGGTGCGGCTGTGGTTGTCGGGTACAGAAGATGGAGGTGGAAGCATGGAAGAGAAGGACAAGAACGGCGACTTATGCTGGTGGTGATTTGCTCTCCGTTTCCGCCGGCGACTCGGTTTCATGGGTCGCTGGCCGCTTTCGTATCTATGCTGTTAGTCTGGAAGACATTTCGGTGCGGTAGGTCTGGTGTTGTCAGCGATTGCTTCTCAGGACCGTTTCAAGGCGATGAAGGAGAACAACAACCGACGCGCTAGTGACCCAAACGAGGAATCAATATGGTTCGATTCCCTGCAACAATGGCAGCATAATTCGTTGGCTTATATAATCGTCCAAATCCTAGCATCAAATCAATGGTATTTCCACAACAAATGGAACAAAACAAAGAATTGTTAAAAGCAACATTTTCCTGATCCCCAAAAAACGCCCGGTACGCCGATTATTTCTGTGCTTGTTCGTAATAATAACACACGTCTAAGAGAAGTGGATACCCTCCTCGTGGAAAGCTGTCAGGGGTGTTAGCGAGGTTGTTCACCAGGAAGGGAAACCGGGAGAAAAAAGAACCTACCGAGCAACAGCTTGAGGAAATCGTTCTGATCGCATTGCCTAGCTCTCTTGTCCGCCAACCCGGTGCTCGCAAGCACCTTGTTCAACTTGGCCTTGACTATCAGCGCCACCTTGGACTTGGGGTTCTTGCTGGGTGTCTTGGCGTCCTTAGCGTTGGCGTCGTTCTGCTCCTTGAAGAAAACGGGCATGTCCTCCTCCTCATCCTCATCCTCCTCCATAGCCTCGTCATCGTTGTTCTCCTCGTTATCGTTATCTTCGTTGTCGTCGTCCATCTCGACGTCCATGGCATCGGTGGTGGCGCCGGCGGCGGCAAGGTCAGCGGCGGAGGCGAGGGACTCGTCGATGGGGATGTTGTTGAGGGTGCAGTAGACCTTGTAGTTCTGGATATGAAGTGATTAGCAATTGCCGCGATACGACGGGACGGGAGAAAGAGTCGTACCCTCTCGCACATGTTGAGGACCTCCTTCTGGTTGAAGCCGGCGTAGAGGGTCTTGTTCTTGCGGTTGAAAGCAATACGAAGAAGACCGTCGAACTCTTCGAAAGCAATGTTAGGGCGCGCCGAGCCAATAAGAGGCTCAATTCTGACGACGTCGGACTCGACCTTGGGAGGAGGCTTGAAGTTCTGCTTGCCGACCTTCATGATGTGTTTGCATGTGGCCCAGAAGTTGACATTGACACTCAATCTCGAGTAGAGAGCATCACCCGGCCTAGCCACCAGTCTCTTTGCGAATTCTCTCTGGAACATGAGTACGGCGACGCGAGGCGGGTTGGGCATGGCCAACATCTTGAAGATGAGAGGACTGGAAATCTGGTAGGGAGTGTTGGAGATGAGGGCGTCGCATGGAGGCATTTCGGGCATCTTGATGACGTCGCCGAGGATGACTTCGAGCTTCTTGGCTAGGGGAGTGCCCTGGACACGCTTGGTGACTTCGGCACCCATACGGGGATCGAGTTCGATGGCGATGACCTTCTTGGCCTTTTCGAGGGCGCGGACGGTGATGTTACCGGTACCGGGACCGACTTCGACGACGACATCGGTGGGCTTGAGGAAGGCCTTGTCGACAATGGCATCCGAGATACCGGGGTTCTTGAGGATATGCTGGCCGAAGTCCTTGTCGAACTTGAAGATGTTGGTGTTGGTAGCCTTGCCGCCGCCGCCGCCCCCCTTGCGGTCGTAGGGGTTGCCGCCCCCCGACTTCTTGGATGCCTTCGCTGCCTTGGGCATGGTGTAGTCGAGTCAATGCTGTCGTGGGTAGGTATGTTGAGGAAGACGACTCGGGATCGAGGTCGGACGAAAGAATGGGATCGATGGAGGGTTCGTCGTTTCGGTCGATCTCTGTCCGGGTCGAGGCTCGATCTTCAAGTCAGTCGCGCAACGCTGTACTGTGAGAGGTACCACAGGCTTGAAGAGAGCTTGTGCCTGCGCCGGACCCTGGCCGACATCTTTTTTTGAGTGGACCAGGCGGCAGAAAAAAGATGCCCCGCAAAACATGTGCTTGATAAGATAAGCAGGCATTGACCGCTTTCCTAATTCAGGTACCATGCGGGCGGCGGCGGCCCAGCCCACTGGAACTTTGATTGGAATTCAGGCACCTCGGCCAGTTCCGACAGGTGATTCTCCGTCTGACGTAACAGCGGAGGCCGCCCTAAACATCTGGGGCGGATCAAATTGTTACCTAGCACTTATAACGGCAAATCCTCCGATCATTCAGTGAGGGTCTTCCCGGTCAACAAGTAACCTGAAATCATCTGAGCAGACTCTTCATCTATAACCATCCTCCTGGGGCTGGAGGAAAGCAAATATAAAGAGATTCTTTTCCATCATCTTCTTGGCTTATACCTGGGCGTGTGACCCACCTGTTTCTCCTTGGCAACAACAACATCAAAACATTTGGTGATAGCCTCATTTCTCAACAACAACACCTCATATTTAACGATAGTCAACCGCAACCATGTCAATACGGATAGCCCTCGAAAACCCTCCCGAGTTCTACACAAACCTGGACATCATCCGCGGCCAGGTCGTCCTCACTACCAGTCGTCCCGAACTGATCGGGGGCATCATCGTCAAACTTGAGGGTGAAGCCAAGTCGGCCTTGGGAGTTCCCGCTGATGGCGCAGGAATAGGCATCGCTCAGAAGGAGCGCACTCCAACGGGCGATGTTATCTACGAGAACCACAAGATCTTATACAAAGTCACCCAGGCTTTCCCCGACGACAAGAGCAACGCCTTGCCACTGCCCTATGTCCTAGCCGCCGGCCAACACAGATTCCCATTCCACTTCAAGTTTCCCTTCAACAATGCTTGCGGTGATCCTGTCGCCATGGCCAAACTCGGAGGCCTCTCGGGTGCCGGTGGAATAGCGTCAGGTGCTGGCTTGTTCGGTCTCGGTGGCATTCGTGTTATGGACGGCACCAAGCAGCTGATGTACTCCCATGTCACAAAGACGCTCCCACCCAGTTTCACCGGATTCCCAGGCCAGTGCGAGATTCGGTACTATGTCAAGGTTACCATTCAGAGACCGGGTATTTTCAAGGAGAACTGGAGGATGCAGACCGGGTTGAAGTTCCTCCCCATTGAACCACCAAGGCCACCCAAGACGAATCACGAAGCCTATGCCAGACGACCCTTCACATTCCGTCCACGGACAAACGCGCCTTCAAAGAAACGGTCTTCTTTCTTCAGCGGGTGGAGCGGGAGTAGCACCGCCGCATCATCTTCAGCCCCAACAACGGCTGATGGGAAACTTACAACTGAGCCCGAAGTGCCTCCGTCGATAGAGATGTCCGCTCGCCTTCCACATCCTGCCATCATCACTTGCAACCAACCGATCCCACTTCGTCTTATTGCAAAGAAGCTCGCAGGATCAGACGCCGAGATCTTCCTAACGGCGATCCAGATCGATCTGATTGGCCAGACCGATGTCAGATGTCACGACCTGATCAACACAGAGACCAGTCGCTGGGTGATTGTATCACGACAGGGACTCAGCATTCCCGTTTCGAGACTCGGAGACGCTGTAGGGACAGAAGTTGTCCTGCCAAACGACATCTGGTGCAACCAACCCTTACCAAACACCATCATGCCGAGCTTTGTCACATGTAACCTCAGGTTAGTTCCCTTTTTCTCCTCGCATCTACATAGAACTCTACTAACTCCACCCTTCATCACAGCCGTGAATACCAACTCGAAGTCAAACTCGGTCTCTCCTGGGGCAAACCCCTCGCCTCTGGCTCCCACGCCCACGCCAGCACCTCCCTTTTTGGCCGCAACAAGCACGAAGGCGCCGACCTCCCCCAGGAAATCCACCTCCCGCTGCACTTCTCTTCCGTTGAAGTCTACTCCGGCATCGCCCCGCCCGCCGCCCTCATCGAAGCCATGAAGCAAGGCAAGAACAAACGCCCGCAATCCCGTCCGCAAACACAACCAGGGGCAGCCCGTCCCACCACTTCCTCCTCCGCCGAAGCCGGTCCTTCAATAGCGCCACAGCAACAGCCGCCAGCCCTACCCCCACGAACCAACACCGCCCAACCACCACCCGCCGCAGGAGTGGCAGCTGGAGTGGTACCGCCGTTCACAGACCCCTTATACCCACCGCAACTGGCGCCAGGGCAGACGGAACCGCCGTATGATGATGCGCCACCGAGCTACGATGAGGCGATGGCAGAGGTGATGAGTGGGCCGGTGATTCCTGACGGGGCGCCCAGGCCGGCGTATAGTGGTGTGACGAATGAGAATGAGCCGAGTACGTTGCCTGCTGTTGGGAATGAGAAGAGTTAGTTGGAGATCCGGGATAATCGGGGATTAGGGGTGGTGTGCTGGTCGGTTAGTGGGTTGGAAGGTAGCGGGCGGAAGGGGAGAGAGAGGAGAAAACCTGAGCAAGGGGACGGGGGCTCAAAAGAGGGAACTGGAAGTCGGAGGAGGAAATTTGATTTTACATGATATCCAACTTGTTTTAATAGAGTGGTGGACGGCAGCAGCGTGTAACGAGCAGATGGCCGTGCAAGACACTTATATAGAGAAACAGGCATATAATGATTTGATTTTGGCACATATACCAGGCGTCCGTTATTGATTTAGAGGTATTGTTTCGAGTCAGTCACATCAGACACGTTGCCCGATGTTTGTGCGAAATCCCCAGAAGGTTGACACATGCTGTCGATGCTCCCGATTGAAAGATGAGAAGAAACAAATCGATCTTCATAGATTCGCGTAGATATGTCGATTTCACGGGTTTAAATAATTAAAACTTTAATCAGGTTTCGTTCCAGATATTGTCGCCGTCGTGATGCCCGGTTGCAGTCTTTTGCACCACAGTAGGTTACTTTGGCACATGTGTGGGTATATAAGGGCCTGACCCGAAAGCACTGACATCCAACTACGACAGCTGATTAACAGTTGTACATCTTCCGTAGTATAGTGGTCAGTATGTGAGCTTGTCAAGCTTGAACATCAGTTCGATTCGCTCGAGACCCGGGTTCAATTCCCGGCGGGAGAGACCATCTTTTTGACATTTTTTGCATCTCCACTGTTCGATTTTCTCTCTCTCTCACCCGCAAAACACATGTATCGTGCGTGTTGCCCATCCAACCTTCTTTTTGCCCTTTTTTTTTTTTTACATTTGGATCTGAATGGCCTTCATTTTCATATAACCCAGACACGCATTTAGACATTGCGTATTCACCACGGGCCCGAATGACTGACGGCAGCGAAAAATCTGCCACATGCGCATCGCCGGGAAGGCATCCCGCTATCGCGACACAAGTAAACAAAGCGAGGCAGGTATTGCTTGCACAAATTCGATTCTTTGCTAACTAACAACAACCATGTTGGATGGTATCATGATCAATATATGAACAGAAAAGAAAGGAAAACGAGACACGGTGATGCAGATCGGGCCGCCTAACTGGCTCTCGAATTTTGACATCATCCCAGTGAGTGTGATCGCGGCCGCCGACCAGCCAGTCGTCCATCCTTTGGCGGCCCTGTCCGAAAGCGGCGCAACATCACCAACCAACTCCTCAACCCGATACACCTCACCATCACCCTCCCACCCCTTAAGCACTCCTAGTGACTAACAGTCCGATTCCCACAACTATCCGGCACATACCCATGCGTCGCCGCAAAGTTACAAAGCCCATGATCATCCACCCCTTCATCCTTAAAAAACCCCTCCGTATCATCAACATACCCCGGCGCATCCACCAGCCTCCCCGTGCCCGTGCACCTGCAAAGCGCAATCGGACAAAACCCAAACGAGCACCCAAAGCTGCACAGTCCCAAAAACGCATCACTCACTCCCTCCGCCTGCTGCTTCTCCCCCTGTACACAAGCGGGCGGCAAAAAGGGCGAGTAAGTAGGGACGGTCCCGTTATTGGGCGTCAAAGTGCAAGGTGGTTGAGGGCAATACCCGTGGTTACAATCGAAGGAGCACAAACCGGTGTAAATGGCTGTGTAACCGGGGGCGGGATAGCCGGGGGTGTTGGTAAGTATGGGAGGGGAGGCGACGACGCCGCGCTGGTGGCAGACGCAGGCGCTGCTGGGGCAGTAGCCGTTGTGGCAGGAGAAGGAGCAGAGGCCGGTGAAGTCGTAGAGGCCGAAGCCGGAGATGCAGGTGGAGGAAGGAGAGATGGAGGAGGAATAGGGACCGGAGGTGGAGGAGGATAGGGCGGAGCCGACCCAGGCGTTGTAGTTCTGTAGGGTGATGCCTGAGGTGGGCGAGACGGTGCACGATTTGGTGATGGGGGAGCCGGTGATGGTTGCCAAGATGGTGGAGCCGCGCAGGAGCTTGATTACGACGGGCCCCACGGTGCCGGAGGGGATGGGCACGCTGCCGTGGTAGAGACCGATGCCGCCGTAGGGTTTGCCGTCGTCGTCGAAGGCGGTGGTGGGCTGGATGACGCCGTTGATGGAGACTTGGACTTGCACGTTGGTGGAGGAGCCGAGCAGGGCCGTGTAGAAGATGCGGTCCTTGATGATGGCTTCGGGGAGGTATTCGTATTGCAGCTGGTTGGCCGTGTTGCCCGTCGTGCCGCCGTTGTTGCAGGCGCCGTTCGGGTTGACGCGGTACCAGGCCGTGATGCCCTCCTTGTTGAAGGAGGCCGTGCCGGTCTTGAAGAGCGAGATGACGAAGGGGAGGAAGGCGCGCCAGCCGTCGTGCGGCATGTTCTTGACGTAGTTGAAGGGGGCTTTGCCGTGCGTGCTGTCGAAGGCTTCGTACTGCTTGTCGTCGAGCGGGCCGATGTAGTGCGACTCGCCGTAGTCGTTCCAGGAGATGATCTGGACGTAGTCGGGAGGGTTGTCGATGCTGAGGATTTGCTGCCAGCGGTCGAACCAGAGGTCGTCGCCGCGCCAGATCCAGTTCTTGCTGTAGCCGGGCAGGTTGGTGTAGAACCAGGGGGATACCGGCATCATGTAGGGCTTTCCGTTTAGGGCATCGTGGTAGGAAGCATCGGGGTAAGTGGTCATGTCCTGATCCCCCTTGGGCCAGGCGTCCCAGCTGAAGAGACCATCCGCAACTCCGTTAGCCAGGGAAACGGCTGGGTAAGCGCCGACGGACGACCAGTCCGGGATGAAGAAGCACTTGGTGGCTGTCTTGATCTCGCTCCAGTCACCAGCGCTCCCAGTGCCTTCAAAGGTAGACACCAAAGGCTGTGAGCCTCGCTTGAAGTATTCGGCCTTTGATCCGTAGTTCGTGATCATGGACTTGACTGTGGCCTTGCTCCACGCGCCGTTGCCGGCGTAGTCAAAGGAGAAGAAGAGCTTGAAGCCCTTCTGCTGAGCGGCGCTGAAGGCCAAAGGCAACTGGGCGTCGTTGGTTGAGTCGTTGTTGGCCATGTTGAGGGCGAACGCGTCAATGCCTGCGGTCTTGGCCGCGTCGATCTGAGTAGCCCAGTCGTTCAGGGTGAAGGTCTTGGTGTTGCCCACCTGTCGAGTGGTCAGTCATGATGGTCTGGCAACTGTATCAAAAAGGGTCAACTTGCCATGAAGTGAGCAAACACAGCCTTTGGCTCAGCGGCCTGGGCCACGCTTGCGAGGCCCGCAAGGCATGAAGCCAGACCGACGAGGAACTTGAAGGTACCCATCGTGCCGGACAGATTGGAGTGGTTGCTGTCGAGTGGCTCAGAGAGGGAGGAGATGATGATGCTTCTGTACCAAAGATATGCAACCAAAGAGGCGGCATCTTGGTTCTATTTGTAGTCATCCATCCATCTTCATCCTCTCGACGGTAATGTCTCCTCCTCTCAACTCCAAGTCTTGTTGTTCACGTCCCGCTGCCCCTCTCCATGTTGGTTCAATCTCACGATGGTGTTGCTATGCCTCTCGGCGGCAAGAGCTGACCTCCCCCGCTCTTACTTCTTCTCGTCAGGCACCAGGGGCACCTTCCGCCGTCGGCCGCCCGGATGTCACCAAACGTGATGGCCGCATGACCCTATACGAAAGAATGGTCATGTTGGTGGCTGTTGATGTTCACAAGCGTTGTAATGCTGAGGGGAATATTGTTGAAGACGTTGGCGACAGTGCGTGGTGTTCATCATGGCCTTGAGGGTGGTGGTGATGCTGACTGTGGCGACGGTAGCAGTCGTGAGAGAATGGTGTTGTAGAACTACTGAGCCTCTTCTCAGCTTGAAGGACGCATTGATTCACATTCTACTGTGGACGAGGCACAGAGCCGGCTAAAGGTAAAGTAACAATATGTGTGCATGCGTCAGAGAGAATGCGTATGCTAATATCACCTTCTCAATATGGTTCCCCTCGGTGGGATGTTGGTCCTTCATACCTTCCAACAACATCTGCAGTCAGCAATATCCAATCTTTTTACATTTCGCAGCCAGGGCAACGGCAACGGCAATACGGCTGCTGTGCCACCATGGCTGACGGAATGTGGCGAGGCTTCATTCAACAATCAATCCTTATATGTTTTGGTGGTGTTGGAAAAGGTCAGTGACTGCAATCCAATACTGGCTTCTTGGCTCGAGACCAATTCTCAAGAGGGTTTTCCATATTGCGTCTATGCGTTGAGTACGATGATTAAAGCCTGGTCACATTCTGAATGTGTCTGTTCCGATGCTATGCCAACTGAGATCCTGATAACTGATTTTCAACTAACGGCTGCCCCATCTCAGAGTACCACCTTACAGCAATCAGGACGGATCAAGACACGTCTCAAACAACCCTACATTGCTTTGTATGGAGCACAAACGCAACGAAGACAGAGTGGTGAGAATCTGGGCCCCCAGACTTAGTTGAAGTGAAGTCAGCGCACCAGAGCAGGCGAACAGCAAAGGAGACACTCGAACGTTGCCGATTTTACCGTGAAGTTATTCCCACGATACATCCGTTTTTCATCTTTGCTTCTTCCATCGTTCATGCCTTCCATTTTTGTCGATTTTCGTAAGTGAAGAAGATATGTAGTTTGCTCTCTCAATGTCACGGTGTTAATGTCACCTCTCAACACCACGCTCCTGCTTCACGATGCTACCTCATATTGGACCCTTAACCTCCACTTTTCACTCAGGGGGGCCGAAAAGTGACATCGCCAAGAGAAAGGAAGAAAGAAGGAAGGGCGACGATATGATGGGGTCTAAGCCTCGACCGTGAAGATCTTCCTGCAAGGTACTTCACACACTCGTCGATCCTTCGTCTCTCTTCTTCTCCAGACGTCGGCCTGTGAGCCTCTTTAGAACCGCCGAGTACTACACAGTCTCCGGACCAATGGCCTCCTCAAACAATATTACAACCTCCTTCAAGGCGTCTTCCATCACATGCATCCCCAGACTCAGATCTAGATCCCCCCACAGCTCCTCAACCCCGAGACCCACGGAACCAACGACATGAAAGCGTCGTCTTCGGCCCCCAAGACGAAGAACCAACGACATGAAAGGAAAAGGAAACGTTACCTCCCTTCCCCCACGAGAAAGCTCCGCAAGAGGCTCCTCGAGATAGACAGCCAGCCACATGCAGCAATACAAGCGCAGCATTCACGGGCGGAGCCGCGTTCCCTTCCGCTCCCGTCGATCCGTGAATACTGCTTCCCGTCTATTAGCTCCTTGGACGAGATAGATGACCCTGTTCCTGACATGATGTTTTGCAGATGAACGGTATCCCGGCCCGCTCATCTTCTCCTCCTCCTCCTCCTTCTAGCACGCCTGAGAGTGAGAGCCTCAAACCCAGTTCAACTTCCACGGCCTTTCCTTCTCCTCGGAACTCCACTCCCCATCCCATGTCCCTCTTACCTAATTTCCTTATCCTTGAGGTGAGTGTCCTCCACCATCACATCCCTACCTCTGTTACCTAGTCCCTCTTGATCCCCCTCGTCTCTTCCTCCACTCCGGTTCAGGCTCCATTGCACAGCACAAAACCACACCATGTGTTTCTTCCCTGCCTGAACGAAGGCAGGTGTTGTGTTGTTAGGAGGAAAAAGGAGTCTAGATGAAAGAGTGTAACGATGTCCATTGTACCGGTCTCAGCGTGTATCTATGTGTATCCATTCAACAACCATGGCCAAGCAGACTCTATCCTCATTTTGCGCCTTCTCCCACCCCCAGACAATGAACGATATGTCAAGATGAGGGAAAAACTTGGTAGCCCCCAGCAGAAGTGGTATCGATAGAGATGAACGGCAAGATAATAGCAATAATAACGACGCAGTAGTATAAATGACAGACCCAGGGAAGTATCAGTACCAGATACCAGATAACGCTCTCTTTATCGCTCGCCTATCAAGTATATTCGAGTCGAACCTTGAACACCTAAACCCAGACCTGCCCGAACCTCAAGTGAAATCGAACGCCGAATATGCGTTCCAATAATTCCCTTTTATAAGAACGCCCGCTACGTGCTCAGAAGAACTCCGAAGATATCAGCAACAAACTCCATATACCCATGTACCCATATCCATTACCTTAAACCCCCATAACTATAACTAACCATTACCGCCGCACACAAGGAAATCCCCAAAGAAAGGGACCGACGAGAATTCTCACGACTTCCCGCTTTGGTTCCCCACTTCGTTGGTTGAATTTCTTCACTTTGACTTTGACATCCTCAATCACTATTGAGACCCAGTCCTCGTCTCATCCTCATGAATCCTAAACTCAAACCCCGGCCACTTCCCCGTCGCCGTCTCTGCCCACGCCACCCATGACGGTCCTATCTCCGCCGCCGAAGTCGTAGTTGTTGTTGTTCCTGCCTTCATCTCCGTCGTCGCCTGTATCTCCGTTTCTTTCCCCGCTATCATAGCCGTAGGCATGACGGTAGCTGTGGTTGCGGCTGCATCCATAGCCACGGTTGTGGTGGTTGAAGCCGTCCACGACCTTGGCACGTAAGTCTCACCTAGCTCCTGACTCCCCACCTCAGTCGGCACCTGGCTCTGAGGTTGGCTCTGAGGTTGTGGCAGTGGCAGTGACTGTGGCTCTTTTGGCTGTAGCTGTCCCAACCGGAACAGATCCTGGATATCCAGGACCAGATTCTGGCTCTTGGTGAGCGCCCGCGGGTATGGATACTGCTGTTGATAACCATGTTGCTGTTGCTGTTGCTGCTGGCTACCGCTCTGGCTTCCGCTTTGACTTCCACTCCCGGAAGGGATCAACGGACTAGGTAGTTTCGTGGTCTCCGGCGACAGAACAGAAGAGATATTCTTGCTAGGATACTCGCTTGGTGCTTCTGACTCATCGGATTGATTACCGTCACCGTCGTCGTCGTCGTAGACATTTTCTTGGGTTCCTTCATCAAAGTCAATGTCCAAGTCTTCCTGGCTATCATGGAACAGACTCTGGCTGTGTTGACTGAAGGGACCCAGGTTTTCGTCATCCGTCTCGATGCCCGCTCGCGGAATATCCTGAGACTTCAACGGTCTTGCCTGGCCGTGGCCCTGACCCTGACCTTCGCCATCCGTCTTTGCCCCGTCTAGTTCGTCATCTTGATCGAGGTCGTCTACATCGATGTCGGAGGAATCGCTTTCAGAGAAACTGGAGCTGGATTCGGGAATGGCACGCGGTATTTGCACGGACTTGGAGCGTCTTGGGGTGGCCCCATCGTCGATCGGACAGTCCGTCATCTCGTCGTCCTCATCGCTGTCGTCATCGCTCCCGCCGGATAGCCCTGTCATCTCTTGATCGCTGTCCTGGGCATGGTCGTCCGTGGGAAGCGAAGGCCCGCGGCTGCTACCGCGATGATAGCCGATCTCAGACGAAGGGTGTTCACTGTGCGGCGTGGCGTACCAGCCAGGTGTAGACTTTCTATCGTTCCGGCTGGGTGGCGCAAGAGAAGGCGAGCGGCTCATGTAACGATCATGATGGGGCGTGGTTTGGCGGGGGTAGTCAGGATTTGCCGGACCCTTCCTGCGTGGTCTCTTAATCGGCGCAGTTGGTGTTGGAAATGCTTTGGTCGGTGGAATTCGGTAGTATTGTTCTGCCGGAACAAAAGGGCTTTTGCGCTCAGGCACAAGGGGAGAGGGCCGACGATCAGAAGGTCGTTCGTATGGTTTCATCGCATGGCGGGCCTTTTGCTCTTTTCGCAATACTGCCCGTGGCGACTCTGCTCGCGTTCCGTTTGCTTTAAGGGATGATGAAGCCGTGTGGAACGAACCGGTATCAGAACGTTCGAACGACAACTGCACATTGCTATTCCCTAGGTTCGCAGCGTCTGCATTGGGCACCTCGTCAAGAACGTCGCTCCTAGTCCAACACTCTTCAAAAGCATCTGCCTCCGGGGTGTGATCGCTACTTGTCTCCTCAGGATCATGGTCTTCGGGGTATACCCGACTGAGCTCACGTATCCTTTGCCATGTCCAACCTGGCGTGAGGGCACGAACACCCATGATATAATCTTGGATGTACGCCTCTGGCTGTGTGATGTACAAACGGTGCGTCCCAACGGTTTTAGGGCCCTTCATGACGACGCTAGACATCAGGAAGGTGAAGCCCCAAAGAGCTGGCGTTGCCATTTCGGCCGGAGCGAGGAATCGGAGGCGGTTATCTCGGTGGATTTTGCGCAAAGGCACCCAATCCTGGCGCAACCCAAGGAACTCATTCAGTGGTGACTCGGGCGCAGCTTTGCTATGGAGGATTAGATGGGAAGAAGGCTCGAGGACATTGGCGAAAGCTTTGTGGATTGCCAGCTGAACATCACGGGCGTCCGGCCCCCTCACTTGGACTGTCTTGATGAAGCCGCGGCTCCTGAGTCTTTGGTCGATCATCCGCCCATTCGCAAAGGCTTTGGGGAGCAGCCAGCCGGAATCGGGATCCTGTCCTGGCCATTCCGAGAACCCTGGATCATGAGGATCCGGCGTGGCTCTGCTCAATGTGTTAGGCAGTTGTGTCCAGTCTTCGTCGGGGCCCATTGACTGTCGCCGGTCGAAGATTTTGCGGGCATCCACCCAGATACCCTTGAGAGGAAACGGCAGAAACACAACCTCCAGGTCCCAAGGTTTGTTGTACGTTGGAAGAGATGTCGCCTGAAGCTCGCTGATTTGTGCCTGTAGGGCCTGGAACTGACTAAGTGTAACCTTCTGTGAAGAACGAACTGTGCTATTAGATGCCGCCGAAACCACGCTTGCGCCGGCGACACTGGCATTGTCATTCAGAATCTTCTCTATATCGTCGACACGGTACTCAAGCTCCGTGACTCGGAGATCTGTGTGTTCGTGTTTGTCATAGCACTCGTCGTGACCGATGACTGAGAAGGAAGTGTTCTCAAGCCTGTCTATCCTTTGCTCTTGGAGATTGACAACATCTGATAGCTGTTTCACATCATCCTTGACCGCGAGGAAAGATTGATTATGTGTTGATCCAGGCCTGGGTGTCATGTCTCGCCTATACTCTGGTGGCGCCATCAAGTCCATAGGGCCGCATACATCCTGGGCGTTAGCTTGCGCGGGTTCCTCAACATGCTCTGCCCCCTTGTCCGGAATAGAGGTTTCATTCCTTGGTGCAGATGGGCGTGTTAGTGTATTCAGTCCCTTTCCGAAAAATGGGGCCATGTATCTCATCTGGCTAGAAGCTGTAGTTGAGGGAGCTTGGGACTGCATGAAGAAATAACCCGGGCTCAACGGCTGTGTATCCCCGTAAACGTCAGTCTGCTGGGTGTGATTCCCATTTCCCCAGCCGGTGACAGGAGCGGCATCCGGAATAGTAGCCTGCTTCTCCATAAACTGCTGTGGTTGTTCCTGAATTTGCCGGGGTTCGATCTGTAGGGGTTGAGAAGCCACTACACGCTGGTTGAAACTGGAAGCGTGGAAATTCATAAGGCCGAAATCTCTAGAGACGCCAAGATGGGAAGACACGGCGGGCGCAGCAAAAGACGGGTGTATTTCCTCCATCGGACTCATCGGACTCAGTAGCTCTCTTGCACGCTGACTGCTGAACCCCGAGTTTGGCTTCTCCTGACCATTAGTGGGAGCAAGACCAGCGAATGCGAGGGAAGGAGTAGGCGGGAGCTGTGAAGGAGCCGGAAAATCGTCATGGAAGCAGGCATGATGGGAACACTGGCAGAGCTCGACAGAATCAGGCGCAGCGTTCAGTTTGCTCCAGAAGCGGCGGCAACCGCAGCGCGGCAGGGAAGGATCCGTGTAGTTGCAAGGTCCCCTCGGCAGCACGGGGAAGGCCGAGTTCCACATGGCTTGTCCATCATCGAAGAAGCTGGGGAGAGGCCCAGGGGCGTCGAAAGGATTTGAGGCCATTGGGATCCTGGGTCACCATCTCCTGCGGATAATTGTGTGGTATTTGAAGGAGGCGCGTTGCTTCCAGACTGGATGTGATCGAGCTCGGACGGTATTTGGGCCGGTCGGTTTCAGTCGGAAAGGAAAAGAGGACGATGGATTGGGAAATGTCGAGTCGCGAAGGGGTAGGCTTGAGCAATCGAGGTCGGCGCGTCGTGATGATAGTGCAACGGAGCTCCCTTCTTTCCTACTTTGATGCGACCCAACGCCAGACCAAGCCGGATCGCAACAAAAGTTTGTTTGGGAATCTAGTTCATGTTACTGTCTCCAGTTAGTACAGGTAAAGCTGACCACGGACTGATCAAAGAAAACAGTTGCGACAATGCAATTGTTGACATCGAAGCTGTTGAGTGGTGGCCGCCTAGGCAGAAGCGCGGGGAAGGAAGACGGGACGAGAGATGCGAACATCAAAATCAGACCCGGGGGAAACCGAACAATTTATATTTTCTGAAACTGTTGAACTAGGCAGAGACGCGCGTTGACGAGGGAGGGGCTTGCGATCACCGGTACGACGACGAGGCTGGACAGAGAATGGGCGCGGGCGCGAGGCCGACGTAGCGCAATGGGTGAAGACGATGTCGAGGATATCGAAGAAGCCGAAGGGAAAAGTGAGGCGCATTGGAAAAGCAATGGACGCGATGGACATGCTGCACGCCCAACGCCAGAACTTTCAGTTGCTTCTGGGCTGCTGCTGGGGTGACAGGGGTCAAAGTCAGAGTGCATTGATTGGAGTGGATCCCCGTCACCATAAGGCGGGCGGGGCGTTGGATTCGTGATGGCATTCCTAGAGGAATGTCCATGTTTTGGGGGGATCATGATGTTGAGATCGTTGTTGTTGACAAGTCAGTAAAAAGAAAAAGGAGGAAGGATAATGCGATCGAAAGTTGAATGAATCCTCATGGCTTGATACCTAAAGGAAAGCTGCCCTCGGACTATTGTAGCAACCTAATAAGGAAACCACAAGCGTCGAAGCGCCGGATGTGACTGCCAGCCAGAAGTAAACAAATGATTTGAGTACTTGAAAGCGACTGACTTTCTCACATTTTCTGACATGACATAGATCAGAAGAGCAATCAATATAGAGATCGGACCATATAAGGTCCCGGCTCAGAGGCTCCAATAACTCCCGTACAACGTCTGCCTCGTGCCCGTGGCCGAGCGGTATGGTGCGGGAGCCAGAAAACATTGCTCAGTGCGCGGTACTGGTGGTACAGTTTTCGTAAGCCGTAGGACGTCCCGGGTTCAATTCCGGGCCTCGTCATTGCGGGCTGAGCTTTTTGCCTTTTCTGGCCGCCATCTTTTTTCGAGATGGGTGAAACAGGATGAATTCTTCTATCTATACTAAACACCATCCCATGACACCTCTCGCAACTTCACAAGAGACAAGACGGACGTGCAGACACCAACTGAAGCGTGAAGCAGTTAGAAGCAGTGATACTCAAACTCTGATTGGTTCAATGCCACTTAACATCCCTGCATTAGCTAGCGTTTCTAGCGTCCAACTTGCATTCCTTCTTCCGCCGTTACAGCATCATATGCCACCTCTGGCTCCGGACGGACCTGCATCAAAACCAGCTGGACCAGAGGGCTCAGAGAGAAAATGTAACACATCCAAACTATCAAAATCGGAATTACCACTGAAGAAAAATCAAGAAAAAAGAACCCCAGAATGAGATTTGTGAGCGAGAGCCGTTCCAATTCCGGAAGGAGCTCTGGCCACCAAGCCCGAGCGACAAATGAAGCTCTGGCCTCAGTTCATCTATCCATAATCCATCCCTGGCCACACACACACACTCCCGCCTTACTTTCGCTGTTACAACATCGCATCAGAAACGTCCGCTCTTTCCTCTCTCTCGAGAGTTCACACGAGTGGGACAAAGAGGTCAAACTGTAAGGCTGTAACTCCACGAATAATTCGCTTTTCTGCAACGAATAAAGCCCGACAAGCTTTGTTCAGTTAAGGTACTTGGTGAGGTAGGAATAGCTCCCCGTAGCTCCGTCCGTAGAAGGTACGGACCGCGCGCTCCTAAAAATCCCGGAAGGAGCTCTGGCCTCCATCCAGTTCATCTACCCATCCCTGGAAACACTACGTACCGCCTCACCTCGTGATCTGGTTCTCTGAATCCTCCATCGACCCCTGACACGCCTGGCTATAAACCCAAGAGAGAGGAGTGCTACAAACGACAGAAAGGCTGATATGAAACCGACAATCACATAAATCCAAGGCGGAGGGAGGGCTGGTTCTTTGGTTCCGGGGGCGTCTGGAATAATATCCGCGGTTGGTTAGGTGGCATTGAACAGCTTGGTGAATATCTCCCTAGTTAGGAGTCACAACTATTCACACAGCCTTAGAACTGGACAATACGCGTGATATCAGGCTAGGTATACCTGCGCTTTCATTTTCGTTTGGTGACGAAATAAAGGGGCAGTCTTGATCAGGTTTGTTGGGGGATTCATGTTATGTTGTTTGAATGGGCTTTATTCTCCCCTGGAATTCCCAAGAAAGACTATAACGACGAAGAACTGAAGCCAGATACCCGCGATATATGATATAATGTAATGTGATGATGTGATGCCAACATGCAAAATGCAATATGCCTCTCCCCTCCCCTCCCCTCCCCAGGCTGCCCGTCGCCTCATCTTCTCCCCGTAGACCCCGTAGGCCGCCGTAGGCCATAAACCTCAACCAAAAAACTCCCCGCTTACCCACATTACCTTCTATTATACAATAACCCATGATATCCAAAGGACTATTCACTTTATCTACCCCTCCCATCCCAACCATGCACATTAATTACCACACCCCAACACCCACATATCGTCAACCAGTTCAGTTCAAACCTCCCCCCAACTCCCCATCCCCCCTCCCGCTCCCGCAATCACACTCCCGCCCTTAACGCTCCCCCCAGGCCCCTTGGGAAAATCCCAATAATGCCTACTCCCATGACTCACCCTCCCGGTAGCCGTCGACGCCCCGCTATTCCTCCTCTTGACACTCCCCCGCCCCGTCGTCCTATTCGCACTCCTCTGCGTGCTCTGACTAGCACAGCTCCCCGCCCGCTGCCTCATCACCGACACCACGGCCGCCGCCGCAGCTGCCGCCGCGTTGGTGGGGGAAGTAACGATGCTGCTGGGACCGGAGGGGGTGCTGACTTTGAAGGTGCGCGTAGCAGGGCGACGATGGTGGGACATGAGGGGATGGTGTTGGCGAACGCGAGCGGCTTTGGCTGCTAGGTCGGCTGTGGAAGCGGTGGCGAAGATGGAGGAGGAAGAGGGGGTGAGGGATGGTCCGGAGAAGGAGGTGGGCGAGGGGGGCCGGGAGGAAGGGGAGAAACGAGAGCGGAGGTAGCGGAATATGAGACCGATGTCGAGCTCTTGTTCCCATTCGTCTTGGGTGAAGGTTGGTTGTTGGGGGGGAGAGGCGGTGGTGGTGGGTGGTGCTGCGCCTGTCGTGGAGGTCACGTCGGACGGGGCCGGCCCGGTGGACGTGGTAAGTTTGGAGGATGTAACTTCTGAGGGAGCGGGAGTGGCAGCGGAGGCCTGTCTTTGTTCGGAGACGATAGGGGGCGTGGCGGGTTGGCTGATGGTCGGTTTGAACTGGGGCATGTTGGATACCACGTCGCTGTCTGTGTGGAGACCATCCCTGGATGTAGAATCGTTGTTGGTGACGGCTGAGGTCTCGGGGATGACTGGTAGGCCGGCGTATGGGAGGGGCATTTGCTGGACCCGGGTGTAGGTGGAAAACGCGCCGGGGTGGGGAGAGGTTGATAGTTGGTGAATCAGCATCCCGAGTTCTTTCGCTATCCGGTTTAGCATGCGCAACTGCCATGTCGAATCCTCGGACGTTTGTACCTGTGAGTCGACGTTCATAGTCGTGGATGCCGTAGGCGTAGTGGAGAGCTCTTCCTCGTCAGGGAGGGCTTCGCCTAGGAGGATGGCGAGTAGCCTATCGTCGACTCCTATCAGGTTGCAGATAGCCTCTCTTGTCCGCCCTATTATCCCCTCGCTTGGCTCCTTGTTGATCGCCTCTTTGAGCGTTTCTGTGCTGGCGGACTGAGCCTTGTATTCATCATCGTGATCATGCCAATCATCGCTTGCGAGGCTTGCCGCATCGTCTTGCTCGAGCTGATCCAGCACACTCGCGGCCTTATCGCCCACGCTCCTGGCGGAATTTCCGGTGCGTAGCGAAGTCTGCGATTGCCTCCTCCTTGTCTCCTTCCTGATTCTCTCGAGCAGCAGCTTGCTCTGCTCCAACCGCCATGCTTCTATCCTCCTGTTGCGCTCGTTGTCTTCCACCTCTTGGCCACCGTATTCCATATGAATCTGTTCGAGCGCCTCGTTGCGGCGCTGGATGCGGTTGGGGTTGAGTCGCTCGAACTGGTATAGTCGCTCTTGGATGTCGCTGCTCATACCCGGGGGCTTGAACTGAAACGAACCCATGCCGTCATGGCTGGGGAAAACGGGCATCGCATGCGCATTTTGCGGCGACTGCCCGAGGGGCGTTCGGAAGTCTGGAAGGTGGCTGTCGAGACTGTCGAACTCGGGATCCTCCTCTTCCTCCTCTTCTTCCTCCGCAATGCTCTCCTCGAGGAAATCCGAGGGCACTACCGAGTTGTCGTTTTGCGAGTTGAAGTCGGAACGGGCTGCGGTGTCGAAGCTACCGAGATCGCTAACCCGCGACCGGCCGGGCGTCACCTGCTGGTCATCGTGGATAGAGTCGCTGAGGTAGGAAGCTGTCGTGCCGGCGTCGGTGCCGGGCGTGAAGAGAACCCATGTTTGCGACTCGCCCAGACCTGTCGGTTGGGGCGAGAAGACGGCTGAAGAGCCATCGCTGGAGAGAACGCGATTTCGTTGTTGCTGGAGCTGACGGGCCGGTTGGTGGAAGGCCATGATAGGCGGTTTCGCGCTAGGTAACCCCTATCCTTATCGTCGTCCCAGGGGAGAGAGGAAAGAGTTGACTTTTTTGGTGTTTGTTTGCTTGGCGCAGGAATTAGGGGACTCGAGGGACAGTATGGCGTACGGGTATGGGTATAGAGGTAGATTATAGATGAAAGACGGGAAGGCGAACAAAGAGAGATAAGATGGATGGGTAGGTGCCGTGACTGGAGGAAGGACGGGAGAAGATATGGATGGGGGCGTAAGAAGGAACAAGAAAGAAGAAGCGCCAGGTCGGATTTGCTTTTTGATATTTGCAGCTGAGGCAAGCCTGGAGGTCCTAGAACTAGGTAGGGGTTTAGGTTTAAGTGAGTGGAATGGTTCGGTTTGTCTGGGACGGCGCTTCCCAATCCCAAGAAGGGCTCCGCAACTCGCTACTCGCTCGCTATTATATGTAAAAGGTATTCGCCGGGGAGTTGGGAGGTTGTTTTGTCGTGATTCGCTGCCCGTTTCGCCAGCTGCGTGGTTGATAGCGGCAGCAAACGACAACCTCATTCAGATTGATAGGTAGCATCCACGGATGGATCGCCCCTAGAGCCCCGTAGCCTGTAGCAGCGGTATCTCCTAGCGTTGTATCAACCGCAGATGTACGTGCTAATGCTGCTTGCTGCTGCTGCTGCTGATCCTGCACGGTATCACCGGTATGTACCTCTCTGTCGCAAGTCAACAAACGAACCAACGAAGGGAAATGCGCGCCCGCTTTGCGGTTCTTCTCGTTGGAGGCGGTGAAACGGGAGTTCCGCTGGTGTAAGAGGAACTCGTCCTGAAGAGAGCAATTGGATGATGGATCCAGAAGTTTAGGGCGAAAAAAGGGCGTGGCCGTGGGGTCCAAGTCCCGTCCAACCATTAAACAGTGTCTTGACCCCCTTGTCGTCGTTGTCAGGCAAGTGTCACTTTTCGAGGTCGGTCCGTTACCCAACTTTCCACTTTCTCGGGATTCGTGCAGTAGCCTGAATGTTTGTTTCCTTTTCAGCTTGGCTGCTTCGTTGTTGACGTTGCCTTTTGGGTGTTCTGCTGCTTCTACTCGAGAGCTTCCGTCGTACGGTACTACCGCCGTCGATAGCACCGTGTACGAAGCCGTGGTGGTGGAATGGAATCTCGCAGGTTTCTGATATTGGATCCTCTGTGCCTCTGTTAGTTCTCCTCCAAACACCTGTCTGTTGTACGCCAGTTGTGCCGAGTCGAGATATGTTTAGATATTGGCTGACTTGCGTCCACCTGCGCCCCCTTTTCGTGTGACCCCCTGTTTTTCTTCTTGACTTCCTCTTCTTGTCTGGAAACTGGTTCCAACTTCCCTTATCCGCGGCAACAATGGAAATTCAACCCGAAGCCTTGGTTTTCGTCAAAGACAAAGAGGTGCAACCGAAGCACGTCAGGGCAAAAAGCTAACGGCGGGTACTGACGAAATCTGTTAACAGAAGGTGGGAGAGCTCCTTGACCTGCTTGACTTCCAAGAGAGAAGCTCTTCCCTTGGGAGAAAGCGGGAAAAACCTGGGCTGGAGGTCGATCAAGTCATGTCTGCAACAGATTCGTGTACACTACGGCATCGACACAAAGCACGGGATGTCATCACTCTGTGGGATTGCCTCCAAGCCAACGGTCACACGGTATGGTTGATCATGGATGCTTGTCCCTATGTGGTGGTTGCACGCCAAACAACCCCAACGAGAAATGCCATGTAGTGTACCTACCAAGGACCTAACGAGTGAGCTAGCTCCATTGGTAGTCCATGAGGTCCCCTTGTCCCCCCTTGTCCCTCTCTTCTCATTGTTTCAGCAGTTCAGCTTGTTGCTTGAGTTTCCCCTCTGTTTCCCCCCATCTTCCTCCTGTCTAGGTCGCCCTGGGCCTGAGCCCCACCGGCTTCTGACCTCATCATGCCATACCACTGTGAAATTCGTCCCATTTTCGACTCGCTCTCCCGCTGTTATCGGTGAGTCTCTTGACTACACCAGATCATGATTGGCAAAGGAGTCCATGTCTGGCGTGTCTGGGTAGATACCTAGCTACCCAACAAACGGATAGACGGCCTGCTCAAGGTGTGGACAGTTTTGAGTCAAGATCCATGGACATGGATTTTGGCATCTCGGAAAGCTCTTCTCAGCTTACAGCCAAAAAGCCTCCCATGTACGGTCCCATGCTACGGTAGGATGGATGTCAGGAGTGTATTTTGGGTCATCGGCTTGCATGACCTACCTTACCGATGACGGGAGAGAGGAAGTCAGTCTGCGATAAGTTGAATGGCGATAAGCCCCACTACTACACCCTTAAATGGGAACGGGACAAACCACCGAAGCACGGCCGGGGACACAGGACCGGGGAGACGGGCAAGACGGGATGCGGTCCTCAACAGCCGAAGCATTGGCTGAGCTTGGGGTTTCACCTTGAGGGGTCCTGATGAGGGCACCCGTAGATCATCACTGATCCTGATGTTGTTGAATGCTCCTTTCTCTGATCCTGGTTGCTGGTATCTTGGCTCTGTTGTTGAGTTGTAGCGAGTTGTTGGTATAATGATGCACGGCATGTTTTGCTTTTTTCGAACAACGAAGGTCGTGCCAGGCATCTCCCCAGATTTGATGACTTCTAGACCCATTCATGATCAACACTGTAGTCATGACTTCACTCAACATTTGCATGATGTGCAGTCCGGGGAACCGCCGAGCCTGTTGATGACCTGTGAGTTATCTGATCTATTTCCCATCATGAGCGAAGAGTCGATAACCTTGATGGGCTTATCAGCAACTTATCTTTCTCAGACCCAGGAAACTGGACATGACCAACACCTGTTTACTATGATGTCACTGACATGATTCGCCTAGAATGCGCAATGTCGTTTAGGTCTAGAATTTGATGTGTATGGAATCGCTACGGATTGCTAGCATAAGCCTGTGCCCCTATGGAATAGCGCCATGAGAGCCGATGCTTCCGAACCAACCGCCCATCATGTTCCAGCGGCCGGGTCGCTGATTTGAAATCAATGCCTGCAATCGCCCCTTGGTCTCCCAAACGAGCCAATCCCATAGCAGTCCCATCAACACAACGAATATCCGTCACTAGTCACCGAGAAGAGTACTGGGAAAAGGCGTAGTAGGAAGGAACGCGGTATTAGGTATCATCGAAAACCCATCTGGATGAATGGTGGATTGACTGTGCCAACAAGACCATGATGCTACTAACATGCCCTCATTTCAGCCCTAAAAAAAGACCGTTGACGCCACCCTAAACCCAGAAACAACTCGTAGTCTCAGCGACCAACGTTTAAGCCTCGGTGGCGAAAGCGTCGGGGAAACGCTTCATGTTGCGCTCGAGAGAGCCACGGTTGCTGAGGAACTGGACGTAGGCACCATCGATGAGGAGCTTGCCAGAAGCCTTCTTCTCGAGGTACTCGTCGCGGCGAAGAGGAGTGAAACCCCAGTTCTTGGAGATGATGATCTTTTGGCGACCGGGGAACTTGTACTGGGAGCGGCGGAGGGCCTCGAGGGCGAAACCCTTGTCTGTAGAGTGGGTTAGTATGACAGTAGCGGCATGTAGAGGGACAAGAGTAGAACGTACTGGAGTCACGAGTACGGACAGACATGATGATCTGGCCAATGTTGACACGGGCGACAGTGCCGTTGGGCTTACCCCAGGCACCACGCATACCAGTCTGAAGTCTATCGGCACCAGCGCAAGACAACATCTTGTTGATACGGACGACGTGGTAAGGGTGGACGCGGACGCGGAGGTGGAAACCCTCCTTACCGGCGGTCTTGACGAGGTACTTGTTGGCGCAAATACGGGCGGCCTCGAGGGCCTCAGAGCTCAGCTGCTCAAGCTCGTTGGAGACCATGTGGATGCAGAGAGGGAAGTCATCGACGGTAGCGCGCTTGCGGCCAAGATCGAAGATGCGAATCTTGGGGTCGGGGACACCACGGTTGAAGCGCGACTTAGGGTACGGCTAGAAAGAGGGAGGGTGGTTAGCAAACTGTTTGTGTTGTGGTGATGTGAGGTGGTCGACGACATGTCGGTCGGTGATGATCTTGATTGACGACCAAGTCCGACCGACCGACAGTGTCTGAATCCCTCCATAGCCAGCCATCGAGAGCATCCGAGTTGTCGCATCGCCATCACCCTTAATCCCTCCTCTTCCCTTTTCATCAATCATTTCCTCCTCTTGCCATGTCCGTCATCATCGTTGCCCATGTGCATCCACCTTCAAGTGCCTCCATGCCCAAGTCCTTCTTCCTCCCATCCGCAACCATCACCATTGACGGCTTCCCGCCCCACAAAATGCGAAAAATCGGTGTCTCGATGGCTGTTTTGGCGTCGCAAAAATTCGGGCATGAATGCTGCTCACCTTGTTCTTGCAGTAGCGGTAACATCTCGCAGGACGGCGGGCCATTTTGACTGATTTCTGACGATGTCACGTACGAGTCTAGGTGGTTGTTCGTGGGTTGAGAGGGCGACGACGACAAGTGAAATCCTCTAACTTTAAGATCAAGGGGAGGCGATTTTGGCGGGCGATTACCAATCCAGCGCCGGAGGGAGTGGGAGGCAGATCGACCGCCCGGTCAGGTGCGCGCCAGGCCAGAAACTGTGGGGCGTTAGGGCTTTGTGCCAGTTGCCCACCTGCCGGCCCGTGATTGGCTGACAGGTGAAGTGTGCACTGGCCTCCACTGCCGCAACGGGAGGGGACCTGAAATATTCGCGATGGTCTTTTTTCTGCTGAATCCTTCTTGAAGCCAGCGAACGACGACTTGAGACCTCACCACCAGCGAGACCTTGCCCATTTCCACGGTTCAGTTCACCGACAAAATCATTCGCAATGGCCCCCAAGAAGTCCAAGTCTGACGCCCAGAGCATTGGTGCCAAGGTACGTTTCGAACAATCCGATCGCTGTGTGCGAAATCTGCAAAAAGAAAGAAAAAAAACACCAGAATGCTGACAACGATGCCCTCACGAACAGCTCGCCCTTGTCATCAAGTCCGGCAAGGTCGTCCTCGGCTACCGCAGCACCCTCAAGGCCCTCCGCTCCGGCAAGGCCAAGCTCATCCTCATCTCTGCCAACACCCCTCCCCTCCGCAAGTCTGAGCTTGAGTATTACTCCATGATGTCCAAGACTGCCGTCCACCACTACACTGGCACCAACGTAAGTTTGGCCCGATAT
This sequence comes from Neurospora sp. CHS-2018b, assembly GCA_009806015.1. Lineage (NCBI taxonomy): Eukaryota > Fungi > Ascomycota > Sordariomycetes > Sordariales > Sordariaceae > Neurospora > Neurospora sp. CHS-2018b. The sequence continues at coordinate 1,466,023 of RAOV01000010.1, read as the reverse complement.
CTCCTTGCAGCTGCATGGCCAAGATCGCGAGATCTTTGTCTGCTTTTCTCTCTGTTCCCGGCCTGAAGATGCCCTCTGCGGCGTCTTCGGGTCCACCCAGAGAAGAAGTCTGTCTTCAGGCTTTGGAGGGTACCTGTTCCGTGGCTTACACATAACCTCCCACTACAGATTGAGCTCGGTACCGCCTGCGGTAAGCTCTTCCGCTGCTCCACCATGGCCATCCTTGATGCCGGTGACTCCGACATCCTCGCCGACCAGGCTTAAATGCTGCATCGAGTATTATCTTCTCGTTCGGCATAGGAATACGGCGTTCAGGCTTTGAAAATCATGGAAAAATGGCATGACGGCTTGATGAACCGGATCTGCGGCGGTGTCTACCGCTGTGCCTGAAAGGGCAGAGGTCTCGCCTCAGGGCAACTCTCAATAGGCTAGTCCTTAAAATAGAAGACGAGTCTATCAAGATACCCCAGTGTTGTCCAACGTTGTCCGATCTTTCAACGTGATGTATCCGAATGTGCGGTTTTCGGCCAAGCGACTTCGACCCTCAGCGTCTCCCGAACGACATCCGTGGCCGAGAAAGAAACGCGGCGAATGGTGCCTGTCATCTTACGATTTCGTATGTGATATTTTCCGCCGCCCAAACTGACTATGCAGTCCCTGAAGTTCACCCGAGTTTGACTCCTTCTCCATGGTCACTCCCGGTTTTTCTTTTTTTTCAATTCAGGAAGATTAAATGTCCTATTACTCACCACGGGTTCCGTTGGCTTTTGCTGTGGAAGGTCGAGGTCCATCATTTAGGTCTACATCTCTTCTCGCCCATGTCTGTCGCCTTGCCGATCGATTTATTCCACTCACGATGATTTCCCCGACAAACGATTATATCGAAACCGAGATAGCGAAATATAATCACCATGGTTAGCTCGAGCAGTTCGACCTTCCTACACACAGCTCTCTGCATGGAACTTTCTCTTCCGATGCCCTCAGCCTGGGAGCTTCTCCTCTAGATGCGGGTCTAGCGGCGGCAGCAGAGCGCATGCAAGTTGCGATAGACGTACGACGGCCATACCAGGTTGACTTGGTCTGCATGTAGAGGAAAATCGCAGGAGTGAATCTCACGTCGGATGTATACTTTATATGATCAACTGAGCTCATGTCACGTATATGGTGAGCCAGCAACGCATCCAGATGTCGGCAGCACCGTAGTCAAAGAAGTCAAAGGTGTTGATAAACTATGCTCCCATTGTCAACGGGCTGTAGTCATTTCTGCGAATTTGTTGTTGCTTCTGGTTCCGCGAGCGTGAACTCGGAACTCTAACTACCTTGACGGTTGCATTGACAGCGAAATTAACGTCCACAAAAAGCATGTCCACCGCTGGTCCTCCCGTCTGGGGAAGATCCGGAGCCGTCAACCCTAAAACGTTCAAAACCAAAAGGGGCGATTCTGTCCACTGGAGACGGCAAGCCTTCATTCAAGCCTTGAAACGCTGAAGCGAACAAACTAAACATACTGACATATTAACTACCATGAGCGATCACCGTCATGGCAGATCAAAGGATGCTCTAGCAACGAGCCGAGCCGGAGATTTTTGGGATAGGGGTTTACCGGTACCTACTCATTTTAGTCGAGTTAGTCAGCCGCCCCTTGCTTGCGGATGGCCCGCTATCTTCCTTGTGTGGTGTACCCCTGCTATTTTTGTTAGTAGGGGACCACGACAGTTACGGTAAACACGGAAACGTCCGAAACGTCAACGTCAAACTTTATGCGTTCTGCCATCGGAAACGTCAAGAAGGATAAGTATCGAAAAGGATCAAGTGTCAAATAACTATCAGATGTCTCGGAAGCTAGACTGCATACAGCCCGCTACATACGTCAACGGCACGGCCCTGAGGATCTCAGCACAGCTAACCTCCTCACACATGAAGACGACAAGTGATGTAAGGAGGGGAGGGTGTTAGACATCTGTTCAGATTGACTCGGATACGGTTTGTATTATTGCGAGCACCGTCATCACCTAGTTCTGAACAAGGCTAGAAGAGTTGTTCAAGAATGAGAAAGACAAACATTCACCGTCAGTCATACCTCGAAGACTTCCTGGTGCTGTACAAAATCTTCAATCTGCAATGGATAGACGCCAGGGCTTCTGGAACAAGTCGGTCGCTCTTTTCTCCACTGGAATGGATCGAGCCGATATAACTGGAAGGGATTCTTTTTGCAAGCGTAGGAAACATGGGTTTCAAAACATAACGATAAAAGCCATGACCATCTAATTTCGAGTGCATGATGCACCAACGTGACCGGGACGCATTGTTGCCGTGAGTCCCCTAGGGATACGCATGAACAATGGAGATTTTGTTGCGGTCCAGATATCGCATTCCAAAGTTCTTCGAGGTTCGCAAGACATCTGAACTTTCAAGACATCGAAAAATCTTCAAAGGGCTACGTACTCGAGATCTCGTAGACTGCGGGTATCAAAGCGCAATGCGTACCTATACCGAGTACCTATACGACTGCGGTCAGACCAGACGACAAAACTCGAAACCAACACGAGTTGACTCTGGCCCGTTTCTGAACAGGGAAGCAGTGCCTTTTTCGTTGACCCATTGACACGGGCACGGCGTAACAAGAGCAATGGAATCCCGTCAATAGATTGGTTCAGTCAGGAAGAATTTCGGATGATATTTCTTTTTGGGCAGCACATCTATACCCAAAGATAGACGGTGTGTGTGTCACATCAGAAATGCTGCTCCCTACCATCTTCAGCTATTTTACGTAGTTTGTAAAACGGCAAAGTCGACACAAAGTCAAGTCAACCAGATCTCACAAGTGTCCGCCTCGGGATTCGGGGCTCACCGTGTGGCTTTGCTTGCCATCCATCCACCCATCCAACCATCCGTCACTCAGGAGGCGGCTTCTTGCACAACGGAACTGCGAAATCCAATGATAGAGAAGAGGACCTACCGAGGCGAGGGATGGATAGATTGACGTTCCCACGTTCCTTTCGGACATGGACCGAAATGGCACCCGCTTTCCACTAACGGGACTTGACGGTTGCTCCGCCTGCGGTGTGTGTGTTTTGCAGGGGACATTGTTAGTGCGTGCCTGACCACCAGGGGAAGAGACGATTGAAGAGGGGACAGGCCCTGATTCACGGACCAATCCCTTTTTTCGCCCGCTTCAAGTTGCTGGAGACCTTCTGGAGCCTGTGATCCATCCGGGCCCATCCACTGTGCCCATCCACCACCCTTTTCTCGACCCTTTTTTTGAGGATGTCAAGACGCCACTGTGTTTCTAAATAACCTTCCATTGTCGGCCTCGAATCACGTTGTGTTGTGGCCCGTTGTTTGTGGACTGTCTTGCTCAGGGGACATATGTATCCTCTTTTGTTTTAGTTTCTGGATTTGGAAACTGTTAACTGTCAAAGAATTCTCACCAACCGCTGCAAAGCACTGCATCCATCATCCAACGTCCAATCTTTCCAGAAAAACACGTTGAAGAAAGGGGCCAAGGCACTGCAAGCGCGCACGCATAGGCGCAGAATACCACCTAAACTGGGAAAAAAAGACGAATAGAACCAAGTCAACAGGGGACCCTCTTTACCTCTCAAAGGCATTAACTACGGCAATCATTCCCCCCCCAACAAGGGACGGAGCAAGGGCCCCCACCGCCAGTTCGATCGCCCTTTCGTTCCAACGGGAAACGTTCCTTTTGCTACAACATCCAAACTTCCGACTCTTGAACTTACCTTACACAACCTGAACGCTCTTTACCACCTGTTGCCTACCTGCTAGAATACCCATCTATACCCTCGAAATCGCAGTTACTCCCGTCTACCGGGAACAACACCACAACCTAGCACAAAATGGCAACCGTCGTCAAGAAGCCGCCAGCGTCATCAGGCCGGGAAACACCAACGGGATCAACGCGCCCGGCCGCCAGAGCCTCTACGCCTTCGTCTGCTTCCACTGCCTCTAGCGTCGCGCGCACACGCTCTATACGATCAGGAACCCCAGTCTCAGCCCGCGCTGCTGTGCAAAGACGCGAGTCTCTCCTCGGCAATGGCACCAACAATATCACCAAGGAGCCGTCAGCGGCAGACCTCGAGCGCGAGGAGGCTGCCCGCGCCGAAACCCTGGCCATTATAGAAGATCTCAAGGAGAGGCTATCCAAGGCCGAGGCCTCGTCAGAATCCCACAAGCGCCAGATGGACGTCCTGCAGAGCAGGTTAGACGACGCGACCAGGGAACAGGCCAAGCTGGAGGAGAAGGTGCACGAAAATGAGGAGCAGATCGAGGCGCTCAAAAACGAGAAGCGCGAGATCTCCCGTCAGATGCGGGAGATGGAGAGCATCTACGAGGCTGAGCGTAGCGCCATGATGAAGGAGAAGGACGAAATGGCCAACCGCGAGGAGGAGATGCAGACTGTTATCCAGAGACTCAAGGACAGTCTGGCGCAGAGGGATGAAGAGGGCGTGAGGCACGCGAGGCGACCTTGTGAGTTTGCAAACATTATCCCTTTTTCTCTACGACCGTATTAGCTAACCTGTTGCTCCAGCAATCGCTACCACAAGCAGTTCGCAAAACCTCGACAACGGAAGCTTTGCACCGCCTTCCTCGATCCATCGTAGCAACTCACAAAACAACTCGAAGCTGTTGCTCCAGAAAGATAAGCTGATCGAATCGCTCAGGCTCGAACTGGCCGAGGCACAGATCAAGCTGGTCGAGTCCGAAAACCAAGGGGGAGGGCGTCTGCGCGAGGTCGAGAGGCAGCTGATGGAGGCGCGCATGGCTAACGCTAGGCTGATGGAAGACAACGAAAGCTACCAGCTCCTCCTTCAGGAGAGGACACTAAAGGGCGACTTCGGCACCAGCGACTTCAGCTACATGGGCAGCACCGCGAACCAGGACGCCCTTGCCGCTCTCGAGGGCAGGTCAACAACCACCGGCCCAACCAGCCTGGCTGACGAGCTCTCCGATGCCGTCGACCACGAGCCCATCCAAGAAGTCGACCACGAAGCCCAGAAGCGTCTCGAAGGCGAGCTCAAGACCGTCAAGGATCAGAATAAGGCTCTGACCCTGTACATCAACAAGATCATCGAGCGCCTCCTGTCGCACCAGGAATTCGAGCACATCCTCGACCAGTCCAACGACTTCAAGTCACCTTCCGCAGCGACGCCCAACACCAACAAGGACCTGCCCCCTGCCCCCGCCGGCGGCGCCAGCGCCAACCTCATCCAACGCGCCAAGTCCACCATCGTCACAGGCGGCGGTCCCATCGGCGCTGCCGCCGCCGCGCGCGTCCGCCCGCGCCCCATGTCCTTCATGCCCCAAAGCGGAGGGCTCAGCGCCCCCAGCCCCATCACCACCAACCCGGACACGGCGCCCTCCATCCCCATCGGCCTCGGCCGCTCCGTCAGCGGAGCCGGTGCCCGTCGCGGCCGCCCGCTAAGCGAACAATACGGCCCCGGCGCCAGCGTCGCCAGCGCCATGTACAACAAAAACACGGGCGTCGCCCCCTCCTCCGCCAGCCAATACTCCCTCGACGCCGCTTCCCCTCTGTCCCCCACCATGCGGACCTCGGGCGGCTCCTTCTTCAACTCCAACCCCAATCGCTCTTCGGCCTCTACCTTCCCGGGAACCGTCCGCAACAGCGAGACTTCGTCCGATACGCAGTCCATCCGGTCTTCCATCACGGGATACGGGAGGGAGGACATGTCGACGCCCAGCCACAGCCCGCCGCGGAGCCACCATGAGAAGCCGGCGACGACGTTTGCGGGGAATAAACCGCGCCCGCTCAGGCTGGTGCAGGAGAACGCGGCGGCGGAGGAGGCGGCGAGACAGCAGCAGGCGCAGCAGAATAAGAGGACGAGCTGGATTGGGTGGGCGTTTGGCGGCGGTGGTGGTGGTGCGGGTGGGAGGAAGGATAGTGTGACGGGGGAGGGGACCATGGGTGGGGAGGTTATTAGGGAGTAGAAAGAAGAGTTTGACTTTGACTTTGTCTGGATCTACAGCACAGTAGACGATTTGGCTTAGATCTATCTGACTTTTTACTTTGAGAGCTGCTTGGGAGTTAGGTGGTTGGGAGCTTGGTGTTGAAGGTGTTGGAGACGGGACGCGGAATACCTAGCTACTTGCCTGCCTATCTTTACTATACCTAACCTTATCATTACTGGGACTTGGGAGTTGTTACTGGTCTAAACAGGGTTCCAGGATAGAAAGAAAGGGAAGAAGACGGGATACCATAGAAAGAGGAGGAAAGGTTCATGGAATGAGAGAGAGAGAGCGTAAAGGGATTAAGATATCAAAAGAAGAATAACTGGGAAGATTAATGACGTTGGTTACTACTACTATATACAGGAATGGAAGATTCACAACTATTACCCTAACTGAGATAGAACTATTTTGTTTCTAGGCATTACTGCTACTGCTACTATTACATCAGATGAATGGATGGATGGATAGATGACAGACAAACTATGGAACTATGATACCACGGAGCTGCTGGAGACTAGACGACTAGATTGTAATGAAGTTGTGCCACACCAACCAGCCCGAGTTCTCAAAGGCACCTACCTACCTACCTACCTACCTACCTACCTACCTACCTACCTACCTACCTACCTACCTACCTACCTACCTACCCACCTACCTTACAAATAAACAGCAAAGTGAACTGTCGGTGAAGTGGCGCTCTCAACGTCGATAGAACTCCCGCCATCCACGCCACGCACAAACTTTCGCGGAGTCTAGTTAGTCTACACTTTTGCAAAAAAAAAAAAAAAAAAAAAAAATAAAAGATAACAAAAACAAGTGAGTGACTGACTTGAGTCCTTCCTCCTCCTTGCCTGCTTACCTACGTACTCCCCCGGCTGATAATGTGATGTGATCCACTTTCTCTTTCTCAATCTTTGCCATTCATTCAGTGAAAAAAAAGCAAAAGTCAGAAAGAAACCATACATACATATCTCGGCCAGCCTAGCTAGCTAGCTGGCTAGCTGTGGTGGAAAAAGTCTGCGGTGGCAATTTGGAATAGAACAGAACAGACCGGGGAGTAGTCTACTGTGTAGTAGTAGTAGTAGCTTCTGTTTCTGTTTCTGTTTCTGTTTCTGTTTCTAACCTACTACGTACGGTACCTAGAGAGCCTGAATGAAGGACGACATACTGACATACATATACGAACGAGTCCCCGTCTTCTAGGTGCATACTTAGAGGTACAACTACCTACCTCTCTTTGTCCCATAGAATTTATTAGGGGCACGTCGACGACCTTATGTGGTAAGTTCAGCTCAGCGGGCTTTTTATCCTAATCAAAAGAAAAAGAAAAAAACTGTTCTCTGTTTGGTCTGAAGCAACTGAGCATGTTGTTCGAGTTGGTTTCTTAGTATTAGTATTTTTTTTTTTTCTTGTTGCCAACAGTAAGTAGTACAATCACGTCTTTCATAAAATGATTAGGATTTTTATAGGAGTTGATAGCGAAATCCGTGTTTGATATTCATGCTTGATATGCTCACGGTCGTTGCTGGGGACTGGAGTCTTCTTGCCAGGACTCTGGAGGAGGAAGGAGGAGGAGGAGTGTGAGGTAGTCAGTCTAACTGGTGAAGCCAGCATGTGTAATTTGCGTACTTGGATGTTGTTCCGTATCGTATTAAATGACTAGAATTTGACGATCTTAAAGTAGGATTCTGGTTCTTTGAGAACTGTTATGATGGTGTTCGTTACAAATAACAGTAATATGCCTGGCTGGTCATTGAACACAGAGAGGTTCGTCGAGAGCTTCTTCTGGTAACTCTTAGTTACTGCTTGAGATATCTGCTGTACGTGGGACTATGCTAACACCCATCGCCGTCACTGAACTGGTCTCTGTTCGTCACTCTTGTTTTGTCTTTCAAAACGTACGTAGGCTTCAAACTCGGTGAGTGTCTCAACGCACACTTCAAGAGTCTAACTCGTCCCCAAGCTTGTTCACAAACGGAAGATGTTCTCAATAGAGTTCATGGTCACGAAGGTCAACTCGACATTCTCCTTCGCCTTTCTTCCACCAATCTGAGAAACCCCAGGTCACACGTCCGCCTGTCTCAAGCTTCCACACTCTCAAGCCAGAGAAAGGACAGAACATGCCTTGATAATGACCTACCCCCTTACATTTCACATCTCATCCGATGATCAAACGTATTCACCTCGACCTCTCAACGCCCCGAGTGGACTCCAGATAGACCCCCAAAGGAATGCGTGGGGGATCCTATCATGACCTTCAGTGAAACAGCAACCATGGAATCCTGCTAGAGTTGTTAGACAGCGAACATTACGCATCTCCGTCTACCTATCAACCGATAGCTCCTTCAAAGTCAGCCAACAAGCCATCAGCTCAGATGAACGACCCAATAGCCAGTGAAAAGGACGGGTTCCTGCGCATATGATCACATCCAGAAGCAGGGCGAATGGATGGCTAAGGACAGTGAATGGATGATGTATGTGACTCTGCTGCTTCTGCTGACATGTACATGACGAGCAGCAGCAGTAGACCAGCAGCATGCATCCATGGAGGCGTTGTCGTTCAAGCGTTGTCGTCGAACGGGAGTCCGTTCCGTTGGGAACAGCTTAAGTGGGGGAAAGGAAAAGAACCAGGAATGCTAGAGGCGACCTCTTGGACGGGATTGGGCCGGATCGGGATTGGATATATGCAGTGTCTTTATGTAGGGAGATAGTACATATCTATCCAATGTGTAAGTGCTCAAACTGATATGACAAGGAGGCGGATCGACTGGACCCCATGACATGAACGGTTGCGTTGTGGTTATTGAATCAAAGTTGCAATTTAGAGACATTGGAGAAAATCTCTTCCCACACCTTTACCACGTGTCAATGAACCGTTGGCATGCTGCGTAAGATGGAAATAAAAGAGGCGGGGGGTTTCTCTGAGATTTCGAGCAGATATCCCGCACCTAAAAGAAATGTGCTCTTTTTTTTTCTCAACGGTGGTCTGGATGTTCGCTGCAAGGTCGGTCTTGGCTCTCGTCAAGGAGAGCATCTCGCTCGGCAAGCTCGCAGTTGTGGTATGATATTTGCGTTTTGGGAAAAGAACCAGAGCACCGGAATGGGCCGTAGAAGCCGCGAAGGGAATAATAATCAGACAAAAGAGTTATTTTCCAGATGCAGCAGCATACGTACCTGTGCCCCTGGCCATCGACCAAGAGAGGACATTTAAAGCGAACGAACCGCAACTGTGCCCTTTGTCCGATCGTTTTCTTGGTCCGGCTTACTTCGGGACGCGGCTTCAGGTACGGAGCGGACCATTCCTTCTGCCTGAGCCCTCTCAAATCCCGACTCTTGACTCTTGGTTACCCACCGAGGGCGTTACACCGCGAGAAGATGTCGTCAGCTTCAAGGTGGACCGGCTAAGATCCAATAAGCCGTTCCTTTGCGGCGTGGGTTACAGCCTTGCCAGCCCAACAAAGGCACGAGAGGGGGAAAGGCCGAAAGCCCTCAAATAGAAAGTCCCATGTAGAAAATAAGGCCGTGGGGAAGCTACCCAAGGGAATGGGGTGGTGGTGGCGTGCAGAGAAGCACGAGAGGGTGTGCTACCGTCCACTTGGCCGGCTGTGAGAGGCTAGTAACCTCTATTTTTTTACGCCGCGTTTCCTGGCCACCAGACACCAGTCCACCACTACCTAGGTGAGGGTTGCGGGGGGGTATGCTAAGGCTGTACTTGGTAGTGTAGTGGAGTAGTAATTGTTGTGATGTCTTGTGTTGTCTCGGGTACTAGGTAGTCTTGGTAGTGTTATGGTGTTGTCGGTGCCCAAAGCTGGTGAAGCTGGACTGGATCAGGAAGTTGTGCAAGAACCCTTTGAGTGAAGCTGTGTTTGAGACCCTGACTGAGTTCTAAGCCTCAATGGCCGCAACGGCCGCGATGGCCGCTCAGATGATGTGACTGAGTTTCAGATGAGCGTTGATCGGTGAGAGCAACGGCCGCTTGATGTCTTTGGGGATTCAAGAGATCAGCACACTGCGTCGAGTTTACCTTACCCGTACCGCAACACTGGGTTCAGGCGTCAAGCACTTGTCAGCATGTCAGGCAGGCCACGCCAGGCCAGGCACCCGCCCGAGCTGTCCTTGACTCCTTGTCCCTCTTTGTGTCGCCTGTCCCTCTGCCGGCGTCAACCGTCCGTGATCAAGTTCAAGGGATGTCGTGGCTGAATCGGTCCTAGTTTGTAATAAGAGAAGGTGACAAACCCGGAGAGTTGATTCCGCTTGGGTTCGAATGTTTGTGTGGACCAGAGAGGAGCCAAGACCCTTAGGAAATCGAAGGGTGTTGCCCGTGGAAGCACAGCATCGGAAGCGAAGGGAGAGTGTCTGCACTTGAACAACAATACCGTACCTCCGCCAATGCGCAATCTGTTCCAATCTGGGTCCATATCAACGGTCAAGTCTCCGGTGAGCGCTTGGGGGGAGCACAACAGGAGGGACATGTTTCCCATGATGAGCGAACCAGCAAATGGGAAATCCGATATAAACAAGGTTGGGTGGTGCGGATGTCATGGCGTGCTAACAAGTTTTGAAGAAACGACGACACCCTCTCACCAAACACCGTAACAAATATCAGGGCAAGGCAGGCACAAGGTCGCAATCGTGACAGGCAGGACAGGCGAGAAAAGGAAATGGGGGAGGGACAATGAAGGACACCCACTTGAGTCCGGCCTGTGGAAGGGATGGGGAGAAAAGAAGGAAGTCATCGATCGAAGGGAGAAGGAAGAGAAAAGACCGACCCGAGGAAGGCAAATGGTCAATCAGCCGAAGAAGGAAGCCTGTGCCTGTGATGACAAAAAGAAACAGGTGCAAAGACGCGAGAGGGAAGGAAGCAGAGAAGGAGGAAGGAGCCGTCAACCGTCGACGGAAGAGCCGAAAAACGGCCAGGGGCAAATGGAACTCGGGTGCGGCCGATGTTGATGGACAAGAATGAGATGTACAGTCACCTGTGGCAGGCTGGTGGGTACCTGGCACGCCGCTCCGACCATCACTTTTTAGCAGCGAATCCAACAAAATCATCCGGCCCCCGCGGTACCCACTCGTGCTCCGGATGTACCGTGTCCTGCACGCACATCTGACACACATGACGGATGATGGACGCTTGGCTCCATCGCCAGGCAGGCCCTGGTCAGTCTTGGGAAAGAAGGAATGGAAACTCGGTCCATCTGGAGAAGAATTTTTCACTCTTGGATGTTACCGATTTCCGATTTATAACGGAAGGAGGCATTGCGACATTTTTATGATGGCGGTCAATCAGGGGAACCGACGGGAACTCCAGATAGTATTCCAACTCTGGAAGGTAACATTCATATGGAAACGGGTATCCGATCTGGGTGTACATATCCGGAGAATTAGACCAGCTCAGGCACAAAAGTGAAAGTGGAAAGGCAACCTGGAAAAAAAGAGACGACGGACGGAGGCATCGTCAGAGTTACCATCCGTCCGGCGGCGGCGGGACCTGAAAATGCACACGCCGCAAAAGATCTTTTCATGCAGTAGTCCGAATACCCAGACTAGGTACCAGCTAGTTGTAGTTTCCCCGCCCCTGGTTTACTTCTCGTGGATTCTATTCTCGTTCGTGTGTGTTTGATAATCTGTGTCGCCATAAACATCCAGCTGAGACAGTTCTATTGTTGCTCTTTCACTGTCCCATTAATCAGGAAGGATATCCTAGGACGGGACCTGGAAGGTACAAGTCTGGGTTGACAAGAATTCAGGTTCCAGCGTTGGTCCCCGCATAACTCTTGTGCATGTGCACACGTGAAGTGGAAGGAGCAGCACAATGCTCGTTGCATTGGAAAAACTCAACAATTTCACGCCATCAAAGGATTCGCCTTCAGATGATATAGGAAAAAGAGATTTCTCGCTGACAATGAACCAACAGGAAGATGCACCACGACCAAGTTGGAAGAGGGTAGCGGCCCTACTAGTACCATTAGATAGCGCTAACCAAGAGCTGCCTAGCAATGCCTAACAGACGTGCGTGCGTGCACAACGGAAGACGTATGCGGCCAGGGCAAGTGCTTTGTCGTCTCTGATTGGCCGGATGTGCATCGCCGCATAAGGTAAGGCCGCAACAAGGCCTCTCTCTTTCAATGCACTATCAGCACAGTACGACGATTTCTACATTTATTAGGTAAACGAGAACGTTGGTAGCAGTGGTCTGGGCCATTGTCACAGGTCTTGGTTATTGCCTGGTCACGGCTTGGTTAGCCCAACAGGAACGACATCATCCATTTGTTCATTCGTGATCGTGAGGTGACGAGACTTCACGTCCGGGTGTGAATGGACTGCCTGGGAGTGACTAGATGGACAGTGCCAGTGTGAGTAATGGGAATAGTTAGCCGACAACCTTTGAAGTCCCGCGCAGACTGTGTCTGTCCTCTCTGGTTGCTCTTGCCATCATATACTCTTTCCCAGACTTCCTGTTTTCGTCTCGAGTTTCCAAGTCTCTGAGCGTCACCTTGTTCAAAGTTGTCACTTTTTTGCTTGTCAGTGTCATCCCATGTTCAATCCAAACTGTGCTCTTGTCATATGCCAATTGAGCAACAACAACAACAACACCTCTAGAAAAAGTCAGCGATAACATCAGTTCCCCTAAAAACCTTGTTGGGTTCATCTGCGCCGAGCTTAACTCTTTTTTTCTTTGTGCATGCGCCCATCATTGCCTGGATCGTCTGGTTACATCAAGCGGAAGGCCGTTGCTCGATTAGTTATCCGCGCCCGTTGACTACTTGTGACTACCAAACAAGTGAAGTACCAACAAGAGGTCCCGGTCCCTCCACTGATCCATCGTCAACTCCCCAGCATCATCGATAACCGAGCGACTGTCCTGCTTCTCTCCCGCCTGCCCAACAATAACACCACAACCACCACCACCTGGCTGAGCCCGAATCGATACCACGAATTAATCACACCTCTGTTGCGACACTGCGTACGACGACAGACCCCCGACTGTCGATCTGGACATGACGCCTCGTCTTTCTCCCTAGCAATTGTAGCTAATATCACATCTTTTCGGAACACTCATCAAACAACTGTTCCTGGCTTGGTTGGCATGTGTGATCCGAAACAGTCCCCATCCCTTCCGTTGTCGTCGGTCTCCCTCTGCCTCCCAGCAGCCGGCCGCCCGCCGTCAGTGCAAACATGGACAAATCACCAAACATATCGCCGTCTCCTCCCAAGCGGTCCCAGATCCCGACTACAGCACCTGCGAATCCCCAAAAGACCGTGACCCATGCCGGCCAGCAGGCGCATGCGCAGGCACAGACATCCACATCGTCGAATCCACTCCCCACGCTGTCCCGCGAATCCACTTCCAGCTCCGCCGCGACCGTCAATCCCAGGACCGATTCATGGCCTTCCAAGCTGACTTCGCAGACCTCGGCCACGTCTGCATCCTCCGTCTCCCGCGCTTCGTCCGTAGCTCCCTCGCCCTTTGCCTCGCGCGAACCTTCTCCCACGAGACCTCTCAACCGCGCCCACACCACCCATAATACCACCGCTGCGTCATCACGAGCGCCTTCACGCGGACCTGCTGCTGGTGGTGCTGTCCCTCGATCGCGCAAGAGCAGCCTCCAGGATCCCAGTCCTTCGAGATCCACGAGACCAGGCAGCATATCTTTGTCTACGACCGGCTCAAGAACGCTGTCGTCGGCCACTACACCCACCTTTCCCCCCGCTGCGACGGATCGGAACGTCAATGCGCCCGCACCCTCGTCCAAATCGCCAACTGCCCACTCGTCTGCTGCTCAATCACATCCGACTGGTGGCCAGGATCCTTTGAAGTGGCCCGTGTCCTCCAGACTGCGATCTCCTCCACCCATCCTCACCAAGCCGCCAATCCTCGGTCCGCCCAGACGACAGGATCAGTCTCCAGACATTTCTCCTTCCACCGCCGTTCAACGACAGACACCGTCCTTTTCCGCCTCAGAATCTCAGTCGGACACAGACGCGGACGACCTCACTCCAACGCAGCCCGGGGCCAGAACTCCCGCTCGCGCTGCGGGAGGGAGCACGTCCATCCTTGAGACTGTCGAGGAAGTCAGTCCGCTTGGTTCTCCGAGAGCCTTTGAGCAGTCAATGGAGGAAAAACTGGGTCACAGGCTTATGTCCCAACCGACCGTGCCATCAGAAGCCGGTGAATTTTCTCGTCAAAAAGAGCTAGCGGGAAGGTCGAATTCAATCATGACGGAAAGCGGAGCGGAAGATGCTACCCCCATCGAGGCGGTCCGCCGAAACGGATCGACCAGTGCGCCGCCCCTGACGTCAAGGCAGTCGAGCACATCAGTCCGACCTCCTGCCAAGGGCAAGCTCGGCGAGGCTTCTCAACAGAGCATGACGGTAGAAGCCGAAACGGTCACCTCGATTCCCCAGGTCGCCCTCGCGCCAGGAGTAGGGGTGCAGCCTTCAAATCTCAGTCTGCGCACGAAACCCAGCACGGAAACGATCCGGCCCCCCAAGAAAGAAAAGAAGAGGACGGCACGGAAGCAACCCAACGTGACATCTGGCACTGGTGAGACAAATCAGTTCATTTTACAGCCACGGCTTCGGCATCATCAAGCTACGAGATCAGTTTCCTCGGCTACCGAGATGTGTACTTCGCCAACGAAGTACCACCATGGTCCTCCGCCGCCTGATGAAGCCAGCAGGCACATATTTCCTTCTCGGTCTCCAGAACCACGGAGCCAAAGTTTTGTAATTCACCAAGTGAGCAACTTACTGACTAGACATCGTCCAGCATCATCCAAGGCCGACATCTTCGAGGCAAAGGTAGCGAGCGCAATTGAGGAAACTAACTCGTCAGACTCGGACGAAACATTTGTCTACGACTCCAACCCTCCCGACCATCCCAGACCACCCCGTTATCACTCTAGGACACCGAGCGCGGCATCAATGGTCAGCCAGCTGAACCGTGCCGATATGCGCTCCATCCATTCCGCCATGATCAACCAGGAACAGCCTATCGGGGTAAAGCGAAGCATGAAGTTTGTGAATTCTTACAATCCCAGCATTAATGAAAGCGTTGGCGCCGAAGAGGACGCCAAGAGCACAACCGGGAGGAGCACAGCAGGATCAGCCAGGGGAACATCCGGGCGACATCATCACTATGGCCGATGGGGTCGCAATGGGGGAGGAAACGGGCATCCGTCGCTATTCGCCGAACAATCACCATTCAGCGGAGCTATAAACTCGGGAAACAACAACTCACGACAGTCATCAGGTGTTAATAGCCCCCGATACTTGAGCCGGAGCAGCCTCCATGCTAAGAGCAATCGGGGAACGCATCTATCGGCCAGTTACGATCTTGACGACACTGCTACTGGCGCCGACGACGAAACCACGCCGTTGATACAGTCTGGAACAGTACGGTCATCAAGGTCAGCACGAAGTCGGAGGAACGGCTTGCACTCACTACGGTCCATGGAATCGGGCACATATCGACAACCACCGTCCTTTTTGAATCGGTTCGCCAGTTGCCTGGTCTTGACAGTGATGCTGTTGCTTGTCGTTTCGGGTGCGATCGGGTTTATGTTTGCGACGTCACAACCGCTTACCGATATGGAGCTAATATCGATGGACCATGTCGTTGCGAGCGAGCAGGAGTTGATGCTCGACCTCACGATCAGGGCGAAGAATCCCAATGTGGTGGTTGTGGTGGTGGATGCGGCGGATATCGAAGTCTTTGCCAAGTCGCCGCATGCTGGCACCGACTCGGAATGGTATCGGACTCACCCTGGCGACATGCCGCCTCTGGAGAGCCGCGATGAAGAGGTACGAATAAGCAAATTAGGAGATCTAGTCAAGATACTAGACGACCCACCCAACGACCAACCCCCCGAGGAGTCGTCCCCCAATATGCGTCTCGGCACCATCACGGGCTTCAACAGCGCCCTCACCTTCGAAGGCTCCTTCTTCCACCAGGGCCTGTCCACGTCTATGGGTGAAGTCCGTCTGAAGAACCCCGGCAACGTAACAGTGGGCGGAACCGAGAGATGGGAGCGCATCATAGCAGATGACTTCCAACTCATCATCAAGGGTGTGCTAAAGTATACCCTGCCGCTGAGCCAGAGGGTCAGAACGGCTGCGATTTCGGGGAAGACCACGGTCAAGGCGAATGCGGCTAATGATCGGGACTCGAGGAAGCCGCCAGAGCAGGCGAAGCCGATAGAGGATGTTGGTGGTGGCGGTGGGAGAACAGGAGGTGATGATAACGACCACGATGACGTTTCTATTTCCTTTCAATGAGTTTCTAAAAGAGGGGGATAACATGGTAGAGAACCAAGTCCCCATCCCTGCACAGGAACAATACCATGACACGAGACGAATTCGTTACGAATCTTTTTTACTGGTTTCTTGATAAACAAAAATCAATACCCACTATACACTACACTACACTGCTGCTCAACGCAGGCTACACATTTTCCTTTGTCGGAATATCTTTATGAGGCAGGCAGGCACAGGCACAGGCAAGCAAGCAGGCACCATTACCTCTTTCCTCTTCTAACCCCTGAGGTCATGATCACTTCATCAGTCTCATCACTTCATCCCTGTATATTTTTTCTCTGAGCGTCGTTCAAGTTGCATAGCATCGGGGCATCATCTGTGCGGTACGGGTTGTATGTATGTATGTTATCTCTTCATCTTTGTTTCTGAGCGTGTTGTGTGTATGTGCGTTGGTGATGGTGATGATGATGATGATGATGGTGATGTTGATGATGAAGTGTCCTGTTTGCGAGCGAGGTACTACGGTGACTTGGGAAAGTGCAATGATGACCAACAACGAACCAACAGGGGAGCTTTTTACTCCGCTCAGCTGTCTTTTTTTTTTTTCCTTTTATCCTATTATCATTCGGGAACTGGTTCTGTTTGCATGGGGGGCAGGGCAGGTAAGGGGGAACTAACTAGAAGGGATGAAGAACGAGGAAATGGAACTACAAAGATAAAGAGGAGGAATGAACTTAACTGAATGGAATAAAGAAGGGAAAGAATAAAACACTAGGGATAAGAAAGAGGGGGGAAACTAAAACGACAGGACAGGGGGGGCAATGGAATGGATACATGGAAGGAAGGAACGAAGAGAAGGAAAAGTAGGTACAGGGGCGAACACAAAAGAGGAAGAATATGTAACGGAAGGACGGAGTAACCACGGCATGGGTGGGCAGAGTTCATATCTCATTTCGGACTGGAGACGGGACGGGACGGGGAGTCTTCGCGAACAAATTGGAATTAGTGATGTGGGAAGCCGAGCAAGGAAGGGGCGAGGAGATACCCAGGCAAAGGAAGGCACGTAAAGGAGTTGTGAATTGAATCAGTTCTCTACAGCTTTTCGACTCTAATCCGGCCTTCCTCGTGAACCACTATAACTTCCTACCTCCAGGTCAAAACCAGGATACAAACTCGAACAGAGACATCTGGGGAAATAACCACTAACAAAGAGCCGAGAGCCGAGAGCCATAAGCTGTCAAAGTCACGAGAAGACTGGGAGCATGGGCGCCTGGGAGCCTCCAGCAACGCTCTCAAGCCCACCATGGCAGTCGAAAAGACATGACATGGATATATCGAGGAATAGCTGCGTTCAATACAGAAGTGCAAAAAGAATCCCGACACAACATCCGCAAACAGAGCAATGATCGAATCTGCGCTTGCAAATAAGGCAATAAAGACGAGGGAGGATTCCTTTTGTGTTACCGAAACTATTTTGGATGAAGGTATGTTTGCTCATCCCGCATTTCTTTCACGTACCCAGGCGAGCCAGGCACCCAAGGCACAGCAGGGGAGTGCCAACATGGATATCGCATGGGAGCGGGAGGCTCATCAAGCCTCGGACAAGGGATTAGAGGGACTCACGCAGGATGAACCGGGTGACGACAGGATGGCGGGAATGTAGGAAGGAATATGCGAATGTGGCTTTGTTGCGGGATTTGCGAGAGTTCATCTACTTTTTTTCTTCTCTTTCTTTTTGCTTGTGTTCCCCATCTCCTTTTGGCTTTCTAATCACTTCATGTCTTCGTCTTTAAGCATCTGGTCCTCGCTGCTTCGTCTCCTGAACCCACCTCTCCACTCTCCTTTTCTCGTTTTCTAGCAAAGGGTTGGAGTCACTGATCAACACCACCGCTGAGATCAGTGCCCCCTACTTGTACAACGAACCTCTACACCTCCCTCTCAGCTGAGGTCAGATTCCATCGAGATATCCCAAGATATTTCGACCCCATACCAAGCCAAACCCATCCAGAAGAACACCCAATGCCCATCCTCCTCCCATCCTTCATCCGCTCTCTCATCTCTTCCAACTCGCAGAACTCCCAGAACCACTCCTCCTCCTCAGGCTCACTCTCAGACCAAGACTCAGACATCATACCCCCCGGCACCGTCACCATCCAACAACAAACCTTTAACGGGCAGGAACAAATCCCTACTACCATCACCGAGCCTCTCAACAACATGGAGCAGCCCATCACCGAAAAACTCAGCATGAAAAAAACCCTCAACGCAGAGCCTTTCAAAACGGAGGAACCCTTCCCTCCAGTCGTCGCCCAGCCAATGATGGAGATTACCCCCGCTGCTGATGATGCTTCATCAACGGCGCCAGCAGAGGTGACGGAGGTGAAGAGGTCAAAGTCGAAAAGACTGAGCAAGAACCCGGGCGGAGACAAGGAGAGAAGTGAAGCGTATAATGCTTTTTGGAGAAAGTTGATTGGGATTTCGCCGAAGGGTGTGTGATAAGGGGAAGGGGAAGGGGAGGGGGGAGGGGGATGTTCGGGAGAGGGCTTGAGTCCAGACTGGGTTAAGCCAGGGCGGGACGGGACTTGATCAGGTGTTTGTTGTGAAGTAGGGCTTGACGGTAGAGCGAGGGGAGCCACGGGGGCTCAGGTAACAGAGATGGATGGACCTGCTGAAGGAGACTTACAAGTAAGGAGAAAGAAAGAAGGGACGGGATGGGGATCGGGGAGAGTTTGAGGAAGAGGAAAGACGGGGGCAAGTTGAGTTGTGTACGATGTGAGGACGGGTAAAGACGGATCATGGATGGTTTTTGATCAGGAAGCTTGAGGGTTGGTGTCAACGTTTTGAGAGTTTGAGCTGAGCTAGGGCAATGGAAACGTGTACGTTTGTTGATGGGCTGAGGCAAATGATTATACAGACGCATAGGCATATCAAGACTTGATGGTGCGTCGAGAGATGGTCGACGTCATGGACTTGCTTCACTCCTTGTGCACTCTGGCTCGTTTCCTTATACCCATTAGTGTACAGCATTGTCAAAGTGGAACGAATATCTATGATGATTTTTTTTCAGAATGTGCTTGCAATGAGCCAGCCGTGTGGTTGAGTGTCTTGAGTAACGAGATGACTGAAGCTGTGTTTGAGGTTGATTAACTTGGCTTATCTTATCAAGTACATGAACCCACATCTGATATGGGCAGAGAGTACTTCAGGTAGGCTTCGACAGAGTTATGGTTTGAAACTCTCGTGAAGCTGGACGAGAGAGAAGAAAACCGAAGTCATTGGTGAGACCTCCGCCATGTTGAGGTTGGGATGAGTGACTCGCGGTTAAGGTACTCTGGGAGTTGTCTCGATAACCTCAATACCTTATCTTATCGCCGGGTACACTGATAACATTCGATAAGATCTACATCTGGGATGCACA
Source organism: Neurospora sp. CHS-2018b (assembly GCA_009806015.1). Taxonomy (NCBI): domain Eukaryota; kingdom Fungi; phylum Ascomycota; class Sordariomycetes; order Sordariales; family Sordariaceae; genus Neurospora; species Neurospora sp. CHS-2018b. The sequence continues at coordinate 1,446,357 of RAOV01000010.1, read as the reverse complement.
TCCGGGGATTGAGCTGGGAATGGAGTCATGGCCAACAAGGTGCACACGAGGCTGTGCGAAATCAAAGTGAACGCGAACTTGAGCGCGTCGGAAACGGAGGTTGTGTTGACAAGTCGGGGTGATGTCCGGGTTTCAAAGGCCAGTCGTATGAACGCAGGTCGAGATGACGTCGTAGGTCATGACAAAGTAAACAAACACGAGTCGTGAGGTGAACACAGCGGAAGTTGGAACCAGCAACAGATAGTTTGTCCTATCTGCTTTCAGACTTTGTAGCCATTCGTCTTCCAAAACGGTAAACATGAACCTCAGGTCCGGGTATCAAACAGCTGGGGAGCGTTTGTGCTCGATGATCAACATCCGGGCGCGCTGTCGGTCGTAGTCGGATGTCTGCTACGGTGGAAATCCGTCGCTTCAACAAATGGAGAGCAAGCTTCCAAGTGTTTTTACTTCTTTTGCTCAAAAGCGCATCTTCATTGTCCATGTAAAGCTACGCCGATGAACCGGACCCCTGATATCATAAGCCTCCCATAACCGTAGTCGTATGTGCGAGAAACCGTCGCAGACCCATGCAAGCTTTGGAAGAACAAATTGGAAACGAGAGGTCATGACCAAACCAGAAGAAAGCCCCCTTTCTTCGTTTAGTCGAAGAGACCGAAGCCCATATCCTCGTCGGACTCCTCCTTCTCTGTAAAGTGCACAACGCAGGTCAGTATCTGGCAGCAGCAACGGCCCCGGGAAAGGGCTTGGGAGTAGATGATTCCACATACCCTCAACCTTCTCCTCAGCCTTCTCCTCAGCAGCGGCACCACCAGCGGCAGCGGCGCCACCGGCAACGGGGGCAGCGGCGGCACCACCGGAGCCGACGTTGGAAAGGAGGTCCTTCACGTCCTTGCCCTCAAGAGCCTATCGTCGCAAAAAGAGACTCCAGTCAGTTTATCGTGTTCTTCGCATTTCCCAAGATATCGTTCCTCCTCTCGGAATTCTGTCCGTTGTCGTCGTCGGCGGTTTCATCGTACCTTGGCGAAGAGGGAAGCCCAGATAGGCTCGACATCCTCGATCTTGGCAGCCTTGATGAGGGTCTGGATCTTGTCGGCCTATATCATGCGGAAACGGGTTTGGTCAGTCAACATTGTTCCTCCCAATGCTTGTTCATGTCATTCATTGTCCTCCACAACTCCATTTGCCCCTCCTCCCATGTTTCGTCATTTGTCCCGGTCGTTGAGCGCATGTCGAGCAATAACGGTGTGCACATAGCGCGCGGGGACGCGTTCTGAAAGTGCCCCAATCCCAAAATCCACCCAAAACTCCCCAAAAGATCGTGTGCATTGGTCGCAAACTCACAGTGATCTCAACGCCGTCATCGGCGAGGATGAGCGCCGCGTAGGAGGTAGCCAGCTCAGCAGTAGACATTTTGGTGGTGTTGATTGTCGCAAAGATGCTGAATCTCGGGAGGGCTGTTCGATCGTGGGATGATGTCCAAGCTAGAAATTCGCGGAGGGAAATTTAATTAGTTGTGGGCAATTCAAAAAATGCCCTGGGACCCTACAAAGCTGGGCAGCTGGCAAGCGACTGGCAGCGGCTTGGATGCCAAGACCTTTTGGCTTTCTGCTTGGTCTGTGCACGCTTGGAGGTGCAAGACAGACAGCCCCACAATGTCCAAACAAGCGGTTCGCAACCCGAACCCGAAAGTCAGTGGTAGGACAGCCGCTACCGCCCAACAGGCACGTGCTGGCCTTCCCGTCGCACTTGTACCGGATCGGGACGACTGATGTTCCCCAGTTGACCATGGCCTGGAATTTGGGGAAGCATTTGGCGCCCAGCCTTGCCAAGACGAGTGGTCGACAAGCTTCCCGCCAGGCCTCGACCCTTGTCGGGAGTGCTGCTCCAAGAGCCCCACCATGGAGCTCGTTCGCCCCGCCGCCATTCATGCACCCACTGACGTCGCCGCTGTGGATTCGGGGCACCATAGGCCTTCTCCTGCCGTAGCGGAGTGCCTGCCGACATGCCAGCCCGTGCTGTAGGAGAAGCATCCATCTGCATTTCTGGCAACCAGCACTCCAGCAATTCCGCAAAAACCAGAAGAGATCAACAAGGGAAAGCGCACGAATCAGGAGGCAGCGTTGGCACTATTTGCACTTGTCTCAAGGAAAGGGGAAACAGACGCCATCAACCGGACGACAACTTCCAACCCGCTCTCTGCCATTGTTGAGGCGCATTACCCCTCGGATCAAAGAAAGCAACTTGAACAAGGAACCGCCGTTTCGAACATTCCCTTGCTCCAGCAACACCAGCTTTTCCCAATTGCTTGGCTGCGTCTTTCTCTTCACAACAATCCTTTCGCAACTCTTCATTTCCTTCTCTGCCGATCAACCAACATCGTCCCTCGAGCGCTATCCAAGTAACGAAAACGAGCCAACTCTGAACATCGCAACCGACTTCACCGACTTTTACCCATAAACACACAACACACACATACATTGCGACAATGGAGACTCCGGCGATGCCCATGCCGAAAGATGCGCGGGAACAAGCTATTCTCGACAAGCTCTCAGCCATCCGCGACCAGCTTCTGCTTCTCAAGAGAGACCGAACAAAATACATCCGCACTCAAGATGTGATAGTACACTATGACGAGGTTGTCGAGCAGGTCAAGGAGCTCAACGAGATCAGGAAAGGAGAGAAAGTGACCGAGACCAGAGGTATGCGCATCCTCCATAGCCCACCCTCTTACCAAGAAACAAAGAGATCTAACACAACCCAACAGTCGACAGAGTCCTCGAAAGCTGCCTACAGCTCCTCTCCCTCTTCTTCATGACGATCGGCCGCACACAAGAAGCCCCCGCGGCCTACGCATTGACTTCGACCATCAAGCGATTACTCAACCACCTGACCGAGGCCGACCTCTACTCAGCCAAGGACCTGAACAGCATGGACCACACCCTCTCGCAGCTCGACAAGGTCATGACTGCCACGAACCCCTCCCACTCGCCCTACATTGTTGAGCTTCTGGCCAACCGGCTCGAGCTCTGCCACAGCTCGCTGGACAACCTGAAGAAGAGGGTGGACGAGCTGCAGGATCCGCTACAGAGCATCCACGAGAGGCTAATCTCCATACTACGGTCCATGTCACTTGCGAACACCAAGGCGAAGGTAAGGACGCACAAGGGCGAACGGATACGAGAAGAGGGATGAGGGGTAAGCTAACAGGTTACACAGTTCTCGGCATCGGAGGTCCAGAGGCTACAAGCGCAGGTCAAGGAGATTGACGAGTCAAGGGTGGATGGCAACTTTGTTGGACCAGACGGTGAGGTTCTTCGCGGTAGCGAGAGGGTGTCGCACTTGGTGGATGTCTGCCTTAAGTGGTCGGAGATCGTTCTCGAGAGGTACGTACAACTGGCCCATACCATTGCCAGCCAGTCATTAACACACACCCAGGAAAGGAGTTATCCCCGAAGCCTTCAAGTCCAGGCACGAGAAGCTCGTCAGCATCCGCAACGAGCTTGAGAAGCTCTCCATCACCCAGGCCTGGTCGCTGCGCGAGACGGACCTGTACGATTACCAGCGTGAGCTTGACAAGATCGACGAGAGCCGAGTCGATGGCAACTGGCTGGACGACGAAGGAAAGCCCGCCGAGCTGTACGTCCAGCGCACGCTGCTGTACCTCATCAGGAGGAGCTATGGCTACATTTACTACCTGATGATCTCGTCGGAGCCGGTGTCGGAGGCCCTGCTGCCGATCTACAACCAGCTTCAGACACTGAAGCGGTGCCTGATCGAGGTGAAGGACTCGGGCGGTGTCAGCTCGGTCAGGGAGCTGTATCCTTATAGCATGAAGGTATGTTTGTCATTGTTTCCCCAACTGTGCGATGGGCACTGGGCAGTGAGTAACGTTGGATTACAGCTTAACTCCATCGACAACATGCGCGTCGATGGCAAGTTCATGGTCGGCGGCGATATACCCGAAGGCCAAGGGAGCGTTAGCGCTTTGCTGGCTGAGTGCTATGATCTTACCTACGAGTTGAAGGTGATGGCTGAAGAGATGGAGGAGAGGGAGAAGGACAGCTCCTCGTAATCTACCTGAGCGAGTTTTACATTGATATAGACTTGGGGGGCTTTACGGCATTTGGTACTCAGTAGTTGTGGTTTCCTTTTTCTCATTTAGCGGCGTCTGCTTTTACTTACACAACATTATGGGATTTAGAATCGAAGGAATTCCTCATCATCAGCTGCGCTGTATCATTCCTCTGTTGTTGGCTGGCAAGCTAACAGTTGACACTTCACTTTCTGTGTGTTTGTCTGGCGACGAGATCGTTACGGCTGTGCTCTCTTCCCCATCTTATCTTCATTGCATATTACCTCCTTATATATCACCTGGAAGGGGCAAACGAAGGAGAGCATTGCGAGTCGGCCTCTGTGGCACATATGTTAGTCCAAGGAGCATGGAGAGGCGCGTGAAGGCTTAATACGGCTACGTTCAACGGCTTCTGTTTGTCAAGTGTTGTTTTGTCAAAGAAGAAATTCTAATGCCTCTCACGTCTTCAATTGTCCGTTCACTGATTATCCTCGAGTCTCTGCTGTTTCTCTTACGGCAATCGCTTCCACGTTGCAGCAGCCATTGGTCTAGCCGCGCCCCTTCTTACTACCTACCAAAGTCCTAAGTATCTCGTCTTTACTTCCATCTCACCACTGCAGGCAGACAGAGCAAAAGGAAATCGAACCAAAAATAAAAAAAAAGAAAGGAAAAGAAAATAAAGAAAACAAGATTGACAGTAGTCAAAAGGGCGCTACTATTCTCCTCGGGAACGTAATACCTCGGAGGACGTGTCGACATCCCGCCGAAATCCCAGCCTTGCTCTTGCTCGAAAGAGAATTCGTGACGTTTGCAAACCGAGTAAGTCGAACACGCACGGGAGGGACCTCTTTCGTGGACCGGGGGTACAGTACGGTACGGTACAACACTGAAGAGACTCCCTCAATGGGGGGGGGGGGGGGACCAGTTGAGCTATCTGATCTGATTCTGGTCCCGAGGAGGAGATCCTGCCAACTAGGGAGGCCTGGAATGGTTACGCTTATCCAGGCAGGTACAAGTAGAAGGTAGGCGCGGTGGCCTGCCCCTGGCGCAGGTGGTGCGTGCCAGATGATGTTTGATGGGTGGTGTTTGTTTGATGTAATACATCTTTGGTGTGAACTCAAGAGAGGGAGGCCTGATATGAACATCTCCAGGTCGGTGGGTTGCGAGTATCTAGGTGGGCTCGTGTGCGAGTAGACTACGGTTTTGGTTGTTAATGATGAGCGCGAACGTGGCTTAGGGGGGTCGAAGTCTGGCACATGGATAATTTACTGAAGCAGGCGGAGGAAAGAAAGATGCAGAGTAAGTTGGCGCTAGGATAAGGAGTATCAGCTGATTCGTGCTTGAACTTGGTAAGATGATGTTGATGGGTTGGAATCATCGAGGTTAAGTGATCTTTGTAAGTGTGTGTCCCGTGTATCATGTGTATCACCGTCGATTCCCAAAGTGTACGTCTACGCAACCACATGTTTGGATCTAGTGTAGAGTCAAGCACATTGTATTGGTATCATACTATATCAACGAACTCGTAAACATTTAAGGAGAGAAAACTCATTACAGCCACCACCATCGTTAACATCAAGAACTCAAAACATGAAGCCATAGAAAAGCATAACGTCGTATCTAAGTAGCAGATAACCAAAGAGTAAATCATGATGAGAAAGTATCCAAATCAAGAAGAAAGGAGAAAAAGGAAAGACATAACAACGTAAGGAAAGGTCATTAATCATCATCAGTCATCATCCCATCCGTATCCATCGTCTTCGTCCATCGTCCATTCCATCATTATTGCCATGTCATCACTGGTCGAGCATCCAACACCATCATCACCATCACCACAATCACCACCATCCCGCTTATCCAACTCAAACCCCCAACCTCGCCATCCCCCTCCTCCTCCTCTTCGGCCTTGTACTTCCCACTCCCACCTCACTACCCCCCTCCCCATCCCGGGCATCCCCCTCCATCAACCGCCCACTCAACAACCCCATAACCAACCCCGTCCAGCTGCCCTTACCCTCCAACACGCCCTCCACCTTTTTCACGATCCTCTCCACCGCTTGTGCGTCGGTACCGCTGATTCCCCATTGTCCGGTGCCAGCTATTTGTTTTAGGCCGTTGCCGTGGTGGTCGTGGTAGATGAACTCGCCCTTTCTGGAGTGTAGTTTACGATCGCGAGGGTCCAATGGTTGGCCGTCGGGGGTGAAGCGGTCGGGGAGGATTTCAAGTGTAGAGTCGGAGTCGGAGTCGTCGTGACGCGCGGAAGGGGAACGAGACCGGCCACGACGAGTAAGGGAGGAAGATTCAGGGACAGGCGCAGAGCGATACTTGGCAGGCACCAACGCATTTAACTCCCTATCCAGCCGATCCTCAAAATCGGAGACGTCTGAGTTCGAGGAGTTATCGGGGTCGACGCCCGAGATCCGCTTGGCGGTTTCTTTGGCCATTTGCTGTTCGTGGTGGCGCTGGAGGGTTTGTGAGGATTTGGGGGAGAGGGGGATGAAGGTTACTGATTTTGAGGCGGGTGGTTGCTGGTTGTCTTTGGGGGTACTTTTTGTTGTGGGAGAGTCGGTTTCTGAGGGAGAGGAGGAGGAGAAGGAGGAGGAGTCGGTTGGTGTGGGAGGTGTGAGGGTGGTTTTTAGACCTAGACCATCTGGGAGGGGATCGTTAGTATCTTTTGTCAAACTGTTCTGGTTATAAACTGGGTGATGGTGAGGAAAAGGGGTGAAGGGGCAGTTGACGGCGGCCAGAATGAAGGAGAAACCAAAAGACAAATAACCAAGGAAAGTTAACTAAGAAAACGCACCCTTCTCTCTTCTTGTACTACTGCCACTGCCACTATCGGCACCGGCACCAACGCCGACAACACCAACACCTCTCGACCGCCTAGGCCTTGACCTAGACATGTGCATCGAGCGGCGACGGCGTTCTTCTCTTCCATCCCTCTCATCATCACCCGTAAAAGGGGACATCGGCATATCTCTAGTAGATCTGGGAGATGATCTTGTACTCACATCTTCAGGACGGTTGTTCCCCATCACCGACCGCGACTGCGACTGCGAAAGATGCGATGGCGCACCCACCATCAACGAAGCCGGTACCCCTTGGGGAGCCCTCAGTGCTGGGGGAACTTCTTGCGGAGGAGGGACTCCCTGGGGAGCAGAAGCGGAAGATGGTTGTGTCGCAGCTGAAGCGCCTTTGCCTGGTACCAATGCTGGTGGCACTTCGGGACCCGGAGGGCCTGGAGGAGGTGGCGGGTAACTAGCAACGTAGTCTTGTGGGTTGTAAGGCTGGTATTGCTGGTACTGCGATTGCTGAACTGGTTGCTGTACCGGTTGTTGTTGAACTGGTGCCGGTCCCGTCACAGGCATCGGCATGGCCTCCGGCCCCATCGGGTACGGTGTTTGGAACTGATTTACGTCAGTGAAGTTGATGTTCGGAAGCTGCGTGAACCCATTCGATGAGCGATGTGGCTGTAGCTGTGGTGGAGATGGTCCCGACTGTGGTTGTGTAGCTGTTGGAACAGAAGCGACAGCAGGGGCGACAGCAGGAGGAGTTGGAGGTACTGGGGGATATCCGCCTGACGCGTGAGGAGGCGATGCTGGCCGCTGCTTGTAGAAAGGGTCGGTGGGAGCGGTTTGTTCCTCGTAGCCTGGTCGTGGTCATGTTAGTTCCGGTAGATCCAGGGAATACGCAAGGACAGGAAAAAGGGGTGGGACAAGATCACTCACGTCGACGTTCCCGTTCCCTCTCCCGTTGTCTTTCCATCCTCTCTCTATCGCTATCCCTACTGTTTCTTCTCTCCACCAGCCCAATGTCCCTCTCCTCTCTCTCTATCTCCTTATCCCTCCCCTTCTCCCTCTCCCGTTCTCTTTCTCTCTCCTTTTCTTTTTCTATCTTATCCTTATTATTCTCACCCAACTTCTTAATCCCAATAGCCGCTGCCCCCGCCGCCGCGGCGCCAGCAGCCAACCTTCCCAACCGACTCTTACTCCTCGCCGGCTTCTTCTCTGGACTCCTACTATCCTTCCTCTCCCTCTCCCTCTCGGGGTCTCTACTCTTCGCTCTCCGTCTTCTCATCCTCTCCTCTTCGCTATCCTCACTATCAGAGTAATAACCAACTTCCTCCTCCACCTCCTCTATCGCTCTCGGCCTCAACAAAGCACCACCTCTCTCTTCATCTCTCTCCCTCTCCCTCTGCTTCCTCCTCCTACTCCTCTCCCGACGGCGTTCTTCCTTTCTCGCCCTCTCCTCCGCCGCCGACTCATACCCCGTGGCAATCCCGTTATCATCGTAGTCTTCAACAGCAGATAGTAACTGCGGCGTTGGCGGTGGTTCCTTATCGCGTTTCTGCCTTTCATGCCTTGCGCTTGCTGCTGCTGCCGTAGCTGCTATAGCTGCTGCGCCAGCGGTAGCAAGCGCCACTTGTCTCTTGTTGCTCTTGCTCTTACTATGCGGCTGCTGTTGTTGATTTTTGGGCAAATCAACGGGCACGGGGTTCGTTCCGTACTCAACCAAACCTAAGGATTCAGGATCATCAGCGACGGTCCTCTCGGATTGGGCATTTTTATTATGGGAGGAAAAGGGTAATGCGGACCGATGTTGGCTTCTGCTCCTGCTTCTGGACTTATAGTCGCGATCGCGGTGATCGTATTCGTCGTCATAGAACTCACGGTCTCGGTCGCGGTCATCTGGGGCGTGGCGCGAGCGCGACCGCTCCTTCTTCTCCTTGTGCTTGTCGTACATCTTCTTGGCCGCGGCACCGGCTACTCCAGCGGCCACGATCTCTGCGCCAGTCTTCAGCTTCGAGTGGTGTCCACTACGATCGCTGCTGGAGCTGCGGGATCGCGAGCCGTGGCGAGACTTGCTCCGCTTGTGGCGGTAGTGCTGCACGACACCGACAGCAGCGGCGGTACCGAGGGCCGCCTTGGCTACAGAACCAGCGCGAGACTTGGACCGCTTGCGGCTGGGAGAGCGGGAGTAGTCACTCTCGCTGTAGCGACGGGAAGGACGACCGCGCTCGGCTTCCTCCTTTTCGATCTTCTTGGACTCGTAGTACTTGGCGGCACCAGCAGCGGCAAGGGCAACAGCGGCGATGCCCAAGCCAGTCTTGATGCGGGAGTGCGAGCGGGAGCGCGAGCGAGAGCGGTGATCGTGCTCATCGTCCGAGTCACCGTGGCGGTCCTTGTAGGCGCTGTGGGCGCGGCGGACGGCTTCGGTGCCTAGGGCGCCCAGAGCCGCGCCGGCGACGATCTTGGTCCCGCGGTGCTTGTCTACCTCACCTGTTTCTTTGTTGCGCCGCGAGGCGATCAGGGCGGAGACGCCGGCGCCGGCGAGGGCGCCCTCGGCAATGTGACGCTTGCGGTGGGGGCTGCCGGAGGAGGAGCGGCTACGGCTGCGACGCTCGTCGCGGCGGGAAACACGGGTGGCGCCGGCGTAGTATTCCTCACCTTCGTGGCGGTGGTGAGAGCGCGAGTGGGAGTGGTGGCCGTCACGGTGGCGGCTGTGGCTGTGGGGGTGGTCGTCGATGTGCTCGACGATGTACTCCTCCTCGGTCTTCTCGACGACGTAGGGAGCAAAGTCGTCACGGCGCTCACGAACAACCACCGTAGGAGGAGCGGCTTCTTGGACAATGATCCTCTGCTCGGCGGGACGTTGACGGATGACGATGGGCTGCGCCTGTGGTGCAGGCTCGTAGTACTCGGTTTCCTTGCGGTAGATCTCGACGTCGGCGCCGTGGTCGTGGTCAATGTGTTCGCGGATCCGACGCTCCAGGATGACCTCGGAGCCGTCCTCGCGGCGCTCTACCTTTCTCTCCACACGCACATCCGCGTCCCTCTCGGCATCGTAGTAGGAATGGCGCTCCCATCCGTCGTTGTCCCTGTTTCGGCTGGAATCGTGACGATAATGGTAGTCATCGTCGTTGCGGGTAACCAGACGCTTCTCGACCACAGTGCGCTCGCGATCCGGAATGTTGTCGCCATCCCAGTCCTCCGTCTCTCGGTACCGGCGCTCGACGTAGGTGGTGTCCTGGCCGGCAGTAGATCGTGGCCGGTCGGGGTAGAGACGGTCATCTCTGCGACCAACAACAAGCTCGCCGCCGGTGGGACGGCCGTAGAAGCGGCCGTCTAGACGGGCACCCTGGCGGTCATCGTCGATGACGTCAATCTCGCGCTCATAGACTCTCTCGCGGCTGTGGCTCGGCGCCTGTTTGTAACGACGAGTGGTTGTCCTTCTGTAGCCCTCGTCGCCCGAAGGGGAGGAATCCCGGGAGTACCGGGTTTCGCGGTAGACCTGGGCCATGTCTCTCTTGTCTCTGAATTCCGATGAACTGTTGGCCTGAGCTCTTGTGTAATCCGGGGATGGTCAAAGTAGGGAAATATCCACTATAGCTTATAGAGCGTGTAAGTGTTTTGTTTAGTACGTTCAGGGGTAGGGATCGATGTTTACCACGACAACAACAGCAAAACTCAAAAACTTTCACTTTGGGTATCTGATCAAGTTGCAAAGTAAGAAAAGATATGGGAAGAGTCAATATTTTGAGCAAAATCAAGCAAGAAGAGAGAAGTGGGATAGGCAGAGAGGCTGAGTCCTTGGTATAAGAGGAATAGCCGGGGGGTCAAGTGGGCAAGGAGGGGTGCTATGGGACCGAGTGGGAATGGTGGAAAGGGTGGGAATGGGGATGGCTGGGTGGGGCTCAGTTACGTCGACGGTGGTCTCGCAGATGCTCGCAGGCCTTGGTATGTGAGACCGTATTCTCTCTGGCGCCTGGTTACTACCTGGGATAGTCATACTACGGTACGTAGGTGTATGCCTCGAGATGGTAAAAAAGTTGATCAGGCAACCTGTTTCTTGTCCGTGGTCCCCTGGCCGGTTGCAAGCCAAGGTACAGTACCTTGGTGTGGGCACATGTACCCTTTTTTGGTCTCTTCATAGGGCCGGCTCAACAGCGCTTGTTTCCATGCTAGCGGAAACCAACCAGAAGATACGATGATCCGAACGAAAAACGTTGAAGGTTGGCCCACGTTTTTAGGGCGGCGCAGTACCTGCGTTGAAGGTCGCCAACTCATTGTCTTTCAAAAGGCTCTTACAAGGCTGGCCAACTCGAGCGTTCTGGAACCTTTCTGTGTTAGCCATAGGCGGTTGTGAGCTCGTGATGGTATTATGAAAGGGTTCGGCAGAGCTGGTCTGAGTCTGAGTCTGGAGGACGCGATATGTGACTAACTCGGGCCCAGGTAAAGAGCATTTCGCATCCGTTTGTTGAGAAAGGGAGGTATCAGACGAGTCACTTTGACAGGCGGACAGGTCGGCCGAATCCTCATCAGCCCGTCTTACACATGTGGTTCAAACCAACGGTCTAAACCCTTCAGCTGGCCGATTAGGCAACCTCGAGATGCTCTTGTCTTGTCAAACAAAAGGCCCAACAGCAAAGAGGCCCTGCATTTTCCGTGACATGAAGAGGTTCCTGCTATGCGGCCGGAAGAGACCCTTTCTGCATAGTTCAGTGACCAGTGGGTATACCTGTCTCGCGGTGGATATTCTCCATATGGTATCAGATCAGGAGATGGCGGCGTCCAGGGAGCCTTGGAAGTGTGACTGCTACACACAGATAAGGTGCTTATTGAGAGAGGGTGACAAGTCCTCGAGACGGACCCGAGGAGACCCTCTTGTCGTTGAAGATTCTCGAACACAGCAGGAGGCAACTTTGATGCTTGCTCAGCAGCATACCTAGCAGCAGGGTGCCGAGAGAGGGTAAGGTGTTCTCTGTTGGTATCCGTGTCTCTCGGGAGTCCTGGCAAGGCTAGGAGAGATCTCGTGGTGGTACCTGTAGTACCCACACCTGTATGTCTTTTGCCCTGTTGAACAAGTTCGGGACTTGAGGAGACTCTGCGCCAAAACCGGGAGAAACTTCTCGTTTCACCTGGGACGGACCCTGGTTGCCTCTATCTTTTTTCTGAACAGCCTTGTGACCAGATCAGCACGAGGATGTACAGAAAAAATCCAGTGGTTTGTTCGAGTCTCTGTGAGAGGAAAACGGTGACCCCTCCATCCCTCTCCCTTGAACGGCATTCGGCGTCGTGGTGGATGCCTTCGCTCGCTCGCCAATGGCGCAACACTGAAAAGTTTCAAGCAGGCCGCGGCGGCGGATGACCCTCGACGGTGACTTGTGCAGGGCACCTGACGGGATGTTTTTGGTTGGATGATGAATTTTGGGATGGGATGGGTTGGAGGGGACGAGATGGGATTCCTTCTGCCCCTCCCCCGCTTTTCTTCCTCCCGTCATCATCTTCAGCCTTCTGAATCCCTTCATCATGCTTTGCTCCCTGATGTCGTCAACTTGTCTCTCTTGTTGATTCCATCGAGGACGTTAAAAATGAAAGCCATCCCTATCCGGCGCATAATGCAGCCCACACCTGCAGACCTTTTTTTCTCTTCGGATCGCATGGAACTTGTTGCCCTTCAGATGTTCGGGACTTTGGGTTGAAATGGAGAGCACGAATCTGCACAAGTGATGCGCTGAAAAATGACTTGCAGGAGGAGCAGGGGACTCGAGCACAACTTCACAAGACCCACTTATCTTAGAAGCCTGCCTCTTCAACGCTTGTGCCCAAACAGAGGGGGCATTTCGTCATCGGTCAACGGGCCAAGGAAACCATTGCGAGGTCCCTGTCTTTCTTTCTGTCTTTCCATTCTTTGCGTTTGGTCACTGTAATCAAGAATTCAACCTTTCAGTTTGACGAAAAAGTTATATCCGAAGATGTGTGTGTCTCGGGATACCAATCTCGAAGAACATATCCCGGCCTTCTTCGATGATCTCTCATCTCCGTTTCATCCTTCCTCCCCCGTCCCTCGTCTCCCCCGTCTCCCCGTCCATCCATTCCGTTTCTTCCTCCTTCTCCATCGTGTGGATTTCGCTGACGGGAGATCACCACCACGACTCTTTGACCCCTGTCCAGTTTCGTTGTCCAACAAGTGGCTGAGGCATTGGCGAGCTCAGCCTCTCTGGGGCTTCTACACTACGTGTACAGGTTCTCAGCCCGACCTCAACAGCGATCACTGAACACTCACCACAGGGCAAGTTCCAAACCACATGGACATGCCGACATTCCCGCGTGAGCGCCACGAGCACGAGCACGAGCACGAGCAGCGAGCGGCTTGAGCGGCATGTTTCTTGGCAGAATCACGGGAAGGTCAAGAGTGACGAACGGAGGGGACTTGGCGGGATGATTACCAAATCATTTTTTTCCCTGAAACTTCCAGAGTTACCTAGAGAGGCTCCGAAATACTGAACAGTTGGATTATGTACCCGTGCGTGTGAGGCTGGCTTATGTAAGAGAGGCTGGCCAGTATACACCCACTCTCTTGCAGAGAGTGGGCCCAGAAATTCTGGGACAACGGAAAATAAGGGACAGTCTGCACCCCATATGCCAGCAAAAGTGCCCATATCCCATACATTACCAGGAATCTCAACACAACGAATCTCAACGAAATGAAGCAAATGTAACTAGATCTCGTAATATTTAACTAAAGTAAACATACTCTGTCTACTGCTAGCCTTCTGGAGCCTCCCTATCCCTCTTAAACTGCTTCAACTCAGCGATGATTGCACCAGCTACCCCTAACTTAGTAAGCCTCGCCTCCTTCTCGAGTGCAGTTAGTCGAACAATGGATTCAGCAGGAAGCTCTAGCTCTAGCTCGTTATTAACTAGTCTGGTTACGAGATGGTCTACCAGAGTGCCACGTTCACGACGTGTGTTAAGAACCCCATCAGGGATAACCTGCTTGGTGTTGGTAATTAGTATAGACTGGGGGGGAGGGCGAGCCTCTTCCTCATCACTTTCTAGATCGCTATCGTTAATTATCACATGTGAGCTGGGAGGTACGTTCTCCTTGTCACCATCCCCATCCTCATTATTAGAGGATGAGGCTAATCCTTTGTCTTGATCTTCCTTATTATCATTACTACTAGGGATGTAAAAGCTATCGTCTGTAATAATTAGATTACAAAGAGGTTGAGTAATAGAGCGAGGTACAATAGTAGGCTTGCCAGTGTTAATAATGAAGGTTGGCGTACGGCGACCATTGTGTATCTAGAAGGGATGGGTAGGGTTATTAAGATTTCGAAAGTTCTTGCCCTCCCTAATCTTTTCGTAGTACTCCTCTATAGTGGGCTGGCGCTATCTACCTTTTAAACCTATTATTCTATTGGCGGGGTCCTTCTTATAAATATTATACCTCTCTTTAACCTTCTTCTCTTCTTACTTTTGCATTTCGTTGGTTACTTTTACCTATTTCTCCTACTCCTTCCTTCTTTCCTCCTCTTTACGTAATTCTTTTATATATCGTAGGCGTTTTACGCTTACGCTCGTTATGACTTTGCCCTCTAGTCTTATAGTACGTTTGCGTTTCTTCTTCGTACTTAGTATTTTAAAACGAGCAGCCTTATCTAACTTATACTTCTCCAAATACTTATAGGCAATAAAACCCTCGTTGATAGCGACCTCGATAATGCGAAACGATTTTATTAAATCCTTGTCCGCTAGATGTAATGCGTCTTCTAAGAACTTCTTAATGAGTTTTAACCCCTCCTTCGCGATGGACCAGCGGTTTTGTTGAGGTATTATCTTTGGGTAAGAGATGGGGTTATACTTCTTAGTCTTATTTTTTAGAGTAGCAATAACTCGAGCGGGGTTAAGTAGCTATATGCCAAACTTTTCGAAACTGGTTATAATATTACGGGCGGTAAATACTCTATCCTATATATCCTATTATTTTATAAATTATTAATTAACTATTTAAATTAATAGCTTTTGCAAGCAATTAACGATGATTAAAGATAATCGGATTAGGTTTACTTGTAACGTTTCAGTATATTGCTTACGAGAGAGATTCAACTCCCCGCGCCTGATATGGTCTTTCAGTTTCTTTTGATGAATTGCTTTCAGGGACTGAAACACACCTACATCCATAGGCTGTAAGAAATAGGAAGAATGAGGGGGTATAAAGACGAGGACGATGTTAAAACGTAAGCAATACTCTTTCAAATATAATGAGTAATATCTAATAAAGGAATCCATGACCAACATGCGGTAGATCCTGTTGTTTGAGGGTGTGTTGCGACGTTCCCCACCATAAACAGCATTTACGTGGGTATAGTCTTCTCCCTCCTCCTCCTCCTCCCCTCCATTCTCCTTATTGAATTCAAACTCTGATTTAGAAATACTAAACCAGTATTTGAAAGTATTATTATTAACTAGCCCGCGTCTCTAGACCTTAGTATAATATTTCCAAGAATACTTATTGAAGTGCTAGATCTAATCTAGTGTAATCTCGTTATTATTGAACGCAGTATTACTCTAGGCGAACCGCGCGTCTCCTTCGAGGTTATTATCTACTATATCCTTTATTAGCCATTTTTTAAAAATGGCGAAGAGGGGAAGGTGGTTACTAACGCCGTTACCACCGCCAATGAGGGTAACGGATTCACGGTTGGTAAGGTCGAGCATTTCTAGCTGTAATATCCTATAGTAAGTGGCTAATACCTTTTGATCTTTTATCCTACTAACTTACTTACCTTAGTCTTAAACTTCCTCTTCTCAACTAATACTTTAATACTATTAGCTAATATAGTAATATAATAGCTATATTTATCTGCGTTCTATATCGAAGACCCGGTAATACGATGGTTAGTAATGGCGGTCTTAAGCTGCTTGAAATACTTCGTAGTGCATTCGATTCGCTGCTTAGTTAATAGGCGTTTGGCTTCTACGGGCTTAATTGTAGTAGGCTAGTACTAGGGGTGATTTATTTTCTATCTACGATACCAGTTCTTACTAATAGGGGGGAGAGGAGGGTTACGCCGTAAGCGCAGCAGGTTAGTAGCTTCCTCGATGAGATCCCTACCAGCTAGACCACTAGAATTAATTAACTAATAGCTATATATTTCCAGAGCTTTATCTTCGCTCTCGCTAATAGCAGTTGGCCGTCCCCTGTTATTGAATAACTTAATAGGGATGCTATTATCCTTTAACGATTTGAAATAACGGCCTAACGTACTCTTAGAGTATTGGAATATCTCCGTAGTATTACGAACGCTTGGTCTCTTGCCCTTAATACCGCGTTTACGATACTAACGGGATTGGGCAGTAATTAGCTACCGGGCGGTACGTACGGTCGCTAATTCTAGTGGCTTGTCCTCTTTAGGAGGCATGGGTAACCCTTAACAACGATAAAGAACATTAAGCGATAAAGAATACTAAGAGGGACGTTACTATATAAATAAGTACCAGATACAAGCAGGGGTGTGGTCGTTGGAAGAGATATGGTAGGTCAATATTACGTTATTTCATTTTGTGTGCGGATTACTAATAAAATGAAATAGTGCGCTATATACCCTGTCCCTTATTTTCCGTTGTCCTAGAATTTCTGGGCCCACTCTCTGCAAGAGAGTGGGTATATACTGGCCAGCCTCTCTTACATAAGCCAGCCTCTGGTTGTGACATCCCCACCACACTCACCCACCCACCAATCCTAATGTCACACCATTTGGACCCACAGGGTACAAAACGACTGCGCCACATGTGGCGGGGAAGTGGATGTGGGCTGACATCTAGGTTGAGCGTCTGTCATGAGAGACTACGGTCCTCGAGCGTTACATACAACCTCCGAAGCCGCTGGCACCCTCGAGGCCAACCTCACCCAAGTTCTGCGACTGCAACGCCAAAACCGTCGCGCTGCTCAAGCTGCTGTACGTCGACACCCTCTATACCTCTTTGTCTTCTCGACCCAGCAAGCAGAGAGAGAGACCTGAATGATGTGCAAAATGTCAACGTTTCCTATTACCTGATACGTGGAACAATATCCGCGAATGAAGTCCATTATTGCTTTTCATCTGACAACTGGTCCTCTCTCTATTCAAAATCTGTTGCCCTCCCCGAGTCATGAAACACCTTGATGAGCAATGTCTTTGCTAACCACAAGCCTGCTGTCTGATTTACTCGCAATTTCATGCCAACCGCGCGCGCGCTGCTCAAGCTGCTGTACGTCGACACCCTCAGTTCTATACCTCTTGTCTTCTCGACCCAGCAAGCAGAGAGAGAGAGAGACCTGAATGATGTGCAAAATGTCAACGTTTCCTATTACCTGATACGTGGAACAACAATATCCGCGAATGAAGTCCATTATTAGCTCTAGAATTTCTGACAAACTGGTCCTCTCTCTATTCACAACCCTGTTGCCCCTCCCGAGCCATGAAACAACCTTGATGAGCAATGTCTTTGCTAACCACAAGCCTGTCTGCCTACTCGTGTGGGCTAGAACGCCTTCATACCCCTTGGCCCAGGTGGCTTCATCAACAGGGCTGAAAGGCCCTCTCTCTACAAGGCTGTACGGTCCCTGACGGCTGATCCCGAAACTCGACGATAAAACCATTGTCCACGACACTTACTGCGGTAGGTTGATGACGAAGTGCCTGACTTCCCGTCTCCTCATCATTGGACTGCCGAGAAAGAATGGCGCTGTCTGGTGTCGGGCTTTGTCTGCAAGTTGTTAGGTATCAATCTTGGATGGCTGACAATAGGTTTGTGTAACTATAAGTCTTAGGCCAGGGAGACAGCAGAGATCGTTGACTCGGTTGATTGTAATGTTGAATATGGTTGAAATGCTGGTAAGAGCAGTCGACCACTTGACCGTGTAAAGGCAAATAGACCTAGACTGCAGTATGGAACGAAGATTTGAGGTTTCTAGATGGCTTCTGGACCTCTGTCAGAGCTAGGTGAAACGACAATAAGTGGAAAAAAGGACTTGGATAAGGATTGCATTTAGGGCATTTGGATACCGATAATCCCCATGGCTAGATGTAGTAAACATACCTACCTCTCTACGCAATTGCTCGTCTACGACTGTCGATCCCCCTGCATATTATCAAGTGCTGGTATTTCCATCCTACAGTCCTACTAGCCTCCTAGCATAGCATAGCCGCTCGTTATACCCGGAGCAAATTGCAGAACCGGTTGTATAAACACCAAAAAGACCCGCATCGGCTCGCCCAGCTCACCTCCTCCCCTCGAGCAAAACAAAAACGAACCCTGGACCACGCGTGTTGTTCTTCTGTCTTCCCCTTCCTGCGCTGCATGCTTCAGATCCTACACCCTGGGCCTGCCACTCTATCCACCGCAACGACAAAGGGAAAAACAAGTTTTTAGTGAGTGAAGCGATATATGAAAACCGAGAAATGAAAAAGGACGGGAAAGGATTATGTTGTTGTTGTATTGTGAAACCCTAGGCGTACCGAGGCAGCCTTCGCGATGACAGAAAATGGACCGGTGTTCGTGCACTAGAAGAAGATATAGGCCAGCAGGAAGCTAACCAAGCAGAGGACCGCCGCGATCTGGACTGGCACTCCCTCCGTGCCTTGCCTTGCTGATTGCGCGAGGTCCTGGGCGGTTGCCTGTACGTTCGACGCCTGCTCGCCCACCGCGTCAGCCACAGCCGCCTTCCTCTGTCTCAGGCCGCTGGAGGCGTCATTCTGGAGAGATGCGATGGTCGCCTGGGCCTTGGCCAACTGTTCCTTCAACTGCTCGTACGTCTCGGAAGCCGTATTCTGTACTGTCGATGCGGCGGCCGCAACAGTCGACTGGAAGTTCTCGGCGAGGTCAGGCTCTTGCTTGATCTCGCGGGTGTCGGCCGTCGAAGATCGGGTCTCGCTGGGGGATGTGAAAGGAGCGGGGGTCTCCTCAACCTGCGCATGTGATTGTTAGTTTTTTTTGAACGTCCGTTGCCAGGGGTAGGCGAAAGGTAAACGTACCCGGTTCGAGGTCGAGGGGCGGATAGGCGTGGCAGCCACGGGGGAGGTGGTCTCCTCTCCAAAGGCTGGAAGCCAGAGAACGCGAATCTTCTTCTCCTGAATCTGGGACTTGTCGACACCATCCCACTGTGACGTATTTGTCAGCACTCGTTCATCCTCCTCTGTTTGAGGTATACCCACAATCTGAGCAACGTTGGTGAACTCCTTGTCACCGGTGATGGTAACGGACTGAACGAGGAACTTGTCGCGGCATCGGGCGTCCGAAGGAGGCTCCTGCTTCATGGCCTGGAGGAGGACTGAAAGGGAAGTTAGTCACGAGACCGTAGGTTGGACATGATGTTGAGAGTTCGAGGACTGACCGGAAACCTCGACATCGTGACCGGGCTCAATGCGACCCGAGTTGGGGCGGACGCAGTATCTGAAGAGGGTGTTGGTAAGTGTCTGTATCTTTGGACTGGTGATTCGTTTGCGCTACGGCGCATTGCCGAGGAAGGAACGTACTGCTTGGGGGCGGTGGTTTTGACCTGTACGAGGGCAAGTTAGCACATGTGTCGAGCGACCCTCAAACCACGACAAACGCGTGTCTATTTCCACATACCTTGAAGGCAACCGGAGAGGTGTTGGGGTTCCTGATCCTAAGGATCTGCGAAACCTCCACAGTAAAGGGCCCTAATTTCTTGTCAGACGATGGGGGATCCTAGAGAATCTGGGCCGGTGGTGCTGTTCGCGACGGGACGTACTGCGGAAACCAAGCTCGGAGGGATCGATTTCGACGGACATGTTGGCGATCGGTTGGAGTCTGGTGGTTTGGTGGTTTTGGGAAATTCTAAAGCGACTTGGGTTTCGCGATGGGAAGACGGGAAATGTTGCCGGGGGATTATTGGCCGTCCCTAGTATGCTCGGTGGGGGGAAATAAAGGGATGGGCGATGGAGTTAAACGTATTAGATAAGTTTGCGAAATATGCCAGACAAGGGCAATGCGATTCTGCTGGTTTATCGGGCGCAAACAGCGAGACCTCGGTGTTCAGTTGTCGTCGTCAAAGGAGAATGTTAGGTACGTAGTGAAAATGTGTTAGGTAGCAGCCCAGAGGTAGGATTGATGTTGTGAGGTGTGGTAGGTAAGGTGTTGCTTCCAAACAAGAAGCTGGAACCTGATAATTAAGACGAAGACGAGAGGCTGCCCTGCCGCCAGAGATGATGTGTTACGACATTCAACAGTGACGGCGGTTCGACGCGTGCTGGCCCGGGGACAGACCACCCTGGACAGAAGCCAGCAGCAGCCGAGCCTGTTTCCAGCTGGAGTCGCTGTCAACTTCAGGAGGGCGCCAGGCGATTGGAAAGATGCCAAGAAGCCAAGACCCAACCGAGGCAAGATCATGGGTCCGTGCTGATCTCATACTGGACCCCAACCCCAGAACCTCAGAATCTTCAAAAGCTCCGGCTGGGAGCTCTTTCCCAAGCCGAATTCCATGTTCGCTGTCCGGGCCTGAGTTGTCGCGTGGGGTCCACGTATCTCCACTGAAATTAAGGGTCAGAGTCGGAGAAACAGGTGTTGCCGACTGTCATTTGGCTGCAATTTGGGCAAATGTCAGTTTGTCACTGGTCATTTCAGCTGCCAGCGCTAGCATCACTGTCACAGAGCAACGGACAAGGGTTGTGTTGAATGACGTGCCCCGGGCAGCCTGGCCATATCGCGAACCGTTCACTTCATTGACGACGACGACAACACTGAGGTGGACAGTCTGAACTTTGTTGAAAGAACAAGACGATATCCTAAAGTTGAGCTTACAATCAAGATCAAAGCTTTCGTTTTGAATCTTGTCCATCTTGCCAGTTTTGCAAACCCCGCCGCCACGTCTTAGTACAGGGAACCACTACCGTCTGCTTCTATCCGAACTGTTGACAGCTTCGCATCTTTAATTGAACCCCTCCTTACATCTGCATAACTTCCTTCCAAGTTGCCACTATTTTATTCCCAGCAACAATCTACGATAACAATCAGGGCCAGTCCTGTCCACTGCATTTTCAAATACCTAATCTTTATTAGCGGCCACATCTGTTTCACCAGCCAAATCAAGAATCATCACAATGGGCCAAACAGATCTCGAGGTTCTGATCGACATGGGCTTCGAGCGCGCCCGCGCCGAGCTCGCCGTCAAAAAGTCTGGTGGCTGTCAGTCCTTCCGAATGCCTACCCCTGTGACGCGCGAATATGATATTAACAATTAGTAGTGCAAGGAGCCCTCAACTGGCTTGAGGAGAACCAGGACAAGTCCTTGGAGGAGCTGCAGGCCGGCGCTGCCTCGACCGCGAAAGCCGACGACGACGAAGAGGATGACGGCTCCCCCATTCCCGAGGGTGCCAAGTCCCTTGTTTGCAACGACTGCGGCAAGAGGTTCAAGAACGGAGATCTTGCCGCCTTCCACGCTTCCAAGACGTCAGTCTCTCACCATTCTGTCCCTGTTTGTGGCACCAAGCTAACTCTACCACAGTCAGCACACAGACTTCTCCGAATCTACCGAAGAGATCGCTCCTCTAACGGAGGAGGAGAAGAAGCAGAGACTGGAGGAGCTCCGCCAAAAGCTCGTTGAGAAGAGGGAGAGGCAGGCACTCGTTGACAAGGAGGAGCAGAAGCGCAATGAGGTACGGTCAGACCGTCCCCAGATCGCATTACAAACGTGCTAACAACACCCATAGCAAATCAAGCGCAAGGCTACCAAGGAAACACAAGACCTGAAGGAGGAGCTCGCTCGTAAAGAGCAAATGAAGGAGGCTGCTCGCAAGCGTCAAGAGAAGCTCGACGACCTCGAGGCCAAGAGACGCATCAAGGCCAAGATCGAAGAAGACAAGGCCGAGAGGAAGCGCAAGGAGGAGCAAGCGAAGGCGCTTCGCGAGGGTAGAGCTCCGGCCGCCCCTTCACCCGCCCCTGCTGCCGCTGCGCCGGCTGCTTCGAAGCCGGCTGCCTCCCACAATGAGGCTCGTCTGAGGTTGCAGACGGCCAAGGGAAATGTTATGAAGACATTGGCTGCGGATGCCACGCTGTTTGAGCTTGCTCAACAGTTGGAGTCGGAGAATGGAGTCCCCGTTGCGAGCTTCTCTACGACGTTCCCCAGGAAGACGTGGCAAGCTGGAGTAGACTTTGGCCAGACGCTGAAGGAGGCTGGGTTGGTTCCCAGTGCGGTGCTCATCGTCAATTAGGGTGGACGCAGGGCCAATCTCTTACTTGGTGCTTGGAAGTAACTTGGGGTCGAGGGAATGGTCATGGTATGAACTCAAGCGGAGTTGAAACGCCAGAGCTGGAAAAAAAAAAAAGACGGATACGTCTAGAAGCGTTGCAAGTTGCCGATGATACTTTACGAATGATGAAAAAAGGAGTCAAAGTGCAAGTCAACATTCTTCTGTGTAATTATTGTTCGAACTGTGATATCTGGAGATGTCGTTCGTAGGTACTTTACGGCCACATTATTAAACCCACGCTACGCTAGACTCCACCATCTCCGATTTACCCCATACTCCTTCCGCGGCAGTTCGACTAGCAACCAAAGTAAACAAAAGCCAATCTCTTCGGCTTCGTTGGGAAGTAACATTTAGCTCGGATATAATCCCGTATAGTAACCCCTCCTTTTTCGCACCGCAATTCTTAGGCCGTGTTTGTTCTCGTACGGTTTTCGTACAACGCTTGAAATAACTCATCTTACTCAACCCAACTCGATTCAACTCCACCCAAATCAACTCAAATCAACTCAATTCGAGACCCCCAAGGCGAGTTAAAAGTCAATACGAGGGTTCCGAGTTGAGTTTGGCGAGTTGGCCACCTTCTTGAATATAAAACCGGTCGTATAAGGCCCTTTAAACGAAAACCGTACCAGAACAAACGCAGTCTTATCCCGAACGTACCCGTTCCGTTTTCCAGTGTACATTTCTATAAGCCCGAACCACAATCCATCGCACCATACCTACCTCCATCTCACCCCATCCATGGCTTCCCGATCTCGCACCCTCCAGTTAGGACAAGCTCTCCACAGCAGCTACTACAACCGCGGCGCCTGCCTCATTAGCCGACCATTCTTCTTCTCCTCCACTCTGACCTTCTTCAACCCTACAACTACCATCACGAACCCCGCATCACCCCGCATCTCCAACAACTTCTTCAGTCAGAGACATATCAGAACAATGGCTACCTCTACCGCCGGAAAGAAGATTGAGTGGCTCGTTGTCGTGCCCGACTTTGAGGGTGTCGGGGAGAAGAGGCTGGAGGTTCGCCCGTGAGTTGCACCACCTTCATCAGGTAAAATGTGTGAGCATGGTAGAGCTAACCAGGTGAATAGTGACCACTTCGCCGGTCTCGGCAAGAACGTCGACAATGGTGTTTTCCAGATGGGCGGTATGTCTTTCTTCTTGACTTCGAATTACTCTGTGAAATCCTCATAGCTTGCAAACCGTCGTTTCGCTTGTTCTCCAGAGTATCAACCTCACTGCATAATTTGATCCAGCAAGCATACAACATAGCCCAATAACATCACTTATCTTCTCACCCAACACATCCCTCAACTGCCCATCCCCCCAAACCCACACATATCACACGGTCACTAACACCACCCCAGGCGCCGTTCTCTCCGAGCCCCCCACCTCCGACGACCCCAAGACCTTCAAGTTCGCCGGCAGCACCATCGTCCTGCTCGCCGAGAGCCGGGAGGAAGTGATCAAGATCCTCAAGGAGGACGTTTATGCCCAGAAGGGTGTTTGGGATGTTGACAACGTAGGTTCTACCCTATGTCCTCTTCCCTTTTCCATTTCCTGTTGGCTTGGAGATGGTACCTAGCCCCAAGTAGTCTTGGACAATGGTGGATGAAGGTTTGAGTTTGGAGTGGATGCTAATGCGGGCTGTGATGATATAGGCTCAGATGTGGCCCTTCAAGTGCGCCTTCCGCTTCCCTGTTCCTGGTCAGCAGTACCAGCAGAAGCAGTAGATATGGAAGGGCTTATAAGAATCAAGTAAAGATTATCAGTACATAACACTCAATTTTAATGGTACTCGATATCACTCTTTGTCTTCAAGTGTTCAAGTGCTCGGACAAACTCGGATGAGGTGAGTTACAATCATCGCTGAATACATCTCTCAGAATGTCCACAACGCAGGACAGATCCACACCATGAACATTGCGATGAGGAGCAACATAGACTGGAGGTATATAAACTCGACATAGTAGTCAAAGCTCTGAGACGCACTAGAATCGTCGACCATGGAAAGTCGGGATCATTACCGCAAGTCAGAAAGTTACCGGCGAGGCACAGAGTAGAAGCAACACTCAATAAGGTATGTTTCGCTGTCATAACTACCTCTAAATGTAAACCCAAAACCACTTCAGAGCTGAATAATACCCTCCCAGTCTCCCTCTTTCCATTCCATTCCCCTATATCGATCATATCAGATCATGTCAGATCACCTCCCTCGTTCCTTCTCCATTTCCATCTTTCCGTTCTCCCACTCCTCTACACTCCCTGCCCCGTGATCCACATGAAATCCACCTCAGACCCGTACCATAGTCCGCCACAGAGCTGCCCTTTTACTGTGCCCGGGCGCTGCGTTCGGTCGTGGTCGTGGTCGTGGTCGTGGTGTTCCTGAGGTTGGGACTGCTCGGCCTGTTGCTGCTGTTGGACCGTTGGTGCTGTTGGTGCTGTTGGTACTGTTTCTGGCGCTGGCGTGATTGCTGATGATGACGGCAATGCTGATGATGGTATCGTTGCTGTTGCTGCCTCTTCCGACTCCTGATTTTGATGGTGCCCGGCTGCCCTAGCACGCCAGACCTCTCGCATCTCGGCGAAGAGACGGCCACGGAAGCTCCATAGCCTTCCCATAGTCATAGTATCTGACGACGTTGCTTTCAACGATAACCGTATTATATCTGCTGCTCCTATTGCCTCAACCGACTCCGGAAGTTGATGGTGCCCGGCTGCCCTAGCACGACAGACATCTTGTAGCTCCGCAAACAGGTCGGCGCGGAGCCTGGCCATATCCGGAATACTTGTCCAGGCCCATCGTTGGATGTAGACCCTGTCGGCGAGATCGAACCTGGCTTCCCAGAGGAGAAACTCAAAGTCGGAGACATCGTCATCATCATCTTCTGAGCCATCATGGAAGGAAAATTCATCATCCTTCTCAGTCTCTTCTTCTTCATCCCCTTCCTCGTCCTCCTCTTCCTCGTCCTCTTCTTCCTCGTCATCCTCGTCTTCCTCTTCATCCTCGTCTTCCTCTTCTTTCTCGACGTCCTCCTCTTCCTCGTCCTCCTCTTCCTCGTCCTCTTCTTCCTCGTCCTCTTCTTCCTCGTCATCCTCTTCTTCTTCGAGGTCCTCCTCTCCTTCCTCGAGGTCCTCTTCCTCCTCGAGGTCCACTTCTTGAAGTCCTCTCCTTCGAAGTTCCCACAAGTCACCATCTTCCACGAAATCATCTTCCTCCTCTTCTTCCTCATCATCCTCCTCATACCTCCCCTCCAGCTCCCGCTTCTGCCTCTTCAAATCCTCCCAGTACCCTGCCCCAAGCGCCCATCCCAAGTTTTCCGGCTCCTCATATATCCTAGTGGCTACATCAAACCACCTGCCTCCTCTCTCCCTCACCCTTGCAAGAGCGTCAGCGTCCATTTTTACTTTCATCTCATATTCGAGGAGACGTTGGTGCGGCGGCCCCGCACAGAAGACATTATCCGGTCTCTTCAGGTCGAGGAGGATTGGGTCGAGCTCCTGAAGGAGTTTTTTGTATTCGCGAAGAACCTCTATCGCCTCGATTCCCTTGAAGTCGCAGGATAGAGTGGCCTCGGTAAACCACCTCTCGCCTCTCTCCCTCACCCTTCCAAGAGCGTCAGCGTTTATTGCGATTTTCAAAATCTCATAGTTGAAGAGACGTTGGCATAGGGGTGCAGAAACGTTGTCATCAGGCCTCTTGAGGTCAGAGAGGATTGGGTCGAGTTCCTGAAGGAGTTTTTTGTATTCGCAAAGAATTTCTGTCGCGGTCCATGTTGTAGGGGCCGTGGGAGCGGGGGCTGGTCCTTGCGAGGAACGAGAGGAAGGCATGGAAGTGTTGAAGAACGACATCTTGACGATAGTTGACTGGCTGGAATATTATAATTTGGCCGATTGAACGGATGATGGAGGTTGGAACAGATTCTCTGAGACGGTAACGGATCAACGTATGTAGACAGTGGCCGTGGGTGTGTGGACCGTCGATGTAGAGGTCGTAGGTAGGTAGATCGGAGGTGTACAGACTATGCGAGTATATATCGTGGGTGTATAGATCGCGTGTGTATAGATCGTGTGTGTAGAGAACGTAGGCGTGTAGACCCTGGGTATGGACCGGGGGGTAATAGATCTCGTGTGTGTAGAGAACGTAGGCGTGTAGACCCTAGGTATGGACCGCGGGGGTATAGACCGTAAGAGTGTAGACCGTAGAGTGTAGACCGTAGTGTAGACTGTAGAGTGTAGACCGTAGAGTGGTCAGACAGATGGTATGAAGAACGATGGTCTAGAAGACGGAAAATGTTTCTCCGAGAGAGAGAAAAGACAGTCGGATGGGCAAGTATAAGTATCTGAAAGATTCCGGATTCAGGAAGAGCGGTTTATGGATCAACTTATGTGGACAATGACCATGGGAGTGTAGAACCAAGTGGTTAGACGGATGATGAGGAAGAAGGAGGAAATTTCTTGGGAAGAAAAAAATGGATGGACGAGTATAAATAACAGATTTCCAGTCCAGGAAGAGAGATTATTGTGTACGGATCATGTCCGACATATCAGCATCGCATGTCCGCAGCAAGGACTCCGAGTCCTGCGTAGATAAAATATCATTATATGATGCTGTACTGCACTCATCAAGATTCTCAAGTCCGATGGCAGCAGGGCAGAAAACACCACACGTATCGCCCCCCTCACCACATCTAGCCATGCCCGTCGAAGCCTCTGCCAGCCCCAAAAGCTGCTGAGCTCGGCGAATCCGCATAATCTCGACATCGGACATGCAACATCGTAGAGCTAGCTGTTGCATCGGATTTCTGGACCGGCCTGTCCCATCCGGATGCGAGGCAGCTCTCAACTACCGAAATATGCACGATTAAGACCGGACAGTCAATTTTCTGGGTTACATATATGTGACTCTTCAAGGGGCGAGTATGCAACGCACGGTTTTTTGTTGTTGGAGCCGGAGCTCGGTCGGCTAGGTTTTAACAGAGACAGTCGAGACACATTCGAAGAAGTATTTCATTGGACCGGCAGCATGGTACACTACTAACGACATTTTTTTGACTCTACGGCTTCTAAGGTAGATGCAAAGACAAGCCCATATCTTCGGACTTGTAGTGGTCGGCCATAATGGTGGCAAGATGGTCTCGTGTTTGGGGACCACTGTAAAATTGTTAGTGTTTTGTTTTCCAGTGATCGAAGTTCTGGATTCAGGGCTTACAGGTTTGTTAGGTATACGTCGACGTATTGAGGTGGCAGGTACTCGGCCACGATGTTCTCTACCTCGAGGGCATCCACCGCCTCACCGTCGGCGTAGTCGACAAACGCCGAGGAATCTCCCAGCTCGAACTCGGTCACGTCGTCCGACGGGTCTACGGGGCAGAACTTGTAAACACCGCTTAGAACGATAACGGGCTTGGAGTACTCCCGCGCCGCTCTAGCAGCGACGCTGCACTCGCTCTCTGTGGAAACACCGCCGTTCGCATATACGGCCTTAGCGCCGATGACAACCTTGTTTACCCTCGGCATGTAGGCCATCAGGCCGTTGCTAGCCAGGTTGATGGTGTTGACCCCGAGACCGTTGAGCTTCTTCCGCAAGGCAGCGTGGGGCACCTCGCCGGGTTTTTGACGCTCAGCGCTGGCGAGGAAAACGGTAAACCTCCTCTTTGCTGCGGCCTTGAGGAGAAACCGCTCGACTGTTGGGGAGGGGAGGTAGGCGAGCACGTAGTCGCCGGGGTGAATCTGGATGTCCGCGAAGCCCGCAATCTGGTCGTCCGCCTGGCTGATCTCGTCCATAATCTCTTCGATGCCATCGATAACTTCGGACCGTAGGGCATGCATGTTGGCAGATGCGCCCTGTGACATGGGGGTGGATGCGCCGGTGACTGGTGATTGGACAGTCTCTGAGACGCAGAGAAGGTTGAACATCGACTTCGACATGGGGAGAGTCGCGGCGCGGAGAGGCGTGGGGCCTGGCCTCGAGGGCATGGTGGGCGTCGCGGGAAGCTGGGAAAGGTCGGATACGGAGTCGCCCATCTCGTCGGCGTTTCTGTCCTCGGAAGCCTCATCACGAATGAGACCCATTACTCGGCGGACGACATTGCCGATGACTAGCTCGGTAGGGGCAGCTTGGGCGAGTCTGAGGCCAGTGTTGGAGACCTTTGCGAGCAGCTGGTCGACGTTCTGCCACTTAGACTTGGCGACGACCTGGAGCAGCATATGGGCTGTGGCATTGGCGATATCATCACCCTTGACTTGGCGACGTTTTAGGAGGCTGCCCGATCATGTTAGGATCTGACATGTACACAATGCAAGATATTGATATAAAAGGCGTACTAGACGAGAGCCTCGATCGAAGCTTCCAAGGGCTGGGTGTTGAGAGACTTGAGGAGCTTGCCCAACGTGGGGGCATAGCTTATTTGCGACGGCGCCATCGTGAGCTGTGTATCTGTATGCGACTGAGATATGGACTCAGATATTGTGGATGTAATGTCGAAGTGAGAATGCGACTATTCCCTGCTCGAGGTGTGGTCTTTACGAATGATACTGGGCGGATTTCTATAAACTTGATATTGGCGGGGAATGACAAGGCTGCTGGTCGCAAAAAAGTCTCCAACAATAGCTTCCAGAACGGGACCAAAATCGCTTGGGATTGTGGACTTTTGCCAGTGAATTGTCAAGGTGAGTCAATGGATCGCAGTCACTGTGCTTTGAGGTATCACAAGCTCCGTCTAGAAATTTAGTGGGGCAGGCAAGCAACCTTCCAAGCAGCACAAAGCACTTGCAGGTTTGCGGCAGGCTAGAAGCAGGCCCCACTCAAATTCAAGGCTGCTAATCCCTGTCGGACAAACTGGAGAACCCCACCGAGAAAAAGGTGGACGCCAAGCAATTTGATGTCCAGACATTTCTTATCGCACGCTTATCGAAAATTTGTCCCTCTTATCGGACCCAATTCCAGGCACTTAGCCTGCATTATCGGCGCCCGGCGGAACGGCTTTACAATTGGCCTACAAATTTTTGGTCGCGCCGCTCTGCTCTGATTGACTGGGTCACTGATGGACCCAGTAAAATCTGCGTTGAAAGAATCCGTTCGCGATCAACCCCATCACGATACCAATACCTTGACGCCCCAACCCAGTAACTTTTTTTCTTTACTGCAGTGGTTGTTTGTAACAATATTCCCAATTCTTAATTCCTGTTTGATACCCCCTCCCTCAATCACCAACCAATACACAACCAACCAAACCAACACACATATAATCCGACAAGATGGGTTCCACCGATAAGATCAAGGAGAAGAAGGACAAGTCCGAGAAGAAGGACAAGAAGGAGAAGAAGATGAGCGAGGAGGCCGGCGTCAAGAAGGAGAAGAAGGACAAGAAGGAGAAGAAGGAGAAGACCGAGAAGCTCGCCAAGGCCGTCGAAGCCCACCTCGAGAAGGAGGGTTCCGTCGACCCTGAGGATGTTGTCAAGACCGCCGAGGAGCTTGTTCCTTTCGCTCTTCCCCTCGCCGACGACAAGACCCACAAGAAGATTTACAAGCTCATCAAGAAGGGTATGTCTTTCTCTCTCCATCCCCCTTCACTACTCTTCCAAGCGCAATCGCAATTGCAATTTACAGTCCCAAGTCAAAGAAGACCAATCACTAACCCATCACTTCCCTTCCAGGCGCTAAGCTCAAGTCCATCCACCGCGGCGTAAAAGAGTGCGAGAAGGCCATCAAGAAGTGCCCCCTCCGGACCGCCGCCTCCCCTCCCGCCGACGCTCCCGGCCTCGTCATCATCGCCGGCGACATCTCGCCCATGGACGTGATCATGCACTTCCCCATCCTGTGCGAGGAGCACGGCGTCCCCTACTTGTACATCCGCTCGCGCGCCGACTTGGGCGTGGCCGCCTGCACCAAGCGCGCCACCTCGGTGGTGATGCTCAAGCCCGAGGGCAAGAAGTCCTCCGGCAAGGAGTCTTCCAAGAAGGAGGAGGGAGACGACAAGAAGGTCGACCCCGCCGAGTACCTCGAGGCCTACAAGGAGCTGGTCAAGACGGCGCAAAAACAGTGGAATGTTCAGGTCGAGCCCTGGGTTAAGGGTACTCACCAGCTTCAGGTTGAGGCGAGGCTCAAGGGCACTGCCTAAATTGGCGGGAGCAACAAAGCGAAAAAAATGAAAGACTGCAACGACACGATGGCGACGGCGGGGCATGAGAGCATGGCACTACTACTGGTGTCGGTGTGATTGTGCGTCTACTAGTCTCAGAGTGTTCGTGTGCGTATGTGCTTTTTGCTCAGACAACCGGACCGTCTTTTTGTTGAGAGGAATCAGGCAACCTAGATCTCCTTCCTTGGAGGCTTGGGAACCTGTGGAAGGAACGAAGACTACTTCTTTCCATGGACCTGCGACTGGCTTGAGGACCACTGCGGAAGGAGAGGCAAGTTGACGCTCTAATCACATCTCTGTCAACTCATGTTCTCCGTCTTCACCCCAAGACCAGCCTCTGTCCCATCTTCAGGTCCTTTCCACGCATTTTTTCACCACGCAAAAGGCGGTCGGATACCGATCATCATCACCTCCGCATTGGTCACCATCCGGGCAACTCGGCTGCGCTGGGCTTTTATCTAAGCTATAGATAGAGAGCATTCATGGGTCTCGTCTTCACAGGTTGACAGTTTTGGTCTATCCTGGTTTCGGTTATGGATTTTTGGCGCTGGCTACTTGCTGTCATTAAAATGGAAGGCGTTGTGGGGTAAACACTTGTATTTTGTACGGTATATATGAGAAAGGAATACCATGTTCATCAGTTCTCATCTTTGCTCTTCTTTGTGTCCAACCGTCGTTGGGTCGAATGCCCGTGGGTTGTACCTCTATATCACGATACACAACACAACATTGACATGGCCATCTACAAACGCAACACTTGTATCAGACGCAAGGCAACTCCAGTCACGAGCAAACAACAAGCACACGGAACCAAATAGTGAGGTATCACCAGCGTCTTCCATTCATCTTAGGAATGCTGATATGCTAATAGCTTGATACAAGTACAGAGGGTACTGAGAAAAAAAGAAAAGCCCAGGAACGCGCTCACACTCCAAATTGTAGGTGCGATACTAAGTTCCCATTATCATTAACTTCATTAAACCATCCCAGAGTTCTTCTTACTCAAAAGAACCCTTTACTCGGCACGCCAGCTCGTCCGGCCGAGGTTAGGGGAGCCGGAGGTAGCGGAGGAGCTAAAGTTTCAATGTTAGCTATGCTGAACTGGAAAAGTGCCACATACTATAGTAAGCAAAGGGGAAGTTACTGAGGTTACCCACTACTCAAAAGGGTTGGTGCGCGTTCCCCACCAGGTAAGGAAGACGGAAAGGCCGACAGTCTCAAACAGCTTAGCAAGGATGTTGATGCCGACAGTCTCGAAGGCGCGCTTCTCGACGAACAGCTCAGAGATGAAACCGGGAGCAGAGGTGGCAGCGAAGATGAGACCGCCGAGGTAGGCGGCGCCGCGGTAGCTGAGGGTGCCGGTGGCGTTGATGAGGGCGCCGATACCGTACGACTGCAGGGCAGAGCCAACCAGGGACGAACCCCAGGCCATCACGGCGGAGCTGGCCTCGCGCGACTTGACGAACTCCTCCTTGGTGTTGGAGATCTTGGCGCGCTGGTAGGCCTGGCCGAAGAGGGGGGTCATGATGGCCAGCTCGGTGGTGTGGTTGAAGATGGTGCCGAGGGCGATGGCCGAGGGCTTGACGGGGGGGAGATCTGTGGACAATGGGTTAGTATCATGGTGGATTGATGCTTGTTGATGGTGGTGATGCTTGTGCGTCGCGTTGCGGTGGTGGTTCATCTTCGGTTCATCCCAATTCGCAATGTTTGTGCCGTGTCGGGCGTTGTTTGACGTGCATCCCGTGGTCCGCCCCGCTCGAGTCCCCTACGTCATAGGCTGCCGCGCGCGGTTTCTCATAGCAACCGCAAACCCAAGACGCGATGCTTCTGAGCAGAGTTGGTGTCGAGAATAGCGAGAAATGAGGGCGAACCCGAGATGCTAGTCATTTTGTCGAGATATTCGATTGCGTCGTTGTTGTCGTTTGAGATGATGCCCGAAGAGTGAACCACCTGATGCAAGGTGAGATTGACAGGAAGAGAAGAGGGGCTACTAACAGTGAAGAGACATGATGGCGGTTGGTATTGTGTAAAGGTGAAGTAGTTGTTCGTTTGGGTATCGTCGTCGTTATTCTCGTTTGGAGAAGTCGTTGTTGTTCAGTTGATTGTATTGGAGAAGCAAGCAAAAGTGAGATGGAGGGGGGAGGACGTGGTGGTTATAAAGTACTAGTGAGGACGGGAAGGAATGGATCTGGGCAAGGCCTGCTGCCAGGGCGAGATCATTTCTTTGTGCGTCACGATGTCACGATTCCAACCAAGCAAGCATCCATGAGCCCAGCCCAGCAGGCCAGTCAACCAGGCAACGAACAGCGACCAAGGAGCAAGAACGGATCGAAAGAGACCTGACAATCACGATGGAACCTCCCGAGTGTCTCCTCTCTTCCTCTTCCAGCGACATTCTCGGACTCTAATTGGCCATCTTTCAAACTTTCACTGTACAATTGCCTGGAAGGAAAGGCAATAACATCATGGCTCCGTCGAGCTTTCCTGCAAGATGATGTCACCACCTCTTCTGCCATTTGCGAAACCACGACTAGCGCTTTCCCCAATGCGGAATGGTCAATGCCCCACCTTTCATCGTAACATCCCATCCGCGGGCACCGTCTTGGACATCGATTCAACAAATCCACGATCTTCAGTCTGCTCTTGTTGATGGGTTGGTTGAGGGGTCAGTTGCCAGTCAGTCACGGTACCTCTATCAAAATGGTGAAACAAAGCGAAGGTAAGCAATTGCATGATTACAGCCGGTGGGAAGTCAAGATTCGTTTCCGATTTGATTGCTTTCCCTCTGCTACTGTGTGCCGAATTACCTTCCCGTTGAGCCGTTTCTGCCCCTCTCTCTGTTTACAATCCAATGCTGGTTTGTTTGTTAGCTCTGTACCCCGAGTAAGACACATACCAACCTATCCTGAACGCCGCAACGGTATTTTAAAATGTATAAATTATAGTCAAAAACAGATTATCAGTATCTGATTTGACATATTCATGCTAATTTTAAGCCCCTATTATCGAAGAAAACACATCAACTTATTATTGAAACGCCTGGACAAGTTGACCAGAGGTCTCGAGCTAACAAACAAACAAACCAATATCGGACTGTACTTACACGGTGCTTCCGTTAGTCCATGCAAATTCCTGTCTTCGGTGGTTATTCCCAAACCATCCGAAAGCTGAACTCTCCACCAAGGGCACCATGGCCATGGCCTTCCTGGAATTGCGGAATTGTACGTTTCTGACGCTTGGAAGTGGATTCAAACTCGTGAGCTTGGGATCGAAGCAAGCTGAAGTTGAGGCAGTGCAGTTACTCGTTTAACTTCCAAGTTTGAACCTTAGTTAACATCGTGATCGGGTTTTAGCCTGGAAGCAATGGATGGTTTACTACCCCTCTTGAAGTCCATGGAAAAAAGTTCCCACAGTGACGTTTGTCCCCCCAGGGGCATCCAGTTGGGATAGGCAAGGTACCTTAGCAGTGCTTAGATACTAAGACTATGTTCCTGAATGTTGACCAGGGGGGTCCAACGCCCTGTCGTTTTGTCGGCCGCCGCCGGACTGCCAGGAATAGCATCGTTACCAGCCACGATATGATGAGCTTGGTCCTCTTGGTCCTCGAGGCCCCTGGATCTGGAATTCCGGATCTAGGAAGTCAACAAAAACCCCCGAGTGGGACCGTCGAGTCCAGACTCTCGTCTTTCCGTCTTTCCCGTCTTCTTTTCCTCCTATGCAATCAGATTGTTGGGAATGCAGTCCGAAGGTGTTAGAACGCATCATGGTCAGTCAAAAGATCATCGACCGTTCATGCAAAGAACTCTTCGGGAACAGGCGGCGATCTTTGGAACGTGGACGAGTAGAAGGAAAGGGTCTCGCAAGTGCATACATACATATGTGGGTATTGAACAGGACGTTCTCCTTCCCACCTCCTTCCTATATGGACTTCAGTTACCGTTCCCTTCAAACTTCAGCTTAGTTTGCTGTAAGAGGGGCGGGCATCTGTAAGGCAGAGGATGTTATAGCTTCAGCAATGAGCTATCCACTGCGGTTTGTCCGGAAAAGACGGCCTGCGTTTATGTTCCAAAAGCCTTTTGTCCTGGGACGATGGCGAAGATAAAGACTTCCGGAGTTGGTTCGGGTTTTTTGGTGCTGGAGTCATGGGTCAGAGGTATCGTGTACTAGACTCAAAACTCCCCTTTCCTAGGACGAAGTTTAAGAGGCCGGCGATATGTAGAAGCTCTTACAGTGGTAAACATAAGACGGAAAAATCGGCCGTAATACTTCGCTGATCCTCATCTCTAATAGTCGTATAATAATACTGTCGATATGTAGTATATATCTTGCTTCATCCTCCTCTCTCTCTCTCTCTCTCTCTCTCTCTCTCCTTTCTTTACACTTATCTCCCACTTTCATACAGTTCGCAAAAGCAAAACAAGCAATAAATAAATCAAAAAAAATAAATCATCAAGCCGTATGCTGCCCATCCTCTCCGTCTCTCAAGGCCAACAGGGCTCTCACGTCCGACACGTACTGCAGACCTTCGAGGAACGGTATCAAGTACATCAGGTCGAGGTCAGTCGGGTCGCTGATCCAGCCTTGTATGGGTATTGCATTGTCTGTTTTTCGTTTTCTCTTGTCAGCATTTGTTCCCCCAGCAGTTGTACCCGGGGCATGGACAGAACAAAAACTCACCCTGATGAAACATATAACTCAACGGGCTATTATCCAATATCATCACCTTGCTCAGATCCGGCTCCACCGAGCTCAGATCCTTAATAAACGCCCCATGCCTAAACGTGCAATGCTGCCGATAATACCTGGCCGAGAAGTACTTGCGGTCGCTCTCCAGCCAGTCGATCACGGGATCCGCATACTCCTGCACCGACGCCGTGAACACCACCAGGTTGTACCACTTGCTGACGCGTCGCAAGAACTCGTCGCAATGGGGGCGCTTGTGCACGTAGTAGAGGATGGGGTGCTGCGGCCCGATGGTCTGTTGCCCGCCCACGCCCACATAAGTCGTGTTCAGTCGCACTTCGACCATGTGGCCCGAGGACATGCGGCCGCCTTTGGACATGGAGTGGATTAGGGTTTCGTCGAGGTCGAGGATGAGCGTCTTTTGGTGCTTGAGGTTGGCTGGGTCGACGGCGCTGATCTTGTATGAGGGCTGGCGCTTGGGAATTAGAGGGCGTGGAGGGGCCGGCGTCTTGGGGTACTTGGTCAGCGCACCGACGGGTGAGGTGGGAGACTTGAGCTGGGCCGAGATGTCGTTTCCGGGGACACTGAGGTTTTGCTGGCCTGAGCCGCCATTGCCGTCGCTATTAGTGGTAGATCGGCCGGAGGCGGAGGAGCGGTCCTTTCGCTGTTTGCGCTGTCGTAGGGAATCGGCGTCCGAGTGAAGCTTGATTCTTATGGAGCGTCGTGCCGGGGCGATTTCTTCAGAGTCTTGGGAGGATTTCGATTTGAGACGTCGCCCGCTGCTGTTACTACCCCTCCGACTTTCCACTTCCGATTCGGACTCGGAGGAGAGTCCTGACGACGAGGAGCCGCTAGAACGGCGGCGAGACTTTTGTGACTTGCGAAGGCTTCCTCCGCTACCTGTCCCGTCCAGGTTAGCGTCAGAGAGGGCAGCCGCCTCGTGGTAATCCATTGCCATTTCCTTCGCATTTCCTCCATATCGACCGAAGAGTTTCCGTAATTGTTTGGTAGGCGCAAAGTTGCCCTCGGCATCGTAAAGCAAAGCGATTAAGTAGAGGCCGGGCGCAGCGATCGTCATGAGCAGCCAGCGTATAGACTCGACAATGGCAAACGCGAAGCGCTTCGGGAGGGATGTCCACGTGGTCGGCGCCTTGGGCTGGCCTTGGGCTAGCAGAGGGGTCTTCTCGTCGGGGCCGTAGTCCTGTCCATTATATCCCCCTTGCGCAGAAGTCTCCTTGTCCTCCGGCTCTTCTGACAGTGTGTTGTTTTTGTTGGCTAGGCCCAACAGCTCTTCGTTGCTGCGCGACCCATGATTATCGCCCTCCTCCTTGCTAAGATGGTGGGCTAGACTGAGTGCGCTTATGGAGTTCGATCGAGACGGGGTTGGGCTGGACGTCGGTGATACTCGGGCCGAGATGATGTTTAGGGAGTTCATCTTGCCAGCGCGGGGAAAGCCATGAAGGACGCCAATGCGAACCGCGCCCAGTGGCAGTTGCAACGGTATGACGGCGACAGCGACGACGTGGGTTTATTCGAGCAAAGATCGATGCTGTAGGATGGTCAATTCCGCGCGGCCCCTAAAAGGAAAACCGTCGGGCGTGAGATTGAGGCTTGGGGTGGCCTGCAGGGTACGGAGGGGCGTTTGTTGCCCGGCCGAGGTTTGGTGTTGCGCAGCGACCGAAAGGTGGTCGGTTGCTCCGTTCGCTGTTGTGGATGGCGAGGATGGTTGGAGATGGGAATGGGACTGAAAGCCGCAAAAGAAGAGCGGGCGCTGGAGGAACGAACGGTTACGTGGATATGGCTTGTTCCCGTTAGGTTTGTATGATTTGTTGGCCGAGATCCGGTTGGGGAACTTTTTGGGGAAGATCGAGAAGCAGCGAGCTAGGGCCGGAGTCTGGAGACGGCAACGATGTTGGGGTCCAGAGGTCTGGAGACTGGAGACTCGGTCGGGGGAGTCGCGAAGAAGGGGCCAATGTCGTCAACCGCGGTGTAACTTTTTCTGTTGTTTCCAGAAACAATCGTTTACTCTTTCCAAACCCTTTCTTGGAGTTGTTTCCCCCTTCTCCTTGAAACACTGAAAGTGAAGAGGTGGAAGTTCAGTCAGGTCGCAAAAATGTTGCCTGGCTAACGAACGGCGCAGGTGGTGAGATGGGATGTCCGAGGCCCGCCCAGATTTGCTTTGTCTGGACTTGGTTGGCTATTCAATAATACGAACCGAACACCCTTTTTGGACAATCGATAGGGAACGGGGAGAAAAAAAAGAAAAGGGTGGTGACCGCCCAACCCCAGTCCCAAAGATCGATCTCACAGGCAAGACATGGAAGTCAACAACCCCGGTTCATAATAACTGCACGAAGCCCAGAAATGCAAGCACTGAACATCCCCGGGCTGAATTTACATGCGCCTTTATACCGGGGTGTCAGTCGGTGGTGGTGCTGATGGTGGTGAAGAACTCCTGATGGTTTCCCTTCTCCAATTATTGAGTGGCGCCCAGGGAGCACAAACAACGACTTCGCTCCATTCAGTCGCCAACTCAACGGGACGCTAGCCGTTTTAACGAACGGACGGGGATGGTAACGACTAACGGAGACAACGGCGGCGGCGGCGGCTCAGCGGTTGTTCACCAAAAAATAATGGGTTTTGGAAGTCTAGACGGGGGGTGCTCAACAAATGCCATTCCATCCACTGATTCCATTCACGTGTTCCTCCCGACTAACTGACTGACTGTGACAACGAGCGGGACGAGCGAGCGAGTGGGAAACCCGATCGAACCGCCTGGCCTGGCCGCCATCTCGATGGGCCATGGCCCGGGTATGGCGGGGTTCCACCTCCACAACTCACAGCGCTGCTGGGAGTGTCAACACAACAACCTAACCACTCAACATCGGACTTGACACAACATGGAACCTCCTTGGTTGGATTTCTTTTTGCCTAGGGGGAATACGTAGCGACTCCAATTGAATGAATTTGAAGCTTCTTTTTCTATCTGTAATTGCACGTTCTGTTTGTCGACAAGCATTTACATTTAAACCGGACAAATGACTGCGCAAAATTATCGACACAATTTCACATGCTCGTCTTTTCCCTCTCTACACTACCCATGCTCCATGTAACAGACCCGTCATAAATACTACTATAACCTCTTACCAACTCTCACAAATGGCGAGACTCTGTTATCGACGTGATAACCCAGTGCGACTGTAGTGAAAAGCACAAAACGCAAAACGCCGTCTGAAGTGTCGGAAAAGGGGCTTCGTTTTGCCGTTTACGTTTTGTTTAGTTTTACCCCTGAATGCTGCTTTGGCTTCGGTGTGAGACCCACCTTTTCTGATCACGTGAGAGTCAGAAAAGGGTGGTTATCTGGCCACAGATCTGAGAAGCGATCTCTCCCCTCTTTTCTTCTTTTCTAGTTAGGCCAATTCAAGTATTCAGTCTTTCTAGTATTTTATAGTAGACAATATTGTAGGATCGTAGTAAAGTCCTAGCCTTTACTGCCCATTTTCTTTTCAATCTACTTCAGTCTAGTCCAGTCTTTTCTAGTCTTTTCCAAGCGATCTCAGCAAAAAGCCTAGCGCAGCTAATTAGTCAATTAGTAGTAAGAAGAAGTCCGCGATTAGCAAATACTAAGCGACCAATTTACATACCTACAATATTAAGAGTTATTTCGTTCATTCCCTAATTATTCCCAGCCAAACTCTAACCCCCCCTAAACAGGGCCTTTTTCGCTAAATTTCATCCTATCTTTTTCTTCGGATAAAAGACCGGTAATTAAATACCGCCCCTACTAACTAATTTTCATCTAGTCTTTATTTGTACTATATAATCTTCTATTTCGGAGCTTTTATACTTTTTTTTAAGAGGGCACTTTTAAATTCGTTTCGGGAATTAGATTTCGGCTAGATAAATGTAAGTATTTCTATATTTGTGGATTTAGCGATTTCAACCAACCCGCCCGATAGAGTAGTTAATTAATAGGCAATTCTACTATAATTATAGTATATTCTAATACGCTTTAGAGTAAACTTTTCCTTCTAAGTCGTTTCGTCCCCTACCTTCCTTCTATTTTTTTTCTTTTCTTTTTCGGTTTTTCTTATAATTGCGCTAAAAGGAAAGATTTTTCACGCTAGGGCAAGAACCCCGTACTAATTAAACTTTCTTTTTTAAAAATATATAAACCTTCTCGTAGTATTAAACTAAAAAAAAAATTTGGGTTATAAATTTATATTCCTCTTTATTACTACAACGCTCATCCCTACGAATATAATACTACGTTAGAATATACGGACGATAGTAATCGGGATATAAAATACTTTTCTACCTTTTCGATTCCTTAAAAAGAAGCCGACGTCTTTTTAGAATTAGGATCTTAATTACTTTTATATACTTTATTTAATTTCCTATTAAGTTTTGAAGATTTTAACGCTC
This sequence comes from Neurospora sp. CHS-2018b, assembly GCA_009806015.1. NCBI lineage: Eukaryota > Fungi > Ascomycota > Sordariomycetes > Sordariales > Sordariaceae > Neurospora > Neurospora sp. CHS-2018b. The sequence goes on along the minus strand of RAOV01000010.1, from coordinate 1,406,993 downwards.
TATCTTTATAAAACGAATTCGTATAAATCGGCTATAGTAAATCCAATTTTACTGGAGAAGCCTAATTATTTTCGGATATAGGGTTAGAAGAAACAGAATATTAATTTTAATTAAATTTAGTAATAGTAATTAATTCTAGAAGCGTAGAAGAATTACTTCCGTTAAACGGATTTACTATAAAAATTATAACCCTAGTTCCTTTTCCTTACTATTTTATTATACCGGATATTCTTTGGCTAATATTCTCCGGCCGCTACCGGGAGTGTACTAGCGATTTCCTAGACGATTTTAATATTAATTTATTGCTATATAATATTATGGATAATAATGCTAAGATTGTTATTTAGAAATTATAGTTCTATAAAAGTTTGAAAGGAGATATTAAAATTTAGTAGGATAATAAAATTAAGGAAATAAATAAAATATTTAAATAATTCATTTCTACGGCGTTTAAAACTCGTTTTTTAAATCGCCCGGCTTCGGATCTTTTGGCTATCGATAAGTTATTAAATATTTAAAGAAAAGAAGAGGAAAATATTAATATTTATTTAAAAAGGGTAGAGAAATTATTCTTAAGAGTCGGAATTTAGACTGATATTATAAAAAGTATATTTAAAAAGAAGATTATTAGGGGTTTAATACGCGTTGGTATAATTATAGAGAATGTAGATAAAACTTTCCGATTTTGTATTAAGGATCGTTTATTTAATATAAATTATTTTACCTTTAATAATAGGGGAGAATAAACTTTTAGCGCTATAATAGTATAATTTAAATAGGCCTTTAAATTTTGTATTATATAGGAGAATATTATTAAAGTTAATTTCTTTAATAAGGATAATAAGGATTATATTCGCCGGAATAATATAAAACTAATTGTAAAAGAATTTAGGAAAGCCTTTAAAACCGGAAAGTAGTTGATGAGCGGCGCCCCTACTTCGACGGCGATAGTCCTTTATTAGAACTAGCCTATTTTTGCTTATAATATGAATACGTCCTAGAACGGAAATAATTTTAATTAGTTGAATTTAAATAGCCGTGCTAATATTAGTAGGCCGGTGAATAGTTACGGTAATTGGGCAGATAGGATTTATTAGTATGATAATTGTAGTACCTTAGAAGGTGATTACTACGATTATTAATACCCCTAGCCTTTTATCTCCGAATAATAGAGATTTAGTAATATATTTAAAAGAAGAATTTAGTAGAATTAATAATATAGAAATTAATTTAGCGGAATTATTAATTAATATAGTTGGGGAAACGGTTAGTAAAATTATTAATAGAATAATAATATTGGTTAGTAATAAGGCGTAAATTATTAAATTTAATAATAGTAAGGTTAGAATAATATAGCGCTACTTTAAGCTTAAACCCCGTAGCCGTAAAACTAAAGTAATAATATAATATAATATATTTTATAATTCTCTTAGAAATTTAGTAAAGACGAGATAAAGGGTATAATAGAATAACTTTATAATTTATAAATTAAAATTTTAGATAATATTGTTAGCCGCGATAAGAGTAAGGAATATAAGCCGTATACATTTAAAAAAACGTACTTCTAAGAAATTGCTAAAGGTGTGGAGAAGCTGTTGTAGGAGTGGGAGATTTTAGGTTCCGAGAAAGTAAATATTCCCGAAGGATTTAAAATAAATATTAATAAAGATAATTTATTAGAAAATGTAGTCCCGAAGGATTTTTGTAACGCTTTTAACGCCGTCCTTCCCGTTATTAGAAAGGAGAAGAAAATATTTAAAATTATTAAGTTAGTAAAAAAGGTACCCTTAGTAAAGGTAAGGCTAGTAATTAAGAAGGAGGATAATAAGAGAATTGTAAAAGTTTTAAATAATAAGGAGGACGTAGTAGAAGAAAAGAAGTAGGATATAAGTAGCGGAGAGGAGAAGGGAAAGGAGGAATTGGGTGAGGAGAAGAAGGATGAGCCTACCGTCGAAAAAGAGAAGAATAAAATTGAAAAGTCGTTTCCGTCCTCCGCCGATATTCGTACCGTTAGAAAAGATATTTACGTTTTACTAGATAAGGCCGAAGAGATTTTTATAAAGAAATACCTTTATAATTATATTAGCGCGATAGAGTAATTCGGATTCGAACCCTTCGATATAGTAAAGGCTCTTGCTAGTATTATCCTTCCTATAAATTTGTTATAGATCTTTAATGCTATACTTCGTATTCGTACTAATTTTGTAAAGTTTTTAGCTTTTAATACTTATAGTAATAAAAGTAAGAAGAGAGTGGTAAAGGAGGTAATTTTCGAGGGAAATGCTATTTGGGTTGAGAAGGAGAGTAAAGGAGCTGTAAATAATATTGCCGACGATATAGATAATATAGGAAAGGTCTACGTAGGCTTCGTTGAGGGAAGAATTAATAGTATTTACTCCGACTTTATAATGTTTAATTCTAGGGCTATTACCGAGTATATTAGCCCTACTATAGTAAAGAAGTTAGGATTATAGTTTAAGAAGTTTGAGAAATTATAAATTATATTGTTAATAAATAATTCGGAGGATTTAATCGACTCCTATGTTATTATAGAAGTTTGTGTTGGAGGAATTATGGCTGCGGTTTTTACTATTATTTACGGAGACGGTTCTGTATACGATTTTATATTATTTTAAAGTTAAATGCTAAGAGTAAATACTATATAAAGTTAGAAGTTTAAAACGTTAATTCTTAAAGGTAGAAGAAGAATTAAGGTTTCTGTACCTTTTATTATAAAATAGAGAAAATTTTAGTATACTATTCTCTTTCTTAGTAATATAGAAGATATAAGATTTACGTTTACGTTTATAATTAGGATTTCGCGTTTTATTTTTAAAGAATTTAATAAGGATAAAAAGGAGATTTTCTTTAATTATAAGGAGGAGATAATTAAGGTTATAAAAGAGATAGAAAGAGAGTATAAGGAGGAGGATTGTAATGAAATTTATTGGTCGGATATAAACGCTTTAATTGAATTAATTAATTATTATAAGGAGGGAAAAATTTAGGCCTTTTTAATTGGATTTTTATTAATTAGGCTATAGTAAGAGAGTTGGAAAATATTCCGGCACTTTACTTTCAATTCGTAGTATTATTGTTATTAAATTTTGGTAGAGGAATTTTATTAATTAATATAATATTTATAAACGAATAATTAGTTCCCTCCTACCTTATAAAATTAATAGTAAAGAACGCTTTATTATTATTGCGTTACAGAACAGTTAAGATTTTAAAAGAATACCGTCTACTATTATTATACGTTATTAAACTATTATTATTAATATTAAAAACCTTCTAACCTTACTATTCTAATTATTTTATTAATACGTTAAAGAAAATCGAGAATTATTTTACCTTAGTTCTTAAAGTAATTAAAGATGGGGAAGAAATCGAAAAGATCCCTAAATTAAAGATCGAAAAGGAAAAATTAATTTCTTTAATTTTTAAAGTAAAAATACTAATTGATTTTACCTTGAGGGTCGCGAATATGTCCGAACCCGACCTGGATGTCGTTTCTAAACGTTATTAAGCTGTTGTAGCGAAAAATTTGTTTATTGTAAATATATTATAGTAATAATAATAAGGCGAGTAGAACCCTACGAACTCTATCCTTTACCGAGTCCGTACTTGTATCGTTAAATATAGATTTGATACGAAGAAGTATAGGAATCTTCCTTCGATATTCTTAAACTTTTTTAAATTTAAAATTAAGGATAGAAAAATAGGACTTAGGATAAAAAACCTATTAATTTATAATTAAAATAAATAGGACGGGCCGTCTTTATTAAGGTAATCTCCCGCTTCGGAGGTAGAAATTACTTTTTTAGTAATTTATATAGGGAAATAAGAAAATAAAGGAAATGCCTTTAAAATTTAGAAATATATTAAAAATAGGCCGGTATTTATAGAAAATATAGATAATATAAATATTTAGTAGTATAAGATGGGGATTATAGTCGGCAAGTAGGCTAATACCCTAAATAAACTAGAATTAGTAAAAAGATTTTACTATTTTTAAAAGGATTACTTCGTTATTTCGCTAAAAGAATTTTTTAAAACGGATATTATTAAATATATAATTAATTTGGTGCCGGGAGTAAAACCAATTCTTTTTCGCCTAATACGTTACTCTAAAGATTAGCGCAACTTCGTAGAAAAGATATTCCCAGCAATAAAAGAAGTAGGTATAATCTTTAGAATTAAATCTCCTTACGTAACGAATATATTATACCCTCTAAAACTTAATATAAAGAATTTAGGAGAATATTGTACCGTTTATAATTTTCGGCCGGTAAATTCAAATATTATTAAGTTAGGGTACCCGTACTATAATATAGAAGTATCGGCAGATGATCTTCTAATAGGAAGAATAAAGGTAATATCTAAGATAAACGTAAAAAATAGATACTAGGTAATTAGGATACGCTCCGGTTATTAATATACTACGGGAGTAAGAACGCTATACGGAATATATTATTATAACCGTATGCTTTAAAGAATGAAGAATATAATAATAATTTATACGAGACTTAGGGACCTAGCGTTCGGCGCTCTTCTACTAAGAATAATAGTTCCCGATTACTAATATTGCGAGTATTGTAGAAACCCCGTTGCGGGTTATAGGGAGATTAATAAGTATATTATAGATATTGAATATAATTGGATATTAGCGAGACCCCTAAAGTGGATGGAAGAAGATATTAGGAAATTCTATAAAGTAGGAAAAAAGGTAGAATTCTTTCCCGTAGAACTTTTAATCCTAGAATTTAATAAAGATATTGGCAATATAATATTAATTTACGTCGACGATTATTATATAGCGAATTGGGATTTTTAGACCTATTTATAATTCCTATCCGAAAAATATTTTCTAAAAGTAATTTTCGGACCGATCCCCCTATTATTAAATAAGATTCAGCTTTTTATAGATGATATAGAAACGTTGGGGTTTTATATTAAAGAAGGGAAAATTATCCCTATTGAGAAGTATCGTTAGAAGTTTCGGAAATAGGTAAATTATTAGGAATAGAATCCCCCTAAATTATAGGAAGAGGTATTCGATTTAATTTATCTAACTTTATTCGTACGAAAGTATATTTTAAGAAGAATAAATTTGGTAAGAATATTGAAAGAGGCCTTCTATAATAAAATATATAAAACGATATTTTCCGGAAATAAGTTAGTATAGAAAGAATGGGTAAAAAAAAATAAATTAGAATGGACGGAGAAGTAATAGAATGCGGTGAGGGCTTTGTATACTATAATTGAAGAAAACGCCTTGTGCGGAATCGATTATAGAAAAAGCATTTATATAGTAATAAACGCTTTATAAACGGGATTCGGAATTGTAATATTTTAAATTTTAGAAGAAAATCTAATAACAATTTATAATTAAAAGAAATATTAGAGTAGTATCGAGATTAATTTATTCCTCTTTATTATATTAATAGATATAGAAACGAAGTATATAAATTTAGAAAAAGAAATATTGGCTATCGTAAGGGTTTTAAAAGAAATTTAATAGATAATAGAAAGTTCCGAATATATAATTTATATTTATATAAATTACATTTTAATTATTAAAATAATGAAGATATAAAACGCAATATATTTTAAAGTAATAAAATAGATCGACGTTATATTAGAATTTAATATTAACTTCTATTATCGCTTTAATATTAATAAAGTTATTTAAATTGCGGATGGATTTAGTAGAATTTCCTTAAAGTTATATGATTAATTAATTATTGAATTATTAAGGGATATCTAAATCCGTAAGATATTTATTATTAGAGCGATAGATATCGATGGGGATATTGATATATTAGAAGGGGAGGTATCGCTATTATTTAGTCCTAATCTTAATACAGTAATTGCTAATAAATATAGAAGCGAGAGAAGTAAAGAGTAGTACGGAGGAATAATAACGCTACTTATTAAAAGTATGAAAGGGATTTAGCACTTGTCGAAGGCCGAAAAGAAGAAATTAAAAAGTCGTTCTAGTAAGTTCGCTATTATATAGGGAAAGTTATAGCGCTTCGAACTTAACGAAGCCTATATAAAATGTATAGTTCTAGAGGAAATCCTAAAATTGTTAAAAAGAGTATACAACGGATATAGGCACTATATAGCGGAGATTACGTTTAAAGAGATTAAAGGACGATTTTAGTAGCTTACGAGAGTAGTAAACGTAATAAATTATTATAAAAATTACGAAATTTATTAGTAATACGTAAAATAAAAGTAAAAAGAGTTTCTAAAAAGTATTATAGTATATTAGCCGATAGCGTTCTTAGGAATAAATTTTCTAAGCCTAATAAATTTTATATTTCCGGAAGGATTGAACTATATTCTAATAATCGTAAACTACTTCTTTTAATTTATATTCGCTATTCCGCTATTTAAAGCGACGGCGTTCGCGGTTAGAAATACATTTATTAATATAGTAGCTCCTATTTTCGAATAGCCGAAATAAATATATTTTAATAATAGGAGGTATTTTAAAAATGAGGTATTGTAAATAATATTTTCGAATTACAGTATTTAAATATTATTCGGCCTAATTATTAGTCTTAAGAGTACGGGGCTTATTAAGAAATACGTAGGCTTAATCTCCGCCGAGTTGCGAAAATAGGGTGTAGCCAAATAGGGTAAGAATTTAGAGAGCTGGCCGTATGCTATTCCCGCAATTTAGAATAATATTAATAGTCGTTTCGTTTATAATTTAGGTACCAATCCTACGATAGCCCTATTAGGATTTTAGCTAAATCGTTTCGAATATACGGACGAGGTATTATAGTAGTTGGAAGAGCTAGATAGAACCGGTCTAGAAGACAATCCCGAGTAATTCGATAGAGTAATGGCTTTTCTGGCTTAGAGGGAAGAAGATCGTGATAAAATTGGTGATATTTACGCTGAGAGAGTAGTAAAGGTAGAGGGGAGTTTACTTCGGACGGAGTTCGGTATTGGTAATTAAGTTTAAGAAGAGAATAGAGGAGGTAAAGTAAACTTAAAATTTTAGCCGAAATAGGTTGGACTTTAGAAGATTATTAAGAAGATTATTCCCTAGTCTTATATAGTGCAATACGTTTATAAGTTTGGGCCCCTAAGAAAGTTATACGTTAATTACTTTAAGGTTTATCGAAGGAAGTAGGAATGGATGGACTTTGAATGGGTTGATACTTTAACTGTAGATTCTGTAAGGGACGACGAAAGGCTTGAGGAATTAAGGAAGTAGAGGGAATTTAATAAGAATTATAATTTTAGAAAGAAAGAGGTATTAGATTTGGGTGAAGTAGGGAAATAGGGTTAATATTAGGAGCTTACGTAAAGAAATATGAGATTAGGGTAAAATTAATAAATTTGGGAAGTTTGAAGAGAAGTTGTAATGGTACTTGGGTATAAGAATAATATTGATTTTAGTGGAGGATTTAATGTGGTTGTAGTTAGAGTGAGAGTCGGGTGGTTTTGGTAGTTTAGCTTCGGGGTCGAAGCATTTTTGGGGGAGGGCATTCTGAGACCCACCTTTTTTGATTACGTGAGAGTCAGAAAAGGGTGGTTATCTGGCCACAGATCTGAGAAGCGATCTCTCCCCTCTTTTCTTCTTTTCTAGTTAGGCCAATTCAAGCATTCAGTCTTTCCAGTGTTTCAGGTGGTTGGGCTGATAGTGTCTTTTTCCGCTTCCTCACCGACCGATCTCTTCTACGAGCGATTCTGGAAAATGCGGCTAATGAAGGCACGATACCAATAGCAGTAGGGGACTAACATCCACTTATACCTACTTAGGATGTTACCCTGGAAATGCGGTCTGGAAGTTGGGCTTAGTGCATTTGTTTAGTTTTGGATATAAAGTGGCTTCTACCTCTGTCATTGTTCGTTGAATAGCTGTCGTCGTCTACGATGGTAAGATGTGTTTAGGAGACCTCAGCATGCATTTGCATGTGTCCTCAGTCAAAAGGGGCGGCGGATCTGGATGGCAGGCTTGGGATATTTTTCCCCCCCAGATTGGTTGTTAGACCCTAAGCTGATGACCAAAAGAGGAGGAGGTTGAAGGTTAGATGTTCACAGTCCTACTCATGGAAACGAGAACGGTGAGCAGGACTGGCCAACTTTCCCTAGAGGGGAAAGGTATATGAACTAGGATATTTTGTTTCACAGGCGTGGTGATACGTCATAAGGCGAGGCGCGGCTACAGTTTCAGCCTTCCAGCATCTAAGAGGTTCCCAGAGGCGAGATCAACAGAATCAGACTCTATGGAGGTGTCCAGCTCATCACCTTAGGTTTCTTCTGGTTCTCCTCGCAAGAGCTAGTACAGCCGAGCGAGCGAGCACCAGCAGTCACCGAAGAGACTGGCCTGCGGACCGGCAGAATGCTCAACGATTGTACCCAAAAGACAAGAGCTGGAGCTAACCAAGGGAACGTCCGGATGGTGCGTGGATAGAATGGGATCGTGACAAGGCTGAGAATCACATGCGATCTGTTGAGTCGACCGTGAACAAGGCAAGACTTGGTGGTGGTTCCAGGTGTCGTATGAGATCCAAAACCAGCACATGCCGATACCCAAAAAAGAGGTCCATGTCTTGTCTATGTCGACTCCAATTCGAACCGTGTAGGTTTAAAGATGGTGATATACAGGTTAGTCTATTGAGCACTAGTTCCCTCTCTCGGGAACTGCACCCTGGTTCCACGCCCAAGTATCGTAAAGTCCATCGCTTACTCCTCCTGGCCGGCGAACTCAGCACGACCTTCCTTCGAGTTGAGGTAATGGTTCCTAACCAGCAGAATCCCCTGTTAGAATATTGCACTCTCCTGAACGACGACAACAACGGTCCCTCCTTTGCCACATCGTGATCGAAACCCCTCGGGGCTGTGGGTGGTGGTGGTGATGGTGATGCAACGTACCGCTCGATAGCCCAGTTCATGATGTAGTAGCCGGCAACAAGGGAGGGGGCCCAGTAGAGGAACTGGGAGCTGACGCGTCTGAAAGTGTTGAAGACGGCGTCGTGGGCAGTGCCGGCGAGGGGGTTCTGGCGGTTAGGGCTGATACCGTAGGTGATGATGCCCCTCTGCTTCAAGCCACCTATTCGTCGGGAAGAGAAACAACATGGGTTAGATCGTCTTGTTCTGTCTCGGGGTCGTCATCGGTTCGTCAAGGGTTCGGCGTGCGGGCGGACGGGTGGGCGGTCATCAAGGTTCTTCCTCCTCTGGCTTCGGCCATCTCTCGTTCCCTCATATTCCCATTTGCTCCCATCCCGGTATTTCCCGTCGTTGAAGAATCGCCGTGTGTTTTGTTTCGGTGCATCGTCAATTGCAAAGGTTCCTACTCACCAAAGCCACCCCAGCCACCAAGGTATCTATACAAACATGCATGTTAGCTAACATCCAAAGCTGGGTCGGAGGGGGGAGCCGGCGCAAAGGGAAAAGGGCGCATCGCCGGTAGCTTGTGCCAAGTTCCGGGCTCTTCGAAATCACAAGTGGGAAGACTGACTTGTTGTACTTGCCGATGGGGGCACTGCCGCCGCCGCCGAGCATCATCTGAGTGGGACGCATCTTGAGATATGTGTTGTCGCGAAACGCGCTATGGGGGTATCAATTGGGCCGTGGTGAGGACGCAGTCGTCGTAAAGGTTCGGGAAGAGCTTCGCGCGGCGTTGGACCGGGTTTGACGAAGTTCGAAATCAGTCGACAGTGAGTGGTTGGCAGTTGCCAAGTGCCATGGAGCCGTCACTGGCAGTCCGAATCCCGAGTGTTGAAGGCTCAAAAGGGCTTAGCGTGTAGAGGTACTTGTGTCTTGTACCTTCATCTCTTTCAGCCTCCTTCCGACCTGCCCGCCTGTGAACAAGGTGCACGGGCCACAAGTCTATGAACCTCACTGAACGCAAGCACTGAAAGCAAGACATGCGGGGACGGAGCTTGAAGAGCTGGGCCTGGTCCGGGCGGCATGGCACTCCACTTTTTGCAGAAGCTCCATCCACGCAGAACGACTGCCTGCTGCTTGCTGCTGCAACTGGGGAGCACCACCACGATCCACGGTCCACGACGTAGTGCGATATCCCACAGCCCACCTTCAGGTATCCCCGGAAACGACATCCACGAACACTCCCGAGTCCCTGTAACCGCCGGACCTTTCGATCCCTCACCACCACATCAACTTCCCGTCGACCGAGTTCGATATATACACAGACATTCACAATGGCGGCAAGAGGGTTGGACATGCTCACCAAGTTCGCCATCCCGGCAGCTGTTAGTGTAGCTCTTCTCCAGAACTCCATCTACGACGTCAAGGGTGGTTCGCGGGCGGTTATCTTCGACAGAGTTGCCGGTGTGAAGGAGACGGTCGTCAACGAGGGCACACACTTCCTGATCCCATGGCTGCAGAAGGCCATCGTCTTCGATGTTCGCACCAAGCCTCGCATCATCCCTACCACCACCGGCTCCAAGGATTTGCAGATGGTTAGCTTGACACTCAGAGTGCTGCACCGTCCTGAGGTGCAGGCACTGCCCAAGATTTACCAGGTGCGTTTACAAGAACTTGCCCCTTCCGATGACTACGACGGATAGCTTACTAACTAATCTTCCCCACAGAACCTCGGCCAAGATTACGACGAGCGTGTCCTCCCCTCCATCGGCAACGAAGTTCTCAAGTCTATCGTCGCCCAGTTCGATGCCGCTGAGCTCATCACCCAGCGCGAGGCCGTCTCGCAACGCATCCGCGCCGACCTCGTCAAGCGCGCCGCCGAGTTCAACATTGCGCTCGAGGACGTTTCCATCACCCACATGACCTTCGGCAAGGAGTTCACCAAGGCCGTCGAGCAGAAGCAGATTGCGCAGCAGGATGCCGAGCGTGCGCGCTTCATCGTCGAGCGTGCCGAGCAGGAGCGCCAGGCCAACGTCATCCGCGCCGAGGGTGAGGCCGAGAGTGCAGAGACCATCAGCAAGGCTATTGCCAAGGCTGGCGATGGTTTGATCCAGATCAGAAAGATCGAGGCGTCCAGGGAGATTGCGCAGGTGTTGGCTTCTAACCCCAACGTCGCGTACCTTCCCGGTGGCGGCAAGGGGACGAACCTGTTGATGAACGTTGGCAGGGCATAAATGGGAGGAATCAGTTGAAGAGAGAAATGGAGATGGTTCTGCAGAAAGGGACCACGAGGATACCTAGGCTACGGGGGTAAAGGAGGGTAATGACCAAAATGGAACTGTACTATTACGATATGAGCATTGTGTATCTTCCCCGCTTAGGCACTTGTTACAATAGGAGCATGCTTGAACTTGAGTTGATCTTTTTGTCACTCTAAATGATACCCGAGTCGACAACGGATGTGGTGGTGAAAGAAGGGTCTTGGGAGCATGGTCCCGTTTCAGAACATCATGACAGGATGAAGAAGCTGGCAAAGAGGCCGCTCTTATTCTTCAAACGTTATAGTTCTGGGACGTGATATCATAAAAGGTGGAAAAGGTACCCCAGACCTCAACCCCAGGGATGCATGGATCCCGTAACGCTTTAGCGGCGCTTTCGGTGGACCAATGACCGAATGCAGGGGCCTCATGTTTCCCGTTTCTTGGCTCAACCTCGAATTGTCTTCAACTTCATCTCAACAACACACTGAAAACTATCCAAGACATCAAAGACGAGGACCTGAGAGGCTGGGCATCTCGAGACCTCCGCTTTATCTGTTCTTGTCAGATATAGTATACGGTGCTCACCGCTGGCGTATGTGTTGCCCTCTGTTGGCTTTTGCATTTCATCCCTGCCTCAGCCCAGCTCAACTGCAAACCAATCTTTGAAGACTTGGTTGATGTTGTCATCCCGAAGCCCCAACAGTTTATACTTTGCCGTTAGTCTCACTCGAAATTGAGTTACCGAGAAGAGCTGGAATATGCCATCACCCTTTACCTACTCCTTTACATGATTGCGCCAAAGTCCCAAGCTGACGTTCTGCAGCCCCTTCGGAATTTCGGATCCAACGATTATCTCGGCGCTCCTTATTGCAGAACACCTTGAGAGGAAACTAAATTGTTTCCATCATCGTTGGCTGAAAGACAAGACGGAATCAACCGCACGCTCCGTATTACGACAATAGTTACTCGGTCTGACTACGTTGGGATCACAAAGTGAAGCAGCGAGTGAGTGCTACGGATTGAGCCTTCCTTGTTTGCCCAATTCGTCACCAAGTCGATTTCACTATTTGATATCTTCGGTTCACAACCTGGAAGCTCCCACCTTTTCTTGTCCAACAAACAGCATATCATATCATCGACCATATTTATACCAATCAGAAGTTCACCGGGAGCAACTGACGAGAGTCTCCCATCCAAGTCAACTTATCCCAAGTGGACATTGCTTCGTCAACTTCCATCTTCGACCCTTTCACCCTTCAAAGTTGCCCATCATAACACATCTTACAAAACTCACCCGCGAGGTCGCTAATAAACTCTCAAGATCTCGTCATCTTGCGGTTCTATTGCCCTCAAGACCGCATTCTCGCTCTTTCAGCAATACGTCTATCCAGCGCTGGGGCGACTCGCAGGAAGCAAACCCATTTGCAAACCGTGAACCCTGGCCAACCCGCACTCAAACAATGGACACGGTTTTACAAAACTTAGGGTCGATCCCCTGCCCGCATGGCGACAGGTGCACTGAGTCCGGCTGTCTCTTTCAACACAGCTGGAACAAGAAGCCGGCCGCTCCGGCATCGGCCAAACACGATGGTCCAGACGAAGATGACAATCCGCGAAAGCGTCGCAAGTTGTCAACAGATCCTACCCAGAGCACAGTATCAACAACGGTAGAGCCTTCAAAGCCCAACCCGGAACCTGTGACGGCCAAGAAACCCGTGTCGCCCCCGCCACTGGGCCGAAAGCCAACAGTTTTGTCTGTTCAGTCAGCTCCGTCTGCAGCTCCATCAACCCCAGCAACCAAACCAGCAACTACCTCATCACAAACCGATCCAACACCCGAGAAGAGCGCCGAGAAGAAGGTTCCCATTCGGAAGGCACAAGCTCCTCGGAAGGTCGAGACACTCAATCCTCGCATGCTCAAGGGTGTGGCACCTGCTACATTTGAGTTCCGGTTCAAGGCATTGACCATGCTACACGAACAATTCGTCCGACTGAACAAAGAGATGGAAAAGGCGGCTGGTAAAGATGCGGAGAGCAAGAAGTTGGTTCTTACTCCGCAAGAGCTAATATGGCTTTCTCTGGACTTGGAGGAGAAGATTGCGATGGACAAGCCGTCCATCTACAACAATGTCATCAAGAACCGCATCATGGGTTACAAGAAGATGACGCCCAAACAATGGAAGGCAGAGCGTCTTGCCGAGATTAAGAAGGAGGAGGAACGCAAAGCCGCTGCGACCCAAGCAAGCTCCAAGAAGCAGGCCCTCCTCGGTCCTCCCAAGGAGATTAACACAGGTCTGACGCCGCAAGAGGAGATCGCCTTCCTACCACATCTTCTCACGTCCATCACCGAACTCGCCCAGCACGGCTACGTCCCCAAGCCGCCATCCGAGGAGGAAATCAAGAAGGCCCGCGAGGGCGTCGAGGCCGCCATGGGTTGGGAGACGTGCGACCGCTGCACCAAACGTTTCCAAGTCTTCCCCGGCCGTCGCGAGGAGGACGGCGCTCACGCCACCGGCGGTCCCTGTACCTACCACTGGGGCCGTCTCCTCTACCCGGAGCGCAACCCGACCAGCACCGTCCAGCAAGAGAGGACCTACCGATGCTGCAAGCAACTAGCCGGCGACTCAACCGGCTGTACAAGCTGCAGCAACCACGTCTTCGTCATCAAGTCCCCGGCCCGTCTAGCGACCATCGTGCCCTTCATGGAAACCCCCGAGAACCCATCCGTACCCAAGGACCGCGCCGTCTGCTTCGACTGCGAGATGTGCTACACCGTCAACGGCCTCGAACTAGTCCGCTTGACGGCAGTCAACTGGCCCGACGGCAAAGAACTCCTCGACATCCTCGTCTGGCCCAAGGGCGAGATCCTCGATCTCAACTCTCGCTTCTCCGGCGTCTGGCGCGAAGATCTCCTCAACGCCGAGCCATGGAAGCCCGTCGCTCCTCTTGACCCTGTCACCGACACCGATTCCTCCAACCCCCCAACCACTACTACCACCACCACCACCACCACCACCAACCCACCAGAACCAGGCCAGAAGCGCAAAAAGATGCAAATCGTCCCCTCCATCACCGTCGCGCGCGACCTACTATTCAGTCTCATATCCCCCACCACCCCGCTCATAGGCCACGGCCTAGAAAACGATCTCAACGCCATGCGCATCTGCCACCCCACGCTCATCGACACGGTCCTTTTGTTTCCGCACAAGAAGGCTTTGCCGTACCGGCACGGACTGAAGATGTTGATGGAGTGGAACCTCAACAAAGCCATCCAGGTGGAACCTGATGCTGATGCTGCTGTCGCTGCTGATGGGACAACACTAGGTGGAGGGAAGTTGTTGGGACATGATTCAGCCGAGGACGCGAGGGCCGCGGGAGATTTGGTGAGGTATAAGATCCAGGGTAGGTGGGCGAGGATGAAGAGGGAGGGGTGGACTTTGAAGGATGGGGTGTTTGTGCCGCCGAAGGACAAGAAGGGTACGAAGAGTGAGAGTGCTGGGAAAAAGTTGACGGTTGAGGGTATTGAAGGGACGATGGGGGCTACGGCGACGGAGGTGAGGAAGACGAGGGATGGCACGGAGGAGGGCGAGTTGGTTGAGGTTTAGAGATGCCTTTCGCTCAGCGGCCGGGGGGATTGAATATCCAGTGGTGATTGAAGCTGTTTGGCTTTGGAACATTCGGCCATGGCTGCTGAGCTTCTGTTGGACAGGATCTGCATTATAGAGTCCGTCCTCAAAGTGCATAAAGTTTCTTGAAGCGAAATGGGAGTCACAAAGCCATAAAGCGAAGCATGGGGGCGCCAGGGCGCTTCTAGACCAGACGAGTAGGTGACCAGTAGACAAAAGCTGTTCTTATTCATTAATGCTCGTACTTTTGACTCATGTAAAGTGCTCCATTGTGGAAATGATCTTACACCATGATATTGCCAACTCTGTTCTGTACCCTTCTACTATTCAATGTTTACTTTGCCCCTTTTCGTCCAGCAGGCCAGCTTCATTCCTTATCCGCACAATGGGTATCTACAGCACCAACAGCTGGGCTCACATTAGCCACATATCTCTTCACAAGCTTTCATCTTTGTCACTAAGCGGGTATTTCATTCTTTCCACCGTTTTCGACGTGATCGAACAGGGTCTAGACGCCAGTCTCCTCCGGTAAAGCAAAAAGAATCTTTTTTCCTTTCCCCAACCCCAGCCAGTAATGCCAAGTCTAATTCATACGCTCTTCTCTTCGACTATCCTCCCCTCAAACCCAGACCTTCGTCCAGTCTAGTGTTTACTCTCATCCCTCTCCACCAACTCACCAACTCCTAACCCCCTACCGACCTTGACCTTAACCGTCTTATCCTCCTTTTTGGTGTCCTTATCAGCCTCCGGATCACGGCCAACATCACCAACAGCCTCACCCTCATCTACCCCCTCAGAACCCTTTCCTTCCTCAATCTGCTTTTTGGAGTCCTTCTTCTCGCCGTCCTTCTCGCCCTCCAGCAGCTCGTTCTGAAGAGCCTCGCGGATGGGGGCCAGGTCGAGCTTCATGCAGAACGCGTCCTCGCCGTCGGCGTAGTATTTGGCTTCCGTCTTCTCGGTCTTGAACCCAAGGGTGTCGCGGTACAGGTGGATGGCGGCGGCGTTGGAGACGCGCACGTGCAGGGAGACGTAGTGGGCGCCGAAGGTTTCTACCATTGCTTGTTCTGTTTTGTCCCGGTACCATCCGTTAGCATCCGTCTTGCCCAAACCCAAACCTCGAGCGTAGCGAGCAAAGAAAAAAAAAGAAAAAAGAGAATCAAGAGAGGAGGGGGGGAGAGGGGGACGTACGAGACTGCCTCATCAACTTCTCCGCAATGCCCAACCGTCTATGCGTGCGCATCACGCTCAAGCTAGTAATATGCCCATGCTGCACCCCGTCCGTCGGCTCCTCCTCCATCTTGGCCAGGACGTAGCCGACGATCTTGGGGTAGTCGTAGGCGCTCTTAGCGGGGCGGCTCACGTCGACCGCGACGTACGACAGCTGAGGCCATGAGAGCGCGTGGTACAGGTAGTACTTGAGGAAGTAGTTCTCGGGCAGGTTCTCGATGTTGGCGTGCTGGATCAGAGGGATGTCCGAGGGGCGGAGGACGCGGATATCCATTGTGACGGGTTGGTCTGGTTGTTCGTGGGAGAAGGGGTTGGTGGTGACGACTTCGAGGGGGGAGGGGGTGTCGTGGCCGTGGGTGACGACTGGTGATAGCTTCAACTTGGGAAGGGCTCTATGGAAGGTAGCTAGACTGGTTAGCAACAGCTATGTCAACAGTAGGGTAGTAGGGTAGGTATCCCCGGCAACAGAGAGTATCAAGCTAGTATAAAGCGGACTTGAACGGGGACCGGACTTACAAGCGAGTCGGGTCGTCTACGTCGGGGATCGGTGCTTCAGTGTTGCGGTCACAGTCGCAGTTGTCAACTGTTTGAATGTTGAATTGGAGACTGGACGCTCCGCTACAGTACGGTGGTGGGAGGCTCTGGATCCACAATCCGCACTCCAATGTGGGGCACTTCCCGCAGACTGCCTGACCCCTGGCGGCAAAGCTTCACGGTGGGTGACGGTGGGACGGCTGCTATAGCCGCACAAATCGCGGGGCAGAGACACCGGGAGCTAGGGGCAGTCAACACCGGGCCAAGCGCGCCGTGATGCAGTTGACCTGGAGGTAGTGCGGGGGAGCTTCGTCTCAAAGCTTCTCCGATTCTTGACATTATCCGACAATGGGGAAATTTGTGAATGTTCTCGTGACGGAGTACCTCTAGGCATGTATATAGAGAGCACATGTTCCCTTTTACTCAATTGATTGTGGTCTTCATCTTCTCTTTCAGTTCCTGTGTGTTTGATTGCTGTGATACCCTCTTGATACCCAGCCTCTAGCTACCCCACCATCACTTATACCTGTCTGACCAGAACGACAACAACACTCACGATGTCTCAACCACTCAAGGGCAAGCTCGCCATTGTTTCCGGCTCTTCTAGGGGTTAGTAACTCTTACCCATCTCGAAATCATCATTACAGACACTAACAACACCAGGCATCGGCGCCGCCATCGCCGAGAACCTCGCCTCCAAAGGCTGCAACCTCATCCTCAACTACACCACCCCCTCTTCCGCCTCCCTAGCCTCCGAGCTCTCCGACCGCCTGAACAAGACCTACTCCGTCTCCTCCGTGCCCGTCCAAGCCGACATCGGCACCCCCGAAGGTCCCCAAGCCATCGTCGCCGCCGCCAACGACGCCTTCTGCAAGCCCGATGGCTCCCTCCAGATCGACATCATCATCAACAACGCCGGCATCGCCCGCAACGACATGATCCCCTGCGTCAAGGTTGATGATTTCACAGAGACCTACCGTGTCAACGTTCTTGGTCCCTTGCTCCTCGTCCAGGCCGCTCAGCCTTACCTCCCCAAGGACCGCTCCGGTCGCATCGTCAATATCTCCTCCGTCTCCTCCTCCACAGGCTTCGTAGGTCAGTCCGTCTACGGCGGCTCCAAGGCGGCCATCGAGGCCATGACCCGCACCTGGAGCCGCGAGCTGGCCGAGAACTGCACAGTCAATGCTGTCAACCCGGGCCCTGTCGAGGGACCCATGTACGCGTCCAACTCGGAGGAGTTCCTGGAGGACATCGAGGGGTGGATCAAGCACACGCCGCTGATGAAGGCGCGGGAGGATCTGCATGGCAAGGAGGCCGTGGAGGAGGCGAAGCAGTGGCATGGTAGGCTGGCGAAGACGGGGGAGATTGCGGGAGTTGTGGGGATGTTGTGTGGTGAGGAGGCGGGGTGGTGTACGGGACAGGTTGTTTGTGCTAATGGGGGGATGTTGATGTTGCATTAGATGTAGGATACTAGAAGAATGAATGTGATTTGAACATCATGGGGAGCTTGGTGCTGTGAAGGGTGTATTGACAAAGTGTTAGACATCAGAAGGGGGTATGAAGGCGGAAGGAAGCCGTCCATGGCCGTTGTCCGGGATCTGGAAGATTTCATAAACTTGATATAAAAGGCTTGATATAATCGACCAGTATTCAAGAATTCCATGATCCGAGGTATTTCGTGAGGTGGTGTTCAGATCCCGGTCTCAAAGTCCTGTTGCTCATGGCCGTGAATTCGTGGAGATGGAGGAAGATGAAAAAGGGAGTTTGTTTGTTTTCCTCAGGGGTCGACAACAGTTGGCGGATAGCAACTTGAGTTACAGTGGACTAGGGATCGCTGATAGGCGCAAAAGTGGGGCCCAACCTTCCTTATCGTCCAGGCGCGGCAACGGTCCCCAGATCGCGCCTCGGTCTATCGTTCAACAAGGCTGAAGTCCGTCATTGACAACTCCAATTTACATCTTTCTTGTGTTGGTTTATTGTCGATCTTCCTCCCATTCCCAATTCTATCTTCAAAGGCGAAGTTATCAATCATACAACATGTCAGGACCACCTCCCGCGCGAGGAGGCCTGTCCCTCTACGCCAACCTTCTCGAACCCAGTGGCACTAGCGATTCGACATCCACATCGAACGATGCTGTCGCAAACAAGCAAGAAGACGTCCCGGCAAAGAAGGCCGTAAATCCAGGTTAGCAATTCTATTCGGGTTGTTCTCGTATATGCGCAAATGCTAATAGAGTCCTGACAGCATTCGCCTTCCAACCCATCCGCCGACCACAAGTCAAACAACCAAACAAGCCCAAGCCAACCCTTCCCAAAGCGCCACCCTCTATCTCCATAGCAGCAGTCGCAGCAACCGTCAAGACATCCGAGACCACCAACAACAACAACAATGACACCACAAATACAACAGCAGCAGCAGCAACTGCCGCAGCGCCCCAACAGCGCAACACTCTAGCCGACTGGGTAGCCACCGAAGACGACGAGTACCTCTACAACGGATCCAACAACCGACGAGAACGCGGTGGGCGCAGAAAGAAGAAGAAGAAGAACGATGACCGGCAAGTAGAGACCAATTGGGACGAGCTCTATGATCCAGCAAGACCGACGAATGTCGAGGAATACCTGCGCAGTGATGAGCGCATCAGGGAGATTCGCGATTGGAAGGCGGTGTTGTATGCGCATAGACGGAAGAGGAAGGATAGCTTTGATAGTAGGAGGAGTGATGAGGAGGAGGAGGACGATAGGAGGGTTATGAATAGTACGTCCAGGATCCTGGGGTTAAATTCTTGGAGGATAATGCTGACGGGACACAAAACAGACCAGTTCGCGCCGCCGGCTTCGTTCTCGTTCGCACCACCACCTATGTCACCTCCACGAGCTACAACAGCTGCATCAGCACCAGCGCCAGCGGTAGCAATACCAGTAGACGAATCCGCCGACGAAGCCTACGCCCGAAGACTAGCACTATCAGGCATGGCACCACCACGACGATCACCATCCCCAGCTCTTCCACCACAACCACCCGCCGAACCCTCAACAACAAACACAGCAACCATATCCCGCGCTCCAGTCCGCTACGAAGCCCCACCACAGCCCCCCTCCGCCCCGGAAGGCTCCGGCGACGACGCAATGGACCTCGACTCCTCCGAAAACGAAGAAGTCAACTACGACGCCATCCCCATCCCCCTCGGCACCGCCTCCGCCTCAGAAGAACCCGAATCCGGCTCCTCTGACGCTCCCAAATCAAAACTACCAGGCCAAGCCGGCTTCGCCGCCCGTCTCATGTCCAAATACGGCTGGACCGCCGGCTCCGGTCTGGGAGCATCGGAATCAGGTATCACCTCCGCGCTGCGCGTGCAAGTTGAGAAGCGCAAGAAGCGCTCGGATGCTGAAGGCGGCGGGTGGGCGGAACCGGGTGGGAGGGGGAAGATCATTGCTGGGAAATCTGCTTCTGGTAGCTCGTCAAAGGGGGAAGAAAAGGACGGTGGCAGATTTGGAAAGATGAGTGAAGTGATTGTGTTGGATCATATGCTCGATGGGATGAGCGATGAGGAGTTGAGGCAGGAGGTGGAGGGCGGAGAACTGTATGAGGAGATTGGGACGGAGTGTGGAGAGAAGTATGGACGGGTTATGAGGTTGTTTGTGGAGAGGGAGGGGAGGAGGGTGTTTATTCGGTTTACGGATGGGGTTTCTGCGCTGAGGGTAAGTCTTTTTTCTCCTGGGGATGGGGATGGTGATGATGTTGAGGATGTGTTTTGCTAACTGACTTGGTGATGATTACAGGCTGTCAACGCACTCGAAGGTCGCATCTTTAACGGAAACGCGATCGTTCCGAGGTTTTATGATTTGGAAAAGTTTGAGGCGGGGGTATATAAGTAGTGTAGGTAATAAATCCCAGTATCGTTGCCTAGCAACTCGATCAAATACCGGACTTATCACCCCATAACCCCTTGAAGAGCCGAACCGAGCCATTCTCAAACAAACAACCATTCCTCAGATCTCCATCATCCCTCCGTCAGAAGTCAAAACCCCTATCGTCCATCCCTAAAAGTCTTTTCTGTTCATTAATACCCCTCCGTTCCATGCTCTGATTCCTCCGCGAAAACACTTCTCACTATGTTGGTGTCGTTCATGGTCAGTATCATTTCGTCCTCAGCTCAGTCCTCCATCACCTGTTTCTGTCGATATAGTTGAGACGGAAGGAAGCCTTGTTTGCCTTGCGAGTGTCTTGCCAGTGCCAACCGAGCAACTTTGCTCCCGTTTGCCCTCTTTCATCTCTTTGGTGCTTGCTTATCATCTCACATCCATATCAACTCGATATCAACTTGATATCAGACGGAAACCCTGACCCTCGAACTTCAGCCCTTGTTGCCGCTTCTTAAACTTTTAAGAAGCCTCACGTGCCTCAGCCTCAGGCTCAGCAGGCGAAGGCGCGGCAGGCTCAGCAGGCGAAGGAGAAGCAGGCGGAACAGGCGACGAAGGCGAATTAGGCGGGGCCCTCGGGGCAGGACGACGAGGGCGAGGAGGAGTCCGAGGAGGGGTTCTCGGTCCGGGTCCTCCGGGTCTGAGAGGGGGCCAGAACCAAGGACGGGGGTGGAGAGGGAAGAGGGGGGAGGGTCTGTCTTTCATTGGGTAGGCCATTTTTGTTGTCTGGTCTGGTCGATGGGTTTGGTTGGTTGGCTTTTGATTTGGGGTTGTTGGGTTGGGTTGGGATGGGTTTGGATGGAAGCTGATGGCTTGTTTGGTTTGGTTTGATCTGATGAGATTGTGAAGGTTGGTCTCAAGACGAGAGACGAGAGACGAGGAACTGTGGTTGGTTTGGTGGTGATGAGGAAAGGAAGAAAGAAGGCGTGGTGAAGAGGAAAGGTAGAGGAGGATATGTATATGGACAAGTAGCGGACGATGGCTGTGAGACTCACAATACCATCAATATATCTGGCAGACCAGACTTTGAAACACACAATAGCAATGTCAGCCCGCTCTGAATAGATCTTCCCCCTTAGTCTCTACACACCCCCGCGAGCTGTCGATGAATAAATCAAACATGGACAGTCAAATACCAGTCAATCCATTTACAATAGGCCGTGACAAAACTCCCGTCTCATATGCCTTGTGTAAGGTTGGAAACACGGAGATATAAGTCCATTTGGCCTTTTTGTTCTGGGAGAGAGATGGGATTATGGTGGAAATGTGTATTGGACACGAGGGAATACGTGGGGGAAGGCGCTGGAGGTGTAATCCAGTCGGTGTGTTCGGTTTATTCTTAGGATCACTCGCCCTGTCAACAACTCAATTCCATCTCAGCTCTTCGTCAACTTGCGAAGATACATCTTGTTACTTTTACTACCACTCGAAACCCTCATCATTATCTCAGTCCACTGTCACTTTTTCCTTCACTTGCGAAGATACCTCTAATTACTTGTCCGAATCCTTCTCCTGATACTCTCGCTCTTGCTGGTGTTGTTGCTGCTGGTTTTGTTCCCGTGTGAGTTTCTACGACGGGGCAGAGGACGTCAGTTGGCAGCACTGTCATGTGTAACTTCAAAACCATCGGATGAAAGCGCAATAGGGACAATAGCCTGGTTTGGTGTTTCAAAGCCATGTGCTCAAGTGCGGTCATAGAAGGAAGAAGATGAGTTGGAGGTAAGATGACTTACAGCATTAACCTTCGCAGCCTGAATCGAATGCCTGGTATAAGCAAACAGAACCCAAGCCATCGTAAAGGCAGCGAGGGGCGCCATTACGGTCTGTTGTTGATTGTGTAAGTGCGAGTGTCTCGAGGTTTATCGGACAGGGCATTGGGACGAGCTAACCTTTGGGTTGATATTCCTTGAGGTCTTCATTGTGGTTTTTTGCCTTTCCAATCTCGAGCTGAAAGTTTGGTTTCCTTGAAAGACTGATTTATGCACTTCAGCAATGTCTGAATCCGAGGTAAGGGTGGATGGTAAATAGGAAGTGATGAATTGTTGATCGTCTTTGGTCTTGTTGGTTGTATCGTTCGAGGTTCGTTTGGTCGCAACTATAAAGATCGTACTATGGATGGTTGTTAACCGCCGTGTAATTGGACCGAGCGTCTTTCCCTCCTTGGCCGGTTGGGAACCGAGTGATGGGAGCCGCCTTCAACGCTCCTGTCATCACGAAATAGTAACAGTATTCGGGAGCAATCTGATGTAGTAGCCATTTTTGAAGCCTTGGACGTGTCAGTGGTGACTTGTGTATACAGAATGTTGGCCGACTGCTGGTTCTAAAATACCGAGATCACTCATTGACCTGGCGAGGAACCCAGACTACCTCTTCAAGGAGAACCAGACAATCAAGCTCAAGTATGCTCAACATAAGACTATATATGCTCGCTATACCGGTATACCAAATGTATAGATATGAAGAATCCCGAGTACCAGTACCGCCCTTCCGGGGTATCGCAATGTGATCCTATCTTGCCTTTGCCCGCCCAGTTCCGTTCCACTTTTCCACTTGCGCGCTTCCTTCTCCGTTTCTCTGTGTGTATGTTGTGTGTTGTATGTTTGCTTCGCGCCATATATAAGCTACATATATAAATATCCAACTTTCAAATCCTCACCTACTCAAGACATGTGAGCACCATTCGATCCCATTGCACGTCTCTAGCTGCTGGTGCTGCTGGAAATCTCAGGCCTCTCAGGCCTCTCGACACTCTCAGCCTGCATAGCCGCAACCTCCGCAGCCTTGGCCAGCTTCTCCTTTCCATGCTTCCTCGCCTGCTTCAGGTTGTTCATCACGTACTCGTACGTGAGCATGGTGACGGTCGCCGCGGGGACGGCTCTCATCATGTTGGTTCCCATACCAGCGTAAAACGCCCTCCACCCTTCCTCCCTGAGCATGGTCTTGAAGGTGCTCACCACGCCTCTGTACTTGGGCACTGATGGTGCCAGCTGCTTGGACTCAGCGCCGTTCTTGGAAACCACTCCCAGACCCTGCAAGTGCTCCTGTCCCGGCATCGGCCTGCGCTGTGTCTGCAGTCTCGTCCTGATGACCTCGTGGGGATACGTCGCGCTGCTGGCGATCATCTTGGAGAGGACGGAGGCGGCAAAAGTGCCCATAAAGCTTGGCTTGGCGTTCTGGTCGCCGGCGGCGCCGCCCATGCCTTGTCCAGTAAACTTGGTCTTGAGGAACTCGTAGGTGGGGAATTGGACGGCCACGTGGGTGAGACCCAGAAGAGCAGGTGTCAATCCGGAGTAGAAGGAGAGAATGCCCTCGGTGGTGTACATCTTGCGCGCGGCATCGAACGTGGACTTGTAGTGCCAAGGGGAGTGCATCGATGGGCGCACCGTGGGCGTGTTGGCCTCCCTGGGGTGAAGCGAGAGCTGGTAACTGTCGTGCGATGCTGACTGCGACATCAGTCGGGTCTTGATGACCCATATCGGGTTGGTCGCGATGGTACTACTAGCGCCAGCTATGATGGATGCGCCAAAGTTTATCGCAACTGGTTTGTCTGTCGCATATATGTTAGCATTGAACACCCTTATCCCGTACCAACACCAAAGACATACCGGAGTATTGGCCTAGCCATATCTTGCTCTTGTTGTAGACTGTGAACCAGACGGCCCAAGTGGGCAAGTAACCCATTATTATGGGACCCAAACCCCTATACATGCCGCGAATGCCCTCGTGCTTCCATATTACGCTCGCCGTGCCTACCAAGCCATTGTACATCCTAGGCTGGCCCACATGGTGTCCCGCGCCCTGCGCTTGCAACTTGGTCTTTATGACGTCCAGCGGGCAGGTAACCACGCCGGACATGAAGCCTCCCACCGCGCCGGCGAGGGCATTGAACTGCGAATCCGAAGCATTAACTGCCCATCTTTCCAGGCCCGTTATCCGGTTGGGGTCTTGCATTGGGTCGGCCGGCGCTGTGTCTGTCATCTCCTCTGTTATGTCGGTCCCTGCTGCTGCTGTCTCCTCCAACTCTTCGGACACCGAGTTGGAGGGCGCAAAAGTGGCGGGTGGCCGGGCGCCTGTCAAGGAGCGCACGCCATATTCTGCTGCCGAACTCGCGGAGTCTGGTCCAGAGTGGGAGATGTGGTGTTGGGTTTCTAGATTAGACATGCCGCTACCCTTCTCTCGACTCGAGTGGGAACTGGGACTGGGGAATCTCGACGCAGGGGAACGGGTCGGAGGGATCGAGACGGATTGATGCGTCTTTGTTCGAGGGGTCTCTGCTGGTCGCAACTCAGAGACCCCGGAGTAATCGGTGACTCGTGATGCCGCCGTAGTGTCGGAAAGAGGGTGGTGATCTCGGCTTGTTGGAGCTTTGGAGTCTTGGGGTGTTGTTGGTGTTGGCTTGTGATCCTCTCTGTTCCTGATGTTCCCGGCTTGGGGAATTGCAACAGCGTACTAGCGCGGGTGCGGGGAAGAGGTTCGCTTGGGGAACTGAGTCGAAGACCGAGGTGTTGATAACAAGAGTTTCAACAATATCACCGTTCGTCCGTGAGGCTCGGGGCAGCCGGGTTTTTGCGCTGGAAAGAGGCCCTGGCGCTGATCCTTGGGAACTTTGAGTTGGAGGAAGGTTCTTTTTCGCAATTGGAGACAGATTTCGTAGGATTCGAGCACACGAGCAGCCTGGTTACCTAGTGTAGAGCTAGGTATGCAGGTGAGTGGAAGGAAAGAATGGCGAATGTGGGGGAAGTCCCGCTCGTCTCTCAAAGCAAGGGTTTCTTGGCAAAGAGATGGATGATGTTTGCTCAACAAAGTGGAAGCTACCAGTCTTATCAAGTCAAGCTCTTCTCATAATAGTAACTTCCTTGTGTGCGAATGCCGGTTTGAGGCCGAGGATGGAGATGTTGGATCTGTTAAGGAAACTACCTATCTACAGAACGACCAACGGCAATGACGGCGGGGGACGCGGATGCCAATTATGGTTACCAATTATGTCACCCCCTCACTGATTGTCCACTACCAGCCCGTGACTCCCGTAAAGTCAAGAGCAATTCCGGATGCGCTGGGTGCTTGCCTCGAATTTCCCATCCGAGTCATGAAGATACAAAAAGGGTCTCCGGGATCGCACGTGTTTTGCTTCAGAAAAGTGTTTGGGGCCAGAAAGTGTCCAGACAATCATGTGTTTGTCAGGTCTCAAGTAGTCTCAAGTCTCAAAAGTTCAGACCAAAAACCCCAGATGGCCGTTTAACCTTTCCCCGGACAAGAGATGATATCAGTCGAGATTCAGTTTCACTGCAGCGAAGCAGCGCCAGTGGTCACGACCCGTCGCCCGCAAAAAAAGCGGCGCCCTGGTCGTCGGCTCCAATTCTAGACCCACTACGGCCCATTACCTCATTGCTTGGCATTTTAACGACGGTAACCCAAACCCTTGCCAAGAAAGAAGAAGACCTTGGACTTTCCAATTCCCTATCCTCGTAGAGCCTGAGCTTTGAGGCATCAACAAATCACAGACTGGACACGGCTTTTCCCGGAGGGACGGGAGACGGGTTCTGGGAAAGAAAAACGCACGGAGCACCCGGAGCTTCTCTCTGTTCTAGTGGACAGTGCGCTCACTGGCTGAATGGCTGGCTGACTTTCGCGGGTCTGCTGATTTGCGGGTCGCGGCAATTTGTTAGCTCTCTCCGACCTCGATCTTGAATCTTGACCTTGGTGTTTCAAGTGTGCTTTGTAGCCTTCCAGACCAGACGACAAGAGAGTAGACTCCTCGACTCTTCCACCACACCACCTATCACCGACTAACCAACCCCCCCCGGTCGACAATCATCCATCACCATGTCTGCCCCTTCTCTTGCTCAGGCCGTCGCTAAGCGGGGCTGGTTGTCCAAGATGCTCAAGCCCGTCGCCACCTGGTACACCAATGCCTCCGGCTACCGTCAGATGGGTCTCCGGTGAGTTTTTGTTGTTTTTGTTTGTTTATACCTCGATGGCCAGCCGTGGTCCGGGACCCATGTGACGTAGACTGTAGCTGTGTCTACCTGTATCGACCATCGCCCTATGTTTTGCGTCTATCCATCTGTCTCTCCTCGGCCCGGTTCTACCTCAATGGCTCCCCCCATCCCGCCGTCCGATATCTCCCTCCCTCCTCCCCTAAAGGACCACCCACCCACCCACCACCATACCCGACACCACCAATGACTAACCAACCCCCAAACAGCACCGACGACCTCATCTCCGAGGAGAACGAGACCGTCCTCGCCGCCCTCAACCGCCTGCCCCCCAAGGAGGCGTACGACCGCATCTACCGCATCCGCCGCGCCACCCAGCTCTCCCTCACCCACAAGCTCCTGCCCAAGAACGAGTGGACCACCCAGGAGGAGGACGTCCCCTACCTCCGCCCCCTGATCGACCAGATCGAGGCCGAGGCCGCCGAGAAGGACGCTCTCGACACTTTGACCATTGTCAAGAACTAAGCGCGCCATTTTTCGGGCTTATGAGAGGGTGTAAAGGGGAAGGGGGAAGGAGGATTGGGGGATGGAGGGGAAGGTTTCCGTTATCCGCGCGGTGGACTGGCCGACTTCAACGGGAACCGAATTTTTTGAGAAGGAACCGAAAGAGGGAAAGCTGGGATACTACTACGCTAGGATTGGAAGCCGAAGATACCAAGCAATAAAGTGGATGCGCGCAAAAAAACTTCGTCCATCGATCTGGAACCTGGAACCTCCGACAACTTGCTGCCCATGCTTTCTGGAAACGGATAGAGGGGAGAAAAGGGAAAGGGTGGACGGGCGTTTTGGGAGTTTGCGATGCGATGGTAACGGGCAAGAGCCAGGCGTCTAGTTCGCGTTCTCAGGGCTCGCGCATCCCTTGAAGTGGAGAGGGGGAGATGGACAGGAGGTGGTGAAGACTGCGGGAGGAAAGATTACCTATACATATAGAAGAAAATGGGCAATAGACTTTATCCTGGGTTTTTCAAAGCAGAGAGGACGGGAAGCGGGGGGTGAGAGATATGATACCTAGGTGTAAATGGTGTCGCTGTACGTTGAATAAGTGTATGAATTTCTGAGAACTAAACCAATCCTGCTCATTGTCTGCGTAACACATCCAGAGACTTATCGCAAAGAGGAGAGAGAAAGGTGATAGTTTTTGTTGTTAGCTGCCTATGTCTCAGCATTGAGTCCAGACTTGAAAAAGTATATCTCTCAGAACTGCCATTGCTTTAGCGTATATATCGGGAGACACACTCGCCTAGTTCTAGTACTCAACACCAGGAACCGCAGAGAGTCTAATTGGCTCTCGGTAGCCTTGCGGGAACCGGGGTTCATGCCGGCGAGGTTCCAAACGGCAGTCAGTCAAGGCTTGCTTTTCAAGAGCTGAATCGTCTACCTGTATCAATGAGGCTTGTCCATGGATCATTGAAGTCTCCATGTTGTGTTGTAAAATGGCGAGTGTTGGAGTCAAGGCTGATGAGTCAATGTTCGCTAATGACTTGATCTCTTCCATCCGAAGCAGGGCTTGACTCTCTTTTGGTGTTCTGACATCTGAGCAAGTAACAAGGAAGACAGTACTGCGAGCGAATAGTATGCGTTACATGATATGTGTCAGTCTATCCAGAGATAGAACCGTGACTCTCATTACTACGTTAACAAAAGTTGCCTGAACAAAAGTAAAACACAAGAGGGTGTAAGCTATCCTACAACAAGAAGAGACAGAAAAGAAAAGAAGAACAACACCACCAACACACCAAACAAACCCCCTTTTCTATGGATAAGCAATGACTCGGTCTGTAAACAAGAAGGTACAAAGAGGTTGTGTAAACAGGAAAATAAGTATAGTATATTATGTCTTAACTTCATTCTTCTTTCTTTCTTTCCAATTTTACCAGTTCGGAAAAAAAGCCCAACCAAACCGGGCAACCAAAAACTCGCTGAGAGGAGGTAAGGAAAGACATCCGCTTGAGTTGGCTGACTCATGCTTCTCCCACACCTTCTAAGCACAAGCAAGGCCCAAAACCGCTCCCACCGCAACTTTTTGGTTTATCCATTCATGATGTATACACATGCCTTTCTTTCATCGCTTTTTGAGCTGGTCACTCCTCATCCGCGTCCCTCCTCTTTACATACGTTAACCAAAATGCTTTATTAACTGGTTTTTTTATGACCCTTCCTTGTACACGTTTCTTCGTCTGTTGTGTGTGCGTTTCCGCTCATTAGGTTGTGGTAGCGGTTACCGGCTACCGGACGTTAACCCGGGGTTATCGGCCGTGTTAGAGCGGGATGGGGACGGACGGCGGGCGGGCTTCGGAGGGCGGTCGGTGTCCGGAGTTGGTTGGGAAAGCCGGGGTTTCGAGTAGTGTGACTGGAAATTGTTTGTAAAACGAAGAGAAAGATATCCGAGCCGTCCCGCCGTGCCCACCCCATAACGCCGGTCTGTCACCACGCTGCTGGCGAAACATTCGATGAATCTTGATATGTGTATGTCGTGGGCTTTCGTACAGTATGTAAAAAATTGCGTTTTCCCTCGCCGCCGCGGCGTTTTATATCGGGTATATGAAGACAGGATGTCAATGCAGAGAGAATCCGTTTATAGACTCTTTATGCGTTGCCACCCTTCTCCTCGGTGTCGATGTGCCAGACAACGTAGTTGGGAAGACCAATGACTTGGTAGCCGGCGCGCTTGGCCATCTTGGCGAAGCCCTCGGTCTCGGCCTGGTTCTCGAAAGCGTAGCAGGGGAAGTTGATGCCTATAATTGTTAGCCGGAGTTCTCCTCAATATGCGCCAAAAAGATGTTGACCTACCAGAACGGTGGACATCGGCCTTGACGAGAATGTTCACGCCACCAATGCCGTCAAGCTCGATCTCGACGTCCTTGTCGTCGCGCCAGTCGCCCATTCTAGCCATGTAAGTGCGGCCGGTATCGTACTCCTTGTAGCCTGTGAACAACTAGGTTAGTCGGTGTCAACTTCCAGAGTCTTGGAGCATCAACATACCCTCAGCGAGAACAACATCCTTATCGAGGCTGGAAGCGAGTCTGCGGCCCTTATCGGACTCAACCCAAGAGTTGTAGTCGACTATGCAGCGGTTAGTAACTAGAGACCAATCATCAGGTGAAAGTCCAAAACTCACATCTTCCCTCGATATCGCGGCCGTTCTGGTAGCGGTGGAACCAAATGTCTATCACATGTTAGCTTTGTTGCCCATGTGGGGTCTTTCACGGGAGGTTGTTCATACTGGGAACAAGAATGTCCTTATCGTGGGCAATGAAATCCTCGAGGATCTTCTTGGGGCTGTCGACAATGTCCACATCTCTCCAGTAGACCCAGGAGTGCTCAGGCTTGAGGGCAGCAGAGAGAAGGTAGTTGCGCGCTTTACCCATGGCCTTGCGACGAGGACCCTGGGCAGCGAACGAGTGGCGCTCCGCAACATCCTGGCTCAGCTTGAAGTCGAAGTCCTTCTCGACAACCAAGGCGCTGTGGAAGGGGATCTGGTCGGGGCGCTTCTGGATGCGGTCAAGCTCGGAAGCGAGGACAGCAAGAGTGTCATCGGTAGAGTCGCTGACGAGGAAAGCAAGATCGATGAGGTGGTGGGGGTAGGTAAGCTCGGCGATCAGCTCGAAGTACTTGGAGAGATACCTGGAGGCATCCTTGAGGGGGGTAAGAATCAGGATGCGCTCCTCGTTGGCGACGGCCTTGGTGGTGGACTTGACGGGGTTAAGGTCGACGTGGCTGATGGTGGACGAGTTGATTTCTAGCGGAGCGTGGTGGTTGAAGATAACAGGGGTATGGAGGTGAGCACTCCAAGCTTGTTGCTCGTTGAGGGTCATCTCCATTGGCGGTTTTGAAGGACCCCAGCAGTAGAAACTGTGATAAGGCGAGAGCGGTTAGCATACAGAAGCAATGGACGGAACAAGACATGGGATGACACCAACCTTTGCATCTCGGAGGCGCTTGTGCTGATGCCGCGCCATAGTAATAGCACAACTCCTGTTACGGCAACGAGGAGGAGGAATCGTGTCTTTGTGAGGATAGCACATAGTGCCCTTGCGGGAGGGAGTTGTGCTCTCGCAGCCTTCCAGCTGACGCCGCCTTTGGGAAGAAGCATTACGAAGAAACGGGGTGGCCCTCGGCACCACCCGCTGAACTGTCGAGGAAGAGGATATTAAATCTAAAAGTTGGAGATGCGAGCCGTGTAGCTGCCGGCTAGGTCGACGATGCGATGCGCAGCGGCAATGGCACGGAGGAGTTGTTGCGACGTGAAGAGCGGCTGAGGAATGCGATATCGAGCAAAGGAAGATTCGCGTGGGAACTCGTGTGGCGTCGTGGAGAGATTACGGGGTGTCGATTGGGGGTGGAAAAGCCCACGTCTCCTGAAGCAGCAGTGCGAAGGCGGTATCTCGTCGAAGGAGGATCGATCCTACAAGCGAATGTAGCAATGGCTCTCTCGTCGTCGTCGTCAAATGTATGAGGTCGTCAAGAAAGTGTACAAGACAGAAGCAAGCAAAGTGACACGCGGTTGAGTCCGCGTATTCTGATGTGTGGTCGGGACGGACGAGGCGGGCTAGCCACAGACTACCCCCTTCCCCTATATCCAGACTACTTAACCGCTTTAGGCAGAGTTCTCTAAACTTTTGGCGCCACACAAAAAAATGTGAATCACAGAATTGCCCGCAAATGCGCCCTCAACGCTGAAGGTGCTAATCTTCAGTGCTGCAGCGCCGTCTTTAGAGTAATATTAATTTTTACGACGTACTCCAATAACCCGAACTTGTCGTACATAACGCAAGAGTAGATAATAATAGGCGCCACCAAAAATCCCGGTGAATGCGGCCGATTAGGACTTCAAAAGACCAATAAATATTGAAAAGATTCCCCTTAATTCGAATTGCTATCGAATTGGGGTTTTGAGAAAGTGCATTGTCCTGACTGTTGACCGTGACCAAGCATTTCTTGGAGGAATTTTTGAAAGAGACCGATCGTGGGCTAACGGACTTTGGCCTTATTTCTAAGCTAGGATGTTAGCGATTGATAAGATAAATCAAGTTCCTGAGAGTCATGCCCAAAGCGGTTAAGTAGTCTAGATATAGGGAGAGGGGGTAGTCTGTGGCTAGCCCGCCTCGGGACGGACGGGGGACACGGGGGACGGAGACGGGAGGACGGACTGGACGGAGGCTGAGAAAGGGAGATTCTAGCTCATGTTCCAAAGGGTCACTGCCCAGCCCGCCAATGGTTCCAGAATCTCTCCTCACAGTGAGAAGGGACACCGCACGCCCACGCTCACAGGGGGGGTCTACTTCTGGGGGGTCGAGCACGGGCTAGCCTATCAGGGGCCCCGGGTTGGGGGGTAAAAGACCCGCTTAATATTATGCCATGGCCCGGGCGCACCGTTCCCATCCACTCAGAGCGGTCTCAGGCTTAAGACTGTGGAGGGAACCACAGAAGCAACACGCAATCCCACCATTTCCAGCATTTGCTCCATCAACGGCCGCGATCAGCCTGCCCACTGCACATCTTGTCAATGGAAAAAGAATTGTTGTGCTGTGATAGCTGCAAAGAGGGAGGGGCGCAGGAATTATATCCCATTCCGACACCTATCACCAACCGAGGCTTGGCCTGAGGACAGCGAGGGCTTCCACTCCCCTCCACCATCATCTCGATTCAGAAATCTCACGGGTTTGAGCATGTTTCTCCTAGGACAAGGATGCCCAGGATGCCCCTCTACCCTCACCTCGACCTGGTCGGTGCAATATCCTCCGCTCCCCGCCGCCCGCTCTGGCCCTCGCTCGCCTTGTCTCGTTGTTTATGCGTAGTTCGGGAGCGGAGCCGATTGCCGTCTTCTATTCCCAAAAGATGCTGCTACGCCGTAATGATTGCGGACCGGTGGAAATACGTTCGCCAGGTCCGGTCTGTAGGAGCGGAAACAATATTTGAAGCCGCCGTTGCAACCCTTTGATATCGCCATGGCCCCGGGTGTGGAAAAGGGGCAACACTGTATGCTCACCGGCCAGAAACCTGGACCGCAATCATGGCTTGGCTATTTCCTATGCTTCTCACAAAGATCATGAAACCGGCGAGCGAATGAGCTTTCCCACACAATTATAGAACCAGTGAAGATCTGGCATCCAAACAAATCTTGGTTACCAGAAGGAGCACAAGCACGCTGCAGTCACGGCGATCTCGTTCCAGCTTATCAGTCAGCATCAGGGCTGAGCTGAGCTTCAACCACCACAAAGTATACCACTCCTATATCACACATAGCCAAGCAGGCCAAGGTATGTAAGCCCTACTTATTTTCACACTTGTCTAGTTTTCAGAGGGCCTCAATACGTAATAAATCCTCTGAATTGCTGCATCTCTCAGGGGCACAATGAAGCCACGACTAAAATGATTACCAAAGTCAAGCTTTCTTTTTGGTGAACCCCCTATCGGCTATCACTAGTAACGTAACCCTACAGCTAGGAGTTTGCACACTGCCGACACCGTCTCTGCAGGAACTGCTTGGCGTTTTTCATCCGTCTGGAGATCTCCAACTTGTCTCCCTTTTCCCGGACTTTGTCCCGACCTTTGCACGACTTAGCTCCGTGCCACGTGAACAGGCGACACCGACGGGCCCGGGACGGCGATGACGTCGATCAAAGACGCGTTGTGAATGCTACACTGCTGCCTGTGCCTGTTAAAGTGTAGTTAGTGCTACTTTACCTTTTGCTTTGTTCTGTCTTTCGGGAGACTATACACTCTACCAATTAACGAGTCATTAATCTTCCACGGTTTCGAGTCTCTGTCCTTTGTTTTGCCACTACACTCTCTTGGGGATATCGACGAGTTCATGAGATTGAGAACCTGTCAAGTTAAACCGAGACTCATACGTCAGGCATTGGGTCGGTTGAGATTGACATTTGAATCCTGTCACACACTCACAACTCACCCTGGTCAAGTCGTCACTCGTCGCACACTCACCACATCTCCCAGTTGCCTTCAATTGACAACACCTACCGTGAAGATGGCAACCCGAAGATCTGCCCGGTTAAGTGCTCTAGCCGCAGCCCAGCCCAACGACGCGGCTGCTCCCATACTCCCTCCACCGGCACCTGCTCCCAAGTCCCGGAAGAGGAAAGTCAGCACCGAAGATGAGGGCGCGCCGGCACCCTCGTCAACCACAGAAGAACCACAACTACCTTCGACTCCCCAGAAACGGAAAGTCTCAAAGAAGGCAGCACCACCACCGGCAACCCCAACACCAGCTGCCGCAGCTCTCCTCTCCTCACCCGCTGCTCAGAAGCCCAAACCCGCCGCCGTCTCCCGCCTAGCCGACCCAACCAAGACCAACGCCCCTTTGCTCTCTCCCCAAACCTCACGAGTCGTCTCTTCCAGTCCCATCAGACCGAGAGAGACCGAAGAAGGCCTGTCCCCATCTAAACAGGCGCCCAAGAGTCAGACCAAGGAAGATGATAGCACCACAACAGAAAACATCCTCGAAAAAGCCTGCGCCCACCTCATCGCCGTTGATCCGCGCATGAAGCCTCTCATCGACAAGCACCCCTGCCGCATCTTTAGTCCCGAGGGACTAGCAGAGCAGATCGACCCGTTCGAAAGTCTGGTTAGCAGCATCATTTCTCAACAGGTGAGCGGGGCGGCAGCGAAGTCGATAAAAGCCAGATTCGTCGCTTTATTCGACGATGAGAAGGCTGCTCAGGATGGCGAGGCTCAGACCGAACAAGAGCAGGAGCAGGAGCAGGAAGATGGCGAAGCTGCCCGCCCAGCCGAAGCACAACCAACAAAACGCCGCTTCCCAACCCCTTCCCAAGTCCTAGCCAAGGACCTCCCCACCCTCCGCACCGCCGGCCTCTCCCAGCGCAAAGCCGAGTACATCCACGGCCTCGCCGCCAAATTCGTGTCCGGCGAGCTATCCGCCTCGCTCCTCGCCTCGGCGCCGTACGAGGAACTAGTCGCCAAACTCGTTGCCGTTCGCGGCTTGGGGCTCTGGACGGTCGAGATGTTCGCTTGCTTTGCGCTGAAGAGGATGGATGTCTTTAGTTTGGGCGATTTGGGCGTGCAGAGGGGGATGGCGGCGTTTGTGGGAAGGGATGTGAAGAAACTTAAGAATGGGGGCAGTGCAAAAGATAAGAAGTGGAAGTATATGAGTGAAGGAGAAATGAAGGAGATTAGTGAACGGTTTAGGCCTTATAGGAGTGTGTTTATGTGGTATATGTGGAGGGTTGAGGAGACGGATGTTAGTAGTATGGAGTAGGGGGTTTGTTGAGGGTGGGAAGGGGATAGGGGTGGGAGGTATGAGTTGGGAAAAGAAGGAATGGGGTTTTGCTTTGTCCCTAGGAGGGCGGGTTGGACTCGTTGCTGGCGCGGGACTATCTGATGATGATATGATGACGACTTAACCCGTTAGGACACGAGTTGAACCGTACTATAGAGCCTACGAATTCGTGATTATGGAACTTGACATAACTCGCAAATACTCTACCCCTATACCACCGCTCACCACCCTGTCCGTCTCCTCGTCAAAAACCCCTAACATGTGAAGGTGCAGACAAACGCAACCTTCGCTCCTCTTCCAACTAAGCCCATGATCCCAACCGGCCTCCTACAGTCTCCGTATCACCTCGCATATCTACGTACCACCCTACCACAAGCAACAAGACGAGACAAAACAAGCATGACCTGACCGACATGACCTACTTGACCGACCCTACTCCCTAGTTGACTGTTTGTACTTCTGTACCTCCTTCTAAAGCTCACAAGCAAACAAGGCAGGGACTTACTTATACACACACAACTTCATCGGGTGTTACAGGAGGCAGTGAGTGAGTGCACTTCGCCGTTTGCTACAGAGTTGTACAGGACACAGCTTTGAGAGTGATGCCTGGCGGTATGCTGCAACTTACAAGTGAAGCGAGTGCTCCCAGCCGTTACGGTTTGTGTAAGTGGGTTTGTGATACTTGGAGTCGTCAGCTGGTCTGGGGTAAGGTAGTGGGAGTGTGGGATAGTGGAAACAAGCTGAAGTTGTGTGATGTGACTTCAACGGGTTTGGGCCTGGTGCATTGGAAATGTCATTTGGGGTTTTATGCATGTCCGAAGGAGGCGTGGTTGCTAGGTATGGAGATTCTATGTGTGTAAATCAAGGTGTCCTCACGCACCCATAGGAGTCTATATAGGGGGTTTGTAAAGCAGTTGAGAGAATATTGAGAAATATATCTCCTTTCATCACTATCCATTGACTATTCACTTCGCAGCCACGTGGGCTTTCTTCATGTGGCTGATCAGTGTTGTTTATCTTTTGAAACTGCTCCATCCCGTCTTTTTTTTAAGAAAAAATTCTATGACGTTCTTATTTGTTCAAGCAGCGAGGTTGGCGTTTACCCCTTGCGATTTCAAAACGCGGAACGGCATATCTTCCACCGATCTTCCCTCTGGAGTTTCCGCTTGAAGAGAAGGATTGGCCGTCATTTAAATTGATCGCCATCAATGATCAACCTAGCATGAAACTAGAGCACACAACGCGCGGCTATGCTGAGGCTCAGTCAGCGTCAAGCTTTTTGGGGCATGGGGGTAGATCTGCTCGGTTGTTTGGTAAGATCGAGATGAACGTTTGAGTGCTGAGAATGTCGTTGGTTCGGAAACGTTGGAGATATTCCAATGCAATTGTGGATTAAGATGTAGTTGAGATGGGATGAAAATTGTCCAGATGAACACCTACCTACATCTAGTAGGATGAAAAGAAAGTTTGCACCCCCTCTTTTGACTTGCATACGCACGAGCACGAGCGATGGATGTATGTAAGTATGTACTATGTAAGTAAGTGCTGGCTGTAGGAACGGCAACAAATGCAAGTGAGTGCTTTGACGACGACGTTCCTCTACCCTACCTCCGCGACTGTTGTTTGTAGTCCACCAAACGACGATAAAAAGGTTGAGGATTTGCCAGATGAAGACTGTTTTCCAAGTTGCGTGTCCACCGAGTGAGTCGCCACCCGAGCTTAAATCCGTTTCTTGCTGGTCAAAATCATGGACATGGATAACAGGTAGGTAGGGAGGTAGGTTGCACAGCAGCTACAGGGAGCTGAAGTTGACCGTCCACAAGGCCTCCTTCAGGTCTACCCGTCTCGGGCCTCCTTTTGAGACGACTGAGGATTGAGGCTCATCAAGTTATATATGATACCAACCACCACTTATACATACCGAATCAGTAACATGTCTTGGCATCAAGGCCCGGGGTTGGGGGTCTTGGTGGTTCAACGAGTCAACGAACGGATGAAAAGGTCTGGAACGTATGGAACGACTTTTCGTTGGAAAATTACATGGTCTTGATAGATGACGAACCATGAGGTCCTCAAGGTTAGTTGAGATGCTGGATGCTGGCAAGCTGGGATACAAAATGCAAGGAGGGTGATGGTTGCTGTCCCTTTTCCTTGTCCCGTTACCCGTCTCGTTTCAACGGCTGAACGCTGTAACTGTTTCCGTAAGAGAAGGATGTCATCGAAAGAAGATCATTATCAGCTCGGATGTTTGGCCAGGCTAGAGCATCATCATCGTCTTTATCCCGGTCCAGGTCGAGAGCGAGCGAAGCTGGCGTGCCTGGTGTTGATCAGTATAAGCTTGTTCGCTTTCTTGAATCTTGATATCCACGAGGTTGATATGAGTTTGGGGAAACAAGCATTTTACTTGAGTTTAAGGCCGATCCAGGCGAAGGCGATCTTTCTTGGATTTCTCCATTTTGAATTCTCCATTTCAACCTTTTTAGGTCGAAAAAGGCAGAAAGGTTGCCCTGACAGTCGACAGCGCACGTCCAGACCCGTCCTGTCTGCTTGTCCGTCACACGGACATGGCATGACGTCTGTTTGGCGGTTCTATGCGATGGAAGTGATTGCCCAAAAGTTATGCACTGCCGGTACTTGGCAGTAGTGTGATGTGCTGCCCGTCTGCTTGCCTGCTGCGTAAGGCGTAGCGGTAAGGTAACGCACATTGTAAGATCGGAGTTTCATGTCCATCGTGAATCCAACATCCGTTTTTTTTTTTTTCCGTTTGGCGATGACGATGGATGGTGGACAAAGTGTTCCCGTTGCTACGGCTAGGGCGTCCTGTGTTCTGCTTGTGAGTTCCCGTCAGGCGACAAATTGGCATGCGATGAACGACGCTGCACCTCCTTTCCCGGCGTGCCAGGGCAGCTGGAAATGGGGCCCGGGAGAAGGCACAGTGTTCCAAACGCTTCAGAAACCGCGAATCCCCCGTTTTCTATAATTAGGGGTGTGAACGTAACGAAGAAAAAGGGGCACTTTCTGGAAATTGGTCCGTGCCAATTGGTTATTTCGAGGACGGGATGTGATAACTGATAACCGGCAATAACAACAATGGACGTTCGTATAAAACCCCCATTTGGACATTTCCAGAACCGGGAAACATCGAGTTGCTTTTTTCATGCCGTGATTCACGTCTTTTTTGCGTCCCGACCACCCAATATGTAAATCCCGTGGTTGGCGGCTTCAACTTCTTGATTGAACGAATGCTCAATGCTGTGCTGCACAGTGTTAGCGAACAAGACGTGTCGTTGCAATTGCTGAGTGCTGTTTGATGCATGGAGATCGGATGGGGCCATGACCGATTTCAATTAAAAGCTTCCCCATCGAACATGGTGGGGCATAGGTCCTGTCGTGGTGCACTGGAGTCTCCGGCTGGTGCAAAGTGGTTGCGTGTGCTGGTGTGAACAAAGTTAAGATTGGCCAATCTTGGGCGCAGAAAGCTCATGCACAGTTTCGTATCGCCCGGCTCTGGTTCGTCTTGTGTGTATTTCCGCGACAGACCGGATCACCATCAGGTTTTTGCGAGAATCGGGGATATTGTTGAATGGTTGAGATAGTGATGCCGTTGTTGTGGTTGTTGCTTTTTGTTCGCTTATCAAACAGCACAAGTTCCCAAGTGCGTCACAGGCTCACAGCCAAACATCAACACCAAACATCGCCACGGCTAGTCACAATGTCGGACGGGCCAAGTGGAAATGGAGCCGGGGGCGGACATGCCAACGCTGAGAACGGCAAACTTGTGTCAACCAACGGATCGCAAATGGCAACCCAAGAAAACGGACGTGCCAAACAGCCCGAAACCCGCGCCCGAGTGGCGTTGGCGTCTGTCACAGAATGTTCTTTCTGTCCAGCTCCCGTCGTCACGGAAACACTGCCGCCAAAAGCTTGGCATCTTCGATTCTCCATCATCCCACAGCAACAGCCGTTTCGGCGCCGGCAGTTGTTGATGGGGAAACCGGCGGAAAGGCGCGATGCCTCTTCCTCATCGTCATAACCGATGGTGAAACAAACAAATCTCGCCAGTCGGCTTTTGCATTTTAACTCGGGATCCAGACCTCAAAAGTCGGGGAAACGAGGGTCATGATGGATACGGATATGGATGATGGATGATGGGTCCTGCTATATTTGTAAACAGGGCCAAGCGAGTGCTTTGTCCATGCCTGTCTTGCCTGTCTTGGGACGACGTCTCATCTGCCATCACGAAGAATTTATTTTATTTCCACTTTGACTCGTTCTTCGCTTCTCCTAGGCGGTCACGCGGCGTCACCACTGGTGGACATGCCGTCGTGGAGGACGGACAGAACCGTGGAGAGCCATTTGCAAACCATTTGGCTGAACACGAACACAGACACTTGCCGCTGAAACTCAAACTCCACGACACTGACAGGAAGTCTCCAGCCAAGCCCCTGACAAGAGCGTTCAGCAATTGATGAAGCAATGGCACACCGAATTTCAAGGAACCCGACTCTGACCAGCGCGCTGCTGGACCAGTCAGATGCGCCCTGCCTTCCCTTTGCATCCAGGAGGCTCCACCCAGTAAGTGTACCAAGCCCGCTGTACAGTAGCGTAGCCGAGCATGTACGCCCGTGGTGTGGCCGCAGCGCCTGCTCTAGTCTGCTCACACCCCTGGCGGCCCTCCCTGGCAAGACCGCACCAATGACAGACCGCAGAGGCGCCGGGTACCTTGACAGATCCATGAGCGATCCACCCGTGGCTGGCACCCCCCCGTGTACAGGGATGAGGGCCAAGGTTGATCGACCCCCTTCTTCTCTGCAGGTTTTCTCTTCCGTCCCTTCTCCTGCTCCTGCTCGCGGTGCCCTTTTTCTCCTCTACTCAAGCCACAACTTCCCTCCTTCGCGGCCTTCTTCCTTCCATCCTTCTTTCTCCTCATTGAATTCAAGTCCTTCGTTACAGACTCTTACCATTCACCCTCTTACCTTTTGAAGGCTCCGCCGAAAGA
The DNA here is from genome assembly GCA_009806015.1 of Neurospora sp. CHS-2018b. Lineage (NCBI taxonomy): Eukaryota > Fungi > Ascomycota > Sordariomycetes > Sordariales > Sordariaceae > Neurospora > Neurospora sp. CHS-2018b. Next base: position 1,367,313 of record RAOV01000010.1, on the reverse strand, counting down.
ACGACCATCACCTCGTCGCTCTTGCCCTTTTAACCTCGCACACCACCACTCGTTCTCTCTGCACTCGATCGCGTCCCTTCCCCCTTCTTCAGTAGAATTTAATCACAAAGGTATGTCGCTATCTTTCATTCTGTTGGTACATCGTGAGAACCACCAGCACCACAAGCAGCAATTGCGCGAACGCTGTTCCCGACGATATCGCCCGGTCGTGCCAGTCCAAAATTTGAAACACGGAAAGGACGAACCCCTTGGAAGGATCCACGAAGAAACCACGAGATCTACGATGACTGCCAGACCGCCACCGCCATATCAACAACAACAAGACATGGAAGTCACAGAACAACATGCGTTGGCTGCTCTTTCCGACACTCCGAATCGCCAGGAACTCGGGGCTTGGTTAGGAAGGAATAGGGGTCGACTATCTCTACCAGTGGAGGAACCGACTACCGGTCATCGATTTGGGTGCACTTTCGACTGGCCACCTTTTCCGACCCTCTTCAGTTTTCCAAGCACTGGTTTCAACTCAACCCGATCATACATCTTTTTGGACTGGCACGATCCGAGATCGAACAGCTTGTAGACATACTACTGCATTCGCGTTTTTTTCCCGCCGCATATCACCAATACGCAACACCACTCAACCAGTCTTATCACTTCGACCGCGATATCGGACCGGTTGTCAATTTGTCAACTGAACACCATCGCTAACTCTTCTTCATCAGCTCGTCAAGATGCTTGTCAAGTACCTCGCTCCCGCCGTGTTGGCGATTGGCGCCGCTTCTGGTATGTCTACGCTCAACTATCCTGCTATCACGTCTTAGCGGTGCGATGACTGACCTCTTTTCCCTCTTATAGCCCAGTCGGCCTCTACCTGCACCGTCTCCGGCGGCACCACCACCATCAACAGCCAGGCCGATGCTACCGGTCTTGCTAAGTGCAAGACTGTCAAGGGTTCCGTCGTTGTTACCAAGGATGTTGCCGGTGACTTCCAGTTGAGCGGTCCTCAGATCATCACTGGCGATCTCAGGATCGAGAACAACCCCAACGTCAACAGCATCGGCTCCGATACCCTCGAGCAGATTGGTGGCGAGTTCAGGCTCGTCAAGACCACCCAGCTGAACAGCATCAGCCTGCCCAAGCTTACCTCCGTCAGCAAGCTCACCTGGCAGTCCATCGGCAACCCTGCTGATATGGGTATCACCCAACTCAACAAGGTCGACGAGGTCACCATCTCCGACAGCCATCTCCGCAACATTGATGCCATCAATGTCACCAGCATCAAGAGCATGAACCTTGACAACAACCAGTTCATCACCAAGTATGAGCCCGCTATCCAGTCGATCAATGGCAACCTCAACATCCAAGCCAACGGTCTCGACATGGAGGTCAACTTCCCCAACCTCATCTGGGCTATGAACATGGCTATCTCGGATGTCTCCAAGATCGGCTTCCCCTCTCTCCAGGTCGTCAACGGCTCTGCCCGCTTCGATGACAACAAGTTCGATAGCTTCAGCTTCCCCAACCTCACCCAGACCAAGACTGGTGATATCTCGTTCGTCGGTAACGAGAACATGAAGAACCTCACCTTCCCCAAGCTCACTCAGGTTGGCGGTGGTCTTCTGATTGCCAACAACACCAAGCTTGAGGAGATGACCGGCTTCCCCCTTCTCGAGACCGTCGTCGGTGCCATCAAGCTCCGTGGTAACTTCTCTGAGTAAGTTTTAATCTGCTGTTTCCCCTTTTCTGAATTGTCACTGACTCGATATCTTTCCTGCAGGGTCAAGTTCCCCAAGCTCCAGAGCGTCCGTGGCGCTTTCGATCTCTCTTCCACCAACGATGTCACCAACGACTGCAAGACTCTCGCGAAGATGGCTCCCACGAAGCAAGGAGGTAACGGTAAGATCGAGGGTACCTTCGACTGCGAGTCCAACAACGACGAGGCCAACCAGGATACTTCCGGCAAGACCGGCTCTGGTGAGGGTGTCACGGGCGGCTCCGGCTCTGACAAGACCTCTGGCGACAAGAACAGCGGTGCTGCCGGTCTTTCCGTCAACGCTGGTCTCTTCCTTGCCGCTGCTGGCGTCCTTGCCCAGCTCCTCCTGTAAAGAACGCTTAGGATGACTTGTGAACATTAATGGTGTATCGTGGGTCGGAAATGTGGGGGCGTTTTTCTCTCGATTACTACTGCAAATCAGATGGGATTACTAATTGGGCCATCCTGTTGCGCGCACACATATTCTCTGTTGTTTCTCTCGGCTGAGATGGAAAACTTTGTCGTCGTTTGTTGTTGGGAGTTTTGCTGCAGCCTGTGTTTATTTCTGGGCTGCATGGAGCGCACACATCATATGACCCCATATTTGCAGAAAGAAACCACTACTAGACTTAATTACCTCTCTCTCTCACTCTCTCTCCACCGTCCCTCAACACATCACCACTGGGGGTTAAGTGAGCACATCATATGCTGCCCTCTTCACCTGTCACTGCACTTGGTACCATTTTTGCACCAGCCACACTTGGGGGACCGGGTACTGGGTTTTGGATTAAGGACCCGAGGGAATGTTGATCTCTGGTGGATGAAACGGGCGATCGTCGGTGATCTGAGTGGATTATGGATTGTTTTATGGTGAAGCACTGAAGTCACCCCACAGGGCTACTGCAGTACATGAAGCTCATGGATGGCATGATGGAAACAAGAAAAGAGTTGGGATGATCAGCGAAGGCTTGTTTGCCAGCCACCTCATTCACTGTGGACTGGAATCGGGAGAGAGATGAAGTGACTGACGAGAAGTTGAGGAGAGTATGAAAGAGGGTATTAGCGCGCATCGAAAGGTGCTTGTTATTGTGTTTGTTTGGGGATTTGTGGTTGTTGGTCATTTATCATTTGGCTTTTCGTGTTACAGTTTGGCATTCATAAAGGCAGTTGCATCATCTCATTGTTCGGGTTTCGCTGTGTAGTAAGTTGCTTTAGGTAGTTTAATAATGGTGTTTTGTTTCAAGTCGGAAGATTGTGATCTGGGTGTGAGTAGTCGGAGGAATTGGTTGCAGGTTCTTGGACTTCAAGATCTAGTTGAGCTAAGTCTGAGAAACCATGTTGATGGTTGGACAAGTCAATAAGCTGCTTGTTTGGCTGTATCTCAGTGATACGGTCCATCCGCCTCATCCTGTTCAACATCTTCAGAGACTTTGCAGCTTCTATGAACCAAGTGAGTAGACCTCCCTCGAATGAAACTTCACGTAGATTTTGTTACAGTCCATACACAACGTGCAGGTGGTATTGGATAAAACATTCACGTATATCTACTCACCTGTACCATATTCATCAACCAATATTGTCCCGCATTCTGACATCCAGTTCCTGTGAACTTTTGAAGGCTCTAGCAAACCCATAAACATAACTTTACTAAAATTCACGTTCCACCTCGAATACAAAACGACCTTCTAGACCATTGCATATAGACAATCTATCAGGTTCTAAAACCCCATTTACACCCATCCACAACACCTCTACAGCACAACCTCCAACCTTACAACTTACTAGTCCTACTCTCCTTCTTCAACATCTCCTCCGCCACAATCCTCCTCTGAATCTTCCCCGTCGCCGTCTTGGGCATCACATCCGTAAAGTAGATCTTCTTGGGCACCTTGAACTTGGCCAGCTTCTCCCCCACCCACTTCCTAAACTCGTTCTCATCCCCCTTCTGTCCTGACTTCAACACAATCGCCACCGCCACTTCCTGCCCGTACATCTCATCCGGAATAGCAAAGCTGACGGCCTCCGACACCGCCGGGTGGCGGGTCAAAACGTTGTCCAGCTCGATGGGAGAAATCTTCTCGCCTCCCTTGTTGATCAACTCCTTAATGCGGCCCGTGATGATGACGTACCCGTCCTCGTCCTTCTTGCCCTGGTCGCCGGTGCGGAAGTAACCGTTGCGAGTAAAGGAGGAGGCGTTGGCTTCGGGGTTGTTTAGGTACCCCTTTGTGACGTTTTCTCCTTTGATGGAGATTTCTCCTTCCTGTCCGTCAGGCAGGATATTATCCTTGTCGTCGAGGATGACTACTTCCACGCCTTGTCCCACACCGACGGTACCAGGCTTGCGCTTGCCGACGGAAGGTAAAGGGTTGGAAGTCATTTGGTGCGCGGCCTCGGTCATGGCGTAGGCTTCCAACACAGGAGCCTGGAAGGTTTTCTCGAGGTTGTGGAAGACGGTGGGCGAAAGGGGCGAGGAGCAAGAGCGGATGAAGCGGATTTTGGGCAAAGGGTTGGGGACGGGGTGTTTAAGCAGGATTTGGTGGATGGTTGGCACGGCGGTGTACCAGTTTGCTTTGAACTGGATGAATTCGGACCAGAAATCGGTGGCGGAGAATTTGGAGGGGACGATCATGCTGCCTCCCGTCAAGAGGGGGGCCAAAAGCCCGCACAGGAGGCCGTGGACGTGGAAAAGGGGCATGACGAGCATGGTCCGGTCGGCAGGAGTGAGCTGGTACGTGTTGCGGATGTTCTTCATGGTGCGCGTCAGGTTGCGGTGCGTGAGCGGGACGACCTTGGGGCGGGAGGTGGTGCCGCTGGTGTGCAGGACCAGGGCGATGTCATCGGCGTCTGGCTTGAGGAGCGGCTGGGCGGGCTTGCCAGTAAGTTGGCCGAGCTCCTTGACGTCGAGAGCGACTTCGTTTTTGGCGGCATCCCAGTAGGATTCGGCGATGGCGGCGTTGAACTTTTGCGCGGCCTTGACGGCGGGAGCACCGGCCGCGTAGGCGCCCTTGGGAACCAGGACGATGGCGGACTTGACATCCTCGATGTAGAACTCAAACTCCTCCTGCTTGTAGGCCGGGTTGAGAGGGGCGGCGATGCCGCGCTGCCAGGAGGCGGCCAGGAAGGAGACGATGAACTCGTACGAGTTGACGGTGGCGATGGACACGGGCGAGCCCTTGGTGATGCCGATGTCTGCCAGCTTCTTCTGGAACGAAGCGGTTTCACGCTTCAGGTCCGCGTAGGTGACTGTGAGCGCCTGCGGCTTGGAGGGGATGATGACGGCCACATCGTTGTCGGCGCCCTGGATGGCGGCCTGGAGGTCAAATGGGCAAGGCATGGCGTCGTTCTGTGAGACAGATAGAACTTTGTGACCTTTGTGGTGTGGTATCACAGAAACGGTTCTTGATATGGTTCGGAAGACGTGATGGCGTTGTGTGGTTGACGAATCCAATCACACTAGTTGAGTACGGGAGTAAGGAAGGACAGTAGTCCGCTTTGGGAAAGAAGCCTCGTGTAAGTGAGCCGGTCACTGGGAATAGCTTCACAGACAAGATAGAAGAAGTATAAAAGCAACAACTTTTTCAATTGAAAGATCAAAAAGATCTGAGTAGGTAGTATCACAATGAACGCCGACGACGGAGGTGAGGTTGGAACACCATTGATACTCACCCCGGTCCAAGACCGATGATGCCATCCAATGGTTCCCAATCCGCGTTGTAACCATCCGTGCCAGCTTTCGGCAGTAGGCCGGCAATCGGCTATTTCTATTGGCCCACAGGGGTTTGTTGGTCAGCGACCTAGCGAGCTGTATCAAAGCGGGGAATAAGGGGCTAGTATTTCGGGTTAGGGTTAAGCGCGCGTTTGCAGCCCAGAGGTACCTTACCTATGCGTTCTGAGTTATCATGACCTGAAAGGCTCATCACCTGCTTTTGTTCCTGCCGAAGCGGAGAGGACGACACCCTCTCACAGTCTCACTCACATCCAGGCAAGTCATATAGCACGCTATTGGTTAAGTGTCACGAGGTTCGAATATAAAGTTCTGGGCAGGTCTATAAAAGAGTACAGAGTGCTAACCTTTTTCTAGGGTTTTCATCCCAAACCCTTCTTTTACCCCGTTTGTGAAGGGTCGAAACCTCTCTTCAACGACACTTCACAACCATAATTACATCTCACCTCGTCGATCATCATCCAGATCACAACAAGCAACTTACAACACCACACCACCCCTATCAAAGTAAACAAACCACCACCACCATCATCTCCACCATGGCACCCTCCCCCTCCCGCCTCACCGGGGCGTTCACCACCCTAAAACAAACCCTCCTCGCCCTCCTCGACCCCTGGATCTTCATGTCCCTCTCTGCCTCCTATCTCCCCACAACAATCCTCTCCCTCCTGCGCCAGCGGCGCTTCCTCGCTCTCCTTGGCGGTCCTTTACTCTCAAATGAATTCCAATCCGTCTGGTTCGGGCATTTCTGGTCATGGGCTGGTCCACAAGTTCGCGGCAACGCCGAAGCGAACGTCGTGCCTCTCTTGGAGGGTCGAGTAGTCAATGGGCAGGTTGTTTCGAAGTCAGAGGCACACGCGCCTGGTGTGGGCGGAGTGGTGCTGGAGATTGGACCCGGGAGCGGGATGTGGGTTAGTTTGTTTAGTGACGAGAAGTATCTAAAGGATGAGGAGCAGGAGACGCAAGAGGGGCATGGGGAAGAGGAAGGGTTGTCGGCTAGTTGGGCGACGATAGCTTCTTCTGAACAGCAACAGCAACAGCAACAGCAACAACAAAAGCAGGCGACAAAGAAGGTAGTCGGAAGCCGCCAGAGGATAACGCAGGTGTACGGCGTCGAGCCCAATTACGGCATTCACCCGCTGCTTCAACACAACATTACGCAGGCCGGACTGTCGCAGACGTACACCATCCTTCCCTTTGGCATCGAGGATATCGAACGCTATGCGCCTCAGATTCAGCCTGAATCCCTGGATTGTATTGTCTCGATCCTGTGCCTTTGCAGTATTCCGGAGCCGCAAAAGAACATTGCCATCCTGTACCGCTATCTCAAGCCGGGCGGCCGTTGGTTCGTCTACGAACACGTCAAGTGCTGCTCTAACAAGCCGGGCGGTTGGTTCATGAATGCATACCAGGCTTTTGTTAACCTTTTCTGGCCAGTCTGCCTCGGCGGATGCCAGCTTCGTCGCGATACTGCCCGGTATCTGAGGGAGGCTGGCCCGTGGACTGACGTCGACTTGGCTCAGCCGCCTAAGGAACAGTGGCACCAAACCGTGCCCCATATCTATGGCATCCTGACAAAGTAAGCGGGAGGGCGGCGGTCACGGAGTCCAGGAATCATCACTACACCGAATCACCACCGAATCACCACCGAGTCATTAGCGAGGTCAGGATGTCACACACATGATCGTTGAAGCAACCTTCAAGCTTGAGATATATAGCACCTGACTAGAACTACCTAAAGACTGTCCCTGGTACCTATTTCGCCATGGTCATATCCCGTGCTGAAAAACCCCCCCAAGTTTTCGAGAAGCAACCGCCCCAACAATCGATGGCACTTATGTTTCCATCGTCCAATCGAGATGGTGCCTTGAAATAACATTTCAACTTGGTTCCCCTGAGAAAGCACGTAGAAGTGTCCTGAAGATTATGACAGATCTTTGTCACCAGACTCCCTAGCATGGAACAAAGTGTCCTTCATTCTCTGCAACTCTCCGACGAGTGGCGCAGAAGGGGGAGCCTTGACGCTCTTACCAGCCTCCACCGGCGGCCACGGCAGAGGACTCCCAGCCACCGCCGCCAGCTTGGTTATCGAAACCGCCATTGTCAATGCCCGCGTTGTCAAAGCCAGCATTGTCAAAGCCAGCATTGTCGAAGCCAGCATTGTCGAAGCCAGCATTGTCGAAGCCAGCATTGTCGAAGCCCGCGTTGTCGAAACCGGCCGCGGCGTCCTCGTCCACGAGCGGGTTGGGGCACTTGGACTTGTAGTGTCCCATCTGTTGGCAGTTGGAACACTTGACGCGGGTGACTGGAATGCGTTAGCGGTTTGGCTACATATCATCCACCATGGTTCACTCACTATCACGAGGCTTAGGGCACTCTTTGCTGAAATGTCCGAATTCATCGCAGTTGCGGCACTGGACGTTGTCCATGTTCTTGGGCTCGGTGCAGTCTTTCGCCATATGACCCTCCTGACCGCAGTTGCGGCAGCCGCGAGTGCCGCCACCCTGAGGGCAGTCCTTGCTGAAGTGACCCACTGATAAGACGTGTTAGCCATCATATATACGCTTTGGGAACGGTTTATACCACTCACTCTCATTACACTTGCGACACTCAACACCCTCAGCGGAGCGCGGCTCGGTGCCTGCACAACTTGTTAGCATTACTCGGTCTCGGTACTTGATCACAGTTTGGCTCTTACAATCAGCTACTCTGTGACCACCTTGTCCGCAGTTCTTGCAGGCAAACTTGTCCACGCGAGGAGTGGGGCCTATACAATGTTAGCTTAAGTTTTACTCCGCGGTAGAAAAGGGAACTCACAGTCGCGGATACGGTGGCCGACTTCGTCACAGTTGAAGCACTTGATGACAACCTCCTCCTTCTGCTCAGGTTCCTCAGGGCAGCTCTTGCGAATATGGCCCAATTCACCGCAGTTTCTGCACTTGGGGATGCCGCGAGCGACAACCTCACCGGCGTCCTTGAGACGCTCAAGGTTCTCGGCAACATCCGCGGGCCACAACTCGCGGTCGCGAGGACGAGGGGGGTTCCAGTGGAAGCGATAGGTGACCGTGTACTTTTTGTTCAGGCCTCCCTGCAAGTCCATGATGGTCATGGTACTCATGACGGGCTTCTCAATGGCAATCAGCCACAGGTTGACATCCTGGGCGCGAAGGGCCTCCTCGAGCTGGACATAGGTTGTCTCAGGGCTCGCCTTGAGGTAAATCTGGATGGCCTCTTTGACCTCAGCGATCTCCTGCTCCTTGGCAGCCTCAACAATCATGTCCCAGGCTTCCTGGATGGTCTTGTCAGGCAAGTGGCTGCGATCGATCGCACGGGCCGCCTCGCACTTGGAGATGGTGTGGCCTGGCAAAGTCATTAGACTGTATTCAAGAGTGCTGGGGGAACATTGGTCTTACCCTTCTCGCCGCAGTTCTTGCAAACTACCTCGGGGCAGTCCTTGACGATGTGGTCAGGCGATCCACACTCGCGGCAGGTCATAGCCGGAGCGTTAGGGCACTCGCGGGCCCAGTGTCCCTCCTCGTTGCAACGGCGACAAGCACCGTTAGGCTCCTGATGGTCAGTGCCATCGGCAGCAGCAGCGTCGTCGGCGGGGTTGTCGAAGCCCGCGTTGTCGAAGCCATTGTTGTCGAAGCCATTGTTGTCGAAGCCATGGTTGTCAGCGAAGGTAGGGTTTTCACCCGCACCCCAAGCAGAGTCACCTGTCTCCCAAGTGGTCATGTTGATTCCGGCTTCGCGGGGGGTCCTCGCGGTTCCTGGAAAGCAGATGGATGGTCGCGCTGCGTGGAAGGAGGGGATGTTAGCTATGCGTTCAGGGTGAGTCAAGCGTGAGATGAAGTCGCGTTGATGGGTCGAAGCTGTGAGTGAGAAGGGACCTCTACAGACAAACGTGGGAAGGGCATGGAGGGGGCGGCGGGAATGAAACATTGGTCAAGCTGAGGTGGCAGTGATGGAGGACGCGAGATACCAAAGACGAGGCTCGCGACGGCCACAAGGTGCGATACAGACGGGAAAACAAATATGAGAGGCGATGGCACTTACGCGGCGCTTGTTGATTGAGAGTGACCTTGTGAGCTCCCTCTTGTCGAAGTCAAGATATGAGTCCTGATGCGAGTTCGTCGGCAAGTGGAAATCCTGATGGAGTGGAAAGGACTGGAGGAAGTGAGAAAAGGTGAGAGAGGAAGAGAGGGAAGAAGAGGGAAGAAGAGGGGGGACTTGGGTGGCACTCAAGAAATATATGTTGTGGGAGGAGTACGTAGCCCCGCCAACGCCTTCCTTGTTTGAGCCTGAGGCGACAGCTCTTATCTGAGTCTCCCCTCAGCTGGCTCCCAAAGGTTCAGTTGAACGTGAAGGCAGAAACTGGAAGGCACGTATGAGAACGACACGGGCACGGGCCCGGACACAATGGCGGGCCTCTGAATGAGAAAAGGCAGGCGCGCAGGATGACAACCCACCCGTCAAACGTCATCAAGGAAGGGAGTCTTTGGGCCCCAGGGCAGGCACTCAGTGACCACGCTTTTGTTGTTTGCACGAGGTGGCGGCTACCAAGTACGTTCACCTCAGCTCAGTAGGTACTACCTCTGGAAAGCGAGACGAGGATCGGTTGAGACTGCAGTGACAGGAGTGCTCCCTCACGTGCCCATCCTCACACTTGTTGCGTTCTCGCGTGGAAGTTCTTCATACTAGTAGTAGAGGTAGGTACCTCTCCCCCAAACCATGCTCCTCCAAATCGGGCATGCTTCTGCTTTTTTTCACTTGCATTATATTCAACACTGAAAGACCAAGATATTGAGAGCATCGTTGAGCTTACATCAGTCCACTCCGTACCATTTTTCTTGTCTCTTATCTTCTCTCCACGCACTTAGATGGACAATCGGTCAACTCGGGCTCCGGGTGCTTCTTTTTCTTCTCGCCCTGACGATGGAGGAGAAACGAATCATCCGGGAGCATCTTTTCCTCCATCACAGCCCGAGCCTCAAGTTCCGCGGCCAGAACAATCACAACCCAACCAACCATGGACTTCCAATATCAACCCAGGCAATTCGAACTCGGTCCCTTACAATCCAGCGCCATACGTTACACCTATCACACCAGGTCCAACCCCTTCGTTTCCGTTGTCACCTTCCTCGATCCGCGGTCCACAACAGCCCGTGACCCCTTTCCCCTACACGGATATGACGCCAAACTCTTCGGCATCAGCTCCATCACGTCTACCGCCATTTTCAAGCATTACACCCCAGCGGGAACCAGAAGTATCCTCCTTCCTCGAAGGATACCCCCCCGCCGAAAACAACACGCGGCAGTTGCCCCCTCTTTCAAGCATTATCACCCAAGCCAATATCGATCAACGGGTGACGGCCAATCTTTCGTCTATGATGCAAAGTACCTCGGCATCTGCTCCGTCGTCTCTACCGGCTCCTTCAAGCACTATACCCCAACCGGAGGTCATCTCGTAGAATGGTCTTGGATTTCCGGCTCCAGCAGCTCCCGTACCGTCTCCGTTATCAATGCCGCCTCAGCAACAGCACCAAGAGCCGCAACAGCAGAGCCATGGCATTGAAATAATGCCCACTGTATGTGATCAATGTCAGGGTTCGCGGCACCATAAATGTAACCGTCAGTACCCGCGTTGCTACGATTGCAACAGAAAAGGACTAGGTAGGCTAGTGCGATTTTTTTTATGTATCTTGCTATAAGCTTCTATCCAAGCTTTCTGACACATTCCACAGTTTGTACTTATACAAAAAAAGTAGCTGAGGCATGTCCGCCGTGTAGGTTGGCAACAAGGGAACGCCTTCCACAAAGCTGCGACCGCAAAGTGCCACGATGCTCAACTTGTCAGTCTCAGGGGCGATGTAAGCTACCATATCCTTCCGCTCCCTACATCCTGCAATCCTGTCCTACTGACGAAACCTTTAGCGTGTTAGAACCACAATTTGGAGGATAATATGTACAATAAGAGATGCACCCAGTGCAGTGCCCTGAACCGCAGGTGTACTCCGCGTCGAAATTCAGAGCCATGTGAGGATTGCAAGAAATACAATCTAAGTAAGTCGATGTTGATACCATTGATTCTTGCCCTTGTCCGGGCTCCCTCTCGTCTATATTAACAAATGATCCTAGTTTGCTGTTATGCGAAGGCCAAGCGCACAGTAGAGAATTAGATGAGATATGACATGATGAGACCTGGCCAGCCATGACACTGTTCAATTTGAGACAGGAGATAGCGGACGCGAATGGTTTTGTGAGGTTGACTTGGTGGGATCATAAGGCAGAGGTCTGTACAATGAACTGTACTCGGAAGTTTCTGGGAACTCTCTTTTGGTCCCATTTTTGCTTTCCCACAGGAGACACTTGGTCGGGTGTGCTCATGCCTGTCCGCGGTTTTCGTCTACGGATACCGGGCCTAGGAGATGGGAGCTTTGTTTGATATAATCAGTAGCGTTCAATCACGAAGCGGAACTTTATTACAATCGTCTTGACAGTTGACATCCCCCATGGTGTAGTTGTAGTTACTGCCCATTGCATACGAGCATGCCTCTGCAGGATTACCCAAAAGTGAATCAACTGTAAATTTGAAGGATAGCAGGTCAATTGTCTACAATGTAAACCCACAGAGGTGTCACTACACCGGCCAAGCCTCCATTTTTCTGTAGTTGCCTGCTATGAACGACTGAATCGCTGAAAACGCTGACTGAGGGAACAAATGACCGGTTTGTTCGGACCGTTGCTACTTGTTTTCACTATTTTCATCTATTTGACAATGAACGGATCATATTAAGGCGGAGATACGGTCAAAACGAGCGGTGGACACTATTGAGCTACCGTGTTCCAAGAGGGCATTCATTGTGTTTTCTTCCGTCATCCTGTGTCTTCCTGTCATGTATATATACATGTAGTTACGTACACAAACGGTACACTACCTGTCTGTCTGTCCCTCCATGTGCTGTTACGTGGTAGAATAGGTTTATGTTCCGCCTTCTGAATAATAAGAATCCTTTTTTTTAGCTTCTTCCTTTCTTCCTTTCCCATATCAAGACAAGATTGTATCAAAAGAATGCTAGCAGATCAGGCCAACACCACTCAATGTATTGTTGCGATTCATCTGAGTGGGCTCCTTTTCTTTTTCAAGTCTACAGAAAAGACTGCATTACAAAAACCATACTAAACAACTTTTCAGTGGGATATCCCGTCAAGTTCAGTTCAACATGTTTTCAACGTATATCCAGGGCCTGATTGGTACTTCGGAAGTTCACTCTAAACCAAGGATTATACATTTGAGACAAGGAGATAGAGAGACAGAGTAAAGAACCAAGCTAAGCAAAAAAGAATGAGTACTGGAGAAAGATATTAAGGAAGGGATATTTATGCGTCCTTCATCTCGGTATCTTCCTTCTCCTTCTTGTCGCTCTCCTTCTTCTCTTCCTCCTTCTCTTCTGACTTTTCGGCCTTCTCGTCCTTCTTTTCCTCGGTCTCCTTGTCCTCGGTCTCCTTGTCCTCGGTCTTGTCATCAGACTTCTCCTCCGTCTTCTTCTCGTCCTTCTTGTCGCCGTTTGTTTTATCCTCCTCTTTCTTCTCCTCGGTGGCGGCATCCTTCTTTTCCGCCTTCTCCTCGCCTTCGGCCTCCTTGTCCTGGTCCTTCTTCTCTTCGGTCTTGGTCTCATCCTTCTCCTCCTTCTCGTCCTTCTTCTCACTTTCCTTGGCCTCAGCCTTGTCCTCCTCCTTCTTTTCCTCACTCTCCTCCTTAGCTTCATCCTTTTCGGCCTTCTCCTCATCGCCCTCCTTCTCCTCCTTATCAGCCTCCTTCTCACCCTCCTCCACCTCTCCCTTAACCTTCTCCCCCTCCTCCTTCACCACCTCCTCCGCCTCCTCCTTCTCCTCCTTCTGAATCTGTCCTTCCTCCCTCATCTCACTCACCACCCTCTCCACCACCTTGACCGTCGCCTCGGGCCCACCGGCCTCAGCAGCCAGGACCTTGCCAGACTTGTCCACGACAAAGACGCCGCGGGTGGTGCCCTTGGGAGCCTTCTTCAGGCCGATGGCGCCGATCAAGGCGTACGAGGGGTCGCACAGCAAGGGGTAAGGGAGCTTCTGCTTCTCCTTGAAGGTGGTGTTGGCCTTTGGAGAGTCAGAGGAGAGGCCGTAGATGGAGAGGCCCGTGGCGGAGGAGAGGGCGGTGTAGGAGTCGCGGAAGAGGCAGACTTGTCGCGTGCCTGTGGTGGTTTGTTAGTAAACATTGTTCTAAGGGTCATTGGTGGTTCTCTGAAGGAAGCCGAATACTGGGGGCCGCGGATGACGGTGATTGGACAGGTGCATCGACACGCGTGTAAGTGGGTTATAACGCGGAAGTGCTATACCGCCAGCCCGCTAAAAAAGCCACGGCTAACGCATGCATTACAAAGGGGTGGGTGATGGTGAATTGACAAATGGGAGTTTAATGAACATGAAGCCAGTGAATGAGAGGTTGCGGTGTGTGACGTGAGCGAATGGGAAGCTTTCTTGAGCTATCCGAGCTTTTTGTGAAGCGCAAACATTGCAAACTCATGTCCTCATGATCTCAAAGTGAACAAAAAAGCAGCGGATGGATAGGTAACTTACAGCCAGGAGTAGAAGCCTTGGGATAAGTGAACAGCACCACACCAGCCTTGCTCTCCTCAACAAGCTTCTTCAAGCTGGTCTTGGTGCCATCGTTGGTCTCAACCTCACCGCCAAAGTTGTCCAGGTCAATGAGGTCGCCGACCTTGGGGTTGCCGGCCAGAGCCGTAGCCACCTTCGCAGCGCCGTTGGCAACGGCCTCGGCAGCCGCCTGGGCGGCTGCGGTGGCGGTCTCGGTGGTGACCTCAGCGGCCTTGGAAGCGGTTTCGGCAGCCTTGGAGGCGACGTCCTCGACTTGTGCCTTGGCCTTGGCGGCGGCCTTGGTGGCCTTGGTGGCCCGCTTCTTCACCGGAGCGGGAGGCGGCGGCGGGGCCTTGCGCTTGCGAAGCTCAACGGGCATGGTGATGGTTGTCTTTGTGGACTTTGCGCGGGTGAAGGTTGGAAGTGGAAGCTTACACGCGAGTGTAAGAGAAAGGGGATAAAGAGCTGTAGATAGCTGGTGGTTGTGTAAGTGATGTGGTCGCCGTAAGTATGCGACTAAGATACGGTTGAGAGTTGATGAGAGAATGGTGAAAGAAGGTGAGAGTAATGGGGGAGAGAAAGAGAAAAGGGAGAAAAGGATTGAAGAAAGAGGTGTCGTTGTAAACAGGACAGGACGTTGAAGGTGGTTGCGCAAAGCTCTGACCAATCAGGAAGCAGACGCGGTGAAGCTCGAGCGAGAGCGGGCTCGAGAGCAGAGCAGCCGACGGGAGGCTCACTCGCAGTTGGCAGCGAGATACTATGGGGTAACTGGGACCTGTGTGTGTGCCTGTGTCTGTACCTGCACCTGTACTGTCTGTCTAGTCCGTATGCGGCGTCTGTGGGCACGTACGAAAGGAGAGACCAAAAAAGAGAGCAAAGAAACAGGAATGAGGGTCTGTATGGAGGACGATCGCGTAACACGTCTAGCTAGGGGTGACTTGAGACACCGGGATAGTCTATGTTGGATGACAGGTATAGCTCCAACAGCTGGGGTATAGCATCAAGTACATGGATATCGGATGCCACACTGACATAACGAATGGCGTACGTACAGTTCCCATCGTGATTGCACA
This sequence comes from Neurospora sp. CHS-2018b, assembly GCA_009806015.1. Taxonomy (NCBI): domain Eukaryota; kingdom Fungi; phylum Ascomycota; class Sordariomycetes; order Sordariales; family Sordariaceae; genus Neurospora; species Neurospora sp. CHS-2018b. The sequence continues at coordinate 1,352,132 of RAOV01000010.1, read as the reverse complement.
CTGAACAAGAACAGGGCAACGTATGGGGTTCTCTTCTCTGGAGCTAGAACATCATCAGCTCTCTTGTGTAATTACTCTTACAACTTGAATACAGCATTGATGAAGAAAGGTTCTCATCTTAACACTTCACAGTGACTCCCAAATTCTTAAGTCATGTGAACTGACGCCATGTCGTAACCCGCAAAGAGAGAGAGGGGGCAGGAAAGGGGAACCGAACTGGATCCGGGGTCCCGAACTTGTTCTTGTGCTTCTCTTCTCTTTTCTGGAACGACGCGGCCGGCGGCAGTGTGGATGTTGTCGGTGGATGCCGTTGAACCAGACACAAGACAGGAAGTGGTCCAGGCTTTTGACGTAGGTACATGAAGTGGAATGGCCCGTGCGTCCCTTGACCAACGTCAACATCGCACATTTAGGATGGCAGCCGTCAGAGCTGTCCCTGTCACCTGCCTGTCAGCCCAAGCTCCCGGCAACTCGTGAGAGCATCACGAACTCCATCATCCTTGGTCCCTCGGTGGAATCCACACCTCGTCGTCGTCGAACCCGCCCACTTACACCACGATAACAAACGGGTTCTACAGCCGCCACCATGGCTTCCAAAGTCGTCACCGGCGTGGTCAAGACCACCGCAGGCGGCGTTGTGCCCGTCGGCAATGTGAGTTCAAATTCGAGTCCATCATTAGCAGCATCCCGGCGCAATCGCAAACACCTGCTATACCCAAGTCCCCGACTCATGTCCCTACATATCCGCCCGGAGGTCTCCACTGTGTAACTAACACCCACCGTCAACCCCAGAAATACACCGTCCAATCCGTCGGCATCTGGGAGCGCATCCGCCGCGCCCTCGCCATCGACCCCAACCGCTCCAACGGCGTTCCCTTGGTCCCCTACAACCGCAACCCATCCCCCGGCTCTCTCGACCCCTTGTCCTACGACGATCCCGTCACCCTCCCCGCCGGCGACATCGCCGACAACCCGTACTGGAAGCGCGACGCCCGGCGCAACTACCCGCGCCTGAGCGTGGTTGGCCAGGCCGAGGCCGTTGCTTTGCTCAGTGTCGGCAGCGCGAGCCACCCCCGTATCGAGCTGGTGGGCGAGAACGGGAGCAAGCAGCTTGTTGCGGCGCAGGAGGCTGGCAAGGAAGGAGGACTGGCTAGGTACTTTGAGGGAAACGGGGTGGAGGCTGGTAAACTTGTGCTGGCGGAGACGGGAGGTCTGCCGCCGTTGCCTAGTGGTGAGAAGCTGGTGGAGGGCGGCAAGTGGGATGTGCATAAGTATCAGTTGGCTGAGGAGCCTTCTTATTCTGAGGCGTGAGTATTTCCCTTGGTTCCCTGGGGGAGTGGTGTTTGGGTTGGGAGAGGAATGGTGCTAACTCTGGTGATGATATAGATACCCTTGCAGGTCGTTCTCTTAAGTGGCAAGGTTGAGGAGATGAGCTTGTGAGCAGGACACATGAGCTGAAAGGGACCACAGGACCTTTGATGGAGGGATAACAACAGACAGACAAGACCACAGAGACCAGATACGTTCAGGCTGGTGTACATAGCAGGCAAGCAAGCAAGCAAGCGGTAGACGGAACGTATAGACATTGCTTAGATCATGGCACTCAGCATTCAAAAGGGGTATATGGTTTTTATGAGTGATACTGCCGTCTGGGCTCATCGTCGAGATATGACACCCCGCGACGAGGAATATCTGGCTTGCCAGCACTTTGTGTTCTGGACTTCTCTTCCTTCTTCACTTCTAATATGTGACATCTCCTATCCTGAAGACCTCCGTAGTATTTAGACCACGTCCTCAGCAGCCAGAACTTTCCCTCTTTCCCATACGACCCTCTCCACTCTCAGTCTCACATTCCCTCTTCCTCTCCCTCTCCCTCTCCCTCTCCCACTCCCTCTCCCTCTCCCTCTCCCACCCCTCTCAACCCAGCATAACCCATCTCCCAAACTAAACCTCATTCCCAATCCTCCCCAAATCCACACCCGCAATCGGCGTCCCTGCCCCAGCCCCCGTCCCCGTCCCCGTCCCAGAGCTCTCACCAGGACTCGCAACCGCAACCCCTGAGCTTCCACTCTTCGCCTTACTAACCTCCCCCACCATCCTCTCAACAATTTTCGCCTTCCCCTGCGCCCTCTTCAGCCGATCATCGAAATCGTTGACCGCCTCGTCCGTGTTCTCTTTTGAGAGAGTATCGGTCTCTACCAGCGCGAAGAGGGTGGTGATGTGTTTTTCTAGGCGAGCATTATTCGGCAACAAGCTCAACTCCTCCTTCTTCTTCTCCTCAGATGCTGAGTCGTTGATCTTCAAGCCGCCCACTGCCGAGCTCAGATCTTTTTCCTTCTCCTTCTCCGTTTCTGGCTGGGTGGGTTGGGGTTGACTTTGGTTCTGAGGCTGGCTTTGTGACGAAAGGTAGCTCCGACGAACGTCCTGCTTACTAGGCAAGCGATTCGCCCAAACGATCGCTCTACCATGGAGCCTGCCGCTCTGCACAAACTTTTGGAACCCTTTTTCCAAGCCGAGCTGACGGCCTTCGGTGCGGCCGGCTTTGACGCCGTCGGATACGCCTTGGACGTAGCCTTGTTGGTAGAAATCTTCTTCGAGGTTTAGGAGGGAGTCTTCGAAGTCGAAGGGATCATCGCTCTGGGGTTGGCGTGTTTGGGTTGTCATCTTGGTGGGTTCGACTGGCTGTGGAGAAATGGCTTTTTTTGGTGTGCTGCTAAACGTAATAACGTTTTGAGAAGACTGAGATTCGATCAAAATCGGTTTCTTCAAGGTAAGAAGAGTTCCACTTGTACGTATGGTGTGTTTGGTGAGATACGTTGGTGGACGTTTGTCTGGTGGTGATGAAGGAACAATGAGAAGTTTTAGTGGGGTGAATGAGTCCTGGTGGGGCAAAATTTTGTAATTCTGGGGGACGTTTGGCTTTGTAAGCTGCTGTCCGTGAGAACTTCACCATGGCGACGGACACTTCAGATGGAATGTTAAGAGACAACCAAAGATTGCTTTGCTGGACTTCCAAAGTTAAATGTTGTAGATTTAGGTCATTTAATTCGTTGTTTTTTAGGTATTGATACAGGCGTTGTAAAGCCGTCAATTACTGATCAACAACAGCTACCTAATACAGTCGTAAGTAAACAAACCCCTAATCACCAAAAGATATCCCAAAACGCTCCAAACGCCATCTCCCCATATGCCATTTCGCTTTTGAAACAAACCAAACAACTTTCAACCACTCATTACCATCCCTACCCATCAGTACTTCCTCTCCTTAGGCAACTTCTTCACCGTCATACTCTCCACATCCTTAGCATCATAATAATGCCCCCCAAACTCCGTCAACCACTTCGGATCAATCGGTATAACACTCCTGACAAACTCCTTCGTCGTAACCACCAGCTCATGATAAATGATCACCTTCGGCGGGGGATCCATTCCCTTGACCACTGAGCTAGGATGCACATACACCGTCATGTTGTTCTTCAGCGTCCTGTATCCGTCTCCGCCTCTGTTGAGCCTGGCGGCGTTGAGGAAGAAAGCCGCAGTCAAGGCGCGCAGGATGGGCTGCATGTTGGATACTCCGCCACAAGTGGATGTTGACCCTTCCAGGACGCGATCGCACAACTTGGCGAGTTGGTCGCGCACGTCACGGGCGCGGGTGAGTGAGCGTTGGGTGAGGAAGTTCTCCTTGGCCCAGATGGGGGAGTAATCAGCGTCGACCCACTGGTTGTAGACATTCAAGAGCGTCAAGTGGTCGCCGCCGTCTTTGACGGTGAAGCGGGCGCGCGCGCTGTCGGCGTGCACCTTCTTGTCCTTGGGGCGGAAGAACAGGGTGGCTACTTCGCCCAGCATGGACACGATGGTGAGCATCTCGTCGACGCAGCCCTCGGCCGTGGCGGCAATGAGCGCCTTGGCCAGCATGGGTTCGGCAGGGAACTCGCCCATTTGGCGGCCCACGCGGGTGAGTTGGCCGGCGGAGTTAAGGGCTCCCAAGGCGTAGAGCATGTTGAGGGACTTGATGAGGAGTTCGGTTGGTGGGGGGTCGAGGAAGTCGAAACCCAAGAGGTCTTCGATACCGAGGGCTTTGAGTTGGAGGACAACGCTCGATAACGAGGTTCGTTGGATTTCGGGCGTGGGTGACTCGTCCATTTCGGAGAGGTAGGCGAACTTGGTGTAGAGACGGAAGCATTTGCCTGGCCGGACACGACCGGCACGACCCATACGCTGGTTCGCGGCGGCTCGTGAGCATGGTACTACGGCGAGCGTGGACTGTCCTGTTGTGCCCACGGGACTGAAGGTGTTCTCCTTGACATAGCCGCAGTCGATGACATAGACGATACCGTCAATGGTAAGGGATGTCTCGGCAATGTTGGTCGAGAAAACCACCTTCCTAGCCCCTGGAGGTGTCGGCTCGAAAATCTTTGCCTGCAGTTCAGAGGGCATGTTGGCGTAGATGGGTAGCGGTATGATTTCCGGTACTCGACTGCCCAGTTTCCGTTTGATTTCTTCTACTCGCTCACACGCCTTGTCAATCTCTTCTTGTCCGGTAAGAAACACCAGGATACCACCCTCTGGCTGCGTAGCATGGATCTGGAACACCGTCACCAAACTAGCTTCCAGGTAGTTACTCTCTGGCGCTGCAGTGTAGTATACGTCGACCGGGTGGACACGTCCAGGGACGTTGAAGATGGGCGCATCATCAAAATACGTGCTGAACTTCTCGGCGTTAAGCGTCGCAGATGAAATGATGAGCTTCAGATCCGGCCTCGCCCTAGTGAGATCCTTGATGAGAGCTAGTAGAATATCGGTATGGACTGTTCTCTCGTGGGCTTCGTCAATCATGATGGCCGAATAACCCTCCAGTGTTGGCGACGTAACCATTTCTCTCAAAAGCATACCATCCGTCATGTACTTCAGAATGGTCTTGTCGCTTGTGCAGTCCTCGAAACGGATCGAGTAACCGACCTCCCTTCCAACCTTGACCCCCATTTCATCAGCCACACGAGCGGCAACACTCATGGCAGCAACACGACGCGGCTGCGTACAGGCAACCTTCATGCCGCCCTCAGTGAATCCAGCCTCGTGGAGGTATTGGGGTATTTGTGTGGTCTTTCCCGAACCCGTCTCACCAACAAGGATAAGAACCTGGTACTCCTTGATCGCATCCAGGAAGGCGTCCCGGTAAGCATACACGGGCAAACTCTTGCGCACTTCTTGTATCGACTTGGCCGCTCTCTCGGCCGCCTCAATCTTCTCCTTCAATATCCTCTGCTCCGGCGTCAAGCCATCGGTTGGTTGTATGAACTTGGCTGCAGCATCACGGACAAAGTTGATGGCATCCTCGTCCAGCAAGAAGTCGTATTCTCCCCCGTCTTCGCGCTCGCCTCGCGATGCGATTTGCGCCTTGGCCTTGACTGTCTGCTCGCGCTCCCATTCGTCGTATTCGGTAATCATCTTTTCGTTACCGTACTCGTCTCTCTCGACGTGGCGCTGGTATAGAGCCTCCTCTTTCTTCTTGGTGTCGGTGCCATATTGGTCTGGTAGGCGGTAGCCGTCTTGGTAGTCGTCAATGCGTGCTCGCTCCTCGGCCAGGCGTAGAATTTCCCGGTTCCTTGCGAATTCGGCCTTTTCCTTTTCAGACAGACGAACACCGGATCGCAACTCGGCTGTTTCCTCAGCGACTTGTTTTCGTAGGAGGGCGAGCTTCTCCGCCTCTCTCTTCTTGAGGTAGTCGTATCGGGACTTGAGTCTTAGGTCTGAGATCTTGGGGTCTTCGCGTTCACGTCTCGAGTCTGATCGGCTGTCATCTTTGCGTGGTGATCGCGAGCGGGACCGGCGTCGGGATGTGTCATCGTCATCGTGTCGCCTGCTCTTGTGTCGGCGCGGAGACCTGGATCGGTCGCGGGATCGGTCGCGTTTCCTGTCCCTTTTGCTGTCTCTGTCTCTGTCTTTCCTGTCGCTCTTCGAGGGAGCAGCAGGCTCGTCGTCCATGGGGACGAAGGCATATCGTTTTGACGCCATTGTGTGTTTGTTCGTTCAACTGCGACACTGGCTCTGTGTTTGTTGACCAGATTTGGTTGGTGATGGGAGGCAAATCAACCGAGAACCTTGGATGATGCATCACTGAACTGTCGAAGCACTGGAATCCTTATCTTATCGGCCTGTTGCAAGTGTCTCGCCCCGCTAGCCTCAGCTTGGGTTAGGCATGTGCTTCGCGACCAGGGGTCATGCCTTCCGTCCAATCAGCTAACACGCTTTGGTAGCGACCAGGTGGCATTTCTGCTGCTGTTTATCGCGAATTGTATAAGTGGAATCTTCCATCCCAGGTACCTTTTTGGACAATTCCCATCTTGACACCTTATCGCAGTCACCACGTCACCGACGTGGAATGGCCCTCGACTCTCCAAGATTCTAGTCGTTCTTTACTTGATCTTACTTGGTTCCCATCATTGATATTTGGTCTCTTAATCTACCTCGTTAAGGACACCGTTCCTGATCCGCGCCCATCTCCTCCAGCACACAGCAACGAGTTCACGATGTGGTTCAAGAAGGGAGCCTGCCTGGCTCTCTTGACACTTGCGCAATTTGCGCTTGGTATTGAGGATTACTACAAGGTCCTCGGTCTCAACAAGCAAGCCTCGGACAAGCAGATCAAGTCGGCCTACCGCCAACTGTCCAAGAAATACCACCCCGACAAGAACCCGTACGTTCCCTATCTCTGCCTCTCTACCCTTCCCCTTCCAATGCTCACCAACTAACCTTGACTTCCAACAGAGGCGACTCAACAGCCCACGACAAGTTCGTCGAAGTTTCCGAAGCCTACGAAGCCCTCATCGACGCCGAATCCCGCAAGATCTATGACCAATACGGTCACGAAGGCCTCAAGCAGCGTCAGCAAGGCGGCGGACAACAACACCACGACCCCTTCGACCTCTTCTCCCGTTTCTTCGGCGGCGGAGGCCACTTCGGCAACCAGCCCGGCCAGCGACGCGGCCCCAACGTCGAGCTCAAGGTCGGCATCTCCCTCAGCGACTTCTACAATGGGCGCACGACCGAGTTTCAATGGGACAAGCAACAGATCTGCGAGGAGTGCGAGGGCACGGGAGCGGCGGATAAGCATGTCGATACCTGCGACGCCTGTGGTGGACACGGTATTCGGATTGTTAGACACCAGCTGGCGCCGGGCATGTTCCAGCAGATGCAGGTGCATTGCGATAAGTGCGGTGGAAGGGGCAAGAGCGTAAAGCATAAGTGCCCTGTGTGCCAGGGCAACAGGGTGGTGCGGAAGATGGCGACGGTGGGATTGAACGTTGAGCGTGGTATGGCCGAAGGGTCAAGGATCGTCTACGAGAACGAGGCGGACGAGAGCCCGGATTACGTTGCTGGTGACCTGATCGTTACGGTCGTGGAGAAGGAGCCAAGTCTGAACCCTGAGGAAGATAATCCGGATCATCTCGACGGTATCTTCTTTAGGAGGAAGGGCGACGATTTGTTCTGGAAAGAGATTATCAGCCTCAGGGAGGCGTGGATGGGCGACTGGACGAGAAACATTACGCATCTGGATGGCCATGTGGTTAGGCTTGGGAGGAAACGCGGCGAGGTGGTTCAGCCGGGTCATATCGATACGATACCAAGCGAGGGTATGCCCAAGTGGCATGAAGATGGCGACAGTGTTTACCACAAGACGGAGTTCGGAAACCTCTACGTCGAGTATACAGTGGTACTGCCAGACCAAATGGAAAGCGGCATGGAGAAGGAGTTCTGGGCGTTATGGGAGAAGTGGAGGGGGAAGATTGGAGTTGATCTACACAAGGACAGTGGGAGGCCTGAACAGCCAGTGATACATGATCATGATCATGAGGGGCACGAGCATGAGGAGTTATAGAGCAGGCGGGTTGATTTTATATAAGGGTTACTTACCGACTATATGATACACGTTAATAGAGATCTAATGCCACAGGCTTCTACTTGAGCTTGTATCATTCGTTGGTATCTGATGTTCTAAAATCCCACCTTCTCCAAACATCTTCCAAGTCAAACAATGCACATACCGTAGAAACTCGCGGAACTGGCAAAAAGCTACTGCCAGAAAAACTAGGAAATCAGACAGAATAAGCACAGGCCTGTAAGGCTCACGCCCGGCTTCCTGCACAGAAATGTGTATGTATTAAGGTGGAGGGCAATGTTTCTAGTCGGGGGCTTATCAATTGGGCCTTTTGTATTGTCCTTTTTGTTGGGGGATTTCTTCTAGTTTGTTGGGGAATTTAGCCCAATTTTTCCACCTCTTTTACCCCAGTTACAATATTACTATTTAGACTTATTATCCCTATTATTATTATTATCCCTATTATTATCCCTATTGCTATTACTATAGCTCCCGCTCCCATACCCTCCCCTCAAAGAGTCTATCTTAGTCCTATTAACGTCGTTTATAAATAAATAAAGGGATTTAAAATAAATAAACCCCTAGTATTAACGCTTATATATTCCCTTCCAAACGTAACCGACAATTATCCTAACTCCCGCCAATTTCGTAAGTATAACGAATATCTCCTCGTCCTTCGAATCCTATCAACTCCCAACGTACTAAAGGGTATTACCTTAATAGATTTCGATAAAGAATATTATTATAGTTAGGTTCGTAATAATAGCCGTTATATTATTGAGAATCATATTAGGGATAAGAAGGAGGTATTTTATTATATCGTAGATTTTAGTAGGTATTGGAGTCGTTAGGACAACCGGCTCTAGAAGGTTCGTTACTAGCAAAACGGCTAAGCGGTCTATTATTATTATCGTAATAATAATAATAATAATGAAACTTAATTACTATTATCTAAACTATTAATTATTAAACTTATTACTATCGTTTATTGTATAAATATCACGGGCAAAGGGTAGATGGTAGATGTGAATATACGTAATTGCACGAAGGAGGAAAGGGGAGAGTGCAGACGAGTGCCCAGAAGACTGGCCTTATGAGGGCGGCCAGCGGTGGACCCGATGTGGGTCCTGGCGGGCCGCCGCCATGGCCAGTCAACTGACAGCGACAGCAGTCTTAGAAGCTGCTGTGCGCTGGCACAAGGCACGTGAGTAATCACGTGCAACGACACAGGCTAGCCCTGTGACAATAAAATTAAATATACGAAATAATCCTTCTTAACTTTTATACCCCTTATTAATAACCCTCTATCTTTTATTATTTATTTTAATACAATTATAGTATAGTAACTATAAACCGCCTTCCCAACTTCGTATACCTTTTCGAATACCCTCTCTTTTACCCTCTATCTCTCTTTATCATCTACCTTATAATTGAGGCTATCGTTATCCTCTTCTTTAAGGATATTATCAAACTTGCCAACGTTAAGGATATCGCCAGCCGTTTACTAATTATCCTAAATTAAAGTATTTCTATTAATATCTTTAATATTAATAAAATAATTTTCTAATCCGTCCGGAAGAATAAATATTCTATTATTTTTAAATAACTTAATTATAATCTCCTTTTTATTATTAGTAGTCTATAACTGCTAGTATATTTGAGAAATAATGTAAATAATTAATACCCTCTTATTAGAGATAGACTATTTTTTACCCGGGTATTAGGCATCCTATTCGAGAATTGCTTGGTCGACTTCGTTTCTCATCATCTATTTAAACGTAGAGTTAATAATTATATTAAGAGGCTAGAGAAGGCTAGTAAGGCTACTAAGGATTATAGCCGTTATTACCTTATTAGGTATCGCGTTAATTTTATTGCGTACGAATTAAGAATTGTAAAATAGGTATATATTTATAATTATAAGCGTTTCCCCTAGCTCCTTCGAAATAGGGGTAAACTCCTTATTAAATTAGCGGTAAAGAAATTCTTTATTTTAATATATTAAAGCGTTGAATTTGACCGAAATATTTTAAGTATAGAGGTATTATTCTTTATTAAAAACTTTCCCTTCCCTATAAAAGATAATAGTTAGTTTTAAATACTAACCGCTATTGGTAAAAATATAAAGAATAAAGGTATATTGCCGTTTACCCTACCCGTTACGGGTAATTTTATTAGAAATAATCTTTACTCCTTTAAACTCGTAAGTATAATTGTCGATAAATTCGAATAGGATAGGGATTTCGTCGAAATTAAGAATATTGGAAGGAAGAAATCTAGTCTTTATACTAAATAGAATAGGTTAGCTATTGCGCTTGATAAACCTATAGGTCGAAATAGTTAGCCTCCGATAATCTTTAGGTCTTTTCCGAAATTCTTTAGGTCTTCGCCGATAATATTTAGGTCTTCTCCTATTTTCTCTAAATTTTATTTTCTATAAAATTTCTATAAAAAAGGATTATAGATTATTATTATTATAGGGTTAGCCTGTGATGTGGCTGTACTGCACTGACTACATATGTGCCATGCTAGTGCTTCGTACTATAGCCCAAAGCCACGTACTCGTACTAATTATATACTCTAATTACATATAGTCTCACGTACACACGCACGGACTAGTATACTCATAAGCTCTCGCCTATATAACTAATCTTCTACGCATACTTCCTTTCCTCCCCTTCGTATAATAATACATATCTTAACCCACCCCTAATAGTACCTCGCCCCGTAATAGTTTATTATACTTTACTATTACACTACGCACGCTCGAAGGATTCAAATATTTAAATAATTATTATATTATTATAGAACTTACGCCGCAATTTCAATCTTAATTAATTAAATTCAAAACTCGACCTTCAACTACCAAGGTCCGAACTAAGTATTTAATTAAATATTCAGCCCTACTTCTCTTTAATTCCCTCTTTTACTTATTATTAAAACCGAAATCCTAACGAAATTACCGCCATTATAATTAATTTAACGATTAATATCTAACGTCCAGGTTATTACCAATAATTTTATTATAATTACTATAGTCGGTTCCCTTCAAATCGCCGACCCCGCAAATTAAGCAATTTATAAAAACCTTATAGAAATACTCACTACTCTTAATAACGACCCTTAAACTTTTATTCCTAACCGCTATATTATTAAATACGCCCTTACCCTCGCTACTATCCCCATTTTCCGCAACGTAATTATCGCTTTAAACCATTTCGTTTATAATAACATTATTAAAACCCGTATTTACGCCCGAAGAGCGGAAGTAGATTTCGAAACCGCCGAATAAGAAATTACCAACTTTTAATAGGAGATTAATAATTTTAAAGAAACTTTTAAAATTTTTAAAACTAATATTAACGCTATTTTCTAATATTAACGCAATAAGTATATTAAAACTATTAACGACCTACGCGCCCACTTTAAAAATACTAAGAAGCCGGCCGCCTTAATAATTTTTAATATATTAATTACGGGTAACAATAGCGGCTATAGGTCGGTATCGATACGTATATACGTCTTACTATTTAATAGTAAGGGTACTACCTTATTGGAGCGAGCCAAGAAGTATTACATTTAATATATAAAAATTAAATTATATTAAATTAACGAGCCTACTTACTTTACGTTAGAAATTAAACGTTTTTCCTATATTACGAAGGCCCTAAAGGGCGCCCCGTTTTCTATTATTAAAATAAATTTATTTAATATCTTTAATAATATTATTAATAACGCTACTTAGAAATAGAAGACCGCTATTGTCCTACTTAATAATATAAATACTAAATACAATAACATAGACCTTACTATTTATACCCGTTACGAATTAGACGAATTTAAAATAATTAAAGATATACGCTAATAAAATTTTAAAAATTAATTTACTATATTTATTAACCGCTATAAATTAAATAATATAATAAAGGTCTATTACCTTCGGGGTAAAATTACTAAAAAGGTCCGCGCTACTCTCGCTCTTTAATACCCATAGCTTATTAATAATAATTATATAAAATAATTTAAAACCGCCCGTAGCTTCGCTTAGAATTTAAAAGATAATACCTATTATAATAATTTCGCTAACCCTTATTATAAGCCTAAGGCCTTTGCGTTTAAAAAGTTCGTAAATTAAAGTAGTAACACTATAGACTTAAATATAATATCCGCCTCTAACGTTACTATACGTAATATAATTTCCTAAAATATTTTCGATTATTATATATAGACCGGCGCCTATACCCGCTACGGCTATAAAGGCTATTTTTCGGCCGTTTACCGCTTTTAAATTAATTTTAAGAAGGAAGCTCTTACTTCTACCTACGGTCGCGGTTACGGCCGTAGCGGTAATAGAAGCGGAGGCGGAGGTAAAGGCGGTACTACCCTTTAATAAGGTTAATATAATTACAATTAATAATAATATAATTAATACCGCCCGGCCGGCTATTAAATTAATATTATAGCCACTAACCTTATTATTTCCGCCGCCCTCGCTTAAAGTTAGGAATATTAACCCGCCCCGGTCCCCGTTTATTAAGCCGGCTTCGTCGGCCCTATTATAAATAATAAGAACGGCGCTATCTATAGATAAGGAAATATATAGCCTCCGACCTAAATCGCGCTCGGAAGTACGAATTTAATAAATAAGAAGGAGGTAAAGAGAAGGGGAATATCCTTATATAATTAAATATAGTTAAAATAAATAGATTTTTAATAAATAGCTATTATAAATACCCTAATTTATTAAATCTCTTTATTTACTTATCCGACGGACCGTATAAACTATATTATTTTACCCTAATTAATAGCGGTTATACTACCCTAAACTTTATTAATAAACATTTTATTTATTATTATAAATTGCTTTATTTTAAATTTAAAAATCCTAAAGTTCTTTATTTAATAGATAGGGGGGTTAAAGGCTATATTATATACTTCTCTAAATTAACAATATAGATTGGCCTCTATTATAAGGTTATTAATTTATTAATTTATAATTTAACCGACGATAACCTAATTATTCTTAATTACCCCTAATTCGTTTATTACGCCCTAAATATTTCTTAGCCTTACGATTCTTTATAATTTATTTACGTATACGAATATTAAAATTATTTCCTAAAGAGCGTCCCTAATTATATACGCCGTACCCCCTTAATATAGAGAGGCGCCTTCGCTATTCTCTAAACTAATACACCAAGTACTTATTTAGCGCTTATTTATAAAAAGTTTAAGGCCTCAATCGAAGAGGTCCTAAACGAAAAGGAACTCGTATTTAATTACGTATACAGCCTATAAACGGATATTATTATATAATAGATTTCTATTTTTATAATAATAAAGAAAGCCGCCCGCTAGAGGTTTAACCGATTTAAGAATTATATAATTAATTGATTAGGTATTACCCCGATTAATAAGATTTTAGCCGGCTCTAACCAAACCTTTATACTATTAATTCTCCCGGTTTTTCGAATTCTCTATATAGTCCTAATCCCCTACTATATCGTTAAAAAAATCTACGCCCAAACTATAAATTACCGGACCCCAATCCATTTCTATAGCGTCCCTTATAATTCTATTAACCTTAACGATATTAAAGAACTCTTTATAATAAACTTTAATTAATTGGCCGAAACGTATAAATTCTATATTATCTATACAATTAGGGCTAATATAGAAGAGGATATTAAAAAGATAATCGAAGAGGATAGAATAATAAAGGAAGAAAGAAGCGTTTTAAATCCTAAGAATATAAGTAATAATTTAATATTAAAAATAATTAAAGAAGTACTTTTAAATAAAGGTAAGAAGTATAAGAAGCTTTTCGGTAATAATTATTATTATTAAATCGATAATTTAGTAAGAAAGGGAGATAAGGTTACCCTAAGGGTTATAAAGGTTGCTAATTCAATTTATATTAATAATTTAAATAAAAATTTCCTTCGTTATAAAGAAGCTATTAATAAATATTTTACTACTAATAATATTAATATTAGTAAAATTACATTTGAAAACGTTACGAAATTCTATAAGAAAATAGATAAACCCTTAAAGATTAACGCTAAAATTTAAGCTAAATTCCCTAAATAATATTGGTATTATATTAGTACTTTTAAGTAGGAGGGTATAAAAGTCCTCCCCCCTAACCGCTCTTACGATTTTAAATTCGAATTCCGTTTAGGAGTTATATTACCCGTTACTCGCAACTATATTTTTAACTTAAACGAATTTAACGTTATTAAAAAATAGATCGACGATAATTTTAAAAAGAAGTTTATCCGGCCTTCTTAATTTAAAGTATTAACGCTAATTTTACTCGTTAAGAAATTAGGAGGCGGAATCCGTATTTACGTCGATTATAGAAATATTAATAATATAACCCTAAAATTTTATTACTCACTACTATTAATTAAAGAAATTTTAAACGCAATTTACTACGCTAAAATTTTTATTAAATTCGACGTTATTATAATTTTTAATAGGATTCGCGTTAAATAGGGGTATAAATAACTAACCGCTTTTATAATACGGTTTAATCTATTCGAATTTCTAATTATTCCTTTTAATTTATAAGGCGCCCCTAGGGCTTTCTAGAATTATATTAACAATATCCTTTATAATATCTTCGACGTTTATACAATTATTTACTTCGACGATATCTTTATTTATTCTAATAACGAACGAAATTACGAATATTACATTAACGACGTCCTTAATAAATTAATTAAGGCGGGCCTTAATATTAATATTAATAAATACAAATTCTATACGATATATATAAAGTATTTAGGTTTAATTATTACCTTAAGAAGTATCGAAATAAATTTAAAAAAGGTTAAAACGGTTATAAAGTAATAAGCCCCGGAATTAAAAAAATCCTTATAATCTTTTTTAGGCTTTGCGAACTTTTATTACCGATTTATTAAAGACTTTTCGATTATAGTAACCCTACTTTATAAATTTATAAAAAAAGATATAATTTGGGTATAGAACGATAATTATTAGAAGGCGTTTAAATTTTTGAAAAAAATTTTTACCGAAGGTCTTATTTTAAAAATTTACAATTAGACTAAGAAGACCGTAGTCGAAACGGATACTTTTAATTAGGCCGCCGGCGGCACCCTATTATAGTATAGTAATAACGGTACTCTTTACCCTATAATTTACTTCTCTACTAAATATTCTTCGTAGGAGTATAATTATAATATTTATAATAAAGAGTTGCTAACTATTATTAAAGTTTTAAAAGAATAGAGGCTAAAATTCGAAAGTACTTAATAGCCCTTCAATATCCTAATAAATTATAAAAACCTATAGATTTTTATAATTAATAAATAGCTTACCTAGCGGTATATACGCTAATTTCAATTCTTATCCCGCTTTAATTTTTTAATTAAATATACCCTTAGTTCTATAAACCTACGGCTAAATACTTTGAATTATAAGCCTAACGACTATTTAAATAGCGTAGAGGATAATTGCTTTACTACCCGTAAGAGGGCTCTACTAGACCCTTTATAGTTCGAAGAAGGTTATTTCGAATCCGAAGATTCCGTTGCGGGTTTTTCGCTATACTTATTAAGCTAAGAAGATTTCGATATTAAATTTACCAACGACTTTATCCGTATAAATTACGAGACTTCCGTTTTTTTATAAGAATTAGTATTATATTTAATAAACGAATCCCGGCGATAATAGCTATCGATTATTAGGAAGGTTTTCTATAGGGCCTTTTCGGAATACTATATTATTAATAGTATCGCGAAGTAGTAGGATAAAATTATTATTAACCCTTATAATAAGGACCTTTAATTCTAATTAATTAATCGTTAATATAATACTCCTAGCGCGGATTACCCTAGCTACGACGCTACGTATAAGCTTCTATAGTACGATTTTTATTAGGAAAGGATATATAATAATATAAGGCTCTTTTATAAAGGCTACTTCCCGTATATAAAAATTAAATTATTAAAGTACGGTTCTACTAGCTATTTTAAGCCTATAGCCGTATTTCTAACTCCCTAGAAGGATATTTCCATTAATTATATTACCCTATTGCCGGAAAGCACTTACTTCGGTTAGACCTTTAAATATATCGCCGTCGTTATCGACCGCCTTATAAAAATATATTATTATATTATAATTATAACCTTCGAAGTAGAGGAATTGGCCGACTATTTTATCAACTATATTTATTCAATTTATAACCTATTAAATAGTATTCTATCCAATAGAAGTACCCAATTTATATTGCGGTTTTAATCTACCCTCTATAAAAGACTATCCGTTATTTACAAATTAATTTCTACCTTCTACCCGTAGATTAACGCTTAGACCGAATATATTAATATAGAGATAGAATAATATTTAAAATTCTATATTAATTAGGTATAAACGGATTGGGTAAAATAATTAATATTCGCAAAATTCGCTAATAATAATACTATCTCTTCGTTAATAGGAATCTCGCCGTTCTTCGCTAATTATAACTATTACCCTTATATAAATACCGAACCTTATACCCCGCCGTTACTAAATTTATTATTAGCCTAATTTAAAGAGTATTATAAAGCTAACGAATTAGCGGATTACTTTTAGAAAATTTAGGATTTCGTAATCTAATAATTACGCCGTATATAAGAACGATATAAAGATAACGCTAATAAGAACCGTATCGATTCGCTTAAATATTATACTAATAATATAGTTTTACTAAATATAATTAATTTCGCTAACGGCTACCCTTATATTAAATTCTCCCTCCGGTAGGAAGGACCCTTTAAAATCGTCCGGACTAAATTTTATATAATTTACCTCGCCCTCTCTATTAATATAAAGTATTTATTAATCTTCTACGTTTCTATAGTATAATTATAATTAAATAAGGGATTACCGGGCTAAAATACTATAATTAATATTAAGGTTAATAAAGGGCGGGTAATAATCCGAACCGACGATTACGAGGAATACGAAGAATAAATATTCGAAAAATTTATTAATTACGCTTAAAAGGGCTTTAATTTTTATTAAAAATATTATATTAAATAGAAGACCGGTAACCCTACTTAGGAACCCGTTAGTAATATTATTAATTACGAATACTGCCTATAGTAATTCTACCGTAAAAACCCGGATAAACCGGTCTTACTAGAAGTTTAGAGCCTCTTTAACCGCCTTGCTTCCAATTCCCTAATTCTTACCGCCGACTCTTTAATTATTATATTAGCCCTAACCCCGGCCGTACTAATTCTAATCCCGGCCCCCATCTTAAAACCCCCGCGATTGTACTGCTCCGCCCGTCTTTAGTAAGAAACGGCTTCCGTAATTAATATAATACGTCTATTCTTAAATATAGTTATAACGTTCAAAATAAATATAATAATTAATAAGGATATAGAAGATAAATTATACTTAGTATTTAACAAAGTACTACGACGATTAATAAACGTTTAGTTAGGGAGATTACCCCTAATGTAGTTCGTAGATTACAATAGAGTATAATAGGTCTATTATTATACGTATATATAGCTTTTTCAATTCTACAAGCTTCTTTTAAAGGGGGATAGTATTATAGGGTTAGCCTATAATATAACTATACTATACTAATTATATATATACTATACCAATACTTCGTACTATAGCCCAGAACTACGTACTCGCACTAATTATATACTCTAGTCATATGCAATCTCACGTGCGCACGCACGGACTGGTATACTTATAGGCTCTCGCCCATATAGCTAGTCCTCCGCGCACACTTCCTTTCCTCCCCTTCGCATAATAACGTATATTTCAACCCACCCCCAACAGTGCCTCGCCCCGTGATAATTATATAGATATATAACCTTACCTTAGAAATAAGTTTACTTTTGCGTATAATTCGGTTGGTAGTCGTTATATTTAATAGGTAATCCGATAATAGGATATATAATAACGTTTGAGGAAGTTCCTAAATGATAGGGAATAATCCCTACCCTGTATTATAGCTTAGACTAGTCGTGACAGCCCAGATTAGCTGGGCTGCCATGGAGGCTCTGGTGCCATGCCCAGCCGCCAGCGCACTGGCCACCCTGTGGCCTGTGCTCTGGCTCGCTGCACAGCATATCTACTGCGTGCAGACGGCTGGCTGGAAGCCAGACCTTTCCTCTTACAACATCTCTCTTCTTTTCTAATACTCTTGCCTATATTGCAATGTGGTATTATCGAGAGACCCCCCGTATCACTAAACTAGCTACGTAAGAATTTGAATTAGCGCTGGATTTTAAGGTAAATTATAGTAAAGAGGGCTCTAAATTAATAACGAAACTAAATTATAGTTATAATATTATTACTTTGGCGGGTAGTTTAAAAAATATTATATAATTCCTTCTCTATTTCTAATTATATTACCTTACTCTTTTTTATTAGCTTTAAAAGGAGGTTATCGTAGTCCGCTTACTAATTCGCTATCGTTCGAATAGGAATTTTATAGAAGTCGTACGCTTAATAATATAATATATTATAAGAATATTCGTTTATTTTAGTACTACTATTTCGAATACGATAGCGCTATCCTCCTCGTCGGTCGACGCGCGTTTATAAGAAATAAACGAAAACCTTCGCGAATCTAATTAGTATTCCCCTTATCGATAATTATATAGGGCAATATAATATAACCTTACTAACCTTTAACTTCTTAATCGAATAATAAAATCGCTATAATCGTTTAAGCGCCCTATTTTATCGGATTTTATAGCGGTTATAAGGTATAGCCGCGGGGCTAGGGCGCCACTCAATCTACTCTTAATTGGAGAAGGGCGTTGGAACGTTGGACTGGGGACTATTTATTTTAGTAATAATAATAAAACGACGACGGCGAGGGTAGTATAGTAACGACGGTATAAGGCACTAAACACATAGAGTAGAGGGGAAAATAAACAGGGAGAACGTTGGAACTAGAGACTACTACCCTCGACGGCTATAGGCACTGTGTACATCGAACTATAGCCAGAAATAGGGCATACAGAGCACATTCTATATGCTGCTTCCTGTGCTTACTGTCGGGCGCTCAAAGAGGGATAGCTTTTTGCCAGTTCCGCGAGTTTCTACGGTACCACATTGGTCTGCAAAACTTGGATCGATGGGATAAAAGCACGTGGAAGAAGGCCGTCATGTGCTTAAACACCATGGCTCCGAGCCTGTACCCGAACCACTTTTTAGTTTTGCTGGCATGATGTCAGGTACATATCAGATCACCACCTCGTTGAACTTGACCGAGACGACATCCAACTGTTTGGATATTTCAGGGGTATCTCAGGGGCAACTGCAGCCCGAGAGCTTGGGCCAATACGCGGGACGGAGGACGGCGTGCCGGGTTGATTGGCTCCGTTGGTTCGGGGCCCCGCTAAAACTTCACGACCGGACAGCGGACACCTCCACGGGGGCGGAATGTTCAAAGCGGTGAGCCCGCCGCCACTGCCCATCATAGTCTCTGTCACAGACGCCCTCGTCACGAGTTCAATCCACTCTTACCCCACATAAAATGTGGGTCTCCGCGAACCCGCAGAAACGGGTGGTGTGGGGTAAGGGTGGGGTGGTTTCGGAGGCGCGGGTTCTAACTGAGACTAGCCCATCACTGCCCACTGTTCGTCCACTGTCGACTGCCCCTGGATGCCCACTGTTCGCCAAGACGTTCCAGGCTTGCCATTGAGGTGGTGCTGTGGTGGTACAGCACTGCCCACTCTCCTTATCTGTCTGTTTACACGCGTGGAACAGCGTGGTGCTACTTTGGAAGAAAGTTGTTGAGTTGTTGGACCCCGAATTTCCAATTTCACCATCTCTCTTCTCCTACCTACATCTTCCTTTTCCCAATTCTTTGCTTGTTGTGCTTGACTCTGGGGAACTTCACGAATATCTTTCCCTCCCACGAGTTCCGAAGCTGTACAACCAGCAACATATCTCGGTCATGGCCGCCTCCGCAGTAACGACGGCCACGACGGACTCGTCGTCCAAGCAAAGAAAACAACAGAATGGAAAGCTAGACACCACCTCCTCCTCTGCCAGCGCCGGCGCAGGCGACCAGAATGATGCTCTGGAGAAGGACTTCTTCTGGACTTACACCGAGGAACCGCACCGGACACGTCGTATGGCCATTATCAAGGCGCATCCAGAGGTATGTTGACACCCAGTCAGACCACTTATACTCCCGTCTCCAGGATGATATCTTATACTGACTCTCATGGTTAAACAGGTCACCAAGCTCTGCGGTCCCGAACCGCTAACGAAATGGGTCGTCCTCGGCGTCGTCTCGCTCCAATTCCTGCTCGCCCACCTCCTGCGCGACACCTCCTTCTTCTCGTGGAAGTTCTGGCTCACAGGCTACGTCTTCGGCGCCACCTGCAACCAGAACCTCTTCCTGGCCATCCACGAGATCTCCCACAACCTGGCCTTCCGCTCGCCTACCGCCAACAGACTGTTCGCCATTGTCGCCAACTTACCTATTGCCGTTCCCTATAGTGCTTCTTTCCGGGTACGTTTTCCCTTTCCCTTCCCCTCGGCCAACAAGAACTAACAGAAGTTACGAAAACAGCCCTACCACCTAACCCACCACAAATCCCTCGGCGTCGACGGTCTCGACACCGACCTGCCCACCGCCTTCGAAGCGCTCTTCCTCGACTCCATCCTCGGCAAAGCCTTCTTCTGCACCTTCCAGATCTTCTTCTACGCCCTTCGGCCCATGGCCGTCTACCGCGTGCCCTTCACCTGGGTCCACTGGCTCAACCTTTCCATCCAGCTGTGCTTCGACTACGCCATCGTCTTCTTGCTCCCAGACTCTTGGTTCACCATCAACTCCCTCCTCTACTTCTTGCTCTCCTCCTTCCTCGCGGGATCCCTCCACCCTACGGCGGGGCACTTCATCGCCGAACACTACGTCTACGAAAAGATCACACCGGAAGCCAGAAACCCGGAGAACAAGATCCCCGTCCCGGAGACGTTTTCCTACTATGGACCGCTGAACTGGTTCACGTATAACGTCGGCTTGCATAACGAACATCATGATTTCCCTGCGATCCCCTGGACGCGGCTGCCGAAGCTGTACGAGATTGCGTCCGAGTTCTACGAGGGGCTGCCGCAGCATCGGAGCTGGACGTATGTGATTTGGCAGTTCATCTTTGATGAGGCGATTGGCATGCGGTGCAGGGTTAAGAGGAAGGTTGGTGGACGGGTGGTGGGCGGGGGGAATGTGACGGCTAAGACGGAGACGGGGGCGAAGGAGGCCGGGTGGGGGGATGATGAGATTGAGGCTTAGACTCTTCCTTTCCTAAGCTCTGTCTAGACCAGGGAGTAGAATAGTGTAGAGAATTTCTGTGTATATGTATCATGAATGAACATAAGAACGACGCTCGGTTTTGAAAAGCAGAGGTACTGTACTGGGTTTTGGTTGGACTTGATGGGTTCGGAACATCCGGTTGGGTTGGACTATACACGGATACAAGCCAGCAAAAGCTTCAAAAGCATAGACACATATACGTTAATGAGCATGATACGGAAGAGAACCTACCTTCCCTACTTCCATCAACGCATCTATGATTAAGAAAGAGAAGCCACCTCTTTATTTGAGTTGCCCGCCGTTGTTGTTGAAGCTATGACATGCTTCAGCGGATGTTCGTGATAAGATACTCCACTACCGGGATGACCCATGCCGATGCCACCCTTCACCACCTGAACAAAAAATCTGCTAAAAAAAAAAAAAAGAGAAACTTCAGAAACTCTGAAGATTTCGAAATCTCGATCCACCCAGGGGTCGAACCTGGAACCTCCTGATTCGTAGTCAGACGCTCTGCCATTGAGCCAGCGGACCTTTTTTTCTTGTTGAATATCATTCCATAATGTTTTACTTATCAAGCCCACGATGGTTGTTACAGTCCGCCAGTGTACAAATTATAATAATGCATTCGTCTGCCTTCCTATCTGTGTGTCTGTTTGTATGATACCTGTGATACCATGTGATACTAGTAATAAGAACAAAACGATGATGCTGCCCGTGTACCCAACCCATACCGACCCAACCAAAAACCAACAGTGATTTGAAAGACGGGCTGAAAGACCATACCGGGAAAGCCATACGACTGCCTTGATTCCATGCGTTCATGCTTTGAGAGACAATAAGAAAGGGAAAAGAGGAGAGGGGAAAGACCTGATATCTCTTCTTGCCCAACGGAACCGCCATGTCGTTTCGTACCTACTCAATACTCATCCAGAGCTCGACATGCGTAGCTCAACCAAACCAGACCAAACCAAACCTAACAACCGTACTCGTTCGTTCCGTATATCCATAACTATAATCGTGTTTGACATTGAAAGCGAGGCTCGTTGCCTTCCCTTACGCTTAGTGCTTCTTGTATTTCTGTTTCCACTCATTAGCACATTGTCACCCAAAGTCGGGAAAAAGCAGGTAGAACTCACAGCCTCAATCCTCCTCCGATGATTCGGATCCAACGCATTCGTCGCTCCCAACAACGTCTGCCCAATAGCCTTGCTCACCCCGATCGCCGGCCTAAACAAAATCGTCGGCGCCTGCATCAGCACCGCCTTCGCCGCTCCCTGCGCGCTCGAGCTCTCCATCACTTCGGTGGGCACTGCGATTATCGCGTCTCTGGCAATCGCAATATCCCGAGACAAGCTGGCGTAGGCGCCACGCATACCTTGCATTATACCCAACGGTTGGTCGGCGTAGAGACTGATTGCCTTGGGTGTGTGGTCATTGCCGAAATCGTCTTCGTCCAAAATGTCATACTCTACGCCGCCTGGTACGACGGCAGAGGAAGAGGACGGACCGGCGTGGTTATAACTGGGTGGACTCTTGGCTAGCATGCCTTCGGCGCCTTGGAGGGCGTATTGGGTGCCGATGGCGAGTTTGGCACCTAACTTGACGACTTCGGTGCCAGTGGTCTTTGCGAACGCTGTAGCTCCTTTACCGATGCTGCGGAAGATTCGACCGTCCTTCTTGTACTCCCTGATGGGAATCTCGATGAGGTCCTTGAAGCCCGAGCCGGCATTAACGAGCGAGCGGACGGGCGCCACGCCGGCTAGAACACCAGGGAGCTGAGTCGCCTTGACGTCGGCGGTCCAGATGTCGTTGAGCTTCTTACCCAGCTTGTCAAATCCAGAGACACCATACAGTATGACATGTCTCAGCACCAGCCTGGAATCCTCAAGGATGACAAAGTTCATAAACTCTGTCGTGTGACCAGACCTCAGCCCAGCATAATCCACTCGCTTCGGCTTGAAGTCTAACCGAATCGGCACATCACCGACCTCGCAGCGCTGAATGAACGGCACATCACTAGATGACTGATGAATAGGCTGCGTCTCATCCTTGAACTCGAAGAATCTCGTGATAAAGTCCAAAGCGTCCTGGTCGACGTGAAGTCTTAGTGGAAGGATGTTAACCTTAACCACGAACTCCGTAGCCGGCAAATCCGGGACAGGCTTAACGTTGAGGATCTCGAGATGGACCATGTGCTTACTAAGCTCCCGTTCGCCTGCGTCGATGTCGTACATGGCGAACTTCTTCCATGTTGAAGTCCGGATGTGGTCGAAGACGTCCAAATCATGGATTCGTACATCGATGGTGTTGATTGTCTCGTTGCCGGGCGGGAAGGTGACCACGTCGATGTTGACGCCCTTGAGCTCGAATGTGATCTTGTGGTTCTTGCTGCGGTTAAGCTTCAGCGTCTTCCCCCTTGGCCGCGATTGACGGTGCCCTGAAGCGCGGGCAGTCGAGGTGGTGAATGCCGTGGTGGCAATGGACTCGGTTTCGGTGGTGGTGTCCTGATACTGCAACTCCTGGTTTATAGCCCGTCTGAGGTTGGTTGGGTCACCGTTGGGTCCCACCGCGATATATATCGAGTTGAATAAGCAGTCATCAACGACCGATTCTTCATCTCCTTCGTCCTCATAAGTGTGGCGGTCAGCTCGAGCCTTGCGTTCGTATGCCTTAGCCTCCACGTCTTGGACCGCCTTGGTGATGATCTCCCTGGTGCGAACCCAGTCGTAACCATCATACAAATTCCAGATGACATGAACATCCCGAACGCAGATGACTAGAGGGCTCTTGGAGATCTTGGCATCACTCGACTGGTCGTAAAGGTTCTTCCTCGAGTTCCAGCGGAGCGTCGTGTTCTTGACCGGTTCAGAAGAGAAGTAATTCTCCTGAATATCCAGGTCACTCTCACTCTGGCTGCTGGCCGGAGGCTCGTCAAGGTTTGCCGTACTAACCAGCATGCCGTCATTCGTATTCTCCACCGCAATATCGCCCAGTATCGAACTGCTCGTAGCATCGAAAAGTTCTTCTGCGACACCATATCCCTCTGATTGGACTTCGAGATGCTCCGTGCTTCCTATGCCGTAGTAGTCATCATCATCTTCATTCCCGTACTCAATGCCTTGAGCACCCGCAAAGTCATTGTCAAAGTCATACTCGCCCTCAGCCCTTCCAAACGCGTCATGGGTGATGGACGCGAACAGATCTTCAACAGGCAACACGGACGTCCTGTACTTGATCTCCTTGCTAGGGGGAGTAGGCGGAGTAAGCGCGTTGGCCAGTGAGATGAGCGTCTGCGTTGAATCCGCGCAAGTCTCGAGAACAAGCAGGTCATCGCGGACAGACACCTCGACGTGAGATTCCCCATCATCATCTTTGCCAACTTTGACGACAGCCTTTGCGGATGATATCTCGCAGATGCTGACGAATCCCTTGCTGCATAGTTCAAGAGCCTGAGGAGTGCTCATCGCTGGGGCGCGTCCTCGTGCGTTGATCTGAACATCTTGCAGGGTTTTCACATCGTCAATCAGGAGAATGCACGCCTTCTTCAAGGTTGCTGTAGCGTCAAGCGTGCTATCCTTGCCCGGTATGGCTTCCAGATGCGAGTCGGCGAGTACGATAGCCAGCTTCGAATCTTGTCCGAGAGGATTGAGGCCAATGACGCAGTCGCGGAAAGCTACATCAAGCTTTATGGGCTTGAACTCCTTTTCCACGACAGGGCTCTCTGGCGTATCTTGTCTCCTCAGCGCAGCAGTCGCCTGGCCACCCAGATTCGCAACAGAGGCAGCCAAGTTGGCCTCGAATTCCTCCGGAGTGGTATCTTCCTGAACAAGCCCAAGCACATCCATGATTGTCGGTACCCGGTAATCCACATTCAGCCCGAACAGCTTGATCTTCAACACCGGTTCGATATCGTCAATCATGCGCATCATCAGGACAGGCGCCTTCGAGGGACCCGGAGCATGGGCAGTGGACGTGCTAACCAGCTCCTCCTCGATCGGGGTTTTCTCATTCCGGTTGACCGTAATACCGCCTACGGCGACAGCCACCAACGACGGTACCGTGATCTGGGCGAGCTCAAGGTTTGTCAAACGCGCGTTAACAACCCCAAACCTGCCTCCAACATCAACTTCACAATCCACGTTTGTGACCTGCCCAAGCGTAAGTAGCCCAGGCCTGTCATCCTCAGGCAGGTACTTTGCGACCGTCCCTAGCTTGGCAAGATCCTCCACCAAACTCGGGATACAATCAAGCAGAGCCAAGTTGCCCGCCCTCACTTTAACAGTCTTAACATCTAACCCAAGAACTGCCCCCTTCCTCCTCTGCCTTAGCAGAGTGTCCACCATAATCTCATCCTCGTCCTCGTCGAACTTGACCTTTGAGGGAGTAATAAGCTCAAGCAGTCGTTCGAGATCCCTGGTCCGAGGCGTCAAGATGTAGTCCAGCCTTGTACTATCCAACTCTAGTACAACTGGTGGCCTAGCATGGGAATTCCTCACGTAGGGTCCGGAGAGCCTGATCGTTTTGAGCACAGCGGCGATTGCTTCTTCGCGGTGTACTAGCTTGAGAGCGCTCGTGTTCAAGACTGCACTGCAGTCCTTGCCGATCACGTCCACGTGCACGCCATTGATGCGCACATCAATCTTGCTCCCTGACCGCTTCTCCATAGGATCAATTGGCGTTTCGAATCGGACGCCCCGAGTCTTTTGTGGTGGTTTCGCTGTCTGTACGGCCTTTGCTACCGAGTCCTCTGACGATCCCATGTTAAGGAAACTGCTGAGTCCTCCAAACCAGCTGAAAGTCTCGTCTAACCTCTGTAAATCGAGCTTTAGGTGGAGAGGTAGTGTCTTGACGTCAACCCGAGTCACGTCGGATGTAATGGTGGCCTTGACTGCGATATCCTTCCCAACAGACAGCATATCAACAGTTGCTGTGGACTTGAACAGATCAGCCTCGCCAGTAAACGAGATGATGGCCTCGTCGGCATAACCGAACGTGAACTTCTCGATGCCGACATTTACTTCGGTTTGCGATCCGGACTTCTGCGCAGAGGCATTCAAGTTCGTAAGACTGGCCTCAAGGAGGACATCCGAGCCGAAGTCGGGTTTTCGTGTCTCAAATATCCTCTTCGCGGTATCGGCAACACCAGCCAGCTTCTCCAGGAACTGCACCGTTACCTGCTCCAAGGTAAGCTTGATGTCAGGCATACTCGATTCATCCTTGGAGGGCTTGGCTTCCGTAGTCTCGTCTGAAGACCCTTGAAACGCTTCCAACAGCCGTGTAACAACCATAGCGAGCAGGAATCCCACTGACGAATCGAACCGTAATGTCAGAGGCTTGAGAACGACTTCGATGCTCTCATCGCGGCGATCCTCTTCTGGGTCCTCCGGAGTTAGCAGCTTTAACTGATCCGTAGTACTACTGTGAAATGACTGGTGAACCGAAAACGCTCCTGGAAGGTTAGGATTCGACTTCGCAAGGTTGGTGACTGGTACTGGAACCTGTTGTTTTCTCGTTGAAGGAACGTAGACAGATATGGAGTCCAATGATACGATCTCCTTGACCATCCTCGTGATCCCGCGTGGTGTGTCTTCGTGTTGTGGCTCATCACCTTGGGTCGATTCGGGTGTAGATTGTGGGCCAGCCGGTTCCGAGTCAACGCTGGGGGATGATTGCGGTTCGCCTGCGACCGGAGGATGAGTGGTTGAGGAGTCTCGCTCAGAGGCCGAATCGCCCCCTGAAGATTCAGAGTCCCAACCCCCTGGCATGTTGCTTCCTGGAATCATCGTCGAACGGGCATCGGAAAATGCGCTCATGTACATGCTCTCTGCCTCCTCATGGCTGTAGAGATGTGATTGTGCGAGGTCCTCCACATCAGCACTTGGTAGATCATCGTCAGATCGTACTGAACTAGCAGACGAAGAAGGCTCAGAGGGTGCCGGAGACACAGCGCC
Source organism: Neurospora sp. CHS-2018b (assembly GCA_009806015.1). Lineage (NCBI taxonomy): Eukaryota > Fungi > Ascomycota > Sordariomycetes > Sordariales > Sordariaceae > Neurospora > Neurospora sp. CHS-2018b. The sequence continues at coordinate 1,324,990 of RAOV01000010.1, read as the reverse complement.
AGTGGGCATATTCGGAGGTTGGAAACTCGTTGGAGGATAAAGAGAGGGTTCGGATCGAATCCCCCGCTCGTAGGACGACCATAGTTCCGGTTGATGTTGCATAACAGCTGAGTTGGCATGGTCCTGGAGCATCGGCGTGTCACGCTCTTGGTAAATCGAGGCCCTCGGCGTTGAGAGAGGCGAAGATCCATCAACATTCTTTTCGGCCTCTGGATGCAGAGTGTCGTCCTCATATGGAATATTCAGAGCATCTTCGCTATCTCGTACCTCGTAATGGCTCTGTGCAAGCATATCCAAGGCTTCCATCTGATCTGGGCTTATGCTCATATCCAGACCCCCCACTGATGACTGCATCGAGCCCGACATATCACGAAGTGTTGACGGTACATCATGAGGTGCTGATTCCTGTGATTTCACCAAGGACTGTGCTGACTGGGTCGGTAAAAGGGAAGAGAATACGTTCGCTTCCGTGATCAGGAATGCCCGAAGGTTGTCCAGGAGAATATGACGCTTGCCCTCCCTCGGTACTATTGCAGGGGAGCCATCTCCTTGTTGTCCAGGTGTTGTGACTCCTTCCGCAATGACCTCGTCCAACGCCAGCTGGAAGGTAACAAGTTCTGTTGTCGAGAGACCCGGCTCGACGGGTACTTGCATGTCGAGTTGGAAGGTGACCTTGTGAATTCGGATCTGGAGCCTGTCCAAGATGCCCTGCAGGAAGTTGGTCAAGAAAGTTGGTAACGACAAGCCCTGACCGGTGCCGAAGGTGGCGAAGGAGCCATCGTCATCGGTTTCGGACTCACTCATGGACTCTGACAACGCCTCTTGGGCTTCCTCGGCGAGAGCCTTTTCCAGCCGCCGCTGCTCGTCGGTCGGAACTGCTGTCTGCAGGAAAGACTGTGCTAGGTCGGCAGCAGTTGGCACAACTTCCTCGCCGTCCTTGTGTGTTCCCTTCTTCTTGGCCGTTTGTTCATCCTGCTCTTGCTTGGACGCCACCCGTACCCTAGCATCAACACCTTCAACCTCGACTATTATTGGACTGTTGTAGATATCGACCGGTATTGTGATGCGGAGTAGGAGGACTTTGGCCTTTTGGATCTTGAAAGTTGGGGGAAGTTTCGCGAGGGCTTCGAGTTTCTGTAAAGGGAGCAGCAGCAGGTGGTTAGTATGAAGGCAGAGTGGGAAGATGGGGGTCGAAACATACGGATAGAATAAGTCCAACATCACGGAACTCTAGAACAGTATTTCGCCCAATAGCAAAGTTGAGGTTGTCTAGATCAAGTGCCTGGGAGTCGAGGAGGTCTAGGCGTGCTAAGACGAAGCGAAGCAACTGCTTCGGTAGAAGCGAGTTGACGAAGGACCGATAAAAGAAGGACATGGTTTCGTTCGTTCGTTCGTCTGCTCGCTCGTTATTATGTTTGGGTATCGTAGGCGAGTTCCCGGGGGAACGAAGTGTGAAGCCCGCAGTCGTCGTCAAGGTATGCCGGGAGAGGGTTGTAAGTGGCGGTTCTAGGCAGACAAGGTAGATCGAGCGGGAGTGTATAAGGAAGGGTATAAGTCTAGATGCCGAAGTCGGTCGGTTAACGGCACCCAACCTCTTCAGGGTCTCCGGCAAATGTCAAGACAGAGTGAAATGACAAGCCTATGGGATATCGAGCGAGGATGACGAAGGGTACTAAATCACTGAAGAGCACCCTCCAATGACAACAACCATCCAACAGGAAGCCGAGTAGCGGTATGGACGAGGTAGCGGAAGACGGGGAAGGTCATGATTGAACCGCGGGCATCGCTGAGTTGTATTTGGTTTGGGAGAGTTGAAGTTGGTCTCGTCTACCTTTGGTACGGTATGGTATGTCTAACTAGTTGGTCATAGAGGTATGTATAGAGGGCAGTGAGGAGGTGCCTGGTTGTGGTTGTCTAGGAATAGTTCCGGTCTCTGTAAGGTGTAACGGTCGGTTGCCTTATCCGTTTGTTGATAAGATAACGCGAAGCCCGGCGCTGGTGACGTTCACGGGGCCCGGGAGAGGGAGTGGCAGAGTGGGAAGCCTGTAACTGTGTGGAGCCTGTTCGTTGTCGTTGTTTCAGGAACACCGTGAACCGGCACCGATCTGACGGCGTGATTAGAACAGGATGGGGGAAAAGAAAGATGGGAATCGTTGCTTGTTGGAAGTCGTAAAAGGCCGTGACTCAACTTGGGCCTACTGACTAAGGAAAAGTGGTTGTAGGGAAAGAAGAAAGGTGCGTGATAAGGATGCGGTTGAAGAAATGTGAATGTGATTCCAAGTTAGGCGGGCAGATAGAGAATGGAACATGCAATGTGCCAATGTCCAGGAGGAAGCCGTCAAGGTGCGCTTGTATTGATTGGCAGTGATACTTGCCAACTGAACCGCCTGGATCGCACGCTGTGTTCCAGTGTTCAAAGTCGTGGAAGGGGAACGCTTGGTGGAGAGGCACAGGATGCACCACTAAAAATCCGGGCATCAACTGCATCAACCGGGCCTCAACATGGGGGTTCTGTCATCGGCGTCCGAGGTGGTGCAAGCAACTGCGGGCAGGGCAATAAGCGACAGATCCCTGGTGAGAGCGCCATGGAGGTGCGGAGTTCCATGTACTGGGGTCACTGCTTTGCCGGGGTGCTGGGCCAACCCCGTGACAGGCTCAAGGGGGTCAGTATCGCCAATCAGTTGACCATTTTCCTTCATTCAACCTCCAACATGGTCAACACCATGTGCTTATCGGTCACGGTGTAGCTTGGCCGCTCATCAGGGCCATCACACAATCGCTTCAGGCTATCGCTAAACTGCCCATTCCAAGTTAGAATGTCTTGATGCCATGTCTATCCCGCTGTTGAAGTGGCGAAGAACTTGTTTTCTTCTTCAACCGAGGAGGCTGGTCTGAGGGCTGTCTGATAGAGTACCTGAGCACGTCCATGACAAAAAAGCTGATACTTTTTCAGGCGTAGATAATAAGGGCAAAGTCTCAGCTTTTTTGTCATGAGCGGTCCTCACGCCTGAGATCTAAGGAAAAGAGAACCCCTAGATTTCACAGCCCGTGAGCCCGTAGATCTATCTCCGGTTCGTCCAGGCCTCTTCCCAGCCCCAAGTGCTCGGTCAATGTGTCAACTCCAGGTCAACAGGTGGAATTGCTGTCTGAACGCGCATCAACGGAAACACCTAAAACTTGAACACTGACGTCGCCATGACTTACTTGTGCGCGCGTCTAGGTGTCCCCCTTTATTTACCATGTCCAAACGTTCCACAGATTTGCGAATGTCAGGTATCACTCAAGTGCCCAGGTGTCACAAAATTCACAACGCCGCAACGCCGCACGCCATAAACGCCATAAAAAGAGGATGACGATCTATCAGACCATTGACTATCTTGTGTATCCGCCACCCGGAAGGCGTATCCCAACTTCCCGCCTCTGAATTCAAACAAACGCTATATGTGACCATAACCCGCCATAACCCAAAACTCCCCGCCCGCTGAATCATATCGCAAAACCTGACCATCCTCTTCCCTTAACATCCTCATCCAAATCAAAATCAAACAGCAGACTCCCTCCCCCCAGCACCCGCAATCCTCCCATACCCCTCCGAAACCCGCCTCGCCACATCCTCACCACTCCAATACGCCCCCGTCACCGTCCCCAGCGCCACAAAAGTCGCCGTATGTTCTCCCGCCATCCAGATCCCCTCTTCGGGCACACCATGCCTCATCGCCAAAATATCCTTATCCCCTTCCTGCAAGCCGACCTGGAAATTGCAATAGCTCCCGTTGCCCGCTAGGTCGTCGTGTAGCCAGTCCGTGGCTAGATACCCGCTCGGTTGACAGTTGGGGTCGTCAGGGTTGTAGGAGGGGAGGAGGGAGTAGTAGGGTTTGAAGAAGGTGTAGAGGAATTGTTGTGCCGCTTCGTTTTGGGAGGGGCTGGAGCCGGAGCTGGTGCCGTTCTTATCGGCACCAGTATCGGAGCTGGAGGAAGAGGAAAGCGAGCGGACCTTGGAGGTGACGTACTCGGACTCGGCGCCGTAGATGTAGAAGAGCAGAGTAGGATGGGCGACGGAAGGGTCGATGGAGCCGAGCTCGACGATCTCGTTGGTCCAGCGGGAGGGGTTGGTGGAGGAGGCGTAGGAGGGGGAGAGCCATTGGCAGAAACCTTTGACTGTGCGGTTGTTGTTGTTGTTGTTGGCGGCGTCGGGTTCGAGCCAGAAGGCTTTGGGGAAGGATATGTAGACTTTTTCGAGGCAGCCGTAGCCGATGCTTTGGATGGCGGTGGTTAGGCGGGGAGGGAGAGGCGGGTGGAAGGCTTGGAGGTTCTGTTTGAGCCAGCCTAGGGGGGTGGTGAGGACGAGTTCGTCGAATTCGTAGAACTGGTTGTCGGTGGTCTTGACTTTGACGGTGTTGCTGCCTGTGTTGGACTTGCCGAAGATTTCGGCGACTCTTGTTTGGAGTTTGATATCTGCACCGCCGTCGACGACTGGTGCTACGATCTTTTCCATGATTTTCCGGTAGGTCCCGGAGCAAAAGAGGTTTTCTGGTTCTTGTCAGTCTCGTCGAAGTTTGCGGTAGATAAGTTCACATACCCCCGTCCAGACACTCCTCCAGCCAAAAGAACTTCAGGCTCTGTTTCTCAACAGGACTGCCCACGAATGCGCCCCATAGTTCCGCCATCTGGAGGACAATCTCCCTTTTCCTTTCATAGTCCTCTTCTGTCTCCGGAATATGCTCTACCACCTTCTCCTTGAAGAAATCCAAAAGTGACCTGCTAGTGTCGATCTCAGCACTGTGCTTGTCCGAGTACTGGAAAGCCTCCGCTATAATATTCCACATTATTGTGGAATACCTCTCGCCATCCTTCGCTGGGAGTATATGGCCGTATTCATCAAACACCGCTGCCTCGCCATCCCAGGTGGTCGTGATGGTGCCTGTCTCCTTGGCGAGCTGGAAGATGGAGTTTTCTTTTGTTCCGTGAATCCAATTCGCTCCCATGTCCACGAAATGCCCGTTGGGAAGCTTCTCCTGGTATATCCTCCCGCCAAGGCGATCTCTTGCCTCTAGAATGGTAACTTGGAATCCAAGTTCGAGTAGATAGCCGGCGCTCCGCAAACCCGCCATGCCTGCTCCCACAATGCCAACGTGCGGTTTCTTCGTAGGGTTCATTTTGCCAACCTAGTTCATGACTGTAAGCATATCTCGGGCTTATGGAACATCTTGACTAGAGCGTCTTTACCGTTGAAGAACTGTTCAGAATGTTGAAGCGACTTGACAACTTGTCGAAGCTGAAACTCGAGACTGTGTGTAACCTGGAGGATTTCAAATCCTGGTATATCCTCGAGGTGCTCTTATGGGAAGCACTAGCAACGGACATGGAGTAAGCATCCATCTTGGTTGAGTTTGACGAAGCAAAGTAACGGGAAAATTTGGGAACCAAGAGGATGTCAAAATTGATGTGGGAATGTTGAGGGGTGTTAATAAATGTGTGAATATTACGCCTTTGGCGGTGTGATTTGTGATAAGCGAACAAAGAAAGCGGTCAATGAAGGGGAGCATATATAGAAGGCTTGACGATTCAGTGTATTAAGTCCCATGCGTTGGCGAAAGAGCGACTCCATGGGATTTCGTCAACATCAGTGAGGCCGCGTACCTTCGCATCCCTTGGACTGACCATGATGTCCAACCGGAAGACAGCCGAACATTACCAAAAGGGGTATTTTGAAACCAGCTGATAAGAGCCTCGCTGAAATAGCCGAGACTTAAACAGCGTCATCCTATCTATGTCCCGTGTGCACTGCCCATCGGCCCCTCACGATACATACCACTTGGTACTGTATGCTAGATGGTGTTGCTTCCAACTGTGGTGACCAATCGAAGTTGATATCTCAAGCATGCTGTAAAAAAGTGACCAGATCAAAACTCGGACAGCTTGAAGGCGAGAGTTGGAGATTGTGACTATGTTCGGCGTGACTAATACAGTATAGAAAGGAGAAGCTATTTGACAAAAACTTACAAGAGTCTAAACACACTGGTCGATGACCTCGAGGCAATGATCATGGGCTCGCCCGCAAGTCAAACGCTGAAAGCCCAACAAGCTAGTGAACGGTAGCTCAACGTAACTAGAGCTCAGAATAGGTATACCGGAGCCCCGAGAGTTGAGAAAGCGTGGCTTTGAAGTAAGGGGCAGGGTCTGGATTGTCGTAAAGAGATTCGCACCACTGTTTTTTGTTTTGTTCTAGATCGTCAACTGGACTAGAGGAAACTCCAAAAGTTTTCGTCTTGTTTTCTTTGGGACGACGATGTCCTCGCAAGGTGGGGAATCCAATTCAATGAGGGGTTGCCTGTTGCCAACAGCCAGCAGCCAAATCGTCGTGCCTCTTTGCCTCGACGACAATCTTGAAGATGGGCAATAAACAACAACACTTTGACAATCCGAGACCACACTTCAAAGTCAACATTTCAACATACGCTCTCGGCCTCTTCAAAGCATCTCCTTGCTGAACTTTGTCCAGTCGAAAACCGTAACGAACACACGACCTTTGACAGTGGAGCCGATAATGCTTGGCACGAGTTGCCCCATGGGGCCGCGATCCACGCTGCCAGGTGGTCATCTTTGAAACTTGGCGCCCTCCAACACTCGAAGGAAAACCTTCCATCAGGAAGGCAGATTGACTGAAGATTATGCCAAACTCAAATTCAAAAAACGGAAGATTCGTCATGAAGATGTATTGACAACCTCGATTGAAACAATCAATGCTGTGGTTTTCTTCTCCAAACCGCCAGGGATAGGTACATCACATGCCGGATGCGCCTCCAACGCTCGATGCAACAAAGTTGAATGGAGAAGGAGAACCAACCAATCATGAACAAGATATTGGAGATTGGAGACATGGCCCCGTGCTCCCCACATTCCACAACCCCACGATCCAGCAAGCCGAGGCAGACCGTCCTGGTCTCCATTCTTGGAGCAACACCCGTTTTGGGCTGGGGAACCGAGAACCGAGCAAAAGGAAGATCCCGAGAGGTCGACGCCTTCGGCACACAAGAACCAATCTGAGCCATTGAGGTGCCGTCTGGTCCGTCTATCAAACACCTGGTCCGCTCCAGGTGACGATGTTCCGCAGCCATGTTGTCAATAAAAGCTCCTCGGCTGCCCATCCGCGGTGAGCGGTAAAGAGTGTCTCTGTCTCTGTGTCTTGATCTTGTTTTCCCTTTTGACCATCATCAACCTTCTCTTCCTTCTCCGGCATTAATTCTTGTTGTTTATAATCCTTCACATATATACCCACCCATATACCCCCAAAATGGCCAACGTACTAAATGTCCCCGACAAGACCTTCACCCGCGAGGAGGTCAAGAAGCACAACACCGAGGACAGCACGTGGTTCATCATCGACTCCGTCGTCTATGATGTCTCCGAGTTCCTCGACGCCCACCCCGGTGGTGAGGCCGTCCTCCGCCAGGTCGGCGGCACGGACGCCACCTCGGCCTTCTACAACCTCCACAGGCACGAGGTCCTGATCAAGTACAACGACCTTGCCATCGGCACCATCAAGGGCGAGAAGCAGTCCATCATCACCCCCCGGCCCGGCGACCTCTCGCCCGTCCCCTACGCCGAGCCCCTCTGGCTCACCCCCCAGTTCAAGAGCCCCTACTTCAACGACAGCCACCGCAGCCTCCAGAAGGCCATCCGCAAGTTCACCGATGAGGTGCTCGCCCCCGAGGCTCTCGAGAAGGAGCGCACCGGCGAGCTCATCAGCCAGGACCTGATCGACAAGATGTCCAAGGCCGGCATCCTGCACATGCGCATGGGTCCCGGCAAGCACCTGCACGGCGTCAACCTGCTCAACGGCGCCGTCAAGGGCGAGGAGTTCGACTACTTCCACGACATGATCATGGCGCAGGAGCAGGTGCGCGTGGCCTGCCGCGGCTTCCAGGACGGCAACATGGCCGGCATGGTCATCGGCCTGACCTGCATCCTCAACTACGGCGACAAGAACCCGGCCCTCAAGAAGCGCATCAACGAGGAAGTCTTCTCCGGCAAGAAGAAGATCTGCCTGGCCATCACCGAGGCCTTTGCCGGGTCCGACGTCGCCGGCCTGCGCACCACCGCCACCAAGACCCCCGACGGCAAACACTACATTGTCAACGGCACCAAGAAGTGGATCACCAACGGTGTCTTCTCCGACTACTTCGTCACCGGCGTCAAGACCGACAAGGGTCTGTCCGTGCTCGTCATCGAGCGCGGCGAGGGCGTCGAGACCAAGCCCATCAAGACCTCGTACTCCCCCGCGGCCGGTACCACCTACATTACCTTCGACAACGTCAAGGTTCCCGTCGAGAACCTGCTCGGCGAGGAGAACAAGGGTATCTATGTCATCCTCTCCAACTTCAACCACGAGCGCTGGATGATGGCCTGCGCCACCATCCGCTACATGCGTCTCGTCGTCGAGGAGTCCCTCAAGTGGGCTCACCAGCGTCTTGTCTTCGGCAAGCGTCTTATCGACCAGCCCGTCATTCGCCAGAAGTTGGCCAAGATGATTGCCCTTTGCGAGGCTCACCAGTCTTGGCTCGAGACCATCACGTAAGCAGCTCCCTCCTCCCCCATCTCCCTATGTCAATCCTCCTCCTCTTTGTGTCCGTCTGACTAACCTGTAACAGCTACCAAATGAACCACATGCCCTACTCCGAACAAGCCAAGCACCTCGGCGGTCCCATCGCCCTTCTCAAGATGTCGTGCACCCGCGCCGCCCACGAGATCGCCGACGAGTCCGTCCAGATCTGGGGTGGTCGTGGCCTGACCCAGACGGGCATGGGTCGCGTCATCGAGAACTTCAACCGCGGTTACAAGTTCGATGCTATCCTTGGTGGTGCTGAGGAGGTCCTTGGTGATCTTGGTGTCAGGCAGGCTATGAAGTTTATGCCTAAGGCTGTTCTGTAAACGGTTTAAAGGGAAGAAAGGGAAACAAATGAAAGTCAAAAGGGGAATACAGGACAGGACGGGATATGATGGCGCCGCGGCCGGGAATGGACGGTGGGGCGGTGTTGACGATGTAGAACTATTGCATGAATAGCGTTCCAATTCTGTTGTTTTCACTACCATCATGGCTTTTGGACACCCTTACTCCGATCGTGTAGCTGGTCTGCTTCTGTGCGTGACTTCTGCTCTCAGCTTAAGACTTCATCATGAACTTGATATCGTGCTAAGGTCAGGTCAGGTTGAGAAAATCGACGTCATCGACCTAAATCAAGCCTCTCGGGAGCGAACAACTGGTCAAACTGTTGAGGTAACGTTGTTAAGCTTCCGACTCTTGATATCACAATTCCCATCAATTCATCAGATTGTTTCCAGCAGTCACGTCACTCAAGGCAGAGGAACTGAAGTTTGTTTCATCATCGATGCATTACGCTCGCATCGCACACCACGGCCTTTCGGCGCTTTTTATTCGTTGACCTATGAGTCCCCATACGATTTTGCTTTCCCTTCAGATCTCGGATAATTATGATGTCCTCATGCCCGTTCAAAGTATGAAGATAGTTCCCTTCCCATTCAAGTTCCATATGTGAAAAAAACAGAAACCCGCAAGATGTTTGTCGTGCAATGGCCCCGCCCCTGTTGCACAAGCCCTTTTTGTCGTAGCAAGACCCATACGGTATGGTTGGTTGAAGAGGTAACCCCTGGCCGTCCAGACGCCAATTTTGGTGAAAAGACCTTTTTTGCTTTCCCAATTTCCCCAGTGGTTGTCGGATCATCATGATGTTTTGTGTCGCGTAAAATGCAAAGGTTGAAGAATTAAGAAAAGTGTGAGAGACCCGCCGTGAAAAAAAGTCCCAAACAGCGGATATCCAGATGACCAGTAAACACCAGCAGAACGACCCCGTGGACTGAAAAGTCCCCCAGAAAGGCAACGCAAAAACGCAGCACCATGTCATCACCCCCAGTAAAAGCCGTCTATCACCGGTCCTGCTTGCTTCTTCATCTCGGTGGTGAGAAGTGAGCAAGGTCAGGGCCGGTTAGACAGCAAATGAGCGAGGCCGCCAAAGGTAGTTGGTGTTACCTGGCGAGCAGGGCGCATTTAAGCGCTGGGGCACTGGGACTGAACGTGGCCAGGCTGCTGGCACTTGTAGCAGATCTTCTCGCCGGAGCCGGAGTCCTTGGGGCAGTCGCCTATTGAATTGTGGTTAGCTTCGTGCAGGATAAATGTAGATACAAGGAAACTTACGGGAGAAGTGGCCAGACTCGCCGCAGTTGTAGCACTTGGAGCCGTTGACGCAGTCGCGGGACATGTGGCCGATGCCACCGCAAGAGTAGCAGGTCTTCTGGGGACCACCACCGAAGCCACCGCCGTAGCCGGAGTTCTGGAAGCCGCCGCCATAAGCAGCACCGCCCTTGGAGCAGTTGCGGGCAATGTGGCCGACCTCGCCGCACTTGTAGCACTCAGCGCCGGAGGACTGGCCGCCGCCGCCGCCGGACTGGGAGCAGTCACGGCTGATGTGGCCGGTCTGGCCGCAACGGTAGCAGGTGCGGGCGTTGTCCTTGGGGCCCTCGGGGCAGTCACGGCCTGCATGATACTGTCAGCGAGACATTCAGAAGCACACGTCGAAGCGAGGACTTACTCATGTGACCCTCGTTGCCGCAGTTGTAGCACTTGGCAGCACCCTTGTTGGGGCAGTCACGGGCCTATTGGTTTCCAGTCAGCATCATGACCAAACACACAGCTCGTATACCTCTCCGATCTTTTCGCCGCCCGCCATTCTGGGTGTCTCTCTCTCTCTCGCCGAATGTTTCGCATACCTGATGGGTAGTCTGGCCGCCTAATGTCTCTCATGTCAGATGATCTCTCCCCTCACTCTCATGATGATTGTTGTTGATATGGCAGTGTGTGGGTAGTGGTTTATTCAGGTGCCTGTAAGGGCTAAACGGTTTAGAACTTGTTCGCCTTCTGGTACAACAGCTCTCGCTCAACCGACGAACAGATCTCGAACTCGTTAAGATGTTCTGCCCTGTCCAAGCACGGCAACCCATAGCGCAACAGTATCAAGGCTGCGGCGGCACACGGGACCTGGGACCAAGGTCCCAGACCGACGCCAGCGCGCAGCACAATGATGCTAAGCTTCCTTGTGTATAACCGTGTGTGTGTAGCATCCGGAGACGCAGGATCGAAGTGTGAAAGGGATTGCAGGTGACGCAACGCTTTGTAGAAACCGAGCGCGGGTGACAGCTGTGTGTCACGCCGGCGAAGCAAACGAAAGCTAGGGCGCAGAGATTGTATTGGCGAACTCACAAGTGAAGCAGGCACGGCCCTGGGGAGCAGCGAAGGAGTCCATTTTGATGTTGGTTTGGGGGGGGTATTATCGAAGGTTCGAAGTTGGATATTGAAAGTCTGTCGAGACGAAGTTGTTGATGGGTCAGTAAAGGGAGAGGTGTAGGTGGCAATTAAAGTTTCCGATGTATGGGTGGGAATTTTGTCTTGGATTGGAGGGCTTGCTTTGACGTGCAAAAATGGGAAAAAGGTGGGGGGGAGTCTTGGTGTGGGGTTTATCGCAGCACTTTATCGGGACCCGTACAGTTTATTCGGATAAACCTGGGGCGATAACGTGCCTCGAAAAGAATGGGGTGATGATCTTTGTGTCGGGGTGCTGCAAAGTGAGAAATAGCTGAGAGGGATCTTACCTGAAAAAGAGGACTGGAGTCGAATACTGTTGCTGTAGAGAAAAAGTGATGTTGCGGTAGGAAAGAAAGCAGCAGGACGGGCAGGAAGGACAGATAAATAGCAGTTGTCGGCTGGTTCAGAGGCAGGCAAAACTCAACGAAAGGCAGCGGGGAGCTAGCAAAGCGGGTGGTCTGGTTCCTGTTTCCTCCTGTTGAAATTTTCTGGAAGGACACTTTGTGTGGGGAGGGGACCCCTGCCCTGCGTCCTGACCCTGCCTGCCTTGGCCGTCTTGTAGCCATTCACCGGCTTTGGTAGGTCGGCGCTGGGACGTGATCCGACTCTCAACTTCCATTCACTTGACCAGTCTGAACCGGCAACCACTGCCATATGCCAATCTTTGCTGCGTGGTTCTTGCCTCTTTGAGACTGTATGGATGGCAACAAGTGAGGAGTCGTGCCGAACATGTTTGAGTTTACCACAACACATCTGTCTTCTGGCAGGCATGTTGCCATCTGTCTACCTTAACTTTGCGAGTTCCCGGTCACCGTCTACGTACTACTAAGGTAGTGTTGTATCGAGAGGCAATGCGATTCCATTCTGATGGAAGTGAAGGGAGGACCTGCTGGGAATTCCATCACGGCGGTATCTGTCCCTTTTCAGGTCCAGACTCCGACTCACACCATAGATATCGACAGCTTCCTGCCTCCGATTCAACAAGGGGGAAATACAAAATGCAGGTGCTCGGTTGTATGCAGGTTCGTGACATCCCACAAAGGTCAGGGGGAAGGTAGGCTCTGTCCTCGACGGACCACAAATGCTGCGTTCCTCCTTGAGTTTAGGAAGCTGTGATTGTTCCCCTCTTTCCCGTCCCGTCCCCTCCACAGTTTCAAGGTCGCAATCGACAAAATCACACATTCGCATCATGAAGACTGCGGTGGTCCGAGGAATCAGAGGAGGGGAAAGCGAGCATGGGAGTCATACTAGCGGTACATGCCCCTGCGTCGATGCGGTCCAGTTCACAATCCAGCATTCCTTTTGATCAATATTGAAGCAGATGTATGTCTCTCAAAAGATGGAGACCGGTGCTTGGTTGAGGCTGGGAACGAGGTTCAAAACGAAGTGAGAGAGTCAATGACTTCTTTCACTAACAAGGAGCACCCAATACGGCCGTGATACGTGTTTCTGGCTACCTGCAGTCAACACAACGGTGATCAGGGATGTCGGCGAGAGAATGCGATCTGAAAGAAACGAGGGGGGCTTCACTTGATCTTCCCCTCTCAACTGTCAATAATTTTTTTTAATCCGAAGGTGACCTTAGCTTGGCCGATCTACGCCACGTGCTACGGTCGTCCTGTCTTGCAGATAAGATCCAAATACCATGCCGTATGGGGCACATGGCCAGCTTGGTAGCAAAGCAGAAGAGATGAAATTCCAAATCTCTATCAAAACAATTGTGATCTCAGATGGTATGAAATCACTTGGGAAAGCGTGAAGCCTCAACACCTTCGTATAACATCAGTTTGAAGAAGAAGAGCAAAAGTACGTAGTGACCTTCAAAGACGAAAAGCGGAGACCGGGAGAGTCGACCAGGTCAAACCCCTGGGTGATTCTTCTCACTGGAAGTCCAAATACCCGAACGTGAAGATTCTCACGGCTTCGTGGTGAAGTCAACTTGCTGACTCGACGTGTGGTGGGATGAACCTAAGCAGTCTACCTAGGTACTCCATTCAGTCAAGGGGTCCAGGAGAAAGGCTGGCTGGCATCCAGACATCATACTAATGATGCGAACTATCATCCCCGCGTGGAGCAGAAACTCGGCGGAGATGCTCCGTGTTCGATCCGTTGCCGCCATGGGACCACCAAAAACAGCATGTCACACAACCATATGTCCAAAGGTTTCAAAAGAAGTTGTGGTTTGCGTTCTGGTTCCTTGTTAGTCAAAATTAGACAGCAGCCAGAAGCTCACCCAGATTCCTTGTTGCCCGTCCACCGTGACGTTTTTGGCCTTTGATGTCAGATCTTGAACTTGAAGATGTCCGAAGTTCAAGAAAGGTTGTGCTCCACACAGCTGTCAGGGGCATGCCCGGGCCCCACTGCTCCGGAATTTGGAGTGGGGCTCAAGCCTGACCCCACTGAAAGACACAGTAGCCTGGCACGTGATGTGGCGCTTAGCTCGTTGCTGCCTGCCCAGTGTTTACCCCTTTTGGTCTAGACCACGAAAGGTACATTCGCCCTTTACACGCGCCTCCAAAGATTCGCGACGTCGACTTCATTGAAAGCATGTCAACAACACTCTCGCGCGGCTGATTGTTGTTGATTCCTTCAATGGAATCTTTGCTGTTCTTGCTTTAACTCGCACCTGTCAATTATCATTTGGTATCGGCTAAAATGACCTTCTGGGACCGGAAAGGTCGTGCCGCGATCCTTGCCGCGGTAGAAGCTGCCTGTGATACGGTTGGAAAGGATCTCGACGCAGGTAGGCTTTTGGATACCATGCTACATGGCTGAGGTTGTCATGGGCGATACTCACCTTTACGCGCTCATCGACTAACCCGCTGTTAGAATTCCGCGAAAAAGATGCGTTCTCTGCGGCCGAGAGGGAGGCGTTGGTGGCCAAAGTTGATCAACTAGAGAAGATGAACCAGGCGTTGATGAAAAACCTTGAGGAGCTCATCAAGAAAGTCAACCCAGTCTCGTCTTCCACCACTTCAAAGGCAACTACTACCAACGATCAAGATGTTCCGGCATCGTCAGACACTCTTTTGGAGGTACCACAACAATCGACAGGTACAACAGCGCGTTCAATCCTGGGAGAGATCTCGCCTAACACGGTTACTGGGACAACACGCGCCACTACCAAGGATGCCGATGCGGAAACGGACAAGGACAAAGAATTGGCAGCCTTAAGGAAACACTGCAAATTGCTGCAAGCGAAATATGATGCGAAAAAGGACGTCGCACGGCGGATCGTTGATCAGCGTAATAAATGGTTAAAGTATGCCGAACATCTAGAACGAAAGCTTGAGGAGCTTACCGGAACAAAACACCAAGAGGAGGGCAACCCGAATCGTTTAGCGCTATCCGTTACAGTGCCAGACGAATTGCCCACTCTACCAGGGGAAAATGATACAGCATACGAAGTGGCCATTAAGGAAGAGCCGTCTTCAGATGGGCCTGTGGTCATTTCCGAGAGACGTGTCCGGAAGAGGAGGAATAGCGACACCGGTGGTGAAGCAAGGCCCAACCCTCGCAGAATCAAGAGAGAGAGCTCAGATCCTGTCATAACATGCGTGGTGCCCGCCTTCATACCACAAGAGAGTATCGACCTCAATGAGACAACATATGTGATGCCCACACCGAAGAAGCGTAGACATCGGGACCCACCTCGACCACCAGCCAACGATGCCGCGGAAGAATCAATAACTGACCAGCCAGCTCTTGCACCAAAGACAGGCGAAAACAACGCCACTTCCACCACCCCCAAACCCGCGGCACGGTCAGAGTTCAAACTTGGTCATGCCATAGCGGATGTCGCAGAAGACAGCCCCGAACCCCCAGTTCTCGAAAAGCAACAAGACAAAGGTGGACCATCAGACTCGGCCACACCAAAGCCAGGAAGGTTACAAAGTCTTCTCAATACCAACACACCGTTGCAGCGCGAGCAGCGTTTGCAGACGCCGGCTAGGATTCCGGCAGCTGTACAAGGCAGCCACAGCGCTCCAAACTTGCGGCGTGCTCGAGACATGGCAAAGTCGACTCCGCTCCGAGAACGGGCGGTTTCTGAGCTGAGACTCGAAGACTTCAAGGTCAACCCAAAGGCGAACAACGGCTACACCCATGCTTTTGACGAGGTAGTACGTGGGAGAGCAGAGCGTGCTAAGCTCGAGGGTTGCACCGATCCAAACTGCTGTGGCAGGACTGCCCGTGTCTTGGCGGAGAGTGAGCTCAGTTCAGGTGGCTCGGCTCATCTACTGAAATCAGAAAACATCGCGTTGATGGAAGACTACCTGGGGCCAGAGAGCTATCGGCTGGGGACTATGACGGTGGACGAGAAGAAGGAGGTCTGGTTGAAGGCCAAGACGATAGCTGTGGCCAACAGTTTCGGGAGGCACAGGCACCAATTCGAACGAAAGCGTTCACCTCCGGGTTATTGGGACCCAGACTTCCCCGGCACACAAGAAGAGAAGGAACGGAGAGAAGAAGCAAAAAGGCGGGAGAGGGAGACGGTAGAGAAGAGATGGCGTGAGGCCATGCGAGGCAATGGGAGGTGGCTGTTCAGGGATGAGTAAATAGTAACCTGAATTTATCATGACTCTCGTGAGAACCTAGAAGTTACCGAACAAGTAGAGATCAGTACATATTATTCATAGCAGGTATCACATAAAATTTGAAGCAAAGGTCTTAAAGCATTGGAAGTCAATGACATGAACCAACGCCAAGACTTTGTCACTTGGTACCTGTAGACGCCCTCTTGAAAAGCCAGAGATAACACTTACAATCTAGTGCTGGTTTGTTTATTAGCTTGGTACCTACTCCTAGTATACTAGACGTAATGTCTTCCGAATTGTCCTAAACCTTTTAAGGATTAAATAAATAGCTAGGTACGGATCCGAAAGGTACCAACAAGATCCAATACGGTGTATTTTGTTTCGGAAAAGGCATATTCACAATATGAAAACGCCTAGGGAAGTTGACCCGAGGTCTCGAGCTAACAATCAAACCAGTTTTGGACTGTATTGGTAGACTGGAGAGACATACTTTGTCTTATCACCGTCTATTCACCACTTAATTTCCCAAGGCGACCCAAAGCGACTTCTTCAAATTGTTCGTTTTGTTTCAGATCTTTCTATGCTTCCGAGTATCTCGAGTCAACATCAAGAGCGTTATCCTGCCGGGATCACACATCGGATATGGTCCGAGCGTCTTTGCTCCACTGTCGTGCTGTTTCGGCTGCCCCTGTCACCAGAGCTTCCAACTGTCCGCGGGGTTGATGGCTGGCGGGATGCGCTTCGCTACAGTAAACACCGAACCGGACGTGGTGCACTGGAAACTGAAGACGGAAGTCACAGATGGAAGAAACACAAGTTTCAGCAACAAGAGGAAGCGTTGTCAACCAGAAGGAACCAAGCGCACATCTTGACTCCTTCCTACGTTGACCGGAAGGCAGAGACATCCTGACGCAGTCAAGGGAGAGGTTGCCGTTTGCTTCCCGCCACCATCACCGCCGCCGCCGCCGCCTTCCCTCTGCCGGCCAGCTCCACGTCCAAGTGCCTGCCATTCACAGCGGTCCAGGCTGAGGCCCAGCCCACCTTCTGTCACACTGTTTCTGACTTCTGTTCAACCCGCCTTCGTCTCTCAACTTCCATCTTGTGAACTTTTGTGGTGACGGCACCCAACGCCGAAACATCGCCGCTGTTTATTATTTTTGTTTTGTGTTGGTGAAAATCTCCCATCCGCATCCAGGACGTGACGCATCCAACGCACCTTCACCCAACTCTTCGGGAACCGCAGGACAGACGCCCCTCCCTGCTTGCTGCGTCCCGTTGGCTCCAGTTGCAGGGCTAGCTGCTACTTCACTACTTGTACCTTGCCCCCCCCTGCCGAACCAACACGCCTACTAATTATTTACCTACCCACTCGCTGGAAGTCCCCACGACTCCTGCCACTACAACACACCACACCCAGAACTGGAACCCATCCACACCCACACGGCCACACCACCTCACACCTGAGAGGCTGGGCTACTGCTACCTTGCGCCTTGCCTAACCTTCCCCTCCAAAAACATATCTTACCGGCCGGGACCTTGTCAACGCCGCGCCGTCACCAACCAAATCCTCGACACCTCCCGTCAGTTTGCAGCGAGTGCAAGCAGGACTGGACATTGCAGGCGGCACCTTTGACGCCTCGTTTGCCAGCAAAGAAGTGGACGCCCGCAGAGGACCGAAATCCTCAAGGCGCCTCCTCGAGTCCCAACCCCCGGGACCCCGATATTCGCATTCCCGAGTCACGATCGATTCGATTCCAGCCCAGCTTCGGCATCATCCGAATCCGGCCACCACGACCGGCGGCAACCCAGGCTCTCTCCTCCTCCCGCAACCTCGCAACCCCGCGTCCGAAGCTGATTCGGCATCTCGCAACCCGCCTCATTGGGCGCCAGCACATTCCGACTCGCTGCGGTGGCCTCACGCCGGTGAGCAGCTACCGCGCCGCCACATCTCCCAAGCCGGCATGATGAACAGCACCGGGCATCTGCCGGCTGGGCAGCCAATGCAGGGTAATGCCGAAATGGGAATTCCCAGGATGAATGGAGGCCCCGGTGGCCAGGGCCATCTCGGTCAAGGCCACGGTCCCCGTCGCGGACGGCCTCACCACAACCACTACAATCCTGGCGCCCACCACCACCATGGGCAGTATCACCAGCCTCATGTCGCGCACCAACCCATGTATGCCGCCAACTACATGCCACAGCCTTATGGTGTTCCTCCTGGCTACTATGCCCCCCCTGCCTACCAGAATGCCGCGACGATGAACCCCTACGGCATGCCGCAGTACGTGCCGCCCGCCGCCACCTACGCTCGATCCCCCCCGGCCATGCAGCACTACATGCCCATGGTAGCCCAGAACCCCTACGCTCGACCGGCTCCTCCTCAGTCTCCCATCGTCTCAGCCCCGTACCATGCTCCTCCCATGCCTGCGCCAGCGCTCGTACCGGTTCCTGCTCCCCACACTCCCTCGTCGACACACTCTCACGTCGTCCCGACCCCTATGACTCCGCCGGCTCAGCATATGCCACCGATCGTCCCTCCCCAGGCACAGATTCAGTCGCAGCCTCAAGTTCAGGTTCAGCCTGAGCCCGAGCCCGAGATTCAGCAAAAGGTTGTGGAGGAGCCGGTGGTTGAGGAGGCCAAGCAGCCTGCGCAGGCTGAGGCCGCATACTCGCACTTCGCTTCGCCGCAAAAGTCTGATAAGCCACCGTTCTCTCTACCTTGGTTTTCGCATCCTGATACACCGTTCCCGACTCGTACAAAGTTGAGGAGACGCAGGCAAGCTCCTTCTGCTGCCTCGGAGAGTGTCAGCCTTCCTACTGCTCCTGGCCAGCAACCTGCCTCTGAGGCTGCCCAGGCTGCTCCAGCGGAAAGTACTCCCACGGAAAGTGTCCAGGAAGATGCTTCTGTTCCTACGCCCGAGGGCACGCCTAAGCTTGAAGTTCTTCCTCCCCGATCCGAGACTCCTTCTACTCAAGAGCTTCCTTCTGTGGACACCCCATCGACTTCGCCAACTAGCTCCGTCCCATCCCAGCAGTTCCAGGTTCCCCAGTCCATCACGGCCTCTCCGTCTCAGCCCGCGAAGCAAGCTACTCGTGTCCCCGTTCCCGCTGTCCCTGCCGTCCCTGTGGTTCCTGTTTTGCCAAAGCCTGCTCCCAAGGACAAGCCCGCGACTAGCACGGAGAAGCCGTCTGCTGAGACCAAGCCTGCTGGTTCTGCCCCTGCTGCTGAGCAGACTCCCGAGACCGCTGCTAAGGATGAGACTGCTTCGACAGCCGAGTCTTCGGCTCCGGCTGCGGAAGCTGCTCCTGCTCCTGCGCCCGCGCCTGTTAAGCCTAAGTCTTGGGCCAACTTGTTCACCAAGCCTGTCGCTCCCGTCAACACTGCTGCTGCTGCCGTCGCTGCAGCTTCCGCTGCCCAGACCACTGTCAACGGCCATACTGCTGAGGATGCTTCAGGAGCCGCTGCTGGAGTTGCCACCGGCTTTGCTCAGTCTAAGGCGAACTCTATGGCTGAGGCTGTTCAGTCGTACCGGGTCGGTACCGCTGAGAAGATTGCTTTCTTGGAGCCCCGCGGCCTTGTCAACACTGGTAACATGTGCTATATGAACTCTGTAAGTCGCTCCAGTTTTGCTGTAGGCTTCAGCGAGTGATGCTAATACTGTTTGCAGATTCTTCAAGTTTTGGTTAACTGCATTCCTTTCTACGACTTCTTGGATCAAGTCAGCAAGAAGGCTGTCCACAGCTTCAACAGCGAGACTCCTCTCCTCGATGCCATGATCATGTTCATGCGCGAGTTCAAGGTGATCGATTCTGCTGTGTCTATTGACCAGCTCAAGAGGCGCCTCAAGAGCGAGGAACTCGAGCAGTACGGTGAAGCCTTTACCCCCGAGTTTGTCTATGACGCCATCAGAAAGCTTCCTCGTTTCGCTAGCATGCGCCGCGGTCATCAACAAGATGCTGAGGAGTTCCTCGGTTTTCTTCTTGAAGGACTCCACGACGAGTGCACTCATGTCATGCGTACTCTCCCGGTTTCCACTACTTCGACTGCGCCCAACTCGTCCTTGCCCTCGCCCACGACCTCCAACGCTGGTGATGACTGGCTCGAGGTTGGACCCCGTCAAAAGGCTGCAATTACTCGCACTTCTGGTTATTCTTCTTCGATCTCTCCCATCACTAGGATCTTCGGTGGTCAACTCCGCTCTGAACTTCGCATCCCTGGCCTCAAGAGCTCCGTTACCCTGGAGCCCTATCAGCCCCTTCAGCTCGATATTGGTGCTCCCGAGGTTCGCAACATCGTTGATGCTTTGAGGGGTCTTACTCGCCCAGAAACGATCCACGGAGACTTCAACTCGCCCCATGGCAAGGACGCAAAGGCTACCAAGCAGGTGTTCATTGAGTCTCTGCCTCCGGTCCTTATTCTGCATCTCAAACGCTTCCAGTTCGATGCTGAAGGCCATGGTACCATCAAGATTTGGAAGAAGGTCGGATATCCCTTGGAGCTCGAAATCCCTCGCGAGGTCGTCTCTCGACAGAAGCGCAACACTATTCATGCTGAGAATGCCGATCTCCTGAAGTATCGTCTCATCACGGTTGTCTATCATCACGGAAAGAATGCCAGCGGCGGACACTACACTGTTGATGTTCGTCGCCAGGACGGCCGTGAATGGGTTCGCATTGATGACACTGTCATTCGCCGTGTTCGCCCTGAGGACGTCGCTGAGGCTGGTGCTGAGGAAAAGCCTTCCAAGGGCGCCGTTGGTGATCGCAGGGAGAACGGCAGCTCGGCAGCTAGCAACCGGTTTGGCGCCATGAACGACGATGAGACTGGTGATGACGAGGGCTGGAAGCAGGCTACTGCGAACGGCAAGAAGTGGAGCAGCGTCGTCAACGGTGCCGGTCTTGCTGCTCCTAGCGGCAGTGGCAGCTTGAAGGCTGCCGCCAAGCAACATAATGATAGCTTCAAGGACAACAAGGTCGCTTACCTGTTGTTCTACCAGCGTATCTGAAAGGCTTCACGGAACAGAGTTTGTGGAGGGGTTGCATAGCCATACTTGAATCGGCTGAGCGATCTCTCCAACCATGTGGCGATTTGGGAGATACCAACATCTCGGCGTACAAAAGCAAATGGGGACGGACGCGTTATGAAGATGACGATGCTCAATAAGGTTACAACAACTACGAAAAACGAAGAGAGGACGACGGTGGCACAAAAGGCCACATTCGACTCGGCGTATGGGCGCCGATGCTCCAAGGACATTGCCTCAACGGTTAGGCAGGGTTGAACATTGCCTGGAGCCAGGGGCATTCGGGACATGAACCCGGATCCCCGTCCACGATCATCATGACTGCCAATCATGAGGATACAACCGCCCAAGACAGCTGGGTGGGCGGTAAAAGAACATAGACCGGGAACACTCCGGGTCGTCTTGATGAAGTGATGAGTTAAGACGAGACGAAGCTTCTCTCATACTATTATATCATTCAGCACTGCCTATCTACCACCTTGATTTTACCGACTACACCAAATCAAACCTACACCACTAAATCACGAGTCCAGCAACCCTCTATATACCATACCTCACCGATATCTGAAACTCCTCCCTCACATAGGTGGTCGATCTCATCCGCATTCCGAATTCTTGAGCGGATTGCTGGACAAGATGTGGGCCCCTGTGGCTTCTCTGTCTCACCTACAACAACATCAACACCATCAAGCGAATATCTAGCGATCTAGCGATAACAGCGATGGCTTGGGACATGATATATAGTCGAGATGCTCATTTGGGAGGAAGAGAGTAATAGGAGAGCTCAAAGCTGGAAAGGGGAAGTGCTATATGAGCTACGGGAGATCTGGAAGATCTGGGAGACGTTTAGGGCATTTTGTTAAGGAGGGTAAAGAGAAGATGATGGATGGTTTAATGGAATGAAGAGGAGAAGGAAAGATCTTGGTCTTGGCTGGGGAAGAGTTGGTGGGCTGAGAGGTGAATGGGTGATACCTACTTAGACAAAATAAAACAAAACTTGAAAAGGTTGAAACGAGAGACGAAAAGCCGAAAAGATGAGGAACTGATGAAGAGAATAAAAGGGGGATATCTGTATGAAACATGAATGTCAAGATGGTGTATAAACTACGTTAGAGGAGTAGAAGTTATATATACCACTTGTCTACTATGAATGAGCTGGATGCTCTTTATCATTCTGGATATGTTACATTTTTGGAAAAGATGGGTAGAAGACCCAGGACAAAACGTCGATGTAGAGTTACTGGCCATTCAGTATTGTAATCCATAGCGCCACCGGGGCCCCGTCTGAGAAAGTGATCCATCCCTAGGATCCTCGACCTCCAGTGTATAAACTGTAAAATGATCATGTTTACATTTTGTCCCGAAACTGATCTATGGGTGAGTTCGATACGGCAAGGGTATTATTCTCCTTATCATCTCATCCCTAACCAGAGTAGGTATTCACTCGGGCAAGATTGATTCATTGCTTGAGAAAATGATCCCGAACAGTTAAGAACCCTTCGAGTAAATCAATTTTAAAGGAGACGAGTTCCAAGGCCCCGTCGTTTCACTGAAGAAAAAAAATGTCCCTGGACGGGCGGCTATGTTCATGTTTGAGGGAAACAATGATACATGAATCTGTAGGAGTAATGTTGGGGTACTGAAGTCGAGGTCGAGGTCGAAGTCAAGATCATGGATATCAATGCGAGAGACGAGTGTGTATGAAAAATGAAATGGCAAATGGCGTAAGGAGTTTCAAGTTGGTTGATCTGTCTGGTCTAGTTGACAGTTTGTTACACTTATCGACTTCGGTCTACGAAAGTTATATCCAATGACTACCGTGATGAACTGAGATTTTGGTTTCACCGTCGTCACTTGGATCCAAGTCAAGTAGTTAAGAGAACAAATATGCTGTTTGCTTGATAGCTACGACATGAGCTCGATAAAAGCCCAAAGGCTCCATAGATAGGTAAAAACAACTAAATCCCTCCAAGCAAAAAGTGTTGACTTGTCTTTTTACTGACAAAAAACCTCCCATGACAAACCAATAACTCCAACTGGCACCAAAAACGCCCCCATGTGCTTGCTTCCCAACACCCACCCACCCACCCGCCTTAAACTTGACAGCAATAATCATCTCTCTCCCTCCCTTGTTATAAAAAAAACTCCGTATTAAACAGCTTACTTCTGCTGCTCAGGGGCAACCTTCTCCTTCTCCTTCTCCGCGCCCTTCAACCTCATCGTCAACTCCGACGTTCCCTGCGCCCCCGTCCCAGCCGCATTCAAACTCTTCATATTCGCCTCGCACTGATCCGCCAACACCGCATTGCCCTGCACGGGAGCCTCGACATTCATCCTCGCCATCTCCTGGCTCTCGACAAACCGATCCCAATGCGCCGGGTCGTGCTCCCTCAGCTTGCGGACTACATCCTCCTTGTTCTCGATAAACACCTCCACGGCTCCGCGCTCTTCGACCATCTTGGTGTACTTGTCGTCGTCGAGCTCGTCGAAGAGCTCGTGCAGTAGGCGGGCGTGGTTAGGGTCCGCGCCGATCATCTCCAGGCCGCAGTTGAGGAGCATGTAGTGCTCGGACTTGACCATGCCGGAGCGGAACTTGTGGCCGGCGCGGAGGACGCGGGCTTCTTCGTCGGCGAGAGCGCGGGATGAAAGGGAAAGGGTGGAGTTGGAGCGGACCAGGCCGCGAGGCTTGATGCCAAAGGCGGCGGCTTGTGCGGCTTCGGCGTCGTCGGCGTCGTCGCCCCAGATGGAGGCGAAGGGGGCGAGGTCGATGGAGGAGATGGAGGTTCCCAGAAGCTTCTCGGCGTCGTCGTAGGGGTAGTTGGTGAAGGAGGAGCCGGATGAGATGAAGGAGGCGGAGTCGGCGGCGGTGGTGGAGGCGGGAACTTCCTTGGTGTCGGGGAACTCGTCCTCGAAGCGCTTGATGATGCCCTTGAGGGTGTTGTCGAGGAATATGAGACGATGGTAGGCGTGTGTATCTTCGTTTGAGTCTCTGGCCTTTTGGATGGCGGGCTGTAACCTGGTGCGGATCTTCCTTGCGCTGAGCAACAGGTGCTTGGAAGTCTCCTTGGCCTTGCCGACGGGGGCGTGAGGCTTGGTGTGCACATGGCCGGTCTCGCCGTCGCGGACAAACTCGCCCGACTGTCTCCTAAACTCTTCGTCGCAGTTGTCCAAGCAGTAAGTCAACGCTTTGACGATACCGGTGCCACCAATAACATAGTCTTCATCCGGCGCAATGTCCAAGTTCTCCTCTGGATCGTAGGGGTGAGTGATATCAGTACCAACCAGGCGCTGAAGCACATCGGGGTATTCAGGCGCAGCCGGGAAGTCTGGTAGGCCGCCGGTTATAGAGGAGAAATCGCCAACAGACATGTGCTCACCCATGTTGCGAAGGCAGTAGGCAACAACCTGCTTAGCCATAGCCTTGACGAGATCGCTTGACTGCTCGTTCGGAACCTCAATATCCACGGCAACGAGGCTTCCCGAGACCCTCGCGGCAGAGAGCAACGACGCGAACAGCGCAAAGGCGGACTCCTTCGCCTCATCCGTGTTTGCATCGGTCAGTTCCACGATTTGTGGGTTCTCCAAGAAGCTGACGTGCGCAAGGCCAGGAATCTCTGGCAGAATCTCGGCAAGGGCAATGACTTGCTCAGGGGTGAGAGCGCAGTCAACGAGGTGTATCCTCTTCAAAGACGGCATCGCAGGCAGGTACTTGCGCAATACCGCAACCGCACTAGGCTCGGTGTTGAAGAGCTCGTGGTTGTGGGACAGATCGATATATCGTAACTGGGGCAACTTGACCAGCGTCGGCAACAGCTGGGACAGAGCTGCCGGTGTCAAGTTACAGTCAGCCAAGCTGAGTGCCCACAGTGGACAGTTTTCTTGGTCCAACGCCTCCGTAAGCTTGTCAATATGTTCCCGCAGGTCATTTCCGCCCAAATCGAGACCCTCGCAAGTCGGTGTCGCCAAAAACCTCTTAACGTGAGCCAGACCCTGATTTGTGATGTCATTGTTGGCAAGGACAATCTTCTTGATGCCGCACTTGAGGACGCCGTCCATGATCAACCCAAGCTGCTCCGTGGTAATACCAGTTTCACCCAGGCTGAGAAGAGTAAGCGTTGACCCCCCAAGGCGTTCCCCGAGCGATTTGGAAAACAGTTGGCAAAGATCCATAGTCTTCTTCACATCGTTCGCTGTGCGAGTGGTTGGGCTGCTAGGCAGCGGCTGGGGGAAAGGAACCTGCGAGAGATCCAGAACCTTGAGGGTGTGGCAAAGGTAAACGAATAGGCAAATATGCTTCCATCCCTCGGCCCCAATCTTGTTATTCTTCAGAATGAGCCTCTCGACAACGCCGCCTTGTGGTGCTGGTCCATCGGGTCCTGTATGCTGCTTTCGTCGCTTAAACGAGTTCTTCCTGGCAGCCAACAGACCGGCGAGAATAACACGGAGGCCCTCATCGCTCAAACCGCAATTGTCCAAAATCACCTCCTTGATCGGGACTACGGCCAGATAATCGCCGAGTGTTACCAGGTCGGGTAGCTGCAGCCAATATCCAGTAAGGTCCAGCTTCTCGACCACTCCCTTCTCGGGTGCCATATTTGCGGGGTCCATGAGTTGCTCGGTAATCCTCTTGAGGATTGGCGTTTCGCGTAGCTGACAACAACGACGGTATATCCTGACGGGGTTCGTAGTCGGCATCGATTGTGTCCGGCGACTGGAGGACTCGGGCTGCTGCTGCTGCTGCGGCTGCTGCTGCGGCTGCGCGGCGCTACTATCATCATCGGATGAATCGCTATCGACGTGGATTTCCATTGGGATGGTACCGTTCGCCTCAGCTAGCTTTCGCTTCTTCTCTTTCCTAGCCTTTCTCTCTTCTTCACTCTTCTTCTTCTTTTCCTTTTTCCTTGTTTCTGCAGCGGCCTTGGCTGCTGCTGCTGCCTCTGCTTCCTTGCTGTTCTCCTCTTTCCTGTTGGTAACCATGATGGTGCCATCTGGTGCTACGTGAGTAGTTACCACTTGGGGCTTTGCATTTGTCTTTTTTGCTGCATCGTCTCCGTATCGTGGCATGGGCGCGATCTCGACGTCGACGCAGAAGGCGACTCTCCGAAGTTTAGCCTGATTTAGACCGTTGATGTCGCATCGTTCCCTGTGTTGATCGACATTCAAAACCCTTCGCTCCACCAGACCGTGATTGTGCCCCTTCATTCCGTTGGGGCCCAGTGTTCCGTTGGACGTCGATAGCCTTCGGAAAATGTGGAAGACGCCGCCTTGGGCGCGACCGGGCGGGGCTGGGATATAGGGACCGTCGCCTTCGTGTTTTGTGGCGTGCTGAAGGACAGCGTTCTTAGCAGGATTGACCTTGGGCACGGAGAACTCGGCGTTCTTGGGAGATGTGGGATTAGTTTGAGGCGGACTTTGCGCGGCACCGTTTGCGGACGAGAGCTTGGAGGCGATGCTGGAGAACCACGAGTTCCTTCTCTGTGGGGACACGCCGATTGGCGGGGTCTTTCCTTCGTCCGAACCAGTTCTCGTGAATCCCAGTTGGGCGGGCGATGGTCCTCCTATTGGGATCGGTTTGGCAGTTGTGGTGGATGTTGTGGTGGAGGATGTTGTGTTTTGTGTGCTCGATGGCGCACTGAACATGTCTGTCCTGAAGCCATTGCTTGCTGTTGGCGCCGACGCTGGGGCAAATTCTGGGGCCGAAGAGCCGGGAGAAGCAGAGTAGGGAATGTCGAGTGCCTGCTGCGATAATGATTTGGAGAGAGAAGCTCTCCTGCCGATTTTGTCTAGTAAACGAGAAGCTGGTGTCAGTTACGGCTTGTTACCAAGATTCGCGACAAAGGGTCAGAGTTGTGTAAGCAAAGGATGCGACGATGCTTGTTGGTTGGTGTTCCCGCGGGCCGGGGCATGGAATCCAACCGTGTTGTTCCAAGTTATGGGTATATTATAAAAGAGCAGCGAACCTTTAGGATTCCCGTGTGTCATCCAACTGACGTCTACACCGTGGATGTGCTCCATCTTGGGAAACGACTCGGGGCCGACCGTCGACATGTGGGCGAAGTGTGAAAGGGAATTAGGTAGACAAAAGTAAAAAGGTCAAGGTCGACTCGATATATTGGGGAAAAAGGTAGTTTTGGGGTCTTGCCCCGAGAAAGATAGTGTAAAAGAAAGAAGGCCTTGGGACCTGTGACAGGGAAGCGGCGTGGTCAGGCCGTGTCTTGGAAGTCTTGGTGCTTTGGTCGAGGTGGTCTCGAGGGTTGGTTCAACTCTAAAGAAATTCCGGGATGCTCTGGGTACTTGATTCCCGTTGCTGCGGTACGTAGCGTCGTAAACGTGGGGTGTGTCCGAACGGGAGGGTCCTTGTCTTTTTTGAATGGCGCTTGTCTCGTCTTGTCTTGTCTCGCTCGGGCTGATCACTGATCGCTGATGGGGTTTTTGGCTCATTCAGCTGCTGCATGAGCAGTGAGTGGTGAGTGGTTGATCTGTGGTCCGGGAGGGTGTACCGTTTGGTATCCTGTTAGGTAGGCCTGTGTGGTGGTTGTATGCCGTGTGGATGTCTGGCCCCAGGTGCAGAGGCAAGTAACAGTATGCTTGTGACTTGACTGTGCAGACCTCGGAGGCTCACAAGATGCAGGCGAGTCGATCAATGAATGGTCAAGCTCATTTCTAACAGAGGAAGCTATTCCACGAAGAAGAGAGAGAAAAGAAAGAAGCCATGGTGTCGGTACAGGTCGGATGGAAACTAGGTAGAACCATAGAATCTCTTTGGGAGAGAAACAGAGACAGAGAGCCCGAGAGATGAGGACCTTGATTCAGGGTAGCAACTCTCCATCAACTAAAAGACAAGGTTACTATGCCGGGACCTTAGCACCTGCCCAGTGCCCACAACAGCAGTGTCTCTCCACATGTCCTTAGTCCACCGTACCTACATGGTGCCCGGAGCCCACCAGCTGCCCACCCCATTGCCCACGGACCAAGTCGTCGTTCGATGCGGAGTGCGGGTAATGTTACAGAACATGGACACCACTCTCCCAATGGCCTCCCAATGGTTTTCGACCATGATGCATTTGCGCTAGGACGGAACTCGGTAAGCTCTCTCTCACTCAGTCCATCAGATAGGGCGCTATTTTCTGGCTTTTTTTTTCGAGCGCGGTTCCTCACTGGCCAACTGGGCACGGCTGGATATCAAAATGGGATGTGGATGGAATGGGGGAGAATCACAGCAGCACACGGCAGCACACGGCAGCATCCTTTGGGTGTCTGCACATGAGAGCTTACAGTAACACTGCTTCTTGCATCTGATGTGATCAGTGCAGTCTTCAGTGTTACTGTCGTCTACCGAGATGGCCCTCTCAAGTTGTGTGCGACGGTCATGATCTGGACCACAATAGACACAGGAACCATCAGGGCGGCGACAATGAAAATGGGTGGACGATGGCGACGGCGTGGCCACCTTCTGTTCTCGGATGAGCCAAGCCGTGGCACTCAGACTATGCAGGACTCAAAGTCAAGTGAAGTCAGGAAATCATCATGCCGTCCTCAAGGACCGAAACAATATGCGCGCCCTGAGCTCGCAACCAGGCCGAACCTTGTAAAAGCGCGCAACATCCGCAAAGAGGAAATGCTGCCAAATGCCCTGACGAATGCTGCACGGAGGAGAAAGGGGAAAGCGGCGCATCACAAAAGGACCTCAAAGTCACCAGAGGCGCCACCTTTCCGAACCCAAAATCCCCACCACGACCGACATGAACATGGCGAAACTCCTCTTTCCCGTCCCCATCCATGGCTTCATGGTAGCCGCGATGGAGACTGGCCGGATATGCCTTGTTGGCTGGCAGCGCTGTTGGCGGCCACTGAAATGTCGTTGCCAAGCCCCGCCGTTTCCCGGTGGATTAGAAAGCCTTGTTAAATTCTCGCATGTGCGGATGCCGGCGATTTGGCACTCTCCGAACGACACTGCATAACACAATTTGTCCTTATCATCCAGTCGGGACTTGGGGGGCTCCAGTTGCTCTGTGTTTCTCGATATATCCGGCTACCCCCCGAGTCTCAGTCCCCGGTTGCTAGAAAGCCAAAAGAACTTGACACAAGTTCAGCACATGCATACCACACCGCTACAGAAATCTTTCATAAGGTTGAGGTTCTACAAAAGTAAGAAGTTTATGCAGGGCAAAAGACGTCACACGTCAGCACAAGGATTGGCGAACGAACCCGGGAGTGGCCGCAGTTTATCTTCAAGTTGTGCGAGGTCCGCTATGCAGTCCCTGCGCCCCATCGGCGACTTGACCACGGGCAGCCGCACCGGCACCGCCAGCGCCACAAGTTGGAAACCTCAAACCCTTGAATGGATATCAAAAAGATTGTGATGGAGAAGCTGAGAAACGGACCAGGGGAAGCGAAACATTGAAAACAGCCAGACAGACGGCAGCAATTGTCGTTGCTGCAAGTGACAGAAAGCGGATATCAAATCCATATCCAAGTTCCAGCAGCATCGCGACTCGGCCTCCGGCCTTTTTTCGCCTTCACTTTCGCTTGCTTGTGGTGACCCTTTTCGCGGGTTTGACGGCCAACAAGTTTACCAGGCCAGGGCAGGAATGTTCCCATCGATCCATTGAATTTGCTTTGGTCTTGGCATCAACTTCCTCCTCCTCTGCCCGTCATTGCCCGCCCCCGCGACGACGACTCGAAATACTTTCCATTTCCCGTCCCGTCGAAGCCGTCTCACGGACCACCCTTCGCCAGTCCCTCCCCTTTAACATCGGAGACACGCTCCCAGATGGGAATGGACGCATGGAGACGCAGATCACCACTTTCAGTTTCTCAGTTCGCTTTCATCACCACAAAACCACAACCTCGGGCTTGCAAGCACTAATCGTACGATGATCCTCTGGTAGCACCACCATCTTGGCATCTTTCAGAGCCAACAGCACTACCGACTACCACTGGTGTGGCTGACATACACTACGTCAAAAGTAGTGCGCCGGCAAGGAAAGAGCACCAAGATGTGAGAATCGCCTAAGAACCATCATCTTGCGGAGTACGGAGTTCTGTTTCTTCCTCTTAGATCTCAGCTCAATCTTCCATCTCGTGAGACTCAAGACATCATTTTCCCTGCGAGTCTGCGTTGCTGTAACCGAACCAACCGAACCGATGCCATGTCTTGTCTTGCCCTGTCACGCGAGGTTGTCGATGTCGACAATGTCTACAGTGTTACAGTACCATATCACCATGCCGCCATGCCAGTAATTTGGGGGGATTACTTGATAACAATGGGAGCGAGGGGGGAGCGAGTGGGAGCATGACGGTTCATCACAACCCCTCCTGAGTCCTGGCACCTCCTGGGAGTCCGGCCGGCCGGCATCACACAAGATCCCATCTTGTAGGGAACAGATTTCAGGGGTCCAGCCTTTTTTTTCTGGGGAATTGTGATGTCAACCGAATGGATGCCCGTCAGGGCGAAACTTCGGCCCAATCTTGACCAAACCAAAAATAAAATAAAATGAACAACACCCGTCACTTTCCTACACAGTAGTATACACTACACGGACCAACAACCCACGGGCCACACGAGAGGAAAAATACAAGTTCCCTGGTGAAATGAGCAGTGACTTCCTTCATCAAATCTCTGGAATGATATGCTCGTCAAGCTCGTCAACTTCGTTTGTACTTCGTCACTGGTTCCTTCGTCGCGGTTCCTGGACTGGCGAACACACTCCCACTTTCAAATGCAACTCCCACTCTCACGAGCTTGGCAAGACGAGCATCTCAGGGGCAAGATCTGAACAAGTCATGGACATGAACAGCGAAGAACAGCTAGAATTTTCGAACACCCACCAAGAAGTCGCATCATGACCATGTGAACATCTACAACATTCTCCTTCCTAACTACCGTCAATGGCGACATAGCGGTCTTCGAGGTCCAGACCCAGACACCCGGTCTCTACATTCCCGAAGCCAGGCACAATCTCAATCTTTGACCTTGTTCGTGGTCGTCTTCAACGACAAATCGAGCGCATCGGCGACATGTCCGAGGGGCAAATTTACACTTGTTGGCCGTCTAGCTGTACCGTGATGCGCAGATGCGCTTCGTCCCGCCAGCCCAAACAGTCCACCACTAGCACTTCAAAACATTGCTGATGATTCCTTACAAAAATTAAGAGTATGACCTCATGACGCATCGTGAAGGCTACATAGTAGTATACATAGTAGGTCTACCTCTAAGTACAGATCCATGAGTCCGCATCTCGAAGGAGGTCAACATTGAACATACATCCATCCAGCATCCTCGACTCCGTACGGTTATGTATCGACAGCCATTTTGGAGGACACTCACATTGAAATTGGAATCTTGATAACTTAAGTCCGACCTCTCATGAACTGGATGGAGATTTCGCAACATTGAGAGAGAGCATATGACTGGCCGGGAGATAATTTAGCCAGAATGCAGTTAGATTCTTGGATGCTAAGACGCTACATATCAGACTTGACATCTCTTGACATCAGATCAGATCTTCAACACTAGGAAAGAGCATCTTCAGCACTAACGAATGCTGTCTGTCTCATCTCACTCAGCATGTCAGGCGGCCAAACAGCTCTCCAGCAATCCGTTAAAGAACCCAACTAACTACTACACTTGTCAGGACAAGTGTAGATTCACTCTACTTTCCCGACTGAAAATTAAAAAGAAGAGACTGGAACAACCGATTGTACCCTCTCGAGCCTCTCTACCCTAGCATTTGATCAGTTTCTCTACGCCGGTTAACTTTCCCATCCCTAGCTAGACTACCATTTCTGTTAACGGTTCGATCACAACCTCACCACAGTGACCACACCACACCACCAGCTGACCGTTAAAGGTTCACCAATGACAACCACAAGATGACCGTTCACCTGTCACTGCACCGCTCATCTGTCACCATTCACCAACGGCACGGGTACTGTAAGTGTAAGGGCAAGGCAGGGGTCCTCCGCGCCCATATGGCATGTCTCGCTGTTATTTCCTATTCTGCCCGTTTGCCTCCTGTCTACCCTCCTGTTCGCTAGTTACGAACTGTCAAAGTCAAGTTAAGTCAATGTCTATCATGAACCATTGTGCTGGGCATGCTTCACCGTGAGAAAAGTTTGCAAACCTAGCTGCTGATCCCCCGCATCTGTCTCGGTATTTCGCGGTTGTTGTCTTGGTTTACTTTGGTTAGCTTCACCACGAAGTTACCACGAAACAACATAGCGCACAGTAGCAGCCAACCATGAACGGTGAGGGTCTACGACTCGTGAGATTTGAAGTTGATCTTCATCCCTAAGCAAATGACATGGCTTGGCGGTGGAAGTTGGAGGATAGACTCGATAGCCTACATGAATCATGTCTCATCAGACTGTGCCTTCGCTCTGCAACGGCTTTGACGGTTCGACAGGTAATCACAGGTGAAATGATGTGCCCAATATCGAGTGTCTCATATGGAAAAGGAAGATCAGAATACGATTGTGGTATCACTTGAAGAACGCCGTGGCACATGCTTTTGCTCAAGACAGAAGAAAGTTGATTGGCTTTTAATTGAACCCCTTTGAGAGACGATGTCGTTCCCACAACCCAGATGATTTCGCACCCATGCGCAATTTGAATGAACCGAACCCGTTTCCTCCCAAAATGTTGTTCAACCCTTAGCAAAGACCAAAACAACCCCCAATTTACTCCTGGCGGAGAGCGGCAATGCGCTCCTGGACACCAGCAGCGCGCTGCTCGCGGGTGAGCTTGGTCTTCCTGAACTTGAGGGACTCGGCCTTCCACTCCTCCTTGGTCTTCTGGGGAGCCTCGGACTCGGCCTTCTTGAAGGGGTCCTCGCGGATGGCGGCGTGGGCCTCGGCGTAGAGGTCCTCAAGGCCATCAGCCTCGACATCGTTCTCGATGTAGCGGCAGAACTGGGACTTGTAGCGCTCCTCATCGTCATCGGCGAGGGTCTCCATGTACTCAGCGACGTGACCGCCGAAGATGTACTTCTTGAGGGTCTCGGCGTCGAGCTCCTCGGACTCCATGTCGAAGCCGGGGAAACGGTTCTCGGAGTGGGGGATGAAGATACCGCCGTCGGAGGCACCCTTCATGGCAGCGAAGACACGGGCACCGGTGGAGGTGCGGGCAAGACCGACATCAAGGAAGGCCTTGAAGGGGCGGCGCTCGCCATCGTCGGTCTCGGCGGCCTCGGTGAGCTTGTACTCACCGTCAGCCTCCTCAACACCCTTGAAGGTCTCGTCGAGGCCGAGCTTCTTGAGGACACGGCGGGCGATAAGGAGACCGGTGGCGTAGGCAGCAGCCCAGTTGGTGAGACCGTTCTCAATGCCGTAGGCCTTGAGCTCGTGGGCGTAGGCGGAGGCGAAGACCTTGTCGCCGGTGATCTCGGAGCTCACAACCTGGAGGATGATGTCGCGGTTGGTGAAGCGGACGACCAGGCGGTACTTGGGAGCATTGTACTTGTTCTTGGCCTGGGTGATGAGGCGCTTGCGGGCATAGTAGTCGGTCTTGCCCTCTCTTCTACGCTTGTACTTAGTCTGGAAGCGACTGTTTGTTGGATTGAATGTTAGCGAACCCAAAGTTCCTCTTGATTTGTCGGTTTTCCAGAAGAGAATATCTGCTTACCTGTAGTACGCGCTGTTCTTGACAAGCTTGTGGAAGGCCTGACAATCAAAATCCCCGAGTCAGCAATTATCGCTTCAGAATATTTCCTCCTCTCCGAAGCATCTTGCGTTGACTCTTTCTCCCCTTGGTTCCCCCGGATTTCCCTCTGGAATGGTGGTGATTTGAACGCAGTCGCTGGTCGCTCATTGCTGAACGGCCGCGACGCACGCCGTAGGTCGTCAACTTACCATTTTGACTACTTTTGCTGGGTGCACTCAACAAACGGTCTTGAGACGGGCTGGGTTGTCAGAAGGGAAATTTCAAGATCGCGACCAAACTTTGGTGGGCAGGAATTTCGCACTACAACCCCACAGCCCTAAAATCAAGAGCGCGCCTGATTGGTCGGCTGGCCGCTGGGTTGTCAACTCAGGTTGGCGACGACCAATTCACCCATGCTCGCCATGGTGCCACGGTGGGCGACGAGCGCCAAGAGTGGGTTGGAAGCGGCAGGCAATTGTGGATACTGCCAGTGCCATTGCAGTGGTGAACCTCTGTGGTCCCGGTCTCGGGCTTCAGTAGCCGTAACCTCTGGCATTCACTGTCCCGAACCGAGGTCTACCATTCACTTCACTAATCACTTTCTAGTGCCGATGTGCGGAGGTCCAATGTTGATAGATGAATCAAAACATCTTTATATTCCAAAAGTTCCATGACATGATACTGTGATGCTTCCTGACGAGTTTCCCGCTGAATACATCATAGAAGCCATCGACAGTATGGCGCCAACAGATCTCAAAGGGAAGGGGTCCGGGTCCCCCAAGCCCAAAGTCATACTCTTTGACATTGGCGGCGTCTGTGTAAGTCACCATCACAACATTACCACTTCACTTACACACTATCTACTCATTCCACCTGGCAAAAACATTCACTAACAACCCCCCAGGTCGTCTCCCCCTTCCAATCCATCCTCAACTACGAACTCCGCCACTCCATCCCCCCAGGCTGGATCAACCACTCCATCTCGCGCTCCGCCCCCACGGGGTTCTGGCACCGTCTCGAAACCGGCTCGATCCCCATGGACGCCTCCTTCTTCGCCGGCTTCAACCGGGACCTGCACAACCAATCCCTCTGGGAATCCTTCTACCGGTCTCAACAAGCCAAGCAACCCTCCCATTTCCCTCCCGCTTCTGAACCGATCCCGCCCATCCCCCAGATCGACGGCGAGTGGTTATTCCATGACATGATGGAGCACGCTAGAGCTCCGGACCCGTGGATGTTTCCCGCGCTGAAGAAGTTGAAGGAGGATGGAAGATTTGTCGTGGCGGCGCTGAGTAATACGGTTATCTGGCCGGAGGGACATAAGTGGGAGGAGAAG
The DNA here is from genome assembly GCA_009806015.1 of Neurospora sp. CHS-2018b. Taxonomy (NCBI): domain Eukaryota; kingdom Fungi; phylum Ascomycota; class Sordariomycetes; order Sordariales; family Sordariaceae; genus Neurospora; species Neurospora sp. CHS-2018b. Next base: position 1,290,075 of record RAOV01000010.1, on the reverse strand, counting down.
GACTTCTTCAGTGATCCGTTGAGGCAGTTGTTTGATGTGTTTGTTTCTTCAGCGCATGTGGGGTTGAGGAAGCCGGATTCGAGGATTTATCAGCTGGCTTTGGAGAAGGTGGACGAGTTTGCTAGGGCGAATGCCGGATCGGAGAGGGGGAAGAGGGGTGGCTGGGGAGAGGGTGTTAGGGCAGAGGATATCGTGTTTTTGGATGATATTGGGGAGAATCTGAAGGCGGCAAAGAAGACTGGGTTTAGGACGATCAAGGTTGGGCTGGGAAGGGCGTTTGAGGCGGTTGATGAGTTGGAGAGCGTGACGGGGTTGAAGTTGGCTGGCGATCACCCGAGGGTTGCGGTGAAGCCGGACTTTAGCGCTGCGAAGGAGGCGAAGGCCAAGTTATGATGATCTTGATGATGTGAATGCGGTGTATGAGACTAGATGATCGAATGAAGAGGATTTCCGCTGACCGCTTGACTCATGCTCCCACAACGCACCCTTTCAGATCTGTCAAGTCCTGAATTTCGAACGTTGTAATCGGTGTGCTTCCCATCCAAAAGCATTGCCCAAGAAACATTGCAAAGAGCTCGGTCGACTATTGAAACTACTGTTCATGCGCTCTTGGTCCCAGCCCTTCATAAGGCCAACCTTGAAAGTACCATTGATAGAGGGAACGGTTCAGTTAACCACCTGAAGTGGACAGCAAAGTGAACTCGGCGAACCATAAAGACACAGCTTACTACACAGAAACAGACATTTGGTATAGGCTAATCCTTGGTATAATATCTGAACCAAGCTGGACTGTATAACTTGTCAAACCAGATTGAACCAGACAGACAGACCAAGCCACGAACTCCTGTAGCGCCATTGACCGTTTCGTATCAGACCATCCCATTCCCTGCTTCGGTATCATCAATCAACCACAAACTAGACATTACAGAGTATTCAAACATGTCAATCAAGAATACCGCAATCAGTACCCATCCTGCTCCTTCCTCGCATCCGTCTCTCCATCCTGTGTCTCAGCATCACCCCCCTCCATCCTCCTAACCTCCTCATCCCCCCTCAACTTAGCAAAATACCCCTTAATATCCTCCGCACTGATCGCCCGTCCACTCTCTGCGAACTCCCTAAAGAACGGCTTCAACTTATCCTTCAAATGGTTATAAGCCATCACGCCCTCGATCGCTCTCACACGATCGATATTCCTCAAAGCACTTTCTCCCCTTTCTAAAAGCGAGCCCGACCCCTTGCTTGAGCCGCCGTGTTGGGAACGGGCATCGTCGGCTTGGGAGGCGCCGTCTTCGGAAACGGGTGGTTCGTAGGTTTCTTCCTCTTCTAGGAGTTGAGGGTGCGGGAGGAGGAGGGGGAAGCAAGTGGGGCAGTGGCAGAGGGAGGAGCGGAAGGTGGGGTGCGTGAAGAAGAGAGAGTAGCGACCGGGAGGGGGAGGGGGGAGGAGGGAGGCTTTGCAGGGTTTGGGGGCGGAGGGGGCTGTGTCTGGGTCTGGGGTAGGGGAGTCGGTGGTCATAGGGACGTCTGCTGTGGTAGGGACGTCTGTTGTGGTGAGGGTGGTTGTGGTTGACTCGACGGCAGCGGTGGCGGTTGTGGTTGCGCCGTTGGTTGTGATAGACTCGGTAATCACGGTGGTGGTGGTTGACTGTAGGGTCTCTGAGACGGAGACTTCCTCGGTTTTGGTCTTCTTTTCTTGGGATTCCTCGATGTCCTCATTGTCGTCGTCAGAAGCTTTACGCTTCTTGGACGAGGAATCACCGTTGACTTCGAGTTCCGAGGTAGCGGCGGTGATTTGCTCGACAGGCTTGCTCTCTTCCTCTTTCTTCAGATATACAGGCGGCAGGAAACCTTCGGCGCCCGCGTATCTCTTGATCCAGGGGTAGGCTTCGACGCACTTGTAGCAGATAAAGCCCTCGAAGTCGTCGTCGGCAGGGAAACCAGGCGGCGGAGGCGGGTCGTCATCTTCGTCTTCTTCCTCTGCCTCTTCAGGATTACCGTTCTGTTCTGTTATCTCATCTTCCGCGATTGTAGGTAGGGGACCACCTTCGGTCTTGACTTCCGTCTTCACCTCTGACTTGGGCTTATCCTTCTTCTCCATCTTCTCAAACCAATCCGGACCTAGACCGACAATACACCCCGGATGGTACCAATCCTCTCCACACCCGCCCGTCTCCGCCGTGCCTAGTCCCAGGCACTGAAACATGGTTCCCTTCTGCTCGAACGGGTCATAGTCGCACTCGCATCCGCAGAACCTATTCCGGAAATTATGGTTGTACTTGTTGTTCGCATCTGGTTCCTCCGAGTGCACGCCGCCCTTGGTGCCCGTCTCTTCATTGATGCGCAGGTTGCACGGGCTCGTGGCCGGGAAGCGTGTGGTACCGCAGTCGCAGGTGAAGTTGCGCTTGGCGAAGATCTCGACGAGGGTGTGCTCGCCGTGACACTGGACGGAGCAGGAGTAGCAGATGCCCGCGGCGTTGTAGGGCGCTTTAGGGTCGGCGGGTGGTGGGTTGCAGGTCAGACAGGAGAAGACAGCCTGGCGGAGGGGGCCGAGCGGCTTGGTGCAGTTTTCGATGCTCTGATGGGAGGTTAGGATTGAACTTCCAATGGGGAGGTCAACGATGGGGAAAAGGAAGGGATACGCACGTATGGGAGAGCTTCGCGCGCGTCGGCCTCTAGCTGCATTTGGTCGCGGATAAAGCTGGACTATCGTTAGTACTTGTCCTGTAGTAATTTCAATCTTTGACAACATACTCTGCAGCAGTCTGAGAGTTTTCCGACTTCGCGGAGAAGCTCTCAGTGCGAGTCTTGGTAGGCGCGACTGGTGCTGGAGCTTCATGGCCGTTCTGAGTGGCCTCGGCGGGCTGTTGCGCCGGTTGGGGTTCCATTGGTATTACTTTCACGGACAATCTTCGATAGTTGGTGTGTCAAAAGTACTGAGAAGAAAAAAGCCTTGGAAATTGTGACAGGGAACCAAAGATGGGTTCTGTCCGAAGTATTTAAAGAAGAAATGATTGCTGGGGCGCGAGGAGGAGGGGGCGCGTTGGTGAAAGCGTGAGAGCACTGGAGAAGGACCGAGCTTCCATTGCATGTACCTGGACACCGAGGGACTCTAGGTTTCCAAGCAGCGCAGATTCAGATAGAGGATCAGTATATCTTCTTGAAGCTATTCGAGGTCAATAAGCTCTTCCTGAAGTATTCAACAGCCCGTATTCTATGATTCGCTCTCTTTCCTCGTCATTGTTCACTAGCTTTTGTGACTTTTGGAATCTCGACAAGTCGAATTGGCGTGTAAGAGCAACACCAAGTGGGTCCGGTACGTACTGCCAAGCCCATTAAACCAGCAACCACTTAACGCGACCGTCCTTGTTCGGCTTAGCGCGTCGCGTATGGCGCGTCTTCCCTTGACTTGCAACGCGAAAAAAAGCAGGGGCAAGGTCGGTCTTGGTAGGGTCGCAAGCGAATCGCAAGGGCAACATTCAGTTGTTCCTCGACTGTTTGTCTCCATTCCTTTCTCTCACCCCGCAACCTAACCTCTATCTCTGGCTGGCATTCTCCATAGCAACAACCAGGCCAGCATCCTTCATTCTCTTGTTTCTTCCATCTGTAGCTGGCTACAGTACTCTGAGATACTCTCGAACAAATCACCATCATGAGGTATGTATGCCCTGCTCTTCTACTACGGCTTCTTCGCAAGTAAACAGTGACTAACTGAACCTCTTCAACGCCAGTTCCCCGCTTCGCGACAATCCGTCCTCTGCCAACCGCGGCGCCGTTCCCAGGGCCACCCGCAAGCGTGCGCGCAACGATAACGATGGTGCTTCCTCGCTTCCTCGGGCTTCGAGCCCCGTCATGCCCTCTTCTCCTCCTGCCTTTCCAGTTGCCCATGGCGTAGATGAGGACGACGACATCGAGGAGGACGTCGCTGCTGAGCTTGAAGACGACATTGACGATCTTGACGAATTGGCCGAAGACGATGTAGATCTGTTCCGCGAAGGCTTCGAGCACGATTATAGGGAAAGAGACGAAAACGACGCCTACGAAGGAATTGACATCGACGATGAGGAGTACGAGGCACTCGACCCTGCCGCAAGGCGCCGTCTCGAAGCCAAGTTGGCCCAGAGAGACCGTCAAGTCAGGATGGGAATGGGCACTACATACCTTCCCGGTGAAGACGACGACGGCGATATCGACCTCACCAACTTGGAACGCCGCCGAAGAATTCGCTACAATGAAGACCCCGATGTCGATATGGATGGCGACATCATGGACTCAGAGCTCCCTCTCGAGGCCCTGATGGATGTCAAGGCTGCCAGCTTGAGCGAATGGATCTCAGTTCCGGCTGTCCAAAAGACCATTCGCAGAGAGTTCAAGGCTTTCCTTACAGAATACACCGACGAGAGCGGTTCGTCCGTCTACGGCAACCGCATCCGTACTCTTGGTGAGATCAACGCCGAGTCTCTCGAGGTCTCCTACGAACACCTCGCTACTGCTAAGGCCATTCTCGCCTACTTCCTCGCCAATGCGCCAACCGAGATGCTCAAGCTCTTCGACGAGGTTGCCATGGAGGTCGTCCTTCTCCATTACCCCGACTACGAGCGCATCCACGCCGAGATCCACGTCCGTATCTTTGATCTTCCCATCCACTATACCCTCCGCCAGCTCCGCCAGTCGCACCTCAACTGTCTCGTGCGCGTGAGCGGTGTCGTCACCCGCCGTACCGGTGTCTTCCCCCAGCTCAAGTACGTCAAGTTCGACTGCACCAAGTGCGGCGTCACTCTCGGTCCCTTCCAGCAAGAGTCCAACGTCGAAGTCAAGATCACCTACTGCCAGTCCTGCCAGTCTCGTGGTCCCTTCACCCTCAACTCCGAGAAGACCGTCTACCGCAACTACCAAAAGCTCACCCTCCAAGAATCCCCCGGCACCGTTCCCGCCGGTCGTCTGCCTCGTCACCGCGAAGTGATCCTCCTCTGGGACCTGATCGACAAGGCCAAGCCGGGCGAGGAAATCGAGGTCACCGGCGTCTACCGCAACAACTACGACGCGCAGCTCAACAACCGCAACGGCTTTCCCGTCTTCGCCACCATCCTCGAAGCCAACAACATCGTCAAATCCCACGACCAGCTGGCCGGCTTCCGCATGACCGAGGAAGACGAGCACGAGATCCGCCGCTTGTCTCGCGACCCGCACATCGTCGACAAGATCATCAACTCCGTCGCCCCCTCCATCTACGGACACACCGACATCAAGACCGCCGTCGCCCTCTCCCTCTTCGGCGGCGTCGCCAAACAAGTCGGCGCCCACCACATCCGCGGCGACATCAACGTGCTGCTCCTCGGCGACCCTGGTACCGCCAAGTCGCAAGTGCTCAAGTACGCCGAAAAAACCGCCCACCGCGCCGTCTTCGCCACGGGCCAGGGCGCCTCGGCCGTCGGTCTCACAGCCTCCGTCCGCCGCGACCCGCTGACCTCCGAATGGACCCTCGAGGGCGGCGCCCTCGTCCTCGCAGACAAGGGCACCTGTCTGATCGACGAGTTCGACAAGATGAACGACCAGGACCGCACGTCCATCCACGAGGCCATGGAGCAGCAGACCATCTCCATCTCTAAAGCGGGCATCGTCACCACCTTGCAAGCCAGGTGTGGCATTATCGCCGCTGCTAACCCTATCGGCGGGCGGTACAACTCCACCATTCCCTTTTCTGCCAACGTGGAGCTTACCGAACCGATTCTCTCCCGTTTCGATATCCTTTGTGTTGTGAGAGATACCGTCGAGCCCGAAGAAGATGAGCGGTTGGCGCGGTTCATTGTGGGCTCGCATTCGAGGAGTCATCCGTTGATGAACACGCAGGACGCCAATGGTTCTGGCGGCGGAGACTCAATGGAGGTTGAGCAGGATACCCAAGCCGCTGGCCAGGAGACGCAGACTGGTGAACATGGTCGTAAGAAGGAAGGAGAGATCCCGCAGGAGTTGTTGAGGAAGTATATCCTCTATGCCAGAGAGCGATGCCAGCCGAAGTTGTATCACATGGATGAGGATAAGGTGGCGAGACTTTTTGCGGATATGAGGAGGGAGAGTTTGGCGACGGGGGCTTATCCTATTACTGTAAGTTGTTTTGTTCCACTCCCTCCGTCTCCGTCTCCGTCTTTACTACCTACCTACCTACCTACCTACCTACCTACCTACCTACCTACCTACCTACCTACCAGCAGTTGCAGTTACTAACACCCAACAAAACAGGTCCGTCACTTAGAAGCCATCATCCGCATCTCCGAGTCCTTCTGCCGCATGCGTCTCTCCGAGTACTGCTCCGCCCAGGACATCGACCGCGCTATCGCCGTGACCGTCGAGTCCTTTGTCGGCTCGCAAAAAGTCAGCTGCAAGAAGGCCCTCGCCAGGGCTTTTGCCAAGTACACGCTTAACAGGCCTGGTACTAATATGGGCAATAATGGCTCTGGGAGCGGGACTTCTCAGGGGAGAAGGGGCGGTGGTAGGAGGGGTGTGAGCGCTGCTGCTTGAGAACTTTGAGGGTTGAAGTAAGTGGAGGGATATGAAATGATGTTTTGTGAAGGACTTGGAAGATTACACGGTTGGGATTTGTTTGGGTTGCTTATGAGATTTTATTTTTGTAAAAGGGCTTGATCAGAGCTGGAGTGGAGGCGTTGGGTATATCATGTTGTCCGCTTTCCACTGCTGATGGGCACAATGTCATGTTTTCTTACTGTTCGAGTAAAATAGAACTCCAAGTGATGAAACCAAAACCTGGCATTATCAGCAATCGTATTTGCCTCCATCTATCTAGTGTCGTATCATTCCTTCATAACATCATGATGTAGCTCCCCTATTTGTGATCTCTGTCTCATCGTTACCACGCCAACAAGAAGAAAGAAAACAGCCGATCTTCCATCTGATGTGTGGAAAACACCCACCGCTTCTCCCGATTACTGTCATTCCACTGCCCTTTCCCTCCCCCGAATGTCAGATAGACAATGCTAAACCACACAGCCTTAGTCCATACACACGTACGTCTATGCACGTAATGAAATACAAGACAATATGCTCTTCTCCCAAAGTAAAGCAAACAGTAGTTATGAAAGCGCAAAACGCCAGAAAGTTGTGGTGTCACCACATGCCACTTCCCTTATAGTAATGCATCGCCTGCCTTTGCCACAAACGCCGATGTATGCATAAGAAAAGATCCAGTTGTGGTACCCATAACAATGAAACCGGCCGTAGCAGAAAAATGCTTGAAATATGACTGCTCCTAGTTGTCCCATGCGAAATTAAGTTGCAGCTTTGCCACCGGCTTTGCGGATACAGCCAAGCGAGCAGATGGCCAAGGCTTCTAAAAGTGGTCGCTTAGCATTCCAGTTGAATGCCCATAACGGAAAATAGTAGGAAATATTGAGGGAAAGAAAAGAGGAATGGTCGGAGTAACCTTGATTCCACAGCCCAAAGCGGACTATGCCGCTCCAATTCGTGGCCAGTCGAAAGACAAACAGCCGCTGTTCCAAACGGTTATCGAATGGTGTTCAGATCGGAAAGGAACTTTGTCGCAATGTAGCAATCCCATACAAAGGGTGTGAGATCCCAGAGTTCATACAATGGACCCCAAATGATTCGAAATCCTATCCACGGTGGATATCCAGCCAACATACCCGACCGACAAAACCTAGGCACACATATACTTCTGGTGAAGGGGCGGTGCAAGACAACTGACCCCTATCACGCAAGACGATATCGACTCCGGATGCAAGGTGATGAATGCTTCAAGATGCTTGCTCAAACGTCAGTCATCGTCGTGTCGAACTGTTCCGTGGTCGAAGCGGTCTCCAAGCCCCAGTTGCCTTCGTACACCGTTGCTCCGGCAGTCCTGCGGCAGGCAACCCAGTCAACGGACTCTATCTTCAGTAGATCCTCGGCCGTAGGTCGATTCGCAGGCTCAGGCTGGATCATCCACCGGACAACGCTGTCTAGCGAATGCGGATCATTGGCATCCATCATGAACCTTGGGGGTTCCTGGAGCTCGCTTCTCTTTTGCGCACCAAACAAGTTGCTCGGGTCATATGTGACTGAGCTGAAAGAAAACTTGCGACGTTCCTGACTGGCGGAGAGATCGCCATCCTCGGTAACAATCTGTGCATCCCGGACAATACCGCTAGCATCACTCGAGGTAAGACTAGGCACAACCGTCAAATCGCCATTTCGAAGGGCCTGCCATGTGGGACCGTTGTCAGGAAGATAGACATTGCAAGCAATCTCCAAGATGATAAGTCCGAGAGCAAAGATATCGGCTGGCTTGTCGTACTGTCCCAACAAGATCTCAGGCCCAATGTACTCTCGGTCACCTTCGCCCTCGACCCCTTTGGGAGCCGGCCATGGGACTGCGAATCCAAAGTCGCCGATCTTGAGATAACCGTCGAACCCGATGAAGATGTTGGCAGGTTTCAGATCCAGGTGAATGAAGCCAGCGCCGTGAATAGCGGAAAGTCCCTGCAATCAATCAGTTAGCATGCCATTGTTAGAGATTCAGAAGCAATTCAGCCTACCTGGCTTAGTTCAAGCAATGTCTTCCAGATGCGGAAATCATCCATCCTGCCGTTCTGCCCAACCTCTCTGAGGAATGCGTCAAGACTGCCTTCGGTGCAATACTCAGTCTGGATGTACAGACATCCATTTTGTTCCCAGCTATCGACATAGTGCACGATCTTGTCAGAAGCACTCAGGGCCTTCAAAACGTTGACCTCACGCATCTTGCTTTCGCGTTGCTTCTCACTATGGCCAGAGAAAGCGATCTTCTTGACGGCATAGACCTTCTCTACCTCGGGCGTATGTCTGTCAGGAGTTGATGTAAACGACGAAGAAAAGAAAGCCATTGTGGAGCGTTGGACAACACGATACACTTGGGAAAAGGCACCACCCCCAATCACCTCAGCCTTGTCGAAGCGACTATACAGTGCTTCATCGACATTGGTGGGGGCATTCAAGTTTTGGGGCGTAGAGCTGAGTCGACGGTTCTGCCCCTTGGCAAGTGGCTGCCCTTCTGGTGTTGCTGACGGAAATCCTTGGCCTACGAGTGTTGTAGGTGTTGACGGCGACCGAGCAAACTTAACACTGCCTTTGCGAGCATTTGAAATCGACAGATAACTTCCGTCGGGCGGGCCCATAGTTTCCGAAGGTGTCTTAGGATTCCTTGGATTCAAAGGGCTAGCCGAATCAGGTGTATGCCGTTCTGAGGCTTCCACTATGGTGGGGTTGGTCTTGACGGGGGCAGGGGTGGTGAAGGAGTTGCCGCGTCCGCGGCGCATGGTGAAGGAAGGAAGAGACTGGCTCATCCGCGGCGAGTCTTTGATGCCGGCCAGAAGAGGTTCACCGTCGGCCGTGGTGGGACGATCTGTCTGCCCGTTGCTGTGAGGACCTAGTGGACTTGTAAATCCGAAGCTTGAGCTCGGTGTGCTGTGCTCCTTGCCAATGCCGAAAGCAGACGCAGAATGCGTAAACCGTGTGGCAGTGGGGGTCATCTGTGCCTGTTGCGGGTGTGCTGGCGTTGATTGTGACTTGAAAAGACTCTTAGTCGGTGTTGGCGGAGGGAAATCATCGGACTCAGGTGAATCTCCTGCATCCTCGCCCTCAAAACTCAACAGACTTGCTCTTCGAAGGTTATTTCCACGAATTTGCTTGAAGAAAAGACTTGCGGATCGGTCCTGGGGAGCGAATGGGCTGCCGCGCGGCGTGCTCGAAGCATCAGGAAGAGGGGTAGTTGCAGTGCCAAAAGACAATCTGGACTGGCGCCTGGCACTTCCCAGCGGTTTGGGGGGAAACGTTGAAGAGTCGTAAGGCTGCTTCTTGCAAGGAGTGTCGGGCATAATCCCGGAAATATCTCCAGGACGCTTAGGCGGGCCAGCCTCGGGGTTTCGGTTCATCTTGGACACCAGTCCTGTTGACATGAAGGCAGCCTGAAAGGGCTTGGCTCGCTTGTATTTTGGTGTAGCCACGGGCGGTGGGATCTTTGCACCTAGGGGGCGAGCTCCCAAAGGCAGTGACTTTGAGAAGTTCAGAGGTACCCTGGGCTTTTCGCCCAAGCTCACAGGAGGATGCGTGGGCGACTCATCGGGGAGACTAGAGCCGGATGAAGACTGTGTGATAGTCCGAGACAAGGGGTGACGCTGGGCCGGCGGGCGAGGAAGCGGATGAACCGAGGCGCTGGGCAAAGGCGCCTGAGTAAAGGGGCTACCGCGGTCATCAGGCGGGAGATACTGATCGAGGGACAGCCTTGGCCTGGTCCGGGTTGTGCTAGTGACAGGAGCAACAACTTTTGGTGCCTGGTTCAGCTGTTTCTCTCCAACACGCCGACCCAACGAGATGCGTTGATCATCATGGCGTTGCTGTAAAGTACTCTTGCGGAGAGAGGTCGTTCGTTTGGGTAGGCTCGAAATGTCAGGCGAGGCCACGGAATCCTGAGGCGGGGTGGTACGGCGAGTGGACGACCGCAGTTCGTATCCTTTGGGCGCATCGTCATCGGTGTCAAACGGGTGCGATGTCGCTGGAGGGTCATCGAGGAGGTTAGCCCCGAGACCCAGACTGCGCCGCTTGAGGACTGGGCTTCCCAGAGTAGCGTGATCCATGATAAGTGTCACCTCCGTATGGTGAACAGGGCTGGCCACGGGGCTTGCTATCGGGCTAAGGCTGCGCGATGAATGGCTTCCGCAGCGGGGACGGGCTTCAGGAGCCGAGACGGATGGTGGGATGGGGTTGCCCGAGTCCCTGTGGGAGCCAAAGCACCTTCTGAGGGGACTCTTTTGGGACATTCGTGACCTGGATAACGGCCTGTTGACCGGTCTAGAAGGTCTCAATGAACGGGCCGAGAGACGCTCGCTAGGCTTGAGCGGAGTAGAACCTTCACCCAAAGGTCGTTGCGAGAGTGAAACAGCGAGTGAGGAGAGGGACTGTGGTGAGCCGGCTGGCGTAGTCGAAGCTTGGCGAGCTCTGGAGGGTGATCGTGCAATGGATCTTCGTAAAGATCGAACGGAATGGATGTGTGTCGGCGAGGGTAGGGTAAGCGTACCCCCACTCCCATTCGGATATGACATATCTTGGACAGCAGTCAATGTCTGTCTTTGTTGTTGTGTTGTGGGAGGTGATACGAGCCCGTTTGAGGGACAGTCGTAAAAGGGAAGACTGAGTGGTCAACCTGGAATTCCAGACTCCGATAACCTAATGAAAAGGCGGCGTGATGTCGTGACGTAAAAGAGCCGTTGAAAGGTCGGGTAGTAGCATAAATCGAGAAGTTGAGAGAAACCAGTAAAACCGAGAGAGAGAACCTCAGCGAGCCGAGTCGAGTCCGGCCGACGGGACTGAATTGTCACAAGAACACGTCAGATGTTGAGAGGCGAGACCAGTTCATTCCCAGACTAAGTCTGGCATCTTCGAGGCAGAAAGTGCTCCCGATGTTTTTCGCTCCTTCCTCCAATGTTGCTCCGAATCCTGATCTTCTCTTTCTGTTGGGGTAGTTCCAGTCCAAGCTCCTTCCTGCACCTAGCGACTTGCAATGTGCATGTCGCCAAGTTTGGGAAGTTGCACTCTTGCGGCCAAGAGGCCGATACGCAGGTGCTGCGCGCGCGCACTTGACGAGGCAGCCTCGGTTCGTCGGTGAGTTGGTGATTTGCTCACTCCAATGTTTCGGAGTGTTGATATGGTGACAGACGGGTTCCGCGCGGTATCAGGCCGTACTGTATGTAATTCGGTATCTGGTATGGGCGGCGGGGAGGGTTGCGATCGGTGGGGCACGCGGGCGCTTACGCAAACAATGGAGGGAGTTTAAATGCTAAATCGACGACAATGGACAAGTGATCGCCGTCCAGAATTCGTCTGAGGAATACCAGAGCGCCGTAAGGGATGGGATGAGAATGGATCGAAATCCGAGACCGAAAGCCAAGGGTTGGATATGGAGGTTGTCAAGGTCGACGGAGGTTGTATCGTATGAAGGTTGTACGGGCAGTGAATGGGCGCACAAGAAAGTGCAAGTGACAGGGAATAATAAGATTCACCTGCAACCCTGGCTGGATTGTTTACTAACGCTGGGGCACTGCTACGTGCTGCCAATTGCTCGTGCCAATTTGTACGCGTTGTGCAGGCGCGTTCGACCACTTTACGCAGGTGCGCGCCAGTGGGAAAGTGGCAAAGGTACCAGTGCCCTGGCCTGCCAGCGTGCCTGCCTTAGCTTATTGCACTGTGACCCCAGGATCCCACTTATTTTGACCATCATGATGCACCTTGTGCTTGCTCTTTCCAACATCGAAATCAGATTTCATTTACAAAGGGAAGCTGTTTCGGATGTGCACATCCATTCCTTTCCCCAATAAGAGCCTTCAGGTTGCTTTCCATTGACAATACAATGGGTGCATTCACGCCCCAAACCCTTGCTGCATCAGACAGAGACAGATGTCTTGTGTGGATCTTCAACCTTGTGGGACGAACTGCGGAACTTCACCGCTCCAGCCAGCTGTGCCGGTAGCAAAAGCGTGAAAAGGAGGGCAGCAAGACACCAACAAAATGTCACGAGGTCGACACAAAATCAATCAACCAGGTCGCCTGCCGTGGGTCTGGTCTTCAACTCCACGTCCGTTGGTTCTTTCGCTCTTTCCACAAGATGAGATCTGGTGATGGACAGGCGGCAGCTGCCAGATCTTCCTTCCTCTACGGGGGACCCTGATCATCTGGCCCGGACCAATCAGACGAACTGTTCGGCGGCTTGATAGGATCTTTTGGCCCATCCGCCAATGGGGAGTAAGATGGAGAAGCCGTTTGAATCCACACCTGGCATTTGGCATTGTCGATTCAACATCCAACTTTACGAAGGAGAGATCCAAAGTTCCAAACCACATCAAAGCTTTTCGATGTACGGAGTTTGTATCCCGATGTCTCTGGCTGCCCAGGCCAGCGTCCACCAAGATGATATCAGTCACTCTGTTCTATGCCTTTATTCAATTCTATTCAATTCTCTGTTGATCCTCCAGCGGCAGCAATATTCCGGCACTCTGTCTCAACTTCAGGCCATTGGGAATGCGGCAACTTTTCAATTCAACTTCCACAATACACACTGGGAAACCTCCCATGACCTGCATTTCACTGTCGATCGAAACTGAGGCTTAGATTCTTCTTGAATACCCATCTCGCTTGTCTTTTCGGTATGTATTTCCCCTTACTTCTAGGGACGCGGGTATTTCTTGTCGATGACGCGCGCTGTCAACAACGAACTCCATACAAGATCCACATTCCATAAAGCATGTACCATTTCCCCTTTGTTTCTCTTTTGGGTCACCCTGTTGGTCCCTTGAGACGTTTCTCCTCATTCCTGGAATTTCAGGGACTCGGAATCTGAAGGACCAAGCCACTCGCCCTATGGGCTTGACGCAGGGCAGCGGGCATGAGGAACGGACGTCATGGTACGGTAGTTGACGAGGTACATAAGTACCTTTTCGTCCTTCATAAGACAGCCAATCAGAGATGGATCATGGTTCGGATCACGGACCACCAGCGTTACACCGCGGTCTGCGTGGCAGCTGCCGGCGACAACTCACCTCCCAGCCAGCCAACAAACAGAGCCTCACATCCCCGCAAAGTTTAATCGCAACATGGTCCCAGCCTCCAATTCGCGTCTCGTTTCGTTTGATGTTTCCACGTTAACGAAACGTATCGTTGGAACAGATAAGATTCTGGATTGGCCAACCAAGAATTCAGGATGAAACAGGCGCGATTGGTACAAAAAGAGACTGCAAGCTAAGGTCATCCCTCGTTTCAGCTACTGCACATGAAAGAAAAAAAAGAGGCCATGGCCGCATGGCCAGCTGGATGAACGACAACAACATGCTGCCAATGGCGAAAAGCCGGCCCCGGTGAGACCAGGTACGGTTCAAGCGGACTGACAGATTTTACAGTGAGAAGAAGGAAATTGTTCACTTCGATCCTAGAAATAAGAACCAACCATCGTTGTACGCGCCGGAGACGCCGCCAACCAACTAAGTCTACCAACCAACAGATATGACCTAACATGATACAAGCTCGCGCGGCTAAGGGTATCGCCATGAATCAGGGTCCGATGATATCTTCCCTGAGTTATGCTCAAGATAACTGCGGCTACGATTGTTCAGAACAACCAAACAAGTCTCTTCAAGTTTGCAAAGCGAGGAAGCCTTGCTAACTTGACAAGTGAGAGTCTACCTTGTCCATGAGGCTTCTGCCTAAGTATATGGGGCCCACCTCTACTTCAAACCAAACAAGAGTGACTATCCGGGCATTGAATTAAAATTGAGCTCCCAAGACCAAGTCTATGACCGAACTTAATCAAACATGGGCGTCAATGTCTATATACACTTAAGATGTAATCACTCTAATGTGATATGAGCACGCTCCGTGATAATTCGAGTGACGCTCGTAGTCTCCAGGTATGGGCTCCTATGACTTTGACATTTGTGTATACGGAGCGGAAGATGTAAGTCGAGCAAATCAATAGCAATAGTCCCTTTCTTTTCATTGTAGTTGGCCACTTGGAAAGAACTTAAATCAGTACTTCCTAGCCTGATAGAAGTCCCTCGGTTTAACTTGAACATAGCCAACAGACTCGATGTAAATGCTTACGCCTCGCCATATCGATAGGTGTTGGGAACCAGCAACGTCAACCAAAAACATGACATGGCAGACCTTCAACCCCCTTCTACCTACCCCCGTCACCATTAATTATACTAGCCCTGACTATCCCATTTCCGCCATCATCACCTGTTTTCTTATCATCATCGTCCCCCCACGGGGTTGGGTTGGCATCAGCAACGACTGCATACGCCCAGAAGTGCGAGCAACAACACGCAAGGTGTAAATCATTTATGGCTCATTCTACGCCTAGGCGACAAAAGCGACAAACAATCACTCTCGTACCTCCCCACAGGATCAGGATCAGGATGGAGGATCGGAATCCTGCTCTCTCAGAATCTGGACCGCTTCACACCTCCCTCCCCCCTTTCCCTCCTCCTCCGCTTTCCTCTTGCTCTGCCTCTCCAATTCTCATCTCCATCTCCATCCCCATTTCCAGCTCCATCTCCTCACCCCTCTCGCCCCTTGGACACCCTAAGCCCACCTAGTCCTAACAAACTCCACCCACTTCCCAATATCCTCCACCGTCTCCAACATCTTGCCCAAATCTTCTGGTCTTCTCTCCCGCCCGTTCGGCGCCACACAGTTCCGCTCGTCCAGCACGTTCTGTGATTCCACGTGTACCTGGCCGTTTTCGCGGATCTCGAGCACCACGATGGCGGTCTCGGAGGCGCGGAAGGGGAAGGCGATTTGCAACCGGGGAGCGTGCACCATGGTTAGGTTGATGTCGATTTTGATTGCTTCTGGGTCTGGTCCAGAGGTGAAGGTGTGGTTGTTGGGGCCGCCGGTGGGCGGGACTTGGGTGTTAAAGTGGGAGGTGGGTTGAGAGTGGGCGGCTTGGGAGGGGAGGAGCTGAGATGCGCCGTCTATGGACATGGGTACGGTGCCGCTGAGGTTGTGGCTGTGGTTGGGTTGGGAGACTGGGTCGATGGACATGGAGGTGACGATGTCCATTGGTGTTGGGGCGTCGCTGCTTGGGGATTTGATGGTGGCGGGGGAGAGGCTCATGAAGCGGTCGAATTCGTCGCGGTTGGTGGTGGTCTTTTTGGAGAGGGTGTCTGGGTGGATGGTGGTTTGGGGAGGAGTCCGTTTGGGACCGGAGTCCTCTTTGAAGCTGTTTTCTAGAAGGGTGGAGAGGAAGGCGTATTGCCTGAGGTAGGGCAGCATGGCGATGAGGTGCTGCGGATGTGAGAAGGAGGCCTCGGTTAAGGTCTTGCCGTAGACTGGCTTATAAATGTAGAGCGAGTTGGCGTGTTTCCTCGACAACCAAGCTGGTGACCCTGGTACCTGGTACTTGATGTCCTTGGTGTAGTGGATTTCTCGTGGTTCTGTTGGATCGTAGTAGCCACCGGGTGCTATGGGGAACACGAGGTTGTCAAAAGACTTTGACACATCCATGGCTGGTATTCCGATGCCCATACTTCGAAGTTGTTCCCATAGACCGAAGGAGATATGGATAGGTGGATCGAAAGTGGCGCTGAAAGTTACCGAAGGCAGACGCGGGCCCAGGAGAGAATCCCCAGCCTTTTCAGGATCTGGTGGAACGAGTGTATCTTCGGGCTCCAACCAGTCAACCATAGGACCCGTTTGTAGATCTCCAGGAATATGAGGCCTCTCAACATTCTCGGAGATCCAATGGTGAGAAACCCGAACCGGATGGACGTTCACATCGAGATTCATGTTGATGGGGGCACATCCGACAAGGATTCCCCAGATCTTTTCGTGCTTCTCAACATAGGCGGCCATCTGTGGGTTTGCTGGGGGCTGAAGATGCTTGTCCTTCCAGTAGTCAATTCTCATGCCTACTTTGCCCCTGGCGTTCATAGCAGGAGTTCCGCTGCGTGTGCAGAGGACGATGTTGCGAAGATACTCATCACTCCGTCCAGCAAGGGACGAATCCTCACGAACCTTTTGTAGCTCCCACTGATGCAACCGACTCAGGCTGTCGAACACTCCGGCAATAGCCTCGTACAGGTTAAGTACCGAGGCAATGCTCAGCTTATCCAAGATGGCCAGACGCTCAAAGTTAACAGAAAACTTGTCGAGCTGCTTGGTCAGTGGACTTTGGCCGGGCTGCAGCTTGAGGTTCTCCAGAAGGATCTTTCCTGCATCTTCGGCGTGCTTGTTGACACTATCCGAAGACTCGGGAAAGGCCAAAGCAAGTGACTGGACGATGTTGTCTGTAAAGCCTATGAGAAGCTCGAGGGCTGAACCCGCTATGATAAGGGTTCGCTTCGACTCTCCGGCGATATGCTCATCCCACATGCAGTCGAGTTCTAGCTTTTGGGCCAGTCTCTCAAGGCCGGCCTCACTGACGTAACCGCGGTTTTGGCTGAGGATGGAGATGACTTCATCTAGTCGTTTGGCCTTTTCGTCCTCGGTGTTCCTCCCAACTTGAAGGCCAGCTAGACCACCCAGGCTCTTAAAATCCAGGTCAGACAGCTGCAAGTTGCTAAATGCAGCGGCAGCAGAGGGACTATCAAAGCTGACAGCGCTGGTGCTGGTAGGATGATTTAGCAGGGCAGCAGCCGAAATGGCCGGGGACTTCTTAACTGCCTGCGGCGAGAGACGGGAGCCGTGAGGGGATAAGGCAGCATGTGCCATGGAAAAGGGCGTTGACACTGGAGGAGTGGCTGCTGCTCCATGTTGTGTCTGTGAAGGCGTCCTGCCGCTCCCCTGCTGGGAAAGAGTATGCTTCATGGGTGTTGGCGTGGTCATCTTGCCGTTTGTTTATGGTATGTGAATGAGCCTTTGCCGTCCCGGGCAAGAGTTGGACGGTTGGTCTCGAATATCTCGCTGCCTCCTCTGAATATGCAGTCGCAGGCGCTCTCTAAGTCGGTATTGAAGTGTGTCGACAGTTGGCCGAGCTTAAAATATGTTTCTCTGCCGTTGTTGAGAGTGGAATGAAAGCTTGAAGTCCGTCGGAAGTTGACAGACAGCGGCCAATCAACTGAGACCAAAACCTGGGAAAGTGAATGGAGGGTCAGTCTTCCGAGTTCTCTCTGCTGCTCGTGATCCCAAATAATGATAGTGTTGATTGATATGGGCCCGCCCAAATGACCAATCTAGAAGCGTCGATAAGATAATTGAGTGTGTGTCGAATTGTTATTTTCATCAAACAAAATATGTTTGACGGAAGCTGTTTGGAAGTGTGAAGGAGAGGGAGCAAGCAGGAACGAAGACGAGAAGCTGAGTTGAAGTCGGCGATTGGTGTTGAAGTGACGGGAAGGAAGGGCGTGCACGAACCCCTGGCTGCCTTCCATCACTGTGTACCTTACTGGTAGGTAGGCGCCCAGGCGCCTAACCCACTGTAACTGCCTCTGACTTCAGCGGTCCTTCACTGACTTTGGCACCTGCAATCCCAGGGCAGGTGGGGCCAGTTCCCACCGGCAGGCATGACGGGAGGTCAGCTCCTACAATGCACCAGCAAGTGGGCCCGTGGAAAGTGCCCCTCGACAATCAACATCCAATGTCAACAAGACCTCCCAGCAACAAACATCTTCTCCCTCTTCTTCTCAGCCATCTCTGATTCTCGCGCACGACTTTTCCACGGTCAGCATACGTCTCGATTAGCAAACAATAGCTCAAGTAGCCGAGTTCAGCACCAACACGCGCTAGCTATCAGCATCACCACCGCATAAACGCAATCGTCCATCGAACCAACTGCTCCTATCCTTCATCCTGACCACGACGCCGTACACGGATTCATCGTTACGTCTACATACTTCGCGGCATCAATAACTCTACCGTCACAATAGTGCTGGGACGCTCTACGAGTCGCCCCCAATCGGGCTCAGACAAGGACGACGAAGGTCCAGGCAAAGCCACAGGCGCATCCTCAGATTCGCGACAGTTACTGGAATCCCCGACGGGTAACACATCCCGGTTGGCAAGCAGAGTTCCTCTGGACCCTCCACCGGACACTAGCTCTCCGTTTATCCACGGCTCTGCCTCGCATCCAGAGCATCAAAGCCGGCCACGAGAAGGCTCACAGAAAGAGTCACAGAAGGAGAATCGCGACCCTGACCGAGCCCGTGCTTCCAGCACACCATCCCGTCAACGTAGACAGATTCTGGAGCCGCCAAGTCTTGAATGGATCCGTGGACAGACACGAACGAGTACATCTAAGGACTAGGAACCTGATTCTGCTGCGACTTCGGATCCTTCACCAACACCTCCTCCTTCGCCGAGGCCCCGTTCCGCAAGCGTAGTTCGATCTCCGGGCACACCTCGTTCTTCAAGTGCACGCCGTTCTCCACGCACACCTCGTGCGTCTGCAACACCTCGCCTTGAGCTAGTTCGAGCGATCAGTGGCGATAACGTTGCTCAGGACTTGGAAGCTGCCAGTGCTTATGCTGAGTTTGTCGAGGACGTAACGGAACCGACGTCTGTAACCCGACCTCCTGTACCCAAGTCACCTCGCCCTACTCGGCGCGAACTCCCTACTCCGCGCGAACTTCCAATATCATCGAGAGGCCGAAAAAGAGCCAAATCGCTTCCAGTCGGAAAAAGATCCAAGTCAAAGCCCAGAGACAGATCAGAAGCAACAGACGAAGAAGAAGAGGACATGAACGGCATGCATGCTGGTAATATGCCCGCCGCCATGGTTGGCCTCCCCACACCGGCAGGGCACCAAGCCGAGCTAAATTACATCTACGGCCTGGTTGAGGAGTTGAGCCGACAACTCGCGCAGAACCAACGCGCACTAGAGGAGGTGGTCTCAGGCGTTGGTAAAGTGCGTGGACGGGCAAGGTCACAGTCTCTCACCAATGACGACCTGCTCAATGCCGCAGGGGAAGAACTCAAGAGTATGTTTCCCCGTCCGCTCATTTGATATGATCATAGGTTCAAGCCTGCTAACTTGTTTGTGGAATTTCAGATCAAGATGAAAACATAGACCAACTAGTGTCCATTCTCACCGAGGCCCTTGAAAAGGCCAAGTTCTCCCGAGACGCCAACGCCGCCCTCCTCTCACAGTACTCACAAGTCATGTACACCATGCTCAAGAAGTTCCACGAGTACAAAGCCAAGCACGTCCAAGACGTGGCAGCCTGGCACCACTCATACCGCGCCCAACTAGCCGAGGCGCGCGCAGAGAATAGTCGACTTCGTGAGCAGATCTGGGAGATGCAAGCGCACGCCGGCAAGGCCAACGAGCTTGTGCGCAAGTTCCGCGCCGAGTATGACAAGGATGAAAAGCGCTGGGAGCGCACGGTGGATGCCAAGGCCATGAGGCAGGAGCTACGGTTCTGGAAGAGGATGGCGATGCCAGAGTTGCCGGATGATGATGAGTTCTGGAGTGATGATGATGACATTATTGATAGGGCTGAGAAGGAGAGGCAGAAGGAACTGCAGAAGTTGGATGCTGAGCAACAGGCACAAGCTGCTCAGGCTGTAGCCGAGGAGGCGGCTGCGAACGAGGCTGCTGAAAGTAGTGGTTTGGGAGAGATGAGCGAGAGTAATGGTTCTGGCGTAACGGGGGTACCGCCGGAGGTACCACAGCCGCCGGTGTCATGAGACTAGGACTAACGGCTTGTGGTGATACCCCTTTTTTGTTGTTCGTTTTATTCATACATAGGGCGGGCGTACAGGGAAAGTGTGCATACGACCAAACCCATAAGCGATTAATACGGGTGGTTTAAGTGACATTTTGCGGCATTGTTGCTGGGCACCAGATCAAGGAGATTTGGTTTTGTCTTTCAACACACAGCGAAAACGGAGCATAACATTTGTCCCTTCTCATAACGGCATTCATGGGGAAAGTGATTCAAGTATTGCTGTTACTGTTATTCGGTTAAACACCATGAAATACATATCATCGCCAAATTAAAGACAACTCCAATTCTATACATCTAACACATGTGACTGTTGCTTTTCTACTGTATCTCTATGAAGGCGATTCCTACATCCCGTAGGTCGATTCAAATCACAAAACCACTCCAGACCCAAACTCTCCATTTTGTTCATTTTTTGACCCCATACTTTTCCCTCACCCCTTTTTTCCTTGAACTCACAACCATACCAACTCCCGCATACCCACACTCACTCACTGCCACTCAACACTCCAAGTCTTCTCCCCGCTCCTGAACGGCACAATCTCGACCTTATCCGTCTTCAAACTCTCCTCAACAACCGCACCATCCCTCTTAACAAGAATCTTCTTCTCCGCCGGCGCCACCTCATAAAACTTACGACCAAACTCACTAAAGAAGCCCGCCAGCACCTCCTCCGTCACCTCCTCCTCCTTAATATCCCCCCTCGCAATCCCCTCCTCCAGCGCAGTCAACACATACCCCAACGCATACGGCTGCGTAAACACACCCGCCGCCGTGTTCCCCTTGCCCTTCTTGCTCGAGATATCATGCGGCGCCGAGTCCGTGCCCAAGAAAAATTTACCCTCGCTGCTCACAACAGCCTGCAGCAAAGCCCTGCGGTCCTCGGGCGACTTGGCGGAGGGCTTGCAGTAGTGGTGCACGTTGGCCGACCAGTCGTCTACCAAAAGACTCAAATGGTGGGCGGTGATGGTGGCGACCACGTTGGGACCGCAGGCGCGGACGGCGGCGACGGCATCGGACGAGGTGCAGTGCTCGAGGACGATCTTGAGGTTGGGGTATTTGGAGTGGAGAGAGGTGAGGGTGGGGAGGAACTTGGACTCGGCGTTCATGACGGTGACGTTGTCGGCGGGGGAGGAGGGCATCTCGCCGTGGAGGTTGAGGACGAGACCTTCGGCTTCCATGGTTTGCAGGACGGCGTGGAAGGGGTCGAAGGAGACGACGCCCCATTGGGAGTTGGTGGTGGCGCCGCGGGGGTAGGCCTTGGAGGAGGGTGTTAGTGATGTGATAAGAATGAGGGAGAAGGGAGGAAGAGATATACCTTAACGCCAGCAATACCGGCCTTCTTGGCCTTGCGGATCTCATCGGGGGTGATGCTCTCGTGGAGGTAGAGAGACATGAGGTAGTTGACCTCGGGGTCGTAAGCCTGGAGGGCCTTCTTGTACTCGAGAGCCTCATCGACGGTGACGACGGGGCGAGGAGCCAAGTTGGGCATGACGAAGACGGTGTCGATGCCGGCCTTGCGGATGGTCGGGGTGACCAGCTCGGCGATGGGGCCGGGGGCGTTGCGCAGGTGGACGTGCATGTCCGCCGCGGCGGGGAGGAGGTAGGAGTCCTTGAGGGCCATTGTGTCTGTCTGGAGTCTGATGAGGGGAGTGGTCTGAGTGGTTTGTGTGAGTGAGAGAATGTCAAGTGAAGATATTCACACTGATATAAAAACAGTCACTGACCTACAACACCAGGTGGATTGTATCGAGTAATGATCGAGTAATCGGGGTGGAACTCGAAAGTCAAGTCAGAGACATGCCATTCCCGTCGACGTCTCGGGACAGTGGGGCATTTCGTGATGGATGTCCCCGGGGCCGATCGACGGAGGTCGGGTGCAAGTGGAAATGTCTTGGCACGGACATGGGGAGCTTGATGCCAAGACTGGGGAAAGATTTCCAGGAATTGAAGATCGGGGTTAGGGTTGGTGATTGTTGATCTGAGACCTGCATCCGGCATCTCTTTTCCGCACAAGTGCAACCGTCAACGACTTTACACAACATGATATGTTC
The DNA here is from genome assembly GCA_009806015.1 of Neurospora sp. CHS-2018b. NCBI lineage: Eukaryota > Fungi > Ascomycota > Sordariomycetes > Sordariales > Sordariaceae > Neurospora > Neurospora sp. CHS-2018b. The sequence goes on along the minus strand of RAOV01000010.1, from coordinate 1,267,823 downwards.
AACATTCAGCAATGTCTCTTTTTGCATGTTTCACAGACTCAGGCGTGACCTGAACCATCGTGCTGGCACCCATGCCCCACTGACAACGCATTTCCTTCAGGTACAAAACCCGGCAATCTGGCACTTTGTAATCTGGATCTGGAAGGCGTTTGAAAGCGATTAATAATGTACTTCGCTCTTAATCCCCGTTGCTCCCGCTTACTACCAATCAGACCACGCGTTCGGACTTGCGTTCCTTGGTGACGTTGGACTTTTCAGGTAATGGAAATCTTAACTTCACCGTTACTTCATCTTCAAAAGAAACAAGTGATGGGATGAACTTCTGTTCCTTAAGACTTTGTGATATCTGTTTCTTCCCTCTTCTCCTCGATCAATGTCCTCAAAGAGCTGATATTATCTTTGTAATACTACTTCTCTGATAAGAGTTGGCACGACAATCTACAACCAACATCAGGAGAACAAAGGTCACCGCCATGGCCTTCGAAACAGACGACCGCCGTCGTCACAACGGCGTCATCGATGAAAACGATGTTAGTTCGTCACCAACTCTCACAGCCTCAGCAGCGGAAACCACCCCTCTTCTCAACTCCGAGACAGCTAGCTCTTACACCATCGGAAATGAGCCACCACCATCACCACCTGAAGATGAGAAGCCTATTGGATTTGCCCGGGGTCTGTCCATTGCCCTGAGCATGTGGGCTCTCATCTTCCTTCAAGGTAAGCCTCTTTACATATCCTATACCACAAGATGGGTGCTAACACCACCAAAGCAAGCAACATGTCCGGCATCTCCACCATCCAATCCACCATCGCAACCGATCTCGACGCCTACGACCAAGCCATGTGGTTCACCGGCGTCTACCTCATCACCTCTTCCTCGGTGGCTCCCCTCATCGGCCGACTATCCACCATCTTCACCCCCGGCCTCATGATCCTGGTCTCTTCCTTTTTCTTCTCCATCGGCGCCCTCGTCACCTCCCAAGCCCACACCCTCTCCGTCTTCATGTTCGGCCGCGTTTTGGTTGGGATCGGCGGCGGCGGCATTAGTAAGTCTTACACAGCTGTCCCGCTCGGTAGTCTTGCCACATGTATAACTAACGGTCTTGCAGTGACCCTGGCCCTCATCCTCGTCATCCAACTCACCAGCAAGCGCCGCCGCGGCGTCTGGATTGGTCTAACCAACGCAGGTTTTACAATTGGAATGTCCACTGGTGCTGTTGTTTTTGGCGCGTTGTTGCCCGTCATCGGCTGGCGCGCTCTCTTCTGGGCGCAAGCGCCCCTCGGTCTGCTCGGCGGCTTGGGTGTCTACGCTAGTATTCCGTCGTTCGTCATGTCCACCGGTCAACCCTCCGCCCCGGGAGACGCAGAGAAGACCAACTTTCAGAAGTTAAAGGGGATTGATTACGCGGGGGCCATCACTTTGACCACCACCATCGTTCTACTCCTCTACTCCCTCTCCGGCCGGACGGGAATCCACTACGCCCCGCTCTTTTCCTCCCTGCTCACTTTTGGTCTATTCCTCCTCATCGAATCCCGCTACGCCAGCGACCCCATCCTCCCCCTCCGCATCCTCCGCTCGCGCGGCATTTTGTTGTCTTGCCTCTCGCAACTGGGCTTCATGTCCGCGCGCTGGACCGTGCTCTTCTACGCGCCCATCTTTGCTTTAGCCGTGCACGGCGCGTCGCCCGCTTTAGCCGGGTCTATTCTAATCCCGACGAACTTGGGTTTCGGCACGGGAGGATTGCTGGTGGGTTGGCTGCATATGACCCACGCTGATCACACCAGCAAGGGGTACTGGTTCCCTTCTTTGTTGTCGATGAGTATTTTTGGGTTGGCGATCCTGGCGATGGGGTGGGTGAGTAACGCTGCCACCCAAATGGGGTGGTATGTCGGTGTGATTTTTGTGAATGGATTGGCGACGGGCGCGGCGGTGAATTATACTATGGCGCATTTGCTGCATTTGAGTCATGTCCGGGAGCACTTTATTGTTACGGGCTTGTTGGCGACGTTTAGGGGGTTCGCGGGTTCTTTTGGTACGGCCATTGGTGGAGGAATCTTTGGGAGGGAATTGAGGGCTTCGTTGTATAGGGGTTTTGAGAAGCTTGGAAATACAGAGGGGATGCCGAGGGAGAGGATGGAAAAGTTGGTTACGGTTTTGGTGGGTAGTCCGGCGAGGGTGCATGAGACGGGGTTCTTGACGGTAGCAGAGAGGGTGGTGGCTGTGAGGGGTTATGAGAATGCGTTGAGGATGCTTTACCAGAGCGCGGCCGTGTTGTGTGTGGTTGTGTTGCTGGTGCAGGCGGGGACGGGATGGGCGGCGGGAGGAGTGAGTGAGCAGGAAGAGAGAGAGATTGAGGAGGCTATTGCGGAACATGATGGGAGGATGGAGGCATGAATCTTGAAGAGTCCTACAAAATAATAGATTCTCCCTTTTAGAAACTAGGTGTTTGGGCCTTTTGGAAACTAGGTGCTTGGGCCTTTTGGAAATATAGAAAGGAGAATAGACATAGTACATCAGTCAAACCTTTGTCATCACTGGCATTCATAGTTACTAGCAGATATATAACTCCAGAGCTATTTCTTCTTCTGGCCGCAAGTTTGATATTTCTTACTTCAAAGGCCATTCATCAATATCCATACCAAGCCGTTACGCCAAAGAGTAGTTATCCCTAAACGCTCTCGATCCCATGACAGCACAAAACCCATATTCAACGTAATATGTACTTGATACTCCAACAATAACATAACAGTCCTTTTCCCAAGGTATCATCCATCCATGCCCACATCCCAACTACCGATGCTTCTCACCATCTCAACTTAAACCTTCTGGCCATTCAATACCCGGAGCCACAAAAAAAGGAACTACTCAAACTCCCCCTTCCCAAAAACCCCCCTAACACTCTCCCCCCGTCCCTCCACCCCCCTCCACTTCCTCGCCTCCCTCCTCTTCTCCGCCTCCGCCACCTTGGCCCGCCTCTCATTCTCTCTCGCAAAGTAATTAATCCCTGACATCTTACCCGCCGTCCGTTTAATCTTGACATCCTCGCCAAACCCACTAGCCCCCGCAGCTTTGCTGTTGGTATAGGGGTTGGTCGTCGTAGAGACTGATACTGACGCCGATGGACCAGTAGTGGTGGTAGATGAGGAAGAAGCGGAAGCGGAAAGAGCAGAGGAGTTGGTGGTTGCGCGCCGTAAGAGGGCGGGGACTTTGAATGCTGATTGTGACAAGGAGGAGGAGGGGGCGGCGAAGGCGAGTTTGGATTGCCCCCCTGAGGTGGAAGAGGTGGAGGTGGAGGAGGTGTGGCGCTTGAGGGAGATGCGGTCTACGATGGCTACTGAGCCGCTGCGACGGGGGTTGGCGGTGGAAGATGGTTTGGAGGACGGGTTTTGTTGGGGCTCCTTGCCGGGAGTGGCGGGGATGCTGTCCTCCTCTTCTTCGTCGTCGGAACCGAGGACGGTGGCGGGGATGACGGAGGAGGTATGTGGTTCGTCTAGGAGGTTGGACAAACTCTCGCGGATTTCGCCCAGGTTAGCTGGCTTGCGACCGGTCTTGGTGCGGCGGGGGTTTGTGGATGTTGTCGCCTGCGGTTGAGTAGCCGGGATGGTCTTGTCTTTACTAGAGGACTGAGAGTCTTGTGTCTCAGGGATGACGGAGGATGGCTTGTCCGCAGGGCCAAAGAGGAAGTCCATCTCATCGTCGCTGCCGCGATCCTCAATGGACTTAAGGAACGCTTTAGTCTTCGGGTTCTCGGCGACCTTACTGATGCGCTCATCCGCCAGGAGAGCCTGCTGCATCTTGGCAAACTGTCGCCTCTTCATCCGGCGACGGGCCTCGCCGCCGTCGTCCTCGTCTGAGAGATCGTCCCAGTCGCCGCCTTCGCCGCGGGCGCGCTTGCGACGGAGCATTCCCGTGGTGATATCATGGAAAAGCTTCTCGACTTGCTTCTCGTCTGAGGCACGTTCGCGGTCACTGTATTGATGGTCAGCTCAAGCCCGTCCAGAGATATCGGGAAGGGGTCAACATACGCATAAAAAGCAGCCAACTTCCTCTCATCCCCCTCCCCAGCCTTCGTCTCGTCATCAATCATCTCCTTGACCAACTCCTCATCCTCCTCATCACTACTACCCTCCCCATCTATGCCTCCCAAACCCGCATACTCATCCTCGGACTCCTCAGCCTGCTCCTGCACCATCTCCCTCGCCTTACTCTTCTTCTTCGCCTCCTTCCTCCTCTTCTCCCTTTCCGCAGCTCTCTTCATCTTTTCAAAAGCCGACTTGGCCTTCTCAGCCTCGCGGTCATCGTCGCCAGCATCCCCCATCTCCTCATCGCCGTCTCCTTCTTCCTCCTCATCCAAAGTCGACGCATTGAATAACGCAGATCCAGTAATCACATCCCCCCTTCTCCTCAACCTCCCCAAAGGCCTCTTCCCTGACGGACTATTCTCCCCAACACTACCAGCACTTCCGCTCCCACCAGGCGTCGAGGTAGAGGCAGTCGTAGGCGCACTACTATTCCCGCCCTGGCCACTAACCAGCACAGTCTCAACCGTCGAATGCGGCGGCAGCGGCGCGTCAACGAACCTCTGCTTCAACGGGGTATAATTCTTATACCCCTGATCCTGCGTCAGCTCAATGAGCTCCGACCCTTGCGTCATGTTAAACGCTGTCTGGTTCAGCAAGCTATCGAAGCCGTGCATCTGCGACTCGGACTGGGAGAAGCCGAGCTGGACGCCTTGGGTTTCTAATGCCGCCTGGGTCTCCTCCTTGTCTTTGGCGGCCTGCTGGCGAGTAGTGAGGGAGGGTTGGCTGTCGAGGATCATATCCTCTTCTGGCTGCTGCTGGCCCGCGGTTTGGGAGAAGTTGGAGTCGGGGATGTCGGTGAGGTCGATGTCGAAAGTTGGGCGGGGCTGAGAGGGGGAACTGCCGCCGAATTGGGAGGGTGAGCCGGGTTGGCTGTCGTCCATGGTTCCGGCGAAGATTTGGGTGAGACCGAGGCCGGCGGGTCCGGCGGCGGGGACGGGGAGGCCGGGGATGAAGTTCTTTCGGGCCGAGCGTAGGACTGAAGTGGGAACGCTGGGAGAACCAGAGTGGAGGGCTGATGTGGGTGACTTGGGGAAGCGTTGCTTTGGTCGGGGAGTTTCTTCGATGCGCTGCTTAGACGATACGACTTGCTCCTCCTCGTCATCCTCGTCGTCCTCGTCGTCAGAGAGAACAACGACCTGTTTCCGTGGTCGGCGGCGGACAGTCTTGGTGCTAGGCAGCTCATCCTCGTCCTCATCTTGCTTTTCAGCGTTTTCTTCACCAGACTCATCAGCGCTCTCATCAAAGAGTGCACCAGCCGGATCAGCTTCAGCCATATCCTCATCCTCATCCCCCCCTTCACCCTCATCTTCCTCCTCCTCACTCCCCGAAAGCTCAATAGCCTCCGGCTCTTCTTTGTCATCATCCCCCTTCTCACTCCCCACATAACTCTCATCATCATCTTCACTATCATCCCACCCAAGGGGATCTTCCTCCCCATTCGCCTTCCTCTTCCTCCTCTCCTCCCTCGCATCCTCCCTCTCCCTCTTCATAATCTCCTCCGCCTCCCTCCTCGCCCTGGCAACAATATCCTCCACATCTTGCATCTCCTTCGCCCTCTCCTCGGCAGTCAACACCACCACGCCCTTGGCTCTCAACATCTCCAAGTGCTCTTCGCGCTCGCGCTTGGCTTGCGCCCTGGCGCGTTGCAAGAGAGTCATCTCGAGCGCGCCGGGCGTCATGGCGGGTGGTTGGTGCTTGGAGAGGTGTTGTTTGTTTTTAGGCAGGGGGGCGGCGGGAAGCTTTTCGGGGTCGTCGATGTGAGCGAGTTTGCGGAGCATCTGGAGAGGGCGGGGTTCACGGGATTGGTTGAGGGGGACGCGGTCGAAGATGGCGTCGATTTTGGATTTGCGGGTTTGGGGCTTGACTTGAAGGTCGTCGTCGTCGTCATCGTCGAGGGAGATGGTGTTGGCTTGAATAGAGGAGGGTTGGAGCGGGAATTTCACACGGACGTTGCGTTTCACTTTGGGGAGGGAAGCAGTGGTCTTGGCTTGCTCTTCGGCTTCGAAATCGGCGGCGGTGGCTTTGCCTTTGCCCTTGTCGAGCTTCTTCCTTTGGCTCAGAGCCTCTTCGAAGGTGGGCAGTTCTCCGTCTGAGTTCTCTTCGAGGAGGAGGTCGCCGGTGGATGTGGCGAGCTCTTCCACTGTTTTGTCGGGCCGTTTATTTCCCACTGGAGGGGAGGTTGGTGGTGTCTCCTTCTCTCGTACCTTCTCTGCATCACTCGGCCTTGATGTCGCCGGCGACTCAGGCCTACTAGACTCTTTCGCTGGCTTCTCTGGAGCCGCCGCCTGGGCAGCAGCGGCACCAGCAGGTCTAAAGTTGAACCTTTCGAATAGTGTAGCCTTGGTAATCTTGTTCTTGACTTTCGGTTTGTGTGCCAGTTGTAGCTCTCTTGCCATGCGCTGTGTCTCCCTGTTCATATCCTCCAGCGCCTTCTTGCTAGCCTTCCGCTGTGAGGGCCTCTTCGTAGCAGCCTTTTGTGTAAGCTTTCGCCCGCCCTCGTCGTCGGATATGTCGTCATCCCCATCCACAGACATACGGTCAGCTGCCAATGCTGCTCGTCGTTCAGCCTTTTTACGTTCTTCTTCGGCTTCTCTCGCCTCGCGTTCTTTGCGCTTCTTCTCCACAAGTGCCTGGAAACGAGGGTTCTTCTGAAGGTTGCTGATGCTGGGGAACTCTTCATCGTCGCTTGCTAAGCCATCTTGAGGACGGTCTGATGGTTTTGCAGGCGACACAAAAAGGCCTGGGGAGTCGGGCGCTTGGGCTGCTTGTTTCTCGGGAGAGACGAAGAGGCCGGGTGAGGCAGCGGTCGGTTCATCTCGTGGCTTGGGTTCGGGTGTCGCGGTGCGCTTTCGCTGTCGTTGCTGTAGCTTTCTCGGGCGGGTAGTCACAATATCGTCTTCTTCTTCGTCGTCGTCGTCTTGAACGGGGCTCTTGGTCATAGGAGGGTTCGCTGGTCGCTTCGGGGTATCATCTCTCATCTCTTCGTCAGATTCGGACTCTGATTCGGGAGCTGGGTTGGTCTTTGACTGCATTCCGGCAGCAAATCTGCCTCTTGGTCGCAGGATCTCTTCATCCACTTCGTCGGAGCTGTCAGACATGTTGACATCAGATTGATCAGCGTTGAAGACTGGCGATGTCGGTGTTGCGCTACGCGATCCGGAAGCGCGTCCTGGCGAAGGCGAGGCCGAAGCAGCCATTGTGGCCGCTGATTTGGGGATTTCCGTAAAGCTCTTAAAGTTGGTTCTTCTGCATCACGGTATCTTCAAGAAAGAGCCGCAAGGATCTCGAGAGTAAGGCAGAAAGAAATAGTATATTGTGGTGTAAGTGCTATGCTTCAGTTGTCAACGGGAACCAAAGCAACTATCTACTATCTTTTAGTGATAAAGTGGGTTAATGGTTGTGATATGGTGGGGAAAACGCGTCAAATGACGGCTCACGGCGCGTCGTGCAGATCGTGTTCAGCGCGCTAAAGTGCTTCTCTGCAGGGTTGCAGCAGGGTTCAGTAAGGGGTTAAATTGCCAAGCATGGACCAAAGTAAACATTTGGCGCCTTTTGTTCCCATTTACCCCTGAATGCATAGGTACATCAACAACATCACTGTCAACCAGCTCATGCTCCTGTGAACTCTCAACACCCAACTCAAACCCCAGATAACGCATTGACAGGGACTTCTAAGAATGATGTAGCTTGCTGATGCGTCGAGGTTAGAGTAATGTAACCAGATATGAAGCCAATGCACTCTCCATAACCGCAAGCCAGTTGCATCAACGTAGAGACAGCCGCCTCTCTGCCATCCCACTTCCAAGACCACTTTGCTCGAACCCCTTAGAATCCATCGAGAGAGACGCGCTCAGAAGAGAAAGATGATTTCGGGTATCGTCGGTAGGAAAAAAAATACAATCAAATGGATAAACGCTCTGTCTCTTCCTCCAGCAAAGGGATCCGGCATCCAATGCTCTCCTCCACATTTCCAACTCCTCAAAGAACCAGATAGTAAGAAGTGAAATGTCCGAGTGTCAAAGATTCAAGCAGTAACCGACCTGTGCTTTTTGGAAACGCCGCCGCAGAGTATGTTGAATGCAGGGCAAAAACTGCCCAGTAATGGTATGTAACGCCTGTCGCCGTTTGCAGAAAATTGCAAACCCCCCTTGTTGAAATATTCCACCGTGCCCAAGTATTAGCCCACGGCGAGGCATGTATCCAAAACGCTATTGAGGAAGTCCCCATCCTCGGAGTCTGCCCCTTCCCAAGGCATATCGTCATCATCATTGTCAATGTCCATGCCATCCTCATGGTTGACGCCATTGGGTAATGGTCCATCTGGCTTGCCGTTGGCCGCCATTCCACCCATCTCAACATCTCCGTCGGCAGTCGGTCGTACTTCCCGCCCGTCGATGTATGTGTGATCGTCCCAATTCTCAAGCTCCCCTTCCCGATAGTCGTAGATGACCGACTTGGCGACAATTGGAAAGTTTGCTAGTCCGCAGTCACCCATCTCCAGCGCAATGCGGAAGTCCGCCATGCCCAAAGGTCCACGCTCACTGGCGGCTTTGGCCTCTACGGGTAACAGGCCGCTCTTGTCGCGTGTTACCTCGCCTCTCTGAAAAGCCTCTTCTTCCTTCTGCAGCTTGCGCCGGTACTTGTGTGTTTGAATCCAAGCATTGCCTGCCCCGAAACCAGCGTTACCTGAGTCTCCAGGGCCGTTGCTCCTCGTTCGGCTGAATATTGAGGACATGACTTGCTTGATGAACGTTTCCGTGGCTATTGACATGAACTGGGCAGCTTCTGGCGCGTGCCCGCCCGAGAGACCGGCCTCGTAGCAAATGGGAAGCATTTTGGCCTCGATGTTGCTGACATCTGGGAACTCTCCGGACTCGACGGCCAGCGGCTGCGCATATCGTTTCCTGATTTCCAGGTCATAGTCTGTAGAGAGACAAGGTTAGTAACATCCGAATGCCATGTGGGTAGTCAAAAACTTACTCATCCGGCTGAGACCTCCGGCGGCACTTGCTGGCACCTCGGCAGTCTTGATAGACTTGTTTCTGGAGTGATCAATGAACACGCTAGAGAGCGACTCGTAGGGGTCGAACTGCATCACGAGTTATTAGTACTCGAGTCAACCGGTCTTGGGGTCGTGTTTCACATACGTCGTTGTGAGCGAGGTCTTTGATACGTCTCCTGTCCCTGCTGGGAAGTTGCATGACCTCCCCCTTCAATCGTCTTTCTGCGGCATCACCAGACACTGGCTTGTTCGACGTGTTGGTTGAGGGCTTATCGTTTGCGCTGACCCAAGGCGCAAGGCCCTGGTCAGGAATTTCTCGAGTGACATTTCCGTATATAGCAGCTATGAGCTGGTTGTGAAGGTGTTCCTTGGAACCATCGGGAGAGGCCAATATTGGGTCGATGCGCGCACTGAGCTCGGCTTGGTTGAGGCGACCTACGAAGGATGTCTGTTAGCCTCGGGGCACTGCCATGGCAGTAGGTCTGAGGGGAGACAAACCAAGCAAGAAGTTGCTAACTGCTTCCTTGTAAACCGTCCATTGTTCTAGACCAATGTTTGCCCTAAGAGCGGTATATATCGGTTCAAGGTCGATGCGGGCCGGTATTAGTTGGCTTGTCTTTGGCTTTTGTAATGGAGGAACGGAAACATTTATGGATTTTGTAGCTAGAATAGGAGTCGAGAGGTTGACGGATGGCCGACTGAGGGCCGCGGGATTTATGTCGACCATGTTGATAGGTGTGGCTCTTCACAGAGTGGTTGTAGATATGTCGGTTTGGAGATGCCGTCGAGGTCGAACATCCGGACCGGAACCGGAACCGGAAGATGAGGGCGGACCGTGACCTCGGCGGAGAAGAAGGAGGATGACTCCTGGCGTCCGCCAGAAAGAACCTCACTGGGTCAGACCACTTTCCCCAAGCAGCAGTGAGGTCGAAGCAGACGATGTTTTCCTTCCTTCCGAAAAAGGGCCCTTCGGTATGGTATGGGGAGGCTGCGTTGCCGTCTCGGTATGGGCGCTTCAGAAGGGAAGTGGTGGTGCGGGTATGATGCCCCTGCGTATGGCGTCAGACCCAGTCGCGTGCGAAGCAGCAGCACAATTGCGACGCGGGAATAAGATCATCTGGGCCCGAAACCGTCGGCCAATGCTATGCGATCGCGAATCCGGGTTCAAAATGATGGATTGAGCATCCTGTCGTCGGGAAATGGATGGTGTATCAGAGTGACAAAGGTTGGTCGTTGGACGGTTGGAAGTCTGAATCGGAACGGGAGTTCGCTTCTTTGGTGGTCAAGTTTAGGTACTTTCCGGTTGTCGTTAGATTTTGGGGAAGAGGTCTGAAAAGAGCCCTGAAAGATCCTCTGACGGACGGCCTCGTGCGCTAAAATACGGGCGCTAAGTGCAGCTTTGGAGGCGTTTTTGGGGTAATTGTGTCTTCCTGTTAATATGTACCTCAACTCTCACGTATATCTTCCTTGGCCACAAGTACCTTGCTATCTTCGAGCTCAACACGGCCGGCGGCCCCTCCCGTCGCCTCAAGTTGGGGTACTGCCTGCCGTCTACAGGGCACTTGTTCAGGGAGCTGGGAGCACTGGAAGGAGCATCTCCAAGTCCACAGCCAGAGATTCAGAAGAGCTCACCCAAGACAACTGAACCAAGAAGATCAACACCATCACCGTTTGTCGCGTCTTGTAGCGCGTCCTTCTTTCCGGCCGGCAACGCAACAAACCCACCTGCGCTACCACTTTGCATCATTTGTTTTACGGAATCCGAGCAAGCAAGGGCAAGCTGAAGAAGGGAGAGAAGGAAGATGTGATGGGCATACAACTAGACGCCGCCAATTCCATCCCCAGACAATGCAACAATGGCTAGCCGACAGCAGGATCACCGAGCCCAAAAGATCTCCAGCGCCATCGACAGCCTCATAGCCCACCTGATCCCCGAAAACCCCTACGAAGACGACCATACCGCCGAGCTTCGACACGACGATTATGCGGCAGCCGTCAAGGCCCTTCTCGAACAGTAGGATTGCTCCGGCAACGGCAGGCTATGGGCCATAACAAAACAAACATTGCTAACTCTGCGTTTCTCCCCAACCAGACCCTCCTCGCCAAGCTACGATGCGGACGTTAACAATGCCTCAGACTTGATCAAGAGGAAGTTGATCCAGGGGAACCCAACCCAGGCACTGCGCTTCTCCCACCTCTATACCCGACTACTATCCCTTCCCGTTCTCAACCAGAAATGGGCGATCCTCTACTTTCTATACCAGCTCTCGGACTCGCCAGATCCCAACGAGCCCCTTCCTTTGAGCCCGCTTCCGCAACAGCAGCCCCATTTCGACCCTCAGTTTCAGCCTCAAATCCAAGCACAAACACCTCCACCACCGCTTCTAAGACCTCCCCAACCGTCAGCATGGCCTGCCGAACCCAGGATCCCGGCATATGAAGAGGCTCAGGATGAGGAGGTGATGGAGGATGCCCCTTCTCTAGAGGGATCTCACAATGTACCCCCAGAAAGGCCAAGACATGGTAGAGACCAAGGTCAAGCGCCTACCCAGAGTCACCAGGCTGGTCCTGCTTCAAGAGACGAGAGGGATGTGGCACACGACCCATCGGAGCCGGCCTTGTTAAGGGACCTGCCCTTCACCCTACAGGGCCTCTCATCGGCAACTCTCCCTTTTCTCAACGACACAACGTTGAAGCTACCACCGACACTTCCCATTCCTATCATATCTCTTCTCAACACTCTGGCCGAGCCTTCGCTACTCTACAGAGGACTGAACGAGTTTACCAAGACGCCGGCAAACGGCCTACTGGGCCAGAGTCTACGGGCTGCCATCAGCAAGGAGCTTCGGTCATATCTGACTCTTGTCGCTACCCTGGAGACCCAGATTCGCCGCGCTCTTTCTGAGCTTGATGAGTCTGCACCCCGTGGCGGCATTGGAAAAACTGGTGTGACGCTCAAGCGATGTGTGGTATGGACCCGTGAGGCAACCATGGGCTTGCGCCTCATGTCTCTGATTGCGGAAGAGAGCAAGAATAAGCATGGTGGGCAGTTGATCACTCTAATTCACAGCTTCTCGTCTTCACATGGCGACCCTGTTGTGGCTGCTTTCGCTGAACGGTTGCTTGTTGACGTGACTCGCCCATTCTACGATATCCTACGCCGCTGGATCTATGACGGAGAGCTGCTTGATCCCCATATGGAGTTCTTTGTGCGGGAACAGAACCCCCACGACGAGGAGAGGAAAGACGCTAAAGCTAAGGGCCAGATGAGCGTCTGGAACTCCAAGTATGAGCTTGTCGAGGAAATGGTTCCGAGCATTATCACGCGCAACTTTGCCGACAAGGTTTTCCTTATCGGAAAGTCCCTTAACTTCATCCGTCATAGCTGCGGTGATCACAAATGGGTCGAGGACTACAGTAAAAAGGCGTCCAGGGAGCTCAAGTACGGTGACACAGCTACCCTGGAAGCGTGGATTGACGAGGCACATAGGGAGACAATGAGCCATCTTATGCACCTCCTGAGCGATCAGTTCCGTGTCTTCGATCATCTAGAGGCGCTAAAGCGGTACATTCTGCTGGGCCAGGGCGATTTCATTGCTCTGCTGATGGAGTCGTTGGCCCCTAACCTAGATCGGCCAGCGGGTGCCCAGTATCGGCATACTCTTACTGCGCAGCTTGAGCATGCCATCCGAGGCTCAAACGCTCAATATGATGACCCAGAAATTACCAATCGCCTGGATGCCCGCATGCTTCAGCTCAGCCATGGCGATATCGGCTGGGACTGCTTTACGCTCGAGTACAAGATTGACGCGCCCGTGGACGTCGTTGTTACCGAGTGGGGCAACCGACAGTACCTCAAGGTCTTCAACTTCCTCTGGCGTATCAAGCGTGTCGAGTTTGCCCTGGCCTCTACCTGGCGCAAGTGCATGACTGGCGCCCGCGGCGTTCTCCAGACGTCGGACGAGAAGGTGCTTCAAACTTGGAAGAGCACCCGGGGTGTTCTCGCCGAGATGGTCCATTTCGTTGGCCAATTACAGTACTACATCCTCTTTGAGGTTATCGAAAGTAGTTGGACCGAACTCCAGAAGAACATTCACAAGGAGAACTGCACGCTCGACGACCTAATAACCGCCCACACCAAATATCTCACATCCATCACACACAAGGGTCTCCTAGGGGCCAAACGACGACAGTATCCACAGACAGGCGATCCCGCCGCGGCACCTTCCACCACCGACGAAGACCGCAACTCCTACATGGTCCAACTAAGCGAGCTCCTCCGGACGATGCTCGCCTACAGAGATAGCGTAGACGGCCTCTACAGCTGGTCCGTCTCCGACTTTACGAGACGTCAGGAGAAGGAGACAGCTGGGCTCATCTACTCCCACCGCGGCGGCGGCATCCGAACCACGACGCGCGACCGAGCAGATTCCCAAGCTGCGTCCATGGCTGACTCGATGGACCTCGATCCCCCATACGACTACGTCGACGCCTCGGCCACCAGTGACGGGGGATCGGTCAAGAGCGAGTTCCCTGCGTTGCAGGACCGGTTGAAGCAATTGGGCGCCAACTTTAAGACGAGGTTGCAGATCCTCCTGGGAGATTTGGCGTACCAGCCGGATGTGGATATGCGGTTTTTGGGAGTGTCGATGAATTTCAATGATGTGTATCAGCCGGTGAGGAGGAAGACGAAGAGCTCGTCGAGTAGTGCTGTTCCCAGTGGTGGGGCTACCTCCGTAGCTTCTGGGGCTTCAGGATCTGGGAGTCAGGGGCAGGCACAGTCAACGGGAGGAGGAGGAGGCGGGACGAATTTTCGTGGGACAGATACCTCGAAGGCCTAGGGAGCATGCGGATCTGACGGGAGCGATTTGAGTAGGGGACCAAGGTATTTGTACCGGAGCCGGTAACGATGGTTGATAGGTGTACCAGTAGTTGTAGAATGGGGCGTGGCGGGAGGAATGAAGTCGGACTTAATACGAACATCGGAAGAATTGATGACAATCCGTGGACTTATCGTGACCGAGCATTAACCTACTCACGTTGATACTATATCCAGTTAAAGCCCAAAGGGTATTTGGCAGCATGGACACCGGTGATGGCCTCAACCTTGGGGAGGCAGAAACCCGGAAGTCTAGGTAGTTACTTATGTGGAACCCAAAGGCTGTTTAAATATCAATGCGGGTTTAGCTCAGTTGGGAGAGCGTCAGACTGAAGTCCACTTCACTCATAAATCTGAAGGTCGTGTGTTCGATCCACACAAACCGCAACGCATTCTCTTTTTGCCTTTTTCCCGTTTATACTTTTTCTTTTTGGATTGTACCGCAAACAAACGTCTTGATTTTCTGGCAACACTTCTTTTCTGTGGCTGACTGGAAACTCTTGAACGAATGCTTCAAAACACCAAAGTTGCTTTTTCACACCAAGGTCAGAGAAAGACTAGACAGGACTTGTTGTATACCCAACCCTCTTGCATCCTTTTCCCCCTTAGACGCTTGCTACTGTCAACATAAGGAGTCATGCCAGCCCTGTTTTCGTGCCCTTTGCTCTTATCTTCAGTTCCTCACACCTTCCCTATCCCGTTCTCTCTTCTCTTCCATATCTTCGCATGACTTCATCACCACCCTCTCTCTCCCAACCCCCTCTCAATCTCCCCAAAAACCTCCACCCCTTTCAACAACAACCCACTTGCCAAACCCACCACATCCGCGCCCGCATTTCTCATCCTCCTATACCCTGCTGCATCCAACACCCCCCCGACGCCAATAACCTGCACCCGATGCCCCAGCTCCTCCTCCCTCTGATCCAACATTTTTCTGAGAGTCTTGACATTCCCCAACGCCAAAGGATGCAACGGCGCCCCCGCAAGTCCTCCCGTCCCTAAGTCACTTGGCAACGCCCCCTCCCCGTCATCCGTGAAGGCAAGACATGAACCAAGGGTGTTGGTGGCGGTTATGAAACTAATTGGACATAATCCCATCTTCTCTTCCTCCTCATCCCCCACCGCCACCGATTCCGCCGCCAGCTCCAAAGCCTCCATCAACCCCAAGAACTGCGTCTCATAAGTATACGGCGGCGTCTTGAGTCCCACGGGGATCCTCGGTAAACTGAATTCAGCCTTGGCGGCTTTGATGGCGCCGGCGAGGGACTCGAGGTATTGAGTCAATGCTTCGCGGGAGTAGGCGGGAGGCGGATGGTGCGGGATGTTGGGGCAGGAGAGATTGATTTCCATTGCCAGAGGAATCTTTGTTGATGAAGTCGTTGAAGGGAGTGAAGAGAGTTCGGATTGGAGACGGGCGATGTGGATGTAGCATTGGGATACGTCGTAAGAGGAGCCGGTTACGGAAATGATGATTGTCTTGCTGTGGCCATTGGGGGGTGGATGGGACGTGGCGATGGTGCGGATGTAGGAGAGGTAGGTTGAGAGAGGAAGGGGACTGTAGCCTAGGGAGTTGAGGGTGGCGTTTTGGGTTGGAGTGGTCTGGGAAGGGGAGGGGTTGGTGGTAGAAGAGACGGTATGGGAGGAGGAGTCGTAGAAGACGTAGAGGTTTATGGAGTCGTCGTGGGGGAAGCCGGGGATGAGTGAGGTGCGGGTGGTGATGGCGCCGGTGGATGGGCAGTTCCAGAGGGCGAGGAGGTCGTCGAGGGTGGTGGCCGCGGGGCAGGGGGTGTTGATGAGGGGTGGGTTGATGTTTAGTTTTGGGATCGTCATTTTGGCGGCTGGTGTGGTTAGTCGTGAGATGACTTGTGAAATGTTGGAGTGCTTGTCGTGAGGTGCTGTCTGAGATACATGAGTGCGAAGCTGTCGAGATATCAGGATCCTGGATCGTCCGATCGAGTCAACTGGACCCCGTTTCATACCCAGCGGGGTTAGACAGCTTTTGATAAGATAACAAGAGACGGGAGAACCCCGCTTGGGGTGCTTGTAGGTAGCTGAAGCTCATTGTCATGCGGAAGATAACGAGTTCAACAGCTGGCCAAAGTCTGAGAACGCCTCCTTCAAGAACCTTTTGAAGAGAGAGAGGGGGCAACATATAAACAGATTTTGGTTGGGTATATACTCTATCTTTTCTTCACTGGTATCCAAGGCAAGCAACTTAGAACATGTCGTCAATAGCCTTGTCAGAGTCTTTCTTGATCAAGTCAACCATGCCCTATTCAAACCGTCAGCCATCTGTTTCATTTATTCCTTAACCAATTCTCTGCAGGGACTTACCTCAGGCATAATTGGCTTGCCCTCCTTGTCAGTGACATAACGGAAGGGCATCTGTGTGCTCTCGTGCTCGCTGAACTTGAGCTCGGGGTGGTCGACGTAGGGGACCTTGTCAACGGGAGCTGGGAGAGGTCAGTAATAATTCCGCAACGGGACAAGAGTGTAGTGAAGTGCCCCTTGAAGGGTTTGAAGAGCAACCATGAAGAGAAGATAGAGCCCAAGGAGATAATATCAAATGATGACGCAGTTCTCTGACGGCAACTTACTCTTGCCCTCGACAACAAGACGAGTAACACGGACAGCAGTGTCGGTGGTCATCTGCACGGGACCGAGACGGCGACCCTCAAAGCCCTTCTTGCGGAGCTCAGAGGTTCTGTCTGTTTGGTTGTTAATAACTGGTCTCACTGAGAGATCGATCTTTAGGAGTGAGTTTACCTCTCGGGGGGTCATCACCTATAACACCACAGAGTTAGCACCCAATCCTCAAATGATACACATGTAACATGGTAGTCAGAAGAAAGACATACCCAAAATACCGCCAAACAGGAAAACATCAAAGGTCTCGCCATCCTCAGGGCTCAAGTCCTTCTTGGCCGCGGGATCCAGAAGGCAGACCCTGCTCTTGTCAGCAGCATAGATCTCCTCAACACCACGGTTCTCAGCCTTGAAGGCCGGCACAGCCGCCAGAGCCTCGGGGACCTTGAAGCCCTGGGGCAGGGAAGTCAGATGGAACTCGGAACCGATCTCTTGCGATTCCTTGGCGATAGCGAGGTACTCGAGCTCGGACCAGGGGCCCAG
This sequence comes from Neurospora sp. CHS-2018b, assembly GCA_009806015.1. Lineage (NCBI taxonomy): Eukaryota > Fungi > Ascomycota > Sordariomycetes > Sordariales > Sordariaceae > Neurospora > Neurospora sp. CHS-2018b. The sequence continues at coordinate 1,250,730 of RAOV01000010.1, read as the reverse complement.
CTCCTCGTCCAGGTGCTCGACGATGTAGGTCTTCTTGGTGGCGGCCATGGCTTCCGGCTTTTTGTGAGTCGAGTTAAATCGGTCCAAAAGTGGTTGCTGCGAACCGAAATATTCAAGAATATCAAAAGGTCAAAGTGAGGGTTGTGTGTGTAAGTGTCTGGACGATCTACTCCAAGGCCAAGACTAACATTTTCTTGGTGGAGCTCTAATGAGTTTGGTGGGGTTCTCCCGGTGCCAAGACATGCCGTAACGGTGATCCAGTTCGGTGATCCGGGCCCGGTTCTCGGAAGCCGGCCCCGCATTCTCTTATACTAACACTCCGGCAGAGGTTCGGCAGCAGAGAGGCTGGCCGAGCTGAACGATTGTGTACATGTCTAATTGTCATCTCACTCACCTGGGGAGAGTGTGGAAAAACTTGTAATCGTACCTACGTTAATGTCACGTTTGACTGCCGAGATGAGTCGTGCTGACGGACAATCGCTCGGTTGTTTTGGTCTGGGCAGGTCTTATGAATGGATCTTCAAGTCTTGCCGATATCCGGATCCATGAACTCTCCCTTGTTGTTTTGATTTGTGTGAAGACTAACTCTCTACGGTTGCCCTTTGTCAATCATCAGCGAGTAAAGTTGAAGACTTCAAATCTACGCTCTGTCAGGTCGTCTTAGTGGCTGAATAAGGGGCGGCTTATTGAAGTCCAGATGCGGTTCCTGAAGATCTCGAAGAAACTCCAGAGACTCTCACAGAAGGCATATTCCGGCTACGTTCTATATCGAGCAGTGTATGATCAGAAGAGGATTCAAGGCGGCGTGATGGGATATCGCCAATAACTTGAAACCAAGCTTCAACATTGACTTCTTAACAAATGAAGCACAACCGGAAAGTTCAAAAGTTGACGGAGAACTGGGAATCGGCTTGCGCGTCCAATCCACGAGGCATGCTCTGCATGGAGGGACCAGGCCCCCCAGCTGTGTGTTAGGCTGGCATACCGGGATCTAGGGATGCATTATTTCAAGGTGTGGTCCATTTTTTCATTACGCGGAAAATTTCAGTAATAACTGACGGTAAGAGGTCCGTGCACCAGTCTAGGGATGCATTATTTCAAGGTGTGGTCCATTTTTTCATTACGCGGAAAATTTCAGTAATAACTGACGGTAAGAGGTCCGTGCACCAGTCCGTGCCCCCGACTTAGACAGCAGGTTGGGCCACGTCTAAACATACGCCAACTCCTCGTTCAAGCCGGTTTTGTTATTAACGTAAGTGATTTTACTTGTTCTTTCTCAAATATGAGCCTCATATCACTAAATCGGTAGACTTTCAAAGTCTTTACTACCAAGTTGGCAATGCCAAGGAACTAGGCTGTCAGAATGGCTGTCAGGAATCCCATTTTTTCCTTTCCCTGACAGTTATTACCATACCTGACCAGTGACAAGTAAGTCAGACCGCATCCCTANCATACGCCAACTCCTCGTTCAAGCCGGTTTTGTTATTAACGTAAGTGATTTACTTGTTCTTTCTCAAATATGAGCCTCATATCACTAAATCGGTAGACTTTCAAAGTCTTTACTACCAAGTTGGCAATGCCAAGGAACTAGGCTGTCAGAATGGCTGTCAGGAATCCCATTTTTTCCTTTCCCTGACAGTTATTACCATACCTGACCAGTGACAAGTAAGTCAGACCGCATCCCTACCGGGATCACCCATTAGTACTAACATGGTCCCTTAATAAGCCCCCTGTTAGGTCCAGCTGAAATGGAACGCCACTATCCGTGCCGCAGTGGCATTCATCCCGCGTACCTATTGTCCGTTCGCCTCCAAGGACAGATTCCCTCTTTCCCGTTTCATGCTGTCTCAGAGCAACATCTCGACGTTTTCCAATTCCTACAACCTCTGCAGTTGTTGTCGGCCCTTTGCTATCCTCCCCAATGAACGTGGTTGGTGGTGATAGGTAGCCGAACTTACGACAATTGTTCCCCCCCTCCATCCCACCACAACTGAACCCAGCGACTTGAGTCCAGTTGGTGATCATGGCCACCACCACCAATGCTGGCCGGTCCATGGCTAGCTGGAGACGACTGCCGACCTTGATCGCGGCATTCACGCTGTCATGGACGGCCAGCTTCGTCGCCGCTGCTGGCTCCGCCGATTACTTCGTCCATGATTTGCCAGGCGCACCAGATGGTCCTCTGGTGAAGATGCATGCTGGGTAAGTCTATCGCTGCTGTTTCAGTTTGAATTCGACATGTTTGGAAAACAACCAGGCTGACATGATACCACAACAAGACATATCGAGGTTACCCCTGAAAATAACGGCAACCTATTCTTCTGGCACTTCCAGAACAAACATATCGCCAACAAACAACGAACCGTCATCTGGCTAAATGGTGGTCCTGGTTGCAGTTCCGAAGATGGCGCATTGATGGAGATTGGCCCCTACAGATTGAAGGACGAGAACACTCTGGTATACAACGATGGTGCATGGAACGAGTTCGCCAACGTCTTGTTTGTCGACAACCCCGTCGGTACTGGCTTCAGTTATGTCGACACCAACGCCTATATCCACGAGTTGACTGAGATGGCGTCCAACTTTGTTACATTTTTGGAGAGGTGGTTCGCTCTGTTTCCCGAGTACGAGCATGACGATGTAGGTTCCAAACACCCGGCCTATTTCCCATATCTTACTAACCATTCCGTAGCTTTACATTGCCGGAGAGTCCTACGCCGGTCAACACATTCCCTACATTGCCCAAGCCATTCTCGAACGCAACAAGAATGCCGGCCCCGTCAACCACAAATGGAACCTCTCTGGCCTCCTCATCGGCAACGGCTGGGTCTCCCCGAAGGAACAATACGACGCCTATCTTCAGTTTGCCTACGAGAAGGGCATCGTCAAGAAGGGTACCGACCTCGCCAACCAGCTCGAGATCCAACAGCGCCTTTGCCAAAAGGAAATCGCCGTCAACCCGGACAAGATCGACTACTCCGACTGCGAAGCCATCCTGCAGAACATGCTCCAACTAACCGCCGGCGGCGTCGGCGCCAGCGGCAAGAACCAATGCTACAACATGTACGACGTCCGCCTGAAGGACGACTACCCCTCATGCGGCATGGCCTGGCCCCCTGACCTCAAGAGCGTAACCCCTTACCTCCGCAAGAACGAAGTCATCAAGGCCCTCAACATCAACGAGAACAAATCTACCGGGTGGACCGAGTGCAACGGCGCGGTAGGCATGAACTTCCACCCCAAGACCAAGCCGTCCATCACCCTACTCCCGGACATCCTCTCCTCCGGCGTTCCCATCCTGCTCTTCTCCGGCGCCGAAGACCTCATCTGCAACCACCTGGGCACCGAAGCGCTGATCTCCAACATGGAATGGAACGGCGGCAAGGGCTTCGAGCTCACGCCCGGCACCTGGGCGCCCCGGCGCGATTGGACCTTCGAGGGCGAACCCGCCGGCTTCTGGCAGCAGGCGCGCAACCTCACCTACGTCCTGTTCTACAACTCCAGCCACATGGTCCCCTTCGACTACCCTCGCCGCACGCGCGACATGCTCGATCGGTTCATGGGCGTGGATATCAGCAGCATTGGCGGACAGCCTACGGACTCGAGACTCGACGGGGAGAAGCTGCCCGAGACGACGGTGGGCGGCGCAGCGGGGAATAGCACGAGTAACCAGGCGGCGGAGAAGGCCAAGCTGGAGATGGCCAAGTGGGAAGCCTACCGCAAGTCAGGCGAGCTGGTTCTGGTGATCGTCATTGTGGCCGCGGGCGTGTGGGGATGGTTTGTCTGGAGAGACAGGAGAAAGACTGCCGGGCAAGGGTATATGGGCGTTGCTACGGGCGAGAGACATAGCATCTCTACCAACCCGGGACCTCAGGGGAATCTTGGTGGTGGTGGTAGGACGAGGGGACAGGGGTTGGAAGGATTCAGGAATAAGAGGAGCGGGAGGAGGGACGTGGAGGCGCAGGATTTTGATGAGAGCGAGCTGGATGATTTGCACTTGAGCAAACCCGAGGATCCGCATGCCGATAGTAGGTATAGCATTGGTGGTGCTAGTGATGATGAGGAGGAGCAGAAACCGGAGAAGAGTAGCTCTAGTAGGCAGCCTGGGGGGAGGTCGTGATGAGTGAGTTGTAGCTTCGGGTGAATTCGATTTGGTTATTCCTAGACTTTTGGCGTCTCTATATCCTTGGTAGACGAGCTGGTACAAATTATTGGTTGGGTATCTCTTGATACAGCAAATACGATGTTCACAAGGTACAAGTCACACGTCTTGATGTTAGAGGCTGCAGGCAATGTGAAAACCATCGTATTGAGAAACTCAAAAGCATAGTGAACCATTCCCAGAGGGCGTGAAAATATCCCATCCTTTTTCATTGCCCTTGAATTTTTGTGTCCCCTTGGTCAGCAGGAAGGGGGCATGGCAGATGTGCCCCCAAACCAAATGGAAACCATCGTAACGTAACGGAAAAGCATCCCAGGACGAACTCTATCCTAGATCTAAAAAGCAAATTTCATAGCCGGGTATCTTGTTGCGAAATCGTCGTGTGTCAGGCCTTTCAGGCTGGTGGTTGCAGGCGCTGACTGTTTCGTTCCTCTTTGCATCCAACTTTTTTCCCTTTACAACTGCGGCACGTTGTTGAGGATCGACACCTCCTCGCCGACCTTGAAGGGTGGGAGACCTAGGTATGGGCAGCCTGTTACATAAATCAGTTAGTCAATGCCCAGTAATTATTACGTATCGGTATAGGGACGAAGGAAAAAGAGGGGGAAAACATACCAGCACACCTAAAAGCATCTCCCAACGCACAACTACCACAGCTACCCGTCTTTCCGGGAACCGTCAGATCCAGCTCCAGCAAATCCTCGCTCTTGAGCTTGAGCGTGTTCAGCGCCTGGTCCGCCTTCTCCCTGCGCGTCTTGTCCTCCGCCTCCAGCCGCTCCGCCAGCCCGCACGTGCAGTCCTTGCACGCCCTCCTCTTCTTGCCCGGCTTGGGCTGGCACTCGGGCGGCTGCTGGATGGGGCGACGGAGATCCGCTTCCGTGAGGAGCGTGTCCTCGTCGATCACGTCGTCGTCGTCTTCACCATCCAAATCGAGATCGTCGTCAAGGTCGAGCGTGACGAAGCCGACGCCTGCTGGGGCGGCGGTGACTACTTGGGCGGCAGGCTGGATGGGCGCAACGGGGTTGGGGTTGTTCTTCCTCTTGAGGCCGAAGCGCAGCGGCACGGCTTCCTCCTCTGCGTACTCAGGCTTGGTGAACCCATCGGCGCCGGCGACGAGACCGGCTAGCACGGCCTCGCGGGCCTCAACACTCGCAGTGTTGGTGCCGAGGGTGCCATCTTCGCTGCGCAGCTTGCCGCCGGCCTTGAGGGCCGGGACGAGGAGCGCCCACACGGCGCGGTTGCTAAGCAGGGCCGAGGCCTCGGCGTGCCGGCTGCCGTCCGGGTCGGTCAGGACGAGGATCAGGTCGTAGGTGGATGTGGGGAGGGCGACGAGGCCGGCGGCAAGGCGGTCGAGCATGTGCAGGTCGGTGGTGTCGCGGGGGTAGGTGGAAAAGAGGGCGCTGATGCGCTCCTCGTGGGAGGCGACAGAGGGCGGCGCGACGAGGAGGGTTCTTCGTTGCGAAGACGGCCCCGCGCCGGTGGTGATGGCGGGGTCGAAGTCGGATGTGAGATCGAGAGTTATGGGCGACATGGTGGTGGATGGCGGGGTCGTTTGTCTGGGGAAAATGAACAATGCCTGTGGTGCCCTGTTTTGCTGCTATTCGGGGCAGCAAATTGGGGAAAAGAAAACGAAAATGTACAAGTCTTTGTTGTTGTCGAGATCGAGTCTCTATCTCTTTGGTCCCGCGGAATTGCAAGATTGAGAATACGGCGATACTCCGATAAGACAAACAGCGAGGAATGACTGTGATGGTGGATTGCAATTTGATAGCGACAGGATTAGAAATTCACTGGAGGGACGCTGCAGGTTTCGACAAATGTAAGATCTGCATTACAAATCTTTTGCCACTACAGTACGGATCTCCATGTGCGAGATGGCAGAAAGACTGTGCTCTTGCTAGAAAAGATGCGCAAAATATGCGTGCGAATTTGATTAGCAGACGGTGCTGGCCTAACAGAGTCTGGTGACTGATCCTCTGGTGACATTCACTGAACCACCATGGCTATCGGACGGGTTTGCCGATGTCGGACGACCCTAGAGGGTTAACACGGCAGAAACCGACAACCGTACGACGAAAGCACAAGGCCAGAATGTGAAAGGTGAGTTTGCCATTTGGTTGGTTCTCTGAGAAAAGTCGTAGGGGTTCAAGTGTGTTTTATATCTTGCGAGTGAGCGTTTATTTACTTGCGCATCATGCGGTGGCAGGTCGGGAGAGATCCATCATCAGGCCATTTGATATCCCGTTCAGGTCTGCCGTTGCATTGTTGGAGATATCCAGGTACGGCAAAAACAGGGGCAAGGTAAACAAACGATGGCCGAGAAGCCAGTTGTTTACCCATTACCCCTGACCCATAAAGAGGCTCAAGCATAGCGCCGGCAAAGAATCATGCCATCAACAAGGGATGGGCGAGAAGTCGCGACGCCGAACCTACACAACGCGATCTGCCGAAGTGCTATTCTGAGGCTCTATCCGATCATGTCTCCACGTCAACCCGAGATGCATTTTGGACAACATGTCCATTTCAGCTGGTGACTGAAAACCTCCCTCGGAACATAGGGATGGCATGGCTGATGTTGAGGCTGTATCGAGTTCTGGACCCTTCGATGACGAAGTTGTGGACAGTGTACAAGTAGTGTCCCATTTGAGTCATTGAAGGGTCGGGTCGGGTTGCCTGACAACGAACGAAGGACAGACCCGCGATAAGTTGACGAATTGACGAATCCGGTCACGGCGGGGACGAGTTTCGGATCTGGCCTGATTTTCGGAAACTTCCACTTGCTGCCGTGGATGGTCACATGGAGGGCCCCGGCGGTCGTTAACCGCGATTTTGGAGTTTGTGGATCTCGTTGTCCGAATTGTTTCATCGACATCCGTCGCCTTGACACCAGACTGTGCTCGAGAAAGGACAGGAAGGTTCGAAAGCGAATTGACGATCCGGCAGGCCTGGAAGTGTTGAAGCAATTGACGCTAAACCGTGACAGGCTTGGCGCCGGGTGTGTGCTCCATACCCCGCAAAATCACCACCACGGTGCAGCGCGACCGGAGTCCCTGAGACGTGCAGGTGGGGAGGTCTGATGTCACCCGCATTGGTTGCATTGTTGGGTCCTGTCAGTGCCTGTCAGATGTGTGTCTAATCGGACTGTGCTGCTGTGGCGAAGGTGCACCAGTTTGAACCTCATCTTTATAAAAAACAACAGATACAATATCTAGGGATGGCTTGGCGCGTATAGATACAATGACAAAAGCTCAAGAGGATGACACATATCCCATCAGATCCAAGAACCCGGATCAGAGGGTTGAATGGCAGAGGAGCTGGACTGGCTTTAAAGATTCCACAATTCCGTGGCAGTGTTGGCTTGTTGACTTGGCGGGTTCGTGTAAGTGAAGCACGGTCCCAATAACACAGACCTCACAGCCTACAGGGGAGGTGTGGGTGTCCTTCAACTTCCCGTCTCGATCTCTCGACTTCCGGAATCCGGATCTTGATATGGAATGGACGAGATGGGCAATGAGCTTCACTGAGAACTGCAACTGCACGAGAATGGTAAAGATACCTTATGCAAATCACCCTCCGGATAAATTGGCTCGGTTGGGACTGTCTGAGGCAATTCGCAATAGCAAAACCGGGGCAACTTCATCACGTCAACAACGAGACCATCATCTTGAGATTTGGTCACCACAGTCCAGAATGGTGAAATGGTTGAGACTCGGCATTTCCGTGGAGCTTGAGGCTGAGTTGTTTCCATGATGGAGACAACAAAGAACTGGACGTGGGCCCCTCTTTCCCGTTGAGCTGTGTCAGGCCAGTCTCATGGACTCTTGCATCAAGTCGCGTGACTGCACATCCGCGGCCTCCTCACCGATCTCTCCCCCACCAGTGACTTCCCAAACAGCAGCCGCAGAGCAGATCGTAGGTGCGAGCAACTTCGTAACTTCGTACCTCGACCCCTCTTCGACGATGACTCCTCGTCCCTTTCCCATTGGAAGGTTCGGGAGCTTGCCTGTATAAGAGGAGAAGCTCCCCATCTCTCCATCCCATCATCGTTTCCTTTCAACATTAACACACACACATCACATCACATCACCACATTACAACAACTGCAACTACTGGTATTACTAGTGCATACTACACGACTTCAACCATCTCTTTCTTCACTACATCTTGTAATAGTCGACTTCTTTCAACGCTTCCATATCTGTGACATCACCCCCCTCAGCACCTTCACAAAGCTGTAAGTTCAGACATCCCGTCCCCCTTTCCCAACTCCGACCATCCCCGGCCATCCATCGCCTCGTCTCCCATACCAGCCTTATCAACCCCGCATGTTGTTTGTGTGACGCTGGCTGACCTTTGTCCCTCAGATCAACTTGACGACTACTATTGAATAATATCAACAAACAACAACAACAACAACAACACCACTTCCACGTACTACCTCGCGTACATAACTCTCTCACCACATCATCTTCGACAACACTTTTCAAGAGTAAGTAGAAACAAGTCCCTTCTCCTCGTCATGACATCATATGGACCTCGACTTACACATGTCTCAGTGACTCGCTCTCACAAGTTCAACGACAAGGCCCACGTTGCAGGTGGCCAGTCTGAAGAGGGCACACTCGTCCCCGTCGAACATGTTCCCAAGTTCTTTGGCAAGCACGGTTTCCCCGATGCCGATCCCAAAAAGATCAAGAAGAACGGCGGTGGCAAGAGCAACTGGTATGTGGCCCTTCTCATTCCTATCCCTGCGTGTCTCACCATGTACTAACATCACGCTCAACAGGGGCAACGCTGGTGACGAAGTTCTCGACGACCCTGAGTTCAATTTCGTCGCTCGCCGTCACTCCATCGCCAGTGCCAACTCCAACCACATGGAGAACATCATCACCAAGTTTGAGGTCAACGAGATTGAGCCAGACTTCGAGGAGGGTGTCCATGGCGCCCTTGAGGAAGAGGAGGTGACTCTTCAGAAGACAGAGACTTCCTCTAGCGGCGGCAGTGTCGATGACGAGCACAAGGCCACCAGTGACTAAACACAGTCCACCATGACCGTCACACCGTTAGCATGATGATGATAACGAGGAGCGATATCCTTATACTTATGACGACGACGAAACGATACGAAACGTGAGGGTAGTCACCTGCTGAAAATGCAGGAATCCAAACCATCTACGACTGATGACTTTGGCGGAGGGTTTGCGGGAGACAAGGGGCAAAAATACCCTGAGCGGACTGGACCTCTCTATCTGACTACCTACCATACCTTGAAACAGCGAACACCTTGGAGGAAGAAATTTCGGATGGTGGAACGATGTGACGCTTGATGCTTGAGAGATAGCAGATGGGCTACTCTAGCTAGTGGGCGGTTGGGATATACCGCGCTGTATACTATTGAAATTCAACCACGGCAACTTTGAAGACCACTATGTCTGCTCCCTTGCTTGCTATTGTGTTTTGGATGTTTTGTTATTCGTGCTCTTTGGTAACTTGTTCTAATCTTACATCTAACCACCATCTGCCATACCCCCCTAACACGCCTTAACAGCCAACTCCTTCATCACCTGCCTAGCCGGCTTCGCCCCCTTCCCCTCCACTTTAATCTTTCCCACCCTCAACAATCCAAGCCGCCTACCATCATTACCCCCATCTTCTTCTCCCATCACAAACGTCACAGCCCCCTTATCTTCCTCCTTCCCATCATCCAACCCCAACCTGGTACACAACGCCCAACTCACTCTCGGCTTTCTCTGCGTCACCTCTTCCTCAATATCGACGTACTCGTCCTCGCCGAACCTTAGGAGCCAGAAGAGCGGGTCTGATGCGTCACCGGGCGCACCTGCTGTACCGGGTAGAGGGAGGGATGCTGCGTTAAGGGCTTGTTGCAGGGTTGAGTTGGAAGTATCGGAGTTTAGAGACCGAAGAAGGGCTTGGTACGCTTGATATTGCTCAAACCCAGCATCTCCAAAGGCTATTTCAGAGGAAGAAAGCTCAGATACGTCCTCAAAAATTACCCGCTTCGGACTTCCCTTTGCTGATTCCTCGAGGGGGTGAGGGTAGCTGAGCGGAAGCTCAATCTCTCCCGAATCCTGGGCTTTACTTCCCTTGCTCCCCTTGGGTTGAGCAAGAGGAAGGTAAACACTCCCCCACAACGACCCGCCACAAACCCTCGCCCTCAGCGCCGCTTCTGTAGCTGAATGCCGAAGAAAGGAAACGCGTTGATCGGATTTGGTTATCTTTGGTGCGTGGGTGTAACCCTTGCTCTTTGGGTTACTTTCTGAGATAGTGTTGTCTACCACGGGAACCAAAGGTGGGACGTGCAATCCATCCCTCAGCGAAGAAACAAGCATCTCTGCTCCTAGCGGAGCGAGCAGGTCATGAAGTTGTTGGACCGTGCAACCCACGGGAATCGGGATACCCGGTAAGGGAGTTTGCGCAATGACGGTGCCTGCGTCGAAGGTCTTGGGGGAGAGGGTTTGCAGCGAGACGCCGGTGTGGGAGAGGCGGTTGAGGAGGGCGTGGTGGAGGGGGGCTGGGCCGCGGAGGCTTTTTTTTTTTCCCCTTCCTGTTAGCGCTAGGTTGTTTGTTTGTTTGTTTACTTGGAAAGGGGGGAGGGGACGTACTCGGGTAGCAAAGAGGGATGGACGTTCAACCCGCCGTATTTAGCCTGGTTGAGACAACGCGGAGGCACAAAGAGACCGAAGGAGACGGCCACGATGAGGTTGATTTGTTCTCCGTCTGGCGTCTGAGGCAGGGACCAGCCGGTGAAGGTGTCGCGGATGTGAATGGGGAGGGAAAGTTCTTCGGCGAGGTTTTGGATGGGGACTAGAATAGAGGGTGTTTGTTAGTTTACTGTGCAGGTATGTGACTTAAGGGGGAGGGGGTTAGTATCTCACCTTGACGAATCTCCTTGTACCCTCTGCCAACAGCTTTTCCCGGTCGGACCATGACATCAATGGACTTGATAAGTCCCGGGTTTGCTTTGTGTTCGGAATGAAGGGCTTTGAGTGAGTAGCAACTGAAGATATCTGAGCCGCAGAAGAGGATGCGTAATGGGTCTGAGACTTTGGGGGGTGATGTGCTGTAGGAGCAGCGAGTGAATGCTGATGCCTTTCGAGAAAGAGAGGAGAGAGATGACCTGATGCCGGAGGGCACGGTGAGACGTTGGAGTAACATATTGAGTTCTGGTGGTTTGGAATTGACCCTTCACAAGTAACTCATCACGGGCTCAGTATCAAGTTGAGATCTGGACCAAAGTCACTTACACGACCTCGCTCACGGCGTTGGAGGTCGACTGCTTAACGGGTATTCCACTGAGGCTGGGAATAACCGGAACGATATATGGGAACAAGTATTGAGTTCCTGAGGACCTGGCCTAAGAAGTCAAAAGGGCCTTGATCTAGTAAGAGTCCTCAATGGCTGGAATTGTTAGAGTGTCTTTTCCCGTTGTCCCGTCGTCGTTGTTGTTCTCACCATCGTAAAGTTCCACTTGGCGCACGATAGCGGGTTGCAGCAGCAAACGGTTGCAGTGCTTCAACCCTAATCCTAGGGGACCCCGGCAGGCACCGAGGATCACCAACAGGGGGTCGCGATAGCCGTTTTTGAGGAGCTGGACCCCAGATTTCGCACTGCCGGTCGGCCGATAAGAGACGGGCTCGACGGGATAGCGTCCGGATAGCGGGCCACCACCAGCGACAGCGAGCCAATTCCACTGCTTCTCTCTGCCAATTTGCTCCGCCATTCCGCATCAAATCGTACCAGCCCAGTCCCAAATGCGACGCCCCGGCCGCTTTCCTCACGATGCTAGCGGACCCCGACTCGACTCGGACGCGTGGCGCATTGTGCCAATGCCTACATGGGAAAACTATAACATAGTCTTGCTGCCGTCCGGCACTGGAACCTTCTTCCAGGATGGCTCAAGCTTCAGCTCAGATCGGCACTCCGTTATTGACCACCCGGCAGGCTGAGGAGCTGTAAGTTGTTATCGTCCTAACGAACTGTCACGCGAGCGCATTGCTGATGATAGGTGATCCACCTTTTGTGAATAGGCACAAGTCTATCCTAGCTTACCTCTCCTCCAAGAACCTCGCGAGTACGGCGGCTACTTTGAGGGATGAACTCGACCTTGCCGAAGAGACCTTTGACACGGAAAAGGCAAAGAAATATGAAGGTCTCCTAGAAAAGAAGTGGACGAGTGTTGTTCGGTTGCAGAAGAAGGTCCGCCATCCATCCATCTCTCCATCTCACACCTACCTACCGTACCCAGCTAACATTCAACCCCCAACCAGATCCTCGACCTCGAATCCCGCAACACACTCCTCCAATCCGAAATCGACAACGCCACCCCCTCCTCCCTCTCGCGCCGCACCCAAGACCCAACCAACTGGCTCCCCAAATCCCCCCCGCGCTACGTCCTCGAATCTCACCGCCTCCCCGTCACCTGCGTCGCCTTCCACCCGGTCTTCACCTCTCTCGCCTCGGGATCCGAAGACTACACCATCAAGATCTGGGACTGGGAGCTAGGCGAGCTAGAGCGGACCATCAAGGGGCACACCAAAGCCGTGTTGGACGTCGACTTCGGCGGCCCCCGCGGCGGCACCCTCCTGGCGAGTTGCAGCTCCGATCTGACCATCAAGCTGTGGGATCCGAGCGACGAGTACAAGAATATTCGCACTTTGCCGGGGCATGATCACATCGTTAGTTCCGTCCGGTTCATCCCCAGCGGAGCGGCCGGCGCGCCGGCGAGCGGGAATCTGCTGGTTAGTGCTAGCAAGGATAACAGTCTAAAAATATGGGATGTCACGACGGGGTATTGTGTCAAGACGATCCTGGGCCATGTGGACTGGCCGAGGGCGGTTTGTCCGAGCCATGATGGGCGGTATTTGCTATCGACGGGCAGCGATAAGTCTGCGCGTTTGTGGGACCTGGCGGGAGGGAGGGATGCGGAGTGCAGGCTGGTTATGTTTGGACATGAGAATCATAATCTCTGTTGCGCGTTTGCGCCGCCGACGGCGTATACGCACTTGGCTAAGCTGGCGGGACTGGAGAGGCCGCCGCCGCCGAGCTCGAGCGCGGAGTTTATGGCTACGGGGTCGAGGGATAAGCAGATAAGGTTGTGGGATGGGAGGGGGAACTGTGTTAAGGTGTTGGTGGGACATGATAACTGGGTCAGAGGGCTGGTGTTTCATCCAGGTGGGAAGTATCTGCTTTCGGTGGCGGATGATCGCACGATGAGGTGCTGGGATCTGAGCCAGGAGGGTAAGTGCGTGCAGACGCTGACGGGGGTTTATGAAGGGTTTGTGAGCTGCATTAGGTGGGCGCCGCCTGTGGTGAAGGATGCGGATGCCACGGCGGCGGTGAATGGAAGGTCGGAGGGCGGTCCGCTGGCGGATACGGTGGTGGCGGCGAGGAGGAGAGCGGCTACGGTGGGAAGCGTGAATGCCAGTGTTCAGATTAGGTGTGTGGTTGCTACGGGAAGTGTGGATGGGACGGAGGGTAAGGTTAGGATATTTGCGAACTAGGGGGGTGGTGTTGGTTTCTTGGATATATAGATCCTTAGTATGGGATTTGAGGCTATTCAGGAGCATTGGGAGGAGAGATTGCATCGGTCTACGGGTTTATGATGATGATTGACACGAAGTTTATGGGTTCACGATTCGAGATCCAGTTCGAGTTGTTCGTCTTAGTTGATCCAAGTTGTTCTACGTTGTGTGCGGACTGTTCTTCCAACAAAAGCACACGGAGCCGGATGTGAGTATAATTGAGGCTCCGTCCCGGCCCCACCCCGTTCCCGTATGTGTTATATCGGTGTCGATATCGGGTTCGGTTTCCGGTGGTCAGATCTGATCCGCGGATGCCCACCGCCGGAGGTGTCCGATGGATGACCTTGATCATGCGCTCCTCATATCCAGCCACCCAACATCGGCACAAGCGAGAAAGAACCGCAAAGAAGCTGTCTAAATTCAATGCTTTGGCAATTGACTCTATTCAAGGCCGTGATCTCCTTGGTGATTAAATCAGGAAGTTGCCAACCCCGGTCCGGACTCGATGCCCGGAGTCTTGGCACTTTGTGATGTTGAATCGGGGCGGGGGCAGCCGGGGGTCTCCGGGGTTTGGTGTCGGTCTTGGCGGGATGCTGCGGACCGAGACGAGACGCCAACTGCAAGGCTGCCAAGGCAAGGTGCAAGGCAGCTTTGGCAGAGTGGATTTTTCTTTTCATGCAATTCTCTCTGCATGTCTGCAGCTAACAGCCGAGTGAAACTCTATCGCGGAAATGGTTTTTACTTGTGGATTGTACGGGTTTTTCGGTCGTGGTTATTTTTATGGGTGCTGTTGCCGCCGACATTTCAGTGCCAGTGCAGTGGGAATAAGTCGAAGTGGGGATATCAAAGACCCGGCCTCCCACCGTGAGTCGTCAGGTCAATCGCAAGACCGTCAAGATTTTTGTCGACTTTCCCTCTTTGCAAAGGAAATGCAAAACGTCACGATTTGTGATGACAAAGACAGGACTAAGAACCCAAGAACCCCACGGGCAATGATGCGGGCAAGCGAAGCAAGGCGGGATCAACGGTTGTTGCGACTTTGGCGATTTTCTCGGCGGCATATCATCATTTTTCTCCTCAACCGCTACCCATGTTGCCATGCCGTGAGAACAAAGGCGGCAGATACGTAGGTGGCTCAACGGCATGTTTTGCATATCAAATTCCACTCTTGAGTTGGTTTGTTACGTCCAAAGAGGTTGATGCAAAGTTGCAACCCGCACCCATCATCTCAACGGCCTGCTCGGAAACCGACATCACCGCAATTCTCTTCAAGATTCGTCGAGATTCTTCATGTCCGTCACCCCTTTTGCAGAACCAGGCGGAGTGGTTCCGCACATGTTCAATTTGGACTCGTGATCTACACTGTTGCTTACTAGAGCGGGTTAATTAAGAGCAACAGGAATGTCTCACAGTGACGGGCATGGTGAGAGGTACGACCGTTTATCAACGGACTCGGATCCGGGGATGAATCTAGTGGTTGCGAGCACACTGCCGCCCCCCCGTATTTTGAGCAGTAAAAAGACGGAATGCTCCAGTGGAGTTTAGTCCGAGTCCCCAAGCATTATTGTCCCCTCAAAGCCAAGCAAGATGGTCCCTCTCCACAGTCCCTGGGACTTGGTGAGTGAGTGACCACTGTGATGAACCAACCCCTCTTCGCCACTTTTTTCCTCTTTGTCTCGCGAAACCTCACCCGTCACTGGCCGTCCACTGGCCATCCCAAACATCGACACCCATTCACAGCCCGGGGGAAGATCACTGCCAAGCAAACAATGGATCCAAAAAGCTGGGGACAGCGTATCATTGAATGCCTTGATTCGTCCACTATCCTCCAACGATGTCATTAGCCAAGTGGAAAGAGGGTGGCATACAAGATGCACTCTGCAGACCTCAGCAACCCAAAGGCACGCCATCTCTCGACTCTCATTGACCGGCCTGACCTCCGGTTCTCTCAAGGCTTTACCGCCTTTATGTATACCCCTCAGTCACCTTCAGGAATTTTGCGGGTTATACCACCTTGAAGAAAAAATTCACGCCTCCACTCACCCGGGAGTTGCGATACTACCTTGAAGTGGAAAAAAAGTACGGCATGACATTTGATTGTGATATCTCGTCCGGTCCCAGTACTAGCGGCTCATCCCTACTACTAGTAGTAGTGTACTGCTAGTGTAAAACTGGACAAATCTCAACAACCTCCTCGTGCTCCTCGGCCGAAGGAGGATAGGCCGGCAAGTGGAAAGGCAGTGAGTGGTGCAATCGAGGAGGAGAAGAGCTGCAGAAGCTGCAAGCAGGGCACAAAAAGTGACCAGCATAAGGATCAGTCTGCTTTAACGGGCTCTCCACTGTCGATTCCGTACCGGTACGACTGGAGGCAGATCCCTCTCCACCATAATTTCCGCCTCAGGGTTCCTGACCCTCTTGTTCAACTCACCTTTCTCCTCTTACACCGACATCTCATCCCCAAAGAACAACAAGCAGCAAGTTCGAGACTCACAACACCTCACGACGCTTCAAAACGCTTTTGCCTTGAGTCGTAACAGCTAAGACTTTCTGGAACTCTTCGACAACCAGGAACACCGACCTTCTTGACTCAGTCCCCGTTTCAACCTCCGTCTACCTCGTCAGGCTCGATATACACCGTGAGCCGCACTGCCACGGCCTTACCATAACATAACGCCAGTCAACACACGATCCTTCGTTTCACAGTCACACCGAACTCGCAATAAAGGGTTTGGGCAATGTCCTAGAAGGACCTCGCCCCCCGGTGATGAATTAGGGTCCTCCAATATACCAGGCACCCTCATCCATCTTCAAATTCTCCCATATGTCGCGGCTTGAAGGATTATGGCGACGCTGTGGACGTGATCGAGCCAAAGACTTGATTCATTGCTGCCGGCCTCCCTGACTGGCATCGCCTTACCAGGCGGCAACATCAACATGGAGGCCCATCCTCACCACCACACACGAAACGTTCCCGACATAGACGTTCCCGACAGAGGACCCGCCGTCTTCGTCGTCACCACGGTGACAATATGCTTGGCTACCCTCTTCGTCGCTGCTCGAATGGTATCTCGTATCGGAATCGTACGCAGAGTCGGATGGGATGACTACATCATCGTCCTTGCCTGGCTCATTTCCATGTGCCTATCCCTCACCATTGACATAGCCACGAGACGTGGTCTAGGTCGTCATGACGTGGATATCGACCGTCAGTACCAGCCAGGATTGAGGATGTGTGAATATGTCTTTTCCATCCTATACGTATGTGTTCTCCCCTGTGTCCCATTCCAGTTGTAATCCACACATCCACTAACATGGGTAACAGAATCCGGCCCTTATGGCCACAAAGACGTCCATCCTCGTCTTCTACCTTCGCCTGGCTAAGCACACGCAAAAGGTCCTTCGGATGGCCTCTTGGGCCGTCCTAGTGGTTGTGAACGTTGCTGGAACCATCCTCACTTTCATGAACATCTTTCAGTGCACTCCTATGCGAGCTGCTTGGGAAATCACGGTCGAGTCGGCCAAGTGTTTGCCGTTGTTGACCGAGTTTATCTGCTCCTCCCCCGTGAACATAGTTACCGATCTAGCTATCTTGGCTCTCCCTATTCCCGTGCTCACCGGCATGCGTCTACCCCCGAGACAAAAGACGATTCTTATCTTTACCTTTACTCTCGGTATCTTTGTGACGGTCGTCGACGTCGTCAGGATCTACTACCTCCAGCAGGCCGTGGGAGAGGTAGCCATGAACCCTTCAGGCGACCCCAGCGCAATCTACGGTCAAAGTTCGAATTTCCCCTGGAACGCATCACTCTCTTTGATGTGGTCGGCTGTCGAGGTCAACGTCGGCATCATCTGCGCCTGCATTCCGACTCTGAAACCCTTGATTATCCGAATCCTTCCTGCCATGATCATCGACCCCGACGGAACTCGCAGCAGCACCCGGGATAGTGCCCAATTGGACGCCGTCTTCAAGCAGGACAACTCCGACAGCAGCCAACCCATTACCTCTTCGACGCTGAACGACTCCCACGCAAGCGCCCCACAAGCCCCAGAGCAGGTCCATGTACACAATGACCGACTGTCCGACGAGATCTCCATCAGAGACTTCTTGTCAGCATCAGCCGTCAACGAAATCCCCGCACCCGAAAGCAGGACGGCTACCCTCCCGAATCGACGAAGGGTCTCTTCAGCCCAAGAGAACTCCATCTACTTTGGTTTCGTGGAAATGAAGAAGCCAAAGAGCATGGTCAAGTCTTCGGTATCCGAATCGCTCAAGTACTGCACCATCGTCAGCATCCTCTTTTTCCTCTGGGGCTTCTCTTACGGCCTCCTTAACACTCTCAACAATGTCGTGGCAACCGTGGCTCACATGACCACGGCACAAGCTTTGGGATTGACGAGCGTCTACTTTGGCGGTGGTTATCTCCTTGGACCTCTTCTCGTTGGAGGCTGGCTGCTCTGTCACGACGAACATCGCCGGTTCAGAAGGAGACGACGTGGCGATATCGAACCCATCGGTGGCTTCAAGGCTACCTTCATTGTGGGTATGCTCATCTACGGCGTCGGAACCATCATGTTTTGGCCGTGTGCCGTCCTCTCAGCCTATGGCGGGTTTATGGCCAGCAGCTTTGTTGTTGGGTTCGGATTGGCCGTCTTGGAAACCGCCGCCAACCCCTTTCTTGTGCTCTGCGGACCACCCGAATACGCCGATATGCGACTTCTCCTAGCTCAGGGCGTACAAGCCGTCGGAGCCGTCCTGAGTGGCGTCCTCGCTAATAACGTCTTCTTCCACAAGATCGAAGCACGAAGACACAGTCCCACGACTTTGCTCGACGTCCAATGGACCTACCTCACCATCACCCTCCTCTGCGTACTACTCGCGCTCTTCTTCTACTACTCCCCCTTACCCGAAGTAACCGACCGCGAACTCGGCCGGCTCTCCGAACGCCTCCCCATCGACCCCAAAAAACGCTCCATCGGCGGTTTGTCGCTACGAACATGGTGCATCCTCCTCGCCGTCGTCTCCCAATGGTTCTACGTCGCCGCCCAAGAAAACATGTCCGTCTTCTTCACCCGCCTCATGACCGCCTTCTCCTCCACGCACGAAGAATACCCCAACGCGCGGCCCGAGGGATTCGAAATAAAGACGCTCAACTACCTCGTCGTGTCACACACCGCCTTTGCCATCTCCCGCTTCATCGCCGCCTACCTCTGTTACTTACACGTGCAACGTCCCACCTCCCGATTCACCCCGACCCCGCGCACGATCCTCAGCGTCTGCGCCGCCCTATCAACAGTCTTCATTTTAGTGACGGTCGTCTACAAACCCGCCTCCAACCCCAACTTGATGGCCATCCCCATCATCCTCTTCTTCTTCTTCGAAGGCCCCATCTGGCCCTTAATCTTCTCCCTCGGTCTGCGCGGCCAAGGAAAACGAACAAAGCAAACAGCCGCTTGGTTAACGATGGGCGGCTCCGGTCCGGCCTTTTGGCCTTTCGTCTCCTACGCCATCTTGCAACGAGGCGGAAGCATCCAAACCTCCTTCATCGTCGTCGTTGTGTTAATAGCTTTCACAATGGTCTACCCCATTTTCCTCACCGTCGTTCGAGACGCGAGAGAGATGTCTGATCACGTCATGGTCACCACCACCACCACCGGCGGAAGCCAAAAAAGACGGCGGAGCGGGGCCGGGACCGGGGACGTTGAGTCTAGTGGTCTTGGCGGACTAGGAGGAAGGGCATTATCCCTTTCCGAACGCAGGGGTAGCGAAAACCCGATGACTCTTGACCAAATCATCGCCAACCGGCAGCGCGACAGAATAAAAGCTGCAGAAAGGGCGGCGAGAGCGGAGAATGGAGGAGTGCTGAAGAGACTATCGAGAAGTTTGGGGATTGGTACTGAGAAGACTTCTGATGAGGATAGTAAGGAGGAGAAGAGGAGGTCTCAGCAGCAGCAGCAGCAGCAGCAGCAGGGACAGATGCAACAACATATGCAGACGGAGGTGCAGTTTGAGAAGCAGCAGTGGGGGAAGAGTAGTGGTGAGGATGAACCTCCTCGGAAGGATGGGGAACAGGAAGAAGATCATGTGAGTGGACATGATCAGCCGCAACATGCGCACCAAGGGGAGGTAATCAGCGACCCCAATCCGACTCCGGAGTGGGAAAGACAGAGGGCGCCTTGGGAGCTACCCCAGTTGGAGCTTGATACGCGGATTTTGGATGATTGAAGAGGAGTTGAAGAGTGAAGATGAGATGAATGAGTGGGTGGGGGAAGTATGATGCGTCATGATTGATGATTTATGCAGAAACGAAAAGAGATACCAGGACGTGGGATTCGGGATATACCAACAAAGACATACATACGCTTTGCGTCGAGACCGACGAAGACAGGCGTAAGAGGGATCAGAAGAGGAGTTGTGGAAAGAGGAAAGAGGAAAAGTGTTGCTTGCAACATCACCAGCACACACTACTGCACATAACAAAGACTTGCTGGCACGCTTAAGATACCCCTATAGTTCTTGATAGACTATAGACAGTACAAGAAATAAAGCAATTAAGAGTAATGCTCGCTTCAATATTTGCCAATGCTCCATATTGGCATACTGTCATCATATGAAGAGTCCTCAAGCATAACCCCCCATCCGCTTCAACGCTGCTTTGAGTTAACGAACCTCAAACCCCATCGTAAACATCATCCAAATAAAGCTCCCCACAAATCCTCACAATCGCCTCCCAGCCTTGGTACAGCTTCCTCCACCAGCTTACCCTCTCCACCTCCCTCTCACTCTCACTCTCCGCCTCATACCCGCTCTCATCCTCACTGACACCATTCACTACCTAAGTGTGCACCCACTTCCCATCCTCCAAGCTCTCCACAACCTCATCCACTTCCTCCTCCCTCAAAAACTTCTCAATCATCGCCCCGTTAACCAAATCATTCTCCATCGCCCTCTTATCCGCCTCCTCTTCTGTCGCCGCGATTCCAGCAGCCAAATGCCTCTTCACCAGCCTTTCCCTCGCCACAGAGAAGGGAACCCGTACAAAGAACTTGAGGTCCATCAGCTTGGAAGCATCGGACCAGGGTCTTTGGTCCAGCAGAACGTCTAGCATCGTGTTAGTTTCATCGCCAATATCTCAACCAAATCGGCCCAACTCATCCCAGCTCCAACCCAACACCTACTCTCAAATACGGCAAAGGTACCAGGGGAAAAAAAAATGACAACTTACAGAGCCCCTCAAAAACGACAATCCTAACCTCCCTCCCCACCTCGATCCCCTTCTCAACCGGATCCTTCAGCGCATGATCGAAACTAGGCGCCCACACTGCCTCTGTATCTTCCCCTATCGGCTTCTTCAGTTCCTTCACCAGCTCATGAAACCCCCGCCCGTCAAAAGTAAATTCCGCGCCGCGTCGGGCGTGTGCGTGTTCCGGGTCGGACATGGCGGAGAGTTGGGCGCGCGTGAGGTGGAAGCCATCCATGGGAAGGGCGGTGGCTATGGGGACTGAGGGGACGGGGGAGGGGGAAGTGGTGGCGGCGTGGAGGGCGTTGAGGCGGGTGGCGAGCATTTGGGAGACGGTTGTTTTTCCTGGTGGGATAGGGTTAGTTGGTAAGATGTCTGGTAAGAGAGAGGGAGGAGCAAGAAGAGGAGGAGGAGGAAAAGAGAGAGGCTTACCGGACCCGGGGATACCGGCTATGGCGATCACTGTTTGTTGGGAAGGAAGGTTAGCATATCTGCTGTTCCTAGGTTAAAGAAGAAAACGAACAAAGCAGAAGGGAAATCATTGAGGTGTATGGGTGGCATATGACCAGACTAGCTCAACACATCATGAATATGAGCTGAAGGCGCATTGGTCACTGGACGAGTATATAAAGACATGCTGATGGTGACTGGTCGTGATGATGGGGTGTTGTCATGAAAAGAAGAATGACAAGCGAGGACGTACGGAGTCTCTGATCCTTGGGCGTCTCGAGAAACTTCTTCCATGCCCTCTCGACCAAGCGATCCACTTGCTCCTCCATTTTGGTGACTTGTTATTGACTGTGGATGCTGATGATTGCTAGATGGTTGATATGAATTGATGTCACTTGTAAGCCGGTGATAATGGATGGGAGAAGATGGAGAGATTGTCTACAGAAGAAGAAGTGGAACAGGAAAAGAAGAAAATTCAAGGGTTTTGCAGGTTGACGACGACTTTTCTGTTGTTCAAGATTGGAAGCTGCGATCGTCAAGAAGTCAGTCGAGGGAGGAGAGACCCAACCCAACGCCGGCCGGGCTTGGCCAGCATGGCATGGAAGGAGGTGTGGGGCCGCCCTACGGAGCTCCACGGGCCACTGCGGGGAAGATGGGGAAGATGCCGCTCCGTTAATTCGGCTTTTAGGCGGCTTTTAGGGCTCCGCAATTCGCTGTCTTCACTTCCTTGTCCGGAGAACTGCAACCCGGGGAAAGACTTTCATTCACTAACATCTCTTCACTCTTATACATTGACTCTTCAATACATATATCACTCACTGCTCAGCAGTATCAACCACACCTCATTCACCTCAACCTTTATTCAGAAATTTCACCTGAAACATCACTTAAAATGTCCCTCGACGCGGAAGCCCTCGAATCCGGCCTCCTAGGCATTGGTCTAGCCTCCGACTCCGAAGACGACGCTACCACGAGCCCCAACAACAAAACCGAAGTCGTCGCCGAATGCGCACCCCCAGCAACTAAAGCCGACCGCACCGCTCTCTCAGAAGAAGCCTTCCGAGAGTTGAAAAGAACCTATCGAGTAAAGGTTGAAAACGGCGAGGTAGGCTTCTCACCCGACTTCACCTCTTCACCTCTTCACCTCTTCACCTCTTCACCTCTTCACCTCTTCACCTCTTCACCTCTTCACCTCTTCACCTCTTCACCTCTTCACCTCTTCACCTCTTCACCTCTTCACCTCTTCACCTCTTCACCTCTCCACCTCTTCACCTCTTCACCTCTTTACACCTTCACTCCTCCACTCTTTCCCTCACCCCTTTCCCCCCTTTTCCTCATTTTCATATTTCAGACCCAGGGCTAATAATCCCTCCTCCAAGTTCCACCGTCATCTCCAATTTCCTCTCGGTTCTGCCGCTCCAGATGGAAGCAGGACCATCAATAAGCCCGAAGCGCAAGAGATCCTGCACGCGGTGGAGGAGCTTTACTTCTTTCGTAGGTACGAGGAGGCGGTGGCGCTACTCAAAAAGGTATGGGAGGATGCGGGAGAGGATGGGTTGTTTGATCGGGATACAACGGGGTTGTTGAGGTTGTATGAGACGAGGTGTGTGGAGAGGTTGAATGCTAAAGGGCAGTAGGCAGCCTTGAGAGGACGTGGGAATGGGAAAGGGGAGAGGGAGGATGTGGTTTAATGATACCCTTTTTATGTACATTTATGAGTGGTCCACGATGTTGTGCAGTGTAGCGTTGGCAGCTTGGGTTGTTTGAAGGTCTAGATGAGATGGATGTTCGTCCGGTGTGAGTGCGAGGTTGGATGTCAACCGAACATATTTTCAGCATGAGTTCATCACACGCAAGTTATTAAGCTTTTATGAGATGAACGAAGTCACTAACAGCATAAATAAGAGGCACACAATCTTGACAAGAGCGGAGAAATGGTAAGATGTCTCTTATCTATACCTCAAATATGAGTGAAAAAAAAATCTAGCAAACGCTCTAAATGCTCTTTCTAACTTTCATCCTCAATCCCTCTCTATCCTGTCCATCATCTCTTTTGGTCATTCCACCATAGCCGCCGCGAACCGTTTTATCTGAACCGTTTTTAAAGTATGTGCAGCAAAGAGATTTCTACCCCGCGCGCGTTGGGCCGTCGCATCGGAGGCCATCACCCCTCCTCGCTTCCTTCGAACCGTTTCGGAAGACCGGAAGCAATGACAAATGATGACTATCGACTTCCTTCCACCACCGCCCTCGAAAAATGAAAACAAAAATGAATCGGGGGTATCTCCGAAAACTCCGTGCCAACACTGCTCGACATGATGAAGATGACGCGGAGATAAAGACACAAGAGATGATGAGAAAGGAAAATGCAGGTCTATAATAACACATCTGAATCTGAAAAGTGAAGTAAAAATGAAGAATGCATCGCTTCTTTCCCCAAACGCCGTCTAATGAAGTTGACTCCAAGTCTATGCTTTTTTGGCTAACCCCCGGACTCCGTTCGACACCCCTTTTGTTTGTATGTGTAAACCCATCAATCGCAAAGAAAGAGAAAGAGAAGTGTGTGTGTGATAATGCATCTTTGATGCCAAGCCGGGAGACAATGCCCGCGGCGCGGAATTGTCCGGAGAGCCTTTTTCAGCTCAATCCTTTGTTTGCTTGCCGCGGGTGCGCGACACGAATATGTGTCGGCGAATGTCGTGATTTGACGTCGTGGGCGAGCAGAAGCTTTTGTAATGCGCTGCCGTTGTTGATGCTGTCGTTATATGTGATGATGATAGCCGTCGCTCAATCGCCCCGACGACGCCGAAATGAATCAAGCATGTCAGAGCAATCTCGGATCGTAAAGGGAGACTTAAGCAGCCATGCGGATGTTACCCGCCTGCTCCCTGATGAGACCCATCTTCTCCCTTTCCCTTTCCTCGGCGAAGACGTGCCTGCTCATGGCCAGCACGGACTCGAATCCTTCCTTGCCCTTAGCCGCGTTCTCCCGGAACCTCTTGACGAGGGTGTCCTCGATGCTGTTCTTGATGCGCTGCCAGCCACCAGCCAGGGCGGTGATCTGAGCCTCCTGGTGGAACTTGGTCTGGTGGTCGCTGAGAGGGGAGTAGACGACAGTCTCCTGGACGTTGAGCAAGTTGCTAAAGGTGATGTTTGTGGAGACCATGGTGACGGTCTTGGTCTTGGGGTCGACGTAGGAGGTCTCAAACACTTGCGACTCGTCCATGCCGCCGCCCATCATGCTTTTGAGCCATTCCGGAGCGGCCTGGCGGCATGTGATGAGGCGCTCGGTGCGCAGGATGCCGGTGGCAGGGTCGACGCTGCGGCTGATGGTGTCGACGGCGATAACGTGCGTCGACTTCTCGTTCCATGGGCAGTATTTCCGCCAGTTGGCGGTAGATACCTCTTCCCAGGAGTAATTGAAGGTTTCTGTGTTGGAAAAGACCTTCATTTTGATAGATATGTGATAGGTTTTGATGAGTTCGGTGGTGATGATGGGTTCGTCGGGTGTCGAGATGTAACCCTCTTAAAAGGAAAAAATCGACTCGAAAGCGACGCGCTGAAAAAAGCAGACCGCAAGAACCGGAAGACGATCCTTTATTGTCGACAATTGCGGTGACGCGGGCGAGCGGTCAGGTAGAGAAAGGGTGTGGTGGTGGTGGTGACGGTAAGAAATCGTTTTAGACCGACGATAAGAATAGGACTTTTTGGTGGTCAAGGATTGGCTTGTGATGACGCCTGGGAGGAGTGCGCGCAGAGAGCGGAGGAGCGCAGCAGAAAGTTCTTCGCAGGGGCTAGACTTCGTTGCTGAAAAGTGACTAGCTGACTGGGACCCTGGGTAAAGAAAACCGGCGTTCCGAACAACGGCCTGGAACCTTGGGTTGATCGACGATAACGGAGGGCGTGCCTGTTTTGCTTGTGACACTTGAATGGACCCGTCCGATAGGTAAGATTTTCTAGGACGGAAAAAATAGGGTTGGTTGATCTTGTTTGTTTGTAGTATATGGTCGCGTGAACACAGGTAAAGCGCAGTGCAATGCAGTGCAGAAACAAGTTCAGTATAGATAAGAGACGTTTGAAATCAGAGTTGAACAAACTTTGTGAAACTTCAAAAACAGCAAGACCGGAATGGAGCAGAGGAAGAGCGGTTGCGGCCTTTATAACTTCCGCTTGTCATCGCGACATTCTTCGGCTTTTACCTACCAAATAAACCAAAATGTGACGCCTTTTTTTCAGCGTTGCACGCCCCCGCGCGGCCCAGTGGGCATGGTGATCGGGGGCACTAGACTGGTCCGTGCAGACTCCACTTTTCTTAAGCCGAAAGTACCGACTATACAAATCTGATGGGTACGTTCATAAATATAAATTATAATTGTACGCTCGTCACGCACATATATAAACGGCAATACGTAGTTCATAGTATTTTAGAGCACTTGTACATTATATATATAATATATAATGATAGTTCAATCCTAATGGTACCGAGAACCGAATTTATTATTGAGCATTATTAATACTAACGCGATATAAATTATAAAATAACGTTTAATACCGTAAAAATTAATATAATATTAAATATAAAATAACGCTAATATTATATCCTCTTCCGTAATATTAATTTCTATTATATTTAATATTTAACCTAAGCTATATCCTTTTAATCCTATTTCTTAATAAATAATAGGTTTATATTACTATTAAAGGTAGCCCGTTTAATAATAAATTTAGTAATCCTTAGCGTATAAATCTTTAAGTCGACTTAGATACTATTAATATATATTCTATATATATTAAAGAAATTAAATATTTATTTAATTACGCGGAATATTTTAAAGAAGCGTCTTTGGAACGCCTAAAGCTTTTTAAAGCGTTTATTAAAGGGTAATAGAGGGTATTAGCGCCTTTATTTTAAACTTTTCTAAAAGAATTATATTACCCGTCTATTAATTTACGAATTTAATCTTTTTCGGTATTTTCGGCGGGACGATAACTTATTCCTCCTCCTCCTCCTCTTCCTTTTCCTCCTCCTCTTCCTCTTCCTCTTCTTCTTCCTCCTTCTCCTTCTCCTCTTTTTCCTCCTCCTCCTCCTCTTTATCCTCTTTTTCCTCCTCCTCCTCTTCCTCTTCCTCCTCTTTATTAGTTTGAAGGCGGTTTTATTATATATTAATATATATATTAATTATATATACGAATTAAGACGATTTATAATAGTATAAGGACGGTATTGTCCGACTATAAGTAGACCCTAATTATTAATTTAATTATATATACGATAGGTTATAGGTAGCGAAGCGTTGAATGAGACGGGGGGACGCTTACGCCGGTTTAAACCCTTTCTAAGCTACTTCTATAAATAAGAAACGTTAATATTATATATATATAAGGTAAGTACGGGAGGGAACTTATTTTATAAATAAAAATATTATTATAAATAGCTTTAAATTACGGGTTTTATTAGGTAAATTCTTCTAATTTATTACTAATCCTATTCAAAATTTAGGCGTTTATAAGTTTGTAATAGAATTCTTTATAACGTTATTACTAGGTTAAAACGTATCGAATTAAAGCCCTAAGAATATTTATTATTAATTAAAATAATATATAATAAATATATAATAAATATAAATAAAAATATATATATTACCGGCCTATAAATAATTTATTTTTGGTTAAACGGGCTTTATTAATACCGGCTATAGCCTTAGGGTATTTATTCCGAAAGTACTGGCGGAATTAAAAGAAGATTATTAAAATTATTTAATATATATTAATTGCTAATTAGGGTAGAATATATTATAGATTAGAAAGTTAGGGTATTCGTAATAGAAATATTATATTAGATATTATTAGTAAAAATAATAGGGTAAATAGTATTATTAAACTTTACTATAATATACCGGTGCGGATTCGGGGCGTTTAAAGCGTCCTTATCCTATAAATCGCCTTTCTTACTTAAAATTTATTAATATATATTAAATATATATAAAGGAATAAATTTTATTAATAGCCTTCGTAGGAGGAATATAGCCCAGATTGGGGTGAGGGATTAGGCCGTAGAAATATTTAAAAGTGGGGTGCGGGTTGACGGCGGTAAATACTTTAAAAGATATTATTATAATATTAATATATATTTTATTTATAAAGATAAGAAGGAAGGTTAATATTTATAAATTTTATTAATATGTAAAGACCTTATTTAGTTTTATACTTTGACGTTTATAGTTAGCGTTATGTAGTCCTTCGCTTATTTTATCCTACATTTAAATCGAAATTAAATTTAAATTCTAGTAAAAAAAAAAGCGTAGGATATTAAAGGAATAATATTAATAAATATAATATATTTATTCTTATAATAATAATTAATTATTTATATTTTAGTTTAGGAGATAATTCTACGATATTACTATAGTCGTTGGTATAAAGGTAGGAGAAAATTTTAAAAGGAGGAAGGAAATAATTAAAATAAGAGGAAGGTAAAAGAAGTATATTTATAAATAGAATTCGGTAAATATTTTAACGATTTATTATATTTTTATTCTAATTATTGTAAAAATATATATTTGTATTATATAATGACCTTATATTTCGTATAAATATATAAACGTATAAAAAGGAAGTAATAAATTTTTATTTTGAATATAGGAGGGATATACGTTTCTAATCCGCCTTACTTTAATATTATTATTTATTTAATATTTAGGGAGTTATTTATAATTTAAAAATAAATATTCTTCCTATATTTACTTTATATATAACGTTCTAGTCTTAATAGAGCCTATCGATTTATATATTTATTTATATATGTATAGATATATATATAAATGAATGAGGGTATATATATAATATATATAAGGGTATAAAAGTATAATATAGAAATCGGTATTTCTATTTTAATTCGTATTAAAATTACTTTTTTATATAGGGATTTATTCGGAAATTTACTTTAAAATTACTTTTTATTTGAGTCTATTTATAATTTAAAATATAAATAACTTTTTTTATATTTATTAGGCTTGTAATATTCCAATTTATATCGACTTATAAAAATATAAATTTACTTCGTATTAAATATATAATTAATATATATTTAGAGTTTTATAATAAATAGTATTCTATTTAGAATCTTATTTCAAAATTACTTCTACCCAAATTTATTTAGAATTCTACTTAAAAAGTGTTTTTACCTAAGTTTATTTAAAGTTTTATTTTAAAATTACTTTCTATTTAAATTTATTTAGGGATTCGGAATTTTATTTCGAAATTACCTTTTACCTAATAATTTATACGCTAGAAGGTTAAAACGAGTATAAAAAATAATTAAAAGGGTAAAAGGTAGAGGAATTAAATTTACGATAAATCGGTATATAGTAAATATAAAAATAATGTACTATCTTTTTATTTTAATTATTATAAATATATGTATTTATATTATAAGATTTCTATATTATATAGCGAATTTATATTTCGTGGAAATATATAAACGTATATAAATATTTAATTTTAAAATTACTTTTTATTTATAATACTATAAGGAGTATATAGTATAAAGATAAATAACGTTTCCTATATTTACTTTATTTATAATATTCTAAATTATATTAATATAAATAAATATAATACCTATTATATATTTTAGGATATAAATATATATTCGATATATATTTTACCCGGTATTAATTATTCTTCTAAGATCTTATCTTTAGAATCTTCTACTAAGGTAATTATTGCGTAAATAAACATTTTTATTTTATTTTACTTTAAAATTACTTTCTATTTAAAGTTTTATTTTAAAATTATTTTCTATTTATTTATAGTATCCTAACTCATATCTTTTATATTTATTTATAAAATTATAAATAAATATTTCTATTTTATTTTATTTTAAAATTACGTTTTATTTATTTATAGTATCCTAATTTATATTTTTTATATCTATTTATAGAATTATAAACCTAGTATTTTATATATATATATAGAACCGCAAATTTATTTAAGTATATATTTTTTAAATATATAGTTAGTATATATTTAAATAATATAAATATTATCCTTTAATTTAGACGGGTCTTCTATTTCCATTTTATTAATAGTAATTGCGATTATAGTAGCTATAGCGTTAAAATAAGTAATACATTAGTAAAGGCGTTTATTCTCCGCCTTTAGGCGGTATAAAATATAAGCGGCGTTGGGGGTAACTTTAATTTCTATATAAATCGAAACGTCGGCGCTAAATATAATTAAAATATTATTTATTTTTATTAATAATAAAGAAGAAAGATATTTATATAGAAAGGCGTATATAACCCTCCTTAATTATAATAAGGAGGCCCTTTATAATTGCTTTAATAGCGTACTACTTCTTTTTATTTTACTTATCGATAATATAAAGTAATTTATCCTATATATTACGTACTTTAATAAGGAAATTAGGAGTAGGTAAATAGTAGCGGCGATAATTATATATATTATAAGTAGTATTAAGGGCTGTACGAATATAATTAATACCGAATTTAACGTAAGGTTAGTATTTAATATTTACGGCCGGAGCCGGAATATTATCTATACTATTCTATATATTAAATATATAGTAAATAAACCGAAAAAAATAAATAGGATATATAATATAGATAGTAAGGAATTTATAGTAATCGTAAATAAATAATTTTTAGTTTTAATTAAAGCTGTTTTTTTAATTATATATTTTTAGCAGCGATGGGTACGGTAAGCGCGGCGTTATAAAGTTATATACGACGGCGGGCGGCTATAGTTATAAGGAATCGGCAGGCGGCCGCTATAAGTCGGAATAAGTATAATATTTATAGTAAGCGCTTCGTATTTTTCTATAAGCAGTATTTCTATATTTTAGAGTACTTTATAAAGCGTTTTATTAGTATAAATATTATATAAATAGTATATAAATTTGTAAAGGCGATATAAAGGACGATTATAAAATAATTTATAATTATTTAAATAGGTTAGTGAAGGTTGAATTTGGAAAAAAGGTAGGTATAATAGCGACGACGGCGAAGTTTTATAGCGGTTATAGGAAAGAAAGGAAAAAAAAAGAGGAAGGGAGGAAGGGTAAGATTAATTTAATTATTTTAGTAGGAAGGAAGGAAACGCGATTAGGGGGTAACTAAGTAAATTTAGGTAGAATTATAATATATAAATTATATTTTAATTAATTTAATACCCTACTAATTTTGTACTATATTAATAAGGATTTAATAAAGTCTAGTTTCTCCTTTTTTTATATATTCTACTCTTATATATTTTTATATATATTTAATTTGGATATATTTATATATATATTTAATTCTTATATAAATTATATATATATATATATATAAATTATAATTTCTTTAACCTTTTTAACCTTTCCTTCATTAGGTTTGTTAATTAATTAGAACGTTTTCTACTACTAATTAAAACCGGTAATTAGGTAGATTAATTATTAGAATTTATTAATAGAGTATCTTAATATAAAGAAGTTAATATCTTTTATAGTTGAGGGTCTATAGTACTATTATTATTCTATATAAAATTAATATTAATATACGTATTAAATATATAAAAAATTAAGAAATATAGTTTATTTGTAATATATTTTCTATTTAGACCTTAATATAGTTTCTTCGTCTTATACGACGGCTCTTTAAATTTTTATTATATATTTTATATAAATTATAAGGTATATTTTTAAAATTAATATTAAATTCCTTAAGCGGTTTAAACTCTTAACAATTCTTATAACGTTTAAAATTAATATAATTAGTTATTTACTATTTACACTCTTTATACCCGTTAGAAGTAAATTATAAGAGAGCGGCTTTTATATTAAGCGGTCTTTTATATTCGATAGAGATTTATATTTATAATATATATAATTAGTATAAGATTTACTTAGAACGATTAAAATTTAATATATTTATATAAATTAGAATCGGCTTTAATTGTACGTTTAAAAATAGAAATAAATTTGAACGAGGTAGGCGGGTAGGAGTAGTTAGTAGGCTAGGCTATTATTCTTTACTATTTTCCTCTTTTAATTCCTATTATTCCGGTAAAAAGGTTAATATATATATTTACTATATATTAGTAATATATTAAAGATCTTATTTTATTACTTTTATTACCTATTTCGAAAGGAAATTCAATAAGTACCTTCCCTCTCTCCTTTGTAGATAGTTAGCCTTAGGGAATTTAAATATTATTATCTTATTTAGGATTCTTAGATTGTCCCTCTTTATCTTCTAAGTTAAATTCTATTACGCGTGGCTAGGGATAGGTACGGGTGCAAGGACTGTACTACCCTAATGGCTAACTTGGACTAAAGACAAAAAGTTGAAAAAAGAAAGAAACCTAAAAGGGAAGGCTCGATAGGGAGGCCTAGGTTTTATACCCTAACTCTGGGAAGGAGGCCGCCAGAACCAAGCCCAGAACCTAAACCACCTTGTAAATAGAAGCCTTATAAATAGAAGCCACCTCTGGAAGCCACCCGTAAATAGGATCTATAAATAGGATCTATAGCGGCTAATGCCAACCGTTACATTACCCCCCCCTCGCAACAAACTTCTATCCCGGAAGCGTCAAACTATCAATATATATAAAAATGGAAAGTACGGTCTATTGAGCTTAACTCTACCCAAGACCGTAGCCCTAAGTTAAGGCTCTGCTAAAACTATACTCCACTTTCCAATACTCTTTCCATCTCTTGAAGAAAACCACCTTATTGAATATTAATAATAATATCCTCCTCAAAAACCTCTATTGAATAGTCTATATACCTCTCTATCTTTTCTCTACTATTTATATTAGGAATTTTAATCGTCGTAACCTAAATCGGGGCCTCGTAAATTCGGAAACCGATATTCAACTATAGAGAATAATATCGAATAATAGCGAGAAATAAAACGAGAGGGAGAGAGAGTATTGAAATTAATATTAAGAAAAAATAAAAACCTTAATAGCTATACGGCTCTACTAAATATCTAAAATACTATCTAATATCGAATTTAAATAGCGGGTACTGTAATCTATTTTATTAGAGACTTCCAATACCTTAGTACTGGAATACTATATTAGCGAATAAGAAGCTATTAATTTTAATAATAATAATTAAGAGAATAAAAGAATTAAAAAAAACGAAAGAAAGAAAGAGATAAGGAAATATACGTAATAAGACTATAAGAGTATCTATAACTAAAACGGGACGACTATATAAGGTAATCAAAAGAAGGTTAAGACAACGGGAACTTTCTACATTATTGGAAAAGTATTATTAAGAAAAGGGGCTAAACGAATAAACTACATACTAATAATACAGCTCTATTACCGTGAGTTTAGTAATAATAAGGCTGACTAAGGTTCAATAAGTATAACTTGCATCTTTAGGATATAATTCAATTTAAAGTTCAATTTCAACGCTATCTTAGTAATAAATAGGAATTAATAAAGGAAAAGATAATAACGAAGAGGCGCCGCGCTTATGGTTATTAGAATTTGTAAAGACCGGACGGGCGTAATACGCTCTAATAAAAGTAGTAAATAGAGTTACGGCTCAAAATCTAAATAAAGGGATAAAGCTCTACAACCCAAATAAATAGTAAAGAAAGGCGGGGAGGGTACCCCGCGACGTATATAAATACTGTAACTATAGCGATGGGTTAATTTATCGCTTAGGAATAATATTTCGTTTCTAGGAAAACCGACTAAGCGGTTCAAAATTATATAATTATTAATAATAATAAACAACGTCGAAAAAACGTGAAATTTCGTATAATTGCCCCTAATAAGCGCCCGCCTAAGGTAGTACTTCTATTGTTAGTACTCTTATTTAAATCGTTCTACCGTATAGCTTCTAAGTATCGCTACCACGAAATAAACCGACAATAGGATCTAATTAGTAAGTAGAGACCTTTAGAGAATAGGCAAGTAATTAAATAAACGAAATCGTTAACTAGCCAAGTATACGGAGCCGAAAAGCGCCGTTAAAATACGCCCGTCCTATAGTATAAAAAGCCGGGGGGACGCGGAGAATTAGTATAGGCAAGGCTACGTATACCAACTTCCGGTATAAGAGATCTATACTATAAATTAGTACAAGTAAAACTGCGCTAACCAGTTAGGTCGTTTTTAAGACTCTAGTATTAATAATATTAATAAAGAAGAGTATTATACGACCCGAAAGAAGGAACTTCTTGTAATATCACGCGTAGCCAGGGATGGGTACGGGTGTAAGGATTGTATTACCCTAATAGTTAATTTGGATTAAAGACAAGAAGTTAAAGAAGGAAAGAAACCTAAAAGGGAAGGCTCGATAGGGAGGCCTGGGTTTTATACCCTAACTCTAGGAAGGAGGCCGCCAGAACTAAGCCCAGAACCTAAACTACCTTGTGAATAGAAGCCTTGTAAATAGAAGCTACCTCTGGAAGCCACCCGTGAATGGAATCCATAAATGGGATCCATGGCGGCTGGTGCCAGCCGTCACAAGTTCTAGCGAGGGTTCTTAGAATAAGTTAGTGCGCGTATTTTAAATATATATTTATTATATGTTTTAATATATATAATAGACGTACCTCTTTATTTTAAATTAGTTAAAGTTATTACTATTTGATGCAGGAAATCCCTGCCTAGGCATGCCCAGGTATATAACCTGGGCCTGGCCTGGCTTCCTAGGCTTCCTCTTCTTCTTACAATCATTATTATCCTACTTAGAATACCACATTATTGGTCTTCTTCAGGATACCGAGCCTTCGGCTCACATTCCCCGTGTCAAATGGTAGCTGCAACTTCACGGTCGCAGTGACCCGCCGTTCCTCAAGCGCCCTGTCGATCCACCTGCCCAGTCTTCACGGATTAAGTAGCGACGATAGCCTCCAGATCACTACCTCAGTACCGTCGAACTAGACGCGGAACGGGTGGCCGTTGCTGGACACCAACTATCTATCATCACCACCTTCAGAAGTACCGTCTCTGGCTGAGTCGTAGTAGGCCAAGCGTGGAACCTGTTCGTGGCCGATGTTAGACACCAAGTTACCAGGATCACCAACATTACCTCAAGTACCGTCTGCCGGTCTGTCCGGACTTAGCCGTTGAGGTATAGTAGTTTAGCCGTTAAGGTATAGCCCAATCGAGGAACGAAGTAATTGAGGTAATAGGAAATTACCGATAACCTCCATCAAATAACACGCGCTTCCGCCCAAGCAGTTTCGAAAACAATACCACCAGAGCATCATTCTCGAGCTTCAATTACCTTATCCGTTGAAGAGTTCAGGCCGACGTCGCAAAAGAGATTGACCACCATAGTGAAGATGGGGAACCAACAACAACAACATCATTTTTGAGAAAGTCTGGCCACGGCGTTGAGCCCTGGTCCAGGCTGATTGAAGATGACTGTCGCGGTGAGACAGCAAAGTCACCAACAACAACAATAACACTCTTTATTTACTCTATCATCGCGAGCTCCGCGCTCCCAAAACAACACTCAGCTCGACCGCCCTCCTCGAGCTTCCATCCCCCAACATTACTCTCCAGTACCGTTTGGCTGAGCCGTAGTAGGCCAAGCGAAGAATAAAGTAATTGCCAGCACCCTCTTTCAAACGATACTCTTTATTCGAGCGCGCCATTCCAAACGCGCCCATCTCAGCTTGGCCGCCCCCTCCAAGCTCCCTTCAAGAAAAATAACAAAAAGAATATCAAAACAAGAACAACGAACGCTTTACAAGCTCGCCCTCTTTGATAGCTTTGTCACCGCGCGCTTCCACGATCACTAGAAGCTTCTCGCTCTCCCCCAAGCTTCTTTCACCCGACAAAATCTCTTTGAGCAACCACCTTTGCTCAGAAGCTTCACGATACCCCCAAGCTTTTTTTACCAGACAACCAAGCGCACCAAGCTTACCGTTTGACAGCTTTGTCACCGCGTTTCAAAGAACGAGAAACTTTCAGTGGCCGCCCCACTTTCAAGACATTCTCAAGCTTCATTCACGACAAGAACTCTAAGCTCCCCTTTACTCACAACGCGACAACCTTCTCGAGCGACCGATACCTATATACTTCCAGCTCACGAGCTTTAAGAACCAAGTAACCGTTTTGCCTCCTAAGCGAGATGCCACCCTCCTACCCGACAAGACAAGACAAGGGAGGAATAGCGATAGCTTCCCTTTACCCATCGCAGGCAACGAGGACGTCACCATTTTCTTTTATTGCCGGCATATAGGTACTACCCTAACAACACCCGAGTATCCCCGGCATCGCCTCTATAACTTGCCACCTTGAGACTCGGCCTGCCCCGGTAGTATAAGCTTTGCGCCATCAATGACAACAATGAGCAAAGCAACTCGTCCCTGCCACCCTCGATATCTCTAAGAGCCTCATAGCCTTGCCTTGCTTTTGCAACTCGTCCCCCCACCTCTCGACACCTGTCAGCTCTCTACACTTGTTACGATAACAACCGTATGGCATCACCACTTCCGTGGCTGACTGCTGTACTGCATAGCGACCTCGCTGTCTACATTTGATAGTCCCTAACAGCCCTTTGCAGCTCGTGCCAGCTCGAACCAGCTCTCTGGCAGTCTTGCCGTTTATACACGGATTAATACAGATTCCAGATTTCTCAGCGGTTTTGGCACTTTCAGCTGCCCTCTCTTTCACTCTTTCTTTTTCACCACTTTCAGCAAATCCAGCACTTTCAGCACTTTTACATCATTACACCTAATAATCCGCTCTTCAACAACTGCAGCACTTTCATTACAGCACCATTTCTTTACCCCATTTCTTTTCTTTTCTCTGCGTTCTTCATGTCAGCACACCCATACCTCCCAAGTCCCATGGGCACTCATCATCGCCATGCCCCCGTTTTCCTGGCATGGACTCCCTTCTCCTTGAGCCCCCATGGCCTTCCCGGTTTTCAACGGACAACCACCGGATCTTTGCCAATCTTCGCCCTGTCAACTTGATGCTTCCCGTTCCGCCCCGGAGCATCCCGAAGACCTGGACATTGTCGGAGGAGACCTGGTACTTATCGGAGGAGACCTGGATGTTCTCGGAGGATCTCGGAGGAGACTTGGAACATGGACAGATTCATCGGAGGAAACTTGGAGGTCCAGGACAGGGACTTCTCCTGGATGTTCAGGACCATCGAGGACGATGGCTTTTCTTTTGTTGTGCGGCACTTGATGCAGGAAATCCCTGGCATGCTCTGGAGGCTTCCAGAGCCTTGTAGAATAGTCTAGCTTAGTCTTGGAAGGACTGGCCTTCACTGCCAGGACAAAGGTCCTTTAAGACCTTTGTCGCCTAAGGAATGCCCGCCGCCTGCCTAGGCTGCCTAGGCATGCCCAGGTATATAACCTGGGCCTGGCCTGGCTTCCTAGGCTTCCTCTTCTTCTTACAATCATTATTATCCTACTTAGAATACCACATTATTGGTCTTCTTCAGGATACCGAGCCTTCGGCTCACATTCCCCGTGTCACTATTCTTCCTCTATACGCGATTCTTCTATATCGTTTTTTTTAGTAACCTTTAGTTAGTACGTACGGCCCGGCTTTATTACAATTAGAATTAACGGAGTTGCGGTTAGTATAATGAAGACCTTCCTGCTTTTTAATTTTAAAGACCTTCCTCTACGTTCTATATCAATCTCGTTTTCAACTTTATTTTAAGCAATTTCTTAAGGCTACTTCTATAAAAAGTTAATTATAATATATATTATAAATATAATACTATAAAGAATTTACCTTTGTATATTAGTTTATAAAATGCACTATTTTCTTCAATATTTCTAATACTTCTTTATTATTATTATCCTATCTTTTATTCTCTCCTTCTTTATCCTTCTTTTCTACGTTACTCTCTTAGTCGGGCTTTTAAAAGGGTTCTTATAGATTATTAAAATATATATATATTATATATTAATTAGAAGGGAATATACTAAATCCTTTTCTCCTTCCTCTTTATTATTCTTGTAGTTATCCTCTTTTCCTTCCTCTTTATTATTTTCGTAATTAGCCCCTTTATGAGAGTCCTAATAGTCGTTAGTATATATATATATTATATATTAATTAGAAGGGAATATATTAAATCTTCTTCTCCTTCCTCTTTATTACTCTTATAGTTAACGCTTTGATTAGAGTTTTAATAATCGTTAGTATATATATATATTATATATTATTAGAAAGGGAATATATTAGAATAATAATTATCTTCTCTTAAGGTTTATTATTTTCCGTTTCTCCCTTTTTAAAGCGTCCGAATTTCTTACTATATTTTTAGGTAAATTCGGAGTTAGAGGAATTATACTATATTAATATAAAGATTATAATAGTAGGAATATACCCGCTAACTTACGCGAAGTTATTGCAAACTATAATAAATATATTAATAATTAGTAGTATAACCCTTAAAGAAAATTAATTTTATATATTATATATATTTTAAATATATAGAAGTAGTATAATATCTAATATTGTGATTATACTTCGTATTACGCTACTTTCCGCTAATAATAAAATATTTTAGTATTTTGAGTTTATATTTTCGTTTAGCGTTTTTTAATTGAGCTTTGCTTAGTAATTCGATTCTTAGTACTTAAATTATCGACGTATCCTTATATAAAACGATTATTAAACGTAATTAAATATAATTTATATATTAAATTTATAAAGGGACGATTAATTAATAGATTTATAAGCCTTTTATATATAGTAGTATAATTAAATAATATTATAATAAATTTTTATACTTATATTAAAGGAATAAGAATATATATATTAAAAGACGCTTTATAATATACCTTATACGTAACCCCTTTATTAATTTCGATTTCGTATTTATATATTATATATTAGTATAATATAAATATAAGTTTAATATATATAAAGAAATTGATTATATATAAGCCTATTAAAATTCGTATAATACGATATTATTTATCTCCCTCACTTAGAGCTAGAATCGGTCCTAAATTTAAGTAAGTTTTATAGTTATATATATCTTAGTTTTAAATACGTACTAAAATACTATTTATAATTTGACGGGTTTGGAATAAGATTAAAGTATTATTCTACTATTATTAGTTATATATAAGGAATATTTAAATAATATTATTAAAATATATTAAATACCTTTATAGAAAGGCTTTCCCGATTATTATATTATATATTAAGGAGGATATAATAATAGTTTGGAAAAATAAATTAAAATTATTAATATTTAAATCGAGAGAGTTAGATATATAATAATTATATAATAATTGGAGGAATTTTAATAATAGGAAGGAGGTAAAATATATAATAAATATATAATAATTAAATATTATTATAGAATTATTATATAATGAGAGTAATTAAGATAGTAGGAGGGAGGATGTTGGCGTTTGAACCGTTAGGGATAAATTGTAGAAAATCGATATATAATAATTATATATCGAATAACGGTAGAGGAAATTTAAAGTAAATAAGGAATAATTTGGATAATTAAAGGAAATAATATTAATATTCGAGCCGTTAGAAATCGATACCGGTTATTAAATTATTAATAAATTAATATTAATATTAGTTAGAATTGGTTTTAACAAAGGGAATAATATTAAAAGGGAAGTAGCTTTAACTATATTTATATTAAATAAATAATAATTATATAGCGATGGTAATAAGAAGTAAAATTGAAAAGAAGGATAATTTCCGAAGTCGAAGGGGGGGGGGGGGGGGGGGGGGGGGGGGGGAGGGTTAGTATTATACGTAGTTATAAGAATAGTATATATAATTTAAAGATTGGAGAGAAGAGATAGAATTAGATATATAAGATATATATAAGGATGGAATAAGAAAAAGACTATACTTTTTTATATTTTTTATTAATATAGTAATTTAGGATAGACCGGCGGTAAAGGCGAGGGTAATAATAATATCGAATTCTTAATAAATAACCGTATCGAATAATAGGTCGAGCTTATCGATCCCTATATATAAAACGTATAATATATAAAATATATACGGGCTTTTCGTATCCGAGCTAATTAAGAGTATAAATATTAAATTTATTATATATTATTTCGTTTACTCTTTGTTCTCTTTTATTATTTTAATTCCTATAATGATTTTATTATATTATATTTATCGCTTTTACTTTGGATTCGAAACGGCTATATATTATTAAAAGTAGATTACGGTACTTATATACTAAGTGTAGGGTAATATGTAGGAAGTTAGTAATAGAATTAATTATTTGAAGGTAATATATATATATATAAGGATATAGTATTTTAGAATAAAATTTTACTTAGATTTTTCTTACTAATTTTTTCGCTTATATATTAAATATATAGATTTTTAGTTATTTAAAGCGGTTTGCTAAAGTATTTAAGCCGGTTAGGTTATTACTTCGAACGTTCAAACCTAATATATATTTTATATATATTTATATTTATATTATTCGTTTATTATTTATATAATATATTTAATAATAAGTAATTAATTATTTACTTTTTTTTTCGTTCGGAAAGTATTATTATTAATTTAAATTTGGACGCGGCGTTAAAACTACTTAGTATTTATATAGTCTGCGCTCGGATTAGCTATTTATATACGCGCTATATAGAGTAGCCCTAATAGAGTTGCGTTTAATATATAATTAATAGAGATGCGAATATTTTAATTTATAGGATAAGGAGTTGTATATAGGTCCGTTACGGCGTAATAAATAGTATAATTCGTTTGAAAGTATTAATTTAGGACGCTTCGATTTTCTCGTCCTTCGTTTAATAATATAGAGATTCTTTTCCTTTACTTTTTATTTATAATATTCTTAATATTTAAATACTATTTAAATTTAGTATAATTATTATTAGTAAATATCGGATGCTTTCTCCTTTTATAATTCGGGTTTATAATCCCTAAATTAATATATATTCTACTTATCCTTATATTTACTATAGAAAATATTCGTTATCGGGCTACGGTATTCGCTTTTTATTTACTTTAGCGAATTACTTTTTTAATTAGTAAGAGTACAGGAATAAACCTATAGGATACCCCTATAGGATTAAGTATAATTATATTAATTCGTTTACTTAGATAGATTTAGAAGTTATTTATAAGTTTAGATTATTATTAGTTCGGCCTCGCTTTTTTAATAGTATTAGTATAATTCTAATTTAATATATATATATTAGGTATATAATTATAATAATAAGTAGCTAGCGGGTTAGTAAATTTATAAAATATAAGTAAATAGTTTACTTAGTTGTATTATAAGGTATACGGTTTATTTAAATATATAAATTACGATGGATAAGTTGTACCCTTCTTTATAGATTCGTATAAAAACGCTACTAAATTTAGGCCCTCCCTACTAT
Source organism: Neurospora sp. CHS-2018b (assembly GCA_009806015.1). Lineage (NCBI taxonomy): Eukaryota > Fungi > Ascomycota > Sordariomycetes > Sordariales > Sordariaceae > Neurospora > Neurospora sp. CHS-2018b. The sequence continues at coordinate 1,209,986 of RAOV01000010.1, read as the reverse complement.
TATATTTATATTTAAAACTATTATATTTAATATATATAGGGTATATTATATATAGTATATAAGGGGGTATATTAGAGGGTATTAAATATAATTATTCTTATTCGGCTATTTATTTACGGATTAGAGAATCCGAATATATAATGCCGAAGATTTGTATTTTTGCCTTATATAATTTAATTTATAGTATCGAGTAATTTAGGTTATAATAATATATAATATTATTCTTCTTCTTTATTATTTATTTCTTATTTTTCTTCTATTATTTAAATATCGAACTTATTTATATATATTCTATATATATTTTATATACTACTACTTCCTTTTATATAAAGCGGGCTTATTATAATAGACTATCCGTTACCTAAAGCTAAATAGCGCTACTATTTTATTAATAGATATACTTATATATATATATTATATAGGAATTCGTAAAAGATAAAGGAAATCGAGATAATTTATAGGAGCGTTTTACTGATAGAAGTAATTATATATATATTTTATATAAGAAGAAGTGAGAATTTTTAAGATATTTAGAAATAGGGCGTACTTATTACTAGTATTTTAATAGTAGAATTAATTATATATATATATTATATAAAAGTATTTCGAAATTTTCGGAAATTATTTCGCTAATATATATATATACTATATAAGGGTAAATTAGTATCGCTATTCGTTATAAGTATTTAATTGCGCCTTCGTTTAAATATTATTATGAATATTATTTAGGATTATAATTTATACTATTAAATTTTTATTAACCCCTTTAAAAATATAGCGATTATCTATAGTTTTCTTAAAGTAACCCTTATTAACTATAATCTTTTTCTCTCCGTTCTATATACGCTCTACTACTTTATTAGAAATTTAAATATTTAGGTTTCTTTCGTTAATAAACTTCCGCTTTTTCGCAGCCCTCTTTTACTTATCCGTATCTTACTCGTCTTCCTTTATATTAATTTATAAAGCCTATTTTAAATTTACTAATTCGGATACTATATATTTCCGGATTTCAAATTATAATATTTTCTTTATCGCCTCCTTAAATTCGTCTTTAATTTTCTTTATTTACTTTTTAATATTTTGCGTAATATAATCGACAATTTTATTTTTAATAATTATATTTAAAGATTCCTATATTTCGTCCTTTATTATATTTATATAATCCTTTTTAATCCTCTTCTTAACGGCCTTATTTATTATATATTTAAATAAATTTAAAACCCCCTCCGAATTTAATTACTCTTTAATAATTTTAATTATTTTAATTATAAATTCAACTTTAATTTTATCTAATTCCGTTTTAAAAGTTTTAAGAGTAACGAATAATTATTTATTATTAAAGTCGGTATTTGGTTTATTAGTAACGGATAGCCCCCCCTCGGTATTAATAATTATAGGTTTAGCTATTTTTATTTTAACGTTAATTATTTTAATAGGTAGGTAAATAATATTAATATAGGTCGATACGGGGATAAATTATTATAATTATTTTATTTACTAATAATAGTATTTATATATATTTATTATATAAAAACGAAAAGTACGAAATTATTCGATAAAGAAAAATATGTAGAAACGCTATATATATAGAGGTAGTAATATAAATTAATCGATATAGTAAGAACGTTAAGGGAGGTAAAGAGAGAATAATTTATAAATTTTAAGTACTTTTAATACCGGATATATATATTTATATATATAAATTAAATAGGGCTATAGGGTAGTTAATTATATATATACGTACGTATTTAACCTACCCGTTTAATTATTATATAAAGGTTACCGATTAGATCGTACGTTTATTAAATGTATTAATCCGGTAGGTAGGTTAGAGTAGATCCTTTAATAAAATAAAGAAGCTTCGTATAAAAAGTACGCTTTATAGGGCGCGCTTCTAGCTTCTAATTCTTCTTTTTATATTATTTTTTATAATAGTTTTTAAATATTATATATAGTATTTATAAAGCCCTTCCAATTACCCGTATTAACTTCTCTTATTATAAGGGGATAGTAAAATAATACGTAAGTATTAATTAAGAGAATTAGGTTAGGTTACTTATTATCCCTTTAGGTTTAATTATAATAAAATATCTTCCCTTTATTTTATATTGTAAGAATATAGCGTTTTACGAATTAAATAATTATATATATTTTTTATATGAAATTCGATAGAAAGTTTTTAAAAAGGAATTTAAAATCCGAATTTTAATTTATACCGAACGAACTATTTAGTATTTAAATTAAATTTAATTATTATAGAATATTCGGTTCGCCTTGCCTCCTAAATTATAAATATATAACGTTTTATTAATAGGGTAACGATATATATATAATATATAGTACTATAATTTATATTATTCAAATAGTTAATCCTACTTAGCGTATTTTATAAACGAGTGAATTTATACCTCTTTCGTTTTTTTCTTTCTTTTTTTTTTTTCTTATATCTAATTCCTTAAATATTATTAGTCTCTATTATATATTGAATTAGTATATATATAATATATAGTATTAGAATTTATATTATCCAAATAATTAATCCTATTTAACGTATTTTATAAACGAATAAATTTGTACTACTTCGTTTTTTCTTTTTTTTTCTTTTTTTCTTATATTTAATTCTTTGAATATTATTGGACTTTATTATATATTAAATTAGAGATAAATAAGTATTTTGTAAATATATAAATAATATAGTTAAACGATAATAATTTTTAACTTTCTATAAATTTTAATTCTATCCTTTCGAATTCCCCTTCTAGTAGGATACTGGTCGTTTAGGAAAATTAATTTAAATTTATAAAGCCTCTTATATTAATATATTAATATCTTACGTCTTTCTTTTTCCTTTTCTATTCTATATTATACAATATTTTTTATATTTTTTTAGGTTTTATTTTATATTTAATACTTTTTATATCCTAATTACTTTCTATTTATTCCTGAATGGCCAATTCCCGAATTTATATTCTATATATAATAGATCGGTAGTAATCTTCCGGTTGTAATACTTTATATAAATATAATTTACTCTTTATATAAATAATTCTTTTATTATCTTTTTCTTCTCTAATTTCTTTTAAATATTTAACCCCTAATTTTAACGCCCGCGATATAAATACCGACTTTATTTCTATCGACGATTCGGACAATAATATTAATAACCTACTATTTTATATAGGGGAGTAATTATTGGATATAGGTTTCTAATCGGTACGTAATATATTTTATTTATAAATATATATATATATATTATATATTAATAATATAATAAATATAAATAATTAACGAGGAGTTTATTATTAATAGTAATAGTTCCTATAATATTAGGGTAATTAAAGTTAGGGACTATTAAGCGTTTTTAGTATATTTATAGATATTTAAGCGTAGTATTTTGAATTTTATATATTATATTGGTTAGTATACTTAATAAAACTAATATAGAAATTATAACGGTAAAATTAGTAAATAAGGTACCGAAGAAGTAATAAAGAGGATTCGAAGCGTAATTGCCTTCGGTCTTAATAAAGTTAATAATAGTAAAGCCTATTATTAAATTAAGGAAACTATATTAAAATTTCTAATGTAAATTATTAAATTGCTATATTCTATTATATATTAATTATATATTAATATTAACCGTAATTATAATAAGTAGTATAATAAAGTTTAGAAAGTAAATAATAATTATAATAGTATTAATATATACGCGTATTTTAACTTTGAACTAATAATTTAGAATCGATTATTTAATTACCTAAAGATAATTAATATCGGACGATTTCTCTTACGGCCGTAGCTTATATTATCGCGGGTCAATATAAATAATTTATAGGGGCGCCTACGTATAATAATAAAAGTATATTACGTTACGTTTATCAAAAAATAGAACGATTATACTAATTATAATCGTAGTAAGTATATTAATTTAGAATAATAAATTATTTACTACGGAAGATAACCGCGAGTATTTATTTATAATAGGTATTTAATAAGTAAAAGGATAATTCGTATATATATATTATTTATATTAATATTAATAATATATATAATTAATAAGCTACTTTAAAAAATCTACGGGGGGGGAATAATATTATACAATTAATATTAATCTTAATTTTTAAGGATTAAATATTTATTACTTATAATTTCTTTACGAAAAAGGTATTAAACCCGCGCTTTTAATATATCGGTAAATTAATTATATTAAATAGAATAGGAAGTTATATAGTAAGTTCGAACTGGTTTATAAATATATATAGGGTATAAATTAATATATTAGTAGGCGGCCCGTATAATACTATAATAATACTTAAATATTAATATATTTTATACGAAGTAAAATATAATATTTTTATTCTATAGGATATTAATCGGCATTTATTCTTTTTTATTATTAGTAGAGGGTAGTATTTATATTATTCTCCTCCTCCTTTTAGGGCTATAAAAAATATAGTAGATAATATCCGAAATACTATCCGGGAGTTCTAAAATGTGAATATATTAACCCCTAATATAATACCCCCCTATTCATTTTCCTTCCTTTTTATATATTGAGTATATATTTACCTTTTCCTATTTATAGAGCGTTTTATTATATATCCGGAATTTTAAAAGATTGTTATAAAGTAGTAATTAATTAATTTATAATTTAAGTTACGATCTTGGTTCTAAATATAGAATAAGGTTAAAATAGTTATTTAACGCGAATATATATTATAATATCCCTTTGGTTACTATTTAATCGGTAAGTATATATATATTTTATTAATATTATTTATTTAAAAATTAATAATTTTATAAGCGTTGAACGGGAATATAAAATAAATATTTCTTTTAAATAAACGTAAAAGTAATTTATTTATAAGGTTATTTGGGTACTTATAATAGTAATTAATAATTTTAATAACTTTATAATCGTTTATTATTTATAAGAGTAAGCCGAACGTTTCTTCGATTAAAGTTTTTTAAAAATTAATTTATTTTTCAAAATAATTAAGGGATTAATTAACCTCTTTTTTATTATTAGGTAAATAGAGGATAGGGAATGTAAATAATTTATTTTATTTATATATACTTAATATATATATATAAATATTAATACTTTTATAGGGATTGAATTTTATATTTATATTTTTACTACCCTAGATTTAATTCGAAGGTATAAATTATTATTTAAAATAATTTTTAATACCCTTACGGAAGTTATTAGTTGTTCAATTAAATAGTACTATATTTATAGTACCCCGCGAGCTATCTAATATATCCTTACTAATATAGATTTTAAGTAAACTATTAATACGTTTTCTATATAATCCCCTTTTTAGAATATTAATACTAATTCTATTAGATTTTAATTAATATTTTTAAAAGGAGTATTCCGAAGTCTACTACTTCGATTAATAGGAATATTTATAATATATCTTTATTTTTTATAAGGTATATATTAATAGGAACTTCCGTAAGAAGTATCCTAAATTGAATAATATAATTTACGAAATTTATATTATATAGGATATGCCGAATAAATTGGAATACTAAATTCGGATTAACCGTATATATATAATATATTTAGAATTAGTATTATAGTTTAAGAATAAATAGGATTACGTATAAATAATTTCGGACTTTTATAAAGTAAAATTTAAAGTGAAAAAGCTTTATTAAAATTAAATTTCGCTAAATATTAATATAGTAGAATCTTCCTACTTTAAAGAAAATAACGCCGTTAATAAAAATTTAATTTTATTTTATATAGTACTAGGGTAAGTATATTATTATTAAATATTAGTTAATATATATTAATATTCTTTTTATAAATTCTATCGATATATATTTTTAAAATTCCGAGGATTTGGGGTTAGGCAGATTTATATAGGTAATATATATACGTCGCCCTCCTTTCAGAAGTAAAAGTTAAAGGAGAATTTTAAATTTAAAGAATTTTATAATTAGAAGTAATTTTAAAACTATATTCAATGGAACCCGAATAATATTTAATTTAACTTTAGAAATCTATAGTCGTCGATAATTATAAATATTTATAATATATATAGTAATAGATTGCCTACCTTCGATACGAATTTACTAATTATATATACTCTATATATATTATATAGCGCGCTATTTCGAATCGGGTATTTTAGTATTTTATTAGACCTCCGAAATAAATTACCTCCTTCTTTTTTAATTCTAAATATTCGTAGGGTTTAAAAAGATAAAATATTATTATCCACTTTAAATATAGGTAGGCCGTCGATTATAATATTTATATATAGTAGATATATATTAAAAATTTAGTTATTATTTAAGAAGGGAAAGGAAAGGGAAATTGTAAAGCTTTCCGATATAAATAACGAAGGTTAATTATTTTAGAATTAATTATTTAAGAAGGGAAAGGAAAAGGAGATTTTTAAAATTTCTAATATAGGCGACGAAGGCTACCCCCCTTAACGCTAACCTTTTATTAAAGAAAAGAAAGATTATTATAGTTTTATTAATTTAATATTAGGGAGGTAAATTAGCGGGTAGGCTAATTATAAATAGTAATCGGTATTTTAAGTATTTTAAATTAATAAGGAGAAGGTACCTAGTATACGGTCGATTATTACTTCGATATATAAGGGATATATATTAAATATTTTATAACTATCGGTGAAAGGGAAAGAAAAAGAGGTTAGTACGATCCCTTCGGATATAATCGACGATAGGGGCTAAAATTCCTAATATTAAATATATATAAAAAACTTCAATTTATTTAGTAACTTTAAACGGATCTTTAAAATAAAAAGAATTAAATATAGTAGTATATTTCCCTTTTTAAAACTATTCAAATTAGAACTACCGAATATATTATCGATTACCGCTATAATATATATTAAATATATATTAAGTACCCTATAACCGTTTATAGAAAGGGAAGATACGATAATTAATTTTATTATTATTAACGATAGCGAAGATAGTAAATACGATAATATTATTAATAATAATAAAATCCCCCTTAATATATAATTTACCTCCCGTATAATAAAAATTAAAAATATAGAATCTATACTTCCTACGTTAACCCTAAATAAGAGAAAAACTATTCTTTTTCCGAATTTAAAATACGGCGCTAAACGTTTATTTATATTTACAATCGAATTTAATATATCGGGGATATATAATAATTTAATTATTATTTCGGATTCGGATAATTTAAATAAAGAGGCTGAGAATTATTCCAATTTTAATATTAGGTCTAATTATAATTATTCTATAAAATACCCTAATATTAAATTTAATTATAATTTATTAGGGGACTTTTACGAAATTAGGCTTAAGATTATAATTAATTAAATACTATTCGATTTTATAATTATTAGCGACGAATATTTATTTAAGAGAGACTTTTATTTTAATAAACCTTATAATATTTAATATAATTTATATTAGGAGAGCTAAGAATTTACTTTAAAATAGTACTAGGAGTGCTAAATTAATATATAGGACGTATATTAGAATTAGAAGTATTAGAAACGGGAGTATGCTATAGCGGGTTCAAATTTATAAATTAAGTAGATATATATAAATTATATATATAATAATAATAGATTTGCGGCGGGCTTAAGTTTATAAATTAGGTAAATATATATAAATTATATATATAATAATAATAGATCTACGGCGGGCCTAAGCTTATAAATTAGGCAGGTATATATAATAAGTATATATAATAATATAAATATAGTAGGCCTAAATTTACGGGGTAATTCTTTATAACGCTCTAATATAAATTCGTTCCCGTTATTATTTAGTAAAGTATATATTCCTACGAATAGGTTTAATTTTTATAGGGAAGAGGAGTTTAAAGCGTTATAATAAGAGAAGGAATAATAGAATTTCGGTTTCTATTTATATTTATTAAGTGGTATTAATCGATTAATTAATAAATTATAGATATTTGAATAATATAATTGAATAGAGCGTTTGAAGTCGAACGGAATAATGTATAATATTTATAAAAAGGTAGTATATTAATTGAAATATTAGTTGAAATATAAATACTTTTAAATATCTTATTACTAATATTATTAGGGTTGTCTTTCTTTATTCGTTCCAACGGCAGTACCTTATCTTTTAATTCCTTTTTTTATTTCTACTATATATGGTTATTATATAAATATAGCCGTTTATACGGTCGAAAATAAAATAGTTATTAGAAAGAAGAAGGTATTTTTATTATATTATAGATTTATATAGAATTAGTAATATTAGGAAGAAACCTAGACCCGGGTTGGAAAATATTTATATAAATAATATTTATAAATCCTTTTTTAATATTAGTCCTAAGATCCTCCCAAATATTAACTCCCTCTACGGCTACCTGTATTTTATTATACTAACCTATTAATTATAGTATATTATTATTATTACTAATATTATCCAAATATCTAGCCTTAGTACGTTTAAAAGATTTATTTAAATTCCCGTTTGCTATTTAATAAAGAGACTTGCTCGCTTCTTATATATTATATATATATATAGTAATTAAACGTTACTACGTTTACGCTTCGAAAAGAGACGAAATATTTAAAATTATTAATATTTATTAATTATAAGGAGAAAGGTATTTAATATTTACTTTAGTTAAAGTTAATTTATAGAATTTAATTAAGTCCGCCTCTTAATCCCAATATTAATTTTATTATTAAAATAGTTAAAATAAAAGAATTTCTTACTATAGGGGGTTAGGTTTTAAGCCTATCCTAAGCGAATTACCGCCCTTCTATAATAGGGAATAGTAGGATTATATTATCTCTTACCAATTCTTTAGGTAAAGCCTAATATTATTAATATATATTTGGGTTATAGGGGAGAAGAATACTATATATTCGGTAGAATTTAATTCCCTAAATATTTATAAATATTAGGGATATATAATTAAAATTAGAATACGTTAGGTAATTTTACTTTTATAGAAAATAGGTATTAAATATAATTTTACTTATATAATTTCCTCTAATTATTTTACGAAGAATTAGAATTAGGAATCGGTATTAATATAATTATATAATATTAGTAATATTCTAATTATATATGAATTATATATATAAGAATTATAATATTTATTTAGGTTCGTTTAAGAATTGGGCGTGTCTTTAACTACGGAATAAAACCTAGCGTTTTAATACTCTAAAGAACTTTTAGTATTTGAATAGTATAATTAAATTTAGGAATTTACGCCTCTCTTATAATACGTTCGAAAGAGTAGGAAGAGGGCTTAGTACGAGTACGGTTAAGGATTATTATATATAAATATATATTATTTAATTAGAAAGGGGCGAATGAACTTACTTATATTAAGATAATTATTACGAAAATATTTACGAAGTTAAATAATTTATATTATTATATATTTAATAGATAACCACCTAAGTAATAAATATATTTTATATTAAGAAGAAATAGTAAAACTATATATATAGGATATATCCTCGCTAATATAGTAATTAAAATACTTCAATTAATAATTATATATAATTATATATATAAATATAGTAAAAATACTTATATAAGGTCATTTACTATAGAGATTTGGACGGCCGGGTTAGGCAGATATATATTATCCGCTATAATAACCGTAGAAATTATAATTATTAATTCTATAATTGAAATTTATTACGTATATATTATACGTAATATATATTAGGTACTTACGGTTTTAAGTAGGGATATTAGCGTCCCTTTCTATTTATTATCCTTGAATTTTATTAGTTACTTATTAATTAACGAATTTAAAATTTAACGAAACTTATTCGGAGGCAGCCATCTAATATTATTATAAGGGATCGGGTTTATATATAAATAAATATATATATTTACTATAGATATTATATTAAATTATATATTAAATATATATATTATAGTAGTATTCTATTTCGCCCGGGTTCTACTCGTAGAGGACTATATTACTAGGGCCAATAAATTCCTCGAAATTACGTAGATCCGGGTTTAATTAAAGGAAATTCATATTATATAGTTATTTAAAGTATCATTATTAAATAATATTAATTGAGAGGAATAAACGAATATTAATTTAAAATAAAATTTATATTTATAAAGTAAAATAATATTAAAAGAGGAATAAGGAAGAATTTCTAAATAGAATATAAGTAGGGATATTAGTACTTTAAAATATTAAATAGCTAGACCGCTAAAAATTAGGATAAAAAATATAATTTAATATTAATAAAACGATACGTAACTATTTAAAGGGGTCGATAAGTAAATAATTTAAAAGTTCGGACGAGGCTAATATTATAAACGATTTAGAACGTATATTCCTTTTTATAAGAAATTTCCTTCTCTCTTCTTCTTTCTTCTTCTAATTAATTAAAATACTAAGGTTCGGTAGGCTTACTATATATATAATATATATTAGTCTCGTATTTTATATTATAATTAATATAAATAAAAGATTTATATTTATTCTTTTTTTCTATTTTATATTTATTATATTTAAATATAAGAGTAGGCTAAATGGAATCTAATCCGTTAATTCCTTTTTATACTTTTTAAATTTATAATATAATATTATAACGTTAGAATAAATTTAAATTTTAATTAATTATTATATAAAGACTTTTTAATATATTAAATATATATTAAATTTAAGTAGGATAGTTAATATGAATTTAGAATTAGAGTAGGTAGTTCGGCTGGATAAAGCCTAAATTCTAGCCAAAATTACCTTCGACGTGGAAAACCCGTATCCGGATTATAAGTATTTCTACAGCCCAATACTATTTAAGCGTATAATTACCGCATTTAAATATAATATTAGAGTATAAATTATACTTTTTATTATTTAAATAAATATTTATATTAAATTAAACTACTAGTTGTAAAATCAAAATTATAAACGGTCGAGAATACGGTTATATCTTTATAATTTAAATATTATATAATAAATATTTTATAATAAAATATCCTAATATTAATATTAATTCTTTTATAAGTAATCTAACCTAGGATAAGAGAAGCGCTATAAGAAGGTAATTACTTAACCTTATATTTAATATATATATACGGAATTAATTTAATTATATTAAGTACGCTCCTTAATTATATTCTATCCCGGCGGTAGTATTATACCTCTTTTACAAACCTACTAAAAGATAAAGCGAAGTTAATAAACGCTATTATTAATATTTATAGGCGAATAATATAAATACGTATATATTTCTATTAATTAAACTTATTTAATTTAATAGTTTAAGATTGCCGATAATATTTTTACAGATATTTATAGCGACGATTTCTACTATTTAATATATTTATTATATCGGTTTATTTTATATATATTATATATATTAATAATAGGTAGTCCGACGTATAATACCCTTATATTTTAAGCGAATAAATTATTATTCTAGTAGGAAACTATTTATTTATATACCCCGAATTCGATTAAGATTTGAAGGTAATAATAAGCCCGGGTAATATTCTTCAACGATATAATATAAATAATTATATTATTTAATAAAGAATATAAATATATTATATATACTAATTATATATTTAGCCTAACCTCTTTATAATTTCTTTTAATATTATTAACGCCCTTCGTAATTTCGAACTTAAAATTTAAAGGGATATTTTAATTTAAATTTAAAAGCGGGATAAGAAACTATCGGATAGAGTTGAATACGACCTTTATATAATTAAAGGGTAAGATAGTATTATTATTAAATAATTTTAGGTTGAGAATCCTAATTTCGACGATATACCGGCGTATATAGAGCCTATTATAGACGAATTAGGATTCGACTTATCGCTTCTACGTACCCCCGGAATAAATTAAATATATTTTATTATATATATACTAAACTTATATTAACTTAGTATAGGATAATAACTTCCGTTCCTATATAGGTTCTCTTATTACGATTAATATTTTGAAAGGTTATATTTAGGTAGCGCTTAGGAATATTATTTCCCCCGTCTAGTCCGACGATTTAGGATTTGACCTATTATTTCCGCGTACCCCCGGAGTAAATTAAATACATTCTATTATATATATATTAAATTTATATTAATTTAATATAAGATGGGCCTATTAATATATAGGATAGAGGTAATAATTTTAAATTATTAAATTTCAACGAAGATATTATAGAATTATTAGAACGAAAGTTTATTATATATAAATCGGACCCTATTCCCCGTCAAATAGTAAATTAAGTATATTCTATTATATATATACTAAATTTATATTAATTTGATATAGGATAGTAACTCTTCTATTACTAGCCCCGCTACTAGATTAAGGCGAAATAGGGTTCGGGTAAATTACTCTTTCCAATTTAGAAAGCCTAGAAAGTAGAAATAAGCGGGATATAAGGAATTCTTACTATTATCTTTTATTAGTATATATAAGGAATATATATTAAGTTCTAGGCTATATAAAATATATTAGAAACGGGTATAACGGATGGGCTAGTACGTATATATAATTTATTAAAATAACGGCTATTAACGGCCGTTCGCAGGCTTCATAAGCGGCCTGTGCGGAGAAGGTACCAAAAGCGACTTGGCACGTAACAGAACCCACAATTCCTAGTGCCCCTATTCACCGTGCCCCGGCCCAGTGGCCCACTGAATCCGCCTGTCCGTCCACACTAACAGCACGGCTGTGTTGCCACTTTTTTTGTTTATCACGAACCCGATAAGAATTCGTGAGACGGGTGAGGTAGCCAATGGGATGAACCAGATTTTCCACCATCAATCTCCACCCAACCAGGGGAATTACCAACCTCGGGTCGGGCAGGCCGGACACGGCGAATCAGACAAAAGCACAGACCACAAATGACTTTGGCACCAAGCGCCGTAGACGTCACAGCAGAGAGCAATTGACTTCATCGCCTCCCAAGACCCTTCACTGCCCCCGGCATACCTCCGTCATCCCTATATGTCGATCACTCCGCCTCCGTCGCCGCTTCCGTCATTCCTGGTCGCTGATTGACATTCCGGAAAGCCGTAGAATCCCTCCGTATCGGTACGGCACGGCCTGTGGGTCGCTGGGTCCGAATCGTCCGGCACGGAGCACAAGTGGATCTTTGAGACCGGCTTGGCTCCGCAACACACTCCGATCGTCCCTTTGGTCGACGGCTATCCATGTTGAAGCATGAGCACGTACAACACTTTGACTGCATTAGTTTTCACATCTGGATCAGTTCAAACTACCAGCGTCAGGGTCCCTGACATTAGCCAAAACAACGGTTGATGAACTAGATGTCAAAACGTCAACCTCCGAGGCTGTTTTGCCGGTTACTCGAGAGGCTGATGGGTGCGCCCTGGGTTTCTGGCTCGAGCTTTCGTTCACCTCTCCCTATCAGAGCGCACCCATCACCATGAGCCCGTGATATTACATTCTTTTACACGAACGTTACAGAAAAGACATGAACCAAACAAATCCCAGACTTTTTTGTCGTACCCTATCCTATGCTATGCTATCCCATTAATCCCTTAGAAATCATCACCACGGCTGATAACCTCCTTCACGGTAGGTCTGAGCAGAATGGTGTGCTCATACTGGGCAGTGTAAGAGCCCTTCTTATCAACCAACGGGGGATAAGCCTCGACGATACCCTGTGACACAAGGTTGTTCAACTGCAGCATATGTTAGCAAGCCACTCGGGCTATTAGACACCGAACACCGAAACTTACCCCGAGGAGATACTTGTCCTGACCCAAACGATCAATGTAACGCCTGCAGAAAGGCAGAGTGCCAAAGTTCTTGGTAATAACGTTCAACAACGACTTGGCAGACGACAGACGGAGGTCGACCTTAGCGGCATCACCACGCTTAGCGTAGTGTGAGACCTCACCCTCCTCGTGCACGTAACCGTTACCCGTGCTACCGAAGGTCTCGATAGCAAAGACATCGCCCTCCTCCATCTTGGTCTGGTCGTTGCTCTTGACGATCGGCACGCTCTTGGTGCCGTGGATGCTGTAGTGGTTGATGGTGTGGCCGTTCAAGTTGCGGATGGACTTGACAGGGAGCATCTGGCCGTTGATCTCGACCTCGTAGCTCTCCATGACCTCCTGGATGGCGGCACCAATGTCGCCCACGCGCACGTCGATACCGGCCTCCTTGATACCGGCGTTGGTGGCGGCCTTGACGGCCTCGAGAAGGGGGTCGTAGCGGGGGTTGAAGGCGACGGTGAAGGCGCTGTCGACGATGCGGCCGTTGACGTGCACACCGAAATCCACCTTCATGACGTCGTCCTCCTGCAGAACCATCTTGTTGCCGGCGTTGGGGGTGTAGTGCGCCGCGCAGTGGTTGATGGAGAGACCGGTAGGGAAACCCATACCGGCGATGAGGGCGTCGCCCTCCTCGAGACCGCTGTGGCCGGTCAAGGCACGCACACTATCCTCGATATTCTCGGCGATCTCGGTCAGGCTTTGGCCGGGCTTGATGCTCTTCTGCGCCCACTGGCGGACCTGTCTGTGAACCTCGGCGGCGTGGCGGTAGTCGGTAAGGAACTCCTGGTTGAGGTTGTCGAGGTGGCGCTTCTCCTCGTTGGTGACGCGGTTCAGGTTGTCGTTGACGTATTCGACCTCCTCGCCCTTGGGGTACTGCTTGTTGGGGAAGAGCTGCGAGACGAGGACACGCGGAGGTTCGCTCTGGCTGGTCGGGGCCTTCTTCTTCTTCTTGGGCTTTCTCTTCTTCTTCTTCTTGGCGGCACCGGCGGCAGGGGCGGCAGCACCCTCCTCGGCCTCCTCATCACCGGACTCGGCATCGCTGTCGTTGCCGTTGGCGGCGGGGACGGGCTTGGTCTCCTCGACTGTTTATCGAATTCAATAAGTCAGTGGTGTGCTTGAGGTTGCGCCGCGATGCAGGGTGCCGGGAGGATGTTGAAGTCCATACCGCTGAGCTTGCTAAGCTCTTCTGCTGGGGCTGCTTGAGCTGCCATCTTGTCTGTTTGATGTCTCCTGACCGGAAAGATGTCAAGAGGAACAGACGAAGTGGTTGTTGTTGAAGAAGGGAAGCCGATGTTCTTCAAGCAACAAAGCTCAACCCCACCATCCAAAGCTCACAATATCGCTTATCGCCCCCATGGTCAAAAAATTGACGGCTGACCACTTACAGCGCTCCGTCCAAGGGCTACAGGGCGCGACTTTCACAAACGCGGGGTTGTAGTGAAACGCCCCAGCGCCCTTGAATTGACATGTTTAACGCTGCATGAGCTGACCCGACCCAGCTTGCCACATTGCCGTGCCGCGTTATCCGGATATTGTAGGCTTAAAGTTGCACGACCTAGTCCCAATTGAAGGAACATGCTTCTCACGGGGCGGGCGGTGGCCATAGCTTCGAGGACAGTCCCTCGATTCATTATGTCACTGCGTCACCAGCGGCAGGGATCCTGACCACAACTTCCTTATCAGGCTTGAAGCCAAAATCTCCTCTGCCATCGACATCGTCAATTGCGCCTAGGTGTTTCTTCGTTTGACATGATATGAAGGATTATCTATGAACCCAGCGAGGACGGGATGAGGAATGCCAGTCCATTACAGCTCTTTCGGTGCGGCATTGCGCCCTCTTGGTCGCCAATGTCGTCGTCCCCAGCTTTCTACTCCTCCACCATCGATTACCGCGAGAGTTAACGTCGCGAACAATGTCTCCCGCAACTTCACCACTTCGAATACTCTACGAACCGGCCGTCAAGAGCCGGAACATCACAAGAACCACTATGAAACGTTGAACGTTCACTTTGACGCCACTCAGGCGGAAATCAAGAAGTAAACATGCCTTTCCTTGAGCTCCTATCGCGAACTCCACCAGACTTTCTTATCACTTACACGTCCTCCACTCTCCATCATTGACCCTCTCCTCGACCTGCTCAGTCCCCTCCCCATACCTCACCTCCCTCCCCGAAGTCCACCACCATCATGCCCTCAAGCTGACCCTCCACAGATCCTTCTACCACCTCTCCAAAACCCACCACCCCGACCACAACCCTACCGACCCGCACGCCTCCCACCGCTTCATGCGCATCTCCGAAGCCTACTCCACCCTCTCGCACGCCGACAAACGCGCCCGCTACGACCACGACGTCCTCCGCCTCCACCTTCGCGCCCGCGCCCACGGCTCGCACCACTCCTCCTCCGTCGGTCCAGCCGGCGGCCGCCCGGCCTCTGGGCTTTCCAAGCGGAGGTCAGCGACCCAGGGCGCTCCGCCCCCCAGCTTTTTTAAGCAGGGAGGGTATGGTGAGCAGAAAGCTAAGAGGGAGAGGGAGAGGTGGAGCGGGGCGGAGGGGGGGTATTCCCAGGCCGGCGGTGGTCCAACGGGGGGTTTTAGTTGGGGAGGAGGGTTTGGCGCCAGCCAAACTGGAACAGCAGGAGGGACAGCAGGAAGTGGACAAAAACAAGAATGGTCCCAAGCCTTCAACCCCGCTTCGGCGCCTCACTTTGACAGCCAGGCACATACACGGACCCATGACCAACTGTGGGAGAATCTGAAGAAGTCGCATGCGAGAAGGAATGAACAGGCTAGCGAGCAGCGGTATCAGCAGGACTATCAGCAGCAGCAGTGGTTTTACCAGCAGAAGCAAGAACAAAAGAGAGAGCAGCCATGGGGAGAAAGCAAGAAAGTCATACCAGAAATCCAACAGAACAATGTGGCGAGTTTCTTTGCTGTTACGGTGGTGCTGTTGGTTTCGAGCTTTGGGCCCTATTGGTTGTTTGGGGAGTGGACGAGTACGGGCGGTGGTGGTGGTGGTGGTGGGAAGAATGGTGGGAGTGGTGGAGGTGGAGGGGGAGGGGGGAGTAGGAAGCAGGTGGCTGCTTGATGGGAGGGTTTGATGATGGATATGGATGATATATAAACTGGGAAGCAGGTACAACAGGACTGCGGAACCACAGGGTAACAGAACTGTGGTAGCCTCCAAGTGATGAGAGTGTAGAAATACGGGTATAACGGAGTTCTGTAGTTAGAGAAGAGCTTTGTATAACAACAGAATACATTCATATGTCAGCTCTCGAGAAGATGGTGAGCTTAAGTTGCGTGTTGAGAAACCACTGCTACAAACCAATACGCATTTTTGCATACTGTGTGTTCCCCGTACTACCTATATGACTAAGGTATCGTATCTTCTCTATTCGAGGTATACGGTATTGACTTGCGGACAACATGTTGAATAAGTGGTTTTCCCAGGTGTAGTTAACTGGCTGGGTATTAAGCCTTGCTACCATGAAGGGATGACACCTAGAGTTCCATCCCCATGCTTCACTTCATTGCAAAGCCCTTTGGAGTTTTTGACATTTCTTGAAAAGTAATGAATGAGCGTGTTTGAAATCGCTATGGGTATTTATAATCTAAAGATCGCGCTTGGTTTCCATCTCCAGCCTAACTACAGTAACCTTGTCCATCAAAGACGCTACAAACTCTATCAAGAACTTTTGCCCTCTTCGTTACACAAACTCAAACCATTATACACAAACTCATCTTATCAATCAGCCACCCGAAGCAGTGCGCGCAACATCGTCATCTTCACTGTCTCATGACATGATATAAAACATCACTGAAAGGGGAGGCTCCACGATGCCATCAAAGGGGGATTATCTATTCCAGTTGAAAATGTGTTCGAAGGAATACTATCACGCGGCTGCTCCGTCTTATCTGTCCCGCGATTACTCTAAGACTCGAAGGTGAAGCTGGTGCCGACCTTGTGGGTGGCCTGGTCAAGCTTCTGGGTATCGAAAGAGGCACCAACACCGAGGGTGACGCCCTCACGGAGGAGAACGTTGTAGGCAACGGCAGCGACACCACGGTCGTTGATCTTGCCCTATACGGTTGAAAAAAAATAACCAGGTCAGCATACGTACGTTCCATAAACGAAATCACAGCAAGAACATACCTTGACGAAAGAGACGGGGTCAATGCGGTACTTGGTGGCGACCTCAAGGCCGACGGTGTTACCGCTCTTGGAGTTCCAGGTGGCCTTGGAGCCAGCCTCGACCTGGGAGTTGACCTTGTGGTAGTAAGAAGCGGAGAAGACGCTCAGGTTGTCAGTAGCGGTGATGGCAGCGCTGTAGGTAGGGGCCTGGTAGCCAACGGCGGCGCTGTAGCCAGTGATCGCAGCCTTCTGGACATCGTAGCCGGCGGAGGCACCAGCGAGGAAACCCTCGTGGCCGACAATGGCGTCGATGTTGGCGGTGGGGCCCTTGAGGAGGTCGAAGAAAGCACGGCCGTGGAAGTTGCTCTGCTTGAAGTGGAGGTTGAACTTGGCGCCGCGAGCGTTGGTGGCGGGGAGGAAGGAGAAGATACCCTCAGCCTTGAGACCCTTGGCGAGGTTGTCGGCCATCTCGACCTTGGTCTCAAGGGCGTTGGCAGTGTTCCAGGTCTGGGTGACGGTCAAGCCTGTTGTTCGCCAGTACATTAGCATTGTCGTGTGGTTTGCAAACGGACTATAGTAAAAGCTGAAGTTGACGGGTCGTCCCAGAATCCGAGGACCCATGATCCCGCCGAGAGAGAAATTCATCTCTAGAGGCCGGACACGCTCTGAACTGCTCTGCTTTGGTTTCACGTTGGCAGTACCATTGTCGCTGGCGGCTAAACTTCCGTCGGGACGACAATTCCTGGCTTTTTCGCTTTCATGGATGCGTCTGTGAACAATGCAGTAGCCGGGAGGTATGCTCGGTATGCTCTTCTTGGTTTTCTCAAAACCATGGAAACAGCGATGCGCACAACAATAGGCTGGAGGTAGCGGTGCGCCGGGAGGAAGGGGATGACCAAAAGGGGCACCAGAAGAAGAAGACAAAGATGTAAGAGAAGGGTGATATGTACCATTGGGCTTGTCGGTGAATTTGCCCTCGAGCTACAAGTCAAAAGAGGTCAGCATGGTCTGTTCGCAACAGGGGAGAAGGGAGGGCGTTTGGCGCAACAGCAAGCTGATGCTATCGCGGCATTGCGCCGAGAGCCCCAAGGGAGGGAGGAGGTAACGTACAGCACCGGAGGTGACCTTGTCGTGGCTGGACTTGCCGGTAACCTTGAAAGCGACATTGTTGGGGGTGTTGGACTTGACCTCAATGGTGCCGGCAGAGAGGTGGTAGAAGTCCTTGTTGAGGAGCTATATTGCGCGCAAAGAAGTCAATGGTTAGCGACACGTTATAGTGCGTGCATGGGGTCCAGGGGCCAATCATGAATCATGGTGGGGGTGGAGGATGACGACTGTGCTTCATGGATGTTGGTGTTGACGATGCTCGTTTGCTATCGCGAAGGTGGGATGTGTAGGTATGGGGAAATGCCGCTTCAGCTTGGAGCTTGGGCAGCTTCACCCGCGGCAAACAGACAACACGTCTCTCGATAGCATCGATCGAACAGGTCGCCGTCATAGCTCGGGTGCGGTGCACAGGGAGGCGTGATTTTTGCTTACGTCGTTGGCCGACTTGGCGATATCAGAGAAAGCGGGAACAGCCATTGTGAAAGATGTTGTGTGAGGGCGACACGGGTATGTTGGTTAATGGAGAAAGTGAGGTTGCGGAGTTCAAGAACGCGAGCGGGAGACGGGAGTCGGGAGAGAAAAGGCTTGCGGTTATGTTGCGCGCGGAGCAAGGTCGGGTCGGCTGCGACTGACGGGGCTGCGGTGCTGCCTCTGGTGGGTTCTGGCGGGGCTGGCGACTGGGTTGGGAAGTCGGCGTCGGGTCAATCTGGGAGACTCCAGCAAAAAAGTGGAAATGGAAATGTTGGGAAGACCAGAGACCCGGTCCAATGTCCCGAGAAAATGTTCTCAGACGAGTTCGTGATTGGTCCTTCTCGCCGTGTGCATTTGGCAGCTCGGCAACGCTAGACTCACGATGACAAGCCTTCGTGACCCCACGCCGTTGACGAAACCAGCCCGTTCATGCGCACCATTAACCCTAACCCCTCTCTGCGTCATTGCCGGCCCCCCTTTCACGACTTCTCCAAAGGTAAACAAACACAAATTGAAGGCATCTGCAGTCGGCCCTTTCATCTCATGCTACAAGTGCATCTGTATCATCCCGAGAAAGTTCGCATCTCGCAGCACATGATGCACGCATCTTCCATCTATCGCATAATCGTCACCTCCTTTCATCGTACTCAGAGCGTGGTTACCATCTGTTGGTTAGGTCTTACCTTGTTTCACTTGTCATATATTGCAACCTTGCTCAACACCAGGTCAGTCCCAACCACACGGCCATCGGCATCGTTCACGAACAAACCACATGCTTCTTTATGCACATGATATTTTTGATCACTTTTTGTTTTCATTTCTATGCTGGGTTGATTGCTAGTATAGGTATACGCGATCCTTTTACTTTGACCCCATATAACGCCCTACAATGTAAACCCGAGACCAAGCACAAAAACATTCCAACCCTTTTTTTTCTCTACATGTTGTTTCCCTTTTTATTTTTATTTTATTATCTGCTTTACTCCTCCACGTGGTCATACTTGGCCTGGTGGATGGAGATGGCTCTGCCACTGGGGTCGGTCTGCTTAACCCACTTGGGGGTCCACCTCATGACGGTAGACGCGCACGAAGGGGGGAAGTGCTCGTCGAACATGCAGCGGTACCAGTAAGCCTCCTTGGTATCGGGGATGTCGTCGCCCCACTCGGGCTTGGGGTTCTTCATCATCTCGTCGGTGACTTGGAGCTCAGCCTGGTCCTTGAGGGCGTCGATCCATCCGTAGCCGACACCGTCGGAGAACTGCTCCTTCTGGCGGTAGAGGATGTTGTCGGGGAGGTAGGCACCCTCGGGCTGGTCCTTGGTGTCGAAGGCCTTGCGGAGGATGTACTTCTCGAGCTTCTCCTTGGTGATCATCTTCTCCTGGGGATCGATGTTCATAGCAACCTCGAGGAACTCCTTGTCGAGGAAGGGCACACGGGCCTCAAGACCCCAAGCAGAGGTGGACTTGTTGGCACGCAGGCAGTCGGCCAAGTGGAGGTTCTTGACGCGACGGACGCACTCCTCGTGGAACTCCTCCTTGTTGGGAGCGCCGTGGAAGTAGAGGTAACCACCGAAGATCTCGTCAGAGCCCTCACCAGAGAGAACCATCTTGATACCCATGGCCTTGATCTTGCGAGAGAGGAGGTACATGGGGGTAGAGGCACGGATGGTGGTGACATCGTAGGTCTCGAGGTGGTAGATGACATCGGAAAGCGCGTTAAGACCGTCCTCAATAGTGAAGGTCATGACGTGGTGCTTGGTGCCGAGGAACTTGGCGACCTCGAGGGCGGCCTTGTTGTCGGGGGAGCCGGGGAGACCGATGGAGAAGGAGTTGAGCTGGGGAAGGAAAGTGACGGTCGAGAGCTTGTTATCATCGTCGATACCGACCAGACCCTCACCCTTGTCCTGGGCCTCGGGATCAACCTCCTGGTTGGCAGCCTGCTCCTCAGCAAGCTTCCTGAGGCGGAGAGACTCCCTCTGGGCAATAGCAGCAACCAAAGAGGAATCAAGACCACCGGAAAGAAGGACACCGTAGGGAACCTCAGCCATCAGACGTTTCCTGACGGACTTCTCAAGAGTCTCACGGAGAAGCTTGAGGTCGAGAGGAGTCTGGGGGCACTTCTTCTCATCCCACCACGAGGGCTCGAAGTAACGGGTGGTCTCGCCAGTCAAGCTGTCGAAAACGTGGCCGGGAGGGAAAGCCTCGATCTTGTCGCAAACGGGGTGGAGGGACTTGAGCTCGGAGGCGAAGTAGACGGCGCCGGGCTCCTGGGAGCTGTAGCCCTTGTAAAGGGTGGTAATACCGATGGGGTCGCGGGCAGCGATCGTGCGGTCCTGCTTCTTGTCGTAAAGAACGAAAGAGAACATGCCATCGAGGTACTTGGGGGCATCGATGCCGTGCTCGAGGTACTGAATGGCATTGTAAGTATTTTTTCTGGTTTTCATCCGATCTTTGACAAAGCGCGCAAACTCACCAAAGGAATGATGACCTCGCAATCTGAGGTGGTCTTGAAGTGGTAGGGGTTCTTCAAGTGCTTGCGGATAAGACGGTGGTTGTAGATCTCGCCGTTGGCGGCAACAGCAATGCTGTCATCGGCGTTGGTGAGGGGCTGAGCACCGCTCTCTGTTTTTATCGTCAGCTTTTGTCTCTTCAGGTATCTTTCAGAGGAGCGGATTTGTACGCGGAGCGTATTTGTACGCACCAACACCGACGATACTGAGACGCTCATGGCACAGAACTGTGTGAAGCGTATAGTGTCAGCCAATTTTGTTCCCTTTATTCGACCTCAATGGGTCCTCGGGTTCGGTATAGAGTATTCATACTGGTGTTGTGGCAAGTGACGCTGCCGCCTATTCAGAAAAGCCAATTGTTAGCCAAGTGCTCCAAAGCTGTCTGGATCATCGCACAAGCGTGCATTATCGCATCTTTGTTTATCTGCGATAATGACTCAGGGGCAGGGGAGATCGGGATAAGACTCACTCCAATCAGGACCACGGTGACGGATGCTGTAGATAAGAGAAAAATGTTAACCGAGTCAATTCCTCCCATCAGTTTTGCCGGAGCCCGGTCGGACGGGAAAGTTGGGGGAAAAGCGCTTACGCCTTGGAAAGCTTCAGAGCCGTAGGCTTGAACTTGGCGACATCTGGGTGGCTATTGGGAACAATATGTTAGTTAAACAATCCCAAGAAGAGACATTTTTTGTCTTCGCGATTCATCGTTTCTTTGTGTAGCTCGTTCAACCGTGGATGGAGGGGCGCGCGCGTCTTGGCGGGGCATTTTGGGGTCGCAGATTGTTATCGGATGCGCTTGTTGCCCCTCCGTTCCGATTCCGCTCTTCCCCAAAAAGATTGTTGCGAAACCGCACATGCGATGACAAGAACCTGAAGAGACCACAAAGACTTTGGAGTCGCAACTTACTTGTGGCAAGCGAAGATTCCGCACATCTTGACTGTTGGTCGGAGTAGCTCCTGGTATCTCTGAGATTGGGACCTGAAAAAAGTTGTTTGGCCTCAGAGGCGGAGTAGATAGTACCGAGTTGGCGAAGAGAGGGCCGCCTTTATAACTCGGGGTTGGTCGTCTTAGACTGCGGGATGCGCAAAGAACGACGCGGGTAGCACAGAAGCTGTGGGTGCAAGCAAGACGAAGGCCTGCAGATGGTCGAGTGGGATGAAGTGAGGGATGAGAGGGAAAAGAGAGAAAAAGAGGGAAAAAGGAACGGGAAGTACAAGAGGAGGGTGTAGTGGACTCAAGAGTCAAGGGGCTGGCCGTTTAAGAAAAGCCAAAGAGTCATACGCACCCACGCACCTCTTGGCGAAAATAGACTTTAGATATCGGGTCTAAAAGTCTTGATACAGGACGAATCCGCACATCGCCCCCCAGACCCAGTCAAACACTCCAGTCAACACTCCAGTCAACTCTGGTGGCCTCCAGTGGCCTCGCCCGAAGGGTGGCTTCTCTTTTCCCAGATCGTGTTCCATGACTCCACGGAAGCATATGATTAACAGCGTGGCCAAGCTCCAAAACACTAGCTGCTACTATTTTATCCAGGATATTGTCAATTCCCACGGTCCATTGGCTGCTTGGATCCAGTCTCTCCAGCACACCGGCCAAGACGGAGAAGGCGACAAGCTCCAGAGCCTCCCGCCGTCCCGCCGTAGTCCTGCGGTTCTGCGGTCCCTCGCCCCCAAAACCCGTCACAGCCCATTGTCGAGGCCGATGTCGGGACATGCCGGTCCCTGAGATTGTGAAAAAAGAACGGTCAATGAAACCCCACACGTCCGTCTCAGTCCCGCGGGCCCGCGTCCGCCAATCCAGGGATTACCTAAACCGGACTGATAAGAGAACCGCGGAAAGCCTTGCTCCTCCAACAGCCATCTCACCGTCTGGAAGCCATCATCAGCCGCCGAGCCAACCATGTGAGCTGGCACACTGTGGAGAGAAGCAAACTGTGAGACGGGGGCATAGTTCATCACAATGTGCCGGCACATTATGTCCAAGCTGCGTGGGCTGACAAGTTCTTCCAGACTCTCTCAACGTCACCGTGTCAACCGCTGCTCGAGCGGGAGGGTCTGGCATAAAGTTAAACTTACAGATCTCAAGTGGGGGGCGGCGACGGGTACCCCAGGTTTCTCGGCAAGCGGAGCGTGGGTTGCAACCTTGCCGTGCGAAGATTAAAAACCTCCTTCCGAAACAGAGATAGGGCTAGTGGTAAATCATGTACGGAGTATTTGACTGGGTGACTAACTGGGTGACTAAGTTTTCCGGACGTGAATTTCCCCTAAAAAAATATTTCCGGTGTTATCTTTGAAGCGCATACCGCTCCCGCCTTGACCAAATTCTCTGCGATATGAGATGACTCATGAGGGTTCATCCC
The DNA here is from genome assembly GCA_009806015.1 of Neurospora sp. CHS-2018b. Lineage (NCBI taxonomy): Eukaryota > Fungi > Ascomycota > Sordariomycetes > Sordariales > Sordariaceae > Neurospora > Neurospora sp. CHS-2018b. Next base: position 1,185,648 of record RAOV01000010.1, on the reverse strand, counting down.
ACTTGTTCCGCTACACCTCGGCCGAACCTGACCGCGAGTCTACCAGAAGGGAGATCTAGAACCGGGACAGCAAGTATCGAACACGAGAGTTGGGTGAAACGGACTGGTCGGTCGGGCGCAGCGTCGGTAATTTCTTCCTTAGACTATTGTTCCTCGATCATGAGCATGTAGAGCAGCCCGAAGATATAATCGTGCGCAGAATCGCTACCATTGAATGAACTCCCTCCAAATGCCGCCGCAAACAATGAATTGGTATCCCTAAACTCCGTATCCCAGTCCAGCAAAACAAAACAGCTCTCTTTTTTCCACCAAGCACCTTCACAATCGTGGGTTCCCAATCTATGGGGCGGCATTCTCCCGCACGACGCGCTTGATCCGACGTTCATACTCCTGACGATCTTTCTTGAAGAGATTGTACGCCTCAGCCTGGGCTGGGGACTCGGGATTGGGGTCGTTGAGCAAGTCCTGAATGCCGAGCAGGATCTGCTTCATCGTGATAGCCGGCTTCCATGCCTCTTCTTCGTTGAGGATCGAGAGGCAGACCGTGCCCGACGGATAGACATTGGGGTGGAAGAGAGGGGGAACAAATTTGCCTGCGCAGACGCCAACATGTTAGCTACCTATGTGGTCGTGGGAAGGGAGGATGAACGAGGGCTAGGTTTCGGCGTACACTTGGGGGGTTTCGTGGGATACTCTGCATGCAGAAAACGTCAAGTCAGCACGTATATTCCTCTAAAGACACCGGTGCAGGGCGCATACCGTCAGGGAAAGTAACGATCAGCTTGAACAGACCACCCTCCCAGATCGTCTTTTCCTTGCCGGGAATACCACATTCCCAAATCTTCAAGTCGAGTACACCCTGCTGGTTCTTCTGGGGACGGGCATAGAAGCCAAAGGGGTGGTCCTTTCGCCACTGCTTCCTGGAGGGAGAGAAAAGAAATGTTAGTATGCTGGAAATGGTTACACTAATGCGCAAGGCTTTGCGACGTACCGTTCCTCTTGCAAGCGATTCTGGCACAGCGCCATGGTGGTTGATGAGGTTGGCGTTGACGGGTTCGGCGTCGGTAGAAGTTGAGCGGTAGGTGATCAACGTAGGATCTGAGTGATCCCTTGGACGAACTGGATGCGACGACGGTTCAACTCCCACGGCCGGCTTCTTGCTGATGCAATGACGGCGCCGAGAAACGTGGGGACGCGGTTGAAGAGCTGCTCGGGTTGGTCACGGGGGTGATAGGGCGCGGATCAGAAGGTGGAGTGTGAAGGTCCTCTGCAGGTCAGAGATCCAATGGGCCACGCGATAGAAGCGTGGAGTAGCCCCGCAAGGTTCGAGTCGGAAAAGTAGTTTGGGGTTTGTGATGCCAAGAAAGTGCGGAATCGAAAGTCTGGAGGAGTAAATGCTTGAAATGATGCGCAATCAGATGGAATTCCTTGGGGATCGAATCTGTTTGATGTTGAATTGTCAAAAGATTTCGAATCCCAATGAGGCTGGAGGAAAGTTTGGCAAGTGGCAGCGAGTCGAATGGCAGGCGACGCGTTCGATGATTTGCGCCGGTCGTTGCTCATTACAAGTATTGCCTGCCGGAGTCCCTGTCGCCTCAAATCGGGGAGGCAGAGAGTGGATGAATGGCAGGAAGCTCTCCCTTGTACTCCGAAGCTTGTTAACATGTCACAAACAGTAAATGCGCCGATTTGAGTGACAGTAGAATAGACTCCAAGATGAGTTTGATCACAGTCACACAGCATCAGAAAATGGGATGACAGCGGGATGTTACTTTCAGTTCTCAAGCAACCTGATATCAAGGAATTGTTTGGAGCTGGAGGTGGTGTCCCTCGGCACTCAGCGTACCCTGGTGGGCAATGGTGGGGTAAAGTTTAGAGATGCGGGAAAGCGCCATGAGGAGTGAGCCGAATTGCACATGCAAAGGGAAACCCCCCCGTCATCTGAACCATTCCGGATGTCAATCTCCATCTGACTTCTCTCCCTTCTTGTCTCCCACTCATCACTCTTTCTTTCGAGATCTTGGTTAGCGTTTTGGGGCCTCACTTTTGGATTCATCTACCCCACGAGAGGATTTGAATACTCTTCTGATCTATCACTCCGCCTTGCATTAGCTTGGTTTCTTCCCCAAAAAGACAACTTCCCGCTTTCACCTCTTCCAAAGGGGTCGTGCTTCGACGTGGGGTAAACCTTTTGCCCGAGCATCTAGTTCGTCTGCGAAACGACGCGCATCCACGACCGATCGACGTCCTTGCGATTTACCCAACATTTTTACATAACTATACCGCACAATGGCTTCGAATAACGCCGGCGATATCAGCGGGGCAAAGGAGGAGGTGCCCAAGAAGGCCACCGTGGTTGATGAGTTCGACGACGACGTTTCTGACCCGGATGAGGATGACTTGGATGATCTGGATGACATGCTCGATGAGTTCGCGGCGGTAGACCTTCAAGCCAAGAAGCCCTCGGGACCGGCCGGGCCAGACGCCGCCGGAGCAGGTGATGATGCCAAGGCGGAAGATGATGTTCTGTCCGAAGAGGAGTTCGCGAAGCAGCTGCAGGCTGGCATGGCTGATCTCCTCGGTGACATTGATAACTCGGTATGCGAAAACAATTGCAAACCCCATCTTTGCGACTCCAGCTAACTCTTGGCCAGCCTGAGCTACAAGCCCAGTTCGAGAGCATATTCAAGGAGCTAGGCGCCGCCGCCGCTGCCTCGGGTGCCGAGACACCTGGTATCCCCACCCCCAAGGCCGAGACCTCGACCAAGACTCCTCCCTCTTCTTCCCGCAGAGCCTCGGCCTCGGCCTCACCATCGAGCAAGAATGCGGAAGCTTCCTTCCAAGAGACCATCCGACGGACCATGGAGCGCATGCAGACATCTGGCGAGCAAGCCACGGCCGCTGCCGCAGCTGAGGGTTCCGATGACTTCCTTGCTGAGCTGCTCAAGCAGATGCAGTCCGGTGGTCTCGAAGGCGAGGGCAGCGAGGAAGAGTTCAGCAAGATGCTTATGGGCATGATGGAGCAGCTCACGCACAAGGACATCCTGTATGAGCCTATGAAGGAATTGCATGAGAAGTTCCCTGGCTGGCTGGAGAAGAACCGGGCCACGACGTCCAAGGAGGACCTTGAGAGGTACGAGCTGCAACAGAAGCTGGTGAGCGAGATTGTGGCCAAGTTTGAGGAGCCCAACTACGCGGATACGAGCAAGGAGCACCATGAGTATATTGTGGACAGGATGCAGAAGGTATGTTGCTCCAAACGTTCTTGGTATCGGGAAGAAGCTCAACTAACAAATATCGGATGTATAGATGCAAGATGCTGGTCAGCCTCCCAACGACTTGGTCGGAGACATGCCCTCTGCCCAAAATCTCGATCTCCCCGAAGATCAGTGCACCCCTCAATAATTGTCTCAACAAAAGCGAAAAGAAGAAGCGAGTATGATACCAGTAAGAAGTTGATCGCCATCGAAAAATGTTGGGCAATTGATTATCATGCGCCTAGATATGTATTGCCATCTTAAGAGCAGCGCTAGAGTATGATGATATAGAGTACTTAATGAGATCATTAACCCTAGTGACCCTTCACACCCTAGAGCGAACCAACCCATATTTCTGTTGTATATACCCCTCTAATCCGAAAATGACTGTTGACCTAACACCTTTTGTATCTCGAAAACCTAATCAGCCCTTGATGAGTGTATCCGGAACTCCTTGTCCTATGCAAATGCAAGCCATGAAGCCAATGTGTACGACGATATGTACCAAGCGCTCCCATGATACCTTATTCACCCTCCCATCTCCACGTCGTCCTGGCTATGATGGTGTTTCTGTATCGCCAAATCACCACCATTCGGCTGTTGTTGTTGTTGCTGCTGCTGCGCCAAAACCTCCATAAACAGCGCATCATATTCATCCTCATCATCCTCCTCATCCTCCTCCTTTTTCATAAAATCATCCCCCTGTTGCTGCCCCTGTTGCCCTTGCCCCTGCTGCCCGTCCCTCACCCTCAAATCCTCCTGCGCCTGCTGATTCAGCGCCAACAACGCCTCCAACTCCGCCTCCTCCTCTCGCGCAATCATATCCGCCATGTACGCATCCATATCTTGATATTTTTCTTGTTGTTCTCCCTCTGTCCCTGGCGGTTGATCTTCCAACAGCCCTTCGAGAAACTGCTGCTGGTGATTAAACTTTGCTCGGAGCTGGGCGAGCTCTTCGATTTCTTGCTCGAGAGCGAAGCCGTCGTTGCCGTTGTGGAATTGCGGGTTGAAGGGGTTGGGAGGGGCGGAAGCTTCTTTTGCTAGACGGAGTTCGTGGTTGAAGCGGAGCCATTCTAGTTTTAGGAGCTGGATTTGGGAGGGGGGTGTTAATAAACTGATGAGATGGAAGGGGAGGACAACGAAGACAGAAAAAAGGAAGTTGGAATATAAGGCAAATGAAAGGGAAGAAACCAAACGAACCTCATTCTCCCCACCCCTCCTCTCCCACGCCTTATCGTCCGCTCGCTGCCGCACATTCTGGAGAAACAAACGTCGTCGGTCTTCTTTGCGGTTGGAGGAGAAAGAGGGGTGGTTCATAGGTCGAGAGGGGCGGGAATTGTATTTTAGAAACTTGTTGTTCTGTCCCTCTCCCTGTCCATCTGTCGCGGCCTGTCCGTTTTGACCTGAAGCTTCTCCTTGCCCTTGACTTTGTAAAAACGACCCAAAGATCGGTGACGACTGTGTCTGTGACTGTGCCTGCGCAAAAATTCCTCGTGGTTTCGAGGTTGGCGAACCTGGTGGGGAAGATCGAGACATGGAATCGAACGGTCGGATGGGTGAGGAGGAGAGGGGAGAGCTGATTCTTGGTCGGTATTGGGGTTGGTATGGTGAGGAGAAGGAGGTGGTGAAAGAGGGAAAGGATGGCGTTGTTGTTGTGTTGCTGTTGCTATTGTTGTTGGTGTTGTGGTTATTGTTGCTGAAGGGGGAAGGGTCCTGGACCTGGCCGAAGGAGAAAACTGGAGTCGAGGTAGACATTATGACGACGGGGGCGGCATCACCGGAGGCGGACGGGGCTCCGGTTTGGAAGGACATAATCTGGTGAGGTGACTTGCTACTGAGTTGAGAGGACTTCTTGAGTCGATTCGGTTTGTTGATTAGGTTAGTGACTAATAGAATAGAGGGTATGGCGGCTTTCTTTTTCGTCCCAGGTTGTCGCTTGTAAGAGAGTAGGCAACAGAGCCAAAGAGGTCCGCAATGCGGGTCGAGTTGAAGAAAGAGTCGCCGTTTGTAGTTGGATGATTGGATTTATATAGAGATAAATCGAGGCTTGGAAATAGTGTCCACGTTGCTTTCATGTATTTGCGATCACGACATGCAGTTCTCAAACGCAGTCATGCCTGCTCGGACGAACTGGACATTTCTCTGTGCGGTGTGAAGGTCGCGTATTCTGTTCGTAAATTGGGGGCACGCGACGAGCTGTGGATGATGATCAATCATTGGCGCGCAAAGTAGTTTTCCAGGATGTTGTCGCTCGCGCATCCATGCAATTGGGTCTGCTGAATTGGTGCTAGGGTTAGGGTTGGCGCACTTACTTCTTACGTCTGACAACTGCAAGACACTTTCCCCATTTCACATCGGAAAGAACGAACCTGTGATCCTGTCCGTTAAGGTTCTCCCGCATGGGCTCTGTTCGGCATGTTTTCTTGCTAAAAGGCTCTTTTCAAGCACTCTGATGCAACTCATGATGCTTTTTTGTGCAACTTGTTCAAAAGATGTTCCATGCGCCAGCTGTCAGTGACGCCTCTCGCCCAGTGCAGCCTGGCAAGAGGTCAAGAACTAGTTGACATCGACATGGACCGTCGTCCAAAAACGCCTGCGCCCTCTCGCTTCCTCCTCGGCAAGAAGCAATCTCAAGCCAATGCATCCTCGCAACGGTTACAAAACCAAGAAACACCGGATCAAAACCAGGCACAACAAAATGCAGCAAGCAGAGCACCCAAGTTTCACTCAACTCCGCGGTTCCAAGCGGGAGCTTCATCAACGCCAAGGCCATCCTACCGGACCTCTACGGGATTATACTCGACGCCATCGGCCATAGCAAGCTCCATCAAAAGCCGGACCAATGTTCCCGAGAGACGAAATCGATCTACGCTGGAGTTCATCGATGACGATCTGTTGCCTGGCGATGGAGAAAGCTCACCCTTTGCCCGCTTTCCCGGCTCGGTGACACGGCCAGGGCAGGCGCCAGAGTATCCGGAGCCGATTGAGTTTGACTCTTCGTTTGTCTCACAGTCGCCGATCAAGGTTAAGGAGGAAGACGGTGATGAGTTGGACCGGGAACGGTCACATAAGCGCCGTCGTCTTTCACCGGTTATCGACCTCGATGTTGAAGAGGTGGAGGCTAGTAGTCCACCACTTCCCGACGAGGGTGAGTGTGAAGGTGACGAAGTGGAGGAACTCATTGATGATGCAGAGTCCATGGTTGATGAGGGGTCTTCGCCACCGAGGGAATTGGACGATGGCAATGATGTGATCATCTCAAGTCCACTTGCTGTCACTGACAGCGACCTCGAAAAAGAAGACGAGAGCGTTGCCGGAAGTCACTCAAGCGAACCTCTCTCTTCATTACCGCCTCATGACCTACGTCTACACGAGTACCCCAGTGAGTCTGAGGAGGGTCTAGAGGGCGAAGACGAGGACGATGACGCGGAGGAGAATCAGCGCATGAACCCAGAATCAGAGGGATTCTATGGTAGTGATGAGGGCCACACTCCCAGAGCAAATCTAGAACCTACCTCAGACGAGGAACCTGATACAGACGCAGAAGATCACGACCACGAACACACAGGCCGGAAGTCAAGGTCGGCATCCATGAAGCCTCAAGGTCAAAATCCCTTCCTCAGGGCACCTCGCTTCAAGCCCAAATCACCCGGTCCTCCAGATCCTCCGCCAGATGTCCCTGTCCACCATACCCTTCTTCCCGACATCTTCTCGCCCCAGCGTCGTCGTGGCGCTCGATATGTCCCTGGCGGGCTAGCGTCTGAATTACGAGACTGGTTATTGGAGGTCAAGGGAGGCTCCAGTACTGAACCGACCCCCGTGGCCGCTACTGCCCACCTCGCCGTTGAGACCGTCAAGAAGTGCGGACCTGGGATTAGTATGACACTTGTTACCGGTCGACCAATGATTGGTGGTCCCGATGGAACGAAAGTGCCCAGGAGTTATAGGGCTTTGTTAGCTGGTGATGGGAGGATGGAGGGGCTTAGTGGAAGTGGTGCTGGTGTTGAGAGCAAGCCGGAAGGAGAGGAGGAAGGTGCGGATGAGCCGGACAGAAAGCCGTTGGTACCCGGCGCGATGGTAGCGATTGCACCACCAGCTTGGGATATTGACTTGGGTGAGGAAGAAGAAAATGATCAAGGTGATAAGGGCAAGTGGGCGGTTGCGTATCGGTGGGATGTGCTTTGAAGGAGACGCCTGAGACGCCGTCATCTGCTCCGCCTCACCGGAATGGGCCGATAGCATGTGACAGTTCGGTGACAGGTTGTATGGTTCGGGTCTATTGTTGCCGACTCTCACTTTGGCGTTTGGGATAGTTGGAAAGAAGTTGAGTTTCTGGCCTTCTCTCGAAAGAACACATATCAACACAAGTGTAGGATACTACCTGGCCGACCCTTCGGCGGATCCAAATGTTTGGCCTTAGAGTATCTTCGACACTCAAGCCTTCATGAACGGAAGGGCAGTTGTTCAAACTTCCATCGTTACCTGTATGCAATCGAAGCTTGTGGAACCAAACAAGTCGTCGAAAGAGATCTCATGTTGCAGTTCAATATGAGGCAGAACCGGGTAGATATCCGGTACACAAAAGAAGGAGTTTCCCTTGACGTCGACATCGAATTCAGGCTGAAAGCGGCTTTGGTTTTTAGGCATGTAGGGAAGGTAGTTGTGTTTGATACGGGCGTTCCGAACATTGGAACATTGGAACGTTGGATCCGAAGAACGACTGTGCCATTTGCCCGACATTTTGACAGGCCATTGTGGTAGCACTGACCCCTGATACTTGAGTGGTTGCATCAACCTCAAGCCACTCATTTTTGCGTGGGGTGAGAAATGGGAGGCGATTCCCAACTTCCACTGCAGTGGCCTTCCATTTGTCTGCACTCGGCCCTCGAGGTCCCCGCGCCTGCCAAACAATTCCTACGTTTCGAAATACTCCATGCAAAGCATGTTTAGATTACCTCTAGCGAATGCGAAATGGCAAGTAGTATCCGAGGTTCAACGCGCAGTCTTTTCACGTCCTGTTTTGGAAGGCAACACTCTTGAAAAGGACACCCAGGGAAAGTGTCAAGACTCAAGAGGGTGAATCCGATACTGTCAATCGAGGAAGTGCATGAAGAAGGAAAGGACGATTTCTATTGGAGGACTTTTACACGGGAAATTAGGACCAGAATGCGGAGTCACTGCGGGGACCCCTTGTTGCGCCTTCCCCAAAACCGGGCCCCCTTGTCTCATTTCCCCAGGACTGTTCCTGCCCCGGATTCTGGCACCGACGCCGGCGACGACTCCAGTGGGTCAACGGCCATCTTCACAGACTGAAGAGTGGAAGTCTTGGGGTTCACCGTGTTTGGCACTGAAATTTCTGTCTGTCTTCTGGTCCTATCTTCAGTCTAATTGGAAACTCATTTGTCCCACCATGTTCCGCGACCAAAGAATCCATTGTCTTCACTCCTGGTTTCGTCGAACGTCGTGACAGCATCCATCCTTTTGACAGTCCCAGAGAGTCAAGGGTGGTGGAACATCTCGCAACCAGCCGCCTCCTCCACTATCTCCAACTCGCACCAAGTACCTCACCTTACTCCAACGTTTTCCCTCCAGTCAAGAGACAGAGAGGTACAAGGCAGCTACAGCGTCTCAGTTGTCCAGAACCACTTGTTCAGAATGGTTGGATGCTCCCTCACCACTTGAAGTCTCTCCACTAGACAGCCTATCTCTCCAGTCGGTCCTCCCACTTCCCCCCGGTCCCACGCGCTTCCCACCCGGCCAACCCTGGTCTATCTGGCTAGCACGCGCTTCATCGGTAATCTGTCGACAATCCGTGGATGCTTATTGCATGGCCCTGGCTTGATTTGACGGCTGATCCAACAAGTTCGGACTGTGGAAGGGGGGTCTTCTCAGACGGCAAAACCACCCAAGCACTCGGCGGAATATTTCCTTCTGACCTTGCTTGGCACTGCTACCGAGTTCGAGGCCAATATCCCCGGGGCTGATGAGAGAAGTTGACAAGACCAAAGGCCACAATAGTCCAGAGCCTCACTGGTGCGCTTCATATACCTTCCCCGACTCACTGACTTTGCTCCTGACATCGTCCTTTTTTCCCGTCTTGACGGGTGCTACCTACCTCAGCTGCACCACTCGCGGCTGTTTTGGCTTCCACCGCTTGCTTGGCCCTCGCTAAAGATACCACACCCGATACTTGGAACCTTCCATCAACTTTCATCCCATACATCAGAAAGATCTCACGATTTTGAACAGCAACCTCTGATCAGGATCTGTGCCAAGTCTTTTCACCACTTTCTGTCTGGCAACTTCTCTCATCTTCCACTTTGCATTTCACTCGATAAGGCTTGAAAGAACATTCGAACCAGATGTCGAGGACATGAGCATCAACACAGCCTGACATCAACTTCCGATATAGCCGGTCTCTTTTTCGCCCCATCAACACAGGTCATCAACGCGAATCCGGTCTTTTGATGACCAAAAGATCTCTTGCCGTCAACAACAATTTTTTATGACGAAGGACCGCGTGGGAAACAGCAAATCCCTTTCAAACCAACCTTTGTGAAGGCCATGCGCACTAGGTTTCTTGTGTGGGATTCTGGTTTTAGGTGGTTGGGTGCGCTTAAACAAAAACCATAGGCTCAACGAACACCTACGTGGACATCCCATCAGACGACTTCTTTGAGTAATTTCAACTGAGGCATCAAGATCATTTCGCAAGTTCGGTGGATTTCGACTCAAATCGACGAAATGGTCAGCATACAGCAGCTAGAGCCGGCACCGGCACACATATCGGCGCCAGTGCCAAGCACCATTACCGCTCATCGAGCAATCGACCTGGTCATGGGAAGGACAACTTCGCCGGCGGTTGGCGATCTTCCGCTTCTGAGGGGGCCTCGCAAGGGAGATACGAGAACAGCGGTGATCGTGTTTGGCCAGGGCCAGGAGAAAATTGTGGCTGTATTTGCCGAAGTCTTGGGGAAATCTTACCGAGTGAGGAATGGGTTCAGAGACGTCTCTTCAGATGATCGGGATTTTGTGGTGGGCGTTCCCGCAACACAGGCAAAAACCGACATTGCAGGTCGGGACAGAACCTCGATCGTCGCCATCAACGTCCATTGTACCAACATGGGCATGCCCCCGGACGCATATCTCTCCGCTCAGTGTGACTACGAATTCCTCTACACGGAGGCACCCTTTTTCAGACGGGACCTGTCACGTTTCATTTCTCATACACTTGGGCAGTTGAACCACCACGAAACCCTAATGGCCAAACCAAGGACATACTTCATTTCGACAACATTCCCCGACGTACATGCCGCCCTCCCGAACATTGATATTCTAACTGTGGGTGCGGATGCCGTTGAGATCAGGGTTGATCTTTTGAAAGAGCCACTCGGTGACGGAACCTACGCTCCGGTTCCCAGCCTGAGTTATGTCGGCGAACAGGTGATGCTTCTTCGTCAGAGGACGGAGCTGCCCATCATTTTCACCACCAGGTGTACGGCCGAAAATGGGCGTTTTCCAATGGATAATCCTGATCTATACTACGAGTACCTTTACAGAGCAATCCAGTGGGGGGTGGAGTACATTGATGTCGAGATATGGCTCCCGGAGAGGATCAGGAGGAAGCTTTATGAGCAGCGTGGTAGCAGTCGCATCATGTCCGCATTTCACGACTTCTCTGGGACTTTCAAGTGGCCATCAGCAAGGGCTGAAGCAACGTTCCGGGAATCAGCGCGGTTTGCGGATATTGTCAAAATGATCGCCATTATCAACGACCACAACGAAAACTTTGAACTGGAGTACTTCCGTTCTAAGATCAAGGCTGAATACCCCGATGCGCCGCCACTTTCTGCTGTCAACATGGGCGAAACAGGACAGTTTTCTCGGACCTTGAATCGGGTTTTCACACCCATCACCCATCCTCTATTACCGATAATCGCCGCTCCAGGTCAGTTGAGTGCCGCCGAGATCAATCAGGCTTTGTCCTTACTTGGACAACTGCCGAGAAAGAACATCTACGGAATCAACACCCCCTCGAGCCGCTTATCGACCCCTCAGGCACCTTTCTATGGGAAGTGTTTCAACGAACTAGGTCTGCCCCACCACTTCTCTGTCGTTGAGAGACCCCTCAAAGGTTTTGCCTCTGTGGAAGCGTGGTGCAACCAGAAGAACTTTGGCGGTGCCTACCTCTATCCGGCTGTTCCTTTTCAACATTTGATCTCAAACAGTGCCTTCTTTGCATCCATCAACAATGGCACGGGGCCGATTCTCAGCGATTCAGTAAAGCTTATTGGCATGGTAGACACAATCGTGGTTCAATCCAAGGCCTCCTTTTCTGCTTCCTCGGCACCGTCCTCAGCACCGTCCAGTCCAGGACGTCACCAAAATAGCGACTCACTAGGTTCCATTGCTTCGTCACAATCGGGCCTGTCACCCACCACCGTTATGGTCTTCGAAAATGCCGCTTGGAAAGGGATATTGAGTACACTCACTCGCGACTTTGCTCCTTCGGCTTATTCTGGACGTGCCGCCGTGGTTCTCGCTTCAAACTCCGATGATGCTGCCAGTTCTCTCCTCGCTCTCAAAACTCTGATGGTGAGCAAGATCTACACAGTCGGCTTCAAAGCGTCGCCAGCTGTTGCCAGGGATTTCAACCTGGAGCCCTTCAACAGTCTTGAGAGTATGCAAAAGGCTCGTACGAATGGTGCTAATAGCACAAATCATGATGCCTCGCCTTTCGTCGTTGTGAGTGCGTTAGCCCCGGAGAAGAGTAATCTTGTCGGCATGCTGGTCCGCGTCTTTGGCTCTCGGGGCTCTTCGACGTCTCGCAAGGTGTTTCTTGACCTTGCTGATGGATCGTTTCCTCGGAAAGGTGATCCCAGGCTGATTGCAGAGCAATGCGGTTTTGCTGCTTATGGTGCTGAGGACGTCATGGCTTTCACTACTGTGGAAACACTTCGTCTTCTTGTTGGCCAGAATGTCCCTTACAGCTTTGTGCGTCTGGCCAGCGGACGGCCAATGTTTTGATATTGGCACAAAGCATTCTGACCCACATTTCGAAACGCACTGAGTGCAGAAAACCCGTGATCTTCCGCTAGCTATTTTGCACATCCTCGGCGGCTACCTTGAGGAGGTTAGTTACACAAACAGTCCCCCATGTGTCCGTTACTGTCGGCTACCATGACTGACATGTCTTTCCAGTTTCTGATGGTACAGTGTCGCCAACATCAACGCCGGCGTTGTGCATGTCTCGTTGGAGAGAAGCTAGACACATCAAATAATACCGGTCTCGGCCTCGAGAGCATACTGCATGATGTTCGACACGGCGTCACTCCTTGGTGAGGAGGTCTTTCCTCTCTGAAAGACCACACACTGGATTTGGCAACGATGGTTCGCTCTCCCAATGCAAGATCGGTGCCTTGTTCATCCTCACGCAAAGGAGAGCTGGTCCCTTTTGGATGTTTTGTTTTGCTATTGCATTTCACCGTGGTACACCCTAAATTTTGTTATCCCCCCCGGCGTCAAGTTGTATACATCTAGGTTTCCGTGCTTCAATGATCATACCCATCTTTTTTTGTCCTTGTCTCGTATCTTGAATGACAATGGTTCCAAGATTTTATATTCATACACGCCCGAAGTTCGAAGGCGAGCGACACCACCGACACCTAGATGCCTCGGGAACGTCGGATAAGCTATATATGACCTTGCGAGATCTTTCCAGTTGTTTATACCCATTGATAGCCATAGGCGGTCACGATGTAAGGCCTCCGGCTAGTGGCTGTAAGGCCTCCCACAGTTACTAGTTCCTTCGCTCGGATAATGCGAGGTGTAACGGCACTCAAAGTCGTATAAGAACTCGGTCAAAATCCTTCGAAACGCTTAGGTCCAGAATATCAACCAACATCGCAGCACTGAATAAAGGTTTGTCCATAAAACACATGGGCAACAACCACTAACGACACCTGTATTCAGACCGCGCACCCTGTCACTCACTCGGGGAATATCGGATACCGCCTGAAAACATGACCACTTTTCACCTGTTTCCCCAGGTTCCGTGGGAACTCCGCGCTCAGATCTGGGAAATGGCTGTCGAGCCTCGCAACGTCTCCGTCGTCCTTGGCTACAATGACTTTAAATTGTACGAGGACCATCCCAAATTTGAGCTGTGGGGTCCGAGGATATGGACATACACACCAGCGCCAGCAGCACTACATGCCTGTCAGGAAGCACGGAGCCATTTGCAACGACGGCGAATTTATGAGCAGGCCTTCAGTATAACGCCCACCGTCCGACTCAAAGAATTCCCTGACGCGCCAAAATTTCGCGCTTGGCGTTATCGGAAGAAGTCGAGGCGGGGCGTGGTCGATACGTTGGATGTCCAGGCAGAAGAGGAGCGGGCGCGACGTTATGTCTGGGTCAACTTCAACATCGATATAATCAACATCAGGGGCACCAGATTCGCGGCGTACAAAGACTTTGATTGGGCAAAAATCCAGCGGCTCCAGATCATGGTCCACACCGCAGGATTCGGATACTTTGGGCCCTCGTATTTGGGCGCATTTCCCAATCTGAGAGAACTCTACATAGAGTGCCGCGTAGGCAATGTTGCAAATTGGGTAAACGTTTACGAGAAGCTTGATGAGCTTGTTGGGGCGGAGAACGTCTGGCTGATTACGGACCGGATCCATCCCGGTATCTTCAACACGACCATCACGCTTGCGAAGATGCGTGAGCGTGAGGAGCTGCATGAGTTTTGGTGGCGTGAGGAGGAGGAGCGTGAAAGGGGTGGGGATGGCTATCCTGTGGGCCAGCCTCTGATCGAGATGAGTGTCCCTGTGCCCCCTGATAGCGAGTAAATTACTCGGGTTCTTTGTGTTGGAGATATTCGCAGGTCCCTAATCAAGGAATATGTTCAAATTCCGGTCAAAGGATGGAAAGTCGTTGGTGACTTCAATGTCGTGAAAGCGGGTGGTTAGGTATATGGGGGCTGTTGGCGGCTACGGCGTGGGTTGGTGATGGCGAGGGAAAGTTGACAGATACAGTGCGAGTACAGCCCATCCCTACCTCTACACAAAAGAATGGCTGTGATGTTTGCTTGCAGGCTTACGTAGTTTGCTCTTATTCCTAACTTGTCCATTTACTAACCCACCTCAGCATCTCTCTTCGGTAGGCGCCCTTCGACTTTCTTCCCCAAAGATCCCATCCTAATTTATCGGCAGTTCTGGCTTGACGCCCAACCAGCGACCACCTTATTTGGTATTCTATCACAGCCCAACAACATCTTTCCTGCTAATCGATGACAGTCTTGGGAACCTTTATTACGCCGTTGTTGTTATCTCCATGAGTTTTGGCGTTGGTCGACGTTTGTTCGTCTTTCCGGCCACATGACGAGGCATATACCATTAGCATGGTACCTCACCTCATATGCGGTCGGTTAGATATGCTATTTCTTATACTCATGAGATTACCATATACTAACCGGCGCGTAGTTGCCATATCCTCATCACCAACATCAACTGACCATTGTTCATCATGGCTTCACTGTTGGCTTTACTACTTATTCGGCGCTTCAGTGTTCGACGGCTCGTTGGGATGGGATCCCTTTCACGAGCAAGTGGTCATCGCTTCCTCGTTGAAGTCCGAAAAGTCCATGCGGTTGGTCTTCGGCGCTCCTGGAAAGGGAAAGACAACGTATAAGAGCCGTGCGACCCCAAGCCTTTGAGATGAACATTCATGAGCGCACACACAGCAATACTTTTCTATCATATTCCCCTACATTTGAGAATCGCTATCTTGTCGACTATAGAGATCTGATAAGTCAGCACTCGTCAGATACGAGCCGAAGCACATCAACTAATTTGAGCCAGCAATCATGGCATCAACTCCAAGAACTCCAGCTTCGGAATTTGACAGAGCAGTTCAACGCAGAGCACACTTGGGCGGAAAGGGCATGTATAATAAGGCCTTCCCAAAAGACAAGTTTGATCCTATGGTGGTTGGACCCACCTGCCGATTCATTTGTTACCCACGGAAGAGCATGCGGCTCTGGCCAAAGGAGTCCAAAGATGGCCCAACAGTCGTCGTTTTCCTTTTGTTTCCAGACCTAGACCTTAAAAATTTGCATTGCCACCTCCAACTCATCCCTATCCCTGGCGGTATCGCCGAAGACGATCCAATTTATATAACACCGGTGACGAACACCGTCATCCGAGGAATTGCGGGATTTCTCAAACCAACAGAAAATCAGGATCGCGTACCAGCCGGGTGGAAGAGATTAGTGGCTTCCTGGCCTGGCTTTGTCACGGGACAGCTTGACCCCGTGGAGGACCTCAAAGTGAAGCTGGGCTGTGATTACTTCTTGAGGGCCTCTTTCGGTTACGGTGATAGCCCGGTGGCTTTCGCACAGAACGGCCCCACGTTTAAGATTCATAATGAGGATACAAGCACAGAGGTCAAATGGGACTGGACTGGCCATGGTAAGTCTTTCTGAATTGTCTTACTTTTCTTCATCCAAGCTTGCATACCAGAGACAAGAAGATCCTGCCGCATTTTCTATGTTGGATTCTAAATTCTCTGTCTCAAGATAGCTTTCACGCATTTCAACGAGCATTTCGCTAACATCGACACAAAATGCTGCCCATAAGTCACCGACCTACGCGACCAAGGATGGTTCAACTTCGTCAACTTCAAGCGCATAGACACGCAAGGCAAAAAGAAGAGAATTTGGCTGGACTACTTGAATACTTTGCCGGGTATTGAACCACCTGAGTCTTTCCACGACCACCCTGTCCCAGCCAACTCACTCGTTGGCGGTTCCGAAGATATCGATATCAAACGTCCTCCTTACTTAGGAGCAGATGAATTTGTTGATCCGCCTGCTGGACCTGCCGCCGACGAGAATATTGACAACTGGTTTGCGGTGATGGGTGCGATTAATGATGAAGATCGCCGGGGCGTGGACAGTCCGGCAACGGTTCCATCAGAGTGCTGGTCCGATGATGGAAACTCGCCACGTGTCGAAGACTCAAGTATGCCATACCTCTTACTCACCTTGTTACTTTGGCCTTTACGTTCTTATTGCTAACCAAGATGTAGTCTCTAACCGTGACTCGCCCGAGGAAGAATAACTCACTTGAGGGAAGGTTACGTGCATGTTGAGACAGGAAGCTTGGGTCGGGGTAGCTGAAAGATTTCATTACATTTCCTTAGAATTTCACGCTCAGGGGCTGGCTTGCGTTGCTCTCGGTACCACACAGTCATTACTGCTTTGCCATCGGATGGGTGGATGTGGACGGCTTGGGCCAGCAATATGAGCCGTGAGATGAGGGAAAGGATGTGAACCCGAGGAGGATCTCATTTTCAGTATGGCTCAAGCTCAAAAAGCTGCCAACTTAACGGTCATTACAGTTTCGTGATGTATTGGGGTAGCAGGCAAGGGAGGGGAGGTGGGATTACAGACAGTCATTACCGATTAACAGGAAGGAGGGAACAGAGTGTTCGGTCCTGCTGGCAGCTACAGATATATGTCTTCGTGTTTTCAACAGCCATTGACTATCTATACCTTTTACGAGTGTCCTCATAATATTTTCCATTCCATTCAACCTCGATCAACACTAGGCCTCGAGAACTGACGGCACCTGCCAGGACCGACAGGTTCACCCCACTGCCACCTGCCCGTATAAGCTCGGGCTGGAAGGTAGGCGGCCTGTATTAGATGGAAGGAACGTTCTGGCCCAGGAGAAGCCATCTTCTCCTCGGGGAAGCTACGACAGCCAGACAGGGAAGGAAGCTTGGCCTGGAATCAGTCTGGAAGCCAGTCTGGAAGCCAGGAGGGTGTGTGACGAATGGCCAGTACATATCCTGCAGTGGGATCTCCCAACCTTTTGGCTATATTCCTTTCTTCTCCAGGATCAAGCACTTCTCTCATTTTTTTTCACTTGTTCTTTACCATGTCCCCTTATATTGCCGGTCCCGGTGAGTGACACACAGCTGCCAATAAACCCATTGCGCCTTCCAGTTTGCACTGTCGAGACTGTATTTGTCAACTTCAACTCGTCATTACCAGCTTGAGCGGTAGAGACCCACAGCCGAAGAGATAAAATCACCCGTTTATGTATACTCGCAATTACCACGACGATCCCTCCTTTGTTGTGCAGTTGATCGTTGGTTCATCAGCTGACACTAGTCAAGTCAATATGATCCATAAATGTGCGTCAAACCGTTCGAGGAAGGCGCGTCTAACGATTGCCGCTCCGTCAAAGATATCACCCATGTAAGAAGCCTTCTAATACAACAACCTCCCTATGCGTTACGGTTAGCTCTACTGATTTCGATGGCACCTGTTGCCTTTATCTTCCGTCCCATGAGGCGCTTGACGCCTTAGAAGCGGGAATCGCCAAATAATGTCTACTCCAGCGTTTTCCAACATGTGTCTGAGGCGCTGGCGGCTAGGTCCTTTGACTTTTGTCAGGGTTGTGACGTTCTTAAATATACGAAGCGCTTAACAGTCCAAGCAAACAGGACGATCCATCTCGTTGGGTTACTCGGTCCCCAACGGGCATTTCTTGATGAATGATCTGCCGTTGATGATCAGGTGTAATATCTGGGCTTGGCGCAGAGAGCACTTCAGCATGCGCAACCTGGCTACACACCCAGAAAACACGAGAACCTGATGGTATCTTTGGTCACGCTCCAGTCAACACCCGAATTACCACAATGGAAGAAACTCAAGACACTCGTTCACATAATCAGGAGGTTTGCTTGGACCTACGCCCATTGTTTTACCCCGACTCCCTCGAAGAGATTGCCCAGAACGCCAAAGTCGTCCTCAACTTCCAGCGCAAAGTCAGACACACCCAGAACAGGCTTCGCGGCGCTTACTGCGCTTTTGCTCTTCCACAAGGCCCAGGTCCAAACTCCATATGGAACGACTGGGAGCCTCCCAGCTGGATGAGAAAGCGTCGCCGGGTAGAGGGGATATGGGAAGAAAAATGGGAACTCAAATGGGGGGAGCTCCGCGATTGGATATGCGAGTTTGTTATTTGCGATGCGAGGACGGGAGAACCGATTGAAGTGGGCAGAGAAGAGCGAGTTGAGGGTTTTATGCACTATCGTGAGCGTGGTGGTGAGACATCAGGGAGTGCGGTGATGCTGGGCATGGCATGGAGGGAGTCGGATATGGAAGAGTATGTAGGGAAATATCGCGGAGTAAAAAGGGGGAGGACATATCTGCCGCGGTTTGAGGCGCGTTATTTTGGTAAGCGTGTTGAAGTGGAGGAAGGGAGAAGGCCTGGATTTATGGTGTACGGGGAACCGTTTGAAGTGGTAGGGGATAAAGAAGAGGTTGCTGGGGGAGACGGGAATTATGGCTTTAGAGGTAAGCCACGATATTTTTGCTCTGCCTGTTACTTTCTGTCATGTCTTTTAGCTGCTAACATGCCACCTTTGCTTGATAGACCTTGACGAAAAGGATTGGTGGTGGCGTATAAACCGCGACGACGTTCGCAAGAGAATAATCGCCGATCCCGACCACAACAAGCAGCCTTTAACAGCATCCGTGAGTGGCGAACAGGCTCCTCAAAGAAGAATTAAGACGATCTATCTCAAATATGGTAGAAGGCCTTACTACGAAGATATCGAAGCGAATCTGGACGCTCTGGCCGCTGACGAAAGCTCAAGTCCGTCTTCAATATCATCGTCGTTGGAGTCTTCCTGGATTTCAGTGGTATCTGATGAGCCTGACTACATTGGCATGTTGGACTCAGGGGTGCTTCCTGAACTTTTTGCCTCAAATGGCGATGGTGAGGATGGATATGCCGTTGTGGTGGAAACTAAAATTTCCTCTGAGTCTGAGAGGAAGCACGAAAGTCCCTTGGTTTCCTTCGCCGAGTCGCGGTCGGACCATTTAACGGCGCTGAACAGCCATTATCGAAGCCAGTAATAGATGGTATAAGTCCGTAACCTGTGCGGGGGAGAGAAGGAATGTCTTGACAGGTCATGATGGGAGGTTAGACCTGGATATCGCGCAGTAGTCACTGCTTTGAGGTCAGATAAATCTTGGAGGACGGATTTAGACAGATATGACAAAGGAAGCGTGGAGGTAGGAAGCATAGATATAGGATAAAAACCCATACTTGACACAGCAAAAACACCTTGAATCTGCGTGGAATGATTTGTAGTGACGGCATGACTGTCATTGTTATAAAAGAGTCAAGGAAAAGAACAGGGAGTCGAGAAAGAAAGGAAGAGAGTAAAGGTAAAAAAAACAAGCAAAAGTGAAAACTAAATACCCACTCTTAAACTTCTACGCCGAGGAGTTGTCTTGCCTGGCACTCAATCACTCGCAAATCGCCAGAAAAGCCAAAAGAACATGACAAAGAATAAGGCAAGTGCAAAAAAAAGAGACCAAAAAAACATACAGCACCTGGGATTCGCTGGTCGTCACCGACCCAACTACTAGTCAGGCGATTAGTGGCTTATCTATGGGAGAGCGGACGGGATCCCGAGTTTTCCACTATCTATGGCCGTATGTGCTTATTAGTCCTGAACGTCATCCTCATAAACCCCTCTCAAAGGTGAGTGATCAACCTGTCGACCGCAACGATGCTGCTTTGGTGATAATGAAGCAGGTGAAAGAAGGTCGTATTTGTCCCTGTGCAGGACAAGAAGGCCTACTGAAATAATTGCACGTAGCTTAACGCCTGTTAGTGATCCAGCAGCTAGCAAAACGTCTAACGCCTTACAAAAATCAGAAAGGTATAGTGCGTAGATGTTATGTTGACTGAACTGCAAACATTCACCCAAAAACGTAGTGTCACAACGATATCCAATGGGTGGATTCTCAACCTCACCTTTCGAAGTACTACAGCCAGTGTACAAAATCTCTTCTATAATGGTGCGCAACAATACCGACTTGGGCGAGCTTGAATGGTACGGCAATGGATTCGTGCCAACGGCGCCCCATCTCCAAAGCGTCCCGATCCGACAATTCGGTCACTCATCCTCCGAGCCGCATCTCAACTTTGCCTGCGTATGTAACTGAGACCTTGTCTTGGTACTTACTTAGGAATTATTTGTTTCATGTGAAAAAAGCCCAACCCACAAGAATGGTCGCCGGTAACTGTCAATCCTTAATGTCGGGACGATGGAGCTGCCGTTGGCGGTCTGTGCCTTGGACTTTCTCTGGTATAGTCTAAGGCTCAGTTTCGTTCAGAGATGGAGAAACGGGGCCTTTGTTAGTGCAAAGTGTTTTTGAGAAGCTGCCGACTAGGACCGGGGCGGTCAATGGACGACAGTTCTGACATAAGAGTATGCGGTTGTTGGTTTGTTACCAAGATTTTGGTGACTGATGAAGGACTCCCAAATTGCGGGAGCGGTTTGCGACGCTTTACCCGGGCCTTTCCATCGGTGTTTGGCAGCCCCTTTATATATCTACTGGGGTTACAAAGCGGAACGTCCACTTAAAGTTCGCCTTGATATTGCAATGTTAAGCAAGAGACGAGCGGAGACGGCTCGGCTCCGAGCTCCCGTTGGTGATGCGCCAGTGTCTGTCCGAGACATATCTGCGTCAAGCCCCGAGGGTGCCTCTCAGCTCAAATTTAACGGTCTATAGTCTCCGCAACATGGTGTAAAAAGAAGATTGGAGGATGCACGGCTTTGCGCCATCTTGATGTGGTCCCTGCCAAGCCGCATTCACATCGATCATCGTGTTTCGTCGGTGACTGAAGTCTGGGAAGCTGTCAGCATGACGGTGGTTTGCGGGGTGGTAATACCGTAATTGGACTTGAACCAACCATGGACTCTCCGGCGGTATGTGTGCGATTCGCTTATTAGACGAGGCAGCAGGTCGGTGGAGCAGAACCGTATGGTGATGCTGAAGAGACAGATTTCCGTATCTGACCGTCTTCAGGAGATTACAACCAAGTCAGGAACGCTCACCGAGTCGCCAGACTCTATGTAAACGGTTCTGCATATGCTTAAGTCTGGAAAGCTGTTCCGTACTCCCTCTTGATCTGGGGTGCAGTGATGGAGGGTTGCTCTGACACCTGTCTACAGACGGTGAGGATCTGGATCATCACTTCGGGGTAGCTCCTCTGCATATGCAGTGGGGACTGCTATTCGTGCGGCAATGACGATAAATGACAATCTCGGGACGGATCCAGGGGAAGGTGTCGAGGTCGGGGATGCTTTCCGCTGGATCCCCAGTCTCGTGACGCATGCTCCGTCTACCGTTGGATTCTAGGGGGACATGGGGTCCGCACCGTGACGTGTTTCGTCCAAATTCAGTGACCAGAAGGAGCTGTCCCGGAGTGGAAGGTTAGGCGAGGTGCTATGGGATGCAAGCCGGACCTGATATTGACCTCTTTGACAACCTAAGGAGCAGGAGAGAGCGGTCTCGGTATGTAGGCGGCTCAAGTGCTGTCGTAGTGCAGACAGCGTAGCATACCTGGGTAGCTTTAATCGGCGATGTGGTATAAGTGAACGGCGCTATACGCAGGGCAACTCCGCATAATGGCGGCGAACCTGTGGATCGTTATGACGAGTTAAATGCCGGATGGGTTGTGGGATAAGTGAACCTTGGTGTAAAAGTGTGGACGCTCGTGAAAGATGCCGTACAAGTGCCACATACGGGACAACGATCAGGGACTTGTTTCGATGGTCGAAGCACTGAAGAAAGACCTTGATAAACGAATAGGACCCCTGCCAAGCCGAATGAGACACCCAAATGGCCGGGACAGTTGTTTCGGTCGGGATGGTCATGAGATTCCCCCGTGGCTGGGCTTGATAAGATCTGAAGAAGACAGAGGACGCGTGGAATCAAGGATCAAAGAAAAAGAAGCGAGACAAGAAGCGTGAAAGTAAACAGTTAGCGAGATCAGAGGGGGGTTGAGGAAAGAATGGTGGAGTGTTCAACAGGGGATGAAGCCTGCGACGTCCCATTGACTGGGTCGGCCGTCTCGAATTGGACGGGTACTATGGCCTGGTCACTGACGAGTACCTTGCTGGCCAGCGTCATTTCAAACATTGGATAAAAGGGAAGGAATCAGTGACGCCCTTCACCTTCATGGTATTCCGTCTTTCAGTTGTCAATGTGAAGATTCTGTGAGATGTGAGTTGCGAGTTGGAGGAAGCCGGGAGCTGTGCGGTTGCAGTGGTTGTTAGCGTACTGTGCCAAACACTGTGTACTTCTGCAGTCAAGTTCTGAACGGGGTAAACGCACTCCCGAGTCCCGGAGGTCTTTCCCACAGCACCAACTGCCAGCCCCCGGTCTCCCCTTTCCCCTCACGCCTCCCCCGCAAAGACCCCATGTTCATCCTGGATGGGCCGGACATGGCTCACACGAGAGAACATGGATGTCTTCAGGTTTTCTGTTTCTTCAGTTACAACATCTCTGAGCCTCTGTCTGTCATTGCCTCTTCCCAATGGAAGTCGATACAACCCAACAACCGTTACTCCCGTGGTCGGTGATGTGATGGATGCTTCCATCTTGCGACTTGCCTCTCTGAGTAAAGACGGCCGGCTAGTGTCGTCGTCTCTGCTCACAGACTGAGGCAATCGGTGATCTTCCCTCCAGACCGGAGTCCCTAGTTCGCCTCGAGATGCATCCAGCTCACCGGCGCTAACCTACCGAATTCGATCCGTACCGAACGACACAGCTGCCCCAGAATCTTACCCAGCATCACTCCCAGAATCTCACACGGCACTACCAGTACCGCAGCTGCGGGGCTACTCCGGGCCATCGTCAAGGTGGTAGTGACCATAAATGTAAAGTAGGGGTAGGGTTGTGCTCACCTCACCTTTACTCGACCACTTTTACTCTTCTTGGCCAAGTCCCCTGTCTTGAAACCTCTCGCTATTCGTTCTCTACTCAACTCCATGAACTCGCTTGCGAAATTGTTCGAAGCTTTCTTTTTCACCTTTGTCATGATCTTGATGTTTACTTGATCATGTATTGTTATCCTTCAACGCCGACATCTACAACCATCCGCGCCTCTATCCTCTCTATGCTTGGTGTATGATTAGTGAGACGCAGACTCGGGATATAGGAAATCGTTCACGTTGTCGCCTTTGGCCAAAGTCGCCCTCTCGCCAGGTCCAAACATTACATCACCTCCCTCCATTGGCCTCGAGACTCCAAGCCCAGAGGTGCTTTGACGACAATGCGACATCAGAGACGGCGATAACAGGACTTTGTGGCTTCCACTTCCACCTTCACCTTCATCGTCATCCACCAAGATCGTCATGAGCGTTCAGGCCTATGACGCCGGGGCCGTCACCACTTTTCCCAGAGTTCATCCAGGAGCCATGTCTCTTCCTCGTCCCCAGGTTGGCATTGAGCGGTTGCCTGCCCGCCGACTCAGCAATGAGCCACGTGAATCCATGAACTGCAAGTCATGTCGAAAACGCAAGGTAGTTACGCCACCTCCCCACGTGCTAAGCAGCCTGGGAACACAATCAAGCTAACCGGGCCGGGTTTCACAGATCAAATGCAACCGCCTTCGACCTGCCTGTGAAGCCTGTCAAATCTTCCAATGTCCATGCATCTACGGTGCGTTGTCATACCCAAAAACCTGCCCCACCCGCGGCTTCTGAAGGTCATCAGACCTAAAAGGCCGAGCAGAGAATGCTGACAGGTAATCTCATCATAGATGCCGTACCGAAGAAGAGGGGCCCAAAGACCGATGTCTTGGAGGCATTACTGAAGAGAGTGGATGGCTTGGAAGCGAGACTGAAGGAAAAGGGGGAGCCGGAAACGCCAACGATCGAAGACACACCCAACATTGTAGCCGATTCTTCATCTCCCACAACGTCAACCAGCACCAGTACGAACCAGAGGGAACAATTCTCAAAAGATGACCCGCTGGATACTCCCCGTCCGCACGATTCTAGAGAGCTTCAACAGCCTTTTAGTCAGTGAGTGTAGTGTAGAGCTCAGAGGGAGTGTCAATGGCTGCTAACAAACAGAACAAGGCCACAGAATGTCGAGCAGCAATCGATATCAATGCCAGAAGTCCAGCCGACCGTTTTGTTTGACACATACTTCACCCGCTTTCACGCCAAGCCTTTTCACGTACTTGACGAATCAACATTCCGCCAACGTCTTCAGCTACACCAAGTCCCCAACTACCTGTTGCATGCTGTTTGTGCTGTAGCCGCAAGGTATACACCTCACCCAAAGGGGTACCAATCCGCGATCAAGCTCAGCGAAGACTACGCTGCTCGTTCCAGGTCAGAATTAGACACGGATGAACCGAGTGTGGATGCTTTGCAGGCCTTGCTACTGTTGGTAACGGCCTTTACTGCCGCAGGGAAGGGGAAAAAGGCATATATGCTTCTGAGTATGATTCTACACTGAGCACCTATGTCCGTCCTCCCCTAAAGCTAACTTGTACCAGCAAACGCTGTAGGAATGGCCATGGCTCTAGAGCTCCACCGTGAAATGGACATCAGTGCCCGAGTTACTCCTATCGAACGAGAAACACGAAGACGACTGTTCTGGAGCTGCTACTTACTCGACAGGTTCATGGTCTCCGGTTCAAAAAGGCCATCTCTGATTAGGGACAAGACGATCTTGTTGAGGCTCCCAAGCTGGTCCCCCAACCCAGCAGCATTGCCCGTGGAAGGGGACTTCTTTCAGAGTGGCTCGAATCTGCAATACTTCCATGGGAGTGGGAAGAGGTCGCAAGGAAGCAACGGATTGCTTATCGACATTACCCGAATCCTCGGTACTACGAACCAATATCTGGCGTCTGGAGGAGCAAAAGGCGATTCGCACTTTCCATGGCACTCGCTCTCCAACTTATCAAAGATTCGACAGGACCTTGATGTCTGGGCTTCTGGGACAGAAGATGCCTTTTCCAGCCTTCATTCCTTGTTCGGTCATACAGACTCAACCGTGCTTGTTCTAAGCAAGCTCATCTACCATCTGGTTCATTGTCTGATTTACCGACCCTTCCTTCCGATCGACCTTTCCGAACTGGCTGGATCAGGACAACACCAGTCTTGGCAGATTGAAGCCACCAACATGTGTTTCCTACATGCCAACGCCATCGCCGAGCTGGTAGAACTTGGGAAGCAGATGGCTTCCATCGAATGGCCTGCATTTGTTGGGTACTGTATTTGTACAGCCGGAACGGTACATGTACATGGTGCCCACTACAGCAGACATGGAATTACCGGGGAAATGAACGTGTTCAGCTCATCGCCTGAGTTCCTATCTCGGGAAATGCAACAGCTGAGCGAGTTGCGGTATTCATGGGCCAGTGTCCAGCATCAGCGCGAAACACTACAGAGTATATACGATGCTCACTCGGAGCTTGTAAAGAGCGTTGCCAACAACTCGATACGATACTCGCCAGTCTTCCACCTAGAAGATTTCTTCGATCGATACGCAAACATTGGTGGTCCGGGAGGACAGTCGTTTAGTTTCGATGCGGCCAATCTGAGTCTGGCCGACGTAATAGTGGACTTCACGACCGACACGTATCCCGGGCACGATTTGTATGCGCCTCGACTCACTGCTACTGGTAGTGGCAGCGACTTACCACTCGGTCGACCAAACCTCAAGCGAAAGAACACTGCGCCATCAGGGAGGAAACGACCAGATATCAAGAGCCTATTGTCTATCAGCGGAAATGGGAACTTCAGCACCGGCCTCCCCACACCAGCACATCCCCACACCGCAACATTCCCCATGTCCTCCTTAGGCGGCCTTCAACCATCACCGGGGATACCTCACACTCCATCACTAGCACAACAACATGACATCCAACATGAACGAGCACAGTTCCACTCCATGCTAGGCTCCCTAACCGACACCAGCATCGGGCCCTCGAACACAACCTTATCCACTAACAACTTCTCCTCCCTTACCTCGAACCACAACAACAACCACCACCCACGCTCCCACTCCATAGCCCTAGGCCAAGGAATCTCCAACCTCTCTTTCAGCCCCCAACTAAACTTCACCAACCTCCAACGCCCCTCTACTCCCGGCCCCGGTCCCAGCACCAACCACCACTTCGACCCCATGTTCGGCGACTTACCCACCAACGCCTTCTCCAGCCCAGCACCGTGGAACCCAGGCGGCGAAGCCGATGATAACCCAGCACCTGGCGAGAACAACAAGCCAACGCCAAGTGACATGGGTAGCACAGGAACAGGAACAGAAGAAAAGGATCCCTTCCTGAGTCTGCTGGAGCAGTTGGCGGAGAATGAATCATTATTGGGGGGAGGAGGGCCGGGGAGTGAGTTGGATGGGCTGGACTTCTTTCTTGGGAGCGCGGGGATGGGAGGTTTGAGTTCTGGCTCGGGGACTGGAGGTGGTGGAGGAAGTGGGAGTGGAGGAGGGGGAGGTGGGTGAAGAAAATATCGACAACGGAAAAGGAAGACTAGGTGGGAGAGTTGTTCTTTGTATTTGAAGCGAATGATACCATGTGT
This sequence comes from Neurospora sp. CHS-2018b, assembly GCA_009806015.1. Lineage (NCBI taxonomy): Eukaryota > Fungi > Ascomycota > Sordariomycetes > Sordariales > Sordariaceae > Neurospora > Neurospora sp. CHS-2018b. The sequence goes on along the minus strand of RAOV01000010.1, from coordinate 1,158,952 downwards.
TTTTGGGGAAAAAAATGGCGTGTTGGTGTTTATGCTTTTTGAGTGATGTTTTAAAAACTCGTGTTGGGTGGGAGTGACACTGGCTTTTCTCTCAATGGGTGCCTGGTGTGTATCCGCGAAAATACCATGTTTGTTTACCACCCAGTCTCCAAGAACGAAATCAACCGGTCTGTAGGTCTGTCGTGAACCTTTCCACTTCCAATTTACGGATGCGGGACTGACCTTTGTCGGTCACAGGTTCTCCTACTCACACAACCTCGACTCAATCACTTCTCGGTCACTGAAAGCACATCGCCAGCATTTGGGACCAACTGTGAATACTAATAATTACATTATTCTACATAGTCTGCCATGTGTTGGGATATTGTCCATCTAACTTTTCTAGGTTCTTTACGCCTTCTAAGTTATTTACTCTCTCTACGCTGCCTCATATATGTCATGCCATACTGCCATCCTCTCATATCGCCGGTATTATGACTTTGAAACAGCAGGGTAAGTAAAAGAAACAAACCTGATTTTGATATCCCATCCATGTATTGTTGCCGTGCCTTCCCCTTCAACGCGTCCTGCAATATATTGTCAAGCATGGGTTTCTCACATGTCGAATCATCACGGTTCCCATACTTCGCAATATACCCTTGGACTGCCAAAGATCAATGTGGCTACTTCCGAGCGTAGAGGCCCGTAAAGCTACCAGAGCTGGATAGCACCGTTCCAGAAGCGAATCTCGATCCGGCCAAGCCACGGTTGATAGGCCTGGGAGCGGGAGCCGGCGGTTGGGCCTCGACAACAAGAGCCGGCGGTTGGGCTCGGACAACGGGCGAGTTGGTACCACTGGAGCTTTCTGGTGTCGGACTGCTAGCAAACCTGGACCCGGCTAAACCAGGGTTGGCAGAGCTGCTAGGAGGAGCAGATCGCTCGGGTTGAGGAGGGGCTGGTATGGAGAAATTCTCTGGCGCCGGACTAATCGCATACCCTGAGCCAGCCAGGCCACGGTTGGCAAGACTGCTAGAGATAACCGGGAACTGTACTCGAGCAGGCGGTGCGCTGATAGAGCTTGGCTGCTGAGTAGGCATGTCAACAACACGCTGGGTTGCAAGAGGTGTCTGATCCTGAGGAGTCAGTGTTCCAATACTTGAAGTATTGTCGGCGGGAGTGGCGGGCCGGTGATTAGGCACTGAAGTGGGTCTGTCGTTTTGCAGACCAGGTGCAAGGCGAGGAGGCACATGCTCAATACTCTGACTAGAGGGCCTACCAGAGAACATTTCTGCTAACTCGGCAGGAGTAGCATTGACTGGGGCCTGTGGATCAAGTTGTGCGAGCTCTCGAAGGGTGGCGCTAGTCCAGAATTGAGGACCTGTAAAGGCTCCTTCAGTCTCAAGGCGATCACCGGGTCTAGCCCACAACGAGTGTCGGAGACCACGAACATTGTTCTGTGTTGACGGAGGCCTGGTTGGCTCCGGAACGGCCAAAGAGATAAGCTCAGGTTCACTGCGGATGTCTGCATCTACGTGCTCTTCGTGAGATGGACTCGCAGTTGTCTCAAGGGGAGCTACCGGTGTAGGCTCTTCAATCTGTGGCTCCTGGGCCTCTGCTTGCACATTTTGAGCCGTTGACTCGGAGGTAATGGAGGGTGTAGGCTCTACGGTCTGTGGGGCCTCTGCTTGCACATCTTGAGTCGTTGCCTCGGAGGTAATGGTGGGCGTAGGCGCTACGGCCTCTGAGGCCTCTGTCGCCATCACCCAGGCGTGACTGGCTCGGCTCCTGGAGAAATCAGGAGCCAGGAATGCAGCCGCTGGAAGCGGAGTGGCACGACTCGTGGCTGAAAGCGTAGCTTCCAAGCTCTGACAAGTCGAAGGAGGCCGGTTCCTCCTAGAGAACGCGGGCATAAAAGCCAGCTCACTGAGCCAGTGGGGAGGCTGCAGACGGTTATCGTAAAGTGACACCAAGAATGGACGTTGGTACACTTGGCGGCGTGTCTGTGTAGTCACTCCAGGGGAATGTGCCCTGGTAGTCTCACGGGGAGTTGTTCTTGCGGTCTTGGGGGGAGGTCTGGGAGTTTCCGGGCGATTTGGCGGAGGATTGGGAGCTGGCTGAATGTCGTTGGTAGAATCTTCGGCATCCACAGGTTGAGAGTCGCCCCAGACCTCCTTCAAAAGCTCTCTTTTGGCTGCTTCATCGAGACCGCACTCATCAGCCATTGCTTGATCCGTCACGCACATTTGGAGTCCTTCAATCATCTGAGAAGCACCGCGATTTGTCTTGTTCCTCGGCATTTCACCCAATACTTTGATCAGGTTCTGTAACAGTAACCGGTATCTGTCGACAAATTCCTGCTTGACAACATCAAGCCCATAGTTCTGTTCCGCGGCTTCAGATTGTCCTTGCTGCGACGGAGACGTCGGCCGAAGGTTATAATCGACATGCTCAAGCTCATAGTCGGTTGGATCAAGGGTGGAGAGAAGGTCCGCGGCTTCAGGTTGCGCTTGCTGGAGCTGAAGGTGATCGTCGACATGCTCAAGCTCGTAGTCAATTGGATCAAGAGTGGAGAGCAGTTCCGCAGCTTCAGATCGAGCATACTGTGACTGGACCGTCGATGGAGCGTCATCAAAAGTGTCGAAGTCAATAAGCGTACCAACCAGTATCTCCTGGTTCTGTGCACGTTGGGCTGTGTTGACATTTGGTGCATATGGTTGTCTTAAGACTGTGTCGAAATCTGACGTAATTGCTTGTTCCGCTCGAGCTTGAGGCACGGGGTTCTGAGGAGCCGGCGTGGAGGATGCCTCCACGGTGGTTGGAGCTGCCTCTTGAATGGTAGCCTCCAACACCTGCCTGGAGCTTTCGTTGATTTGGTCCAGGTATTCACCAGAACGGAGACGCCTGAGTCTCTTGTGAAATTCCTCCGCGTCCATATAGGCCATGAAGTTGACTGTGTGACTGCTGGTATAACCTTCTGGGCCCCTGAAAATAATTATCAGCTGTCGGGAATCAGAGTCAATGGTATGGTGGTAATATTGCGAAATAGGCGATTGGCAGACCTGCTTGCCTTCGCAAGTCAGTGTGAAGAATCCCATATGCGGTCTTCCGGCCGCGGAGAGATAAAGCATGGAGGGCACAAGCGACCGGTTAGGCGGACGTGTCGGATTAGGAAAGTCAACTTCACATCTGAAGAGAACATTAGACAGCTCTGGCGAAAGTGGACGAGATTCGTTCCCTGAAAGGGGAACAATATGCTCATTGCCCACAGTCAGGAGCTGCTGACTCTCTGGGCCTTGTGTGGTAGGCGTCGACGGTTGCCGGATGCTTGCGGAGTGTTGGCGTGAACCAATTGACGCGACAGCTAGACGACACTGTGCCTGCAACTGGTTGACAGGAAGATGACGGGGTGCTCGACTGATAGTTGCGTGGGCCGAAGTAACCCGACAGGCCTCTTTGAAAGGCCCAGTGGAAGATGCACGAGATGCAACTCGAATCCGGGAAGACGAAAGTCCTTGATTGGGATTGACCGGTTGAAGGGGCTTTGTGGAAGCCAATGGACGGGGTGGTGTGGGGGATGGGCGGTAATTCGGGGGGAATTGCCTGACCGGCTGAGCTTCATGATAAAGTACTCCGAGAGCGGATGTTTTCATGCCTTTGCCAATGTTGATTTTTCTGGTCGGGGGTATCTCGCGTCCGCGGCCATGGTATTGTTTAGCAAGGCGGCTCTCAAGCTCGGGGTTCAACACTTTTTGAGCACTGTCATGACAAGGTCAGTCGAAGGTTTGACGCAGAACACAAGCATACAATCAGTGCTTAGAATGGATACGTACTGATCTCTGACGCCATGAACGAGGCGGCTACCCAAAGCCCTGACTTCCTGCTGGCGGGTGGCATAGATTCTTCCGCCTCCAAGATCATCAAGTTCGCGCACAGCAAGAGCGTCATCATCGTTGAACACACCCTGTCGTTGGGCCTCTGCCCAGAAATCAGACACGGCGGGAGCAGGTTGAGGCATCGTAAGACGGGAGGGTCCCCGGCCATCATGACGACCATGACGAGGAGGAGGGTCGACATCCTCCAATGGCAGGTCTTCGACACGAGCAATGCCGAGATCATCCATCATGGCTTTTTCCAGGATGGCTTGCCTCTTGCGCTCCTCTTCGTCCTCGGCCGATTGGCCATTCTTGTCGCGGTCCTTCATGTTGAAGTCGCGACAAGGGCCGCCTGGATTGGATACAGCAGTGCTGGGGGTGGTTATCAGTCGTTGTTAATGCAGAAAGATGAGAGCTCTGGTTAAGATACGCACCAAGTATTGTACGTGTTCTTTGGACGCGCCCGGCCTCGGAAGTGTGAAGGTTGTATGCTGTTTGAGATGCTGTCGGGTGGTGACTATTTGACGACGAGCCAGCTGAGACAAATCGAGGAAGAGATTGTCAGTTTTGGATACTGGCTTCGTGGGAGGGAGTCAAGGCGCTGATGGAAGAAAAAAGTGTGGCCAGATGCTTGGCAACTTTATGAGAAGGAACCCGATAGAAACCTGGAACCTTGGGTGAAGGGAAGAAGGACGGGAAGGTAGTGGAGTGAGCGGGTCCAGGTACGTCGTGCCTTCCCGTCTTGAGTGTGTTTGCTTGGGTAAATGGGGGATGATAAAGTACTCACGGAGCCCTTCCGCGGTTCGGAAAGTTAAGCAGAGCAAGAGGTACCTTGAGATACGGCGGGGACACCGTCTTGGCGGGTACTAATCGTGGCAGGAGTTACGTAGCAAGATTCCCAAGTTCCAGCGGAGCGGGAGTGTCTCGATGGCTGGTGGGGAAGTAGCATCCAGATTAAGACGCAGGAGGGGTGGAAGTTGATATCAGTCTGTTCGAGGAGAAGGGGTGAACGCGCTGCACCGGTAGCGGGGTGCCAAAGAAATTGCTTGTCTTTCTCAAATCCATTCGGGGGGCAGGAAAGGCCAGAACTCCCCGTCAAAAGAAAGTCCGGATTTAGTCAAGGAGCTATCGGGCAGGTGCAATGAAGTTGTTTGTGGACAAGGCAATGGGCGTGAGGATTTCACTGGTCTTTATCTCACGCCCCTCCAGATTGTGATTTTTGATCAAGTTGTGCAATCGCTCGGTGCCAGTGGTTGGGAATATCACAAAGGTAAATGGATCCCAGCAAATGGTTCACCGCGCGGCAGTTTGCCCGCCGGCTTTTGATTCTTGTTTGCCGTCGTGAACGATAAAGGATGAAAATCTCGAAGGACGTTTGTCTCTATCCAAGCGGGTTGAGTAGGGGACCATACAGGTCAAATGATATGGCATCGTATATAGGAAGCCTCAAGTAGAACGCATTCCGAGGCTATCGAGCTGACGTCTGTGCTTGTTGGTCTGACATGACAACTTCTACAAAATGCCAGTACTGTCCATTCTGGTTGATTTGTTAGATTGTATCAACCTACTTTGAATGAACCTGCTCCAACCAGTCCTAAACGCCCCCAGAATATTGTGGAATGCCTGGATATTGACGAGAAAGATATCACTGGTATCTAACCTTGCACACTAAAAGCAAAACCAGGTCTTCATCATCAAAACGGCGGGCTAACTGGATGTAGAAGCGCCTACAAGTAGAAAAGTTGACCAGAGGTTTTGAACTGAGTAACTTTCGAAGGGAGTGTTGTGCAGGCATACCACGCCCAGGCCTAATATCCAGATTGTCCGGATTCCCTTCAACAATGCGTTGTGGTATGAAGGCCAGGCATCAGAAACCAAGCCTTGAAAGGTTAAAGACATCTGGGACTTTGACGGCCAGGATTGGCATGAAGTAAAACACGAGAAAGAAGGACGATTATTGCGGCGTATCATTCTAAGAGAAAAGGAAAGCAGACTGCTTGCAATGACATGCATGATCAAAAGGGGTGGCAAGTTGCGGAGAAACGAAGGATTTGGCGGTTTTGCATTGCCAATATATGCTCTGAGCATTCAGTGAAAATATGACATAAGAATGGAAACGGAACGCACTTGACATTCGACGATATTCAACGTAGAAAATGAAGGACGAAGCAAACCAAAAACAAAAAGCTCAGCCCACCCAAGCTCGGAATCGAACTCGGGATGAGTCGACTCTGTACGAGCCAGATAGCAGACCTACGAAAATACCACGCATTTTCTGGACCCAACACACTACCACGTAAGCTATTGGACCGTGGTGGAAGGTCTAAACTTTTGCGCTTATATGGTCCCAGTAGGTCATGGTTGCCGCCGTTACATGGACTTATTGATAGACCGAAAAGATACACAGCGATCGTAACCAGCACCGTGATAGATGTTCGGAAATTCCATGAAGACAAGCTGGACAAAACGAGGGTGTCTGAAGGACTGGACGTGCAATCAAACACGTAAAAGCCCTCAGATAACATCCTAGAATCTCGATATATGTCAGCGGAGAAGTCGCTACAAAAGCCAGACAAAATGTCACGAAACGGTAACGGAGTGACGTTGTTGACGACTTACACACAAAGGAGGACGATTCAGGGGTAAAGCCAGCGGCTGCACGTCAGGGTAAGGGTTAAGTATGGCAAACGGGCCTCCCCACCAGCCATGCGCCATGCTCGAGCTAATTCCGGCTTCCCGTAACAGGCCCCTGTCAGGCACACAGGGATCTGCCAAACGCCAAGCCACGGCGGATCGTTTCGCGGGGACCAACGTCCACTTGTCCTCATCAACGAATGTCCGAATGGCATGCAAGGGAACGTCCAGTGTCTTTCAGCCGCCAGGATCAACACCGTTTCTAGAACTTCTATTCTTTCTTTGGTGTTTGGTGTAGCTTGAGTCTTTCATCAACCAGCGGGGAGTGAATTTGTTCAGTCGCCTCTCCAGTTCAACCGAACCGAACCTCGCGAACCGGATAACGAATTAGCTGGGCGCATTCGTAATTTCCCCCGAGGACAAGAGCTACCTGCAGCGTAGCCTGTCCTTCCGGAACTGCCCACCATCTCTCGACGACAATCACTCGATAAGACACCAATGCGGTAGCTGAAGCTTACGGACTCTGATTTGAATTGGGATCGAAGGAGATACGACACGGGAAAACAGTGGTCGCTGTCACCAACCAACAGCTGAGCTTGGGTTGTCGCCCTGACAAGTGGGAGAGGAAGAAGGGGGAACGACACCGGGACGGATTGCTGAATCGCATCCAGCCTCTCGACCACAACCAAACTAAACCACAATACCTGGCGCGAACCCGATCACGATACCTTTTAAGATGAACGGCTACGACGAGAAGCGTCAACTAGACGAAGACGCCTTTGGCGCCAAGGGGAGCATAGTCAGCGCCTTTGACGCTTTCCGTACGTCTCTCTCTCTCTAACCATCCATCCATCATGCTCCCAGTCCTCCCACGCATATTCCCAACACCAACTAACACCATGTCTCCCCAACAGCCAAATCAAAACCCCAATACGTAACCCGCACCACCGCCGGCGGCAAATGGACCGTCTTCGTGACCCTCATCTCCTTCATCCTATTCTGGTCCGAAGCCTCTCGCTGGTGGCGCGGTTCCGAATCGCACACCTTCGCCGTCGAAAAGGGCGTATCCCACTCTCTCGACATCAACCTCGACATCGTCGTGAAAATGAAGTGCCAAGACATCCATATCAACGTGCAAGACGCCGCGGGCGACCGGATTCTGGCCGCCTCCAAGCTGCACCGTGACCCGACCGTTTGGCAGCACTGGGTCGATAACAAGGGGATTCATAAGCTGGGGAGGGATGCCCAAGGGAAGGTGGTTACTGGGGAGGGGTATTTGCAGGGGCATGACGAGGGGTTTGGCGAGGAGCATGTGCATGATATTGTGGCGTTGGGGAGGAGGAGGGCGAAGTGGGCGAGGACGCCGAGGCTGTGGGGGGCGACGCCGGATAGTTGTAGGGTTTTTGGAAGCTTGGAGTTGAATAAGGTGCAAGGAGACTTTCATATTACGGCGAAGGGGCATGGGTATATGGAGTTTGGACAGCATTTGGATCATTCTGGTTTGTCTTTTACCTTTTCTCTTCCATCCTCCCCTTCTACTTCCAACAGCTACTAACGAACGGCGACACAAACAGCATTCAACTTCTCCCACATAATCTCCGAGCTCTCCTTCGGCCCCTTCCTCCCCTCCCTCGTTAACCCGCTCGACCAAACCGTCAACCTGGCCACCGCCAACTTCCACAAATTCCAGTACTTCATCTCCGTGGTCCCCACCGTCTACTCTTCTTCCGGTAAATCCATCGTAACGAACCAGTACGCCGTCACCGAGCAATCCCAGGAAGTTACGGAGCGCATCATCCCGGGCATCTTTGTCAAGTACGACATTGAGCCGATTCTGCTGAATATCGTCGAGGAGAGGGATTCGTTCTTGGTGTTTTTGATTAAGGTCGTTAATGTCATTAGCGGTGCGCTGGTGGCGGGCCATTGGGGGTACAGGATTAGTGATTGGTGTCAGGAGGTGTGGGGGAAGAGGAGGAGGAGGGCGGGTGGGCCGAGTGAGGGGATGTTGGGCGGGAAGGGTGGTGAAGGGCGTGATGAGTAAGGGGGTAAAAAGGAGAGTCTGTGGGGAAGTAGGTAGAGTGATACATAAGAATGTTTCTTTCTGTTTTGTTTGATATCAGTTGGCCGTGTGCAGAGACGTAGGTAGGGAGACGTTGAGATAGAGTTCGAAAGATCTACCGAATTTCAGGTTCTCACAGCGTTGTTAGCGTCTATATCTGCATGTTCCGTTGTTTCGTCTAATGTCTTGTTAGTTCCTGCCGTTGTTAGTGTGAGTGCCGGTAATGTTCGGTAAGGTTCGTCCTACTGAAGATCGTACCCTTAGAACGCCGATCAACGAGCCTAAACCGACCTCGTGTCCCTTTAACCGGCGGTAGTAGGTGACTAACCGCCTATCCTACCTAGCCGTGTTGCATATCAAAGGTCCTTGGACCACATCTTTCACAAACGGGATGGAGCAGAGGTGATTTAACTTTTCTTCATTCTTCCGGGTATACAGACGCTTCTAAAAAGACGCTGAAGAAATCTCTATACACATAACATCCCCTCCGGGGGAGTATGTTGATGAAACCCAAAACGCCCAAATATGCCGTTCTTTTTCTTCCCTGCATGCCTTTTCGTTCTTTTGCTTTATGCAAGAGATGCCTCTTTTTCGTATGGTTCCATGCATGCTGGCAGCGTCATATGCATACCAGGCGCCGTCATCCGTACGTTTTTTGTTGTTGTTCAGTTCTCTAAACCTCCTCCACGTCGTCCCCGTAAAAGAGCTTGATGGTTGATAAAAAAGGCTTTACTCGCGCTTGACCTCATCATCTTGCTCTCTCTTCCTCTTCTGGCCAGCGGCAGCCTCATCCCTGTTTTGTATCAATTGTCGTGTGAATAATCCTGTACTTTTCCAACTCTTGAAAGCAGCAAAGCAACGCTCGGTTTCCAAAACGATCAAAGGGCAAGAAACAAGCAAAAGGAAAATCCTGGAATCCAAAAGGGGGTTGGGTCGAAAGACTCGCTCGCTCGCTAGGGTTGGTGTGGGTGGTCCAAGGGGGGGTATCAGATCGCTGGGTGGGCGGGTTTAACTGGGTAGGCTTACTCCTCGTTGATGACGAGACCCCACTCGTGCTGCTCGTTGCCGTACATGATGTCCTTCATCCAGGACTTGATCTTGGCTGTGTAGACGCCGGAGTCGTTCTCGCCGAGAGGGATGTGGACGTCGGTGCCGCGGTGGTGGATCTGGGAGACGGGGGCGATGAAGAACTGTGAACGGCAAAAGTCAGTACGTGCTGGACAGAACGATCAACCATGGGGAAACAATAACATACAGCAGTACCGGCGGCGAAAGCCTCGACGATGCGGCCCTCCTTGTCAGCCTCGATGACCTCATCGATGGTGTAGCGGCGCTCGACAACCTCGACCTCCTCAGCAAGGCGGGTCTTGGCGAGCTCGAGGACGGAGCGGCGGGTAACACCGTCAAGGATGAGCTTGTCGTCGAGAGGAGCAGTCAGGAGCTGGAGCTTGCCGCCCTCAGACTCCTTGGCGCGCCAGACGACGAAGAAGTTGGAAGCACCAGCCTCAGTGCAGTAAGCCTCCTGGCCGTAGAGCCAGAGGATCTGGTGGAAGCCGCGGGCCCTGGCCTCGTTGGTGGCGAGGAGGGAAGGACCGTAGTTGGCACCGACCTTGGCGTAGCCGAAACCGCCAACCCAAGCGCGGACCATATCCTCGGGGTTGGTGTGGAGGCGCATGCCACCGGCGGGGGTGTCCATGCGAGGCATGAACGAGGCAGTGATGAAGAGGAGGGCCTTGCTGGGGGCCTGGACGCCGAGCTGGGGCTGGGTGCCGATGACAGCGGGGCGGATGTAGAGGAAGGAGCCGGGGCGGGTCTTGGGGAGCCACTTGGCGCCATCGACGGCGACGAGCTTGGCGATGAGCTTCTCAACCTCGACGGGGTCGAAGCCGGGAAGGGCGATACGGAGGGTGGACATAAGCAGGCGCTTGGCGTTCAGGTTGGGGCGGAAGAGGCGGAGCTTGCCATCGAAGCCGCGGAAGACCTTGAGACCCTCGAAGCACTCGGTGGCGTAGTGAAGGACGGAGGCGGTGGGCATCAGGGAGATGGGGCCGTAGGGCTTGAGCTCGGGGACGCCCCAGCCGGACTCGACGTTCCAGGAGACGGTGACCATGTGGTCGGTGCAGATGGTCTCGGACCCGGAGTTGGCGGTGGCCTCATCGGGGACCTGGCGGGCGTTGGGGTCGGCGAGGGTGACGACGATCTTGGAGGCGTCGAGCTCCTGGACCTTGGGGACATCGGAGGTGTGGTTGATGATGGCGTTGGCCTCCTCGATCGTGTTCTCGAGGGCAACGGCAGCAAGGTCCTCCTTGGGGGGTTCGGAGTGAGACACCATTTTGAATTCTTAGGGGTGTAGTGGTACCGGGTATGGGATGGTATGAAGAGAAGGTATAGAGAAAGGAGAGATATCAAGATGGGGGGAAAGAAAGTTTTATGAGACGACAACGCCACGGGAGAGAACTGAAGAGACGGATGGAGACGGGGCAGCACGGGGTGAGTGGAGGGATGAGGGATAGAAAAGCAATCTAGATAAACCCTCTATACGGGACCGATAACAAAGGCCGGGATCACTCGTGGACCGGAGTCATTCTTTTTCTTCCCTGACACTGTCCGGGCGGGCGACTTGGTACTACGTAAAGTTACAGAAAGCTTCATGTTTGCGCGGCAGGGGCAGCTGACCCATTGACCAATCTGAGATCAGGTGGGGATTTAAGATGTGGGTAAAAAGAAAAGTAGTCAAGATTCTCGAAGGAACGGCGCACGTAAAAAGTTGGAAGATGTGAATTCCATTGGTCATTGTGTTTGTCCCGGGACAAAGGCCGCAGGTATGCGCAGCTCGGCTTACAACTTTTGTCAATGTCTCTTCAACCTCTTTTGGGATATTGACTCCCGTGACTCCCACCTTGTTCGTCCACATTGTCTAACCCGAGGAAAAGGAACACAGGAGGGGTCGGATCGTCGATACCGCCCGCTGCCACGCTCGTCATGCAGATTCCGAGCACCGAAGACGGAGGCGATAATGTCCCTGACTTTTGTAAAAGACGTTGAGTCATGGAGGAGGTCGATTGTACGCGTACTGTATGTATCAAACTTTCGGGTTGGGGCAGGCAAACGGTCGTCCGAACGGACCCTTGCCGCCGAGTTCGCAGCTCCGGCAAATTGGGTCCACATTGGCACGCCCTTGATTACCCCGAAACTCCAACAAGAGTCATCATCATCACCATCAATGATCACGGCGTAACAACGGAGAAGTCATTCCAGGTACGTAAGATCACCAGAACCGAGATAACGCGCAGATTACCATTGATCTATCCGATTCAGTGTAAGATGCGGTGTAATGCAACGAATTGCAGCTTGGAATTCCCATCACTCAAAAGCTCGGAATTTGACCCCTTGACGTCAATTGGGCCGTGAGTAGCCGTAGGTACGCGGGGCCGTGATAAGATAAGAAATGTACCAAGAACAAACTAACAAAAAAAACCAAGCCGCCATTCCCGTTGTCTGGAGCGACGCCCGCCGATTGGTTGCCCTGGTTGCTGGTTGTTTTTGTTGTCACGGGATTTTGCAGTGATGGTACCGGGACCGATCGGGCTCGGCGGCGGACCATTGGAGAGCACCGGGGCTGACGCGGCAGAGTCCATCGGCGAAGCGCGGGGTGGTGGGGCCAGACGGGGCTCACCTCGTTGCCCGCCTTCGGCTTGGCCGCAGACAAGTGACCGGATGGAGACGTCCTGGGCAACTGACTCCGATCAAAAAGGTCGCCGCACCCGGGTCGGCCAACCTCCGTCACTCCGTCACTCTGTCCATTGCCACTACCGCCGCTGCCTGGTTGCCTTGCTTGTGGTCAGTTGTACGGCAGAAGCGACCAACACCCAATTCCATCCACATGGTACATGGGATCGGACATTAAAAAAGCTCTGAAGCGATCTGACTGAGCACAGCTTTTGGTCACAACTGATCACAGCTTTCATGTTTCAACTATCTCACCGAAACACAGAAAGTCGGGTTTCATCTTTTTCTTCGACAACCACTCCCATCCTCTCGCCACCTTCCGGCACCATCTCTTCACCTCAGCCGACCCCTTAGTTTCTGTTTGCTTCCGTCATCTCCACGGCCTCTACGAGAATGCGTTCAACACGTGTACCAAATCGCAGCGCTCCGCCCACTCCGCCTTCGGTTGCTTAGCTGCTGCTGGCCGCGCCAATGAGTGTCTTGACTTGTTGTTTCTCGCACCACCAATGAGACAATCTCGCACCCAGCGCCAACTCCTGGCTCCATCGTGTCGCACAAGAACAAGTGTTGGATTTGTCTGGATTTGCTTGGATCTGCTTGCTACTGCTTGCTAGTGCTAGCTTTGTCGCATGAACTGCTGCCAACTGGCGCCCTTACCCATCACTCGGAAACACAGGAACAGAGAGATCCATCGGGTACGCGCTCAGCGCCTGTCCATTGGCTCTCATCAGGAGACAACAGAGAGAATGGATAACCACATGGTGTTCTGGATGGTCTTGTTGGCACGAAAAAGGCTGGGATGCCCATGATAATCGAGGCCAATTCAGGGGCACGCCAGCCTCGAGTATTTACAGACTCGGTTGACATTGCTTTTTTCTTACCAAACCGCTCTCCGGGCGCCTCACCCGGTATCTAGTATGTACCGCCATGACTACCGATTACGGGTAAAATCTGACTACTACGAGTCCATAACACTATGTCATCTCATCGAGTGATGCCAAATGGCATACAGCCAGCGCAAAAAGCTGGGCTGCATGGTTGTAGGATTTATCCCGCCGTGATTGGCTTCCCCGCCATGATAGCCATCCCATCCGTACCATACAGTGCCATCCCAATGGCTCATCTCGATGAAGTCGTCTTGGTTTTGACCTAAACCTGCCCGAGGCCACTTCTCCAAAACCACTCAGACCCTCTCCTTCTCGCAGGATTCTCTAGTCCATTCAGGGACCGCTCAGGTGATTGGATTTGCTGTCACCTTACGATATATACTTGTTGGCACATAGCGCTTTAGTCGGCACCCCTACTTTTTGTATCCTACCCTAAACCAACGGTTCCCTTATCGGTCAAAAAGGCAGAAAAGGAACCATCAGCGCCATGTCCAAAGAACCAAGAGAGTCAAGCAGACATCGTCAGCCGCATAGAAGGGACTCCTTAACATCCGTTCTCTCGTGGGCAGGGTTACAGCCAAGATCCAGCCTTACCAAGACTTCCTCAGCATCTTCCTCGTCCGACTCATCACCACCATCCCCATCCCACCATGGCCTGTCTAGAGGTCGCAGGCACAGCTCCAGTGCCGATGATAAAAAGAAGGCACGTAGACGCTCAATGGCTTTACGGAGATTCTCTATATCAATCCCCGGTGCCGGGGCCGTCGACGAAGACTCTCTCACTAAGACCAAGCTTAAGAAGACCCCTTCCTGGACGCTGGATAATAAGGCATCGGAATCTTCTTCCAGGACGTCCACCAAGGCCGCATCAACAGACGCCGTCAACAAGACAACTGCATCCGCATCAACCATCTCAGACCAAGACACATCAGAAGCCAAAGAAGAAGCTTCTAACGGGGACCATTCCGAAGAAAAAGCTAGCAAGGGGAAACTCCCAAGGTAAGCTCACCTCATATGTATCAGCCGATCTATCATCATTAACCCAGCCATAGTCCAACCCAACAACTTCCCTTGCCACCCCCACCAAAGCCCAAGTCAATCCTCCGAGTCGCCAGTCCAGATGGGCGGAAACCACCACCACGCAAGATCCCTTGCTTTTCGACCACGCTCCCAGAGTATGACCCCAGGAAGCCCACAGCAGACCACGCCTGTCTCGTGCCCCTACCGGATTCCAGCATAACCTCCATTACCGGCTCAGTATCATCGTCAGAATCATCCATCTGCAGGCCTGAAAAGCATGGAACCGCCACTGTTCGATTCGCTACGGCAACGGTTCACAGAGTCGAGGTTGGACCCGGACGTCGGTTCCTCCCGGTTAGGCGCAGGAGCAAGAGCACAGTGACCTACATCTCCCGCTTTGACGACGAAAACTCCCTCAAGAAGAACCTCACCAGTCCGACAAAACAGCGAAGGCATCGGGCGAACCAAGCAGCGATGGGGCGGTACTGGCAGAGAACCGAGGAGGAGGAGGCCCTAGAACGAGAAGAGGCGCGGAAGAGAGCTGAGCAAGAAGCTGAACAGTATCGAGCCGAGCCCTCCAGCCCCCCTGATCTGGATCTTATCAGCAAAAATGGCACAACACCACCCCGCCCGGAATTGGCGGAGACAGATGACAAGCTCGAGGAGATATACGTGGATGACGAGAAGCCAGAGTCTGACAGCCCGCGGAGAGCGAAAAGGGATGCCTCTCCGGCTTCATACAGGTCGTCAAGCCTCAACCTGTCGCTGCCTGCACCCGAGCCTGACACAGGGTTCCCGTCTGACGACTTCAGTTTGGAAGAAGAGCTGGAAGCACAGCAGGAGAATTACAAGACAGAGTCGGCACACATCGATATCAGGATTGAGGCTACAGAAACCGGAGATTGGCCCTTGGCTGACCTTGAGTCAGAACAAATCCACCAAGAAGTCCAGACATTGCTCGAGATCAAGACGCCGAGGGGAATCGCCTTGTCACCCATCGCGGAAGAATTTGCCATTGACGACGAAGAGGAAGAGAGCGACAGCGGCAATGACAGTGACAGTGACAGCGAGCAATCACAGCCCACCAGGACCGTTGCGTACCAGGAACCCGAGGAACACACGCCAACAATGCCTCCAACACCACCACGCCAGTCAACCGCCTTACTCCTTTCCGAAGAATCCGAACAAATCACCGCCCAGGAAGACTCCACGGATGACACGGATGACACGGACGACACTTCACCTTCAAGCTTGCTCGCCCCAGAGAACCAAAACCAAGGCCAACAAAAATGGTCCAGCCACCGCCTCCGTCCCACCGTTCCCTCTAAGCGCCACAACAACACCCATCCGAACACACCACCCGCCTCTCCACCCCTCTCAGCAACCACCTTGAAACCCTCCACCTCAACTCCTCCCAAAAAGCAACACCCCTCGCCCAAAATCCCCGCCTTCACCATCCCGATCTTGATACCCAAAATCACCATCGGCGAGAAGGACGATAATCATAAGCGGTCTTCGTCGTGGGGACATAGAAGATCGTCATCTTCGTCCTCGTCGTCGTCTGAAAAAGATAAGAGAAGTGGGTCTCCAATGGGAAAGGGGAATAGTAGTGATAGGGATTCGAGTCCTGGGAAGAGTGGGAATCGGTTGCATTTATCGGGGAGGAGGAAGAAGACCTCGAGTCGGTCGAGTTTTGGGGAGGAGGGGTCGAAGTCTCATCACGGGCATGGGGTGCATAAGACGTCTATTGCTGTCTGAGCACATACCACTACCACTCCTCGGCTACGCTGAACAGGATATCAGCAATAATTTGGACCAGGTTCACACAAAGCGGATGAATATCGAGGCCACTCACACATCATTCATGTTTTTTTTTTTCTTAACTGTCAACGAAAGTAATGAATAATGGTTTTACGACTGAGCATCAACTAGCATGATATAGCATATATACAATAGCATAGAGAGCATGGAGGGACGAACCGAGAATGGTAATTGCGTCCTGAACGCGTATAGCGACATTGCATAGAATAGAGCTTTGAATTGAAAAATCGATACAATCATTTACTGGATACTCCCCTTTAACGTGACATGTACTGCCGTGAATGCTACTTTTTCGGAAGATTTCTCATGTCGAAAGCACCAACAGATCCATCGAATACGACGGTAGGTAGGGGTGAGTATGCATCAAATTCCACATCCTTCTAGATGCTATATAAACATTAAGACCTGAGAAAATGTCTGAACCGACTATGCAGCTAACTAACAGAATGGTATCTTGTGTTTAATGAAATTTCGTGCTTCCTTCCACCGTCGCCTACTCTGCTCGATGTATCTGCTGGACATGTCCTTGCTTGTGCCTCGCTTTCTCTTCCTCGCTGAGGGTGTCTTCTTGTACGGCAGTATGCCATGGTTCCTTCAATAACCCAGCCACGGATCAGAAGAGCGATACCCCGATAGCTGCTGACAACATACCCCAGAACCGTCACTCCTCATTCAGACTTCCCTGACCTCCACCACCACCAATACTCATATTCGAAACCTTCCTCCTCAGCGACCTAAAGCTCATCATCGAGCTCTTCCTAGCCAGACTCGGTGTCCTGCTCCCCTGGCTCGCCCAACTCGGAGACCTCAACGGAGGAGGACCAAGGGGGCCAATAGGACCAATGGGAATGTGGCCAAAAGGGCTACTCCTCGGGGTCGTCCCGGCCGTAGTCATCCTCCGACGGGGAAGAGGAGGACTGGACCCAAGGACCTCGACAAGGCTCATCACCTCGGTTGCGCCTTCAGTATCGTCGTCGTCGTCGTCGTCGTCGACAAGAACGAAAGTGTCGTCGAAAGTGTCGTCGTCATCATCAGAGACATCAGAAGGTTCATCCACCTAGGAGTACCTCTTGCTCTTGTGACTGCCTTTGCCAGAGCCGCTTTCGTTGTTGCTTTCCACGACCCTGTCTAGGGTTTTGGCTCGTTCTGCTAAGGGGGCGGTTTCCCTGTGTTTTGGAATCGGAATAATTAGCTCGGTGTTCCACTTCGTATGGTTCGTCGTTCGTTCGGTCATTGTTTCATTGCAGTTCGGTTGCGTTGTGTTGCGTTTTGGACATGGATGGATGGTAAGCCCCCTTTGGACCCCTAAAGCGTCCCCGGCGTGTGTCTTTTTGAGGTCCGTAGGTAGGCGGACAGGCAGGTAGTACAAGTACGTGTAATGGATAAGGATGAATGAAACCACACCACAACCTCTCGCGAAGCCAGTGTAAAGCAAAAAAAACTCCAAAGCGTCAAAACACTATAGCCCCCCAGTTCCCTCTTTTCCTCGCCCTGCTCAATACTTTTGCTCCCACACATAAGCCTGCCAAAAACGAAACATAATCATCACAATATCGCCCAAAAAAGACAACATCACACATCAACAACGTCAAAACAAACATCAACGTCACAAACATCACGCATCGCACAAGAAACACTCACATCAACCCCCCTAAAACCACTCTCCCCACCGCTCCCACCTCCCCCCTCACTCCTGCTCGGCTCTGCTCCTCAAACTCTTTGATGACTCCCTGAACAATGATCTTGCGGATCTTGGCGTCCGCCTTGGTGAATAACTCCGCCACTGTGCCATTGCACTCTCTGGCCGTGGGTACCAGTGACAGCAGCCTCGTATAAGTGTCGATTAAAACGTCGCATAGCGTCGCAAAGGTTTCGAAGAAATCCGGATCGAACGGTAGGTTAGGCGTTAGTAAGTGTGTGTACTCCTCTCCCGGAAGCAGCTCGGTTTGCTCGGCTGGCGAAAAGGAGATGGGTGCTGGGGAGTTGGCGGATGATGTTGTCGGCTGTGCGGTTTGACCCGAGGATGGGGCGCCGGCGACGGTGGAGGCCGCTGTTGATGGGGCAGTTGATGTTGCTGAGGTCGAGGAGGGAATGCCGCTGCTGCTTGTTGATGTGGTCTTTTCTGTTGAAGTTGAGGTATTCCCCGCGCCCGAATTGGTGGTGGTGTTGGTGAGCATAGACTCGTCAAAGGTACCCGTGTGGGAAGGGACGGATTCAAGGGCATAACCAAAGTCATTGGGGTCGTTCCCGTTGGCCGTGGGTGGTGGTATGGGCATCGCTGGGGTGCTGGATCCGTTCACAGTGGTGCTGCTGCTGCTTCCTCCCATGCCGGTAGCACTACTTGATCGTCTTGTTTTGGCGCTGGGCGTAGCTCGTCGGAACATTTGCGGGATGCGCGCCCGTGATAGGGAACTGGTTGATGCTGTGCCATTTTCTGAGTGTAGTTGTTGGAAAGAGTCGAACTCAGCTAGAAGGTGGTTCAGACTTCGCAAAAACTCGATAGGATTGTTGCAGTTGAGATCGAGAACGGTGGGTAGGGAAAGACCCAAGAGAAGGTAGTTGGTAGCCCTCCTGCCTAGTTTGCTGCTATTAAAGTAAGGCATCTTTTGTAAGTCGGGCTTGTCAAAGAGGATAGTGTTGAACCAGTAAATACGGCCTTCGTGACTGCGAAAAAGGAGACATTGTTAGCATGTGATCTGGACTCTTTGACAACAAAGTAAACATCAGGTGAAGGGAATATGTACGCTTTCCGCAGATAGTCCAAGGTTGATATCCTCTTGTTCGCCGTCTCTTGTATACGAGCATGCACCTCTCCCAGCTCGCTTTGGGGCCCAGGAGCCACCATAGCGGGAGGCGCTAACTGTGTGGTGCTTGGCCCGAAGCCATTCACAGGCGTAGGAGCGCCGCGGCTCAACATCCTCGAGAAGTTGATAGTCTCGGTAGCAGACGGCGGGGAGAGTACGGCGTCGGTCAGTCGCGAGGCGGCAAGCGCAATGCCGGGGACCGGAGGGATCGAGTTGGAGCCGAAGGAGCTATGGCTGGTGACGAGATGAAGGGACGGTTTTCGGGAGAGACTGCTTGAGGTCGGTGTCACTGCGGCTCCGCTGCCAGGGCCATTTCCCCCTGGGGCTCCGGATGTTGTCGATAGGGCCGAAGCGGTGCGACGATGTCTGTATATGAGGGACGAAAGGGACGGCTTGCGACCGAATGAAAGCTGACGATCGCGATTCTCGCGTTTGGGATTATCTTTGGGGTCCTTGTGGAGGACCTTGTGCTGGCGGGGACCTGGTCCTGGACTTGGGAGCGTCGAGCCAGCGGCGCTATTCCCGTTGGTGCTGGCGCTAGCCTGGCTAGTGCTGGACCTGGGCGTCTTGTAGGGGCTCTTATTGTCGGCGACGGCTGTGATTGGCACTCCAGTTGATGATGATGGAAGTGGTGGTGGTATTAACGGTGGTAGTGTTGACGGTGGTAGTTGCCCCTGTAGCTGCAATTGCCCCTGGTCTCCAGCTGGAATTGGAATTGGATTGGGGTCTCCGCCAGCAGCAGCGCCCGAACTGGTCCCCGGTCGCGATCGCCCAAAACGGGGAGATTTGGGCGACTTACTGGGGCACGTGGGGGGGACCGGGGGAAGAGCACCTTCCCCAGGAGGAGATGAAGGATCGATCATGTCGTTATCGCCATTGCCATTGCTCTTTCTTCTTTTCCCTCCTTCTCCTCCAAAAGGTGACGAGAAAAAGGGAGTCGCTTGTGTCGGACTGGTTCGCTGCATTGGATGTCTCACACTTTATCTTATTTAGTCGAATATTGGCAATTGTCATTGACCCGTCGGCGCCAGGGGCTTCCTCTCCGCTGCTGTGCATTCCCGCAAGGTATCCTCGGCAGGCCACATTCGATGCTGTGGATATCCAGAAGACGTCCTTCACATGGGATATTCGAGGTGTCGCAGGTTCTGAGAAGACTGATATTGATTGTTCTGATATTGATGATGATCTTGCCTTGATCAAGGGTTGAGTAAACAATCGTCGCAACAAAGGGAATCAAAGGGAGAAACGGGTAGCCACGCGGACGTCCAAGCCCACAACGACGGGGTCCCGACTCGATATAAAAACTCAAAAAAAGCCACGGCCATTAAAGACCCCAAGCTCTGACGACAACGACGAGACGAACCGGGAGCCCGACCCTTTCACTGCCCGTTTGTCGCCTTGTCGCAAATTTTCAGCCGCCAGCCGCAGGAATCCCGGGAATGGGAGCAACGGAATCCCAGTTATCGCCCGTCAGAGACATTTGATACATTGACCAACCCCGGAACATGGCCGGCTGCTCGTGGCGATTCGACGAGAGCATTGGCCGGCAAACGAGAGACCTCCTGGGACTTTTAAAGAGCCGAGCTGAGACTTTCATCCCAAGAAGCTCGTGATACATGATGCCGGTGGCCTGTGGTTCATTTGTTGAGAAGAAAAAAGGAACGTCTTAGCGAGCCCAACACTCCGACAGTGGCGCCCTTTTCGGCCAGTTGAATGGAATGTGAATTCAACACCAGCTATTGGTAAGATAGACACTGAGCATTATGCAAGGAACAATGGAGAAATTGAACCCTGAAAAAGAGCCTCCAATGGATCACCAAAGACAACAACAACAACAAACCGCAACCCAGCATGCTGGATGGAAGGAACCGATCGGGTCGCTGTTTGGGCCGCGGCTGTTGGGCGGGAAGGACGGCAAGCGCCGTACAATTTAACCTGCAAACATATGTCACTTATAGACCAGACAATGCGTTTCTTGGGACAACACCAGACTAAAAACGCCTATCAACGCACACTGATAGTCTCATGGTGAAATTAGTTAACAGACTTTGGTTTCTGTCATGGACATTTAACTATGCCGAGTTGAACATATGTCCATAGACCATAATAAAGTCTCACCATGTGGCCTCAACATTTTGTCCATGAATAAGTGGGGGAGGGGCAGATTGGAAAGAGGGGCAACAAAAGGGGTAGGGTATCAGTGGACTTATTCAGGTACCGATCAACACGGCAGCTTTCCTCGTGACAACACTTTCTCTCCTTCATCACGTTTCAGGAAGTCTTTCTTAATCGCTAATCACTGAACTTCCGGTTTCTTTTCTTTCTTACGAGCTTCCGCAAACCGTTCTTGGATTAATATTTCTTGAAACCCCTCAAGCACCCCTTGAACATTCTTGTACAACAACAAAACAGGACAGCCCAACACCATCTCATAACAACCGGTGTTTACACCCAACTCAAAGGACATTACCTCACCGTATTCGTCCCAAACCCAACACAAACACCAACAATGGCCCCCTCTGATCCCGTTAACCCCCCCGGCGAGCCCGCCCCCTCCCTCCTCGAAGGCCGCCTCTGGGTCGACGGCTGCTTCGACTTCTTCCACCACGGCCACGCCGGCGCCGTCGTGCAAGCACGTCAACTCGGCACCGAGCTGTACGTCGGCGTGCACTCGGACGAAGCCATCCTCGAAAACAAGGGCCCCACCGTCATGACCCTGCGCGAGCGCCTGCTGGCCACCGACGCCTGCCGGTGGGTGACCAAATCGGTCGCCTACGCGCCCTACGTCACGCAGCTGGACTGGATCAGCCATTTCGGGTGCAAGTACGTGGTGCACGGGGATGATATTACGAGCGACTCTTCGGGAGAGGATTGTTACCGGTTTGTTAAAGCGGCGAATCGGTTTAAGGTTGTTAAGCGGACACCGAGTATTAGCACGACGGATTTGGTGGGGCGGATGTTGTTGTGCACTAGGACCCATTTCATCAAGGATTTGGAGAGGGTGTTGGAGGGGGGGGAGGGATATGGAACGGTGGAGGAGAAGAAGAAGGTTGGGGAGGAGATGAAGGAGAGGATTAGGTTGTATGCGACGGATGAGACGGCGAAGAACCCCGGGGCGGATGTGTGGTTTTGGAAGGGGGAGGAGAAGAAGGATGAGAGCAAGGAGGAGAAGGGGGTGTTTAGGGAGCTGTTTAAGGGGATTGGACCGAAGCCCGGGCAGAGGGTTGTTTATGTTGATGGAGGGTTCGATTTGTTCTCGAGCGGCCACATTGAGTTCTTGAGGCTGGTGACGCAGAAGGAGGAGGAATTGGCCCGCCAGGAGGGCTGGTACTCGCAGCAGGCGATTGATGAGAGGAAGGGCAAGGGAGCGGATTACGGTCCGGCGTTTGTGGTGGCTGGTGTTCATGATGACGAGGTCATCAACCGCGAGAAGGGCGTGAACTATCCCATCATGAACGTCTTTGAGCGTGGTCTCTGCGTTTTGCAGTGCAAGGTACGTTTGTCGCCAACAGGGTCGTCGAGAGATTCATGCTGACATTTGATCCAGTACATCAACGCCGTCGTTTTCGGTGCTCCCTTCAAGCCAACCAAGGGCTACCTCACATCTCTTCCCTGGGGCACTCCTGATGCGGTCTACCACGGACCGACCTCGTTCATGCCGCACACCGAAGATGTGTACGCTGTGCCCAAGGAGATGGGCATTTACAAGGAGATCGGCCACCACGACTACAAGGAGGTGAATGCCGGCACCATCGTCCAAAGAATCATGAAGAGTAGAGATCTCTATGAGGCACGCCAGAAGGCCAAGGGCATGAAGGCCGACATCGAGGCCGCCCACAGGGAGCGCGAGTTGCTGGAGGAGCAGCAGAGGAAGAAGGAGGAGGCCATCGCCGCGCAAAAAAACTAGAGACCCCATACGCGGAAGCAAACATCAAACACCTCATCGGCATCCGGAGCAAGGGGGTATCTCAACAACGGACTTGGATAGACGGAGTCACGGAGATGTAATACAGTAGACGGCTTTCAACATGCCAGGAAATGCTCATGAGACACGAGTATCATAGACGGTGTCAGCGAAGAGCGGAAGAAGCTAGACTAGTACTACGTAATGATAAAAAGGAGGCTTGAATAACAAAAAAGCAAACGCTTGAAAAGTTCATCAGATCATATTCAATAAGAGTCATCAAGGGTGATGCGCGAAGATTTACCCCGGCACCACTTCAGAGCTTGACTCTATTATTGTGTTTCTCATCACCTGAACTTGTGAAGCCCCCCAGATCGTAGCAGATGCTTTTACGTTTGTGCCGACCAAGACAGTGTGACATGATCGGATGGACGGGTTGGAGGACTTCCCGCGAAGTCCCAGAGTTTCAAAAGATGTCCAACCAAACCACATCGCATGTCCAAGTCGGAACAAACGAAGAAAGCAAAGATGGAAAAAGATGTGTTGTTGTGAAGCAACCCCCCTCGCACCAAGAATAAGCCCCGTCGAGTAACTTCGCCCCTGCCTCCCCTAGCAAGAGAAACAAGAGCGAGCAATCGCATATCTGTGGTATCATGACGAAACCTCTCGAGCCACCGTCAAAACGCCCCAAGTCCGGACTACCCAAGCGGCTGAACCCACCATCGACCCCAGCTCCCCAGATCAGGCATCAAACTCCTCACCCGAGGCGCGGACTCATATCTTCGTCCATGTGGTCCCCGAGCTCGAAAAATGACACCCTCCCTGGAGCGCAGACGAGGCCGACTTTGGTGTGATGGGCAGGGCTGGGCAAGACAGACGAGGAACTGGGCGGCCGAGATCAGCCGCAGTGCTTCTATGGCGGCGCGTTTCCGCAATCCGTTCGCAAAGTGAACGAATGTCCGGGGACTTTCTCCCAAAGCTCGAGGAAATGAAAGAAGCACGCAAAAAGCGCGATCTCTCCGTGTGGAAGCTTCGAATAGCGATTTGTCGGACGAGGGGGAGTTGCTTGGAGAGGAGAAGGAAAGGGAAAAGTCTGGTTTGCGGTCCCGAAATTTTCTTAAATGGCACTTGCGGCGGGGGTGGGTCTTCTTGGTTCGAGGTGGAGCTGATTGTCCAATCAGCAGTGAAGACTGGTCGATGAACGAATGTTTCTGGAAAGCCACGGTATGGCGTGGACCTAGTAACGGGTCACCAAAGGCAGCAGCGCCAAGGCAGAGCAGGCAACGGCAGGCAATTCTGGGTCGGGTTGCAGCCTCTCTCCAAACTTTCTGTCGGCTGGCGTGTGTGCATCCATCCCACTGTCAAAGCGCGACCCGCGACTGGATTCATCATTACAGCCAGCAACTTTCGCTGCTGCTGGTCTTAACCGTCTTTGAAGCGGTTCTTTTTCAACAAACGACACATAAGAAGCTGCCCTGCACCATTGCACAGCTTCAGAACCTATAGCAACAGACGGACGACCTTTATCACGACCAGACATACGATACGCGCGACAGCTATAATCTGCCCGACTCGAGTCTCACGACTCCCAGCACAAGCCAAACATGGCTGGTCTTTTCGGTTCCGCCGCCGCGTCGGCGAGCAACACCCTCGGCGATCTCAAGCAGGATGTCGAGCTCGGCCAACCCCCCGAGGATAGCATCAGCGACCTCGCCTTCAACCCCAATCCCGCCGACCAGAAGGACTTCCTCGCCGTAGCCAGCTGGGACAAGAAGACACGCATTTACGAGATCTTGAGTAATGGTCAAGGTCAAGGACAGGCCATGATCGAGCATGATGGTCCTGTTTTCTCCTGCGATTTCTTCAAGGTATGTTTACGTCTGTTGACTTTACAGTTATAGCCCGATCAGACACTGACGTTCACTTCCCCAACAGGACGGCACAAAGGTCATCTCCGCCGGTGCCGACAAGGCCGCCAAGGTTCTCGATTTGGCCACCGGTCAGTCGATGCAGGTCGCTGCTCACGATATGCCCATCAAGTGCGTTCGCTACTTCGAGGCCAACGGCACGCCCATGGCGGTGACAGGTGGCTGGGATAAACAGATCAAGTACTGGGATTTCCGCTCCGCGAACCCGGCCGCCACGGTGCAGGCCCAGGAACGTATCTACACGATGGATGTGCGCGACAACTTGCTCGTGGTCGGAACCGCTGATCGCTATATCAACGTGATCAACCTAAAGGATCCCGGCAAGTTCTACAAGACAATGCAGAGCCCTCTTAAATGGCAGACTCGTGTGGTTAGCTGCTTCAACGATTCCCAGGGCTTTGCTATCGGCTCGATCGAGGGTAGATGCGCCATTCAATATGTGGAGGACAAGGATTCTGCGTACGTCTTCACCTCCCCTTACTATCACATCTGCTGGACACGCTGACTAACCGACTTCTTCTTCCAGCTCCAACTTCTCCTTCAAGTGCCACCGCGACCCCGCCCAAGGCAACACCACCGCCGTCTACGCTGTCAACGATATCTCCTTCCACCCCCAACACGGCACCTTCAGTACAGCCGGTAGCGACGGCACCTTCCACTTCTGGGACAAGGACGCGAAGCATCGCCTCAAGGGCTACCCCAATGTCGGCGGCAGCATCACCTCGACGACGTTCAACAAGACCGGCAGCATCTTTGCCTACGCCATTAGTTATGACTGGAGCAAGGGCTACCAAGGCAACTCGCCCACGTACCCGAACAAGGTCATGCTCCACCCAGTACAGCAGGACGAGTGCAAGCCCCGCCCTAGCGTCAAGAAGAGGTAGGAGCAGCTCTTGGCGAAATGGGATGATGGAGAAGGGGAAGGTGGAACGGGACCAAGGGGAGGTGCAAATAGTGTGTAAGCGTGGCTATCTGGACACTATAGTTCTCTGGATAAGGAAAAGGCGCTTTCCTTCTTAGGGACCAAGGAATGAATAGGGACAAAGCATGGAGGATTCGATGTTGTAGTAGTAGTATGGAAACGGCCGAAGAGCGGGTACGAAAGTGATGGATGACAAGAATCAACGATACCAGAGGTCCGCACGGCAAGGAACGAAGGGAAGAGGAAGCAAGCAACAGCGCAGCTTCTTTTACGAATTTGGTAGTTTACGGTAGTTAGGTTAATCAATGGGTTTTAAGCGTAGCTGAACAGAACAGGAACCGAGCTAGGGTTTTCGGTACATGCTATCTCGGACAACACGTTCGTCTTAAGTCCAGGGTATTCGAGGAGTCAAGATGAACGCCTAATATTTAACCAACTAGAACGAAGTCCGCCGTGAGTATACAAAACGAGAAACCAAGATTCAGAGCCCCCGGCTAACTCGATACTTTCGTCTACCTTCGAACTGGGAGCACAGGCCTTTGTCGATGGAAGTCTTATCAAGCCCGTTCAAGACACAACGACTTTGAAGTCATTGGGCACTCTTCACCCGAACACGGTCATTTACAAATAAGTCAGCATCTGGAGATGTTATTCCAGTCACTTCTCTTTTTATTCCACATCTACGGTATGTTGTCTTCCGTTGGTGAATGAATGTTGACACCTTCCTAGTCAAGTACTGGGTTTTGTCCTGAAAATTACGACAAGGCAGCTCCTAAGCCGATGTTCTTTCTCCTCCAGATGACAACATGAACCATTCTTGTAGCGGTCCCTAGCCTTGTGTGTTTCACTCTACAATATACACAAATGTTGGTTTGTTTGCTTGTTACCTCGCTTGGTAGGTACTTTGAATGAGACTTCTCGCAACCCGTCCGTCCTAAAGGCTGCAAGGATAACTTGAAATACCTAGTTGGCGACAGGAAATACAGGTATCAACATGCGAGTTCACCATATTCGCTTCTGTGACCGAATAGGACTGATTGATGAGTTCCCGGACGTGGTGTAGGCGGTCCGATCGGCTCTGAAAGTATGTGCCGTACGATATGAAGAGTATGCATGTTATCTGGTTTGACGGATATGATACAAAACCTTAGAGGGAACACCGGGGTTTTAAACATGGCCTCCTAATGGCCTGATAAGCTCAATGCAGTTAAATGTTCATGAATACACTGTCTTTTTTCACGGACTGTCCCTTGACAGCGGCAAAGTAAAAAAGTCTATTTTTCCTAGAAATTCTATAAAGGTATTAAAGAATATTCTTCTCAAATATAAAAACACAAAGAAAAAGCGCGCTGCACATAAGTACATAACTACAAATCTCATGCTTTAGTCACTTTACGGCCTTAGAACAAACGAATACTACTACTCTTAATTGGTACATTTGGGCACTATCAATGATTGAAATTTTAAAATAAATTGAATGCTTCGATGCTTTTTTTCTTGGTGTTGGTGGTAAAGAAAAAGAAACGCTATCTGCACCGCCGCTAACCTCTTACTACACCGCCGTCTGAAAAGGAAATCTTAAGTAGCTCTACGAAAATGGAGTGCTATAGCCTCAAAGTAGTATTGGAATTTTTGTATTTTTTTGCTCTATCTAATAGGCCTAGAAGGGGACTTAGGGCTTAACCGTAACGTCTAAAACTACCATCAGTTTTAAAAATAAAAATAAAAACTTTAAAATATCTCGCATTATTTAAAGTAGTAGATATGGAAGGTGGCGAAAGCCGAGGCTTATCCCGAAGAATAAAGCAAAATTCAACGAGCTTAAAAATGTTATTTTTCTACCTATAGCTTAGCTTTTAGCTAAGTTATAGTTGGTTAAAGTTTTAGACAGCGGTGTAGTAAGAGGTTGGCAGCGGTGCAGATAGCGTTGCTCTAAAGAAAAGCGGATTTTAGGATAAAGGTCAAACCGAAATGCCTGTTTTGGTTAAAACTTATATTTTTAATAACAAGTCTTTTTGGTTTTGCGATTGTCTATAGACTGTCCGTGGAGAAACATTCTTTGTAGAAATGTTCAGAAACCCAGTGTTCCCTCAAAGGAAAGAAGGACAATGTCCATTTGCCTGATGCAATGTCAGTGTATTGAACAATGTTGGGTAATGACCACCTCAAATACTCCGACCATGGGCCAAAATCATCATTTTCGAGAAATCTTCAGTTAAGAAGCATATTGCCAGCAGTATCAATTCAAGTTTTTTTAGGCAATTAGGTACCCGATGAATATTCATGCATTATGTCACAGAAGACTGATATGATGGATCTTGGCTCAATCAACAGTTGCCAGCGAGAGTTCTAGAACATACCTTGCCTAACCTTCTCGTCAAGTTACCAGACCTTGGACGAACATTCCACTCTGTCACGGTCGCGGTCTGTCCAAATGATGATCCTCCCTCCTTCTTTGAAATCTGATTCCATGGAAAGCAACATGTGCTCCCCGAAAATGGAAGTCGACCAAAATATAACGCCGACTGTACTACCCAGATCATCATGCTATCTCCCCCGTCGGAGTCGGCATTTCGCAAACCCCGTCTCATATTCCCTAGTCCGGCGTCTTCTTAACCTCCCACCAGTTCCCGACGGAGCTTGACGAGCGGAATATTTAAAGTTGACGTTAGCGCTGTTAATGTCCGGTAGTCTGGGCCAGCGTCTTGGAGCCTCTGGGGTAAGCATGTGACTTGATCATGTGAACGGCGAGCATGTGACCCCGGTATCCCGGGGATTGTGGAGACAGGAGGCCTGGAGGTCTGGAGCTTGATGTCATGCATCCCGGCAAGTCAATTGCTTGTGATTCTTTTGAGTTTGTCGTCGGCGATCTGGGGTAAAGGGCGGTTCTAGGCCTGATTTGGTTTGGTTTTGAATTGGAAGATGGGAAAATGGGTAGGTAGTGTTGGTGAGGATGAGGCGATTCGGAAGCTATCGTCGAGACTTGTGAAAATGCCAAGATTGTATGTCAGCAATAACGATGGTGTTGAACGGTGACGGCAATGTAGATATCATTGAACTCGAATGATTAGTGATCATTGCAATATCAAAGGAGAGGCATGTCGCTGCTGGTTCACAGAAAAGAATCATGTGGATAATGGGATCGTTAAGTGGTGAATTTCGAGGCTCAAGCCTTTCTCAATTTCATTATCGAGTCAGCGAGCCCACGAGTGATTCACCCGTAGCTAGGTAATAACTATCCAAAAGACACTACTGCTGAGGCGTTGTCGCCAGTCTTCCTCATATCGTAACAAGGAGAAACAATGAAAGTACCCAAAACACCTGCTCCATCCAAAACCAAAACAAGAAACCCAATCTTGTACATAGAGGTACTCATATGCCAAAACCCATACCCATAACCATGGTTCAAAGCCATAACCGCTCGCTCCAGTGATCAAAAACCCAATGAAATCATCTCATCTTTGGTAGAGAGAGAACATTAAGCTTTAGAACCACCTTTAGCAGGACCAAACACATCCTCCACCATACCCTGCCACAAACCCCTAAGCATGCCCTGGCTACCCGCTTGCTCCTCCTGCGCCTTGGCCTCGTCGCGCGCGATGTCACGGACGAAGCCCAAGCTGACCCAGTCGGCACCAGTCCAGTTGTCCATGTCCACGACCTCCTGGCTGAGCGAGGCAGGGAGCACCTGGCCGGGCTTGTTGGCGACGACGGCGACGGCGGGCTTGCTGGCCATCAGGTCGGCATCGCCCTCGGAGGCGATCTCGCCGCGCTGCTCGGGTTTTAGCTCGTCAAAGAGCGGCTGCTGCACCGTGGGGGGAGGGGGGGTCTTGTTGTCTGGGAGGAGAGGGACACGGATGGTGTCGAAGTAGCTGGGTAGGAAAGGAGAAGCAGAAGAAGCGCTGCTGAATTCTGTGGCGGCAAGGTTGGGGAGCACGACGGCGTCGATGCCGTTGGTGGAGAAGGAATGGCCGATGGAGGCGTTGGTAGGGGCCGAGGTGCGGAAGCCCTGCATCAAGGGAACCTTGCGAGGGGTACGGGCCTGGTGGGATTTGTTAGTATCATGGTTATTCATATTGTGTCTTTGGTTTTGGTGGTGTGGACAGGAGTGAACGGGACGTGTTGGTGAGAGAGCATTTCCCAAATTGGGTGCTTATGCTGCAAGGACGGGAAGATGATAGGAGATGGTGGTCCGAGTGTTTGATTGGTGCCGTGTGGTGAGGGGAGTCGGCAATTGGAGATCATGCACGTCTCGGTGGTTGTCCAAGGAGATGTGGCAGTGTTATGTAATGTTGGAGGGGCAGAGCTGGAAGAGAAGCAATGAGGGGGAGAAACAAAGGGGAGGAAACTCACATCGAGACTCTCAGCACCGGACTCCTCACTCAGCTTCCGTTTCCTGCTGGCGTTGCTGGTGGCATTGAGAATATGGCTAGGCTTGGCAACAGCAGGAGATGTGCTCAAGGACCTGGCGAATTTTGTGATGGGAGCGGCGATTCTCGACATGATTGATGCTGTTGTTGTGGTTGTTGATGGGTTGGTTGTGTGGTTTTTGTGGATATGAATGATTTCCCGATTCGGATAGCTATGTTGAGTGCTTCACTGAATGACTGGTTGATATCGAAGTGGTTCGAGGATTGAAAGTGTGAGACAGATATAGGAGACAGAGATAGAGGATGAGTCGAGAAGGAAGAGATGGCTGGTATTTAAATCCAGAAGTTGTACAAGGCAGCTGACGAGATGTTGAGGATGTTGGGGACTGAAGCTGGGGGAGAAGCGGTCGATATAAAGTCAAGGCCGGGAACGGACCTCCGGACCCTCGCTCGAGAGATCTGGGCAGACCAAAGCCAATCTGAGGACTTGCAGGGGGGTACAAGAAACCTCCGGAAAGGAGGGGACAGGGGAGCTTGGAGCATGCATTGCAGCAATGGGGATTCGACTTTGATCTGCGTGGAGAGTTCACAGGTTGAACAACAAACCGGCACATCCCCGCCCTCTTGCATCCCCATACAGTTCCATACAGTCACCATACAGCTCCAATGCCACTCTCTTGCAATTGGGTGTCTCTGTGGTGATTGACTATCCCAAGACCCAAAGTCCCCAGAGTTTGGAGTACAGACCCCTCTTTCTTGTGCAAGTGATGGCCGGAGGCCTGCGGACATGGTGTTTGATTGGCACCATCTCCAGCTTGGAGACGTTGGAAGTTGCCAAGGTTACAATGTTTATCGTGGCAATGATCATCCGTTTTGGTGTTTTGGCGTTTAGGATTTACCGGCCAGGTCCAGCATCCCGAGATGGAATGGGCAGAGGACCGAAAGGTCCAAGCTAGGGGGGTTCGTAAAAGGTCAGTACGGTAACAAACATTATGTCCCAGTCGGTACTTCCCGGCCGGCTAGTCGTACAGTGTTCCGCTGTATGAGCCGACGACGACGTAGATGCGTGTGAAATCCCGAGTATTCTCGAGCGTCAAACAGCCCATGACTGCAGCTTTGTGCTCCCACGGGCTTCCATTTCTCCTCTGCCCCGAGTTGCACAGGCTTGACTGACTGATGCGATTCCCAGATCGTCCCCCGTTCGGGCGTCCGGGTAAATGTAAAGCGGATATTTAGCAGTGACTAACACGCACAATGACCATTAACCCCAGGTTTCGAAGCCAGAGAGATGGAGTTGGATATGGAGCTGGTAATGGAGCTGCAAATGGAGTTCATGGAGTTCGCGGCCTGCGTTGAGCCAAGCATCCCGAACCCACCCTTCCCCCATACGGCCACGACGGGACACCCCAGGGGGGTTCGTGCTTCCAAAGTCACAAGATCTCAACGATCCAGAAGCCAGATTCGCACTTGCCTGCCAGTTGCCTGCCGAGCCTGCGAGCTGCCTGTTCCTGAGACATGGGGAATAATTTGGGGAAAGTGCGACGCCCTGACAAGCTTCGACAGGGGCCGGCCCAGCTGCTCAACAAGAGCAAGCTTGGGCCATCAAGGTTCCATTCCGGCAACGCTGACGGCACCCGTGTCCATTGGCTGGCTTGGCAGTGCCAATTGGCTGGATTGGCTTTCGCGAGGCGGTCAGTCCGTCATCGGTCCCCTCTCTTGACTTCGCCGTTGTTTGGTGAGGCTTCGCTTCAAGTCCACTTTCTCCCACACGTCGCCCGCGGGCCCGACACAACAACCAGTCCCCTGGTTTCACAGCCGCAACTCAATGCTCCCAAGACCACAAGCGAAAGCAAAGCAATTCAACACCAGAGCTGTCCAGACCATTGGATACCAGTACCAGGCTTGATCCGGTTAGCTGGTCAACAACTTTTTACAGCACGTGGGCAATCCGTGAATCGCATCTCATCTGTCAGTCTGTCACTGGTGCGCTTGGTGCGCTAGGCACTGGCAGTGACTGGGTACGTATACATTGTGACAGCTTACGGATGGCCCGGCTGAGCTATCGACGGATCGCGAATGGGAGTTTCTCCATGTCCTGCGTGTTTCGAGGCGGTAAGCTGTGCAGTTGAGTCACTCTCTTTCTTTCTGACAGTCATGTTTCTGGGGGCTGGAAAGGTGGATGGAGACAGACCAGTTCCAGTTGGGACAAGCGAGTTGCTTGCTGATCTTCGATGTTCGTCTTGAGCACTGGGGATACCCTCACTTCACAGAGTCATAGCCTCGGTCAGGCACAAGATCTCGATATTCCAAATCTTGCCAGAGCCCAGATGCATTCCAAATAAACTTTTTGGTTTCATCTGATAACGCAGAGTCATCGACTTGCCTATCAGAGTTAAGCCGGTCGAAGCCTCTTGGAATCAACTTTATTTGATTCCATGCAGGTAAGCCGTGCGTCAAAGATCGCGGAAACCCATCAGCATCATCACTTGGAAATCAGCCATTTGTTGCCTTCTGAGCAACCTTTTTCACTTTAATTCGTATTTGAAACTCTCCTGGAAGTCGTTTGCTTCATTCGGCTCCTTGCCCAGCCTGTTTGTCCTGCGCCGTGTAAGCCGGGCGCCAGTTCCGATCCCGGCGCCCTTTATCAATCCTTATCAGCCACTCATATATTGGGAATTTTGTACGCACATCACAGCCTCGCTTCGGACCGAACGCACCTTGTCTGATACGAACGAAAAGGGATAGACTTCGCATCCTCAACAATACGACCTTTCAGAGGTTGTTTGCCGCCGACACACCGTTCAACACATCGGCCACGGCCGTCCGCGGAACTTTCGGCTTGTCCCTCTAAATGTGACCTCGGGGCATCCACTTCAACAAAACCACCAGCCACTTTGAATCCTTTCGCTACCCTTTTGGACATTGACCTTTCTCAAAGCACACAAATTGATACAAAGGGAAAGATAAGCTGGCGTGAATCTCTGTCATGTTTCTTTGTGTCACTGGCCCCTACTCAAGACGACCATGCGTCAAAAAGGCCATCTTCCCCCAAGGATTCGCCATCCACGACGGAGGATGACGCACTGAAAACCATTGAAGAACAGAACGGAATGAGGCTCCTCGATATCCATCTGTGGAGCAGCTGTCAACCTGTCACTTGTTTGACAGTTCCACTTGCAACCGCATCGGTCCTTGCCGTGGTTCCAACCCATGGGAACCAGGGACCACCGGCACTTGATGGCGGATTTGTATACATCATGAACTGCATTCACATTCGAGTTTCGAATCGTCGACTCGAGACATCGTCAACTGGTGACCGAGTTTGTATGAATGACCTTAAGGTGGACCTCATCCTAACTAACATACCATACCATATTGGACACAGTACAATGGAGATGGTCCGCCTCCATGGCAAACCTCATTTTGACGGATGACAAAAGAACGCGTAACACCGGGCCGGAGGCAAACCGTTTGTTTGTTAGGCAAAAGAGCCGAGCATCGACGTGTATAGATGCGAATCGCTTGTTGACTGTTTCATAACCATTTGACATTGAACCATACTGATGACCCCGCCTACCAATCTACCATACAAGCTTTCTCTAAGAGAGTACATAGTGGCGCTCTTGACATCTTCCTTGCTCTGCGGAACTGCTCCATGGTCTATCACCGTGACTCGGTCGACACTCGGCGTTTTATCACAGTTTTCCCAGCGTTCATCATCTCGACAGCGGTACCTCCAAAATACTTATCCGTCCTTTTTCCATTCTGAGTGACTGTGTGCATTGTCACACTTCGTGTATACACGTTTACCGCCTCTGATTTAATTGAGGTCCTGAACTCACCAAACGCACATAGACCGCACCATCACCGCCACTTCACCTTTCCTCCACCCAGCCCCGGAAGGCCCGGAAGCCCATCCCATGAAGCGACATAAACATGACAATCGTGCGATTCTTGTCGCAACTACATAGCAAAAAAACCGCTCTTTGTTTTGCTTTTAATACTGGAAAGATAAAAAGAGGCAACAAAGTGTCAAGTGACCGTGACATGTGATGATGTCCATGGTGAGCAACCCTTGCACAAGGGAATGGACTGTGGAGTAAGCTTGCACGTTTGATGAGGGAGTCTGGGAGCGTGATGTCAATGTTTTCAATGAGGACCAAACAGCTAAACCGAGACAGTCAGCAGATATTGAAAGAGTCGAAGCTAGGTACCTGGTCATTACAAACTCTAACAAAGAGGTGTGTAAGAATGACTGGTGCCGTGATGCCACCTTTTATTCCCATTACCTGATAACATAGTTCAGTCGCTGAAAGACGTTTGTTACCATTGCTTTAGATGGCTCCAAGTTCTTGGTAACTGTACAATACACCCCGTGGAGAGTGTTTGTTGTTCTGAGGTCGAAACATCCTGACAACCAATTTCTTTTTGCATTTCTCACATCCAGTTATGAGGAAATCCCTTCAAGTCAATATTTCCATCAAACATCCTCGATGGAGGTATAGAAAAGGTGCAGATCCGGAATGATTGCCTTCCGATAGTCCTGGAGCAAGCAAGTTAGCATCTATCATAGAGTGGATGTTGGAGGAATCACACGCAACTTACCTTCTCAAGATTTTTCATCATCTGATACGTCGAGGTGGTCAACTTGTTCACTTCTTCCTCTGCCTTCCCAATCTCCTCTTCGATAGCCTCCTCATACTTGGTCAACACATCCCTCTCATCGTTCTTTTCACCTTCGAGTGCCTTTTCAGCGTCTCCGCTCGCCCCAAGAAGATCTTCACCCTCACCATCCTCCACCCCAAAACCCAAATCCCCTCCGGTTGCCCTTCCCTTCTCACCACCCACCTTCTTCCCACTCTTTCCTTTATTCAGCTCCTCAACCTCCCCCCAAACCTCCTCCCAAACCCTCTCCAACCCCTTCTCACTCTCCACCCACTCTCTCCACAACCCCTCCATCTCCCTCTCCGCCTCCACCAGCTTCTTCTCAACCCCCTTTACCAACTCCCTAACCACGTGCTTCTCGCTCCTCAACACACCATCACTCCCGCGCTGATCGGAGCGGATGGCGAACTCGGACAGCGGCAGCGAGAGCTTGCGGGCGCGCTTCTCGGCGCGCTGGAGGAACTCCTCGTCGGAGGCGACGATACCGTCGTCGAGCTTTTGGATGAGGAGGGTGTGCGCTTTGGTGAGGGAGGTGAGGGCGTGGGTGTGTAGGGTGGTGGCGGCTGTTAGGTAGTGCGCTGTTGGGGTGTTAGTGGTTTGTTCGTGATCTGATGCAGGGGTGGAGAGAGGTTGGGTAGGTACCTCGGAGCTCGGCGAGCATCTCTTCGGTTTCGGAGGAGAGGGTGTCTTCTTTTGCAGGGGAGTCGCGTTTTCTTTTGCGTGTTTGGACTGTGGGCTGATGCTTTGGAGGAAGGGTAGAAACGTGGACAGCTTCTTGTTCCTTTTCTTGTTGTCTCTGTCTCTGCTTCTGTTTCGGAGGCTGGGTTTCTTCCCCAAAGGCGGCTTGGATTTTCTTGAAGAAGGGGGCAATGGTAGTTTGGGACCGGGAGTGAAGCTCGATTTTTGCAGGCTCGGGAGTCGGCTCCTTCTTTTTTTTCGGGCGGGCAAAAAGACGCTCCTTGAATGACTGGGCTGGCTTTGGCTGAGGAGCAGAAGGGCGCGAGAATGAAGCATCGTCGGTCACCATGTTGTTGGTTAGCCTGGGAGAAGTACGCTGCTGCCGCTTGGTGCCATTGGGCAAGGGCTCTTTCGGTCGGCGCTTTTGGGGTGGTGGCCCCATGACGATGGTGTTCGGGGCGGTTTTGGAGCGCAGCATGGTTGACATGGTGTTGATGTCGGGTGTGTGCCGACATCCGTTGACGGAGGTTGCAGAAAAGAACGAACCAGCAACACCGCTCAGATATTATGAAAACATGCCATGAACAAGAGGAATGAGGGGTGATGATCAATGAAGAAGACATTTCTAGAGGTAGAAAAACTTTTTGTGCGCACGGATATCCCGAGATCACCCAGTGTCCGCGGAAGGAAGTCGCGAGGGAGAGCACTTGCCATCTTCGTATGTTCACATTCGCTCAGCCTGCGTGCCTGATACGCCTCACCATTTATCTGGACCAAGTCTTAGCACCGCACATAGAAGTTTGAACAGAATCAGCCACTCCCTATGGCAAGAATCCAAAGCGAATGATAATTCACTCTTGAGATGGGTAACAACTAATTATCAAGCCTTGTTGATCTCGCCAATCCAGTCAACATATGGTCACAACTTCTTCCTGTGCCCATTCCTCAAATCTCGTACCTCTGTCACTACCTGTACTGTTGATATATTCCTCAAACATGCCCGCTCGTCTGTAATGATGGCATGTTTTCCCATCGTTTTCTCCGCTCTGCGCGAAGGTCAAGATCAACCCATAGTATGTATCGTTATTATGCGGCCAAGAACCTGAACAGGTCATGAGCAAGAGGAACAGAAATGCGTCTCCATCTGCGGGCGGATCGTCCCAATACAGATCCGAATCGAGAAAATCGCTCTCGCCTTGTTGCGCTGACCCCCCCGGCCAGTGGAAAAGTCCCCTTTCCTTAATCTCACCATCAACCAACACTGCCCTTCTCACGTAGCCCTTGAACGTAATCGTGGTTTCTCTCTCCACTTCCCATACAGAATCTTTGCTCGTGACAACAGACTGAGTCGTAGAGGCGATAACGTGTGCTAGACGGTAGTTTATCCAGTATTTACTAGACTGGATTGGGAAGTCCTTTGGCCCTTCCTTTGTAAGCCATGACCACGAAGGGGTCTTTAACCCGCTGGGAATTCTCTGGGATTTATCAGACTTAGGGAAGAACCACAACAAATCCAAAGGCCAAAGCTCCTTCCAGGTTCCAGAAACAGGCGTCCATGTGGTTCCCTCTTGAACAGCTTCGATAATGCCTGAAAGGGCTATAAGTCGATCCGTTGTGTAGGTTAAGTGACTCGCGGAATAGGTCCTCATAATATCTGCCCAGTGATATAACATTTCTACTTTCTTGTGGTTGACTAGGCCTTCGTCCCAGGCTTTCGTCAGGGCCAGTGTTGCATCGTTGAGAGACGAGCGGCAAAGCGTATGAAATGAAACTTTCTCCGACAGCCAGGAACGGACAGGATTGAAACTGGTCCCCTCGAATTCCGTGACACTGGTCTCCTCGGATTCCATGACACTAGTCTCCTCGGATTCCATGACACTGGTCTCCTCGGATTCCGGAACGCTCTCACACCGTGTCTGGCTTGAGCATTCCCAGTATAGCTCGCGAGAACCCAAATAAATAGTCCGAGGTGAGAGAAGCCTTTCTTGAAGGCACCAGCCACGTGAGGGAAGGCGTGCACCTTCTTGCGTGAGAGACTCCATAAGGCGCATATCGCGGCTGGAAACAGTCGGATAAGCGTATATGCCTTTCTGGAGCTCACCTAAATAGCACGGGGTAACCAGCAGAGGGTGTCTGCGCTTAAAACAGCCATCCAGCCCGTTCGTCCCTAAAGCTGCGATAGTAAGAATGGATCTCCCATAGACATCGCACATAGTGGCTGACTCTTTCTCCCAGTCTTTAGAAGAGTCCTGAATAATACAGAGAGAATCAATCCATATGTACCTGTAGCCAAGTTGTTGAGTGACTTCCATCGCATCCCTAAATGTTTTTGACAATTTTTCTGGTGGTATTTCAACTTGGAGATCTTCGATGTTATTCGTTGAAAGTTTCAAGTGTGAATCACTGGCAGTTACAGACCATACGTGGCTAAGGGTAAGGTACTGTATCTCTGTCAAAGCTGCCGAACTGGACGGGAGCACAAGACGAGGCCTTAATTCTCCGGATTCTTCGCCGATGTCGATGAGTCGGGTAGGCAGTCTCTTGTTACCAGACTTTGAGCCTGCCGTTGAATGAGTTAGGGGATAGCGTTGAGGGTGATCATGAATGCATCGATGCAGCCAGGATCTCACCACATCTATCATTTCGGGTGAGCCAGTTGATGTAGGTAGAAGTCGCCCGGAGCTCGTCGTCGGGTGAGAGAAAAGAATGTCTTGATCTAATTCCGTACCGCATCTGATCAGTTATGGATCTCAACCAAAACATGGGGATAATCTCGGGGGGGGGGGGGGGGGGGGGGGAGGGTATAAAAAATCAATGAGATGCGAAGAACACCAATCATGCCACCGCACCCCGGGCAATTCTTGAGTTACCGTTTCCTAATTAAAAAANGGAAGTGCTGGATTTGGTTATGATGGCGGGATAGGACCGATGAGGGGGGGGGGAGGGGGCAGCGGGGTGGGGGGTTTGGTGGGGGGGGGGGGGGGGGGGGGGGCGGTATACCATCAATTTCACTGATTAACGCCTGGCCTATGTTGGGATAGTAAGTCAAAATATCGTAATCACAAGCCGCCAGCAACTCCTCTATACGAGAATAGTCGCTTTCTGAGTGAATTACAGCCTGTCCATTTTGGTTTAATTGCAGAAGTGTGATCAAAAAGACTTTTTTTGAAGAAGGGCCGAGTTGTATGTCTAGGCATTCGGCGATAATGCCACCATCTGGTTGACCTTCAACTTCCCCGACCTCAATGTTTTGGGACATGATTGTACAAAGATGACATCCAGCAGCACTACTAGACTCCAAGAGTTGCCGTAAATTCTTGCTGTGGAAGAACAGCTCCCGGTAGTCCTGGTCGCGGCGGAGACTTTTCAGCATGGTGGACTTGTCGCGAATCCGAGAGCAGCGCTCACACAGAACATGGCCAGGCACATAGTCGGTTTCCGGGATGCGGTTCCTCGGGTGAAGATCTCGGAGGGATTCGATATCGTTCATCTTGAGAGCAGATATCCATAGGCACGAGACGTTGCGGGCAATGAAGAAGTAGTGAATGAAGATGGTTGTTTGACCATCGAGTGTCTGCTCGGTCGGGAGACTGGTTCCGCGACGAAGTGTTCTGTCTGAGTGAGGATCTAGTTGCGCTTTCTCAACTTTCTCGGTGTCAAGGTCAAACTTCAAAAGTTTGGAAGGCGCAAGGCTCCAGAAAGCTTCCTCAATACCTTGGTGTCGGGTACCTCAGTGTTGTCCGTCGCTGCCTGCCGTTGCTGCCTGAAGGTCAGTTGCACAATGAGGGGTACAACCAATGACAGTCGGAGTCTGTTCAAGACAGGAACCACCTCGATAGCGATACGGTCGAGTTTAGGGTCGGCGCAGGCCTTTATCATAGGGACGTGCTAGACGGCCATCTGGTCTGGGATTCTGATGGCGAAATTTATTTGGATTCCGGGACCGTTGGTAACTACCAGCTGGACTTGATTACGGAGCGGGATATCCCTTCAGGCAGAGGGCTTTGGTTCTATCTCCTTGTCATTTATAATCCGCAACGCGACCCACCGTCCGCCGCGGGCTTGATTCTTGAGCGGGTGGATGGTAATAGTGGAGAAGAAAACATCTTCAAACGGGTTGGGCGATTTGAGGTACCAGAGGAGTTTTGTGCGTACGATAACCCGGACTCGCTGCCGGATTTCCAG
This sequence comes from Neurospora sp. CHS-2018b, assembly GCA_009806015.1. NCBI lineage: Eukaryota > Fungi > Ascomycota > Sordariomycetes > Sordariales > Sordariaceae > Neurospora > Neurospora sp. CHS-2018b. The sequence continues at coordinate 1,119,495 of RAOV01000010.1, read as the reverse complement.
GAATTATTTACCAAAGCAAATGGAAGGGATGATGACGGGCCGTTCCCAGAATGGGGAGGAGACAGACAATTATCATTGTGTAGCGGAGACTTTCTGGATTATGAACATGCTCCCTTTTCCGTATGAAACCCTGATTTGTATCATCTGTCTACCATTGCGCTGTCACGATAAAACCAAAACCCCAACATCGCTGCAGTCATGAATTGCTTGAGTCGGTGGGTGACGACGAGAGGCAGGGTTGGATATTGGAAGGAAGGAGGCAGGAACGAATCCCATCGCCACCAAGGAATTGAGAAGAGGCAACAGCAATAACCAATGGTCGTAAAATTGAAAATGACAAACAACAAGGGTGAGAATTAACAAGGAGTAACAGCCAGGAGGACAACAGTAGAATGGAAGGAACGCCCTGGGTCTGCAAGTTTCTTACCTTTTCTCCTGTTGTAACAGCATAGTAGTTGAACGCTCCTTTCCTTCCTTTGTAAACCTCAGCCTGCAGCCACCCATCCAAATTGTTCCTGCCAGTTTGTCTAACGCAGCCGTCATCAGCGCCAGAGGCTTTAGAATCACGTTAATCAATGAACCTCAGGCAGTATTTCACCCTCGGTATCTTTTCACCCCGTATTGAAAGGCTCACATTAACCGTCTGGTAGCCAGAGCCAGAGCCAGATGGACCTGCCTAAACATGCGGAAAGACTTGGACCCATCGTGGAACGAAAAACGTTCCATACGACATGTGTCGAATGCTGATAAAAGACTCAACAATGAGATACAACCGTGTGCCACCAAAGAACAAGATCCCCACAATCGCGGAGAGAAAGACGTAGATGTTGAGGAATTTGAACAGCAAAAACGGCGAGGTCTTCTTGCCCATTCGGCCGTGGTAGTACTGGTAGCGTTGGAACCAGACCACTCCGGCCCGGAACAGCAGGACGTCGGGAATGGCGCCGATTATGGACACGGCCGATATCTTCCAGAACAGGCCTTCGATCGGGGTAGGAAAGGTAAAGTTCCACGCAACCAGGTGGAGCGCGCCGAGGAGCATGCCGACAAGGGCAGCAAACGCAATGCTGGCCTTGTGAATGTCAAGGAAGATCAGGTCCAGGTAGGCCGCCCACTTGGTCATCCATAAAGGGATCGCTTCCCGGCAGAGATTCTGGCGCACCTCGTGGATTGCAAGACGTCCGTCTTCCAGGCTTACTACACGTCCGCCTTCAACAACATCCGGGTCAGAGCCGCCGCTGCGCTCCGTGGCGGTGGTAGAGGCAGAGGTACTAGCGGCGGCACATGGGCGGTACAGCATGCGAATCTCGAACCTCAGACTCTGAAAGGCCGACTTGTACCCCTTGTCAGGGTACCGACAGTGTTGACCCGTGGAACCGAATCTGGCCCGAGAGTAGGGCTGCATTTTGCTGATGCGTTGTTGCCCATCTTCTTCCTCGGCATCGAGCTGGCGGATGAACCTGGCTGCTTTTCTGGCGCGGCGTAAGTCCTGGCTAGTGAGGAAGATGGGTGGCTCTTCGCTGTCAAGGGCCCATTGGGAATCATTGTTAGGGTTTGACTTTGATGGAATGTCCGTTGGCCATTCTTCTTCGCCGCTCAGCATGACGCGCCATGATGGACGTTTGTTCACGACGGGGTAGTGGGCAAAACCACAGGGGAGAACGTCGCCAACTTCTAGTGTCCTGCAAACGGTTGTGTTGCTGATTGTACAGCTTGTCAACAGAGGCTCGCCGTCCCCGGAAGGTACAATGCTCCGGCTTCCAACCATGAAAGACGCCGTTGTTGATCGGTTCTCTACCAAAATGCCGTCTTCTGGATCGGTGGATATCGAATAATCATGCGTAGATATATGTATGGAGGGTGGTAATGTTGTCGGAGGGATCTCAGCCTCGGATCTTGTGGATTCCGAGTTGGTGTGCGGCACATGCAGCGAGGGGGGCGATGAATGAGAGCTGTGAGACTCTTCAGGTGTCAGAGGTTCTTCCGGCGGACAAATCCAAGTGGTGATGTTTTGCAAATCGCAGAACTGTTCTTGGAGCATCAGAGCCAACACATCTTCAAAGCCATCGGTTTCTATGACCACTGGTAGCTTGATGTCGAGAGGTTTCTAAGTCAGACAGTGAGTGAGTTAGCATTAGCTTGAGAGTCCTCCGTGTGTAGGCCGCACGTAAAACTGCCCATCATGAGGAAAATACGTACCCGGAACCAAAAGCCATACATTAATAGTGTGAATAGGACGTGGCCAAAAGTGTGTAGCTCGAGTAGCGAGATTGGGAACCCGGCCACTGATCTTGCAATGCATTGTATTGCCATCCAGAGGACTTGGATCAGAACCAAAGCCTTCTGCAGCCAAGCCCCTTTACTCTTGTCGTCAATCACACTATGGGGTACAATGAGCTTGCACAGATGTCCGAGCTCTGCAAGCTCAATGACTCCGTCAATAGAAAGCGGGAGAATCGACGGCGTCTCGTCTGCATGGTGTTGATATCGGACATAATGGGATGGTTTAATGCCACTTATGTCGACCTGAAGGCCGCCCATGACTACAAAGAAACAATATGTCATGTTAAGCTCTTTTGACAGATCGAGATGAGAGACTGGGCACTTTGATTTCTTTTCCATATATTAGTAATCATACATCGCACGTTTGAAGCATTGAACCTTTGGACAACAATGAGGGACAGGAGACGTACCTTTTTCGGGTTATGGACCGAACGAGGCTGGTTTTTATCTTCCTTTGGATGATGCTGGCATGGATTTTTCTTGATAATTGTCTGAAGCCTCTTCTTCAGTCGCCGGGCATCGTAATACTCTTGAACAGCGAAGCCCACGACGGCCTCGGGAGCCACAACCGCCACCAAGACCAAGAGATACTTGATAATTGTGAACTTTCTTGTGCTCTCGCCTCCAGGGGGAATGATAGGGTGGACAGCAGTGTATGCACACGCGGCCAGTGTAGTCAGACATGAGAAGAGGATGTCGCCAGTGCCTCTCGCGTTGGGTGGGCTCACCCAGGCAGGTGCTAAGCCGGTCCACATCGCTTCCGTGTCATGGCTATGGCCGGATAGAAATTGGCTGATATCGAACGCATGGGCATAGGTAGCGTAGAATACTATAAGAAAGAGTCTAAAAGAAAAGGAATTCGGAGCCAACATGGTGATGTCACCCAAGTGGGAGTTGATTTAAAGAGCAATGTGTTAGTGAATTGCCGAGCTCCGACTTGCCACGTTGAGAGTGAAGGTGATGCCCTTTTATGATTCCTTTTTGAAGCGGCACACTCTACGAAGAGATCAATCTTCTTCGTGCCAAATCACCCGAATGGTTAAGACGAAGCCTTACAAACCTGAACTCCGGATCGAACGTCCGTATTGAGAAACATAATGCGAAATCCATCGGCGACGGCGACAAACGATCCAGTCAAATGAATCCACAGCTGCCATACCTACCAGATGGGGAGTTCCGCTGAGTAGCGATGGGGGAGCCCGAAGCAAGGAAAAAGAAAAAAGCCGGTTCTTCTGGGTTTGAACTTCATCAATGTTCACGCCACGATACAAGCTCCCCATCTGACACGCAGCGAATGAAGGTGGAGCTGTCCAAGCGAGCTTGAAGTTGGCGACGGTAAACAAGATCTGAACTCTGTTTCCGCGTGGTTTACTCGTGGCCTTGCAAGTCCCCTCATGTAAGCGCTGCCGCATGGATACCTTATTGTGCCAACTGGCATGACGGTGGCGGTAGGTGGAATTAGTGCCAAGAGGGCATTATAGGGTGCCAAAGGTTTGAGCACGAAAGACCCGCAGGAGAGGTTATGAAAGTATCCTTCGACTCGCTGGACTGAATACTGATGATAGGCTTGCATGTTTGTGCATGGTCCGGACTGTTCAATGTTGACGTGGTGGATGATGAACGGCACGAAGACGGGGTGAGGTGGAGGAGTTGAGGCTCAAAACAGAAGACCAATCGCCTAATTAATAATTGGGTTAGTAACGACCAGCGAATCCCAGGTGCTGTATGTTTTTTGACTTTTTTTTTCTTCCGCTCTCAGAAATGAACCTTCTTTTACATACTTCCATTTCGCAGCTCGTTTTAATGCTTGGCATGGAAGGCGCATGCGTATACGGCTCTCCAACATTGTCAACACCAGACCAATCAACCTTCCCTGGACCACGATCCCACATAACCGCGCTCTTGATTTGCGGTAGAACTCTACGGTCCGCGGTACCCCTTCTTTTTCTTCTTGTTTCAACGGGCTCTCCAGAATAAAGGGAGCCCTTTCTGAACCTATCCACAAGCAACGCTCATAACCTACCATGTCGTTAATCACCCTCCCATCCGAACTCCGCCACAAAATCCTAGCCTCTGTGATTTGGGCCCCAACAGCAACACTCTATAATCACCTCGACCTATTTTACCAAGATCCTCCTCGCATCCGGCTCCGCGATGATTGGGATATTTGGATACCAGCCACATCACCTCAACCACCCGCTCTACCACTCTTCTTAATATGCCGGATCCTACGCAATAACGTCTAGTACCTCTATTTACTATATGTATTTACTACTACCCAAAAATCCCACCCCTATGAGATCGACATCGTCTTTATCCCTAAATAAGCCTTTTCCCAACCTAGGTGTGTTGTCCACTCCCAAGCCAGTTCAGCCTCGACACTCTCCAGGCATTATTCCGCATAATGGACGTAGAGGACATCGACGACGAGGTCGAAACAGTAGGAAGACAGGGGGAGTTCTTACGCCGTTACCATGGTATATCGTCCGACTTTAATGCAAACGACAAGTACTACCCCAATCCTCCTCCCGGCTCATAGAACTTTTACCGCCTGATAGTATCCTTTTTGGCCTTGGGACCTCGGGGCCTTTGCTCTCCCGCTTATCAAAAGAAAAATCGCGGCAGTCTTCTTTCTTCAAGAAGCAGAAGCCCTCCCAGATACTCACTCCGACATCTCATTATCAGCGTAACATACAAGGAGGAAACGGAAATGGACGAGGAAAGATGGGAGCGTGCAAACCGTGGTGCACAACGGTTCTTGATTGCCCACAACGAGGACCTGCCTTACGGAGCCGAGGGGGAAGAGGAGATTTTCCCAGGACCGCCGCCTAACGACGACGATTTTGCTCAATACACATGGACAGGCCCGACCGACCTACGAACCGTTAGAGGCATGCATATCCACGCGGGCCGTGACACCCTTGGTCACGCCGACCGCTATGGCTTGTACCTTGCTAATACGCTCTGGGCCTTACTTGACTTTGGCGGCTGGCTGTCACGAGGCCTGGGTCTGATGCTGTATGAGAGCATCCTTGATGATATTACTTTTTATGTCGACGGGGAGCCAAGACCTCGGTTTGGCATGGACGATTTGTTGCTTTCTTTTCTGGAACGGCCCGAACCCCCAAAACCGTCCCGCACCTTGACACCGGAGGTCGCAGCGGCCTTGAAAGTCTGGAAGGAGTGGGTGGTGAAGTGGAGGACATGGAGGAAGCTACGGGAGGGTTGTTCTGGTAGTGGCGTGTTGGATGATACATGTATGGAACCAGAACCACGCCCGAGTTTTGATGCTTTTGTGAGATACTTGCCGGCCTCGACGTGGGATTATGATCCTAATGAGCCTGAGTGCTCGGATTCAGACTCGGATTTCGTGTCCGAAGATGACGCCGACGAAAGTATTGCTGAGGAATAATCTGAATTGACTTTTTTTTTTTTTTTTTCCAAAATAACGCGTCAGGGATACTGGTGAATGAAGAGCAGAAAAGTGACAGTTTGGGTGATGTTGGAGTGGAGGATAGCGAGCGTGATCTGTTAGTGTTATCTCGCTAAAAGTGTCTCAGCCCAATTTTTGGCAGAAAAGTTAGTCGTAGATGCTCAACTCTCAGATCCTTTCTGGTTCTCGAACAGAATTGTTGCTGATATTTTGAACATCGTCATTTCGAGCCTCTATCAGAACTCAAGCGCTGCCCGTACTGTATTGTTGTGGGGCCTGGCCCTTTCGTTTTGGCCTTTTCGCTACCACTTCAGGGCGCCTTACCGTGAATGATTGGTCAAACATCACGGACATGCTCTTCGGAAAACGAAGAGTGGCCGGGACGAGGTGTTTGGCCAGCAAAGGAGCTTCTTTTGTACCCTTCGGATTCGATGCGAGGGACCTGGATCATGTATAAATCTTTGCCTTTGGTAGGGCATGCTTGGAAATCCATATGAACATTCCGTTAAAGCACAATGGCCTGAGTAGTGCCCTCGACTGAACGCTGCTGTAGACTTCATCAACTCGAAGATGTCTCGAAATGGAGGTGTGGAAAGAGGGCAGCGAGGCAGGAGAGATAGGCAAGAGCGAGATGCAGAAAGAAGACCAGATAGATGACAGCTGGGAATCGTAAGAAGCAAAAGGGAGAATTCAGCTAGTTTCACCTCAGCTCTACCCGCTTACCGCCTCCCTACGAGCCTCCGTCGTCTAACCGCCTGCAAATTCTCCATCCTATATCCCCTTCCCGGACGGCTTCCTCCGTTCTGCAGCCTCTCAACCGCCTTCGCAGTTAGTAGGTTTGCCTCACATTTCACGTCTCCCGCTTTGCGTAGCACTACAACTCCACGCTGACGATGCCCAGAGCGGATACGGGATCTCTCTACTACCTACACTACGTAGCAGTCGGCATCCTCCGTGAATTCGGATATAGGAACTCAAAAAGGGCACAAGCCCTTTTGCGCTCGGTCGATCACGCTCCTTTGACTAGGAACTTTCCTGGGATAGCAAGCGCATGGGGACTATCTCGGACTAAGGACGGGATCTTCGTCGTGATCAAGTGAATGAAATCACTTATTGGTAGGCTGGGTAGGCACTCAGTCCGAGAGTACCAGCTAGATCAAGGCCAAGACCACCCAGGCCGCTCAGGCGGGCCAGGCCACGGAGATACCCATCCCAATATCGGATAAGGCTACCCACGAGATGTTACGCCAGGCGGATCACGGAACTGACGGAAGTGCAGGCAACATCCGCCGTAGGCACCTCCCTAGTTCCCGTCCATGTGTCGTGCCTACGGCGGCAAGCCAGACATGGCAAGGTAAGGCAGGCAGGAAAGGCAAGGGACAGGCAGGCGGTTCGGCCTGTGGCCCTATTCGGACCCTTTCCGGACCCTGCTTGGATCTGGTCGGACGTGGTCGGATAACTAGGGAGGGTAATAGCGAGTTTGAGCGCGATATCTGATCTGATCAGCTGCTTGGCGACGGGCGGGTAAGGGTTGGTGACGTTACTTTTGATTCCCGGATGGAGAATGCCGAGCGGATGATCAGTAGTGAGTGTGTAGTAGCCAAAGGAACAGCTCTGTGTACGCAAATGGGACAGATGGGTAGCTATCATCGGGTTCCCTTCCGGAGTAAGGCATGAGATAAGGCATCTGCCGGAGGATCTGACGGGATAAACGGGATGAGGTCGTAGGTAAAGCTAGGTTGCGACTGGAATGCCCCGAGGCTGTGAACATGTGCTCTTTTTCCCACGTTCTGCAACATGAGTTGGTGGAGTGGTTAGGTAGTGGGAATGGGCGGGTAAGCGGCTAGGTTGACGTGACCGTCAGGACGGTCCATAAGTGGAAAGAACACGCAGACCGATGCTTTCCTATCTTGTGTATCCATCCCTTCCTACCTACCCATCAACCAACATCCGCACGGGTGTACTACCTACCCACCCGGCCTGGGTTGAGGGAAATAGTCGAGTGTCAAAGTAAGCATTGTAGCTGTAAGTTGGCAGGTACGGACGAACGGACGTACCTCAACCCATCACAGAACCGCATTAACCGCGGTTCCAGCGCTTCAACCCGCTTCTCCCCATTCCCGACGTCATACCAGATGATCAGCCTCATGGCATGACACCCGAACCACCTCTGCTCTGCAACCGCCGCATCGCCCAATCGAATTGAGCCAGTCCAGTCGGCCAGTCCGGTTCCGGTCACCGACTCCCGGGCGGATGGGGTTTTCATCTGTTGTTTGGCTCCAACCCGTCTCTTGTTCCCCCACGTAAGTTGAGGCCCAAAGCTCGCCTTACCTGCTTACTGTTACTCAGAGCCGGAAGATGAAGATGGAAGATAATGATGACTGATGCAAAGCAGACCGGTCGAGCGCGGTCGCCTTGTGGTTGCCTTGCCTTGCTTGATGAGCCTTGTCAGTCGTGAAGATCATCCATCCGGATTGCCTGTGACCTAGAACCCATCCTTCAGGACACTACCTCGTTATTTGTCTCTTCATTCGGTGTTCTGCTCCTTCACTCGGTTGTTGACGGAGTGAATTACTCCGCATATTGGAAGAGCTGAAGAAAAAGCGCGGAAAACACCATGCATTTCCCATCAATCCCATCCAATTGTCTCGTTATCACCTGAAACATATCAACTCAAGCCCACAGCTTCTGGGTCCTTCTCTGGCTGGAGCGCTAGTCCCTTTTGTTCCCAATCCCGCTATCCGACCGAGTGGAATGTTAATGGGTTGGCTGGTTGGGCAACTGGCCCGGCGCTGGCCGAGGCCTTGATTTGTGCCGCCGATGTCTTGGGGTTGAGGTTCTGGACACAGTGCTTGATGTGCGCAAGAGATAGCTTTCCCTTCATGCGCATGTTAGATAGCTACTAGCTACCTACACGCATACAAAGGGTAACTGCTGAGCCTGCATCTTGCAGATGTTCACTGTATGAGATGCAGCTGGTCTCTTTGCTTTTTCAAGTGAGACTGTGTTGAGTGTGGAAGAGAAGAAGGGGATCGATGCTGAAGAATGAGGAGAAAAATGAGACAAGCATAGAACACTGACAGCGTATGGTGACGGCGAGGATAGAGTAGAAACTTACTGTAGCCACAAGTCGTCGACAATGTCCATTGTGTTCGTTTCCGAAGTGTTCCCCTTTCTACACTGTACAATCCAATACTGGTTTGTTAGTTTGGTTCTTCGACCATGGGTTGAACAGGGGAGTTTTGGAGCTCTCATTGGCCTCTTAAGAGAGGAACTGTCCTCCGTTTGAAGCGACATGGGACAATAGCAAGAGTTTAGGACGCCACAGAAGCCTCTTATGGGTGTCCTCTTAGCCTCTCTCCGTATCCTTCAAGGCCTCTAAGACTAGAAGATATCAGTCTCACGGCGTTCACCCGATAGAAAGCCGAACGCGTTCCTATATCCAGTAAAGCTTTGGCTTTTTTATACCAGACTAACAAACAAACCAGGGCTGGATTGTAGATGGCACAACACCACGGCACTTGGGTCTGTGGCTTCTCCTTCCTTTTTTCTTCCCGTCCTTCCCTCCAATCCGCCATTTTAATCAATGTAGGGCAGCGCCCAGACCCTGTAGGCTGTCGGCCTTATCCCGTAATGGATTTCGAAGTCACGTCCAGACACACTGTTAGGGTACTGCACACGAAGCCGGGGAATGAGAACATGGGAACTCGCAAGGTTGACCGGTGAGTTGTGCCGCCAACCGAATGTCGAGTCCTTCTTTTGTTTGGCAGGTAGCCGAAACTTGAGCGGGAAGGGAAACTGCCAAGATAATCTCTCGAAAACGTAGAAAGATGAATGGTGAATGGTGACCGCCAAGGTCAAGATGTGCTGAGTATGCATCCGTGTGAGAAACTTTGGTTCCACTTCAGCCCCTTGTTTCTACTCCCACCTCCAGTGCTAAGCGCCCTGAAATATGTGGTTATCCTCTTTATAGCATATTTACCACGCTTGAGTTTCGATAAGGAAGGTCTTTCCCGCCCAATCGGTGTGGTTATACAGAAAAACGATTAGCAGGATATCATACCATAGTGACGCACCTACAATAATAACCCAAACGCTTGATGAAAATGGACTGACCATATCAGCGCTTGATTTATAGAAGAGCTACCTGGTAGATTCGGAAGAGAGACTCAACGACGACGCTCATTATGCCAGGCAGCTTGATTGTTTGGGAAGCCTGGTGGAGTGGCGTAGTGCCTGAACCATGTGTAACAAGCGGCTCTTGGACAAGGGCAAGGTATCTTCTGAAGCCCTTAATCTTTGCTGTGTTTGAGACATTTGGTTGTCAGTGTTGCGCACCCCACACACAAGCCAAGTGAGATAATGCAGGCGTAGCGAGGACAATGGGGTTTAGTTGATGATGGCCTAGCTCTTGAATCTCACTGACGAGTGAGGTGACCGGCACATGACGAAGCTTCGATGTCGACGCACATATGTCTGGTTAAGTGACACCTGACTTGTCACAAATGGATCGGTGTGCTAAACCTGCATCGAGAACCGTGAAACTTGCAACCTTGAGCCATCGCTGAAGAGCAAGGCAGCCGCAGAAACCTGGAAACCCAGGTTCTTGACGGGGAGGTGTCGAGTATGGTCTGGTTGGACGCACCACTCCCCTCGAATAATCCATGAGAAGCACTGCATACCATAGCAGAACAAATGGGGGATGGACGGTAGGAGCTCGAAAGGCATCTAGATCCCATGGGACACAGGACATAGAGACTGGAAGGCGACAGACTGGACACAGGGCCTTACGGGGCGTAAATATGTAACCCCCGAGAACATGGCTCAAGGAATACAGCCCGCGCTTCCCGCCTGCTCGATTGATGAAAGACTATTGTGAATGTTCTCAAAGTTATTTGAGGGGTTCTGGAGACCTCGATGGCATGGCCAACCAGGACAAAGGAAGAGAAAGCTGGAATATTGCCTGAAGGAATGGCGGGGAACGAACAAGGTTGGGCAAGTTGGGGCAACATCCGGCCTCACCATCCCAGTCATAAGTGACCTTATCCGTTGGCTTCGGTATGAGCCGCACCTTACTGGTAGGCCCGTCATGGAGAGGGGATGTACGTGTGCTTGCTGAGACAGTATCCAGATGTCTCGACTTAGTGTCGTCTCATAGCTTGGAGTAGAAGCGACATATGGACAGTTTAAGCCCAACCGACTTCTCACTGTACTGACATGAAATAGGTCGATGGAGGGGAGCATTGGGAGTCTTTTTCCAAGCTCGACATTGGTCGCAATAGCGAAAGCTACCGTGGGTAGGTAATGGAGTTCCTGGTAAGGTAGCAGAAGTCGGTCTGTTGGGCGCTCTCTGCCCGCATTCCTGCGTGTTACTGGAGGAAGAGTATGCACGCATCCGCTATTATTGTTGTCCAGCCCAAGAGAAAATCAGTATGTCGACACAAGTAAGCCGGACTATGGACTTTTCCAATCAGGGCTGTAATGAATTTTTGTTGCCATTCGATGCACAGCTCAGAGCCGGGTAGCTGCAGCGTCCAATGCAATGTGCGGGATCGCGGACTCGGTGAGATAATGCATCTTGCTTGGGGTAATCTCTCGCTCGACTTTTCAAGCATGCCGAGAGGAAGTCCATGTTGCTGCTGCAAAGAACAGGATGAGCACAACCGAGAAAAGGCGGGAGATGCCTTCTAGAAAAGGGGCTAGGGCAGTTTCTGATACAGGGTCGAACCTGGCCAGGCTTACTTCGCTGGCAACATTGGCCCGTCTCTCGTGTGCCCTCGGCCCAACCGCGATGTGCTTGAGAGTGCCATGGTACCGGCCAAAGGGCGTTGATGGTCCAACATACCCCCCATCCCAGAGCGGCAGCATCATCACCGGTCAACCACGTTGATCAGCAGACCCCTCCTGGAAGGGCTTCGGGTCTGGGATAGGAATACCAGACACCAGCGTGGACAATGCTACGTCAGGATATGGCGCAAAGGTTAGTGTCTAGCGGTGAGGTGGTGTCTCTGTGTAAGTCATAATCGTTTGTATCTGAAGATCCCGAGTGCGTGCCGTGGTTCATAACTATAAGAACTCCGCTCATCCAACGTCGTGCTCTGTCTGTCTCATTAGTCTCCAGTCTGACAAGATAATCCGATCTTACTACCAACCTCTTTACCATTGGGTAAACGACTCGCCATCTACCTTGCAGAATCAACACTATCTTGCCCATCAACAAAAGTTCGTCATCATGACTAGCCACCAGCCCGAAAGCTGTGGATGCGTTTTGATCAACGGACGGAGGGTACATCCCGACACTTGCCATGCTTGTGCTGGCAGTATGCGCCAGTTAGTGTTAACACACCAAGCTTTATTACAGCCCTGGACTTGATGCTGACGATCCAAAGGTGGTGTGGAAGTTGTCACAATGGAATGATCTGGTTAGCGTGCGATCACGGCGCTCAAGCCACATCGTCATACCAATTCAGCGGTGCCGCTCCTGGTGGCTCTGGAGGCAGTGGTGGATTCAGTGATGGGCGCGGTGGTCGTAGTGATGGGCGACGCGATGGGCGATGTGGTGAGCATGGTGGCTGGGCACCAACATCTCACGGACACGGACGCGCTGCCTAGTATGATGTGGAGAGAAGGGTGCTAAAGGTCTCGGGATGCACAAACAACAAGGCACGGTTGTGCTGACGTTGGGCTAAGGGCGGGAGTACAAGGTTATGTTGTGTTTGGCAAGGTGTTTGGGGGTTGTGCTTTAATCAGGGTCTTGGATGTTTTGATACCTCTTTGTTTTTCATTTCCAAGGGTTCAGGGGTTGGGTGTCTGGTTTTCGGCTCTTGTTTTCCCTCTTTTCCCCTTTCCCCTTTTCTTTTCTGCAGGCGTCCAGGAGGCCGCACAGGATTTCTTTGTTGGCTTCAGATCAGTTGATCTGGCATTCATCTGGCATTGCGCTGCGTCGCGTTGCGTGCGTCAGGCTGCGGTCCCGAGACTGCAGCCTAGCCACGAAGGAGGAATAGGAAAGGAGTCATTCGCTCAGCGCATTCCGTATCAGCCGAATACTATTTAAACCCTCGGTTGGAGCCGAGAGGGTCATCGGATTCTCCTTAGACACGTTACCACCTGTCGTTCTAAATGGCTCAGTGCCACCCATGTCAACGCTTCTGCTACCAGCCGCATTCCCGTGTCTTGGTTCATTCCACGGGAATACGAAATGGTTCATCGGGCCTTGCTGGGTGATCGCGTGAGGGAACGGTACCATGCATGCATACCAGCACGCTGTTCTTTGATATCGGTTGCTTGCATCACCGGTAGTTTTGCAGGAGACGGACGGCCAATTTGCTGATAGGGATGGGTAAGATGGATTCAAGTTAGCCGTCGTTTTCTCAAGAACCCAAGGCTAACAGGTTTCAAGGCTCTGCAATAGAGGTGAAGCTCGAGGACAAAATCGTGGGTGGAGAACCGCTCCTTGTACGACCCGGTGGCCAGCTGTGCTCCCGGTGAGACCGGGCATCCACCGAGTGACCAGCGTTGTGCTGCCCAGCACCCGAATCCTCGGTTCGCCTTGTATGGGAGACAAAACGCGTCCAGTCACGCTGTTCCGAGTGCTACCTGAGGTGTGGCCTCACCGCAAGTCCGAAGGTTGAGTTCGGAACGGAAACCGAGCATGTGTGCTTCTCGAGATGCGGGCAGCTTGGATTCATCCCAAGTTCGGACATGGAACGAAACCGACAGGTAGCACAGCGATGGCGGGCGACATGACGCAAGTCGCTGGGAGGAGACGATCGGGCAAATAAAAGTCCAGTGCGGGAATGGTGCCCCGTGGAAGTTGGTTGATCATGCTGATAACCGGGAGAAGCCGAAAGCTCTGGCGGAATCGGGTACCCGTACCACACTCGGGCGCCGAGAAAGGCTCCAACAGGTGGACGTCCGCCGCGAAGACGGGTTCTGAGACGCAAACAGCCGATTATGGAGTTTGAGGATTGGTGACTTGTGTAGTGTGTTCGTCAGGCCGGGGCTCACTTGCGCAGGGGGAAAAAATGGGATCTAGACAGGTCAGCCTCCACCCGTGCTCTCAGGTGTCAAACAATGATAATCCACCCACTCACTAACAAGAAGGCTGTCCACGGAGTAAGTAGGACTGTAGGGTGTCGGTGGTACAGAAGCAGGGCCCACTCGCGCTTAAAGTTGCAGGTCCCAGAAGATGTTGACCAACAGAGAACGAATATTGATAGGTCGCTGAACGGATATCGGCGGACGGTTGTACAGGACACTCTATCACAGGCCAACCTGGGAGGCGGGGGACGGGAAACGGGAGGCAAGGGGAACAACACATCTGGTACTCGGATTTGCCGTAGACCTCATCACCAATGAATGCGAAGCTGGGGGTATCGAAATGGTATGTCCAAGACGGATATGGATAATGATGGCATCAGGTGCAACGAGCGGGTGTTCGTGTACATGGTGTTTCGCGTCATTAAGGCGGAAACTGGGAGTTTGCTGGACGACGAGGGGAACAGAGGCCTTGGAGGAGGACAATATGCTGAATTTGGAGATGGTGCTATTTTTGGATCATAGAGTAGAAGAATCGTGGATTATGCCTATGAACAGAATCCAGGCCTTGAGGATAGGGAAGCAGTACAGAAGAAGTCCATGTTGATGACTTGGTGTAGAAGTTGGTTGTGCTTGAGATGAAGGAAAGTTGAAGTTGGGAAATAGAATAGGTGCTGTTGCTGGTTGGTCGAGGACGTGTTAGTGGGCGGTCCCGGCAGGCAATTTCAACGACATCTGCTGACATAAGCTGTGTTGAACTTGAGCCCCACCGTTTGTCCCTTCACTGTGGGGCAACCTTAAGTCCACTCCACTTCATCTGTCTCTTGCCTGCCCCTGCCACCCTGCCTTGTCCATTCAGCGCTATCAGTTGCTATCAATCGATGCAGTCCAGTGCTGAGTGTCCCGCGATCACCAAGGCCTCCGTTGTTGACATCGATTTCAGTTCCATTTCGAGACCATCTCGTTCTACCGCGATCCAAGTCTCATCATCTTCCCATATTGACGCGTCCGCTGCCTGATACCGACTGCCCGAGCACCGGAAGAAGAGTATCTGTGGACTATGGAATCATAGCCTCTGTATTCCCGTCGCAGTCGCCATCATGTCGGTTATCCTTTGCACAGGTATGGCTTGTCTTGTCCCGGTCTACCTTGCCGATGCAGTAATGCCCCAACCCCTCGACCCAGTCTCCCTTCTGCCAAACTGGAACAGCTGCTGACTTTTCACTGTACAGCTGGTTACGACCACACCATCAGGTTCTGGGAGGCGCTCTCAGGCATCTGCTCGCGCACCATCCAACACCCCGAGTCTCAAGTGAACCGTCTATGCATATCCCCTGACAAGCGATACCTCGCCGCCGCCGGCCATCGCGATGTCAAACTATTCGACATTCGTTCCACAAATCCCCAGGCCCTCATGACCTTCCAGGGCCACACCGGTAATGTGACCGGGGTGGCCTTCCACTGCGAGGGCAAGTGGATGGTAACAAGCTCGGAGGACGGCACGGTCAAGATTTGGGAAACCCGCACCGGAACAATCCAGCGAAGCTACAACCACGGCTCCCCGGCGAACGACGTTGTCATCCACCCTAATCAGGGAGAGATCATCAGCTGCGACCGCGCCGGAAGCATCAGACTGTGGGATCTGGCCGAGAACACTTGCTCGCACCAGCTAATCCCCGAGGAGGATGTTTCAGTGACAAGTGTCACGGTTGCCAGCGATGGTACACTCCTTTGTGCGGCTAACACTGCTGTAGGTTTTCTCTCCGCGGACCCATTCTTTGCTGTATCTCCCCGAGACTGACTCCTTTCTTTCTACTAGGGCAATGTATTTGTCTGGCAGCTCATCCAGGCGTATGACCGCACCCAGCTGATCCCCCTCACCCACTTTTCCGCACACAAGGAAAGCATCACACGCATCCTACTCTCGCCCGATGTCAAGAAGCTCGCAACGTGTAGCGCCGACCATACGGCCAGGATATGGGAAGTCAAGGAGATGGAACCTGCCACGGCCGATTCGGAACCGCAGGCGTTCCCCCTCGAGGCCACCCTGAAGGAGCACCAGCGCTGGGTATGGGATTGTGCCTTCAGCGCTGATAGTGCCTACTTGGTAACTGCCTGCAGCGACCATTATGCGCGGCTGTGGGAGTTACACACCCAGCTTGTTATCAGACAGTATAACGGCCATCACCGCGGTATTGTATGCGTCGCTCTGAACGATTACTCCGAAGCTCGCTAGTGGGAACTTTTGGATGAGGCTGAGGAGACGACGACAATTTACAAGACCGCTGAAGTGTAGGGCGGCTGCGGAGGCATCTCAATTTCTACGTCTCTATGATGTGCTGTCTATGTTTCTTTTCAGTGTCATGGCAGGGGCATCTTTATATGTTTTTTTTCTCCGGGTATTCCTTTTGAAAGCGACTGGCGGGCTGTTTAGCAGAATCGGCTATGGCAATGGCGTTTCATGGTTATGCAAGTAATGTTCTATAGAAGTGGAAAAATCACACAACGTCATGAATTCTCAAAAACGCCCGCCACGTCGTGTTCATAAAACTTGGTAGCAATAAGTATTGCTATATACAATGCCGTCGGATATAAGGACAACTCAAGATGAAAGCTCGGCCGAAGTCGCGGACTGTGAGGATCGATTAGGAACATACGGGTCATGATTGGTCCGAAATGGCGAGAAGTGATCCACTGTATGTAACATCCCCGGCTTGGCGGATCCCAAGTCAACATCGGTCAAGGGAACTGCCAGGGGTTTACCTGCGATCCGGGACTTTTGGGGACTTGGGCATCCCAGAAGACAGCGACAGCGAAATACAAAAAAGTTGCATTTATTGGAGAAAATGCGGAATATCATTGGCCAAGAAGGCAGCTAGCGTACCTGTAGTGTACATAGTACCGCATCCCCGGATTTGCTGTTTGGGTGGCGGCGGCACCAATGGCTCCGTAATTCGGACCAAAGTCGGGTGAAGATGGTGTAACCGGCAACTTTTTCTGCCTCTCCTTGTTTCGTCCAAACAACCAAGTCCTCCTCCTGTACAGTCTGTCAGTCCAGATCGTACATCATGAGGTCAATTGATCTCGCCAGTCGCTCAGGCGTTGCCCTGAAGGTATGCTCTTTACTTTGTTCCCCAGCAGCTCAATCCTGTACAAAATAAAGGGCTATTTGGTGACTCACCAGCGCTAACATGTCGTCCTTTCTCGTACATAGCGGGCAATCCAAGCCAAGCAGCTCCCGCGCGTCGCATGCGCTTCCGCCCGCTCCTTTTCTTCCACCTCCTCCAACAACACCGGCGTTCTCCCTCCCAGATATGAGACCCTCTACAACAAGTATTCCGAGGTCCGCCGCGTGCTGGGTTCGCAGCGCCTGACCCTGGCCGAGAAGATCCTCTACTCCCACCTCGACAATGTCGAAGAGTCGCTCCTCTCCAACACCAACGGCGGCCGTGACGTCCGCGGCAAGGCCAACCTCAAGCTCAAGCCCGACCGTGTGAACATGCAAGATGCCTCCGCCCAGATGGCTCTCCTGCAGTTCATGACTTGCAACCTTCCCCAGCCTGTTATCCCTGCCAGTATTCACTGCGACCACTTGATTGTTGGATCCAAGGGTGCCGATGAGGACTTGAAGGCCGGTATTGCGACCAACAACGAGGTTTTCGACTTCCTCGAGTCGGCTGGCAAGAAGTATGGTATCGACTTCTGGCCTCCCGGTGCTGGTATTATTCACCAGACCGTCCTCGAGAACTACGCCGTCCCCGGTCTCATGATGCTCGGAACCGACAGCCACTCTCCCAACGCTGGTGGTTTGACTACCATTACTATCGGTGTTGGTGGTGCTGATGCTGTTGAGGCACTCGTTGGTGCTCCTTGGGAGCTCAAGGCCCCCAAGATCCTCGGTGTTCGCCTGACTGGCAAGCTCAACGACTGGGTCAGCGCCAAGGATGTTATTCTCTACCTTACCGGCCGTCTTACCGTTCGCGGTGGTACTGGCTACATTGTTGAGTACTTCGGTCCTGGTGTCGAGACACTCAGCCTGCCAGGTATGGCCACCTAACCCTAACCCTAACCCTAGTTAACCCTAGCTAACCAACCCTAACCCTAGGTATGGCCACGGCCTGCAACATGGGGTGAGTCCTTCTGAAGCTTTTCTCTCGTCGTATAGAACATGTTGACTGATATTTGTTGCTACAGTGCTGAGATTGGCGCCACTACCTCCATCTTCCCCTTCACCGAGGCTTCCAGTCGCTACCTCAAGGCCACCAACCGCGAGCAGGCCGACAAGGACGCCAAGAACTTCGAGAACTTCAGCAGGGGCACCGGCCAGGATTCGTTCTTCAAGTTCAAGGCCGACGAGGGCGCCCAGTACGACGAGTTGATCGAGATCGACCTTTCCAAGCTCGAGCCCCATATCAACGGTCCCTTCACTCCCGATCTTTCCATCCCTCTTTCCGAGTTCAAGAAGACTGTCCAGGAGCAGAAGTGGCCTGAGAAGCTTTCTGCTGGTTTGATTGGTAGCTGCACTAACAGCTCCTATGAGGACATGACCCGTTGCGAGAGCATTGTCAAGGCCGCCGAGCAGGCTGGTATCAAGCCCGCTGCCGACTTCTACATCACCCCTGGCTCCGAGGGCATTCGTGCCACTCTTGAGAGAGACAACACGCTCCAGACCTTCGAGAAGGCTGGTGGTATTGTCCTCTCCAACGCCTGCGGTCCCTGCATTGGCCAGTGGAAGCGTCAGGATGACATCCCCAAGGGCACTCCCAACGCCATTCTCACTTCCTACAACAGAAACTTCCGCGGTCGTAACGACGGCAACCTCGAGACCATGAACTTCCTCGCCTCGCCCGAGATCGTCACCGCCATGGCCTACGCCGGTTCCACCACCTTCAACCCCATCACCGACAGCCTGACCACCCCCGACGGCAAGGAATTCAAGTTCCCCGCGCCCAAGGGTCTCGAAGGTCCCGAAACCCCCTTCGAAGCCGGCCGCGAGGTCTTCCAAGTCCAGTCTGGAAGCCCCAACCCGGACGTGGACGTCGCCATCTCGCCCTCTTCCGAGCGTCTCGCCCTCCTCGAGCCCTTCGAGACCTTCCCCGACTCGGACCTGTCCGGTCTCCGCGTGCTCGTCAAGGTCACCGGCAAGTGCACCACCGACACCATTTCCGCCGCCGGCCCCTGGCTCAAGTACAAGGGCCACCTGCCCAACATCTCGGAGAACACGCTCAACACGGCCGTCAACGCCGCCACGGGCGAAGTCAACGTCGCCTACGACCTCGACGGCTCCAAGCACACCATCCCCGAGCTGGCCAAGCAGTGGAAGCAGCGCGGCCAGCCGTGGCTCGTGGTCGCCGAGCACAACTACGGCGAGGGCTCCGCGCGCGAGCACGCTGCCCTTCAGCCCCGTTATTTGGGAGCCAGGATCATCGTCACCAAGTCCTTTGCCAGAATCCATGAGACCAACCTCAAGAAGCAGGGTGTCGTGCCCCTCACGTTCGCTAGTGAGAACGATTACGATCTGATTGACGCCGGCGATGAGGTGGCTACTGTCGGTCTGTACGAGATGCTGAAGAACGGTGGCCAGGGCGAGGTTTCCCTGCGGGTTACCAAGAAGGATACTGGCAAGGTGGTGGAGATTAAGACCAAGCATGCTGTTTCGAAGGATCAGGCTGGTTTCATTCTTGCGGGTAGCGCGCTGAACTTGTTGGCGAAGGGTAACTAAGTGGCCCTGATTGGTCTGGTGGAGGAAGGGCACCTGGGGACAGGATTGGTAAAAGGAAGGAAAAGAGGAGGACGATATCCCGAAGCGAGTTGAAAAGTTTCTGACAAGCGTTAGTGCACATACAGAAAGACATGGATGGATACAGGTACAGGAAAAAGGTGTACAGGTTTTACCAAAAAGGAATGGACCGGACATACATAAAATGTATATGGACGGATAGATGAGAGAGATTGTATATACCAAGTTGTATTTAGTGTTGATATGTATGGCAAAAACACATGTAAAAAGACGGTTTGGTGCCCAACAGGTGTGTGGATCCGTGATACGTGACCAGCAGGACGACTTGGACGGTCACGAAGGGTTGTCGAATTAAGCTCGTGAGGTAACCTGGACGGGTATCAAGAACGTGATCCAGTGTCATTGGTTTTTCCAAGTTAAGTCAACCAGCCCAGCGCTCCTATATTGCGAGCTGCCGTTATGACAGCTAGGCGTAACATACCATGACAGTACTTGTTCCAACTTCCCACTTATACCCACCTGTCACGCGGGTACATATCATGCCAAACTTCCCCCACCTTCCTTCCGAGGAACTCGTGGGCTCCCATATGGGTCGCAGGTACAGTGGTCTATCCCGCTGCCTTGTAACTTGTAGCCCGGGAGCATATGGGTTCACTCCTCACTTCGAGCAGGTAATTATCTTTTCCCCCTTCTCTCCTCGGCTCGCCCAGCCACTTCCTCCCATCTACTCTTTTTTTTTTTTGCCGAGTCTGTGTCGGGCTTGGCATGGTTAATACATACATTTTGCCCCTTGGGGATCGATCCCACGTGAGTAGTGACCGCCGTCTCCCATTCATTCCACTTCATTGCGCTTGTTGCACTTTTCACCAAAGTATTCTCTCCAACATCTTCATTTTTGTTACCTTGGAGAGGGAGGGCATTTACATCCCTACTCCTTGTGAACACTCTACAAAAGGGCGAGGAAAGCTGATCCATGGCTTGAACTTTGCTGTGGTATGCCAAGTAAGTAAGTAACCTCGAGTAGAAAGTCAGAGCCAAAGTCAAAGAGACAAAGTCAAAATCGCAAAGTCATGAAGGCGTAGTGAGTGGAAGGACAACTTGTTCAGCAATCAAATATTTTATTTCATGCCATGACCGGCTCTAAAATGCTAGGCCATCTGTCTTTCAAAACCAACAAAGTTGCTTCTGTTGCAAAAGTAAACTCCCGTTGGTATCGAAACCCCAAATTGCCTGCCTGCCACCTAAGGTTCCCCTGAACGCCAACCAAATGTGTGTGTAATTTCGCAAATACAAAGTGAAGAAAAGAAAAAAAATTGCAAAAGTATGTGCAGTGTAGTGTGATGTTTGTTGTGGTCATCCTCCACTGGGACTCGAGTTGCCGTCGTCGTACAGATATACCTAGGTAGCCATGCTAGGGATGGGCGTACCCGTCCGGCTCGGCTCGAAGCCCGAAGTTCGATGTTCGATGTTGTCTTCCTCGAAGAGAAAGAATGAAAGCTCAGAGCTCAGCTTAAATGTGACCATCAAGCAGCGTCTTAGCAAGCCAAGGCCAACCGAGGATGGAGCCGGCGACGAGGGGGAAGCTGTTTTCGTCACAAATCCAGTCAGTCTTTCAGTCCCTTTTGTTTCATTCATCCTCAGAATCATCAGAGTAAGGTAGTTCTTACACAGCAGCCTGACCAGCGATCCTCTTAAAGGCAGCACCCCAATCGGCACCAGCAGCGCCCGTCTGAGTGGGGATGCGCTCGTAGGGGGTGTGCATCTCCATTTTGCGAGCCCATTGGCGCATGGACTGGAGGACAGAGAACTGGCGGGTGCCCTGGACGGCGTTACGAGAAGTGGCCTGAGTGGCGGCGCGGAAGGCGGAGCGGGCGAGGATGGGGGAGACCATTTTGATTGTAATGTTACTCGAAAAAAGTGGAGTGAAGTTGTGTGTGGTTGGTGATACCGAAGTGGTATTGGTGGAGTTAAGTTGAGTGGTGGTGAAGAAGGGTTGAGGAGAGTTGGTTGTTTTTCCCGATCTAAGAACTGGAAAAGATCTAAAGATCTATTGATTGCTTTTGATGTTGATGCTGATGATGATAGAAGAAAGGGTATAACAACATGGACGGCAACGATCCTCTTATACCAACTTTCTCTTTGCTTCGTTCCGTCCCAGTTCAACACCAAGATCCAGCATCGCGATCTCTCCCGAACTTCCAACATTGAACTTCCGCAATAACCCAACGAGACGGGCCCAGTCCCAGCTAAACGGTACCAATATTGGCCTTGCGTTCAAGGTCATCTCACCAAAACCGCATCATGATGGTCAGATCCCCCATCCAGAATCTCACCACCATCTTCCGGGTTCTGTTCGTCCACACGTCTAACCCTCCCAACCCTCACTCCCGCCTCAGTCCAGACGGGAGAAGCGAACGACCCATATCATACCACCAGACCTCCTAAAACACCAGATGCCAAGCCCCCCCTTGTCCCCCAGCTTCCAGCTCCTCAGCTACTCAGCCCTATGAGTCCCTCCATCTGGCCAATCAGACAACCCCTAATTGCCCCGGACTCTTCCCTGTGACTTCTGAAGATCCAAGCTTTCAGGCCCGTTGGACCAAAACGGTGAGAAGTGAACGACAGAGGAAGGGAATGGCACGATCTGGTGCTGACTCTCGGCCGGTCGTGGTGTGATCGGGGGAGTCCGACTTTCTTGGTCTAGCTGTGATTGGGTAGATTGCCAAAATGGAAGAAACGGGAGTGGGGCGCGCGGAACATGGCGTTGTTGGCCGTTGGAAGCGAATGGCGACAGGGGTGGTCATTGGTGAAGGGCAATGGAAGGGCCTGGATGCTGCTGATCTGACGCTGTTTTTGGGCTCCTGGGTTTGGGTTGGGACGGAAGTGAAGGCGACACTTTCAGCTGACAGCGCTGACAGGTGGGAATGGCGACATTGACAGGAATAACTTGTTTCCCGGCGCCTGGATGTTTCTCCGGATGGCACCGGCGGGCGGTCCCTGACGATGGAAAATGGGAAAGGACGAAACCTAACCCAGCTTGCCCAGATGTCAAGGGGACGGCTGGGAGTTTTCCCGGAATATGGCGAACTGCAATGGCAGATGCACTTTCGCGATTGTCCGCTGCCGTTCACCTAGCATCTGACGCGGTAGACACGGGAACTTGCGATGACAGCTGCAAATGTCTTAGATCCGGCCATAGCCGCTTGATCTTCCAGTCAGCCCGGGCTCCGAGTTGACACTACTACGTACCACATAAAACTTTGATCCGAATTCATGAAGCCTTGAACTTTCCCCACAACTCGTAACCCGGACCGGACAAACACGGAACGAAGTCATCGTGAGATTTCTCGGTTCTTCCCGGATTGAGCGGAGCCCGTCCAGGACCGCCCGTGTCGTCGGGGACTCCACACGTCAGCCGATCGGATCGTTAAGCGCGATATACGGATACACCCGGAACTCGGGAGGGAAGACAAACGCGGCGCGGCTTTTCGACACTTTGACTTCGAACTTCATATTTTCGAAAAGCTACGAAGCGCGAGTTATCCCCTTTTCCGAAACAGTGGGCCCCCCGGATTTTCAGATGGATTTGGTAGAAACACGACGTCTGCTGCCATCTCGTACGATTAATTCGAAAACGAAACGGAACTTGAGGGTATTCGGAACTGGGTCTGGGGATGAGGGGTATCACGAGTTTTTCTTCTGTTTTTTTGTTCTTCGTTTTCTCCATTGTCTAATCCAGCCCGTCCAATCCATCTTTTACCGTCCCTCCACGTCTATCCCCCAGGCACCCAATCACACAGTCACCCTATCACGGGCAACCCCATCCCCATGATCCCAGGGGCATCTAAGCCCTAGTAACCGTAGTCCCCTCCGCCGGCTCCAACAGCTCCCAGCGGCAGACAATGTTGTTGGACTTAAACTCCTCAATGATCTTCTGAGCAATAGTCTCAAAGTTCTCCGTCGCCAGCGCCAAGATAGTGGGGCCGGCACCGGACAGGCACACGCCCAAAAGACCGGGCTGCGTGGCGGGCGTCATGGACTCGACGATCTCAGTCAGACCGGGAATCAAGACCTGGCGGTAGGGCTGGTGCAGCTTGTCCTGCATGGCCAGGTTGATGAGTTCCGGGTCCGGAGGGGATTGGCCGAGGGCGACGGGGAGGAGGGCTATCCTTTGGAGGTTGAAGGTCTGGTTGCAAAAGTTAGTGAGGGGGGTTGAAAAATAGGTAGATAGTGAGTGAGGGACAAGGGGAAGGGGGGAGAAAGGAGAAAGGAAAGAAAAAACGTACAACATCCGCACGGGGATACTCGGCGGGAAGAACCGCGCGGGCCTTGGCGGTGGGAACCTCGAACTCGGGGATGATGGCCACGGCCTTGATCTCGGGAGCCCAGGGGAACTTGATGTGGTGGCCGATGCCGTGGGGAGGCGAAGGGGGCATGACGCCGGTGTCGACACCGCCGGCAGGGGCGGGGAGGACCTCGCTGAGGGGAATCTCAGTGCGGGCAGTCTCCTCGGGGGTGAGAGGCTTGAGGTAGGTGCCGACGAAGCCACCGAAGAGGGCGGCACCGACGTTGTCGGGGTGACGCTCTGTAGTTTTTGTTAGTGTTGATTTCAAGGTAAGCGAGTGCAAGTGACTCACCAATCATAAGGCAGTAGTCAAAGAGACGCTCAGGAGTGAGGTCGTGCAGACCGCCGACCTCCTTGCCGAGCTGGACACCGGCGACGACAGCCGCACCGGAGGAACCCAGACCTCTTCCGAGGGGGATGGGGTTCTTGATGTGCACATGAGTCTCGGCGGGGAAGCTGCGCTGGTCGTTGCAGCGGAGGACATAGAGAGCAACACGGGTGATAAGGTTCACCTCGGGATCCAAGCTGATATCCTCCTCGCCCTGGCCCTCGTAGGTGATGCGGCAGTTAAGCGGCTGGTCGGAAGTCGTTTTGGAGCGGTCGATGGTGACATGGAGCTCCAGATACATGGACAAGGCCAGGCCGATGACGTCGAAGCCGGGGCCGATGTTGGCGCTCGAGCAAGGCGTCTTGATGACGAACTTTTCGATCTGCTGGGGAGACGCCATTGTGTCTGTCTGCTTTGATAGAGATAAGGAGGAGTGAAGTGGTGTTTACTACTAGGGGTTGAACCCAGTGGTGATGGTTTCACAGAAAGAAAGGGGGGATGGATGACAAAGTAAACAATCGGCCTGCCTATGCCAAGAAAACAATTGGTCTTTGTGAGATGCGTCACGTTCACATTGAAATTTTGTTGAATTTCAATTGATTCCCATGTCTGGAGGACGGAGTCAAGGAAGGTTCCCCGATTGCGGAGCGGAGCCCGGCGGGCAATGACTCTACAGTGCCCACTTGGCGTTATAAATGGAGCGCGGGGTGCTCCACCTTTTAGGGTTCGATCCACTGGTCTAAACCCCTGACTTGTCTGCTTCTTTTCGTTTTCAAGTCAACACAGTCATCAAGGTTCTTCATTTGAGTCAACATCAATGTTACCATAGTAACGAGGGTCGATACAACTGTGTTTCGATAATCAGGACCACGTGTTTTGACAGTCGAAACTCAATCATGACCTTGCTTTGCTTCCGTCAAGATGGAGTGTCCGAAGCTTTATCAAAAGACACTCGGGAAAACGTAACAATCAGGCGGGAATAGGAAATGTTAAATTTTGCGAGCTGTTCCATATCAGTGCGATAAGGATTGCTGTTTTCGTGGTTGACAATTTATTTCAGCAAGTTTCAAAGTACAACTTAAAGGGTCTCTCAGTGTCTTTTGACTTCACAATGGCCACGAGTAAACAACACAACCAAATCGTCAACACTAAAATGTTTCGTTGAGGCCAATAATGTTCAAGCCCTTCCATCTCGCAGACAACATCACATATAGAACTCTTCGTCCGGGTTGAAGCACCAGCATAGACTGGAAAAGTCTGAGACTTACAAGGCTGAACAACCCTTTTTGGTCGTCGCTGGAGATACGGCGCCAAGGAGTCCATGTAAACACCAGCAGCTGAGCTTTTTCAAGGATCGCTTAGAATGGAACTGATGCTGGTTTTGCTGTTTCTGTTTCATTACTTCCTTTCAACTTTGCAGACTGCGCTGCTACTCGATTCTGGTACAGAATACATGCCTTCTCCTATCTTCTCTCCTGGATAAGAGTCTGTACCTTGATTTTGTGATTTCTTTTAATTCTTTCCAAACACCCTTATCCTGCACTTCAGCAGGAGCATTCAGAAGAGACTCTAGAAAATGCGGTGATTTTCGTTCAACAAGCCTTTGCTATGGGTAGCAGTTCCCGGTCCCTTTTATCGGTGATCGACTAAGCTGTGCCATCTAAAGTGGCGATCCTGCCGAAACATTCGACAACGCCCTCCTCAGCCCGGCACCAGTTGCTCTCCTTTTTGGGTTAGGAGTAGTGACAGCCTTGTCTGCTGGTTCGGCTGTTTCAGACTCACCACCATTGGTATTGGTTCCCGTAGAGACATTTGAGAACGTCCTCTTCAACCCGCCGCCGGTTCTTCGCCCTCTTGTAGTCGTCGCTGTTGCTGACGCTGTGGTTGTGGTCGCAGTGGCAGTACCAGTAATTTCATTTCCCTTTCCACTTCCAGCCGCAGGCTTCATATCCCGTAGCTTCTTGAGCATATCCACCCAAGCCGGGTTATCTAGCACCTTATCCGGTAACGTCTCCTCAAGAGTCTCCGGTGGTCCTTCAGCCACCCGCTGCCTGTGCATACTTCGAGCAGCTTTGCCAAAGTTGGCTTTACGTTTACCGCGGGCTTGAATCTCCTTTTGCTTGGCCTCAAACCATTCTTGCGAGTGTCGTTGTGGCCAGTGTATCCGGGGATCAATGTGAGCGTACAGTGGCTCGTCTGGGACTGGTGGTTGAGGAGGTTTTGTCGGGGGAGTTGGTAAGGCTGCAGTTGCTGCTGTTGAAGCAGATAAAAGATTTTGCTCATATGTTGAAATAGTTGGCGTGGTATGAGGGAGGAGCGACTCGGTTGGCTTCGGCTGCTCTATCGGTGTTGGAACTTTCTTTGGGAGCGGATTGGCCTGTTTGCGTGGACTGAGCTGAGGTGTCGGTTTGATTACAGGTTGGGGTATTAGTTTGGATTCCGGTTGAGCTTTCGAGACCGGCTCAGGTACGGGTTCCGGCTCAGTGTCTGGAGGAACCGGTTCTCGGGCTGGCTCCCCTTGTTGTGACTTTTGCGTCTGCTGTGACTCTGTCCTCTTCGCCTGTGGCTGCTGCTGTGCCGGCTTTGGAACTGGTGCCGGTTCCGGTGGAGGGGTTGATTCTGCTTGCAGCTCCGGCTCCGAATGTTCTCCGGAATCTGAATCTGAATCTGATATTATGATCGGCTCATGTATATTGGTCACTATGGGTCGTGGCCTGGGCTGAGGTTGCTGGGGTTTCTGTGGAGGCAGTGGTCTAGGTTGCCCAACTGTTTGATCTGGATTACTTGGAACCCTCGACCCCTGTAGTAAATCTTGACCGCGGAGATCTGGGAGAGGCTCTGTGGTACTTGATTCGGCCCCATTCGCAGTAAAATGAGCGGACATAGACCCTCGTATCAGCCCTGCTGGAGGGTTATAGCCCGCAAGATCAAATGCACTTCTGGCATAGTGCACCATAAGTCTATCAGCCATAGACATATAGTTACTGCTCTGACCGGTTGGCATTATAACTTGTAAGTTTGAGATGCCTCCAGATAAGTTTTGCTGGTGGTTTGCAGGAGGAAGGTTGTTCTGCGGCGCTTGATTCTGAGCGGGGGTCGGACCTTTCATAGGTTGCTGAGGAGCATGCACAGCCGAGCCGCTGCAGGCCGCATCTTGTATCTCATCCGAAAATCTCAACTGTCGTGCAAGTTCTGCTATCCTCCTCGGTGGGAGCCCCGGGGTTGACGGTTGTGTAGAACCATTTTGGCGCCCACCCGGTGATTGCTTTTCAGCGGACAGACAAGGGGCATCGATTGCCATGTTGGCGGGCTGCGTAGATTCCTGAGATTTGGCCTCTGATCGAGGCTTGTCGCGAGTCTCAGAACCGTTAATGCGACTGCTGTCAATACTGTTGGAAGAAGGCGATAAACGAGAGCTCTTGTTAGGTGGCCCACCGCTCAAAACTGACAAGGAACTGATGTCTGTGGTCAAAGGTGGGGAGATGGAGTTTGCTGTGGTAGAAGAGAGAACCTTGGGCCTAAGTGAAGAGGACCCAGTTGACGCCGAGTTTAAGTTTTGCGCTAAGGAGGTAGAACCTTTATGCGTGCTGGGTCTAGGTTTGGGAGTCCGTCCGTTTAGGTATGGGTCTTTGCCGGCAGTTTTGCGCCTAACAATATTTCCCGGCAAGAGTTTTGACTTTGTGGTGGGAAAGGGCGAAGAGCGGTTCTTAACCGGACCTGCCTCCAGAGGATTTGGTGTGCAGCCTTGTGGACTTTGTCTAGCAACATCGGCAACTTCAGCCTCGCTGTGCGTCTGGGCTGGTTTTCCGGTGCCAACTTGACCATCAACTAAATGTGAGGTGTTGGGTGACTGAGACGATGAGGATGGCTGTACTGATGACCTCGATGAAGTAGCAGCCGCGTCAGGTTTTTGAGAGGCAGAAGTGGCCAGGTTGACGGGCAGTGGTACTGGAAAAGACTTCAGATGCTGGGCACAGAAGATATTGACTGAAGGTGCCTCGCATTGTGGAATAGAGCAGGGGATGAGACGAGTAGGCTGAGTGTTGTCGGTCGAGGAAGAGGAGACAGAGTAGCCCATCGCCGAGGAGGGCCTTCTGGGGAGACCGACGGTGGAGGTGGTGGAGAGACGGAGTGAGGTGGTTGACGAGGCTGAACGCAGAGAGAATGACGACCTGGCATGGTAATGATGGCGTCGTGCTGCCTCTTGGCTATCCACTATACAGCGATGACATGTCCAGTCACTGTATATAGTAGTCCATGGTTAGTATACCAAAAGAGAAAGACAAGCAAGAAAATAGCGCGGTGGACAGCTAATCTTTTCTTTGAAAGTTGATGGGTCGACTGTCGACATCTGTAACTGGGTGCATGTTGAGGTTGTCTTGAAGATGAACTGCGAACAAGGTGAGACGAGTGTGGAATGGCTATGTTGTCTGTTGTGCAAATCCGCAGCAGGCAGAGAGGAAAGAGCAAAATAGAAAGTGTAAATAGGCAGGTGGAAGCTTTAATTGGCTACGAGTGGGCCCGCCCTAACCTTTACCATTTACTGCGAACCCTCTGTCAAGTACACAACAGTAACTGATGCGTTGGTTGTCATCTCTTTTCTGGCATTTTTGTGGCTAGTTCCATGTTGACTGTAGTGACGACGAAGAGGTGAGGGAGGGAATTTGAAAACATGAGGGATGACGGGCATGATATGGAAGTATAGAAAAGAGGACAAGAGAAAAAAGACCTACGTTGACCGGGTGGGATGTGGAATATGGCATGCGGAATGATAACTTCTATCACAACTGATGCATCGGAATAACGGTCTTGTAATACTGGCTTCCTTTTTGCAATATCTGCAACGAGACGGCATCGATCAGGTCGTGCCTAAAGAAGCCCGAGGCGCCAGGTGTGGTCGCCCTGGGCTGTATGAATGTACGAGATATAACGTATGGTCTAGACGTCTGCATCTAGAGTAAGCAGGATGTATAAGCCGTCCTATGAAAGTCTTTGTATGAAGTTAGCAGGCCAATCCCAGGCTGTGAAGCACGAAAACAAAAGTCTCAAGGAAACCATATAAGGGGTAGTTTTGGTATAGTCCTTGTGATAGGACAACACAGGCAACTTGCGTCTCAGGTCTTTTCAGTTTTTCCTAATAGTCCTCATCCAGGCCAGCCACAACGGTTTCATGATTCTGAGGTAACAAGGACGGGAAGACCACGATCAAAGTCGAGTACTCTCCCCATGTCTTTCCTGTCCCCCACTGCCTTTGGCCCGGCTTCATAGAGCAGTTGAGAGTCGGGCTCCTGGAAAGTGGAAGTAGCCTCTGTCGACAGAGACTCAGAGAGCTCCGGTCAGGCAGCTATCAGATGTATCCAACCGCCAAGCATGTCGTGCTGCCGATAGTCTCAGGACAGCACGAGGAGTGGGCAAATGCATTGGCAGCGGACGCGCACTCACAAAGAGTGAGGCGCGGGATCCCCATTGTACCAGCAGAACCATGACCCCAGAAGAGCTATCGGTCGTCGGACCTTTTACCAATTGCTCATCATAGACGCTGCCGTGTGAAGTGAGTGGGTGAGTTGGAGTGAGGCAAGCTTACCTGATGTAAGATATATGGGAATGCTCCCTATACCAGTAAAGCAGTCAATGTCAGAGTACACATAGACACCAGAGCTTCCCTTGGTACTCAACCCGGTCTCAACCTTGCGTCTCTCCCGCTTGAGTAACCAAACCCCGCCTGCCGGATCCCGGTTGCCGTCCAGCGCCTGGAGAAGCTTGCTTGCTTAGGCCATGTGAGGAACCAGCATCGATGTTGTTGACCATCGACCTGAGACCCGGAGATCACAGAGGCAGGGTTGAGGACTTGTGGTGTGTTGATGAAGCTTGCTGGTCATTTGAGGGAAGATGTAATAATAAACAAAAGGAAGCGAGGACGTTGCTGTCAGTTGAGGGAAGATGACGATTGGAAAGACTGTGGAGTGTGGACCAAAATATGTTCCAGTGGAGCCCAACTTCCCATAAAATCCGCCTGGCCTCTCCTTCCCGAACTGAACCGCCAACGCCAACGGGCAACACCCGCCGCTAAAAGTGAATCGTGCACGGACCCTCTAACCATCGAGATGTCGTCCGGGTGCTCGTGGAGTCTTGAGTGCTAGGGGCCACCCTGGCCTACAAGCTCCCTGTCGCTCGCTAGCGTCGTGTTTGCCCGCCGAACGAACTTCCAGTGCCTGTAGGGGACTCCAACAAGTGGAATTCGCGATAACCTCCTTGGACATGTGCTTTGCGACAACTTGCATCCCACCACCCCTTTTCTCGACTCGACTCTCCCGACGGCCAGATATCTTGCTACACGGCTATAACATCGACTGAAGACACTTCGAGCCCTCTAAGACGAGTCATCCGCCATGGACTTCCTCAAATCGGCTGTTGCTTCAGCCATCGCAAAGGGGCCTCCATTCCCCTATAACTTTGGCGACAAGGTCGATCTTGACCCCTCCATCTGGACCCTTTACAACGGAACTCGACGCGTACGTGCCTGTCCTCGTTACACCCTTCTTCTCCTACCCGCGGCACACAAGAGTTCGCCAGCTAATCCCTCTATTGTTTCCAGGAGGACGGGTCCAACTGCAGCATCTTCTCCTTTGACATATCCGCCAACCGATCTGCGCTTCCCCTAGCCAAGAATGCGCTCAAGAAACTACGAACACTACGACATCCCGGCGTCATCAAGGTCTTGGATACGGTCGAGGTAGGGCACCTTTGCCCATGGAACGTTGTGGTTGCTTAAGCTGATCCTTGCGCAAAAGACAGACTCCTACATCTACATTGCCACTGAGCGGCTAGTTCCCCTAAGTTGGCACGTCAAGAGAAAGAGCCTAAGTCCGGAGACTGCGAAATGGGGCCTATACAGCGTGGCGGTATGTTCTAAATGTTCTCGTCTGAAGGTTAGGACCAACAGCTGACACTGGGCTACAGAAAACACTCAAATTCATCAACAGCGACGCATCCTCGATACACGGCAACCTCAAGGTCGCCTCGATATACACATCCGAGAGCGGCGAGTGGAAGCTTGGTGGCTTTGAAGTCCTGAGCAATGTCAAGGACGACGATGCTTTGATATACGTACGTTTTCACCCACAATCTAGGCACTTGGGAGAACATGGGGTGCTAATGTGCCAAAACAGAGATACGGTAGTGTTGTGCCAGACTCAGGGAGGTACACTCCACCTGAACTCGCAAATGGCGGATGGGATGTTATCAAGAAGAGCCCACACCATGCGGTCGACTCGTATGACTTCGGGATCTTGATCTACGAGGTCTTTAACGGCAGCTTTGTGGGCTCGGACCAACTAGGACAGACCAAAAGCATCCCACCGAGCATGCAAGCCAGCTACAAGCGCCTCATCAACGCCAACCCCAAAGCGAGACTCAGCGCCGCTCACTTCCTCGAACAAGGACTACGGACTGGAGCCTTTTTCGACAGCCCATTAATCAAGCTTACCGAAGGAGTTGACAACTTGGGAGTGAAGTCGGAAACCGAACGCGAGGCTTTCCTGGAGGATCTCGATCAACTTTCTGACGACTTCCCTGAAGATTTTTTCAAGATGAAGGTCCTACCCGAGCTACTAAAGTCAGTAGAATTCGGTGGCGGTGGTCCTAAGGCCTTTGGAGTAGTGATGAAGATTGCAACAAAGCTGTCGAACGAGGATTTTGACACAAAGGTTACTCCTGTCGTCATTCGCTTATTCGGAAACCCCGATAGAGCGATCAGGGTGTGTTTGTTGGACAACCTGTCGCTCATGATCGACAGGCTACCACAAAAAGTGGTAAACGACAAGATCTTTCCGCAAATAGTAAGTCTCAGCCTTGTTATAGGAGTGGCCTGCAAAAAGAGGCCCAAAGCCTCGTGTTTGATACTAACGGCAAATACTTTTAGGTTGCGGGTTTCACCGATCTCGCCCCCATTGTGCGCGAGCAAACCCTCAAGTCCGTACTAGTTATTATCACCAAACTGTCGGACCGTACCATCAATGGCGACCTGCTCAGATACCTCGCCAAAACCGCCAACGATGAACAGCCCGGTATTCGTACCAACACCACAATCTGCCTCGGCAAGATCGCCAAGTATCTGGGAACCTCCAACCGAGCCAAGGTCCTCATCGCCGCCTTCACCCGCTCTCTACGGGACCCCTTCGTACACGCCCGCAACGCCTCCCTGATGGCTCTCGCCGTCACAGTCGAGTACTTCTCCGACGAAGACTGCGCAACGCGCCTAATACCCGCCGTCTCCCCCCTCCTCATCGACAAGGAGAAGCTCATCCGGGACCAAGCCAACAAGACCATCGACGTCTACCTCCAACGCATCCGCAAAGCCCAACAAGACATGCCCGAAACCGTAATACCCCCCGAAACCGCCCAACCGCGTATGAGCACACCCCAACCTGCGGAAGCCGCAGCCGCTTCCAACTCCGGCTCCGGCGCCGTAGCAGCCGCCTGGGCAGGCTGGGCCATCTCCAGCTTCACCAACAAGCTCTCCAGCGCGGCAGGGGAGATGCAACCCAACGGGTCTGGTGCGCCATCGCCCGTTCCCAGCGCCAGCGGGTTATCCACGCCCACCTCTACCACAACTCCCAAACGGCCCACCTCATCTTCTGCTTCGGCACTACACAGACAGGCACTCAAATCCCCACCGCCGCCCACAACTCCGTCAATGGGAGACTCCTTCTTCGCCGATCCCGAACCGCAAGAAGACGACGCAGACGCTTGGGGCGATATGGGCGACATGGACGACGACACGGCAGCGGGGGCAGGAGATGATAACTGGGGCGCTAGCTCTGAAACTCTCTCACAACCGCCATCGTCGGCGAAGAGGTCAGTAAGCAGTAGTAGCAAACCAGCATCAACCAGCACACCCTTCGGCGATGATGATGAACCGGATTTCGCAGGGTGGTTGGCGGCGCAGGCGGAGAAGAAGAAGAATCCCTTGGCGGCACCCAAAACTCTACCCAAAGGACTGGCCAAGACGGGGACGGGGACAGCAAAGGTTGCACCGACGACGACGGTGGTGAAGAAGACGTTGCCTATTAGTAAGAAGCCTGCACCGGCGACTGTGAAAAAGATTGATACGAAGCCGAAGGCGGATGTGGATGGGGATGATGGGTGGGGGGATGGGTGGTAATCTGGTGCTACCTTATATAATCTGATGACCGGTGACTGGTGCCAAGAGAGAGGGTTGAATTAGAGTTTGGGAGGGGGAGGGGGTTTGTGTTAAGGACTTGACTGGAAGAGGACGTTGTATTAGATTTTAGGGTCCTACTTAGTTTATAATGAATGGATGGGACGAAGGCGAAGTGGATCGTCCGGTTGGGTATCATAGCAAACCTGGTTGTGAGAACCTGTGTTGCCAAAGTTGGACAAATAGATGACTTGAACCTGCTTCCTGGTTCCCATTTGCCTCCCTCGCACATGACTGCCCACAGCCTCTTTTGATCTGATACGACATCACCGTGATCTATAACAAGAGAAGGTGCCCAGGTATGGCTAGATATTACCCAGACAGAAGCCAGATATCACTGGGACGTCATCAGAGGTCCGATGTCTGAGCATGTTCAGAGTATACGGAAACTACCTAGCCTCTCCCTTCTTTCGCTGTACTCACCGACAGAGACCAAAAAGGAATACATACGGTCAGAGAAAAGCGAAAATAAAGTAAAGGTAATCAATCAACACATCCAACCAGGCGACATCAAACCAAAAAAAAAGAGCACCCCAATCTATTGACCTACAGCTCCGCAACTCAAGACAAAAAGAAAAGATAACACAAATCCTCACGTCCATGCCACATCAGCGACGAACTCGACAAAAAAGAAGGAGCGGGGTGGCTGATGAGGCCGGGACGGGAAAGGGGGAAAAGCATAATTACCTGCTCGAAACGAGGAGTGAACCCATGTGCTCCCGAGTTACAAGTTACAAGGCAGCGGGATGAACCACTACACCTGCAACCCATATGGGAGGGAGGCCATGAGTTCCTCGGATGGAAGGAGCGGGAGGTCTAGTATATATATCAGGGCAAGCCCTTGGAGTGGCCTTTCTTCTCTCCTCATCGGCATCAATACTTTCACCCAATTTTGGGGTTCCCTTCTTTCCCTGACATCCGCAATCGCCATGATGCTCATACACAGTAGTCAGGAGATGAAACGCAAATCGATTCCTTTGGTCGTATTAACCCGAACACCATAAGACACAAGATAGGTATATAAAAGACACCATAATAACAAGACAACATAACATTAACCCCCCACCGCACAGAAGAACTGCGGCATGATTTGAACCCAGATTTCTCTCTCTTCCGCCGAAATACCTCCACCTCCCAAGTATGTTACCCAACCGGCCCGGACCAGATCACAGACACCCTTCAGTTCCTTTACTCGAAGGTAGTCTTCTTGCCCTGGTGAGCAACAGGCGCACCAGTAAGTCTGGCAACGCTGATATCCTGAGCCGTCTTGATTTGACCACCACCACTGCCCTCTTCCCTCTTCTTGTAAGGAACCCTCTGTGGCCTCTCACCACCGTCTTGTCCTTGCTTCTTGCCAGCAGCGCCCTTGCCTCGGAACCGCTTCTCGTACCTCGTCTTATCGTCCTCAGCCAACTCGATCTTGAGGGTGCGGCCGTGTAGCTGGTTGACCCACCACTTGCGGGTCTTTATCCTCTTTTCCGTTTCCTGCTTCTTTTCTGTCGATTCTTCCTCGGCCTCCTTCTTCTGATCCTCGTCCATGAAATCCTCCAACTCGTGAATTTCCTCGCGAATCTTGACGAACCCCTTAACCGCCCACTGCGCAGCTTCGCCCTCCTCAAAGTTCACCCACCCGTACCCCTTGCACTTGCCGCTGTCCTCGAATGTGGCCACCTTGACCCACCTGATGGCACCGCACTTGTCAAAGTGCTGGCGCAAGTCGTCCTCGGTGGTGTCGAAGGAGAGGTTGCCGACGAAGATCTTGGTTGAGCCGGCGAACTTGCCGCCTACCAGTGGCTCCTCCTTATCTCCCTTGGCACCATCCTCATCCTCCTTCTTCTTCTCCGGCCGTCCCTCGAACGACGTCGCATCCTTAATCAACAACTTGCGCCTGTACCACTCCGTCTCGCTGAGAGCAATGGCCGCGACCTTGGTAGCCAGCGTATCGAAATCGACGTAGGCGAAACCGCGGTTCTCGGGCTTCTCCTTCTTGGGCTGGCCGGGCTGCGCCTTGGCCGTAGGCATGTGCACGCGCGTGATGGACTCGGGCGTGATGGAGCCGCCGCTGTTGTCGACGAGCCATTGCTTCAGCTCAGCTTTAGTGACGGTGAAGCGCAGGTTGCCGATCCAGACGCCGTGGGGGGAACGTTCCTTCTTTTCCTTCTTTTTCTTCTCGCCATCCTTGCCGGTGGTTTCGTTCTCAGAGTCGGAGTCGTCGCCCTTGTCGGAAGAGGGCTTGGTAGGAAGGGTCTTGCCCTTCTTGAGCATACGCTTGGCTTTCTTGGAGGGAGGCTCGGGGGCGGTGACGTCGATTTCGATTTCGGTGATCTCGGCCTTGCGCTTCTTGGAGGACTTCTTGGGCTTCTCGTCGTCGGAGGCGGCGTCGGCGGCATCGGCAGTGGTGTCGACGGTGTCGGCGGACTCGGCGGCCTCTTCAGTGGCCTTGCGCTTCTTGGAGGATTTCTCTTTCTTCTCTTTCTTGGGCTTCTTCTCGGAGACGGAATCGGTGGTGGTGTCCATGGCGTCGACGGGAGCGGACTCCTGCGCGGAGGCGGTTTCGAGATCTTTCGTTGCTGCCATTTTGGTTGGCTTTTGCGTATTAACAGTGATAATTCAAATACGACAGGAATTAAAGTTGGGAATAACAACAAATTCAAGGTTGTTGATTCCTCGAGTTTGCAGTGTTTACAGAAGGGGACAGCCGGCGCACTGACGTTGAGATTCCCCAATTGCTGGCAGCACAAGATTTTCGAAAATTTACTTTGCGATAAGCTCGCGATAAGGAAGGGGTCACCGTTCGCTCGCGTGTCCGCTTTTCTTCCGCTTGGTCTCCATCGCGCAAAATGCGGGGGAGCGGGAACCTCCACTTTGGGTTCTCCACTGCTACCACTCTGAATCTCCGAAATCTTGTGCCAAATTTGAAAGAGCCTCCATCTTTTCAGATCTCCATCATTTTTTGATGGGGGGAACTTGACATTTGCAGATTGCAAATGCCCCCTTTTTAGTGCAAGGTGAGCTTGATTTAGGTGTCAAATGTGGCTTGTTCCGACGACAGGCCTTGAAGTGCAGCCGTACTTAGGTACGAGACCGGCGTGCAGAAATATCAGCTTGTCGTCTGACTGATGGAGCGGTACAGTACTTATGTACATTGGTCGTCGACCTGATGCGCAGTGGATGGAATATTTCCCCGAAAATGCAAATCGGAGAAGACAGCCCAAAGCACCATGCGATGGGCCAAATATAGCCACGAGCACAAGTCGATGATGCCAATATTATGACTTGGCCTATCTTCTACCTCATCATTGCCAGGATATACCTTGCCTTGAATAATAGCTCATAGTGTATTGTATCGAGCACTTGTTGAGTTGTTTGGACAAATCGCTTCTCAGGACACGGCTCTCTCAGCCCGTACAGCTACACTCAGCGACACAGCTGGACAGTCACTCCCGATAGGAAGCAGAAGCTTCGGCCTCCAGGTCAGTCTCCGAATGGAAGGATATCAATCCTTCGGAATTTGTTCCAGAGTGATGATGACCATAAAACCCCGCAGAATCGAAACGGAAACGACATGAGGTGGTTGCTGACGTTGCTCGAATCAACTCCCCGAAGCTCCGTCTGATACGGATCGAGCGAATCGTCAAGGGGGCTGATCTGGTGGGCCACGCGGCATCAATGTCGTTTCCATCATCTCGCCAAGCGCAAGGGCCAGGAACAGAGGCAGCGTTGGCAAACGCCTGTCCAAGGACCGGAAAGCAACAATCGTTTTCCAAGGCCCTTGATGCTGTCCGTACCGTGGTTGGTGTATGTACCGTTGTCGCCGTTGCTGTCGCTTGAACGCTTCAAAGTCGAATCGTTGCGTTTGATGATGACCGGAAAAGTGGAGGCAATTGGTACCCGAAACCATCATCTTGGGCCTCACGTGCCGAGAACCACCGATAGGGCTTGGCGAGATCGGGGCCTTGAAGAGAAAAACGACAAAAGGTCCTCAAAGACCCCACTAGTCCACGTCGTACTTTTTCTCGGAAAAGGTCTTCTCAAGCAATTCATTGGCAGCCAGTCTGAACAGACTCTGGAGCTTCGCTCTCCCTATCAACGCCTCATTGCTTGGGCTTGCAGGCCGGCTTGTCTTGACCGCTCAAGGTCTTTCGAATGGTTCGTCGTCGTCTCGGGCTTGATGCATGCACTTAAACATTCTGGTAGGGGTTCACGAAGTACCAACCACAATCGGTTTGGTGAGGGGACTGGTACTTGATATGGTTAGTGTAACAAAAGGCTGAAGAGCTAATAGCCTCTTCTGGTTAGCCTTCATCTTGACCACATAGACTCCTGTCAGTTTAGAGAACAGATCTGGCCAATCAGAAGAGGGCTCTATAAGAGGACTAGCCTCCCAGCCACCAGAATCAGGGTACAGACCTCCCTAATATTCTAGAGCCCCCAACTCTAATTCCACAGAACTCTTACACAGAATTAACAAATTTTACCCACTTTTTATTAAACCGTATATTCTAATAATTAATAATTTAACTCGCAATACTTATATTTACGCTAATATTTATAGAAGTACAAATATCTACGTACTAATTACCTTATAACGATTAAATTAATAAGTAATTATATCCTTATTAAAAGAATCCTCCCTTAAAATTAACCGTCCCTACCTCGATAGGCCCTCGAAATTCCGGGATTAGAGTAATAAACTACTTAATTATATTAAAGGTCTTAACTTTACTAATTTCGTATTAAATTTAAAGCCGGCCGTTTAAAAGCCCCCGCTTATTTATATTAATAATTATATTATTAAGACTATAGCCCTACGCCGCGCTAAACGAACCTACGAAATTTTAAATAGCCTTAAAGACAAAATTATCGTTTACGTAATTTTAACCCCGGCCGCAGTTAGAGTAGACTAAAGGGCTAGAGCCCTATAATTAATCGAAGCCCCCGAAAGGGTAGAGACTATTAATCGAACTTTAAATTAGTAGACTAACGATACTATAATTAAATTAATAGACCTTACTACCTTTAATTTATAAGAGTACGAATATAACCGTATTAATTAATTATATAATACGAAGGTTTACGAATCCTTTAAAATTAATAATACTAATATTTAAAAGTAAATATAAGAATTTATATCCCCTTCCTATAAAACTAGCAATTTCCTACCCTTCTAATTTATAGCCGAATAATATATTAATATTAAGGATAATTATAATTATAGAGAGGAGGATACTTAGACCGAGGCCCGCTAGAGATATTATAATTATTTAAAATTATTATTAAACGAATTAAATAAAAAGAATAAAAGAATAAATAAGTAAATAAATAGTTAGGACGCTATAATAATTAATATAATCCGTTATAACGTTCTAAAGGTTATTATAGCCAACGTTTAATTTAAAGACCTTTTAAATTATTTACGGCCTATTAAACCTATTTAAGTATTTAATATTTTTAAATATTTTAGTAAGAAAGTAACGGCTAATACCTTTAATTTTCATTTAATATCCGGGGACTTCCGCCGTAAAGGATTGAATAAATAACTTCCTATTAACGCTAATAAAGTTAAGGGCTATAAAAGAGCGTTCAATATAGGCCCAACCTTTAATAATCTATAAAATAATAATATTAAGGATAAAGATATTTAATTTAGTAGGACCTAAAATTATTATAAGAAAAAGCGCGAAATTATAGCCGTAAACTTTTTATTATTATCCCTAAATATTCGCTATAAAACGTACTAATAGGGTCTCTATATAATTAAATATTATTAATATTTATTCCCTTCCTAAAGGATTAACCCTAGATAGAAGCTTATTAAGAAAGTTTAAAATAGAATTAAAAAGAACCTCCGTAACGATTTAGAATTAAAGAGAAAAATCGATTACTTTAAATAGGAAATAAAGTAAGGGAATAATAATAATAAAAATAATTAATTCTTTAGTAAAAATATTTAAAAAATTATAGCCGATTATAAAATAGCTATTTATTAAGCAGTTCTCTAAATAGGAGAAGGAGATTTAAATCTGTACCCTTTTAAAAATAATATTCTCTTTAATTTTAATAGCTCCCTTTATATTTTTAACGAGATTAACTATTTTATTAATTTTCGTTATACTCCCTATAATAACGGCCTCTAAATTAGAGACTTCTATATTCTTATTAAAGGATATAGGAATATAAATATTGTAATTTAGGAATACAAAGGTCTAAAGAAGCTTCGTCTTAATAATATAACTTTCTACCCCAATTTTATAATTAATTTCGTCTTTCTCTACCTCCTCTGTAAAAAAAGTCTCTATTAGGATTAGCAATTATTTAATAATTATATATAAGGACTAAATTATTCCCTCTTCTACTACTTTATAATATAATACCATTAAATAGTCCTCGAAAACCTTTCTCCTTCTTTCTTTAGAGCCGCCTTCTTTACCCGGCGCAACCAATTTAATTCTTTTAATAATTATAAGCATTATAAAAAAGAGGTTATTATTTAATATTACCACTTTAATTATTACGGCCCCTAAATTTTAAATTACCTTACTAACGTTATTAGCGCCCGTTTTAAAGGCCTTTCTACAATATATTACAATATATATACTATATTAAAGATTAAATAATAAGTTAGCCGTAAACCCCGTAATCGAAATTATAAATTAAAAAAAAGATTAATTATAAACTTCCTCAATTATACGAAGAGTCGGCAGGGATATTCTAGTATTATACTTATTATTTATAAATATACCGGGTATATTTAGGACTATTATATAATAAACCGTAAAATTACTATAATCGCCTCTTTTTTTAACGATTTTTTTATAATATTAAATATTCGATATAATATTTAGCTAAAAATTATTAAATATAATAACGAAATTAGCAGATCCTACGTAGTAAGAGAATTCCTTACTTTAAGAGGTATAGTAATTAAGCCCTCTATTCTATATATTTAAATATAGAATAGTAGCGTAGAGCGTTCGGGAAATATAATTAAAAAAAAGGGTAGAGCGATAATTTAAAGTTCTCGTTTCGTTAAAGATTTATAGTTAAAAATCGTCTTTATAGTAATCTACTTTACTAACCGGTCCCCTAGACTCCTCTACGATTAAAAATCCCTATACGAACGCTTTTATACCTTTATTACTAAACGAAACGGTTTTAATATAATAATTTTATATAAATTAAATATTATATACCTTCGTATTTATAGTTATAAAATATATACTATAATTATAGCCGCTTAGAAGAAAGAGGAAAAGAAGTAAAAAATGAACCCTAAAATATAAATTAATTATTTAATTAGTTACGCTACATCGTTAATCTATTATATTTAGAACCCTATTACTAATTCGATTATTAATACTTACAACGTATTATTTAATAAAGATACGCTCTATTCTAAGGAGGTACTTATAGAAACGTAGTTCTTAAAGATCTCCTCCGACGAATTTACTATACTATTCTAGAAGTATAATTAGACGGCTCTAATATTAGAAATTCTAAACTTCGTTAGTAGTCGAATTAATTTCGAAGATATTTAGACGCTCGATATCCCCGGCTCCCTTCTTAAATTTAAATAATCCTTTTAAGAAGGAGAGACCGACCGGTTATTTTTAAAACTTTAATTAGAAATTTCGAATACTTCTATAGAAAGGATATTTATCGATTTTATTTTTAATAGTTACCCTACTCCTCTAAATATACTACTGTTAAATAGATTATTTCTAACCTCCTTCTTCGCCGGCTTCTATTTAAATCCCTATACTAAAAACGAAATATATAACGGCTTCGAGCCTTGGAAGGCCGCTTTTAATATTAGCCGGCTTTATTAATCCGCGGCTATATTTAACGGTAAGACCGTTACGAAAGTAGAACTATAGCGATTCGTCTACAATAATAAAATTATTATTAAAGAAGAGGTTAAATCCTTAATCTATATAAATAAGGTTTAATCTATTTATAGGTACCGTCTCCCCCTAATATTTAAAAATTATAAATCTTTTAATTATTATATCCTTAGAAACTTTTTTAAATAAATAGAGCGAGCCTATTTCGATAATTATAAAGAGATAAGGATTTAATTAGAAGTCGATAGAAATAAATTGTATTTTCGAAGTAAATAGATCTTCGATTATATATAAGTATATATATATAAATTCTTTAAAAATGGTAAGTTTAATAAAATTAAAGCGCGTTTCGTTATATATAGAGATTAATAAATAAAGAAAGTAGGGTAGGAGACGTATATTTCTACCTTCGCTAACCGCTTATTTCGTACTCTTATCGCTATAGCCGCGCATTTTAATTTCGAATTTATTTAATATAATACCGTTAATACCTTCGTTAATACTTATATAAATAAAAATATCTATATACGTATACCTTTAAAGTATAAAATCCTTAGTAAAGTCTTTAAAATATTTAAAGTATTATACGGGCTATAGAAATCCCTGCTCCTCTAGTAATAAGAATTTACTAATACTTTTAAAATAATAAATTTCGAATTAATCCTTAAAAAATTATATATCCTCGTTAACGATAGCGTCCTCGTTTTTTATTATATTAATAATATTATTTTCGTATATTACCCTAATAAAGCTACCGCTATAGAAAGGTATATAAATAACCTTAATTAATAATATTATATAATTAAAGGAAATGAGCTATAATAATTCTTAAGTATTAAAATTATTCGAAACTATTAAATAAAAAAGATTTAATTATTTTAACGCTCGTACTTATAAAAGATCTATTACCTTATAAAAATTAAATACATTACGTTAATCCCTATATTTAACGTTAAATTAATCCCCTTTAAAAGTAAAACGTTACTATATTTAATATACCTCTATTAAATTAAAGTAGGCTCGATTTTATACGCCGCTATCATTATACAATTAAATATTACCTTCGCTACTAGCCATCTTTCTAAATATAATTATAACCTTAATTTAAATTATTATAAAGTTGTAAATAAAATGCTTTACTACTTCTATACTACCGCTAATATAGTTCTATATTATAAAGGAAATTAAATCCTTCGTATTACTTTAGATTCGTTATTTATAAATAATTCTATAAACCGTAAAAGCTCCTAAGGATTTACAATATAACTCTTTAGAAAATTAATTTATTAGAGTACTACTAAATAGATAATAATAATTACCTCTACGACCGAAG
This sequence comes from Neurospora sp. CHS-2018b, assembly GCA_009806015.1. NCBI lineage: Eukaryota > Fungi > Ascomycota > Sordariomycetes > Sordariales > Sordariaceae > Neurospora > Neurospora sp. CHS-2018b. Next base: position 1,076,932 of record RAOV01000010.1, on the reverse strand, counting down.
TAGAATTTATCGCCCTTATTAATATAATTAAAGAGGCCCTCTTTATAATAAGATTTATTACTAATTTTACAATAAAATTAGTTGAACCTATCCCCATTCTAGAATATAATAATAAATAGACTATTAAAGCTCTAACAATAGAAATTACAAAATTAGTAATAAAATTTAAATATATAAATATTTATAAGTATTAAATAAGATAGGAAGTATTCGCTAAAAGAATTAAAATTAAATATCTAGAGACGGCTAAAATACTTGCAAATAGTTTGACGAAGGTATTAGACTTCCAAAAGTATATAGCATTTATAAAATTGGTCGGTATAAACTCAGTGAAGGATAGAGAATCGAAAAGACGGGAGAATGTAATGGTATATATCGAGATAGATGAGATCGATAAGGAGATAAACCCTAAGATAGTCGTATAAAGTTGAGAATAGCTTTATTTCTGGCTAGTTTTATATAGTTTCGCCTCTATAAAGCTTCAATTGGGGAGGTATATTAGTTTAGAGAATAGATTTGGCCAATTAGAAGAGGGCTCTGTAAGAGGACTAGCCTCCTAGCCACCAGAATTAGGGTACAGACCTCCCTAATACTCTGGAGCCCCCAACTCTGGTTCCACAGAACTCTTACACAGAATCAACAGATTTTACCCACTTTTTATTGAACCGTGCATTCTGACAACTCCATCAACAAAGCGGGCCCTGGGCCAGCTGGGTGAGGTGGAGGTGGAGTGGGCCGGTCCATGAAAATCGACATCCACTTTTTTTGTTTTGCCCGCCGCCGCCCTTGCTCAGTCTGAAGTTCCTTGCAAATGCAAAGGGTCGCTGCTTGCTGGTGCTGCTCCTCCCTTCCGATACACGCCATTGACAATTGACAGTCTCGGCATCACCAATCGGCGTAAAAGCTGCTCTGACCTTGAAGAGGCCCAGCCAACCGTTGTTTCCGCTGGCAGACACTGGCTGCTGGACACCCACCGGACACCACACACACACACATCACACGCTGACTGGTCACTCGTCACCACTACTGCTTGCTCCAGGACCGGGACACCAAGTAGAACCAGGGAATGAGCCACTGGGACGCTCAAGCGAAGGTCAAGCGGATGCGCTTTTCAGTTGTTTTTGGCTTGGTTGGTCGCTTTTGGCTTCTCCGCTGCATTGAGAGCACCCATTCAACTCCATTCTTGCAATCCCTCCATTCACAATCCTCCATTGGGCGCATCCCGTCGCATGGAATCATCCGTGCAAGTGCAGAGAGAAAAGGCTCCTCACTTTTGGTCGCTTCTTCAGAGCCAAGAACGTCCAACTAAAAAATCTCCACCCGGCATCGCACTGTGAGAAGTGGAAAGCAGTCTGACTGCGCGGCCCTGCCTGCCATTCACGGACAGAGTTCGTTCGCTCCATTCTCTCACTCGCCATTCTGCGCCTCTCCTTCTTCCACCCTTCCTTTCATTTCCAGTCCTCTCTTCCTTGACTCGCAATTTTCTTGCGACTCGCAACAGTTTGCAACCCAAAACAAACTCAACCCGCGAGCGGTCTGACGCCGGCTGCTCCCTGACTTCTTCAACCTCAGATCGCCTGGCTTCTTCCACCGCCGTCGATCCGTCGTCCGTCCGCGTCGTCGTCGTCTCCTTTTTGCGTCGGCAGCGCCACGCAACGCTATACCGCCAAACGAGCATTGTTTTCAATCCCACAATGAACGTGCTCCTATCGCCGCAGCCGCCCTTCTTCCCTCATCAACACGAACACTCTCGTCGCTCGCCGCCTAGAACAAGTAAGTTGTTGCCGCATTGGTTTGTCTTGCATCGCAGCGTGCATCCAGCACTGCTGGTATAAAACCTGGCTGTCGCCGCAGGCTTGCTAACATCTTTCTGCCAGTGTCGCACTATACCATGGCGTCCAGGAAAAGAAAAGCCGACGATGATGACAACGAAATGTCAGTCTCGCCGACCGGCTCGCCCGCAATCAACTCGAGGCAGCTCTCGAGGCCGTCCAAGAAGGTCAGGGCTGGGATCGAACTTGCAGGACGTCCGCTGCCTCTTCCCCGCCTCCTCGAAACTCTCGACAAGTCGCAGCTGCGAGCTGTGCTTCAGACGATTTGCGAGCGTCATCCGGACATTGGACATGAGGTGATGACTTCTGCACCGCGGCCGTCAGTCAACGGGGCCCTCGAGGTTTTAGGCGAATACCAGGACAAGCTACGGGCCGCCATTCCCTTCGGCAACTCGAGTTCCGAATACACCTATTTCCGGGTTAAGCAGCCGCTCATGGCGTTGGTGGATGCTCTCGGCGATTTCACCCCCCAGTTCCTGCCGCCTGTTGAGCAACAAACGACCGTGTCGTTGGAGTACCTGAATCATGCAACAAAGATCATTCACGACCTACCCGATTTCGACAGCCAGCAGTATCGCCACCACAAGGATGGAGCGTACGACGAAATATCCAGAGCATGGGCGTTGGTGATTACAGAAGCGGCCAAGCGGGGAGGAGGCTTCCACTTGCACAACGGAAAATGGGATCAGGTTCTGGCTAAGCATAACCAGCAGTCCGGAGGAAAGCTAGAGCAGGCCATGAACGCAATGGTCAATGAGGTTGGATGGATCGGCGCGAACCAGAACGCTCATGGGCAGGGTTCTTCATCGGACCCGAACTCGATACTCAACCAGCTCATCAACGGCACATATGGCGCACCTGTCCAAGTTGGTCCCTTCTAGAATAGGCGACAAAATGGACATCGAAGTGCGCCGTGACTTGGCATTTATAGGGATACTCATGGGACTGGGAGGAAAAGCAAAGCGGACATTAACGTCGACTGCATCATGGTTTCTTTTGTCGTTCATTTTTTTTCAACATTCAGGGCATTGTTTGGGGCGAATGGGGAGGGATGACATAGACAGGCGTGGGTTACTTGCGGTCAGGGATCATTGTTCACACGGCGTTGGTGTGTTGGCTTTTCAAATGCTGTTGTTCCTTTCCTTCATTGTTGTCTTTCTGGCAACATCTCACTGGCACAACAAGATACCTCTTTCCTACCGGCTGTCTCTCGTTCTAGGGGACAACTTGTCAGTCACTTGCATGTACACAATATTTAGCATATCCTTTCCGAGGTCGGAAGTTTGGAGCATGTGTGTAACCAACCATCACTACCTTTACCATATCCATTCCACCATAGCCATGCAATTGGGAAACGGAGTCTCGGATGACACAGTGTGCCTGGCGGGTGACTTGGTGTAGACACCCGTTTTATGCCCGGGTTCCTTGGGTGTATCCCGAGGTGAATCTTTGGGGCACAGCGGCTTGTTTGGGATCAATCAAACTCGCCTTCCATCTCAATGAAATATGTGATTGAAGCAGTTGACAGCGGTGAAGTCGAAGCGTCCAGATCATGAGTCCAAACGCGTAACTCGGATGATCATCTCTCCCCTTGAATTACCGTCTTGTTGGCAGAGACCAAAGCAATCTCGCAATAAAGTCCCTTGCATATATGTTCCGATTAACTGCGGTCATTCTCTTACGCAGTGGCGACTCCCTTTGGAACCACGTACAATATTGTACCATCTGCCAGAAGCCATTCGAGATATGACATGGCTATGATGGAATGAGAATTGAAGGATGACTAAGCTGGAACTTGAAGGACAACTGAAGAAGCCGATGTAAACTCGCCCTACCCACGGGAGCTTTTGCCTGGAGGAAAGAACGGGTTGGACAACAACGAGGGACGGCCTGGGACGGCAAGATTGACGATAGTGGGGCCCTGGAGCTCCCTGTGTGACGGGATGACAAAGGCCTAAAAGTTAGTGAGGTCACCACCTAAAGCTCCACTGGTACAGGGGCCAATTCAGGCGGCTGTTAGGCAGACGCCGTTAGCGCCCCACGTGATAACCTGTCCCGGACGTGCAACACCGAGCGCGCCTGCCCAATTTACACAGCGCGTCTCGTCGTTCCTGCCTTGATACATCACTGCATATCTCGCGACGTTTGCTTTGGGAAATTCACAAAAGCTTTAAAACTTTCTCCCTTCAACACGTCAGGGCAATCTGAATTTCTCTTGCTGGGGATCCCACTGCGAACGACTCGCGAATCACCAGCCTCGAGGCTGCTCTGCCAGACAAGATGCCTGCGTATGTTTACCTCTGCTATCGACCCGTGTCAACCGCGTGTCTCGCGGCCTTCCAGCGTCGGTGATCCCCATTAACACTTCTACAGAATCGGCGACCAACACAAACTCATCACCAACCCGTTCGAGGAACCACAACGGCGAATCAGCGAATACACGGCCCAAGAGATCGCCACACTACAGAGCCGTCTCGAGAAACAACTAGGACCCGAGTACCTGTCGAGCCGCGCCGGCCCATCAGGCCAGAAAGTCCACTACATCTCATCAGAGAAATGCATCCAGCTCGCGAATGAGGTCTTCGGCTTCAATGGCTGGTCCTCCAGCATCCAGAATATTCAGGTCGACTTCGTCGATGAGCACCCCCAGACGTTGAAAATCAACATGGGCATCTCGGTTATCATGCGAGTCACCCTACGCGACGGAACGTACCACGAGGATCTAGGCTACGGTCATATCGAGAATTGCAAGGGCAAGGCGGCTGCCTTTGAGAAGGCCAAGAAGGAGGCCACGACCGACGCCCTGAAGCGCGCGCTGCGCCAATTTGGCAACGTGTTGGGCAACTGTATTTACGACAAGCAGTATTTGGCCAAGGTCACCAAGATGAAGGTCGAGCCGACCAAGTTTGCGGAGGATAATCTACATCGGCACTCGGATTTTGCCAAGAAGGAGCCGGTTGAGGCGGATGTCATGAAGATAGACTCAGTTGGGGCGGGCGCTCGTCCACCAGCGCTGGGGAATGAGGAGTCTTTCGAGGATTTGCTTGGAGGTAAGGTCTCTCACGCACTGCTTTGGGCTTGGCTAACGATGTCCTAGAACTTGATGAGGCCGACTTCAACATGGCCGATGAGGGCCATCCGGACGAAGTTGTTCTACCACAAACTGTGCACAATAGCTTGAACGACAAGCCTGTCCACCAGCAACTGACTAACCTCAATCCACAAGCACAACAATCTCGACCCCTGACGAGATCAGGGTCAACAGGCAGCCTGAACACCCGACAACAACCACAGACTTCCAACCAGTTTACAGCGAGGGCCCAAAGTCGGCCTCCACAACAGCAGTTTAACAACAACCAAAGTCGTCCTATGGGTCAACCGGTCAATAATTCTAGCAACACAAACAATCCCAGCAATGCTCCGAACTTTACGACACCACAGAAGCCTGCTCCTGCTGCTCCTGCTCCCCAAGCAGGTGCGGCTGTAGTTCCTGCCCCAGAAACCGTTGGCTTCTTCTCCGCTAAAGCTGTGACCCAACTTCCGGAGGAGGCTTTGGCTAGCGGCCAAGTCGCGCCGAAACCCGGTCTAGCATTCAACCCTCACGCCGAAAGTCCGTCGATCCGCAAGACGCCCGGCATCGATCACACCAAGTCTAAGCCTCTGGCCAGAAACGGTCAGCACGTCCCTCCAGCCAAGACCACCTCCGAGACAGAAGCTGAACCAAGCACGTCGTTTTCAAGACCTGCGGGAGCTGCTCCGGCCGCATCACGACCAGTAACAATGAGCGAGGCACGCTCAGCATCGGGAGGCTTCTCTCGTGCTGGGCCACCGATGGGCGGTGGTAACGCCGGAAACATGGGCAAGCCAAACGTCGTCAACCCCCAACTTGATCAGACACGGCGGATCGGTGCGCCAGGCATGGGAGGTTTCTCTAGTAGTCCTAGTGCCAACAGGAACCAGTATCGGCCGTTGACGGTGAAAAGGCCTGCTACTGCTATGGGAGGAGGTGCTGCTGCTGGTCAGACCAAGGATGGTAATGGTGATGGTGCAGCGGCTACGACAGCGGCGAACACGGCAGCAGGGTCGACGACGGGAGGTAATGCGGCTCCTTCTGCTGGTAACGGTGGGAATGGGAGAGTACCGTTGACTGACATGTCGGCTAATGCGTCGAATGCTACGGCAGCGGGGGCCGCTGGTAGTGGACCGGAGGTTAAGCGGCAGAGGGTCGCTTAGATTGACTGAAGGAAAGGATGGTATTGTCTGGCAAGAGGTCTACTTCACTTCGGATGGACTAATTCAGGTCCAACTCGCCGGTATGGCGGTGTAAGGTGTTCATGGCGTTTTCTTGGGCGAATTTTACTGGCGGATTTAAGGGATGGATGGTTGGTTTCTCTATCACAGATCCTTTAGGGGGAACAAAGCGCTGGCTGGGCCTTACAAGAGGCATATTCACGCTCGCGGAATGGATCTAGTTTCTAAGCTGACCCTCTGCGAGAAGATGAATGCTCTATAGCATTTTAGGCTTGTAAGATACTGATGACTCAATGTCGTAATAAGTTCGAAGGTGCACCTTTCATGGCACAGTTTAGACTACATGGTTTATATATCTATACCCACGACATATAGCGCTATCGATGCCTTAACATGTGACATCCGTGACCGTGATGCAGACACCAACGAACGTAGAAAGAGCATTTGCCCTGACCACATAACTAACACATCCTCAGGAATGAGATGTGCTAATTCTCCCATGTGTCCCCTCTTCAGACTTCAGAGAGAAGAAAAATAGGTAGTCAAACCAGGCTTTTCCAAAATTGTCCTCATCTCAGTAGGCAAGTACAGATACTGGTGTCCATATCCATGCCCAACCCGTCACGCAACCTGTGGTACTACATATACCAAACTTCCCGCTCCTTCCATCCGAGGAACTCATAGGCTCCCTCCCATATGGGTCGCAGGTGTAGTAGTCGTTCATCCCGCGCTGCCTTGTAACTTGTAGCCCGGGAGCACATGGGTTCACTCCTCACTTCGAGCAGGTAACTATCCTTTTCCCCCTTCCCCGTCACGGCCCTCACCAGTCATCTCCCCTCCCCCTCATCCTTTTTTTTTGTCGAGGCTGTGATTCGGGCTGTCGCAAGGTGGATAACTACCTACATTATCCTCCTGAGTAATCCCATGTTGCTGACCCCAATCTTCATTGACCTCGTGCGCTTGTGAGATTATTCATTACACTGTCATTCACCTTCGTAGTCTTGAGCTCCTTTTTGCTAGTCATCGTCGTGATGGCCTCTTTCTAGATACATGGTGTGCTCCTTCAATATATCCATGGCTTCCTTCCACGTTGTGGGGGCTAGTAGGTAGGTGGGTTGGCTTGTCCGTCGGTCTTGAGAGCGGAGGTGTTCCAAACATATTCCGTCTTGCCGGTGCATTAACGCAGACCCATTCACCTCTCTCCACAAACCTCGACGCTAGCTAGCACGGTGGTGTGGTTGAACAGCCGAAGATCAGGAATGTACCTAATAGTCATATTATACGGGAACAGCCTCCATTTGTTTCTAACGTATACCAGCTATTTAAACACAATCTGAGAGTGGTCATAACGAGTTACAAGAGAAGTGAGGTCTAGATTAAGAAGTGGTGAACTGCCAGTCTCCATGAACATACGAAAAATGAGACTGAAGGTGCAGCAGCGTACAGGATTTACACCGAGTACGATTCACCACCAGGCCTCGACTAATCACTTGATTTCTCATTAGACACTTGTCTTTTAAGACTGATCACATAAAGCAGAGACTAAACAGATGATAGGTAGGAGAGGAGAAATTCCACGACAACGAGGTTACGTTAACAAAGCCAAAGAAAACTAGCAAATTAAAGCACCCATCAATTGACCCAAGTGACCCGACAAAACAATCCTTCCAAGCACTCCGTTATCCATGGTTCCCGTCACAAATTTCTGACCCCCACGCAAAGTTCGCAAAGCAAAACTACTTCCTGGGGCTGCTAACAGACTCCTCATCCGAGGCGTCAAGGATGTCGTACTCGTCATCAGTCATGAAGGACTCGGACGCGTCCTCGTCCCACTCGACATCTTCACACTCCTCGTACTCTTCCTCTTCGGGGCGAGACTCGGCCTGAGACTGGGCGTCCTCCTGATGGACGCTAGCAGAGGGTGACTCCTTATCGAGCTTGGGGAAGACCACTTGGCTGTGATCAATCGGGGCAGCGTCATTGGTCTCGGGCTCAATGTTGAGCTTGGCCATGTTCTCCTCGAGATCCTCTACCTTAGTAGCGGGGGCCTCCCGAACCTTCTCCTCGGGAGCGGTCTCGGGCTTCTTGACCACAATATCGCACCACAATTTGTGGCCAATCATGAGGCCCTGCTTCGTGGACACCCGCCAGTGCGACAGATGTCTGCCTTCCCTCGAAGGGCTCCGGAGAAGAACCGTAAAGGGCACGGATTCACCAGGAGCCACCGGATGCTCGCACACGTTGGATTGCAAGCAAGACTCGAGGTCACCGGTGGCAGTGGGGTGAGCTGGGTCTACATGACCCATGTACTCACCATGAAGGTACTTGACAAAGCATCCAGCCGGCCAGGGGGTGGGTCCGTCATTGCGGACGACCCAGGTTTGCTCAAAGACGTGGTCAGGTCCGAAAACGGTACCATCAACGACCTTGTCTCGCACATATGTGGCGACATACACAGGAGCCGGGGTCTCAGCCTCCTCGGTCTTTACAGCGGGAGCAGCCTCGGAAGGCTTTACGTCAACCACAGTCATGACGCTGGGCTGGAACGACTCGGTGCCTGTGGCACGCGAAGTGGTAACGCGACGGCAAGGACGCGGGCGATCACCCATGGCCGGCAACCTGCGTCCATTCTCATGCTCGCCGGTAGTCGTGACATTGACGTTACGAACGGGGGTCTTGAACTTGATCAAGGGGTGGGTCTTGTTGTGAGTGTTGGCGGGGCTCGCCTCGCACTTGGCGCAGAAGTCCACATCGTCACAAACAGCGCACTTGAAGCGGTCGCCAACGATGTAGGTATAGCCAGGGCGGTTGTTGTTGCACAGCGGGCCATCGCAGCATACTCCGACGTGAGTAAGAGCGCGCGGGACAGGGCAAATGTTGGCAGGCTCGAGTGGCTCGTAGATAGGGACGAAGCGATGATTGGCATGGATGAATGAAGCTGACTCGTAGCAGTTTGAGCAATAGTCCCAGTCGGGGCACTGAAGGCACTTGTGACGAACGCCGCGGATGTCCTTGTCACAGCCATCGCAGATAGCGTGGTGAAGTTGGTTGCGGCCCGGTCCGAGACGGCTCTTTACGTCCGCCTCCATACAAGTCCCAGGTACAAGAGGGGAAAAGGCGTGCTTGGGGTGATGTCCGTGGCGATTCTTGGCAAAGCAAACCTTGCAGAGATCGAAGTCGTCACATGTCTGGCAATGGACAAATTCGGCCTCGGGCAAGTCTTGAATGCAGCAGTTGCAGGTGCGCAGAGTTGGCTGAGAGTAAGACTCGACGGAAGGAAGGACGCTCTCGTAGCGGGAAACGGGAGGAGAAGGGGGAGGAGAAGGTCTCGAGCTCTCAGCCTTGGCCAGAGCCAGAATCTCGTTCGTTCTCTGAAGCGCGGCCTTTTGGGCCTCAGCCTGCTGGAGCTTGGCCATATACTCGGCATGAGCTTCACCAAGGCGTTCCTCTGCAGCCTTGAATTGTGCGAGTCTCTCCTGGTTGACGATGGGGGGATATGCGCGAGACATGGTGTCGACGGTAGTGATGGAGCCATTGCTAATGAAGCGCTTGGTCAGGGCGTGATCATAGTGGTGGCAAGTAACACCCTTGTTATTGTAGCAGTCAGGGCAAAGGTCAAAATCGCCGTCGTCACAGATGGAGCAGTGGTAATGCTCGTAGGGGATGGTCCGGTCGCAGCTGTTGCAGCAGACGGCATAGCCGGAACGGGTCGACTCCTGGGTGCCCGTGTGCGAGAGGGCGCTGATAGGCATAGAAGCCTCACTGGCGGCACGGCCGAAGGGCAGGCGGGACTGAAGATCCTCGATACGGTCCATGGCCTTGTTGACGCGTGTGATGATGTCGGAGCGCTGAGCCTGGAGAGACTCGAAAGTTTTGCTGGGTGTGGCGTCCGTCTCAATTGACTCGATGACCTCGGTGGTTTCTTCATACACGGGGCTAGTGGGGTTTGACGCTGAAGCATCGCCCTCTGTCTCTGTGGGTTCGGCTTCGACCGAGGCGGGCTTGGGTCCCGTTGTGGTGTCCTGGTGCGTCTCGGGGGTGGAGGCCTGGGCAGGCGTCTCTGCCATCGCACGTGTAACTTCGGTAACACGCAGTTTAAGCTTCTGCTTCGCCTTGGCCGCGCGGAACAACTGTTTGTACACCGAAGTGTTGGCGGGATCAAGTGTGATGTATGTCCCAGCAGAGTCGGAATACCGCTCGAAGATGGCGTTAGTTTCGGCGGGGATCTCCAGGTGGGCACGCAACTGGTCAAAATGTCAGTGGACATGTCCTATATTTGATAAAAGGGGATCACAAGGCTGCTGAGGTGTCTTTTGTTGTAAATTAATGACGTACCTTGGTCTCCAGCGAGCTAGCAGTTAGGTCGCGGAGCGGGAGCTTGAACCTTCGAGTAGCATCATCATATGCCACCTTGAGGGTGATGGGGGTATCAGGGCTTGGTGGAGGTGCCGCCATGATGCCGGACTGAATGATTGAAGATGGATGTGTTAGTCAAAGGTGGTCTAGTCCAAAGGTCGGGTGCGAGGAAGGGGACAATAAGCGGGATGCAGGGACTCTTAATAAATGGTACGATAGGCGGTAAAGGTAGCGCTAAACCCGCCACAGCAACAGCACTGAATGGCACAAGAAGGGAAGGCCATCATTTGAGCCAGCAACAGCGAGAACCAAAACAGGACAAGACCACGACGACAACAGCAACAACAACGAAAACGAAAACGGTGTGTATCGAAACAAAAGGGTGCAGATCATTCACCGCAAAATGCTAAACTTACTGTAGTCCGTTGCTGGTAGCCGCCTGATGCGGTGTTGTTGATGGTTGACGATGAAGGGAATCTGATGGGAGGGAGCCTGTTAGAGAGGTCACGGTAGGCCCTCGTCGACGTCAATCCGACACGAGAGCAGTGGACCACAACCGAGGCGGTGTCCAAATCTGCGACGGGTTGGCGAATAACGCTGGAATGTGAAAGGTCTACTTACAGTCAAATTGATGAAGCAGGCTGGAAGTCGGATTTGACGATGATGGAGATGTGAAATGGAGGCCAGAGATGAGCTCCAGCTATGATGGTGGAAAGAGAGAAAGAGGAAGCTGGGCAGGCGAGTTTGGAGTAAGCGGGCTCTAATAGTAGTTGCCTCGCACGTTGGCGGGTGTCCGTTGGTACAGATACTGTGCTGCAGTACGCGGTGTAAACCGAAGGACGCCTTCCATGATCGTTGGGGGCTTCCAGTTCCCGTTCCGGTTTAGAGGTAAGTTTGCACGGGGCAGGTACTTGTCCGTGTTAACAGACGTGCGGCTGTCCCGTTATAAAGTGGTGCATCTTTTCAAACGCACTAGCAAACTAGAAGCGGTCAGCAGTAGGAGAGTACCCAAAGAGCTGTTAGAAACCAATCCCTCATTAACTGTTTTCGAACATTTTCACAGAGAAAAGCCAGGCCATGCACTAACATCGTCGAGGTGCCGAGTGTGTAATGTTACACATCATTACCCGAAATACAACGACAGCCAATCAGGAGCTGGGCTTGTCTCACTGCACTGACCGTCTTCCTTCATTCTGACCAACCGCCTCTGTCTCGATCATGGCACCTTGCCCGCTTTCCTACGCAATCAGTTTGCAATAATCATCAACATATGCGCTGATGTCAGGATCCTGGCTGTTTCTGCCTTGAGGTTCTCTGAGGGGAAATGTCAACAAGTGTTGTAAGGCTTTCTGTGTTCTCTCACGTTGTCCACACTGTCTGACTGTCCATCACTAATACACGGTCAAGACCAGGCTAGAAACAGAACCTCTGGTTGGCCCTGTTGGATATTACACATCCAGCCATCAAGTCGAGTGGAAGTCCACGGAGCCATCGAGGCGAAAACACAACGAAGACATGGGCACACAAGAAGCCGGGCGTACGTCGCCAGTTGAGGGCCTACGACCGGGGGGGCTTGACCGAGTTTGCCGACTGCCAAAACTGCGAGGCGGGCGAGTGATGATGGCGCCTTGATTCGCACTTTGAAGACCAAGCAAGCCGCGATATTTCTCATTTGTTTAGCACCTCTGGCCGGCCTGGCAACTCAGCAGCCTGCGAGTTTCGTAGGCAGTCCGTCGTCACCTGTAGAAGCCTGCCTACGGTACATAAATGCAGATACCTAGCGGTAGGTTGTTGAGGACTTGTAGACGGGCAGGCAGTGCTTATCGCCGCGTCACGCAAATACCGTAACCGTGCTAGTGTCAGATGACAATCCCCCCGGCAGGAGCCCCGACCCCCGACCCCTCACGTGGGGACACGCCTCGCTCGAGTTGCCGGGCGGCAGCAGTCTCCATTTAATCGGGTGTCCAATGAATCCATTCAGAGATTAATTCTCCCAATGTGTTCGTGATTTGGGTATTGCCGTTTTCCACTTACCACGACGACCTATGAATTGGGAGCCTTCTCGTGCAAACGATCCCCGTGTCTACCGCCTCAGAGTGTGTTGGCTAGCCAACTCAATCCTCATATCCCACGTGGGACCGATCAACATGAACAACGATCCGTGACGATCTCGTCATCTCAGCAGAAACCAAACGGACAGTCGAACTTCTCTCCGCGGAGAGGGACCGAACGAGAAAGACGAGGATGAGAAAATGAGGCTGCAGTCAGCCAAAAGCGTGCAACCGCTTGCCTTTTATGCTCAGCTCGGCACATCCAAAACAAGCTGTTTCAAGCTTTGAGCCCAGAGCCTCGCCTCGAGACAAGTATCTGCATGCGCCGGTAGATCTGCCATGCTCTTTTTTACCCCTTCCTCGCTGCATAAAGCATCAAATGTCGCAATCCTCCCGGCCGTACGAAGCGACTCGGACAACTACACGACTATAGATGACGACGCGGCTGAAGAAGGCGAACATGGCTCACCAACAACAACTCGCCCGACGAGTCGAAGACTTGACTTGTGAACCCTTGAACCTACACTCTCACGATTCGTTTCACAGATATATACATCAACTCCTGCACAACAGCACACTCACGCAACACAGAAGGAGATTTACTTGTCAGGGCTAGAAAAGCCTCTTACCCCATGGTTCTTTGTGCTCTCCATTCGCTCGCCTTCTTCCATATGCTCGTTCATATGTGATTTGCGCAACCAAGACAACCAAGATGAGAGGTAGCCTGACTGAGTGACTGCTAAAGTGCACAACAGCGCAATACCCAGCACAACAGGGCGGTGCCAGGTAAGATATCGGAATCGGAAGTTCGGTTGGAGACAGGCGGACAGGCGGACAGCCTGATGTTGCCGACTGACCGAGAACCCGGAAAGGCCTCCATTGGTGATATCTCTCATATTGGTTGCGCAACTTACGGTATAAAGCAGAGATTGTCAGCTGCACTTATTAACTTCGTCCGAATTCATTCCATCTAAACTTATCAGTCCCTTTAATCCCAACATCATCAAATCATTCCTTTCTTCCGATGTCATACCTCACCTTTCCATCTTATCCCCTAAGCAACACTCCATAATTTACTTATACCTTCAACAACCACGTACTGTAAGGCTGCCCTCTGCCGCGGGGAAGTTCCAGGCCTTCAAGCGGGAGAGCTCCTCAAATGCACACGCACACAGTCAGCAAAGCAGCAGAGTGGGTGATACAGACGGCAACTTGCAGTTCCAGCAAATCCTAGGGGACTTGAATCCCAGCAATTTTATCATATCATTCGAAGAGACGGGACAAGGCTCGGACCGGTACCGTGGATGGGATGATGAGCTGAACTAGACGGATCGCATCCTATCGATTGGGTGTTTTCTGTTGGTTCGTATACTCATACGTTAAATCACATTCCTGGGAGGTCGGGGGGGAGGGGTAGGTAGAGGTAGGTATCTGACAGTTCAGCCTCAGTTGTCTCGACCGTCTCGACTTGGGGTTTGGGTCATTGGTAAATGGTCTGTTGAGTGGTTAGCTGTCTTACTAGGAAAGTCATCTTCACTTTCAAGCGATTGTTCCAAATGGAGATTGAGTGTGGACCGTATATATATAATTGATACAAAAGCCACGAGGATTACCTATCTATCAAACCGTCTGCTTTAGAACTGGATGTCGCCCTCCACAGAGCGTTCAAGTCATTCAGAAAACTTGTCATCCATACTTCTTAGGAAATGTCAACAGCGAACCTCGGGCATTTCGTTCGCATTCGTCATAGATATGGTAACAAAAATAGGCACTAGAAAAGGGGTGAACAACCACTCGAAAATCGACACGAGCACTCATGAACTAATTAGTACTAGAGACAGTAACCCCATTACATGAGGATTCAATAACATGTCTTTTTCCACATATTTCTCGCTTCAAACATTTTGATGCGTTGAAACAAGTTGAAGGTCCAGAAAAGCGTTGTTCATCCCTGACAAAACGCCAGAGAGGTAGTTTGTGCATGCTTGGGTGAATCAGTCCCGAGTTTAATGGGTTGGTAGCTCGAGATTCCCTTCCCTCACAAACTCTCTGATCTCTGACGCTGACCGGACAAGACTGCAGGCAAGCTGAACACATCCGAAGCCCCAAACCACCCGCCCTACTGAATTCAAGCGCAATTCGAGGAACGACATATTCTCCGGAATCAGACAAGTTTGTTAGCGATCAAAGTCATGAAGGAAGATTGTGTGAAATTGAGAGGGAAGGTGCTGTCCAGAAGTGTCCCGAGGAAGGCGTCACGGTACGGCTCACGGTTGAGGAAAGCTTTGGAAACAACAACAGACCTTCCTTCCTCAACTGAGAAGTCCCACCAAATCTCGAGATAAGGCCAACTTCCGCTTACCGGCTATCAGCACCCTGGTGACTCAGGTCTTGAGTTCTTCCTTCATTAGGATTCGAACCTTCCTTCGCAAGCATCACGGGGCTCTCATTGCACTCTCATCCCAACTTCAAACAGAACTTAGCATGCAAGCGTCACGGCGAGACCGCTAACCTGGCCAGGCACCAGTTCCTTCTCACGAGTCTTTGGAGGGACCCGAGGTTGTCAGTCACACCTGGTCGCGGGAGTCCTTCCGGCCGATTTCAGTAGCACGAGATCAAGGGCGGTGACAATGACGAAAGCTCAGTTCCACCATGGGACAGATCGTGACTACCTATGATGGGCAAGACTTGCGGGTGGACGTGTCACTCAGCCATCCCTCATCACGCAATCCGTTCTATTTGAGGCAGCAGGGTAGAATTGACAGGGCAGTCACTCAACATCTACATGAGGTGAACGGCCGTACCTGCCTCAACGGAGTCGCTGCCTCCTGTCGTGACGAGAGTCACGAAGGCCGCATCTCGTTCAAAACGACGCCACTGTGACTCCTTTCGGTAGAGGTAGCCATTGCTCCTTCTCCAGATATTTCGTCGTGATGTCTCTGGCAGGTAATTTCGTGGGGGTAACTGTGGTTGCTGGAAGTTTTTAAAGCCATAATAACCCCCATCAACTCCGTCTCCTCGGAACTCTGCTCTGTTTCCACCACAATCCTACTACCTTCGTCAATCAACATACAGATCCCCTACAATCTTGTCACACACGCTTCCAACTATTCGTTCGAGAGATACATCTCATCCCCTCAAACCTCACATATCCGACCCCCTCAGTGTATGCCCTTTTTCAGAAAGGCATCATCAGTCGCCATGGGTTCTATGTACCAAGTCCAGTCCAAGCTCCGTCAGGACCTTGGCCTCCACAAGGTCCAGGCTGTTCGCAAGCTCGGTCGTGAACTCAATGGCACCAAGGCATACGTCAGTGCAATGGCTCGCTACGGCTTCAATCCCACCGAGGATTCCAGGTTCTTCCACTTGAAGAAGACCGATCTCACCAAGGAGTTCCAACGCCGCGGCTACACTCGTCACTGGGAGCAGCTGGTCAGGGCACCCCAGGAACGTCCGGACGATCCTCACAAAGACAACGAGCCTGTCCCTGCCGAGGATCAGCAGTACGACACTCAGTATCTCTGCGAGATTGGCATTGGTACCCCGCAACAGAAGGTCAAGCTTGACTTTGACACAGGATCCGCTGATCTTTGGGTGAGTACTCAACATTGTCCCTTTCCTTCTGGCATGATACTGACATCTTTCTTCCAAGGTCCGATGCAGAGATTCATCCCTTATTCATCACGCCGACAAGAAGTTCGACCCGAAAAAGTCGGAGACCTTCCAGGAGAGCAAGACCGATCAGACCTGGAAGATCCAGTATGGCGATGGAAGCACCGCCTCGGGCACCGTCGGTACGGATATCATTACCGTCGGTGGGCTTCAGATCAAGAACCAAGCCATCGAACTTGCCAATAAGGTGTCCAGTGCCTTCTCCAGCGGCGAAGCTGACGGTCTTCTTGGACTTGCCTTCTCCAAGATCAACACCATCGAGAGCGATGGCAAACCGGATCCACAGCCCACACCTGTCGAGAACATGATCAGCCAGGAGGACATTCCCAAGGAGGCTGAGCTGTTCACATCCGCATTCTACAGTGCTCGTGATGATAAGTCAGAGGAGAAATCCTTCTACACCTTTGGCTGGATCGATGAGGATCTCGTCAAAGCTTCCGGAATAGATATCACATGGACGCCCATCGACAACTCGGAGGGCTTCTGGAAGTTTCCCAGCGAGAGCGCTACACTCAACGGCGAGAATGTTTCTGTGAGTGGAAACACCGCAATTGCCGATACTGGCACCACACTGGCGCTCGTGTCAGACACGGTTTGCAAGGCACTCTACGCAAAGATCCCAGGCTCAAAGTACAGCTACCGATACCAAGGTTACCTCATCCCGAGCACAATCACAACTGATCAGCTTCCTCAGCTGAGTGTCGCGGTTGGTGGGAGGCAGTTTATCATTCAGAAGGAGGATCTGTTGCTGGCACCGGCCGACAATGACCATTGGTACGGTGGTGTGCAGTCGAGGGGTACTATGCCTTTCGATATCTTGGGTGATACATTCCTCAAGTCTATCTACGCTGTAAGTACATACATATCCGAGGGGCAGAACCTGTTGCTAACGCGATGAGTAGATCTGGGACCAGGGCAACAATCGCTTTGGAGCTGTGCCGAAGATTGAGGTGAACCAACACACTGTGTTCCCTACTGTCGACACCTCACCTGATGCCAGCTCACCTGAACCCGCAGACAAAATTGGCGAGGTCTCCCCCGTAGAGCAAGTCAGGGATGCAGTGAAGAATCTGCAGATGCTGTAACTTGTGAGAGAGGCCGAAATGTTTGTGGTCTACGGGACGCTCGTTAGAAGGAAGAAGTCAGTTCTATCGATGTCTTTACTGTATCGCATATGGAAATGGTGGCTTGACAATGGAGGAAGTGTGTTGCCTTGAGCATTCTGTAACTTTAGTGCACGCTGAGAAACATTCAGTGTTACCTGCGAGGTCAGTAGATAGTTACTCCTCCAAATCTCAACTTTGATCCTTGAATATGATGATATCACTGGAAGAAAGAGCAGATAGGTCCTGAATTGTGCTTCTGCTCTGCACAACCGTGTATACCAAATGCCAGGGACCCATCAAGCTCCGAAACCGATATAGTGGAGTAGATGATGGAGAGGTAAGGAGGCTGAAGCGACAGTGTGACGAGCTTCTCACCGGTTACTCACCGTTTGCACCACTATCTTGGCTTGGTCAGTTATTGCTGATGAGGAAACCGATGTTTTAGCTACTTCCATTTATCAAGTTCACTACATCTCCTTGAGTTGAAACTAATCTAAAAGCAACGACGACACTCATGATTGACAGAGTCTTTTCGAACGTCACATCTGTGATCTCGGCAAGCCCGTAGCCGAATGAAGGGTCCGAACAATGTAACAACCTCAAGTCTTATCCAGGTTGCTTTTCGACGAAGAGTTTCGAAGTGAGAAAGAGACACAAGCTCTAAGAAAGATGAAGTCTTTGCTCTTCGCTGAGCTCAAATAGGAACGCCAGAGTCACCGCCAACGGGACCTACATGTGGATGTGTGACTCCTATATATAACAGGAATGACAGCCATGGGAACTTTCTTTAAGTTCGTAGTTTTGCATCCTAGCCCCTTTAATATGAGGTATGTAACGCTTACGGGCCAGGTGGTATGAAGAATAGTTCGAACACGCCTAACACTAAAATACAAACTGTCGGTTCGTAATCCGAACTTAGCTCAATTTCCAACCCGCATGAAATGGTCAGCTAAAATTTAAATTTTTTTTTCACACCACCTGCGGGCTCAGACCATTTGAATCAAAGACTAGATACTACGTGAGATGCTGCAAGCATCCTTCATATAGGCACAATCCCTGAGGAGTGTACGCAACGTGTAGGTTGATTTCCCGTCACGAAAATGAACCAATGTTCGACGGGCCGTTGCATAGGTAAGAAGTTCTTCTGAGAAGTCCAGATACACGATAGGTACGTATAAGTGGACTTACTATCAAGACGGAATGGGTGTCGATTATTCCGCTTACAGGGCTTTTTGCTCTGTTTTGCTTTATATCGGGTTGCGGTGGATGGAATGCGAAGGTTTGAAGTTTTGAAAGTTGGAGATGGAAGTTGTAGCTGGTGCCGGGCTGGCACGGACTGCTTTGCCAAGTTCTGTAAGCGGAATAAGCAACTCCACGGAATGAAAGAGGCCAGTGAAACGCCTTCTCTTCCGCGATGTTTAATCTGAGAGTCTGGAACTATCTGTCTATGTCATGCAGAGCAAGATGAAGCAGGTGAAGCAGTCGACGGCAGGGATCAAGCTCATTTGAGATATATGGACACGGGTGAGTACAGTGTGGCGTATGAAGCAGGAAGAAGAGCGCTCGGGGCCTAGAAAGTGTCTTAACACGCTGTACTTGCTGAGGTCCCTGTTCCTAGGTAGAGTCGAGGAGGCCTGATGTGAGTTGAGAGTGGTATGAATCGGTGGGAAACTTGTTATCCATGAAAACCTACAACTTCCGACTCTGGCTTGTACCCGCGAGCTTTCGTTACAGACGACTTCTTTCTCAATGAGGAGGACTGGTCCCTCTAGATGTGTATACGCTATAACAGGCTTGCCCGAGCTTTGCTCGGCCAGACTCGAATCATGTCTGGCCTGCCCAACTTGTGGTCAGATATTGTTTCCTTCCAGGATTCAACTTGTTTTAGACTCAAGTTAGAGCGAGCAAGGAGTGATCAATGCTATCTCGTGATGAGTGCTCGATTGATCCGCAGGTCGGATGGCTTAATGGTGTGTCTGGGACCCTTGATCACATACGTAGCTCTGAGCTTCAACTTGACGTCGACGAGCTCTTAGTGTGGGCTTGGTGCTGGGAAGAACCTGGGATCCGTGAGCTCTTTTCTGTGAGAGCTCAGGTTAAGGTTGGGAAGCTGGTACATGGAACATCATATCGATACGGTGGATGAAAGAGGTATCAGGTTCATAACCGGTCAGGTCAACAAATCTACTGCCCCGCTGCCCAAGGACATGAACGAGAGAGGGGAAGCCCCATCTTCACTGTACTGTTGTACGACCTGACGTTCAGTTGAGATGAACAGATGCCCAATGTAGATGCAGAGGCAGCGATAACGGAATGCAACGATAAGAGAGACAAGAGCAGAAGGAGAAGGACTCCGGAAAGAAAGAGCATGACCATGGGCCATGACGAGACACTGTTCCTCATCTCGGGAACCAGTCCCGAAAGTCCATTGATTGGTCAGGTTTCTTGACGAAGGATTGGTCAACAAGTGGACGAAAAGACTGCTTGTTGTTTCTGCAACGATTGTCGTGCATCATCGTGCCTTTTTGTTGGCGTGCGTCTGTCGTGCTTGGGCTCTGTCAGATACATGGTCGATTAGATGAAGAGGTCGGGAGGGATGCTGTCCAGTCCAGTTGTTGCAAGTTGAATGGTTACTTCTTTAAGCGAGAAAGAGAACGGGCGGCAACATCACGACGGGAGTTATCAAGTCGATATAAAAACCAAAAAGAGCATTCCTCAGGCAGTAATGACCAGTTGATGAACTGACACCACCGGACGATGAAGAAGAGGATAGCACGAGAGGTCAGTTGTGAAGTTGTAAGGGACGAGTGCACGAGCCATTATGTGGCTTTAGCTCCAGGGAAGCTGCTACAAGTAGAGTTGGGGGCAAGTGGATCAGCGTGAGTGAGGCCCCGGCCGGCAAGGGGAGTGCCAGATCAACAGGCAGCGAACTGGTCTCAACGGGATGACTTTGACAATCAACCATTGACCGTCCTTCATCTCCAAAGAAGCCTTGATTATCATACTCGAAAGACAAGCTCACATCAAAACCTCCAATGCTTCTAGACATGGTTGCGATCACCTCTTGACCTCGAGGTTGACGAGCCCAAGAAGCGGGCGGCAAGACCCACCACAAAGCGTCAGGTCCCCAGGCTCCCCGCGCCTTCGATTCCAGGCCTTCCTTGGGCGGTGTCTGGCGAGCTTCCAGGCGGCCAGGCCCCAACCTTCCACTTGGCTGCGATTCTGCCCAGGTTGTCCGCCCAGTATTGCTCCTACCGCCTGCCCGCCCGCTACGTAGGAGGTGCTCCTCGTAAATAACGACCGGGACCACGAGTATCAACCTGAGAGGGGGCACTTCACAGTTCACACCTGCTTGGGCTTGCTGCGTAATTCCGACTCTTTCTATCGTCCATCCTTTTGGTTATTTTCAGTCCTCGACATCGAGTCAACTTTCAAGTTTCCCATCTCCAGCACCGCCTGTCCCTGCTTGTCCGCCCGCATCTTCTGTAACCTCTTTTTCTTTTCCCCTGCCCAGCCAACATTCCAGGCCGGCTTTGTTTCTGACCCCCGACCTTTTTTTTTAATAACCTTACCCCAAACCAAACAAACCCGCCCGCCGAGGGATTCAAGGTTGCTCCCTCCCTGCGAGCTTCGGACTCGACTTTGGACGACAGCCGTCACAAACCTTCACACATCTTTCTGCACCGCAGGGCGGTTACGGACACAACAGATCCCAACCGTTCTTTTAACATCTTCTCCCGAGAGAGGACCAACCACACCACAACGCTAGAAATAGTCCATCCGACTGGGCCTCCCTGTCCTGACGTCGTCTGGTCCACCAACGCATGAGCTTGCCGATCACCGACAACATTACCACCGTCGAAGCTTCCTGTCCCCCTTCCATCGGCTGAACAGCCCCAACGCGATCATCCATTTATCCTTTCTCCCCCACCTCGGGTCACCTCCAAATAGAAACAATGGCTTCCGCCGCGCCCAGACGCAGAAAGGTCATCGGTCAACGTCGTAGGGTTGAGGACGAGGGTGAAGAGGAGGGCCCTGACACCTTGGACCTCGACGACGACTCGGTGACAGAAGCCTCCATCGCAAGCGACGACCACGACCTCGCTGATAACGACAGCGACACGAGCAATGTCGATGAGGTCTCTCCCTCCTCCCCCAAACTTCACAAGCATGTCGGCAATGGCGCCGCGAAAGCTGGAACCAGGCGCCGCGCGAGCGACACAGCTGTCGATAAGTCTGGCGAGAAGCCAACCGTGACGGATACGGAAATCATGCTACATGGACTGTCACTAGCCGACAAGGATGGCGAGGTTGAGGAAGTCGACTTCGATCAAGTTCAGCATGATGACCATTCTGAGAAAGGCCCTGCTGTTAAGGACCCCGCGGCGCCCGTCGTCGTGAGCTCGAACTCTGTCGCAAAGCAGTCGCGCGTCCTCCCACACGAACAGAAACGGCGGTCGGAACATGAAGAATACCGGCGGAAGAGGGACGAAGACCCAACCTTTGTGCCCAACCGGGGTGCTTTCTTCTTACACGATCATCGACATGCTGGACCTGCCGCGAACGGCTTCCGCCCATTTACTCGACCGGGCCGTGGAAGGGGTGGTGGACGAGGTGGTGGGCTTGTGGGCCCCTTCACTTCTGTAAAGTAAGCTGGCCAAGATACTTCTGCATATCTGTTGACACTCGCATACTGACCGCTGCTGCAGCCCTCCTAACAACCCCTCCGATCCCACCACGAGCGGCCCGTGGGCTCACGATATGCACGAAGAGGTCGCCGGCCCTCGCCCTCAACGACAGCAGCCACCCAGGTATATGCCTGACGATGAAGGCCCTCCGAACGGAAACGGCGTCATACACAACGCGCCACTGAGCAACACCCATATCAACCGGGCCATGTCCTGCGTCAAGCCCCTTGGCAACGTAACCGTCCGGGTCTTCATCCCCAACATCAGCCTTGGGCCCAACAACTTCCCTAGCATACCCTTGAAACAGTACACAAAACTTCCCGATCATCGTCCGCCTCTACGAAGGGATAAGCCCGTCAGGATCTCCATACCATACCACAATTTCCCTGTGATGCCTCGCTATATCTTCCCGGCTAGCGATAGATCATTCATCTTCATCCCGCGGGCCTTGCGCCCGAACAATCAGCGCGGTCGCGGCAAGGGACCGCGTTCTGCTTATGGCTCCATTGGGGGCTTCTCTCGCAGGACCAGTGTGTTTGGTGGAAGCTTCTACGGCAGCGCCTATTCACCTAGCATTGCTAACAGTCGACGATCATCGATTGGCAGGGACTTTATGATGTCGCCGACAGGCTCAGTAATTTCCCGCCCGCCTCTCCCTGTTGACGCCAACAGACCTGTTGTCCGTCTGCCACCGCATGCACAACAGCAACCAACGATGGTCGCAAACCAAAGTATGCCAATGGTAGAGCAGTCCATCAGCAACCTCCCACAGCCGCAAACCTATCCTCTTCCCCAAAAGCCTGCTTTCCAGGATAACAGTGGGAACACCATCCCCATGCATCAACCGCGTCCCCAGAAGTCCGTGTCGGTTGAAAACATCGAGACGCCAGCGCAACCAATGGCCGCTGCGCCTCCAGCTTATCAACAAGCTTTCCATCAGCAAGTTCCTCCTCAATTGGAGTCGCATGCTCGCAACCCATCATTTCAGTCCCAAGTTTCGACGACTCCACTTTCGCAAATTCCCGAGCGAGCTATCCATGCCGCTCCGTTCCAGCCCAACAACTTCTCACAGCCTGGCTTCTATGCCCAACCAGTACAGATGATGCCTCCCCAGCAGGGATACTACTATCCTCAGGGAATGGGCCCCGATATGCAGCCGAATGCAGCGGCGCCTGCTTTTATTCCAGGAGGAGTTCAGCTGCCTCAGCCTATGGCCTACACAACATCTGGGCAAGTTGACCCAGTTGCGGCCGCAAATGCTCAGGCTGCTGGGCAGAACGGCGGGCAACAAGGTCCCGTTGCCCAAGAAATCAATGGCATGGTGTACTATTATGATCCGAATACGCTTCCTGCTATGGTTACCTACCCTCAGTATCCAACTGCAGGGCCGACGTATGGAGCTCCTGTTGGGATGGGAGGCATGATGGCTCCCGGACCAGATGCTTTCTATTATCAGCAGCCGGTTCAACCGGGGATGGTTTACTATGCTCAATAGAACGCCGCATGGTGGCATGGTGTAGCTGATCGGGTCAACAAGGGAATGGCTGAGATATTTGGGAAGGACTGCGAGGATACCTGTCTGGTCATGGCTGATCGAACACTATCAAGAGGGGGAACTTCAGGCGATTGCATTGCCGTCTGAGTAACCACAGTCGTATCCTGTGGATGGACATGGGGAATTACGACTAGTAATGGGGCACGGCATCACACATTCAGTGTTGGGTCTATCATCAGCGTTGAAGGATACAGGACCTCCATCATTATCCCAAGCAATCCAACAACCTAACTTATCTACCTATTACCTCCATTAATGCACGACTACGTTCATCTCACCCACGACCTGTTTGAGTCATTGATGATTGCGACGATCGGATGTATGTTTTTCTTGTCCAGGTGGCTATGTATGCTTCTACTTCTCTATATTGGGTCAGTCCGGTGGTTTCGGCGGCGGCAGAACTGTTTTGTTCTTTCCTTGTGTTGTGTTATTTTGCAAGCGGCTTGATGTTCGGTAGTGATGTTCCACTGTCTATTTCTTCTGTACGAAAATATCATTGCTGGCGACGGCCGATTTCATGTTAGAGCTTAATGCGGAAGAGTCCTCTTTTCGCATGCTTTGGTCACCTTTTGCGCATTGTTGTTGTTGGCATGTTTCATACCAGGTGCCCTTAAACTTTCTACGAAACTGTTTGTTAGGAACGTAGGTGTCTTGACATGGCTTTCAGCGAGCATGGCCTTCTCCTGAAGAGGGGTCTCTCCTCGCGAGCCCACTTGTACGATATAAGTCTGCTTGATCTTATAGCGTGTATATGAAACGGTACTCATTTAACCAATACGTGATGCCAAATTGAACATCAATTGTCAGCTTCAATGATGAACACATGGATCGAAAGCATTACTTTGGGAGCACGAAAGAGAAGGCGTGGTTGGAACAAAAAGGGGGTGATGATTCGCCAGGGTTAGGGTACACTGTGTGAATTCGTCGTGTCACTTTCCAAGTCCACTGCAACTTCCACTTCCAGCGCGTTCGGATCAACCCCACAATTGCGTTCATTCTCCCGAAATGACGGCGATGGCTGTGCAAGAACGATTGTGAATATGTGTCCGTTTCAGAGGGTGAAATCAACGAGGACGTTACCTATTTTCAGAATCAAATTCATGACTCATGAGGAGTTGAAAATACGAAGATGACACGTTTGCTGATGTTACCAGCGTCTCTCGTGTGTTGGCTCGGATTTTGGGCTTTCAAGGACGGACGCTGGGTTCGGGCCAGGATGGACAAACGGGAAGGCAACGTATACTTCCATTTACATCGAGGTATAAGTAAAATCAACACTCCTCTTGAAATTCATTTTGGTGGATTCTCCCAAGTGGCTCTGAATTTCTTCAGAAATCGTATTCTATATTGTACCTTTAAAGCACTTTCAGGTCACCTCATTCAGGCGTTCGGGCTTTGTCGATCACAGAGCTCCATCACCTGCTCCGCTACTGCGTCATAGCATCAACGGCGACAATAAGACAAGCATAAAACACAGAACGCCAGCAATACCAAAAAAAAAAGACTAAAAAAAACTCGCTGACACATCCACGATGAGCGACAAAAGGACGGGCATCACCGTCTTCTCCGGAGGTATGTCCACCTGAAATCAACCATCAACTTCCCCAGACTTCCCCACGTCCTTGCATCCCCAAGCCCCCATGGAGAACCTTGTTGGACACATGAGCTAACAACCCAAAAGGCACCGCCGCCAACAGCCTTGTTGATGTGTTCAACAGGATCATTGAAAAGAAGAATTGTCGACTTAACTACATCATTCCCATTAGCGACAATGGAGGAAGCTCGTCCGAGTTGATCAGGTTCATTGGAGGGCCAAGTGAGTGAGCCCCTTTCTGGATGTGTGGAACGAGGGCTAATAATGATACAGGTGTTGGTGATATTAGGAGTGAGTCTTCTAATAATGTCTAAGAGTCTTGTATCTTCTCACTAACACACCCCAGGCCGTCTGGTCCGCCTCATCCCCAACCCCTCCAACGACCAAGAAAAAGCCGCCCTCAAAGCGCTCTTCGAGTACCGCCTCCCCGGTGACCCCTCGAAAGCACGCAGCGAATGGCTCGACATCGTCGAGGCCCGCCACCTCCTCTGGGCTTACATCTCGTCTCCAAAGCGAGAACTCATCCGGTCCATCCTCAACACGCTCAACCTCGAAATTGTCAAGCGGGCCCGACCAACATCAACCTTCAACTTCGCCGAAGCCTCCATCGGCAACATGTTCTTGACCGGCGCCCGAATCTTCTCCGGATCTTTTGAGTCAGCCATTTACTTACTTTCCATGATCTGCTCTATCCCGCCCAACGTCAGCGTCCTCCCGGCCATCAACTCCAACTTCACGCACCACATCTCCGCCGGTCTCGAAGACGGCACGACCATCGCCGGCCAGGTAGCCATCAGCCACCCGAGCGCTCCCACCGCTTTGCCAGATGACGTTAAGATCTCGCTGGCTACGCCCTCGTTCCCTCCGTTGTTGCATGGGGGACACAGCCACAGCGCTCCCTCCTCTTCAGTCCTCCATCCCGCTGCCATAGCTATACACAATGGCAATCCGCCTCCCCAGCACCTCGCCGTCCCTTCCACCTCTTCTATCCCCCCTTCCTCCACAACCTCCTCCGTAACCACCACCCCAACCAAACCCTCCTTCCCCTCCCTCCCCACCCGTTCCGGCGCGAGAGCCCGCTCCCAAACCGAAACCGAAGACGCCTCCCTGCCCGGCTCCCTCCCCTCTCTCCGAAAACAAAACATTTCCTTCTCCAAGTCGGACTCCGACGAGGCCGATCAGCTGTCGGCAAGAATAGAAAGGGTGTGGTACATCAACCCGTACGGGCACGAGATCTGGCCGAACGCGAATCCCAAAGTGATCGACGCGCTGGCGGCGACAAAAATGGTGGTGTATAGTATTGGGAGTTTGTGGACTAGTATTGTGCCTAGTTTGGTTTTGAGGGGGGTTGGGGAGGCTTTGGCTGGGGATGGGGAGGAGGAGGAAGAAGGGGAGGGCGTGAGGAAGGTTTTGGTGCTCAATGCGACGATTGATCGTGAGACGGGACCTAAGAGCAAATCGATGACGGCTACGGAGTTTGTGAGGGCGGTGGCGAAGGCCGGGGAGCAGTCGCGGAGGAGTGACCCGAGTTATCACCCTCATGGTTCAGAGGACAACGAGGCCGCTGACGGAGACTCGGATACCTCTAAGGAAGGGAAGTTGCTAAGGAAATACGTCACCCATCTGATCTATCTCGACGGACAACAAGTAGGCGGGCGACTAGCGAGGTCCGGGAACGCGCCGAAGGTGGATGTGAAGGAGTTGGAAGAGTTGGGGATTAAGTGTGTTAGGGTGGAGGGGAGAGTGGAGGAGGATGGGAAGGGACATGGACATGGACATGGAGAGAATTTGAAGGTTAGGTATGATGAGGGACGGTTGGGGGAGGCGCTGGAGGGGATTATTGATGAGTGAGTGAGAGATTGAACGAGTGAGAAAGTGAGACGTGAGTGAGTGGCTTCTGAGAAGGAGGTTGGTGGTCTGGTGCTAGAAGTGATAAGTTGGTAATGGTAATGTTTTTCTTGCCCCTGGTGATGGTGAGGCTTGAGGTTCAGTGGTTAAATAAATACCCTCCATTACGAGGTGAAGCCGGTGTCGATAAATATGGTAAAGTCCCATCTCGGGAATAGTTTGCTCACCCCTTTTTGAAGTGCCTATTTTGTTGCCATGGTAACGGCGACTTCGAATTGTCCGAGGTCCGCTGTTGACATGCCCCCATTACGAGGTGAAGCATTGGTAAGTATGGTAAAGTCCCATCTCGAAAATAGGCGCGCGCTGATCAAGACTTAATCGTCAGCATCCTTTCCTTGGTGCCTTTTGGGTGAGACGCGCGGTTAGTTGGTAGCATCACGGTGGATAGCAACCCTCGTCGACGGTCGATTCGACACCTTGGTGAAACACAGGCGATTAATGAGGTGACGATGGCTTGACGGCTCGAGACGCCGACGACCTAAATGGCCGGCCAGGCACGCCCAGCGAGGCGCCGCAACCGCAGAGGGGACAGGCCCGGACCGTTAGGACTTAGGAGTTGAGAGGTCCCCGAACCCCGCTGGGATAAATAAACTCCGTACCTATGGTGACGGGTATGGTGAGGATGGACGGACTTGCTTCCAATCCTCGGGCACCTTCTCGTTGCCGTCTGGCGACTGCGCCTCTGCCTCGCGTCCTCTTCTTTCGATCAAATTCACCAGGAAGGAAACGTGGAAGGATGTCGACTTGTCATTTCCTTTCTCAAGATGGAAGCACATGGTGCTCACCAACAAGCTGCGAATAGTGGCATCCGTTTGGGGCTCAGCTCTCAAGCGACACGTGTGGAGCCGCTGATGTGGGCTGGAACCGATCAACACCATTTTAGCGGGCTTGGGGGGATCCCTGTGCATTTCCAGGGGACGCAAATCGGCAGGGCAGTGTTTCCGCCGATATGGACAGGGCACTGGGCTTGTTGATGGCGTCGCTAAAACATCGCCAGTGACTTCATACCCACTCGCAGGGGAAGTCTTGGGACTGCTTTGTTTGTTGCCATTCATAGCCATTATTTAATGGCCTTGTTTCCCATATCCCGTGGCTGAGCCCATTCACTGATGTTCCTTGTTTTGTTTTGTTTGGTCCAAGAAAACGTGCGCAAGCGTCACAGTTCCTTGCCTCCCGCAGCGGCCGCCCCAACCAGGTCCCTACTCACGTCCTTACTCCCGTTCCCGCTGGGAAGAGGTATCTTGATCGACATTGGTCGAGATTAAAGTTTTGGAAACTTCAACCCAACCAACTTCAACCCTCGAGACGAACCACTTCTCTACCACCTCTACAACTATCTTCAACCACTGCAAGCAAACGAAATATTCGAAGCACATCACGAGTGCCCGATCCCTTTGACACCACCAACACTACATCAGCATCATCATCGTCATCAACAACCACGTCAGCCATGGCGGTCCCAACAGATCAACCGCCTGCGAATCCCATGTTCGCTGCCTCGAACTCGTCACGCCCAACGACTGCTGAGAAGACGAATCCTAGCGTACCAGTAGAACCTTCACAGACATCATCATCACGACCACCAAGCTTTGTCCCGCCGCGCAAATCGGTTGCGACTTCGCAAAAAGACGGCCCTCGCTTGTCAACAGGCGACAATGGCGTCGCCGCGCTGGACTTTCAGGGCTCTGTTGATAGTAACAACGACCTACCAAGCCTGGCGACCATAAAGAAGATCGAAAACTACCATGTCCTCGATCGCGACGGCAAGTCGCACACCTTCCGGAGTCTCTACACTGGCAAGCACGTTGCCCGGCGAGTCCTCATCATCTTTGTCCGCCACTTCTTCTGCGGTGTAAGTTTATGGAACTGGACCCTTGGACCCCTACTTCGCTCGAATGACAAACATCAGCTAACACTTGCTCTTGCGAACCAGCAATGCCAAGAATACCTCCGCACCCTCTCTGCCTCCATAACCCCCGACGCCCTCCTCCGGCTTCCACTCTCGACCTTCATCGCCGTCGTCGGCTGCGGCGACCCACAGCTCATCGACATGTACGCCCAAGCGACCAACTGCCCGTTCCCCATCTACGCCGATCCCACCCGCAAGCTATACCAGGAGCTCGGCATGGTGCGCACCCTCGCGCTGGGCGAGAAGCCCGCCTACATAACCAAGAACCTGATCAAATCCTCGTTGGATTCGATCGTCACAGGTATCAAACAGATCCCCAAGGGGTTAGCCAATAAAGCGGGAGACTTCAAGCAGATTGGCGGCGAGTTCTTGTTCGAGCCGGTGGACATCCAGAGTCCAGTCAACGTCGTACAATGGGAGGACATGGCAAGAACCCTGGAAAGGGCAACAAGGGAGAACAATGAAGCGGCTGCTGCTGCCGCCGCTGCTGCCGAGAGAAAGAGGGACAGCTCCGGCTCAAGGGTAGAACCAGACTCTGACGACAAGGAGACCGGTGTAGGCAGCAGTAGCAAGGGGACAATAAAGAAGGAGAAAAAGATCTTTGGCGGCCAAGGACACAGGCCGTCGGAAGCCAGCATCGATGGCAAGAACGAGGAGGACGAAGGCGAGGAGAAGAGAGTGACGTGGTGTCACCGCATGAAGACGACGAGAGATCATGCCGAGATCCCTGAGCTTATGGAGGTGTTGGGGCTTGATGGGCAAGGGGAACCCATCAAGGACTCCAGAAGGTGGTCCAAGGCCCTAGAGACAAGAAAGGGAACGGGGTTTAGCATGGCGGGTAGGATGAATACTATGAAGGCGGAGGCGGGGGCTTAGGAAGGCTTTACGTGCTCGCTCACCGTTTGGAAGAAAAGGGAGTAAAAAGAAGATGAGGGATGGTTCGACATCATCGGGGATGATGGGACGATGATGACGAGAAAGGAATTGGTATAGGATCCTCACAAAGGCACGAGAAAGGGTAGCAAGCGGGTGAAGAGGCCTGGTTGATTGGCATGGTGCATGGTGTTTTTTATTATCTTTGCTTAACTATTCCCATACGGCATGGCGGCTGTCTTTATGCTCAATTATGTCTATTAGCAAGCATGGTATTTTGAACCAGATTGATACACCCCCGTTTACGTTCATGGATACTTGCTCGATCGCCTGTTCGTTTCCGTTCTGCTTTGGTTATCATCGAACCATTGCCGCATCGGCTTCCCTCGGGCATGCTCAGGGGTTGTCGGGTGTGGTCAGGCGGCCTGACACTCGCCCGCAAGCGGTTCCTCTTCTTTCTCTTCCAAATGCTTGATGGCTCGATGAGTCGAGATGCTTTCCAAGGCAGAGAAGTATACTTGGCTGGAATCGTCTAGTCTAGCCCTGTCTAGAAACCCGCCACCACCGGTCGGTGTTTCTTCCGACATACCGCCTAGCCTACCGGAAGTGTCACTATTGTCACACGAGGTCAAACGTTCCTGGCTGAGACAAACCGTCGGAATAGATTTCGTGCTACGGCAGATACTCTACCTCAGGATCTTCACCCCGCTTTTTGTGTTCCGGTTCGTTTTCTCACTCACCGTTGATCAACCTCCGTAACTCCGTTATTAGTTGTCCCGATTCTTCTTCTTCTTCTTCCAAGTTCGGAAAGATGCGCTGCAAGGGACGCTCAAGTTCCTTACGGAAGGTGTTGGACTTAGGGGTGACATGTGATGAGCAGTTTTGTGCCTGAAGGTGGATATAAGGCCGTTCGGTTATGGCTGACACTTGTTAGATGGTTTGTCGATAAACTGGACTTCAGATATCCAGTCTTTCAAAGGTAGTTCCAGGAGCAGACGAAGCGCCAACGCTTCCCTGTCTGCGAAGGGGTTATCCAACTCTTCTTTTACTTTGTGGGAGCTCTGACCTGTACATACAAAAACATTCTACGGACGTAATATCCTCTCAGTAAAGTCACTGTCGAGTGCATGTGTCTCGGCTGCGTACGCGACCGCCACTGCCACTGCCCTATGTCGTTTATCCGATTCCGTTTCCTAGATGCGGTGCTTTCCACGTCGGGTTATAGCTGTTTTGACAGGCTCAAGCCCAAAGCCCTGCCTGTGTCTGTGTCGGTGTAAGCTGCGTGGGTACCCAACCCAACGTCCGGAACAGATTGGCCCTGATCAGACTCGGAAAGAAGGTCAAGGATTAGCTGTGCTGTGAGGTGAGATTCCACGCCGGCCGCCGGGGTTTGAGAATTGAGACTGACTGAGACTCGGAGACGTCGTGGGACGGTTGACGAGCGGAGACCAGCCGAGCTGTCGTGGGGGTTGGTTTGGATTTTACAAGGTTGTTGGGTAGAGGTATTCCGGGCAGGAAGACGGAGTTGCGTTTAGATGCGGTTGACAATGGCCTAGCCGGGATGCGGCTCACTTGGTTATTGAAAGCCTGGTTATAGACGAGACATGCTTCTGCGGTTAGGTACCACATAGATGCGGTGTAGTGGAGGTAAAAGGAAGCGAAGGCCGTTGGCCGGCGGGATCGAAGATGGAAGTTTGACATTCGTACGTTATGTGCATGTGAGTAAGGCATTGGACGACGAGCCCAGGATATCTGAGCCAGAGGTTAAAACTGAACGTGAGTGTGGAACGCTGATGATGAGAAGCGAGGAAGCTATCCTGGAAGGATCAGAAACTGACATCCAGGGGTAGCTAGTGTAGTCAACTATGCCAGGCTTTGAGGAGCAATGTTCTGCCTGCCTTTTGTTCTTAAAACCTAAAGAAGTCTCGTGCTCTACATCTACGCAACAGACTTACAGCCCTCCGTTTTCCCCCCAGTTCTCACCTTGCCAGAGGAGAGAAATTCAAGACACCAACCTATGACCCAACCATACTTAACCACTTACAACTCGAATGATCACGAAGCGAAAATGATAACCGAAGAAGCCTGAAGTTCCAACTCAAGCTTCGAAGACACAACTACCGCGGACAGACATCATCCTTGAATATGTCTTCCCTCTTACCCAGCCAATGCCTCACCTCCTCCTCTCTCCCCTCAACAACCGGCCTCGGCATCCGCCTCTCCTTCTACCTCCTCTGGTTCGGCCTGGTTCCCGCAACATTGCTTCGGTCAGCGTCTCCAGCACCCTACACCGTTCTCCGCGCTGCCCATACGATCCTGTGCTATGCCGTCTTCATAGGACTGGCTATGAAAGTCGCGTCTCCCGGTCAGGATGGCGGTGGCCCTGTGTTTGGAGCGGTGGAGGTATATATCGCGACATTGTTAGTCAGTGGGACTGCCTATCTCACGTTGGGGGTGGTATTTTGGAGGAGTGTAAAGAGGTGTCTGGGAGCCGGCAATGGAAGAGATGAAAAGAGGAGCAGAAGTGGAAAAGGTAAACAAAGAAGTAAGATGAGGAAGGAAAGGGAAGGATGTGACCTCCTATCCATCATGGAGTTCATCCTCCTGCTGATGGTCTGCGGGTTCCAGTTGTGGTTCTGGTGTTCCGGTGTGGTTGGACTAGCACGCAGAAAGGATGAAAAGCTATGTGGAAAACAGTATGGCTTCCTGTTTGCCAAAGCGGATTTGGACAGCGTCGGGTTTAGAGCGTTCAATATCGCTGTGGTGCTGATAGTGATGGTAGGCGGGATGGTGATGAGTGTCAGGAGCTTGAGTGGTGGAGGAGGCGAAGAGAAAAGGCGAAGGAAGAAAAAGAGGAAGAGAGATGGGTACGATCCCTCCTGTTGTTTCATCCAATATGTCAAGCTCCCATGCTAACCTGCGTCAATAGTTCCTCCAGCGGCTCAAACATGGATCAACTCCAACTCCTCTTCAACCTCCTCATCGCCACCACCGTCCTCGTAGCCATCGAGCTCTCAATCCACTGGAACCGTGTCTCGTCGGAAGTC
The DNA here is from genome assembly GCA_009806015.1 of Neurospora sp. CHS-2018b. Classification (NCBI taxonomy): domain Eukaryota; kingdom Fungi; phylum Ascomycota; class Sordariomycetes; order Sordariales; family Sordariaceae; genus Neurospora; species Neurospora sp. CHS-2018b. The sequence goes on along the minus strand of RAOV01000010.1, from coordinate 1,044,090 downwards.
AACAAAATCAACAGCGCCTTGCAACTGATTCCCCTGCTCTTCTGCCTCGTTCTCATCGCAGCTTGTATCATCGACTGGTTTTCATCAGCACCCAACGGTAGCAATAGCAGCAGCCGTTCCAGCCGGAGCAGTGGTCGAGGAAGCCGTACCAGCGGGAGCGGAAGCGGTGGAAGCGGTGGTAGCGGCAGTGGTGGAAGCAGAAGGAGCAGAAAAGAATCCCGTCGTCCTTCACACTCTTCCGCAAGCAGTAGCAAGTCAAGTCCGGGACCGCCGCGACCGAGCAATATCTTTCCTCCAGCACCGCCGCCTCCAGCAGCTCAACCGGGAGGTTTTCGACCTCCGATGCCGCCGATGCCGGGTATGCCACCGCCTCCGTTTCCCCCGTTCCCTGGTGCAAGGCCTCCAGGTCCACCTCCACCGCCGGCACCGATGTTCGGCGGTGGGCCCGGAACGCGCACAGCAAGCGCAAGCGGTAGTCGTTCGGGCAGGGGCTCCGACCGGGGATCAGAGCATGAATCAGGCGATGACCGATCGTACCACTCCCATTCCGAACACTCAGACGAACACAGCGAAGAAGAAGGTGATTACCACCCAGACAGCATAGACGAGGAAGAACGTCGTGGTGGTGGTGGTGGTGGTGGTTCTGCGCCTCCACCACCTGCACCTGCACCGCCCGGTGCCTTCCCCTTCCCCTTCCCACCACAACCACCGCCGCCGGCGCAATTCCCCGGTGCACCTCCTCCATTACCGCCCGGCTTCGGCCCCCCGGGAGTGGGAGGAGGAGGAGGGGCTCCGCCTCCTGGAATGATGGGGAGAGGAAGCGGTAGTGGGCCGCCGGCTTTCTTCCCTTTTGCTCCTCCGGGCGGAGGTGTCGGGAGAGGGGTGGTTCCCCCGCCACCTCCGCCGGCATTTCCTCCTAGTTAGTTAGAATCAGAATATCCGCAACGACGTCACGATGTAATGATGGATCACACGTTTAGCATAGCGAAGTTTCGAATGTTTTGATCAAATGCGTTTGTATTCATTATGTTGACTACCCCGTTTCTCAGAGGCAAGTCGCAAGTCATATCCCACATCACGTCGTCGTTCGTTACCGTAATTCCTTAAATCCCAACAAACGCCGCGTGTGATGATGATGTCTATCGGTGTCCATCAATCCTCCCAGAGTGATCCATCCGATCCATCCGTCACATCACCATAGTGCTATTCCATAAACTTCTGTTCCTCCCAGCGGTGCTGCACTCCCATTCCAAATGCTTCTGCTGTTGATGTCTTTACGAAGACTTGTCCTTCTGCCCCGGTAAAGACTTGTCCTTCTGACCCTTGCCAACGTACTCCGTCTCGCCCGAACCAACCTTGGTCCAGTCGATATTGGTGGGGTCCGTAGACGCGGGCTCGCGGAGACCAGCGGTGACGCCCTCGCCTTTGGAAACGTCACCGGAGAAGCGGCCGCTGCCGACGTTGACGGTGCGGGCGTCGGCGGATTGCCAGTCGGAGGGGACCGGGGGCTGCTCGGGGAGGGGAAGGTTCTGCTTGACCTTCTCGATCTTTTCGGCCTTGGATGGATCGATCTTGTCGTCCTTGTGTTGAGTGGACATTTCTGGATAGGTATTAGTGTGTGTGTTTACTTGATATGTGAGGGTAGTCGAGAAGGAGTGAACCTACTGATTGTGATTTTGTTTAGACGGGTTAGAAATGTGGTTTGAGCTCGCTGAGGTAAGGTTTCGCTTGGGTGGTTTCGTTTGATTGTGATTTCTAATGCGTTCTGCTCCGTGATAAGAAGTGCAAAAGGCGATTAACTGGCTCCTTATATGACCCTCAATCCTCCCCTCGAAGCTTCCCATTTTGGCGTTTACAAACACCGAAGTAACAGCGATCACATCAATGGAATATGACGTCAGTGACGTCAAGACTAGCCCACGGTGGAGATGTTCTCCCCACCGCTTAAGGCTCGCTGTCCCGCTGTGGGGTCTCTTTTGACAGCGGGAGCCCCGCCAAGACCCACCAACTCCGCCAAGACCCCGATCACTCAGGGGTCGACGGCAGGGGTTGCTGCACTAACAATTTCCCCGATCTCACTGCAACTTCCCTTCCAACTTTGGACTTGCCGTCCTTCTGGCTGTTTGTGAAGATGCTTCTCATCTGTCTCAAGCTCCAAACCGGTAAGGACTCCGTCTATCATCATTTGAACATCTGATTCTGACATCTAACAGTTCCATAACCTTCTCCGGCCCTGTAGATCAGTCTCCACGCTGCGCCAGCAGCTCTTGTTGATCTTGGATCGCCGAGTAACGACAAGGACACCATCCAAAGTCCGCACGTTGTGTGGGCTTCTCACAGTAGAGAATGGCGAGAGCAGGATCAGATGCCATGTCCATTATCTTTGTTGCTCTCAGCTTCATTACCGGCACTTAGCGCTATTACCTGACCACTCGCGGGCAGCGGGAAAGGCACATTAGCGTTGACTTTCATACCTAGGCCGAAAGACAAACGGAGATCGGACTACTGTCACTGTCAAATACGAGGGCAAAAGGCGTTGATGGGGGTCCTTGTGATACTGTCGTCTTCTATGTCGGGTTTGTGGTTTGGAGGAGAACAGCCGTGAAGATATAGAACGAGATAAGTGCGGTTGTCTTTGAAACCCGACCGTGTGATACTGATATCAAAGCTACAGTCGGGATCAACTATCGCTCCATTAAGACAGGCCTGGACGCCAATTGGTCACAAATACCCTTCTCTGCTCGGGGATTGACAGATTCTCATTGACAAGATATCGTGAAGCTGTGTGAGATGGAGGTCTACGCGGAGTAAGCATCAGTAATGGAAACACGAGTATAAGCAGGAATGCCAAAAAAAAAAAAAGAAAGAAAGAAAAAGTGGGAGAAAGTGAAAACAAAGGCAAAAACGAAAGAAAGAGAAAGACAATGTCATAACCCGGGGCCGAAAAGAATAAAACAACGGTAAAACGTCACAAACTCAGATTCATTACCTGTCAGGATTACGCAATCTTCCTGAATAATTGGTGGAAGTTCATTGATTCACTAATGATTTGATCTGCCTGGGAAATGGGGGCCCGGAAAGGAGAGGTTGGTTATTATGGGTTGTTTCTAAAAACCTGAGCTTTCCAACATAGAGCATCAAGATTATAAGGATTCAATGTTCAAAGACGAGTGAGTCATTGACAACCCGAGGTCCATGTACACGTAGACAAAAAGAGCGATCATCACAATGAATGACACGGAGTAGAGACACCATGTTTTCTACAACGCACTCGCGTTTAATTAGCACTAGCAACCCAAGATATCACCGTGAAGCTGGTGATCAATATGATAAGGCATGGTGGTTATGCAACGTCTGATCTTTTGTGTGACGAAACATTCACAAGAAGCCACAATGTCCGTAAATTCCGGTATAATCTTTAAGTCCGCCCTTACCATACAATTTGAATATGATATAAAAGACAAAGTACTTCCAAACATCTGAAAACTTTCATGACATCAAGAATAATACAGTCATTCTTCCTCAACCTCTCAACCCCCCTGAGCAGTGTCATAGCTTCTAACTCCTGAGCGCTAAGAAACTAGACACTGCTGGAAAACTGAGATCCCAAGCTGACGAAGTGCCATACTTACTGAGCCTCATGAACAACCCAGCAGCTGAAAGATATGTTCAGGAAAGAGAAATAGAGGATCAAGAGAGAGTAAGGGAAATGCTAGGAGGAGGAAAGGGGAGGGGTCAAACACAGCCCCTACCTAAAATCGCACCACCGCAGAGCGGAGGCGTGCTTCTAGTGGCGTTCTGCAGAATAAGCAAAAGTCGTTTGCAGAACAAGCCGAGATGTACCCGGTGACGCAGGTGTCTCGATTCAGGGAAGTCCCATGTACCAGGCGTTGAAGGCTTGAAGCGTGCCGCGTGCCGCAACAGAGGGACGTCCGTCAATCTGGTCGGTGTGCTTCGATTTAAGTGGGGACGGGCAATGTGGGACCCTCGTGACTTTGCCTGCCTGGACCAAGGCAGCTTTCTTCAATCAAATCATGCGAGTTGGCGAGACGGCCTCGCGCTTCCCAAGCTCACTCAACTCCCTTCTCTCATCCTCCCCTCATGGCTGGACGCGGCACAGACACCTTTCCGCGACGACGCGCCGACGATTGGGCCGCCCGGGACGACTGCCGCAGACTTCGAGATGCCCCGATTTCGGCGCTGCCCTTTCAACCTGGACAGCATGGTCTGGGAAGCCCGCGGGGATCTGGAAGGTCCGCTTCGGAGCCTTTGTGTTGAAGGTGGTCTGACCCAAGAGAAATTAGCATCGCTTGCGTCCAGCTCTGGGATGCCGAGCCCGTCCACTTTCCCACTTACTATGCCCTCATCCAATCTGGGTCAAGGCCAAGCCGACAACTTGGGACCACGCCGTCGCCAACCTCGCCGCCTCCAGGGCTCCGGCAAATATCTTATCCTAAATATCGACCGACATTCGGGCCTTTCCTGAGGAATATGGGCCATCAGTCCCACCTGGGATGCTACCCCCGAATTGTCTTGATGGGGTTTTGGGCCAATGGCTTTTCCCCAGGAAAATATATGCGGAGAAGAGCAAGGGGTAATAGCGGGGGATGGGGAAGACAAGACTGGGGGAGCGTTGGTGAATTGGAGAAAGCACGCTCACCGGCCAGCCAAGAGAGCAACACGCCAAGGTATTCGTATTCACTCCGGCCGCCCCAGGTTAAGGTCGACAGGATCAAAACGTTACCTAAGACCTGACCAAGAATACATGGCTCTTGTCTACGAGTATGTCGAGGAAGGCGAAAATGACCCGATCCCGTTTTCAGATTTAAAGTGAAGCTCAGCGCTTCAACAAGATGGTCCGGCGTACTTCCTCTTTCCTTATTGCCAACCCTCCATAGCACAGAGTCTTGTGCCCAATCTCAACATGACGAACAAGAACGTGCTTCTCGGCTTGTTGTCATTAGCCTCGGTTCTCCCTGATGGCACTACGGCTGCCGTACTGCCTCGTCCCGCAGATTGCCACAGGAACCATTACCCAGGCCCCAAGAACCCGAGCTTCGAAACTGGCGATTTGTCGGGCTGGACAGTCGTTAGTGGAACAGCCTTTGGCAATGCCTCTGTCACCACAACTGCCTCGTACTGGGGCGGCCCGCTCAACCAAGTCGGCAAGCAGTTCCTCTGGGGAATCCTGCAAGATGGCGAAGCAGCCGTTGGAACACTCCGCTCCAGCACGTTCCGGGCAAGCTCCGTCATGAGTTTCTTGGTCGGCGGCGGCTATGATCCCGCCAATCTCTACGTGGGACTTGTCCTGGAGAGAGACGGCACCCTCCTGTTCAGCCAGACTGCAACGAACGACGAGGCGCTCATTCGCATTGTCTGGGACACCAGTGCTTATGCCGGTCAGAACGTTTACATGGTTGTGGTCGATACCAGCACTGCTACCTCCTGGGGCCATATCAATTTGGACGACGTTCGAACTGGCTGCCACGCCCTCAAGGACGGCCGACTCTCTTTCAACGTCCTTGGACAGAACAATCAGCCCCCTCAGAACTCCACCGCTCTCTCGGCTGCTTCACTCTATGCCCTTGACCCGATTCGTCCGCAATTCCATTACACTCCCTACCAGGGCTGGATCAACGATCCCGCTGGACTGATTCAGTGGGGCGGCAAATATCATCTCTTCAATCAGTACAACCCTGTTGCCCCTCTTTGGGGTCCGATGCACTGGTCGCACGCCGAGAGCACTGATGCCGTACACTGGAGGGAGCTGCCGGTTGCCTTGTACCCGCCATACCCCAATAATCCGCAGGATACCAGTGGGCGCTACACCGGCAGCGCAGTCTTGAACAAAGACACAGGTGCTCTGCAACTCATCTACACCGACGCCACCAATGTAGCATTCCACCCCAACGCCGTACCGGAAGTCCAGTCATCAGCAGTGAGCACCGATGGAATCAACTTCGACCTCTACAACGGCAACCCCATCATTGCAACAGCGCCTCCCAACTCTGCCAGTGGATTTCGTGACCCGAAGGTGTTCTGGGACCCAACAGACAACAACTGGAAGATGGTCGTCGGTTCGGGTGACGGCCGTAGCGGGAATGTCCAACTCTACAAGTCTAGAGGTACCAGCCCAACCTCGTCAGAGCTCACCTCTTGGGAGTACGTCGGTGTTCTGCACCAAGGTGACGGCAGCAGGGGCATCATGTGGGAATGTCCCAACTTCCTTCCCATCGGGGATAAATGGGCTCTCTTCTATGGCCAAGATAAAGGATTTGTAGGCTGGTACGAAGTTGGCACCTACAACGGAACGACCTTCACTTCAGAGAAGCTCGGACTGCTTGACGCTGGTCCGGACAGCTACGCCGCCCAGTGGTTCGTGGACGACTCCGGACGCAACCTTCTCATCACATGGATGAACAACTGGAACACGACGGCGAAGTGGCCCAGCCGGGTAAACGGCTGGGCCGGGGCGCAGTCCATCATGCGCGAGCTCTTCATCCGCGAAGACGGCGGGCTCGGCCAAAAGGTCGTCGATGAAGTGTCTCTGTTGGCGAGTGGTCCGGCCAAGTCGCTTGGTCAGACTGACGTCCGTGGAACCATCACGGTTGGATCTTCAAACACGGCACGCCTTCAGGCTTCGATTGACCTTGTTGCTAGTAATGCACCGGCTTTCACCATTGAGCTGTTTGCCTCAAAGGCCGAGTCTGTGTCTCTCGTCTACAATTTTGGCAACCAGTCGTTGACATTGGACACAACGCGAGCAGGATATGGTCAAGCTGGTAAATGGAGTGCAACCATTGCGAAGCCGGCTAACAATCGTCTGTCGTTGGATATCTTGATCGATCGATCGAGCTTAGAGATATTTGCCGGGGATGGAACAACCATGACCGCAAGGGTATTCCCACGTTATCAGGAGTCAAACAACATCAGGATTGTCTGCCATGGAGGTAAGACCGTCTTTGATGATATTGTTCTGACGCCGTTGGGGTCCGCTTGGGAGGCATAAGATGTACATAGACGGGTGTGAAGTTCGGAAAACAGTCGGGTCGTCTACTGTAGCTTAGCTGCGAATGATGTGGTTAGACATATGTCGACGCCGGGCACACATACACACGGAGTGCCATCTACCTCAAATTACAGACAGTTCCAACCCGACGGTCACCTTGTATTCCTACCAATTAGTGACAGAGATGAGTGCTAACCAGACAGGCAATGAGTCTCATGAGCCAAACGGTAGACCGCTGTGCCACCTGACCAAGCGGTTGTTGTTGTTGTTGTTGGAAAGAGGACCGAGTAGGCGTCTTATATGCCCTGGTCATTTGGGGGTTTGACTTAAGATCGGATGAAGGAAGTGGTGGGAAGGTACGGCTGGCGGTTGGCGGTTGACCCCAGGACTGAGTAGAAGCTTGAGTAGGTGGGTATTCAATGGTCAAAGAAGGGAGGAGTAATTCATTGACAATCCGAGGCTCATGTGCACGAAGGACAAAAAGAGCGAACATATTAGGGGCGCGGAGTTAAGGCAGACAGACTATCACCGTTACATAAAGGACACAAAAACATGATCTCGACAACGCACTCACGTTCAGTCAGAACTAGAACCCCAAGATATCACCGTAAAAGCTGGTGATCAACAACAGCATATCAACAAAATCAGACATGATGGTTAGGCGACGTATGATCATATGCGGGGACAAGTCCTTCACAAAGCTCACAATGTCCGTAAACTCCGGTATAAGTCTTAAGTCCGCCATTATCAAACAAAAACTTGATTATGATATAAAAGACAAAGAACTTTCCAAACATCTGGAATCATTCATAGGTAACCATCAAGAATAATACAGTCATCCTTCGTCAACCTCTCAGCCCCCTTTAACCAAACCACACAACAACAGCCTCAACTCCAACCCACCCACCTCAAAATGACAGACTACTGGCACCCCCCACCTCCCCCTCCCACGCCCCTAGGCATCTACCGCACACTCACCCCCTCCTCCGGGCTGCGGATCTCCCCCCTAATCCTCGGCGGCATGTCCCTCGGCGCCGCCTGGTCGGCCGGCGGCATGGGTTCCATGTCGAAACCCCAAGCCTTCTCGCTTCTCGACGCCTTCGCTTCGGCAGGAGGCAACTTCATCGACACCGCCAACTCGTACCAAAACGAGGAGAGCGAAAAATGGATCGGAGAGTGGATGGATGAACGCAAGAATAGGGATAGGATGGTGGTGGCTACTAAGTGGGGGAGTGATTACCGGAGTCATTCTTTGCCGAGGGAGGTGCCGGAAGGGCCCGATGGGCAAAGAAGGGGGGTTGGGACGGCGAATTATGCTGGGAATTCAAGGAAGAGTTTGTTTTGCTCGGTGGAGGAATCCCTCAAAAAGTTAAGAACAAACTACATCGACATCCTCTACCTGCACTGGTGGGACTGGACCGCTTCCCCCCGGGAAGTGATGGATAGTCTTCACGTGCTCGTGCAACAGGGGAAGGTGTTATACCTGGGTATAAGCGACACACCCGCGTGGGTGGTGGCGGCGTGCAACACTTATGCTTTACAGGCAGGAAAAACGCCGTTCGTGATCTATCAGGGCCGATGGAATTTAATGAAAAGAGATCTGGAGAGGGAGGTGATCCCCATGTGCAGACATTTTGGCATGGCGATTGCGCCTTGGGATGTGCTGGGCGGAGGCAAGTTTCAGAGTAGAAAGCAGGTGGAAGAGAGGGAGAAGAACAAAGAGGGCTTGAGGAGTTTTGTTCCCGGGACGGGGGATGGGGTGCAGAGTGAAGAGGAGAGGAGGGTGAGTGAGGCGCTGGAGAAGGTGGCTTCTCAAGTAGGGGAGGATGTGAGTGTTCAGGCGGTTGCGTTGGCGTATGTGATGGCGAAGGCGGCGAATGTGTTTCCGATTGTGGGTGGGAGGAAGGTGGAACATTTGAAGGCGAATATCAAGGCGCTGGAGATTGAGTTGACGGAGGAGCAGATTAAGTATTTGGAGGGAGCGAGTGGGAAGCCGTTTGAGATTGGGTTCCCGATGGACTTTTTGGGAGATGACCCGACGGTTACGGGGAGCAGCTTTAGGATTGAGAGGACTGCGGCGATGAAGTGGCCTGATAGGCGGAGGTGAGTGGTCATGGAGGAATAGATTATTCACGATGGGGATGGGAACATGGTTTCGGAAATGGTATAGATTTGGATTTGATACAATGTTGGAATTTTACTATGCTCTCTTCGTTGGTCATGGTCTGCACTGCTTATACCTACCTGGTATCGCGAAACTGATTCTACTTCGCAAAGGGTGTTTTTCGAGTTGAATACTTGACAAAGAGCTGAGACATTTGAAGAAGACTTGCCTCGAGAGCCACAACAGCCACTTCTTACTCCCAACTGCCCAATCCTCCTCCTATCTCGCCTTTACCTCCTCTCTACCATACATGACAAAAAAGGAAAAGGAATTAAAAAAAAAAGAAAACAAGATTCACAGTAGCAAGGCACTACTACTCTCCTCGGGAACGAACACGGAGGACGTTGTCGACACACGAATCTCCAAGCGTTGCTCGAAAGAAATCGTGACGTGCAACCGAGTCGAACGGGCCGGGGTACGACACACTGAAGAGACCCTCAATGAGACCAGTTGAGCTAGCTGGTCCCGAGGAGATCCTGCCCATTCGGCCTGAATCGGTCGCTTATCAAGGGCAAGCGCGGTTCAGATTTCGTCCGATGGTGCTTGCCCTCTGTGAAGGAAAATAATCATACGTCCCGTCGCATAACGTATTTCGTCGATCACGGGCAGCTTCACGGTGATAACTTGGTGTGCTAGTGCTGACTGAACGCGAGTGCGTTGGAAAGAACGTAGTTCCTGCGTGTTTGTGTAACGGTGATAACTCACCTTAACTCCGCGCCGTTGTCACGTTCACTCTTTTGGTATCCCCGTCCGAAAATTCGAAGCCTCTTCTGGGCTCCTTTTTTTTTTGCATTTTCCCACCACTACCAAGAGATAGACTTACCTTGCTTGCACAAGGAGCTACACAACAAACGGAGCATCCCCTCCCGTAGACTCAGAACATCGAAGAAGCTTCCCCTAATACCTCTCCATAATCCAATTCCTCCTCTCCTCCTCTCCCATCTCCGCCAAGAACTCCATCTCAAACTCCTTGACATCACAATATCTCTCTACCACCTCCGGCCCAATAAACTTCACAAACTCCTCATCCCCTCTCAGCGCCGTCAATGCCTCCTCCACGCTAGCAGGCAACATGTCCTTCACGCCCAAATCCGCCCGATCATTCGGCGTTAGTTTCGCGGGATCAATCTCGCAGTCTCCCCACGTCAACTTCTCCCTGTTCATGTAGCCGTGGATACCAGACAGCAACACGGCAGCCATGGCCAAGTAAGGGTTGGCTAGGCCGTCCATGGCTTTCAGCTCCCAGTGTGAGCCCTCGATTTTGCGGAGGGGGGTTTCCCGGTTCTGAGTGCCCCAGGTTACCCACCGGCCTCCGGCCCAAGCACCGTCTTTGAGACGTTCGAAGGAAGCCGGGTTGGAGTAGGTGAAGGCTGTGATGGCGCGGAGGTGCTTGAGGATACCGGCGTAGAAGGGCTCGTAGACTTCGGGCTTGTCGCCGCCGGGAGAGGAGATGCTCATGTGCGTGTGGCAAGCGGTGCCACATGCGGTTGAGAAGGGTTTGGGGTGGAGAGTGATTTTGTAGCCGGCATCGGTGGCGAGGGCAAACATGACATCGCGGGTGTGGAGGAGAGTGTCGACCGCTTGGATGGGTGGGTAAGGGGGCAGGACGAGTTCGAACTGGCCGGTTGCGGACTCGGCATGGAGTTGTTCGACGTAAATGCCCATTGAGTCGAGAGCATGAACCATATCGCGCAGGAGCTTGGAGACCTTGGGGTCGGCAAAGTAGCGAGAGACAGACCAGGCGTGGCCATCAGTAGTCAAGGTACTGAAACGGCCTGAGGCTTCTGATGGGCGGTGTTTGAACGGGTTCAAAGAGTTCAAGGACAGTGTTGCCGAGGTATCCGCACCCTCCACTCTTTCGAGCAGAAGGAATTCAATCTCGAACCCAAGCAAGAAGGTTAGTCCGTTCTCAGTGCCCAAGTCAACGGCCTTCTGCAGTAGTGTCCGGGGACACAGGGCAACGGGGGCTCCGGACTTCTCACGGAACTCGCCATACATGCTCACATGTCCTTCAGTAGGACCAGGACGGAGCGAAGAAAAGTCCGGGTGCAGACGATACTCTCCAGTAGGAGCGATAGTTGGAACAAGATGATCGTTCTGAATGAGACCGAATACGGCTTTTGGGACGGAAATATCGGCTGACTTGCCTTGGTCAAACAAGGACATGAACTTACGGAAGGGGACCATGCGCATCCGCGGGGTTGCAGTGTAGTCGTTCCAGCAAATACGGACAAAGTCAGGAGGCGGTTGGTCCTTCAGGAAGAGTTGAAAAAGCTCAAGGTCGCTTGCGTAGGGTCCGACCTCGGCACCGGGCTCTTCATCGAGCTCCATGAAGTCTATATCGAGATGGTAGAGCTTATTGGAGTTTCGGAAGAGAATGTCCTGGACGAGTTCAATGGCGGCTTTGTATCCAATGTGGCCTTTGCGGACGTAGTTACTCAGTACCTGGTAATCATTAGCCTTGGCCTTTTGCAGCAATATTTGTCCAACTCACATTTGTGAACACCTCACGCATCTGGGTGACGGCAAGCAGGTAGGTCTCGGGAAACCAGTGACCATCTGTACTCCACAAGATCTTTGACCAGGGGCAGAGCTCGAGGATCTGTCGTACGACCTGCTCCTGGCCATCTTCGCTAATACACGGGAAGACCTCGCCGATATCCGCATAGACATGCTCATACACACTGGCAAGATAGCCCACCTCTCTCATAAAGGGGTATCCCGCATGAAGGAGCACAATGGGCACAGTTGGGTATGCGCGAATGAAGTTCTGCAGATGGGCTGGCGATGACTTGGCAAGTGCAATGTCATTGTCGCCCAGGCCGGTATGGAACTGAATAGGCTTCTTCAGCTTGGATGGACTATCGCGGATCAACATGGCCGTACGGTGGACAACCAAGTCATTGAGGGTGACCTCTTGTAGCTTGGTAAAGTCCAATAAGGCGAAGTTGGCAATGATCTCTGCAAAGGCAGCACGAGCTTCGACCTCGTTGACCGTGCTGGTGACATCCAAGCCAGTACGGTAGCAGATTACGGACTTGAAGGCCACCACATCGGGATCGTCAATGGCTTCGTTGATGATGGTGTCAAACTCGGCAATCCAATCGTCGTAGGCATCGTTCAAGACATCCTTGCCGGTCCTTGGGGAGGCATCACAGGTCTTTCCAATCCTCTTGATGATGTCGGCAGCCACCTTTTCGATACGCACAATTCGCTTGCACTCGGTGCGGGTATAGTCATTGTGCCAGACCATGTCCTGGGCATCATCTTGGTTGTCGAGCCCATCGTCGAGGAGCAATGTCTCAATGCCCTGCAAACACTCGGCGGTCCATTCCAAGGGAAAGTCGATGCGCTTTTGCTCAATGGCAGCAACAACATCCTCCCATGTGTTGTTACACTTGAGCAGTTCAGACAGCTGTCGAACGGCACGCAGATGGGGCAGCGAGTGGATGGCGGAGTGGACAGCATCTCCATTGTGTGCCTCGGAGGTGATGGATAGCAGAGGGTGCTTGCTGAGAGCTTCGAGCTTCAGAAGAGGATGGGCATGGTTGTCGATGATGGGCGTGTTGCGGATGGCGCGAGCAAGAGCTTCGAGTTGTGAGGGTGTCGCCGATGAGCGAGCACCAACCCAAGCCGTGTTCATCTTTGGAGGTTGACTGTCCATCTCTGTGTAGTTCGTTGCCGGTTATGGTCGTCGTGATTGTTTGGGATGAGTGTTTGGGGGAAGATCTACTATAGGAGTGGTTACGGAGCTCTGACGCTGAGGGGTTACAGCTCTGGAGCTGAAGGCAAAATCGCGACCGTCCGATCATCGATCTTTCTCCCACATTGCGCTATGTCTCTCCTTTGATGGAGCATTCTGTAGAGTGAGGCAGGTGCAATGTCTCTCCCGTGCATTAGCAGGTGGATTCGCCTTCTGTGTTGTCACACAGCAGATCCAGTGTTTCCGATCGCATTCTGCACAAGAGAGGGGAACCTCAAACAGCCAAGATTGTAGACGGACATCTTGGGCAAATCATTGAAGTTGTACGCGGAAAGGTGAAGAGTGACAACGAGGCTATAGACTTTTTGAAAATAGTCCAAGGGGAGTTGTCCTAGAAAGATGTACAAGGAAGACCCTGAGCTTAGGGTTCAAGGAGCAAGCTCCGCCCCGCGTGGGGTTAACCTCCGCTTGCTCCACTCTCCGCAGCTACCCATGACCCTAACCCTGGAAGTGGGGTAGCAAGTGGAAAAAGTGCCGCTTTCAGCTGTTGGTCAACCTCAACTGCTTCTTCGGAGTAAGGGTAACCAACGGAAGCACTGCAATTTTCATTCGTTGACCAAAATCTCGCAGGACTGTTTCTCGTGTCTGTCCGGGATTGTACCGACCGACCAACAACAAAGCCATAGGCAGTTCGCGTCTCTGTGGCTGGCTGCCGCTCCAGTGCCGTTCTCGTGCCGTTGAGTTTGTTGATCATTCTGTCCTTGGCAGGAGATCGCCAAGTAAACCGAGTCCGGCTCTAGCGTGGGGAAGAAGCTTGTTTTCTGAAAAACATGCCAACCCCCTGCTCCATCATTTGTCCATCGACAGAGAGATAGCAGACATGTCGAGGAAACACGGCGAGAGACAACCATGGAGCAATATGGGATTCACCAACTGCTCTCGTATCGAGAAATGTCGGGTAATAAGAGATAAATGGCTGCCCTGCTGTTACCTATCGAGGTCGACGGGATCACCTCACGCTTCTGTCTGCCCGCAGAAGCGATCAAGTTGATCAACCATGGGACTGGACCAACTGGTACACCCTGTTCCTGACATAAGTGTTAGAGACGCGTCATCCCCTCTCGTATTGTGTTAGGCAGTGGGACGCTTCCGCTAACAGCTCCCCTGTATCCCGGGGCGTTCCTGGTACCTTACAATGATGACATCCTGTTTATCCTATCCACTGCCCATCCCATCCATCTCCCCGTCGGCAACAAGACGGATGTAGAACCACTGCTCACTGCAAAAAGTTAGGGTGACAACTGAGGCACTGCACTGCCCACTGCAAACTTCCCGTCTCCATGGTTGATAGCCGGTGGTGCCAGGTGCACAAAGCATTCTCGTCTACCACTTACAACTTTCTTCCGTTCGATCTTTCCTCCCAAATCACTCCCCATCCACCACCTGGTCGTCGATTGCGCCTTTATTGTCGTACCACAACGACCTTCAACGCCGCCCTCTTCACCAAAAGACGATAACCGATGGCCACCATCTAATCGAAAATCAACACTCATCAACCATCACGCTCGTTTCTTTGAATTTGTTTTCCAGTCGCTCGCTATTGTCAGCCCACCATCATGTTTTCGACATTACCACGGCTCGCCGCCGTCGCCCTTCTTGGGGTTGATGTTGCAAATGCCGCCTATAGTATCGCGACAGTCGGTACGTTTATCTCCGAATTGCAGAAAATGACATTAGTGCTAACAGAACGCGCAGCCGACATCAAAAAGACATCAGCCGACATCGCATTCGACATGATGCAATACTACAAAGGAAACTTGTCGGGACAAACACCAGGAATCCTCCCCGGCCCTCCTCCAGCCGGTGATTACTACTGGTGGGAAGCAGGCGCAATGTGGGGGGCATTGATCGACTACTGGAGGTTTACTGGCGACGATTCATACAACAATGTTATCACCCAAGCCCTCCTCTGGCAAGTCGGTCCAGGACAGGACTACATGCCACCCAACGTTACGGCATCCCTAGGAAACGATGATCAGGGCTTCTGGGGAATGACGGCCATGACAGCCGCCGAAAACAATTTCCCCGATCCACCACCCGATCAACCACAATGGCTGGGCCTTGCTCAGGGTGTCTTCAATACACAAGCAAACCCCGATAGGCACGACGATACCTGCAATGGTGGTTTGCGCTGGCAGATTCCCCCGATTAACAACGGATACAACTACAAGAACAGCATTGCCAATGGTTCGTGGCCTTGACACTTTAAAACTCCTTGACCTTGAACTGACTCAACATGGTATAGGCTGCTTCTTCAACCTCGGCGCAAGACTGGCGCGCTACACCGGCAACAAGACATACGCCGACTGGGCCGAAAAGACGTGGGAATGGATGAGGGGAGTCGGGCTCATGGATGACGATTACAACATCCACGACGGCGCCCACGTCGAAAAGAACTGCACCGATGTCAACGGTGCTCAGTTCTCCTACAACTTTGGTGTCTTTGTCCTCGGCGCCGCCCACATGTACAACTACGTATGTTCTCCTTTTTCCCTCCTCTCCTAACTGGAGTACTAACATCACACAGACCGACGGCTCCCCCGTCTGGAAAGACCGCCTCGACAAGCTCGTCAACGCCACCCTCGTCCGCTTCTTCCCCGAGGGAATCGCCTACGAGCTCGCCTGCGAAGACGCAATGAGCTGCACAACTGACATGCTCTCCTTCAAGGGCTACGTGCACCGCTGGCTATCCACCACCACACAAATTGCCCCGCACACGGCCCCCGTCATCCTGCCCGTGCTTAAAACCTCGGCCGAAGCCGCCGTCCTGACCTGCACCGGCGAGCAAAACGGCCGCATGTGCGGATTCAACTGGAGGAAGAAGAAGTATGACGGGAGCCATGGGGTGGGCCAGCAGATGAACGCTTTGGGAGCCATCTCGTCACTGTTAATTGACCAAGGCGGCAAAGCACCGTTGACGAATAGTACCGGCGGAACGAGTAAGGGGAATCCGAATGCGGGGAGCCAGAGCGATAGCTTTATGCATAATAAGCAGATGACGACGGCGGATAAGGCGGGCGCGGGCATTGTGACGTTTTTGTTGTCGGCTTCGGCGTTGGGCACGTTTGCGTGGATGGGCTTTGGTAAATAGGAGGACCGGGCCCACCAGACGAGGGAGGAACGTCCGCGGGAGAGGAAGATTTTGGTGCCGAGGGGTAGGTTGTTGAGAAAGAAGAGGGATGGGAGTCAGAGGATTGGGAGTGATGATACTTTGGTTGAAAGGGGTGAGAGTGTGGTGAGGGTTTGAGGATGGGTGGGTGGCCGGTTTGGTTTTATCTTTCTTTGAGGTCGTTCTAGTTCCGCGGACCAAAGTGTGTCTTTGACGGGATGCTCTTGTTTTCACGTATTTCTAGGGCAGGGAGTTTCGCGTTAGCAGGCAGGGTTGGCAAGGCGTTAATGGTTTACATAATCGATGAGTTATGAATCAGCTGGAAGGAAACATCTGGTATGATAATCAATGAACGAAAGGTTGACTAGCATAGGGCATTGTTCACTTGCTGTCACCAAGTCTCAAGTTAAAGCGCATTTCTCGCTTATATGGTTATCTCTTCTCATGGAGATCTCGCTTACATAGTTATCTCTTCTCATGGAGATATAATTCATGAATCACAAAGTGCTTATGTTGAACATCTCACTCCTACCTCTTCATTGAATGCTATCATATCTCGTCGGCTCTATAACATTGAACAATCTAAAAGACCTGAGGAGTCTAGACTCCTGCTCTTCGGATGCCGTACCCACCGGTGATCCTCTTAGTGACGCCATCCCGAACCTTAATTCCTCGCCAAGATGCTTGGTCTCTTGGTGGAGTTTCACGATGCTCGTCTTGTTCCTCACTTGGCGGTTTGAAGCGTACTGTGTGGGCACTGCTGGCTGGCTGGGCACTTGCCTGAAGACTCGACACGGCACCGAGGCTCTCTTTTCTTTTCGTGTTCGGTGATAAGAATCTATGTCGTGTTATCCTCAGAGTGGCCGACGTATTCGTAAATATTTTGACAGAAATTTGAACAGTCTGGACCCTCTCCTGAGAAGTCTAGAAGCAATATCTTGTGCGCCTTGCAGATGTGGAAGCATGCGGGTGCACCACTCAACAGCTGCGTTCAGGGGGTTGGGCGTTCGGCGTGCAGGTTACAGCGGGGGAAGCGCTAAAAGTTTAGGGCTGTTTCAATCCTTTCCATCCCCGCGTTCTCGTTTTCGGGATGAGGTGTTTCATGTTCGACCTTCCACCCATATGAGTTCCCCTGAAGGAGGGACAGAAGTGAAGAGTTCCTTGAGAAGTATATCTTCAGGATATGCTCCCAAGGAATATAGACATTTAAGCAATCTCTTCCTCTTCAACATTGATCCCAAAATCACATAGTCCCTGAACCCATCTCGACCCAGCTTCGATACCAAACCTCCAACACAGCAAGCCAAACATCAGAACCAAAAATGTCTATCCCGTCACCAGATCAGCTCACCACTTTCTCTTCTTTGCCACGTCCCGATGAAGAACAAGATGGAAAAGACACCTACCTCCTAGCAACAATAAAATCAAACCTGACCATCACCAAACCGACCCTCATCCTCACCGACTCCAGCAACCAAGACTTCGCCCTAGTCTTTGACCCTCCCTTCCCCGTCTCAGAGCCGCGTAACCCCAACGCCGTGGCCGAGAAGTTCAAAGAGCTCGGCCTCAAGAAGGGAAATGCGGTGGTGATTAGAAATGCAAGAAAGACCAAAGCGGAGAGGGAAGGGGGGCAGGGGTTTGTTGTTTTGAATTCACTGGGTGCTTTGGCAGAAGCAGAAGTAGAAGATGATGACAAAAAAGAAAATGAGGGTGGAGATGGGGGAGAGTTGTTGGGGGTGGTGTCAGGGCCGTTACCACTGACGAAATGGATGATGGAGCTTCTAAGACAGAGAGATGAGAGTAGTCCGCCTGAGGAGAGAGAGGAGAAGATGTGCGATGGGAAGTTTGATGGGTGTGTGACGCCGAGGGGGAAGGAGGGTGATCTACCTGAAGGGGGGTTGAAGAGGTGTCAGGGGTGTGTGGAGGTTTGGTATTGTTCCAAGGTGAGTTGTTCGTTCGGTATCTTGACTGAAGTTGATGCTATGGGACTACTATGGAAACTGACGTGAGCAAACAAACAGGAGTGCCAAAAGAGAAGGTGGATTGCGCATAAAGATGAGTGTAAGGCTATTAAGGCGCTGAGGAAGATTTGGCCTAGGCCTGAGGGGGTGGAGTGAGTTCATCGGGAGAGATTATGATTGATTGCTATGAGCTAGAGAAGAGTATGGAAAAGGAGATAATTAGTTATGAAAGATAATCAAGCCACCTTCCCTTTACCCTCCTCCTTCAGCGGCTCCTCATCATCTACCTTCTTCTCAGCCTTCTCATTTCCCTCCACCTCCACCTTCACTCTTCTTCCTTCTTCCCCTCCTCCTTTCCCTCCACCTTATCCTTTCCCTTCCCCTCTTCTTCCTTCTTCTGCTCCTCCTCCTCCTGCTCCAAAACCTCCCGATACATAATATCCGTCCTCACACTATACTTGACCCCCCTCACCACATCCGCGCCCGCATGAAACACCCTCCGATGCTGGAAGATCAGCACCCTCCCCGTCTTGCACTCAACATCATACTTCCTCTTTTCGTCCCCAGACAACAACGCCGTAGCACCGCCGACCAGTTCCGTCTCGTCCTTTTTGTCGGGCGGAGCTTCCGACTTGCAGTCGTTGAGGTACAGGTGGATGGTGAAGAAGGTCTCGTTGATTCGGTCAGAGTTTGTGGGGTCTAGTTCGCGGTAGGGGGAGTCGCAGTGGGCTTTTTTTCATGTTATCTTGTCAGCCAGTCCGAAATTAGCAGCGGAAGGGAAGATGACGTACCTCTAAAGAATTGCCCAGGCGAATACCTCAAGAACCTCATCCGTTTGTTGACTTTCACAAACTCCCACTTCCCTGTCCTCCCATCCCTCCCCTTTGCATTATCCTTCCTCTGCTTACTCTTCCCCTTCTTCTTCCCATTAGCATACCTCTCCACCTCCTTCTTTGGCTCCCCATCCCCATCCCCATCCCCAGCCGGCAAAGACCGTCCAGTAATTATTTTCGCATCCCTCTCACTCCCCGCATCCAGCACCGCCAATCTTTCTTTCAACCCGGGCGCCAAGCAGCATCGCGCCCAAAGCCGATCGACGACCTCTTGCTGGTCCCAGATTATGCGCGAGGAGTTGCGGTAGGAGGGGGTGTGGACTTCGTAGCCTAGGCCGACGTTGACTAGGGCTGGGGCCCAGGGGGTTTTGCCCTTTTTCTGCTGTTCCTCATCTGTATTTCCTTCGTTCTCGTTCTCTGTGCCCTCTTTACTTGCTGAACTCTCGCCGGTTTCGTCATGGGAACCAGCCTCGGCACCGTCGTCCCCTTCGAGAGGAACCCATTTCTCAAGCGGAACACTCCCCTCCGCCAACCTCCTCAGTTCATCACACTCCTCCCTTGTTAGCACCCCATCGAGCACCACGGCATATAATCCCTTGTTCTCCGGCAACTCTGTCTTATCCCAATCAATCTCCGTTAAACTCGGGACTGGGGTAACACCAGGTTCGGTGGCGAGAAACCCGACAGGGAGCTCGATGGGGAGGGATTCGTAGGTGGTCTTGATGGGCTTGGGATGGGCTTTGTTTTTGTGGATGTTCTTGGGGGGTTGGTGCGGAGGGGTGGGGGTGACGACTTTTTTGAGTTCGGTTAGGAGGTTGGAGAGCATTGTGGCGGTATTGGGGGTTGTGTTGACAAGTTGAGGTAGAAGGTTGAGTTAGTGAGAAGGTAGGAAGAGGGTTATGTAAGTGAAGTGAAGAGTTGAAGGGGAAAAAGCGGTAATGAGATGTGTCTTCGAGGGAGTAGAATAGATGGTGAAGCGTTCAGGATGACTGGAAACTGTAGACCTGACTTGATGGACGGAAACAAAAACCAGACGTTATAACACCCGGAGATGACTCTGATGGATACCTTATGTGAAGAAGTGAAGAGAACAGATTCACCTTGACCCAATTCCCGAAGATATAACACACAGCCTACTGGAGGCGCAGTATCTAACTAGCAACTCCACTGCGTCGAGTCACTGCGTTAGGTAGAACCTTAGAACCGTGCAGTAAACATCGCACGATGGCTGCCTAGAGTAGCATCCCGGCATACAAACTCAGTGACTGGACAGCGATCACTCTTGGCGTTCGGCGTAGGGCTGACAGCACTTCGCACTTCACAGGGGATCACTGAGTCCGAAGCGGGGAAGGGCTTTCAATGGTGTGTTTGTTGTCTTTTGTTTACGCCGAGGTAGGGGTAGGTGCTCAATTAATATGGACGTGGATATGAAAAGTCCGGAAGACAAGTGTCTGGTTGATTCACCCTCACCGTCATCGTTACTGTAGGCACCATTCTCCTGGCATGATTAAGGTGATGACGACGCCAGGCTACCGAATAGTTTCGGGAATAAGTGTTTCCCGGGTTTTTGAGTTGCGAAGTGTTCTCTTGAAAAATGAGCAACATTGAGAACAGTGGAGGTGTCACTCATGGCCGTACTTGGGTCGTTGCAAGTGGAACCATCATGCCCCTTTTCGGGATGTAAACAAACCACTTACCACAAGACGACCAAGATGGACGAGGGAGTGACCCAAAAACGAACCTGGCACCGCAACCAAAATAGAATAGGTATCTCTCTACATCTACATCTAAGTTCTATCTCTAATCGCAGACACTTCATCTCATGAACCATTTTTTGATCCTTCCGTCTCCCCTCACTCTTCGAAACCCTTCCATTCATCACGAGCTCACGTCTACTCTTCACGCAGCCGCCGTAGCCTTAACCTCGCTCCCCATCTCAGAGACCTCCCTCTCAACCTCCCTCTCCAACCTCTTCTGCCCCTTCTTCCCAACCGGCACCACCTGCTGCCCCCCTCCCCCCATAGAACCCCCCATCCCCATCCCACCCGTCAACCCAAGCGCCCTCTTAACCCTCAACCACAACTCAAAAACCTCCAACTTAACCTCCACTCTCGCCATCTCCCACCACGCCATCGCCACCCTCACCGCATTCCCCGGCCTCCACAAGCTTCCAAATTGTCTAATCTCCTCCAACCTTTCATAGAACACCGTACGCATACAATACCTAGCCAAAATCAAAAACTGCCTCACGGGCCCTTGTCTCGTGTGTAAACTCTCATCCAGCGCTCTAGTTAAATCATTCGTCTTCAAGATAAGTAAAATAATCCTCGGCACCTGCCCCAACATCTGCACCAAGTCCACAATCAGTCCCTCTTGCAATGCCGTTGACATGGATTTTTGCTCTGATGCTTCTTTGGGTTTCAGGACGCCTCCGCTGTCGGTGGCGGAGACGACATTAATAAAGTCGCGACCGGTGATGGCGCTGGCAAAAAGTGGGAATTTATCTTCCCCGATGCCGGCGACTTCGTACACGTATCGTTTCATGCGGGGGACGTCGCCGTCGATGATGGCCAGCCAGAGTTTGGCGTAGGAGCGCCGGAGGGGGAGGGGGATGTCGCGGTAGAGGCCGTGGTCGTAGAGGATTATGTCGAAGTTGGTCTTTCCACGATTGGAGCGGGAGGGGTTATGCCGGATAGCAATGTTTCCGCCGTGCGGATCGCAGTGGAGGGGCGCGCCCTCGCCGAAAATCATCTCGTTGAAGATGTGGGCTAGGGTGGCAGAGACTTCGTCCCGGTCGATGCCGTGCGAGTCCATGTACGCCAGATCGTCGAGGCGGTGGCCTGATTCACAGGCCATCACCAGCAGGCGCTTCTTAGCCCAGAGGACGTCGGGGATGACCAATGGCAACGAGGGAGCGAATTGGGAGAAGTGCGAGGCGGTGCGGCGGGCATTTTCGGCTTCGCAGGTGAAGTCGAGTTCTTTTGGTAGGGAGATTTCCACTTCGGAGGAGAGCCATTCGAGGTCGTATTCGGGGAAGAAGTACTTGAGCGTCTTGAAGGTCGTGGCGGTCAGACGCATGTCGAGGGGCGCCCAGCGCTGGAGGGACGGGTGTTGGACTTTGACGGCGACGCGCTGGCCGGTTTCTTTGATGGTGGCCAGGTGGACTTGGGCGAGCGAGGCGGCGCCGATGGGCTCGCGGGAGAATTCGGAGAAGTAGTCCCAGAGCGAGGTGCCGGTGTCTTCGAGGAACATGCGCTCGATCGACTCGAAGGAGGAGACGGGGCATTTGTCTTGGAGGGGGATGAAGGTTGTCGTCCATTCCGAGGGGAGGAGGTAGTTCATTGCGCTCTGTTTTGTCGTCTGTTAGCATTCTGTTCTCTCCCATCTTATAGTATCTCCTCTGTCCTGGCTGGGTACTAACCAAATGCTGTCCCAACTTGATAAAAATACCACCACTCTTCTCCAAAACCTCCAGCGTCCGATCCGCGCACCGCTGATGACACTCCCTCAGCAACCGCTGCTTCTCCTCCGGATCCTCAATCTTCTCTCTTGCGTTCAGCGTCTTCCGGTAATCGTTCACGCAAACCGCCAGCGCGGTCGCCACCCTCCCCGTCCTCTCCACCGCTTCGTATGTATATTTGATATCGTCTCCAAACGCCAGTAATCCCGCTGTCGCAGCGCCTCCACTAGCCGCTAGCAACACTGTTCGTCGGCCATTGTTGTTTGTTTTGCCGTTTGTGTTCGAGGAGGAATCGTTCGAGCTTTCGTTATATCGTTTCGACGAAGCAGAAAAGGTTCGTCGGGCAAGTGTCGAGTTATAGGAGGATGACGAAAAAGAAGAAGAAGCAGAAGACGCAGAAAGTTGGCTGCGACAGCTTGCGCACGTCCACCCGTTCGTCATCCTGCCGGTGCCGGTTCGTCGGAGAGGCGCATAGACATGGTTGAGCGTCTGCAGGCGCCTAAGCGCAGCGAGCGAAGGGAAAGAAGTCTGGGCTGGCATATTATAAGACGTTCGGACAACTAGTATATGGACAAGAAGAGCAGTAAATTAGGTCGTTCGTCGGGCTATCGTTAAGTCATGAACTGGGAAGATGTCGTCGGCATTGCGAGCGCAATTAAGGGATGGTCGTGGGACGTGTTCGTATGTGAGCTGTAGACCTTTGCTAGAGTTGGTGTCTAGCGGTCGGCGTTGCGAACGGACGGACAAAATACAGACGAAAGAAAGGGGTTCATCCAAAATTTCAAAAAAAGAGACAACAAACGAGAGATCAAAGATATGACATCGACAGGTTCGGCAGCGGCGCATTGCCGCCCGTGTGGAATTTGCCGCCACTGAAAATGCCAATTGGTCCTCGGGCGACTTCGGACAGGGCGATGAGACTGTTCGGGTTAGGGTTTTGGGCATGGGTTCCTTGGCTTCAACATGTGACAACAACCATCATCAGCATCAGATATTGAACATGGGGACTTGTCTTTTACCATTATTTCCCAGTCATATCAGAGAGGACTATATCCAGCACAAGGCTACCCAGCAACCCTTTCTAGCGTTAAGCTACCCAACCAACGCTCAACTCATCCAACAACCCAGCTCAGATTCATCATGACCATGAGATAGAAACAGAACAACGAAATGCTAGGTTATACGTTACTGGCAAGCCATGTAAAAGACTCGGTATCATCAAAATAACAGACAACGCCCAAATGATTTTCCGCAGCAGAATAAACTAACGCAGGCACGCACGCACGCTTGCTTTCCTTTCCTTTCAACATCAGACATATCCATCCATCCATCTTTGTCTCATCCGCATCCATCACATTCACCTAGACATCCATCGTCTAGATCCATCTCATCGTTTATCACCCTATTATCCCATAATCTAATCCCTCAACAAGCTTCCAGTCCTCCTGCTTCCTTCGCTCAGATTTCCTCCACTTCCCCTGCCCTCCCTGTCATTCGACGGGGTCATCGGCCTGGGCCCACTAGGCCGTCTCGACACCTGACCCGTCGCTCCACTCAGGTTCTTGTTCTCCAACTTCCTTGTCTGGCTCGGGCTGTTAGGGCCGCTGCCAGTAGTGCCATCAATAGGCTCCTTAGGCGGCCTGGGAGGTCCGCCGGAAGTGATGTTGAGGCTCGCCGGGGCGGGCGAAGAAGAGGCGTAGATCTGCTGCCAGTTCGAGTTGGCCTCGTTTCCCTGAGAGTCATAACTATCGCGGTTCAGGTTGCGAGGCAGCCGGTTGAGGCTGGTGGCGGATCCGGCCCAGTCTTCGGACTTGGGGCTCAGCATGGGCGAGTTGCTACCCGTGAAGCCGAGCGCCTGGGACTCGAGGGCTTGCTTGAAGCGCTCCGTCTGGCCCTGGCGGGGCTGAGGGTGCACCAGGTTGAGCGAGTTGCGGTGAGCCTTGTACTTGGCCTCCTCGGGCGTCATCGTCACCCAGTTAGGCTGCGGTGGCTGCATCGAGTTGTACGCAAGCACGGGAGACTCGGGATCCTCGTGAAGGTCGTGACTCAGCTCAGGTCCTTGGGAATAAGGGTCGTTCTTAGGCTTGGGGTTGGGGTTGGAGAACTGAAAGTTATCGGAGTAGGTCGAGGTGCCAATCGAGTCCGCGCGAGACGAAACCGTGTTGTTGCGGTACGCAGGCATGGTAGGCTGGTCGGCCGGTCTGGGGCTCCACTGCTGCTCGTCTTCCTCATCCTTGCGCGACTGACCGCTGCGGCGGAAGAGTTGAGTAATGTTGGTAGTCGTAGTGCTCTCCGACCACCGGGACTTGAACCAGCTCGACCTTCCCTTCTTCTTCTGGTCCTCGTTTTGCTTAGCAGCATTCTGGTAGTCTGGCGACCTGGTATTTTCATATTGCTGTTGGTAATCAGGGGACCTGGTGTTCTCATACGCGGGTGACCTGGTGGTTTCATACGCAGGCGACCTAGTGTTCTCGTAACCAGGCGACATCTGGAGAGCGCCCGAAGCGTTAGGCGGCGATCCACGGGGCGTCGCTTGCAACGAACCAGAACGCTGTTCGTGGGCAGGGGTCATCAACACCTCCGGCCCACCAAAGCGAATGCTCTCGTTGTCATACTCATCCTCGTTGTCCTCGGGCACGGTACTTATCCTGTGACCGGACACCTTGCGGACGTAGTTTTGCTGACCGGGTGTTCCCCGAGACTGGATGGACAGCTGTCCGGACTGAGACGCACTGTTAGTGGAAGTTCCAGCATGTCCCTCCGGCTCGTAACCACGATCCTGCTCGTATTGGCCCTGAGACTGCATGTTCTCATACGAACGCTCATCCTGGTGGCTCATTGGCACAGAGCCAGCACCAGGAACAGTCTGGGTCTTGAGCACATCGACCTGGGTTAGGAGCTGCATCAGCATATCCTCAATCCTGCCAAGGTCGTTGGGTCCCTTGTGACCCAGACCCTTCATCAGAGCACGGCGGAAGATGTTCTTCTGCTTCTTGTTGCTCATCTCGTCCATAGTAGTGGTGGTACCCGCCTGCGAGTTAGAGTGAAGAGAGCGAGGGGCGCTTCCAGGGTAAGGACGAGGTCCGTTGATGGCGCGCTGGACCGTCTTCTCGGTGTTCTCCTTGACTTCGGTGATAATAACATCCTCAGTATCAGCAAGGAGACGCTTGAGGTCCTCGAAGTTGTTGCGCATCTCGGTGGCGGCGCGAACAAGGGTGATCAAAATCTCGGTATCGCGAGCACTGCGCTGGGCATCGCGGACCATCAACTGCAAATTGTTAGCAGTCATACTTTGTTAAAGCTCACGGGCAAACTTACATGTTGCATCAAAGCCATGATATCCTTGGACTCGATCTTGTCAATGCCCGTTCCAGTGGCGGGGTCATACATCTGCGAGTCCATTCCGTCCGACATGCCACTAACTTGTCGCGAGCCGGAGCCAAAGAAGTCCATGGGGTTCTGGTTCTTAGCACCACCAAGGTTGAGAGGGGTGCCATAGTCGATACCCTTGCCCTTGTCCATCGAAGTATCCGGGGTCTTGTTAGGTCCCTGGGAGATATATCCCTCATCGACCTTCTGACCGACAGGGCTACGAGTGGCATTGCCGTAGTTCTCGTAACCACCGGGAGAAAGAAGGCTGTCTCCAAGACCAGCAAGGTTGGCGATGGGGCTGGCATCCTCGTAGGGGTTGGTGACCAAAGTATCGCGTTTCCGATCCTCGTCAGTCCTGTACCACTCATCCTGCTCCTGACCGGAGTGCTGGTTGCCGTTGAGGTTGAGACCCTTCTGCAGAGCATCATGAGTGCCGTCAAGAGGACGGTAGTTGAAGTCGTCAACGGACGACTGAGGACGCTGCTTGGGGGTAGCATCTCCTTCCCAGCCACCTTCCTCTCCGTCGAGCATTGATGGGTTAGTGATCAGATCATCCTCGTTCCAGTGCTCAAAGTCTGGCAACGGGTCGCTAATATCCGGCAAGCCACTGAAGCCCAGCTTGATGGGCACAGAGACGTCTGACATCCTGTCGACACTGTGCTTCGGCTCAAGTGCGGGTCCAGATCCGTTCTGAGCACGCTCCTTGAAGGACTTGTTGCGCTGAACGCCCTCCCCTTGCCATTCAGAAGTGCCCTGGTTCTCCTGCTTGCCCTGTTGTCTGAGGGCAGCAGCGGCGGCACCAACCGCAGCGCTGGTAATAGCAGCCTCTGAGGCGGTGGTGTAATGGCGCTGTCTTGGGACCTTCCTTCCGTACTCGTCAAGATCATATTCTTGGTAGTCGTATGAGGCCTGGCTATCATTGCCAGCCGTGTCTGGCCTGTCACCCTCTTGGCTTCCATTGGTAGCCATCGAGTTGCGGTATGGTTGCTGGTTGATGCCGCTGGATCTAAGCGAATCCACCATGGAGCCGTCAACGAGCGAAGCATGGTTGGAATCGACACCAGAGGTGTGGACGTAGTTCGGGTTGGCTCCCACGGCACGGACAGCGTGACCATTACCGTCAACCTCGCTGTTGGTCATTCCGCTCACATTGCTCTGATCCATGCCCGGTGTCCTCAAGCTGGCTACGGACATGTTTCCAGGGGTACGTGAGCCGTTTGATACCGAGCCACCGAATGCGCGAGAATCGCGGTTCGGCGCCTCACTGCCTTCGGTGTATCCGGAGACGCTGGGGATAGGGCTCAGACCGCGCTTCTCAGGCTGGTAAGGAACATACTTGAGAGGAGGCGGCACCTCTTGAGTGTTGTAGTAGTCGTATGGGCTATTCCCGTATTCCCGCTCGTGATCATCGTAATCGTCCAGATCATCATAGGACTCAACAGACGGTGCGCCGGTGTGGTAGTCGTTGTCCTGGTTCTCGGCACCCCGTTGACGTGGCAGCTGTTTCAGGTCTCCATGTGAGATATTGGCGTGTTGAGTACCCAATGACAGTAGAGTAATCGGGGTCCTGGTGGGTGTCGGAGTGGAATCCTCAGTGTGGTACTGGCCATTCTGATCCTGCTTAGGTGCGATCTCCTCGCTAGCCGAGTGAGGCCTATCCGTGTCGGCAGATAAAATAGAGGCTCTGGTGACGTCCGACGGGTTGAGCTCGCTCAGTAACGGCATCGGAGGAGCAGGTGCGAGGAAGTCGGAGGCATCATCATCATAATCCTCATGCTCATTACCAGCACGATTCCGCAACTCACGCCTTCGCCTCCTACTGCGGTTCTCTCCAGGAGATTTGAGGCTGTCATGGGCTGCAGCCGCAGCCGCACCCATGGCCGCACCGGCAGCAGCAGTCTTTAGACGGTCAGTACTTGCCGCGGGGCTGTGGTCAATACTTTGCACATCGCTCCTCGTGTCTTGGCTGAGGGCACTTTGTGCCGGACTCTCATCGAAGGCATTGCGGGCTTCCCTGTCTCGCTTCTCAATCTTGATGGGTTCCTTGGGTGTGGGAGTGGCGCCCGAGTTTCTGTCAGCTCTAGACGTCCGGCGCCTATCACTGCCCTCGTCCCTAGAAGCCGTTGTCGCACTTGATGTCGCCGAGGCGGCCTTACGATCCTGACGCAAGCTCTGTTCTCTCTTCAAGGCATTGAGTTCTGGGAGGATAAGACGACGAATAGCATCTTCTACTGTCTCCAGGAGCTTGGGGTTGTTGATCGAGGAGGCCTTTGATTGACCTGAGCGCATTGACTCGGCACCCATGGAGCGTTGGCTGGCAGCTGCAGTCGAAAGCATGCTTGAATCCGCTCCCGATACCAAGGAATCGCCATGCTTGGATCTCCTGCGGGGTGACTCTGAGCGCTTCGAACTCCTTTCCTCTTTGCTGAGACTGCTGGTCCTGCTCTTGGTTGATTTGTGGAGGCGGTTGCTGCTGCCGCTCTTCTCCTTATCCCCGCGCGTCTTGGTTACCGATACCTTTTCACGCTCTCCGCGCTCGTACTCTCGATTCCTGCTCTCATCTCGGCTCTTGGTACGGAGCTTGTCAGTAACTGCAGCAGCTGTGATACCAGCAGCAGCGCCAGCAAGGGCATCCCCGCCGCGCAAGGGGCTCCTGCTCCTGGAACCAGGGCTCTTGACATCAGAGTTCTTGTGGGATACGTAGGGCTCGTCGAGGAAACTGTCGCTCGGGATGGCCGAGATGTCGCTCACGTTGCCGGCATTGTAGCTATTCTTGCTATCAGCAGATGGGATCAAAGGGCTGGCAGGGCGGCGGGCGCGTCGGTTGGCGCTACGTTCACTTCGTTCGCCGATTTCGATCTCGATGTTGCGACTGACGTTGCTCTCCTCGGTGGCAGAGGCGTACGAGTTGCTGTCTTCATCGCCTCCGCTCAAGACGGACATCAACTCGTTTTCGCTGCGGCTAAGGGCGTTTTGGGAATGGCGATCGGCGCGGCGGCTCTGGCTCGACCTCCTCGTTGACTTTGCTTCTGTTATTTCAATGCGACCTCGATCGGAACCGCTGCTTTTGCGATTGGACTTGTGGCTTGGCGTGAGGCGAACACGTACGCTGGGTTTGCGCCCGTCTCCAGATGGGGCTCCTTTTCCTCCCTCGAAGTACTCGATCAAAAGCGAGGTCTGCGATTTGCCTCGATTGTGTGTCTTGATGGTGACCGGGGTGCCGTCCTCAGGCAGCGAGTAGGATGACTTGTCGTCGGTTCCCAGCTCGCTCTGGGTAGGGCTCATTATCGAGGACTCGGTTGCGCTGGGCACGGGTAGTGGTCGCTCGGACGACTTCTTTTTGGTTTCAACACCCATGTTGTCGGTGTTGGGCGTCACGGTTGGAAGGACGGGATGGTTGGGCTAGGCCAGGCTATCGAAGATCAGACGGTCGTCAAGCGAGTGGGCCTTGTCGTAGCTTGGGTAGCGCAGCTGTTCCCCGCCAGTTCGGTTGTCAAATCCTGTTCCTGTTCTTCACAAGCAGGCTCTTCCCGGCAATTTCGGTGGAGGGTGAGAGGTCGTTGCGAAAGGGCGAAACAAAAAAGAATATTGGTATTAATTAAAATGAGGAGAAAACAGAATAGGGCGCGTGGGGTATTAGGATCGTTCTGTCGAGTCGAAGCTGCGCGGTCTCTCTATTCGTTCCGAATCAGGGCGACATCTGGTGGTTGCGGGAAAATCTGGTGGTCAGAGAAAAACTGGAAGCTGGACCAACGAAATCAGTGTAAGCTGCTAATTCGTCTCGTAGAAGCGTAGAATTGCGAAACAGTCAGAATGGCAAAACCAACAGGATGGTTTGACTGGGGACGCCAACTGAGAGGCGGCGTGAGATGCAAGCTGTGCGCCTCTCTCTCTTGGACAGAGGTTGTGTGGATGAGTACTAGTGGTGATCGAGAACAACCCTGAGGAGGAGAGGCTGGATGGATGGAGAGGAGAGGAGACCGTGACAGGACTGGGAGAGGGAACTAACTGAACTGGAAACGGAAGCGCAAGCCAAGGTGCGCCGCAGTCAGTCCCAGTGCAGTGCAGTTGCAGTTGCTGT
The DNA here is from genome assembly GCA_009806015.1 of Neurospora sp. CHS-2018b. Taxonomy (NCBI): domain Eukaryota; kingdom Fungi; phylum Ascomycota; class Sordariomycetes; order Sordariales; family Sordariaceae; genus Neurospora; species Neurospora sp. CHS-2018b. The sequence goes on along the minus strand of RAOV01000010.1, from coordinate 1,014,338 downwards.
GGTGCAGTGTGATTGAGATGATGGCACATACGGCATCGGCAAGGGGAACATGGAACCTGAACCTGACGGGAGCCAAGCGCGCACCCAAGGAAAACAATAGGACGGGATGACAGGGCAGGAGCCAGGCCAGTGACAAGGTAGGCGGCGGTGCTCCATCCCGTAAAAATCGAGAGGCGGCGCAATCCTGCCCTGCACTTGTTGGACTCTGCTCCCCGGACCGACCCCCATGTTTCCTAGGTGGTGAGGCAGCATATGGGCAGCAATGGGACAACCCTTTTGAGAGTACAGTCCAGCCCGATGCTGACACGAGGCATTGGGGCGTTTGGTTCGGTGGTGGTTGTGGACATTGGAAGACGAGGAGAGGATATCAACAAGAGAACAAAGGTATATCAAAGGTACGTACCAGATAGACGAAAGGGTAGAGGTCGGTAAGGTACGGTATCGTCCTCAACTTCCTCTATGTGCGTGCGCTTGTATGATGTATCGGCCAGGGCGGGCTTAGTTCAGAGTTCCGAGCGGATGGAAAGTAAATCGTCTCCTCGTGTCGTGTATGCTATGTTTTGCGTGCTGCAGGCCTCAAAGGTGGTCGGTCTAGTAGTTTGTCGCATGCAATGGAAGCGTGTGTCGCAAGCGATCATTCAAGATTCTCCGCTCGTTCGGGTGCCAGGTGGAGGTGGATGCGATATATCGAGCTATACGCCAGGTAACGTGTAGGGCAGCAGCAGGGGAAGCACACAAAAAAAGTGAGAGGACAACAAAAAGATGTTCCTAGAGAAAGGAATCGGCACCGAGGCAAAGGCACCGTCCGTCACTGGAAGAACCTTGCTGACGCTGTTCTGCTTACAACCCGACCTCCCGACTTGCTGCTGCGGATTTGCGACTGGCAACCTGCGACTGGCGTGTGAGAGAGGGAAAAAAGTGACTGGTGCCTCTGGATTGGTGCTGAAGAGAGGAGGAGAACGGCGAGGGGCAATTCGGTGATGAGCCCAAGTCTTTTGCGAGGGACGAATGAGCGGTGGGAGTCGGGAGAAGAGCCAAAAGTCGGCGCCCGCGAATTGGGACTGGGGGAGCTGGGGATATCTTGGCTCGATTCCCGAATGGATCAATGTCTACAAAAGGCTTGGACCGATGGAACCGCCTGAAGCTCTTCACGAAGCTGCAGTAGCGCCAGCAACAACAGCACGTTTTTTTTCCTCTGCCAAGTCACTGTCACCATCCCAAGATCTTGGTTCCGTTTCATCACGTCTTCTTCTTCTTGTTCTTCTCTTTCCATTCCCTTCCTGATCTTCCAGGGTTCTCAACTGCCCAACGCCGTCCCTCAATGGCGGCGTGATTCGCCTAGGTTTGCCTGACGACGGCCGGCCTTGCTTGATGTGCTGGCCATGCTCGACGGTTATCGGCCAATTGCGCGTGGGAGTCAGGGGTGCTCTGAGGTGCCTTGCTGCAGCGTTATGCAGCTCAGCTCCGTTCTCTCAGAAGAAGAAGAAGGGCAGGGCAGTGACATATTGAATGAATCGAAAACGACTCGTTGGAAAGCTCAGGTAAACGGTCATTGTGGCACAGCTTAGTTTCCAATATCCCCTTGCTTCTGATTCTTCTTCTCCGGTTATCCCTCCGTCAATTCTTCAATCCCTTCAATCCCTTCTTAAGGGCATCTTCAACCACCTCCCTCCTCCCTTCCCATCGGCCCGGTTGATGATACATATCAAAATAACCTGAAGACAAGAAGAACTCCCAACCACAAACAAGAAACCTACGAGCATGGGGGATGATCCCCAAAAAGTAAAAAAGAAGTGGATCCTCCCGGCGGCTGGGGACGACCGAAACTGGATCCCAGAGCTCGAGCCAAGGTCAAGGGGGTGTTGATCGGCTCGGAGCTGGTCCCGTTTCCCATCTTCACCTCCGTCTTCACCGTCTCACCTTGCCTTGTCCAACTCGGGCCCAAGAAAGCGAAACGGTGAAACGGTAGCCCCGCAATCAATGGTAAACAATTGCACAGGCCTCCAGGGCAGGGCAGAGCTGCAGATGATGATGCAGTGCGTTTTATCGTTGATGCTTTCCAGTTCCTCGCGTGGTGGGTGACGACCTGATGTTGGTTGTTGTGCTGCCGCGGCTAATAAGCAAGTAGACCTAACTGCTGCCAGGTACCGTCACTACCACCAACATCGGAATTTTTGAATCCAGAAGAGATCAGAGGAGATCACCGACAGATTGACAGACTGCCCTGATTTTATTTCCAGCTCAGCCCTTGAGCGCCTTCTTGTTGCCCTTGTTTGGCTTGGTTCCTGAACTGCAGTGGTCTCTCCCACGTTTTCGGATCGCTGCCCCTGTTGGACCTGTTCGGGTATGCTTGGCGCTAATGACGTTCGGAGTCATTGATCAGGTACGAACACCATGCCATGGTAGAGCTTGAAACTGGAGTCGAGCCTCCCGACCCGACCCAAGTTGTAGATACCGTAAAAGCAAATCAGTCCTCGGTGCATTTGACCGTTTGTTGAACGTGTTTCGTATGTTATATTGCTACCGGGTTGCGGTACCACAAGCCCATAAACCAAACCAGATCTCTTACCCTCGTCGCCTCCATATCGTCGTTCGAGATTACATGAGGGGCTTGCGAGACATGAGAAGACTCGAGACTCCCTACCTACCTCTACGTTTCCGGATGTCGACGAGTCAGGACTGCAGACTGCCCGTGGGTGCAATTGACTGCGCAATTTACACGGGTTCTTGGCAAGGGAGTAAGGGCACGAGAAGAGGTGGAAAAATTACCGGACAAAAGAAATAGAGAAGGTTAGAGAAGGTTGCGTCCTTATCGTCTACCTTTTCATCCGGCTTGAGATGCTGTCGCATTTGTGATGTGTTTAGAAGAAAAAGTTGTGTACACTTGAAGATCATCATGGTTGAAGTCTGTTGCGCAGATTGGAAACACACGATTGAAATGTCAAAATCTTGATATATAGTGATTATATGGGACCTTAGATCATACCAGGCGTTGGAAAGAGTTGTGTAGATTGTGGACCTAAGCATAAACATAGAAGAACAAGCATGGTCCAAACAGTTGTGTTGACATTCGAATAGATGCAAGAAGCGGTTATGAGAAAAATGAATTGCGCTGTGTAGCGTGTTCCCTAAGCTGTGGCTCAAACTCTATGACACGAGCAACAAGGATGAATAGATTGTGAAGAAAACGAAAACTAAGCGAGAAAGCCTCGCTGAAAGGCCTTAGCATAATATACCAAAACTCCTGTTGATAACTAGAAATGCGTGCAAAGAGAAATCCAATAACAATGCCACCTAATTGTGTCGTCTATCGTTATACCGACACACCCATTCCTTCTTCATTCCCATCCGAACATGCTTCGGAGCTACCTCCTCTTGGTAGTCTTGGCCATATACTCCACGTCCGCACCCTCCAGAACCTCCCTAACCGCAGGGTTCTCGAGATATTGTGTCGCCAGACCGCCACCAAGGACAGTCTTCAAGGTCTCCACGCGAGCGTGTAGTGACCAGGTGTCAATGATCAGAGACTGGTTGTGGATCCGCAGCTTCTCACGGTATCCAAACTCGACAAAGCCCTCCTCGCCTCCGGAACTTGTCTCCAACCTGGAGCCTCCCGTGTGAGGATTGGCCGCACCGCGACCAGCAGTCGAATATCCCGGACCCAGGCCACGTTCCAAAGAGGTGATGATGCTTTGGAAATTGGCCTTTAGTCGTTTCCGGTCAGACTTGGAAACCGTCTTGGAAGAGTCACGCACGATCTCCGCCATGCGGGTCATGATTCTGTGCTGGTTGTACTGCATGTCTGAGCTCTCGCCCGTCTCTTCTTCGTAGTCGCGGGCAGCTTCAAATAGCAAAGCAATGTTGACACCGGCACCCGTTTGCACGTCGCTGTCGGTGCTGTCTAGTTGCTCCATGAAGACCTCCATGGCTTGGTCGCTCTGCACGCTCAAGTCGTCTACGTAGCTGGCCACAAAGGCCCAGGCATGGAGAGCTGCTGCTACGACGCTGCCGTTGTCGGGAGCACCCACACTTTGGCCGTCGCTTTCGATGATTTCAAGGAGGAAGTCGAGAACTTCTTCTGCTGCGCTGGATGAACCGCCCCCGAGGGTCACGGCGATGCTAATAGCGTTGATGGCCTCGACCTTGATCTTGTCCTCCTCTCCGTCTTCACAGGCTACTTTGAGTGCCGAAAAGACGTGATCAAATACCGTCTCCGTGGGGCAGGTAAGGATGGTGGCTGTAAGTGCCTTGAGAGCGAGCAGGCGTTCCTGATCGCTACTTCCGCTCCTGATGCTGCGGAGGAGGGCCGCGTTGATGTCGGAAATGTTCTTCTCGATGTGCTTCTGCGCAAAATGATGCTTCAGAATGTGTACGTATGCCTTCAGCGTAGCCTCGCGGCCCTGAACGCTGCTTTTCTTGCGATCTTGAAGTTCCGCAATACGGTCTTGCAGCCTCTCCGGCCACGTATTGCTTGTGTCGTCCTCGTTAACATCCTCGCCGGATACCGAGTTGGCGCTGCTCATAGTCATGGCGTCATCGTACTCGTAGTCACTCGCTTCGTCCTCGGAGGGGACACGGCTTCCAGCTCGAGATCCCGCCGTTGAGGGTGCCCGTGAGCCGGGCCGCGAGCTTGCGGGGGAGCCATTTCCGGGGGTTAGAGCACCGCTAGAGCGTGGGGGTTCGGGCCGCGCTCTAGCTTTCCGTGAAACGGTCTTGCCACTCTCCAAGAGGGCTTTCTTGCGTAGATCGTGCATGATGTTGGGTGTGCTGGATGAAGCGTCTGTTGGTGAAGAAATAATAGAATTTCCGTTTAGGCGGTCGCCGTCTTTTGTAGTTCCGATCGCTTGCCGCGTAAGGCTATCACTTCTCGGGTTGGTGTATGGGTGGTGAATGGTCGTTATAGTTGTTGATTGCGGTTGCTGACTTTTCGAATGAGTAGGTCGTATTCAGCATAAAATCCATGAGATACGAGGGAGAGTGTGGTTCTTATAAAGTCGAAGGGAGGATTGTGCCGTCGTCGGTATTTGAAATTCGGAGGCAAAGTTGGTTGGAAGACGGCGGATGATGATTTTCCTTGGGCCGATGGGAAAATATTTTGTATTTGTAGACGGGAAGGGAAGAAATGGAAATTCATTCCACTTGTGCGGATCAACAACTGGAATTGCAGTTCGGGACCCGACCACTGCAGGGCCCGGGAACGAGTGACGCATGACGCACTGAGGCGGGCCAGAGACCAGGGGCACGGTGATGCAGTGGCGAACGGTTGCCCGGAGCCAAGACCGTACGATTTATTTGCTTGGCCCGTCTGTTAGTGCGAATCAGCCACACTTTCTAGATATTCATGTTTGTTGCTCTGCATCTCTGCCTTGTCGTGACAAATACCTTCTTGCTGTGACATGATTGTTCACTAGGTTTAGAATTTGAATGACATCGTGACTTGTGACTCAACCGAATATATGCTGATATAAGCCTCTTTTGGGTGCCGCTGGAGCTACTCAATCAGTATTGAGACCGTGACAGACTAGGCGCCTATTTTTTGTACGATGATAGGTGGAGATTTTGGTGGGTCACCTTATTGAGCATCCCACATTCCTGGCACGGGAACCGACAACAGCATCGCGAGAAATTCTCCAGTCTGAACACCGGCAGAGCAGCAACATGGCCGGATGCACAATGTGCTCGAAGAAAAAGTCAATCTTGCCAGCTTCTATGCATAACTCAATGCTTCACGTATTTGCATCCCAGGGCAGACTTATGCTTCTCAAATCGAGGGCCACGTTCTCTCGTTAGCGGTTGTCGATATCAGTGACATGTGCACTCATGAACATTCCTAATGTTCCTTACTGGGCTGTTACCTCTAGTCAACAACTCAAAGAAGCGCAGGCTTTGCAAAGAGTTTGAATCTTGTGCCAGTCCCTCCGTGTCGGATTCTTCTCTTCTTGGTTGCTGTGGTTGCCTTGCCATCCATCTCGTGGATGTGGTTTAAGTGCTTGCATATGAACCATGAACACACTAACCGAAAGCGGTTAGGGTTGGATCCTCCGGCTGTCACTGAGCACCTTTACGGCCTGGGGAAGCCTTTCAACATCCGAGCCCAACACGAGCATTCATCATCAACATTCACAATCTAATCCATCTCAGAAAGAAAAAATTATACTGCTGGTAAGTTCAACAAGAGGAGCACCCGATGGAGTTTGTAAAACGGCAGAAGGTGCTGTCTCGGATCGGTGAATCCCCCTCTCTGCCCTTGCAAGCGATAAGATACCGACGCCCCTCTTCCCCACCAACGTGCCGTCACTCCAGGTCATTGCCCGTGCCATGAGCTGCCCGCCCCTTGTCCGCCCTGCTCTCCCTGCTCTCCCCGGTCCTTTTGTTCCCAGCAGTAGCTCCGCATTATCCGCACTTGTAGCTCTCCCGTCCAGTCCCGTCGTCGTTCACTTGGGGGGAGCATGCAACAGGAGTGGGGCATCATGAGTCTCAACTAACGACAACTCGTCGGCTTTCAAACATGATCAACACTGGAGTTGACCGATTGCAAGCCGCCAGATGATGAATGCCATGGGAATATTGGATTGTCAGTAATCAATACCAGCGTCTGCCATATCGTTGTGACAGGGGTCCAGTCTGACTCAGTTGTCCCCCGGCTCGTTGGCAAACGAACGAACGAAGGGACCAAAGGGAGGAGAGGGGGGCAGGTCGGAGCACAAACAGATCCGACGGAAGAAGCTCGAGCTTGTGTAACCGCAAGTGTCCGACCATTCCCACTCGATGCTCTGTCTGCCTGCCTGCTGGTAGCCTGGTGCCTCGTAGATGCGGCCTAGTTGTGCGGCTCGAGTACAGCTTCCATGGCCCGAGTGCTTCCACCAAGGTAAACGGCATGATGGATGAAGGAAGCGCTGTGATCTGCTGCCACGAAGCACGATAATCAACAAATCAGTGCATTCAACTTCACATTGGTACCACCAATGGTAAGAGACAGGAGAAGCTTCCCGACACGTACCGTGACCTCTAGGTGGACATGCCCAGGTCGGTGTATCAGGCAGCCGCCCCCTGGCCCCGCATTTTCGCTATCTAAAGGAGGAGTGCTCTTTCCCATTTCGAGGTGCAAGTCGGCGGTCGCCTGGGCAAGCACCCTTGAAAGTGCGACTAGGTACCGAATCCGTCTCTCTTGCCAGTCGCAACCTCCTTTATCCAACACAACCAACTGATCCATTTCGATTTGAGTGTTCCTCCTGCTCCTTTTCAACCTAACCTTCCAGCTACAACTTCCTCTTGAACTGCAACTTCCACATGAACAGGACCATCTTGCTGCACTCGCTGCGAAATCACCTTTGACCCCGCCCTCCAGCTGCTGCGTCTTGTTTGGTCATCATTCCTTCACCTGTAGCAGACCTCGAGTTCACATCGACCCAGAGAGCACGTTCCACCCCACCATCACTGCTTACTCACCACACGCACTTCCAGTCTCTCACTCCTCGGCTCGGTCTGTGCTGCTTCTGGCATCGCATCTGGCACTGCGCCCTGCTGCCTTGAACGTTCTCTCGATACACCAGCAGTCCGGGTCCCGCCTCGATCAGGATTCTGCATCAGGGCAGTCCGGTGCTTCTGCCTGACAAACAGGATCACCACTTGTCTACCCCTCCAAGGCAGAATTGTAGCGACTGCATTTTCCGCACATTCACGATGTCCACGAACTCTGAACCGGCCTCAACTGGCAATCTGCCTGGTACGTCCACTCAAAACTTACTCACCAGGGCTAGAAACGCCTCCTTCCCCTCTTCTCCGAGTCCTCGGATAGTTCGGTACTAACTTACTCTCAGCGTTTTCGATCTCAATAACGCAGCATCCATATACTGACCATCCATTCTCGCGACGTTATATTGTATTGGACAGCGAGAATCACACTCTGAAGATCGGCCGCTCATCGAAACTGGCTGCCAAAGGCTTCGTACCAAGCTCCCAAAACGGCTGGTATGACAGCCCGGTCATGTCTCGACAGCACGCTGAGATCATCGCCGACTTCACCCAAAAGGTTGGCTTGCCTTCCCCCAGGCCAGCGGGCCCATTTGCCTGTTCATCGCTAATGTATAATGGCTATCTTGCAGAGGCTGAAATTGCGGGACCTTGGCTCGCTCCACGGAACATACGTCAATCAAAGCGACCAACGTCTGGAGAAAGACGAGTTAGTAGACATCAAGGACGGGGATACCATCCGTTTCGGAGTGGATATCATGAGAAAAAAGACGTTCCCCCCTACAGTGGTTAAAGTAGGCCTCGACTACATCGAGCTCCCTAGGGCAAAGCCAGAGTCAGCTACTACTCGGTAAGTTTCACAAACCCAGCAGACAGCAACACCACTTCACCCATTGCTGCGAGTATTTCTTTGCCCTCACTTTCTCATTGGGCAATACTAACATGGAATAGTCCGAGGGCTTCAAGTACATTCAAAGTTCCCGACGGATCAGACTCCGACATGGAATACCCAGACGAAGACTCCAGCTCCAACATTGACCCGTCGGTACAGGGCACCCAATCGGCGGCACTATATGGACGAAGCTGGAAGGGCGAGGTGATTGACCTGACTCACCCTGTCGTCTCTGGCAATGTCATCACAAACCCGCTGAAGCAAGTTATCGATCTGGATCAAGATGATGACTACGAGACCAACTGGTGTGAGAGTGATGAGGTCAATGACTTCCATGAAAATAACAGCTCTCCGTCGCAACCGAACATTGCATCTGCACAACCTCCCAGGAGCACTATCGACAGCACCTGTAGCAATTATGGATCGGATAGAGAGAATGTTTGGCCCCAGAACGACGGTTCCCTTCAACCCACTGCATCTCAACATCCCAGTGCATCTCAACATCCCATTGCATCGCAGTATCGCGCTGCATCCCATGATGATGATTGGGACTCTGATATGAGCTCTGATTATGAGCCTGAGTATGAGCCCGAGTCTGCTGGCTCGGAAGTGAGTGGAGGAAATTTGACTGGTGGTAAGTGTTATCAAAATCTGCAAATGGGCTTTGCTTCTAACTATATCGTAGATGGCGATTCCTCTGAAAGAGGCTTCGAATACGATTACCCCTACTCCGAGTCCGATTCGGATTTTTCCGTTGGCCAGGATTCAGATGTAGAGTCAGAGGCGGAAGGAGTTTATGGGAGGGAGCCTTCTACCAACTGGGCTATGCCAGACCTCAGCAATGTTGTGACTGGTCCGACATCTAACATTGACGACAAGGGCCATGGCATCAATCGCCTTGTTACTCCAGATATCAAGGACAATATCATCAATCGCAATACCCCTCCAGTCAATTCCGCCTCTCCTATGGATATGCGGCCAGCAGCGTATCCTGTCGATCATCCATCGTTTCTATCCTTCACTCATCCTCGCGATGTTCAGCTGGCTACTCCCAAGTCAAACAAATCGGCGGGAGATACCGAAGAAGCTTCCCCGATCCACAAACCACTGAATGGCCCCGTGGTAGAAATGTCAGAAGATCCCTGGTATCCGTCTGACAAAGCAGAGTTCTTTGAGGCTCGGAAGGAGAACAAGGTGACCGTAATGCAATCTTCGCCCGTCGCCAGGGAGTATTCACGCCTTGCTATCTCCGACATCATGGATGAGAATGCTCCAGTTGGCAAAGGAAAGAGAAAGGCAGAGGCTATCTCGTCTAGCACCGAGGAAGAGCTTGCATGGCACGCTAGCGAAGTACAGAAGTCCGGAGCAAATGGCGCACACGAAAGAGAGGAAGTTATGGAACTCATCGAAGTCATGGAAGTCGATAAGGACAAGGAGGTTGGCGAACCGATCGAACCTTCTACTGAGGACAAGGAAGTCAACGAACCGATGGAAGCTTCTACTGAGGCAGCGACAGAAATCGCAGTGACAGTTGAGTCGCTCGATTTGCCTGTCTCGGTCGCTACATCGACTGTTCGCCTTGACGATGACGACAGTGATAGACCAGCCAAGAGGCAACGGTTGCGCAACATTGCCGAACGGGTCGGCTATGTTGCCCTTGGAGGTGTAGCTACTGGCGCCATGATGTTCGGCGCATTGGTTTACACTGCACCCACCTTTGTTTGAGTGGGTTAGTTCATGGTCCCGTTTATCGAGATCTTTGTGGACAGCTTAACCAACCTTGAGTGGTTGAGAAGGTGGGAGGATGTGGGTATGGCGATCTTGGGTTTGGTCGACCTCTTTGTTCGGATTCTACATGGGCACAAGGTATTGGCTTCTGTGTTTTCAAATGGTCTTTTCTTCCTGGCTTTCTAGATGCCAGTTGTCAGTTGTGCTGGTTTTGTAAACGGATAGTATATTCCACGTTCTATCTTGGTCCACTTTGTCACGGTCAAGGTCAAGGACAAGAGTCTCGTGGCGACAATGCCTGCCAGAGGTTGTCGATGCTTTCAAGTCAATTGCTTATATGGCTGCTTGGTTCTGGGTCACTTTTCGCAACCAAATGTATGATCACCGTCACAAGGGATCTTTGGTGCTCAGCTATCAACCACTCTAGTCTAGCGTTAAATGATTCTTGAGTTCACACTACTGTTCCCGTTCTTGTATTCTGCTGGTTGTCTACCAGTCAATCCTTATGATACATAACGTTAGGTTTTCCACCGTTAGGTTGGTAAACTCGGGTCCTATTCAAACAAGTAAAGCCGTGACATTGAGTGTGTCTTCGCCCACTTCTTGAGCAACGGACTATTATTGTAAATACACCCTTGCGGAGCTCGATGAGTTGACTATGCCTCGAGGCTATTTCTGAGCAAAACCGCAAGCAGACGAAACCAAGTATCTCGGATGGATAAGTCATGGAAAGTTGGGAATCAAAGTAGTCAGTCAGTCAGCTAGTCCTTCCTTCAACTTCTCTCAATTCTTGACCACTAGAATGTTTCTCTCCCGGTCTGGGAGTTATTTAGATACCTATCGACCTACCTACCTACCTACTCAATGGCAGAACAGCAGCGGAGTTCGAGATGAGCTAAGTCTAGAGTGTGACACGTCAGAGGAAGTAGATTATGAACGTGATGTCGACGGTGATGTCGACCAATGTATGTGAGCCTCTTGAGAGTACTTGAGTATCACAATCATCATATCTCGAAGGGACATTAGTCCAGAAACCCCCCCACAGTCGAAAAGAGGGAGAAACAGTCACTTTCTTGACACTACCGTTTATCATTCACCGTGACATGACCAACGTTTGGATCAGGTTAGGTAGTTGACTCCTTGTCCACACGTTTAGCTTGGGTGCCTGCCGATTGCCATTCTCCCCACTGGTTTGAAATGGAATGGAGAGGCATAGGATAGCGAGCACCAACACCAGCGCTAGGCACCAGATACCTAGTCATCGGCCATGAGGGGGACTCAGCCCACCTTTGGGCTGGGTTAGGATGCGCAGGCAGGCAGGTAGGTCATTTAGCAGCCGGCCAGCTGGATGGGATTTGCTAATTCATGGATGTATGATCGTCTACTGCTACTGCTACTTATCACGGACTCCTACAGGGAATTCCTCTAGGAAACGGAGAACGGGGAACGCGCAATGGGAGAAACAGACTCTCGGGCTTACTCAAGAAACTTCTCTTATCCAAGATATCGAAGCACCACTCTCAGGCTTACCCAAAAACTTTTGTATCAAATATACCGAAGCACCACTTACTCTTACTTATAGTCCTGTTCTTCGTCATACTACGCTTTTACTTGGTGGGTCACTTGACCCAAGTCACTTGACTCAAGAAGCATGGTAGTAATCATTTTGAGAAATATTCGAACATTCGATAGCAAGTGATATAAACATCTTGATGCGAAGAAGCTAACTCCTTCGAAGTACCTCCCTTGGTCTTCTTGACTTGGCTTCGCTTTGCTTGGTGTAAGATATGAAGCGAAACACTCTCCTCATCTATTGACTCGTCCTTCAAGTCGTCCAAACTCCATTCCTCATTCCTCAAAAATATTTCCCTTCATCATATACTCTCAGTGGCACGTCCCCAAATCCACCTCGGAACCACCTGAGCATTCCATTGACAACGCGTAGTCATCACTCCCTGTTTCCTTTTACCTTCACTCTTTCTTTGTTTATCTTCAAGACGACTGTCTTTTCAACTCCCTAATCATGCCTAAACGTGCACTTGTCACCCTTCGCACACTTCCCCTGCGCCCAGAAAGTGCACTGCTTAGTCCCAATCAGACTGCGGTTAATCCCCCTGAGGTGATCCGGCACTTCATCGCCGTTACGATCACCGCGGTTCTTTTTGTTTTTCCAGTGGGGCTTATCACCGCGATGATGTCCTTGTTGTTGCTGATCACGACCGTCACGACCGTCACGTCCGCCATCACGACTGTCGTTACGTTCGCGGAAGTTGTCACGGCCTCCGTGGTGCGGCTGCTGGTCCCAACCACTGCTGTCGCGGTCGCGAGAGTTAGGGTCGCGATCACGGCTGTCGCGAGCGTTGTGATCATAGGCTTGACCAGCTTGATAGGGATCGTAGCCGCCGTGTTGAGCGGCAGGTTGAGCGTGAGCGGCGCCGGCTTGGCCACCGGCTCCGGCTGCCCACTTCATATACGAGGCGAGGTACTCGGCCGTCTGGGGGTCGGCGGGCTGGTTGGGTTGTTGTTGGCCACTGCTGGCTAGAGTGGCAATGAGGGCTTGGATCTCGGCGGCTTGTTGGGGGTTTGGGTTGGCCTGGAGTTGGCTTGCGAGAGCAGCCAAGATGGCGGGTACATCGCCGCCTTGAGCAAGGAGCTGGGCAATCTGTTGTTGGTAGGCACCGAAGGCGCCCGGCTGCTGCTGTTGCTGCTGCTGTTGCTGCTGTTGAGCATACCACGCCTGTTGTTGTTGAAGAGCATGGACATCCGGCTGCTGTCCTTGCTGAGCTTGTTGGGCGTAGTACTGTGCCCAGGCTGCGCTGTAGTCAACGGGGGCTGCCGCTGGTTGAGCAGCCTGAGCTGGAGCTGGAGCCTGAGCTGGCACAACAGGAATTGCCGGAACAGGTTGTTGCTTGATTTCAGGGACTGTCCGCTTAACATATTCAACAATTTCTTCCACATAGTCTGCAGCCTTCTGAACCACAGGATCCGGATAGTCGCGGCGCCGTACTGTCTTGGGACGCGCAGGATCATAAGGCTCCGGATCACGGTAGTAACGAGCTCTGTCAGAGGAGATGAGCTCGTACGTCCGCTGATCACGAACCTCCGGCGGCTCAGTTGAGACTGGCGCGATGATAGGCGGAATGCCCTCAGGCTTAGCCGCAGCAACGGGCGCTACGTGCACGACGGCTGGTTGCTGTCCAGGCATAGGATATCCGGCATACGAGTCGGTGATCGAGTCAAGCGACTTCATTGTCTTGGTAAAGTCAGCATAACCCGGGCTCGACTGAGTCTCCAACCGAGCCTTGGCCTCGTAAACTGAACGATGGGCGCCAAAGTTCTTCATATCGGTAGCCCTGCGACGAAGCTCGTCATACTCCAGACCCGCAGGAAGCTGAAGATCAGACCCGGAGCCGTCATCAAGCGAAGGCTCGTAAGCAGGCGATTTAGGCGTAGCCGGAATATCCGATGGGTCTGTGTAAATGACCATGAGCTCCTTGGCCTCCCGATCGTCCATGAACGCCTGCTGCTCGGTGCGGAAAGTCTTAACGCCACCCACGGTGACATAGCTTTGCTTGCGCACTTCCTCCGGAAGAACTTCCAGATCAACCGAGTTAGGCTCCTCCCAAGGGCGAAGCTCACCCGCATGACCCTTTTTGAGTGCCATGCCTTCCCGCTTGTCCTTGCTATCTGATCGGACATCGCGAGACTGGCGGTGGCCCATCTCCTCGGGGAATAGGGTGTACTCCTTGACCTGGCATAGCTGGTCGTCGCTCTTGAAAACGACCCTCATATTCCGTCTCCGGCGCTCCTCCTTCCGTAAGCGGCGCTTCCTCTGTTCTTCCGTCTCATTCGGGTCAGGGGCGGACTCCGCCGGAGGTGATGCGTCTGCTTTCACCTTCTTGGGCGCAGAAATCGACTCCAAGATTGCCGCAAACTTGGAGCTGTACTGTGGCTCTTCTTTAGGCTTCGGTGTCTTTGCCGAGTTGCTAGCCGAGGATGCCGCCTGAGTGGCACTTGATTTGGGCGCAGACGCGGGAGCAGATGACTTTGCAGCCTCTGCCTTGACCAACGGTTTCGCTGGTTCGGCCTTTGTAGGCTCTGGCTTCGGGGTTGGCTTTGCTGCTGGGCGAGCCTTGCCAGGAAGATAAGAAGAACGGGGTTTTGTTGTGGTCGTGGCGAGTGCTGTTGCCGAGGGTTTGGCAGCTGGTTTGGCTGCAGTTGGAGGCGTCTTGGAACCAGTAGATGGAGCTTTGACATCGTTGGTAGACTTCGAAGTGGTCGGCACCCGAGGCTTTCCGTCTGTGGAAGGCTTCTTGGCCATGCGTGAATCACCATTGGTATCATCCTCACGGGCTCTCTTGGTTGTTGAGACTGTTGTCTTGGCAGGAGTTTTCTTAGCATCGCTGCTGACCTCCTTCTTTGACTTGGCCGCAGGACTTTCCTTCCCAGCGTTCTTTTCGGCATTTGCAACGATAGTCGCAACCAACTCATTAATTTCAGGATCACCCAGCCCTTCAAGTTTGCCCTTTGTGGTTTGAAATTTCCAAGCCTCGAGTTGCTCCGGCGTAAGGCTTGTAAAGCAACCAAAGAGGCGAAGAGCGGCCTTGGCCAACGATGAGGTAGCCTCGCCGAGATTGAAGAGTTGGATCAGGAGGTTGAGTAGACGAACGGGCAGTATACCCCTTTCACCCACCATCCGCAGGATTACTGGGTCTCCGACTTTGAGTCCCTCAACAATGGCTGCTTCAAGCTCCGTTTTGAACGGCTGAAGAGTCTGCTTAAGGGCCTCGACCGCAGCAGGTTTGAGAGTGGCGGAGCCCTTTCCTTTGTTCTTCACATCCTTCACGAGCTTTTCAAACGCTGGTGCAGCCCTTAGCGCAGCAATCTTGTCCGCAACAAACGCGCCAAATTCAATACTTGTGTGAACAATAACCTTTCTGTTCTTCTTGTGTGCTGGATGAATTCGGAGCAGCTCAGATGCTTTCACGGCTGTCAAGGTAGGCTCAGGCGGGGGCGATCCGCGCTGCTTAGCATCCGTTCCAAGTTCACCCTTGGAGAGCTTCTTCCACCAGTCAGCCGGCAACTCTGTTTTCGCTCGCTTCATTTCAATATCCAGCCTGACATCTGCTCTCTGGCGATCCAGCACATCTTTGGCAGTTTGGTAGGCTTCGGCATGGTTACTGAGAGACTCAGCGGGAGTCCAGCCACGATCAAGACCGGGGAATAGAGGGTCTTTGCCCGCTTTCGCCACGATGGTCACAAAACGTTTCGTTGGTGGTCCCTTCTTGAGCTGCACAGGGGATTCATCGATGACGAGATGCGGCACTCCCGGGACAGTGCAACCCGGTGTTTCGATTGCCTTGTCAATCAAATCCTCATCTACAGTAAAAAGACCGGCAACCTCGCCACCATCGCCTTGCCCATTTACATCCGATGCGAAGCCAGGGTTCGCCGAGTTGTTATTCGCGAAGCTGATGGCTTGGGGGTTCGTGATACTGGAGGCTGGTTGTAGCACCTTCGGTTTCTTAGCGAGGGTTTGCATCTCCTGCACATCACCAGGTCGCTTTACACCCGAGATCACATTAGTTTGGGGAGACTGAATAGTCTGTTGTGTAGTCTGAGCCTGGGCCACCCGTTCCTGCGCCGGGGCCTGGAACGATTGGATCTGAACGGGCTGGGACTGTGAGATTGGAACTTGGAAGGCTTGAGGCAGGCTAGCCTGGTGTTGGACAAACTGTTGTGGTGTTGTCTGATGTTGAGGGGCTTGCGAGATGGTCTGTGCATGAGGTTGCGGCGTGGGCTGCGGCGTGGGCTGTGGTGTCGACTGTGATGACTGAGCAGCCTGATGGGCAGGAGTCTGCACCACCTGTTGCACTGCAGGCTGCACCATTGGCTGCACCATTGGCTGCACCATTGGCTGCACTGTAGGCTGGGCCATGGAACGTGGAGCAATTTTTGGTTGGATTGGTTGCTGCACCGGTGGTTGGGCAGGCTTTTGCTGTATAGGGGCGCTTTGGATTGGTGTATGACTGAGTGGGCTGGGGCTGGCCGTGGTTCGCTGGGCGGGAATTTGTGCCACAGAAGCGCGGTTTTGGATATGTTGCCCGTTAATGGGTTGCATAAAGTGAGCTTGATTCGGTTGCGGCTCGGGGGTATGGTGACCCTGGACATGGTGGTAGCCCGTGAGCCCTCCCTGGACTGGGCCATGGCCAGCTTGATACGGAGTAGGCGTGGGCGTCTGCCTTTGTGGCGGCTGCTGATGTTGTTGTTGTTGCGGTTGATGCAATTGCGGTTGTGATGGCTGTTGTTGCCGCTGAACCTGCTGTTGCTGCTGAAGCTGTGGGTGCTGCTGACTGGGATGTTGCGGCTGATGCTGAGGCTGATGCTGTGGTTGTTGGTGATTTAAAGGCTGTGACATCGCCAGGGGATTTTGATACTCTCCATTCGTAGCATAGCCTGAGCTCGCCATTGGCACCCTCTGCCATTGCTCTGAGACATGGCCCTGAAGGTAGCCATCGGCCGACTGTTGCCGTGGGGGCACAGCGCCATGGCCAAAGCCACCTTGAACTACCTCTTGCCTCTCGGGGATTTGGACGTGGTGGTTCTGATACTCAGTCTCCTGTGGAAGGTCAACAAGAGCGAACCGACTGTCAATTGTGCGATGGTTGCCATATGGGTGCTGTTGTTGATGCTGTGGGTGCTGCTGGGCAGGTGCATAATGCTCCTGGGCTAAAGGCTCCTGAGCATAAGGCGCAGCCGCAGGGCTAGGCCCAGTCCATGCCTCGCTCTGAGGGTAGTAGTCGTAGTGACCATAAGCATTAGGTTGCGTGTCATGACCCGCCAGCTGAGGATTGACCTGCTGGGGAGGGTCGATGAAAGCACCAGGGTTGTGATACACATTCTCGTGCCCATGCTCAGGAGTGAAGGCGAACTGTTGTTCCCATGGATTTTCTGCCGCAAAGGAGTTGGGGTCCCATTGCCCAGCGTGATTGGTGTGACCGGCGTCCATGACTGGCGAGGTCGATGATTGCTGGCTTCAGCTCAAAAGGGAAGAATCCAAACAAACAAAAAAGGGGCAGCGACAGGCTAGGAGAATGAAGGTGGTCAGTCAATGGGCTCATGCGGTGCGAGTCTTTTTACCACCGATCCAAATCTACACAACAGACTTGTACGATAGTGATAATGTCAATCTGATGGGAAATTTTGAGCAAAATACTCTCAATTCGAAACTCACTCTGTCGTTGATACTGGGTGTATCAATGTACAAAACAAAGGTGTGCCCTTAACAACAAGTCCGGAAACTGTGTTAAATGAGTGGCTGCCTTGCTACACGATCGGGGTGTCTCCAACGTCGAATGGTGGGGCACAAAATGCGTCTAGCTCCAATCAGGACGAATTCCAAGCTGAAAGCGGCTTAGCGTGTGAAGTTCTGCAAGGGAGGAGGGTCAGCGTCAGGTACAAGAGTCCAACTTCTGAGAAGTTGCCAGCAGTCCAAGTGTAATGCGTGAGTGAGTGAGTGGGAGATGATGAGCTGGAAATTCCAGCTCACACATGTCCTGACTGAAATCTGAGAAAGATTTCAGACATGAAGAGAGACAGAGAGAGAGAGAGAGAGAGACCCTGAGAGAGAGAGAGAGAAAGAGAGAGATCCGGAGAGAGCGACGTGCAAGGCTAGCCAACACCAAGCGACGACAAGCTGATGTTGATGTTGATGTAGATGTCGATATGTAGGATAGCGCTTCAGAATGCACTGTTCCTGATGATAGTGGTGGTGGTGTGGTGGTGCAAGTTGAAATGTTGCAAGACCGGTTGCCCCTGGTAGCGGCGGGGAAAGTGTTGGCGCATTCAAGAGTGACGCGTAAACAGTGGTCGAGGTACCGTCCAGGGTGAGAGGGAAGTCAAGGTCGCCAGCCGCGGCGGATGTCCGGAAACCACACGACGCGACTTGATTGAGCTTGCTGCAAGTTTATTGCCATTCGATGCTTTGGTCGAAAATTCGACTGTCGTGATGTCCACCGTCTCAAATCAAGTTTCGCCGAGGACACAAAGGTGAGGGTGAGGTGAGGGTTTCAATGTGAATCGAATTCCAGGCATCAACTTGTGATTGAAGTCTGCGGTGGGGGTTGTCGGGCGTGGATGAGGTGTGCGGGGCCTGCGAGCACAGCACCGTTCAAACAGTTGCAGTAGTGCTGTTAAGAAAGTGACATGACCCGCAGGCCTTGGCAGTGCTGTGGAAGTCCCTCAACGCTCGCTGTCCGGAGTGCGTATTGCCAGTAGCACTAACAGCCACCATCCACTTGTCTTTCTCCCAGAAATTCCAGGCCAGGCTGTGTGTGTGTGTTTGTTGGGCTGGCTGCTGGCTGGCTGCCACACAGCAGATGTGAAATCTGGATCTCAGGTTGTGCATGGGACAATTAACCAGGGGGCGAGGCTGATAGATCCGGGTGTCATTGATAGCCATTGCCAGAGGCTCATCAAATGACCGCAGCATGTCAATCAAGATGGGATGTCTTTGCTGGCCCTGTGCATTCTCAGAAGAAAAGAGTTGTGCAGTCTCTGGATTTGCCATTTCCAGGTGCTGCGTGTGTTGCTCTCCCCAAGTCGTTGTTTGGTTTTGCATTTCTCCCCACACATGTCTCTCTCTTTGCTCCCTCTGCTCTCTCTCCTCTTTTCATCTGCCAGGATTAAAACGCAAGGTACTGTGGTGGGTAGCCCAGGTTACTTGTACCGTTTTTGGTGGATGTTGGCGAGAGGTTTGTTGGCCTTTTGGTTAACACGAACCCCATAATTTGCACTGCGAGACTCGCAATTCTTGACGACTCACAGCCTTATTTGACTGCAGGGCCCAGAATGCTTGAATCACAGGCAAATGCAGGACATGTGATATGGTAGAATACAACGGTCTTGTGCTTGTTTTCAAAGGTGTTAGGATTGGGGAAGAGGTGAAGATGATGCATACCCTGAATGTTTTCGTCACGATGTTATCGTGGTGTTCTGACGCCTTGGGGCACGTGCTCCTTGTTGGTTGGGGTTACGTGTGCCTGAATGCGTCCGCAGCAACTCGTCACGAATCTCCTCCACGCGCGCGCGGAAGACAACAGCGATGAGGTTATCGCAGTTCGCTACAGCATTTCCTCTCTATCCCGGGTTAAAGAACGGAGAGGTCCTGACCTTGGACTCAGGTGAGCAGGCAGGTACCGATATTAATCTTCAAAAGCCAGGGCCGCAGGTCGATCGGACGACTGCAGCTGCTAGGGAAAGAGACGAGTTCCGAATGACGGTCGCGCAAGAAGAAAACGCCCGAGACGTCAAGAAAACCTGCGCGTTTAAATCGCCTTTACAGCTTTGCCAGAACAAGAGAAAGATGTACGAAGAAAAGGCCGCGATTATTAAGTACGACGATGGGCGATGCGACAAGGCGACCAGGGCGACAAGTTGGTCGTCGAAGAAAGGAGAAGATGCTGCTGATGTCAGGTCAGGGTGACGAGTTGAAAGGAAAAAGTTGGACGTGAGCGGCGGTCGCGCAAATCAGGTGTGTCCCGCCGTTCATAAAAAGGGACGCTTGCGACTGGGCAAGTGCATGAATGCCGCGAGTGGGCAGGCGCTTCTCAACGAGTTGGCAGTGACGGGAGTGCATTGACTGGCTGGCACGCTGGCGCTCACGGGCCGCCGACGCTCGCTGGCACTGGCCGACCACGGGCCTTTCTTCCAGGCACGCAGTCTGCACACGTGAAGCAACAGCTTCTGTGGTCTGTGCGCGTGGCAATTGAAGGAGGAAGCAAGTACCAAAGTACCGTTTGTTGGGTTCTGGGTGGGTCCTCGCCAGCTGGGGGGCAGGAGCAACTGCAAATCGTAGCAGGTGCCAAGGAGTGTTGTAATCGCTTATTGCAGGAGCAAGTATCTTTCTGGGCAATGTCCTGGCATCGTATCTGGAAACCTGGAAAGCAGATAAGACGTACAATATGGTAAAAAATACCGACGATGAAACGCACGGGTTCAATCATCCATTGAACAGCCAAAGGTAAACGCCACAGAGACAGGAAGATGTCAACTGGTTGCGGTGTCAATCGAACATCGGAGGACGACAACGGAATCCTCGTCATACTGTGGGGGAAAGCTCTCAGGGCGGTACCTCCTGCAAGGCTAGCGGATGCAGAAGGGAAGGGGTAACAGTCCACTGGGAGACAGAGGCCACTGGTCCAAGCCGAGAGATGTACCTTGCGGACCACAAGACAACATAGCTTCAACGGAGATTTTATGTTTTCTTATCTGCATATTGAACACGTAAAGACATTCTGGACTCTGTGTTGTAATACTTTGACACGTTTGACCTTTCGTCTTTAAAGAATTACGGCACTCTTCCCTTCAAAACCGGCCAACACCTCGAGGCCAGCCTGACGATAATTCAACTGAAGGGATCACAAACCCCACCACTGCGACAGCGAGACGGGAGCTACCTTGCCTCAACAGCCTACACCATCTCCGACTCGAGTCCTGCTTCGCGAACTTGCTGCCGACCGGCATATCGATCACTTTAAGATACAGTCATGTCGCCAACACAAGGGAATTCTCTGCGCGACAAGCAGATCTGTATGTCCAGCTGCCTTTCTCCCTCCAATGGTCCCAATGCCAGACAGTCTTGCGGTGGACTGACACATGCTCTCCAGTGTCCATCAAGAAGCTCCTGAACCTCAACGAACCACTCGAACCGACCGACGGCGACGAATCTAATGGCTTCCAATCCGCTTCCGCCCCCTTGCTAAAGGACATTCCCACATGGAAGATCTTGGTCTTTGACGAGCTTGGTCGCAATGTCATCAGCCCAGTGCTTCAGGTTTCGGACCTGCGATCCATGGGCGTCACACTACACGTTTCCATTGCGGCCAACAGGCAACCGATTCCCGATGTCGATGCCATCTACCTTATCGAACCGAACTCCAAGAATCTCCAGCAAATCACCAATGATCTCCAGAAGAACCTCTACAACTCTGCCAGCATCAACTTCCTCTCCTCGGTACCGCGGCCACTGTTGGAGGACTTTGCGGCGCAAACTGCTGCTGCCGGCACTTCGGAGAAGATTGCCCAGATATTCGACCAGTATCTCAACTTTATCGTCCCCGAGCCCGATTTGTTCAGTTTGGGAATGCAGAAGGAGCATACGTACTGGGCGTTGAACAGCGCAAAGACACAAGATGAGGAGTTGGATAGGGTCATCGACAGGATCGTCAGCGGCCTGTTTAGCGTGGTGGTGACACTAGGCGTCATTCCCATTATTCGCTGCCCAAGGGGTGCTGCTGCTGAGATGGTTGCGACGAAATTGGACCGGAAACTTCGCGATCATATTCTTAACTCCAAGGACAACCTCTTTTCGGCACACAGGGCAGCAGCTTCCAGCACCGGAACACCAAAGCCCTTGCTCGTTATCATGGACCGTAACATCGACCTAATTCCCATGCTGTCCCACTCGTGGACCTACCAGAGTCTATGCGCCGACGTCTTTGGCTTGTCGGAATCGAACCGGATCACAATCGAGAGCCCCGTTGATTCCAACAACCCGGCCAAGGGCACCAACAAGAAGACCTATGATCTGGCTGCTGATGACTTCTTCTGGGCCAAGAATTCGTGTCTGCCATTCCCTCAGGTAAGTAGGAAGTGCAGATGAGACATCCTGAGGATGGTCATTAACCAAGATGCTTAGGTTGCCGAGGACATCGATATTGAACTCACGAAATACAAGGAGGAGGCGGATGCTCTCACAAAAAAGACCGGCGTAAGAGATTTGGATCATTTCGAACAAGACTCGGGCGCAAGCGCTCAGCACCTAAAAGCGGCCGTAACACTTCTTCCTGAACTGCGCGCAAGGAAGGCCACTTTGGATATGCACATGAACATCCTTGCTGCTATCCTTGGGGAGATTCAGAGCCGACAGTTGGATAACTACTTCCAGCTTGAAGAGAACGTGTTCAAGCAAACCAAGGCGCAAGTGTTGGATCAGATCAAGACGGCGGAGAAGGGCAAGCCCGAGGACTACCTGCGTCTCTTTGTGATCTGGTACCTCAGCACTGAGCAGGATGTCTCTCGCCAGGAGTGGACGCAATTCGAGGAGGCGCTCGCGGCCAAGGGCTGCGACACAACGTGCCTCTCTTATATCAAGCAGTGAGTGTTATACCCTTTTCGGCTTCTCAGCAACCCTTTACTAACGGTATCCCACAGGGTCCGCGCCACAACAAAGATGACACAGCTCACCACCGTCAACAACCCCTCATCCTCGAACCAGCAACAATCCGGGTCCTCCGACCTCTTCAACCGCTTCTCCGCCATCTCCAGCCGTCTCACCGACCGCCTCAAGGAGACCGGCGTGCCCACCGGTGCTCTCTCCAACAACGTCGCCTCCCTTCTCGGCGGCATCAAGAATTTCCTCCCCGAGGACCGCGACCTCACGGTAACCAAGATCACCGAGTCCCTCATGGACCCGTCGGCTGCCAGCTCCTCGGCCATCGCCAAGACGGAGCACTACCTCTACTTCGACCCGCGCAGCGCCAACGCGCGCGGCACCATGCCCCAGCCGTCCGCCATGCGGGCCCAAGCGGGCGGGTCGTCCCTGGGCGGGCCCGGTGGCTTGCCAGGATCAAGTGGCCCGGGTCAGACGGCCAGTTTCGGTCAGCGCAGACAGGGGTTCTCGGAGGCGATTGTGTTTATGGTCGGTGGTGCTAGCACGGCCGAGTATAGCAATTTGCAGGAGTGGGCGGCGAGGACGACGACGGGGGATCGCGCGAAGAGGAGGGTGATTTATGGTGGTACGGAACTGCTTAATGCGGACAGCTTTATTACGGAGGAGTTGGAGAGGTTGGGTAAGGAGGTTTCGTAGGTTGTCTTTGGGAGAAGTAGAGGGTGAGGGTGAGGGTTTGGTATATATCAGATTATAATAATTCTACTTTGGTCAAAGCGGTGTTTAACCATGCTGTCTATGGAAGGTTTTATGTTTGCATCTTGATGTTCATATCGGTGTTGTCTTGGCATTTTGATGTTGTTCACCACAGTCTCTTGTCACTTGATATTTGGAGATGGTGAACTTGCTTGGTCTCTGTCCACACACCCACATCCACATCTATATGCATGTCTTGCATCTCCTTCAACATGACCCGACATGGCGTGCACATGGCACAAAGCTGAGTTGCAGCTGATGAGCATGCCAAAAATAACTTGTTTTGGGGTTCTTTCTTCGAAGTGCTGAACGGACAAGAAAAGGACTGTGACAATTCTTCACATCGGTAATGAAAATATGGCAACGCGTCCTGAAGAATTTGTCGTCCATAGAAACAGGTATAACATCAGTCGTCGTCAGCAATGAGGCGATGATTCTAGGTCTACGCACATCGTTCAAGGCCTTATATCGTCGCTGAAGAGGCTGTGCTAGCAGCTCTGCTAGATGGCTTGCGCATCCGGCAACCGTCATCCGAGCTCCCGTCGAGCTGGAATCAATGCCTTCCGAGTTCCGACATTTGTTCTAGCATCTCGCATTCATCTTGCCCTCATTTCATTCATGACCCATTTCCATTTATTCCCGAACATTTCAAGACTGACGAACCATCAAGGTACCTCGCGTTAAAGTGCTTACCTAGGGAGCTAGTTGGCGCTTATCCAAAAACGCCAAGATCCAAAGGAGGCGACCAACGCGCGATGCCAAGTCTGGTGTTGTTGGCCGCGCGCGACAAGCCAGGGACCACTGACCAGAAGCTTGTCCCAGGCTTGTCCAAATGAATTGGTTCCACCCGACGGAGATATGGACAATGCATCAAGGCGTGATATCAAACATGGCCCTGGTACATTTCTGGAAAGGGACTGGAAGGATTTTGAGGAGGATTAAAGGGGGATTGCATTGCATCGTGATGTTACTTACAGTATTGTGGCTCTGAACATATCAATGACTTGTGAATATCTCTAGACTAACTAAATCCTCGGTTCCCTCCCTCCCGCACATGTCTCTCTTTCCCACTGCTGATCTCTCAGAAAGCACAGATGGGGGAGAGTCGTCGTCAACAGCTCTAAAGTGCCGATCCGGAGTGAGGCCGTTCAACGAGATGAATCCCCAAGGGCAGGAGGTTCGCTTGTGAAATACCTAGTGAAATGGCAAATTTATGTGTCCCAAGTGGACCACCGAGAGCGAGCCGAGTCGAGAGTCGAGACTCAAACGGTTGGCGGGGTGTATAAGATGAGCGGGAAGCTGCTTGTCGTGTTGCTTGCTGCGGTTAGGTTGCTGCTTCTGCTTCTGCTGCGGACGATCCTGACAGACAGCGCCTCTTTGGATGAGCTGAAATGATTAAAGGCACAGGACAAACTGAACTGGCCCGGGTGATTGCGCGTTTGTCCTTCAAGACACGATGCGCATTGGAATCATTCGTTGACAGTGACCGATAGACAGACAGAACAACCAAAATTCGACATGCTCGACATGGAAATTAAGGAAAGATAGACCGGAAATCCTGGTATAATTGACTAGTCCCCCACAGGCTAAGCAGGCTTCAACCCCTCCGTGGGACCCCCTTGAGGAGGCTTAAACTTTTGGCGAATGCACCAATCACGAGCTGCGCCTTGAGGGAAACAGTCAGTGGAGCGACGTCACACGGCTTCCTTTCTTTCTTTCCCTTGGCCGCCCTTGGTTTAGTTGTCTTTTGCTGCGTCTTGTCTTGCTGCTGGGCTGCGTCTTGCTGGGGCGCTGAAACAACCCACGACACCATGGAGAGCGAGTGTTTGGGTGTTTTGGCGGTTGCGAAAAGGTCGCACATGGACCGTTGATTGGTCTTGACATGGCCCCTGTGGCCCGTGCGGCCCATGTTGATTTCGAGGACGGCATCCACTGCGACCAGCCCCCCCAGTTAGACCGTGGACGACCCCCCCGGACGGGATCATCTGCCATTCGCGCCGTCGCGGTCCTGGCACCACATTCATCAGCGTGAAACTCGAGATCTTCCTCTGTTTTTTTTTTCTCTTCTTCTTGGTATCCAGCAGTCGCCGAACCAAGTCGTAATATCGCCCCGTCTCTTTTCGTCCCGTCCCGTCCTTTTCTGTCTCCTGGATTTCCCGTGTCTCTTTCGCGGTGCGAACAAGAAGGGTCCATCCAGTAAGAAGAAGAGATCCCGGCATTGACATTGGCATTGGGCAACGAGACATTGACTACCACTCAACTTCGAGACACAATCCGAACTTTACCCCTCGATCCCCGAACACCCAGTCAAGGTCCTCCAGACTTATTGCCCCGTCCTTCCCTGTCAACCATCAACCTATCCACGGCGCGCGGACACCAGCTTGTCTCGATAACTGCAAGGAACCGGACGGTCAAAGCGCTGAATAAAATAAGCGGCCAGGACAAAGATTCCCCCAGGAAAACAAACAAGCAGACGGACGGCATAACACTGCCCAAGGGAGCAAGCTCCAACAAAAACGGGATACCAACAACGTGGTTGGGAGAAGGGCCTTGACGGCCGCGGCGCATTCCAAACATACCAAGCGACTGAGACTTGTGACGAACACCCGCGCCAAACCTTCAACATACCCCATACATCCATCTCTCCCTCCAACTTTCCCGGAGGATCACGGAGTAGATAACCAGAAACCATAACCCGTTAAACGCCCCTCCAAATCCCGGCACCATGTCGTACAATCGATTAGGCAAGTCCACTTCTGTTCTGCCATGAACCACTCGCTCTACATCCCTCGATAATATCAATATCAAACAAACACCAAGACCCCAAGTGGGACTGTCACTACATTAGCACCCACTTCCTTTGAACCCTTCCAATATCCCAAACCACATTCCTTCCTCAGGGTCCTTACCCCTTGCTCCCTTGGCAACTTCATGGGTCCAAGAGAGTCGGAGAGGCCTACCTACCTCGAGACCGGACCCCAGCCTGGCTCTCTTTACTCTCGGGACAACCTCAAAGTTGTTGTCAAGACGAAAGGGATTTGTTTCTTGCCTGGCGCAAGTACAAGGCAGTGGTCATCTCCTACACAGCCCATCTCAAGTCTTTGCTCCTACATACATACTGCAAGACCCTTGCGCAACGAGTCGCATTGTGCCTTGCCTTGCCTTACACTTAGCCACCGCGCGAGCGTCCGGGCGCGCATATGATTGTCTCCTAGCAAGACAGTCGGATGACAGCTTGAAACCTATACTCTAACACTCTCTCTTCAACTGCTTAGACGACGACTTCTACGAAAGTCACCCAATGGATCCCCGAATGCAGCATACAGCGCCCTCGCCAGGCCATCCCATACAGCCCGGCTACCAGTTGGAGGACAACCCGTATCACCACCAGCAAGGTTTCGATATCCCGGCCGGTCCTGGGAGATACAGTCCTGGAGATGCGCTACACATTCAAACTCCTGTGAGTATATCTGGGAATGGGCAAGCTATGTCTATGGGGAACAAGATACTAATGCGCTGAACAGCAACCGGTTGAGGGCATGGGCGGATACCACGCCCCAGGCCAACAGTATACACCCGACTACGCCGTGAACCCGGAAGCGCACCACGATGCCTACTACAACCAGCCCTACGAGCCCCAGGTTGGCCATGATCCATATGCCGCGGCTCCAACACCCCCGGTGGCCGGATACCAGGCGCACGACGACCAACGGCCCATGTTGATGCATACCGATTCGCAAGTCGGCCAGAGCGACCCTTACCACGACGAACCCCAACCGCCAACGAACAATGCGCCCATCAAGAGGTGGAAGACGGTGAAGCAGGTGCTTCTGTACCGCGGTAACTTGGTGTTGGATTGTCCCATCCCTCCGAAGCTTCTGAACCAGCTACCTCACGGCGAGCGTGACGAATTCACCCATATGAGATACTCGGCTGCCACCTGCGATCCTTCGGAGTTCTACGAGGAGAACTTCACTCTGCGCCAGAAGCTCTTCAGCAAACCTAGGCACACGGAGCTTTTCATTGTCGTAACCATGTACAACGAAGACGAGATTCTGTTTGCGCGCACCATGATGGGTGTGTTCAAGAACGTCGAGTACATGTGCAAGCGGACGGAAAGTAAGACCTGGGGCAAGGACGCCTGGAAGAAGATTGTGGTGTGCGTCGTCAGCGACGGTCGTGCCAAGATCAACCCGAGAACGAGAGCGCTGTTGGCTGGTATGGGTGTCTTTCAGGAGGGTATTGCCAAGCAACAGGTTAACGGAAAGGATGTCACGGCGCATATTTACGAGTATACGACTCAGGTCGGCATGACTATCAAGAACGATGTGGTTCAGCTTATCCCCAAGCAACAGCCCGTTCAGATGCTGTTCTGTCTGAAGGAAAAGAACCAGAAGAAGATCAACTCGCATCGTTGGTTCTTCCAGGCCTTTGGTCGCGTTTTGGACCCCAATATCTGCGTGCTTATCGACGCTGGTACCAAGCCCGGCGGTAGCTCCATCTACCACCTGTGGAAGGCCTTCGATCTCGAGCCCATGTGCGCCGGCGCCTGCGGTGAGATCAAGGCCATGTTGGGCACGGGCGGCAAGAACCTCATCAACCCGCTCGTCGCCACTCAGAACTTTGAGTACAAGATGAGTAACATTCTCGACAAGCCTCTCGAATCCGCCTTCGGCTTCATTTCCGTCTTGCCCGGTGCCTTCTCCGCCTACCGCTACGTGGCTTTGCAGAACGACAAGAACGGCCAGGGCCCCCTGGAGAAGTACTTTGCGGGTGAAAAGCTGCACGGCGGCGACGCCGGCATCTTCACGGCCAACATGTACCTCGCCGAAGATCGTATCCTCTGTTTCGAGCTCGTCACCAAGCGCAACTGCCACTGGATCCTCCAGTACGTCAAGTCGGCCACGGGCGAGACCGATGTGCCCGCGGACCTGACCGAGTTGATTCTGCAGCGTCGTCGTTGGCTGAACGGTTCCTTCTTCGCGGCTATTTATGCTATTGTCCACTTCCACCAGTTCTTCCGGTCCGACCACTCCTTCTTGCGAAAGATTGCCTTCTTCATCGAGTTCGTGTTCCAGACGGTCAACATGATCTTTGCGTGGTTTGCTATTGGCAACTTCTTCCTCGTGTTCAAGATCTTGACGACGGGTCTGGGCGACCCAAAGCTGTTGGGCAACGTCGGCGAGATTTTGGGCGTGGTGTTTGCGTGGGCGTACGGTGTTACTCTGATTACGTGCTTCGTCTTGTCCATGGGTAATCGGCCGGCTGGTTCTCCACGGTTGTACATGGGTATGGTTGTTTTCTGGGCGATTATCTTTATGTACGTTTCCTCCTCCCCCCTTTTATTTCACTTAGAACCCTTACTAACAGTACCACAGCTACCTAATGTTCGCAGCCATCTACATCGCCGTCGTCGCCATTCAAACCGACATCCAAAAGGGCCTCTCCTTCTCCGACCTCTTCCGTAACGAGCTCTTCTACACCCTGATCGTCTCAGTCGTCTCCACTTACGGCATCTGGTTCATCGGCTCCCTCCTCATGTTCGACCCCTGGCACATGTTCACCTCGCTCATCCAATACATGCTCCTGTCGCCCACCTACACCAACGTCCTCAACGTCTACGCCTTCTGCAACACCCACGACATCTCCTGGGGAACAAAGGGTGACGACAAGCCCGACAAGCTCCCCTCGGTCAACACCAAGGACGGCCAGGGTAAAACCGATCTTCCCGATGAGGGCGACCTGAACGCCTCGTACGAGCGCGAACTCCAGGTTTTCTCGAGGAAATGGGTGAAGCCGGTGACGGCGCCCACGGCGTCCCAGTTGGAGGAAAAGCAGATGGATTATTATCGTGGTGTCAGATCGATGGTCGTGCTGGTGTGGATGATCACAAACTTTGCGCTGTGCGCGGTGGTGTTGAGTACGGCTGGCTTGGAGAGGATCGATGCGGAGGAAGGGTCGGCTGAGGAGATTACGAGTAAGAGGGCGACGATTTATATGAGTGTGGTGTTGTGGAGCGTGGCGGTGCTGAGCGGGTTTAAGTTTGTGGGGGCTTGTTGGTTTTTGGTGGTGAGGATGTTTAGGGGTGTTTAAGTATTCCTGGGGGAATGTTTGGGGTTGCTGTTCTTCTGGAAATGCTGTTACGACATTTTTGTTCTCTTTTCGAATCTGCGAGGAGTCGATTGGGTTTTTACGTGGAATATGTGGAAGTGAACTGAACTGGAAAAGACGTTGGGTTGATTTGAGGTGAGGAGTGGATAGATTCAGGATGGGGGAGTTGGAAGAGAGATACTTGGTTCTTGCTTTATCTTGCTTTAGCTCAGAGATACCTATTGAGACGTTTTCCTTCAGAGTGTGGATGTCTTTGCATATTCGTGGATAGGAGTATATGTCTTGTTTATTGATGTTTGCTAGAGAAGTCCTCGGATAGATACGAAGCTATGATGATACCTAGTATTGTAGTCAAAACAATCCGTATCAACACTTCCCTGGTATCGACACCATTTGACCTTTCACTGTACCCGCATGTTTAGCCCCTTTGTCTTGGGTTGTCCGATGGTTGATACCATCCATTTATACTACTTGCTGTTCTCGATTTTCCGCTACCAGCTAGATACCACATTAATGGGGAGCTATTCATGTGTTACCTTCAAATTTTCGCAGCGACCATCTTTGTTAGATGTGTTTGATCGACGACATATCAGTCTCGGTAGCCATATAGTAGACAGACTCATCAATCGCTAGTATTTTGGAGCTCTGTTATTGTTCTTGTTATTGTACTCAAGTCCAACATTGCGCCCTCTTCCGTTCATCCAGTTTGTTAGCGTGTTGTGCTACGCTCTCTTCCTGCTTCGACTTTTCGAAGTCTGATGGAGTCCTCGAGGATATTTTATTCTCGTGGAACCAGACATACCTAAGCTGTTCCATCTGCGGCCTTTCCCTTACCTTACTCAAATGACTCATAAACGATCATCAAGTTCTTCTCAACTTAATTCCTTAAACATCTTTCGTGGCCCGTCCATTCTAAGTGGCATTCACTGAAAGAGTCGTACTCGAATAATGGTCTAACGCTCAACATGTTCCTTTTCACTCCCATCCGTGTTTCCTCTATTGTTTTCACAGATGGGAGATCAACAGGCACACAGACACATCAACACGTGGAGACTTGGTATCTCACAGTACGAGGATTCTAACCGTTGGGATTTTCAAGGAAAAAGCGGCACTATGTTCACATGTTGCGGGCAAAACACCGTGTGATGTCTATGTATGTACGGAACTACCCGTCCACTGCCTATTTTCTTCTCAGAACCGAGCCGGATTGACACAGTTCTTCCCCGGCTCTCCGGGTTCATCACGGGAATAGGAGATGAAGGTGAAAGTGACGGGGCGGATAGGTGTTAACAATCCGGCCCAAGTCATGAACCTGTCAATCGAGCACCGGAAAGAGATCTCTGTTTCCGACGGATAACTTCTTAGGACATCAAGACGGTGTGTGACAACCCGCCTGCTCTACGAAGTTAAAGACTCGTTTCCTAGCACGAGTTCTTGCTCTTACGTCGTCTTCCATCTCGAGTTTCGCTTTTACAAGCAACATTGCCTGGCTACAGCAGCGTCTGACGCTCTCTCTATGGCTTTCCACGGAGCTAGGGAAACAGAGCTGGCAAGTTTTCCCACGTGCCATCCGTGTGCTGTATTCTACTTGGATGTTATCATGCCATCTCCGGCGTCTCTAAAGTAAGTAGCTCGATAGTAGTTGCTCGAGGTTCAACGAATGAAACCGACAGTCAACTACGGGTTGTCTTGCCTGGAACCCAGAGACCGCACCAGGGCATGCGATAGCAAGCGAGGATACAAGATGTGCCGACAAACTCGGCGTCGGTGTCGGTATCAACCGGTCTCCGTCTTACCATGGGACCCTCATCGTCGGCGGAACAGCGGGCGGGCGACATTCTCTCCTTTGCTTGCGTGCGTCCGCCCGAGTACAAAACTCAAACTCGAACAGCAAAGACTCGAAAAGGCTTCCGCTTTCGCAACTGCCGTCATCCTCTCCAACCGCACGCAGTACGTAAACCAAAGACTTCTCTACAGGCAGATTCCTCGTTGGCAAAGTTCAGAGATTTCTCAAAGTATTTCGCCATGCTCTTGGCGGGCAGATTCTCACAGTTCGCATCCTTTTGTCCTGCCAAAAAGCGAGGCAGAATCCGTTGCGCAAACTCTTTTACGCAATGCGCCAAGCATGAAGGTCAACTCAAACTTCACGATGGCCAAGCCCGGGCGTCTTGGTATGCCTGGCAGTGTGTCTGGGCAAAAGCTGGCTCGGCTGGGCTTGCGCTGAGCTCGAGCTGGGCAAAGCTGTGCTTGACCTGAAAAAGCTGGGAAAGGTGACCACGTGGGCAACGCCTCTTCAGTCACTCACCATTCACTGTGCGATTCACTGCGCAATTCCTTGTGCTGAAAATTCTACTGGTCAGCCAGTCGGTCGCAAGGTCGGTACTTTCGACTCGGTCGAATTCTTGTCTTTGAAAGTTTCGAAACTTTCAAGACCTTCGAACGGCATGAACGGTATAAACGGGAGGCGGCGAGAAACCATCTAGGGTGGTCATGGGAGACGTAGCGACGAGTAAGCTGAAGAGTAAGAGGAAAAGATTTTTCGTGCTGTGCAGTCAGCAGTGTGCCGAGAGAGAAAGTAAGCTAGCGCTGAGACTGTGTGGCGGACTGGTGGGCTTTGCTTGTTGTTCGTTGTTTCGTCGTTCGGCGCTTCCAAGGTCCAGACGTTTCTGGCGTCGTTGCGTGCTCTTTTTCAAACCTTTTTCTCTCTTTCTGCTTCCATTGCTTCAGCCGCTGACAACCGTTGCTGCTTCGCTGGCTTCGCTGGCTGCTGCACCAATCGCTGAATGAATTCCGATTCTGGTAGGAGCTGCCCATTTCATTGGAGGATGCCGCCGCCGCTGCAGTGTGAAAAAGAGGGGAGCAGGGGGTCCGCGGTCGTGAAAAGAAGGTGGCCTCGGTGACCTGGAAGTGCCTGTGGGAAGGACCGAGGAACACGGAAGACGGAGAAAAAGGAGGCTCTGCAAGTTTGCAACCGAAGCAAAATAAATGCAAGGTGACCTCAACCACCACACCCACAGCGACAGCGCGGAGCCGACCGAAGGTACAGTGGTGTACCGCTGGGAGGTACTGTTGGTTGGTGTCGGTGTGGTTGGCCAAAGCCGAGGAGCCCAGGTTCTGTTGATGTGTAACCGAAGACGCAAGAGTTTCTTGACCTCTCAGTCACACCACACAATGGAGGCAAACCAGAAAAAGTTTGAAGTGACGTTGGAAATATGGCATTCTTAAGAATCCGAGATATGACAAAGCCAGATCCTGATCAACAATTCGAGATTGGAGAAACATTTTTTTTTCTAGAAAATCCTTATCGCGGGAACAAACCGTTCCTGGCAAGTTTCCCCGTTGGTTCGTTGACCCGGGCCATCGGTTGGCGTTGACACAGGGCAGCAGACGGCACCTTATCAGCGCAGGACGGGAGCGAGCGAGGGCGAGAAAGGCGACAGCCCGTTGAGGCGGGAGACAGGGCGGCAGCTTTACCCCGGATTTTCATTGCAAGCCTCACTCCCGTCTTCCATCTTTTTTTTCTCGGTTCCAGTCTGTTGGTCTGTGTGTTTGAACGTTCGGCCCGCGGTTATACTCTGACCTCACCTCCAAACTCCTAGAGTTCGCATGAACAAGCATGACTCCCATATTTTCATCGACACTGATCCCACGTGGTCTTGCTTTGGGATCGGGCTTTGTTGGGAGGGGAAAGTGGGCTTGTGTTTCCAATTTCCCATCACGTTGTTTCTCAACTCATCCGCATGACTTGCTTTCACCGTGACTTGGTTCCCCTTGGCTTTGTTCAAAACGAGGGGTAACGTTGGTTTCGTGATCCATCTTGCCGAAGATCTTGGTTGAGGGCCTCAGGACTTGGTTTTCCTTTCCCTTTGACTCCATCGTGAATTTCCTCTATTACGTTTGGATGATTGGCTCTTTACTTGGCCGCTACCGATCTCTCTCACTTCAGCCTGAGCTTACTTTTTGTTTCCATTTCAGGCTCTCTTGCTCTTCACCATGAGGATCCAGGAGTAACACTAGCTGTTTGAACCGTCTCTAGCGGGAGATGACAACAACGACATCGCAGGTTGACCATTCCTCGTTCGGGACTCGGACTTGAAGCGGCATGATGGATCTCATCGAAGAGAGCAAAAGAAACCACAGAGCATTGACCGCATGATCGTCCGGAATCCGGGGTTGCCGGCACTCGGGCCAACTTGTGCCTGGGAAACTGGAGACCCGCTTCGCCTAGGGAAAAGCTCCTTTTTTTGATGGAGCCGGAGATGGATCACGGATGGATCCCGGGGGAGGGGAAATTTTTCACCAGGTGATCCATTCGATCAGGGCGGCCGATGGGCGGTCGATGTCGAGTGGGAGCAAAAGATTCTGGACCGGGAAACCAGCCGACAGGCTCTGCATGGGCCATGGTGTGGTGAGAGAGAGAACGGTCATCAGGGGCTTGTTGAGACTTCGAGGTCACCTCAAACTGTGAGGGGTCTTTGTCTCTAGCGTCGTCTCTAGCACCGCAACATCAACACCAGTGCCAAAGAGCAAAATAGAAACAAAATAAAACCCAAAGAGGTTCGTACACTCCACATGGCGCGTCGCTACACCGCCAAGCATCGAACAAAATAAGAGTCATATCGGTGATATTTCAGAGAGAAACCGAGCAAATTTCAGGAGCGATTCCAAGACACCCATCACTTCCACCAGGGGTAGATGCTCAATGGGGAAACAAAACCACACACAATTTCTGTCGCTTGTTCCGCCATCTGTGTACGTGGTGTACGTACACAACTACTTCCCGTTACGGAGTACGGCATATATCCAACTGACCGCCGCCTTTCAACCCTCAATGCCGTCGGTGGACGGACAGAGGACGGCCTCAGCTCCCCCAAAAAGCCGCCGAGGCATATTGACATTGTGACATCGAGGGGGGCAATGAAGACACGGGCTGACGCGAGATGGCTGACTGGTGGTGCAAACATGCCCGAAAGCAAATGGGAAATGAGGAACAACTGAACACTTCACACAAAGAGCGGCGGCAGTTGACAGCCGAGAGTGACAACGCCAACGTTGAACGACAAATCATCATGGTCGCATCGGCCATGCTTCAGGCTTTGGAGATCACGGCGGGAAGACTGGATCGACGTCCGCCTTTTTGCCAAGCCGACCAAGCAGGGCGGCAGCTGCCAGGCGGAATGCTGCGGTCTTGTGTGTCGCACACAGAACGAAGGGGAAAAAAAAGATTTTGGCCCAGACAACCCAGCAGAGTCCAGAAATTTGGTCGCAGCGCTTCGTCACCGTCCCTTGCAGGACGCATGGACCAGATGCAAGTACCGTTAGGGTACAGTTTATGTGGATGTACCATATAAAAGAGACGCAACTCCAATTCCCAAATTATGGGGTAATGATCTCGTAACAAAAAGTGCTGGTGCGCCTCGTGACTGCCAGACAGGGCCCGCTCTGGGAGTTTCTATGTGCTAAGAAGAAAGCTTGAATGGACCGTTGTCAACCGTCGTGGGCCGGCGTGGGCGTGGACTGCAGTGGGCGTGGACTGCCTCTCGCCATTGACTGTCGTGACTGCCATGGCCTTGTCCGCCGCTGCAAATTTTCAGCCCAAGCCGCCGTTCAGAGGTCGAGGAGCACCTGACGCACCTGACGCCATTGGTTGGGTGGTTGCTTCGTTGCTGTACATTGTCGTCAACCTCCATGGGACATGGCTCCTCCTTCGACAACGACGGACTGTACCTCACACACACCATCAGGACCACCACTTTCACCACCTCCTGTACTGTAACGTACTACAGAGACACTCGCACAATGGATCATGGCACAGCAGCAACCGCAGATTTTGGCATCTCCGCTTTCTCCATCCCGGTTGCAAAGTCATAGAAGTCACGATGCAATTCAGAGGCAGAGAGGCCAGTCACTACGTTGAGCAAGTCCACGTTGGCTCCTCTGCTGCTCCAGTTGCGGTCCATTGTCTCCATTCGCCTTGGGTCTTGAAAATTTCGCAATCCGTCCGAGCCCAGTGTGTCCCTGTGTTTGTGCCGGTATAAAAAAAAAAAAAAGGTACAAAGTACTTGCAAGTAGCGGTTAGGTAGCCGAGAAGCGAGGGAAGGTGCGCCATGTACAAGTCTGGACAAAGAGGAGTCATGTGGTTGCCCACTTTGCTTTGCTCATTCTGGGTCCAGCACTGGGCAAGCACTGGGCAGCGCTAGGTGGTTCCATGGTGTCCCAACAACGTCCCAGGGAGTGTCACTGTCCCCAGAATTACGGTACCGCCAAGCACCACACGGCACCACCACCTCAGTTGGGTCCCGCTCCAGTTGGATCCCGCCGGCTGCATCCATGAATCAACTAATGAAGCTGCAATAAGACCTTTTTCTTGGCCAGCCTTCCTTGGCCATCCCATCCCCTTCTTCAAAACCCACAAAGCAACGACCCCTCGAGTGACCCCTCTAGTGTATACCCTCATCTATTAAAAGACCGAATCCCTCAGGATCCGCACCCCTCGTTTCCCGTCTTCCCTACACACGGATCCATACCTTCAGTCTCAACTGCTCGTCTTCGACAAAGACAAGTCTCATCTACACGAACACATCTACTCAGACACCAAACATCCGAGTCAGTCAACATACGACAGCTCTGTCTTTGACGTACAAACCAACTCGGCATCATCACACCACAAGCCAAGAACAACGGGTAGAGAGTCTCCACACTCTTCTCACAACCACCTCAACCAACAACACCACACATCACATCCAGACAACCGTCACAATGGAGAGGACACCATCATACACCATCACCGAGCCCCACCCCACGGTGGTTCAAAATACCTACACCAAGGCTGGCCGCGGCGGTGCTGGTAATTTCTTCCGTGCTCCCAAGACCACCCCTTCGACCGGCGTTCCCACCAAGGTCACACCATCAGCACAACCCAGCGCTCCCGCCCGTTTCTACTCGGGCCGCGGTGGCGCCGGCAACGCCCACACCTACACCCAGCGCCCTACCCTTTCTTTCGACGAGGAGTACCAGAGGGCCGAGGTCCGCGAGAAGGCTGCCACCATGGGCTACGTCGGGCGAGGCGGTGCCGGCAACATCTTCAGCACCGTCAGCGACAAGATCAGCATCCGCTCTGAGGGCAGCTCCAGGAGCAGGAATCGTCGCGACTCCATCAGCACCACCGACAGCCACCGCTCTGGCTTCTGGAGGACGTTGAGCAATCTTGCTCACAAGGGCTAGGAGACCCGTTCCAACAAAAGAAGCAGGAGGACCCTTTACGAGTGGCGCTTGTCACTGGCAGAGTATGGAGAGAGCAGCAGCGGCTCCAGCATATGCAGCAGCAGCAGGGAGGAAGAAGCAGTCTCGGAGGAAGGTCATGGGGTTAGGGATGATGATGCCAACGATGAGAAGGACGGCCACCGAACTGCAATCCAGCGTGCTGGCCTTCGCAGATATCACTCCGAACCCGCTCTTCGACCGAAATACTTGTCACCCGTGGCAAGCATTCGACGCAACCTATCATCCCTTGTACCATCATCCTAATACAACCTTCCTCCTCTCCCTCTTCATCCTCCTCCTTCACTTCTTCATACTCTTTTTCACTTCTACACACATACACACCACTCCATCATTCAACCTATGGACATTTTTTTCTACAAATGTTTTATTTCTTCAACATCATCAGCACGGCGTTTCGGGCGGCTTCTGCGATTGTGTATGTCACATCCGGGCCATTGGGTTTTTCAACAATGAGGGGAATCTTATGATGAATCGGGAATTTTGGGATCAAAAATTTTAGCAGCGAGAGTTCACAAAAGAACTAAGCAAAAAAGTTTTCTTATTTTATTAGCAATCATGTAATGGGGGGATCTCAGCAAAACAAACGGCGAGAAAGAGAGATATCTCAGACCAACGACTTTCTTCGGAGAGTTGTTTTCCTTTCACAACACACAAACCACGGCGTGTCGTTGGATCATGGCCAATTCACTCGTTTCTGATTGGTTGGAGCAAAAGGGGGCTCGCGGATATGTTTTGGTGGCTGCCAAGAAAAATTAGGGGTTCATCTCTTGGTTCTTTCTGCAGCGCTGACGCTCCCCGCAAAAACCCAAAGAGCCTCAGCTCCTCACACATCCCAACGACACAAGGGAAAGGCACAAAATCGGCGTTTGTTATTTTTGCTGGCATGAAACAGCAGTTTTTCGATGCCATTGTTCTGCTTTTGGACATTGATTTAAAAGCGAATATCAAGATACCCCATGGAAAGAGAGTGCGATCATGTACTGGATGGAAATTTTTCATTTACCGCGAAGGACACTTTTTTTTTTTTTTTTTTTTTTGGCAGGAATGTGGTGGACGAACCAATTCAAAACGAACATTTTCTGACTGCCATCTACTTTTCACCGGTTCCAACGCTGCAATCGTGACATTGAACTGAACTGAACTGAATCGAAGTGAAACATTCATGAACTTCAAAATCTGGCAGATGACCACATGGCAAGCCGCCGAAACAGTATCGCGGGAGTGTGGGTGTTTCAAACCGGGCTCGGTGCGCGCGGCGCGCGCACGGGGGTGGCCGTGCCCCGTCCGGTGTGCTGCTTTCACAAAGTACCTGGAGCTTCCATCCAGGGCGCCGAAACCCTCGTTTGCTCCCCCAGGGCACAGTTCCAGGGCACGTTCGAATTGCCGTTGCTTGATTCGCAAATTCCAAGGTCCAAGGATGACATCGACCAAGCCCCCGTGGCCCCGTCGCAACATCGGTGTTCGGACCGAGCGGAACCCCCGTATGTATACCCCCCGCCCCGGTCCTCCGGCGG
This sequence comes from Neurospora sp. CHS-2018b, assembly GCA_009806015.1. Classification (NCBI taxonomy): domain Eukaryota; kingdom Fungi; phylum Ascomycota; class Sordariomycetes; order Sordariales; family Sordariaceae; genus Neurospora; species Neurospora sp. CHS-2018b. Next base: position 976,411 of record RAOV01000010.1, on the reverse strand, counting down.
CATTCGGCAAGCTGGAGACGGGGCCATGGGCCATGGGGGACCTTGGAGGTTTGGAATTCGGCAAGCAAGCAAGCAAGCTGGAATCAACAGCCGGGGAAAAGCACCGGAACATGAATCCAGCTTATGATGCTACGGTAGAGGTACGTACTGAACTTCGGCGAATTGGCAGTGGGATACGAACATCGTGGACCAAAAACCAAAAACAAGTGGAAATCAGGTCTCGATGCCCTAACACGCAACAGCCTAGCTAGGAACTACGTGTTGAACTATTGAACCAAACGGTGGGTTTTTTCGTGAACAACAACAGCACGGAGCACAACACAGTTCAGTATCCTCCCAGCTGGAGCAAGCCAGGCTTGCCGGCCAGGCGAGGACAATATTCACCGCCGGGGGTATACCCTATACGGACTCTAGCAGGTATGGGTTGGTGGATTGATGGTTGAAAACACTGCGGTATTTCTACCGCTGTGCAAGCTTGAAGGGCGGCCAGAAAAGAGGAAGGGCTTCCAGAATCCAGGCCCCTTGCCAGCGACCAGGCCATTGTTGCTGGACCGTCGGGAATAGCGACGAGCTACGACGAGCTATGATCGTGAAACAGATCCTAGTCAATCAGTTGGCGAGCCTCATCCGAGTCCCCGGTGCTGTGGTACTCCAGCCTATGCGACATGGTCCGGGTTCAACATATCACGGAACTCAGAAACAGAAACAAGGACAAAATAGCGCCCGGTGGCCGGTGGCCATCTCGTCCAGACTTCAGACATGAATAGTGGTGGGCAACTGGCAAACCACCTCGAAGTGTTGAGTATCCTCCGAGGAGATTCGATAACCTGTACGACAACATATACGTGAGGTACCTCCGGTTGACCTCGCTGTTGTGTAACGGCTCTTCTCTTCGTTCGAAGGCAAATGGCGGGTCACACAATGACCGACCTTTTTGTTGCCATTTGCCCCATGCAGCTCTTCAAGGTCTCGAAGGTCTCACCAGTGACAGTTCTGGCTGCCGGTCTTCGCCATCATCGCAATTATTGGCGATGCGCACGCAACGTTAACATGGATGGAAAGCACCGATATGATATGTAGGTCGGTGTGTCGCCTTAATGGTTGTGGCTCAGGGGGGTATTGCGCGATACTCGGGATGAGTGATACCTCGTTATAGACGGGAGCTGAAGGGCATGAGTGTTGAGAGAGTGAGTGGTTATGGAATCAAGTTAAGGACCTTGACATGACAATTGTCATCTTTTCGGTGGATCGAGTTCCGAACGCTACATTGCTCTCGTATCTCTAGTCGTATAGACATTGGAGATGAGTAGAGTAGAGGTACCCAAAGGGCTACAAAAGACACATGACATGGAGTTTCTATCTTCAGCCTCCTGAGCCTCCCTTCTACGTTTCTTTACTCTACGAATCATCCATCATCGACCCTCTCAAGTCTTGAAACGCTTGACAGCAGCACCGTCGCGGTGGCCAACCTACCGCTCAATGCTCATCTTCACGAAATGACATAGACAACCCGAACCCTAACCGCCCTTCTTTCCATGGAACTCCTCTCAACGCTTCCATGATCAACTCCCGATCTCCCGCGTGCTCCATATCCCCAACCCACCCGGGCAACTGCTGGGCACTTTTGATCCAACGCCCTGCCAAACGTTCCCAGCCTGCCAGCGCCCCTTGCAAATCCCTCGTCACCGCTTGTGCCGCTCGTTCCCCATCGTCCTCTCTCCATCGCACTGGACACTCCCCACGGGCCTCTCGCTCTCCAGTCGCAGCTTCGCTTCGGTTTTTTCTTTGGGCCTTCTCGAGGGCCTTGGTGTCTACTGTCTTCCACCGGTCGATACCCGTTTTCTGACACACTGTGACCGCGTATGATTGACCAGGAGGTTGGCCCCCACAGCTTGTCCGCAGAGGTTATCCACAGAGGTTGTCCACAGCAGTGAGCAGACAGTCACAGTGAGAGATGGAGCGCACTGAGTACGAGGAGGAGGTATTTAGGACGTTGACTTGGACATACATAGTATGTACTTCTAGCTGAGGGCAGCTGGCAGCCCTGGGATTTACCAGCTGTCCAGTAACTGCTCTTTGTTTGTATGTGATATGTACTCTTGTAGTTACCACGGTGACCGTCAAGGTGCTCACTGCTCACAACGTCTCCCTGCTTACCCCTTGTTTACCTACTCTCCAGCCTCCTTACTAGCCCCTTTTCAGCCTCACACTGGTATATGATGCTCCATCTTCCGATGATTGATCAAGACCAGCGTAATCGCAACACATGGTTACTGCTAAAGGAATAGCACAGAGGAAGGTTATAGCTGGTAGGTAGGTCTGATGATGATGTCCGATAGAATTGGATTTTATTAGACAACCGGTGTCCTGCTCTCCGGCTCGCTCGCTTCCTTGCTCGTTCCCTCGCCCTCGTCTCATCATCGTCATCATCATGTAAACTTCGTATGAATGATATCCGGGTTCTCGTGCCAGTCGTCAATGCTAACCCACATCTGTTCATTGTCACACATTGGTTAGCAAGCATTACCCCTTTCCAAGTTCCCTTCTTGTCCATCTCATCGAACCCAATCACGGACAGACACATGCGAAGAAGACATACCTTTCTAAACGTGCTCAAACCCGCCAAAATACTGCCACCGATCCAGGTCGAGTACTTCCTCTCCGGCGGCGCAAAGATCTTTATCCGCATGTCCTTCACCGCGAGCTTCTGCACTTCCGTGAGCAAGCGGTCGCCGAAACCCTTTGTGAGCGTACTGCCTCCGGACAGCACAATGTTGGAGTACAAGTCTCTGCGCAGGTCCAAGTCCGTCCGGTTGATCGAGTCGACCACTATCTGGTGTACACCGGGGTACTCGAGACCGATGATCTCGGGGTCGAAGAGGATTTCCGGGGCGCGGAAGCGCTCTGCTCCTATCTTTGGTGGGTGTCAGTTTCTGCCTCTATGTCATTTTCTTCCCAACCCCGCCCAATCCGTAGAGGGAGGAAAGGGAGTAAAAGTAAACATACCTTCAACTTATTCCCATCCGGCAAGACGTACTCAGCAATCTTAGCCGGATCCATCTTGGCCGCCGCCCACTCCTTCTCCTCCTTTCTCGGGTCATGCGCCACATATGTGACGCTCTCCTTGATCAGCCTCACCACCTCCTTCTCGGCACTCGTGTGGAACACGTAGCCGCTCTTGCGCAGCAGCGTCTGCATGTACTCGGTCACGTCTCGCCCTGCGACGTCGATGCGCCGGATGCTGTTGGGCACGGTAAAGCCCTGGTAGACCGGCACGGCATGCGACACGCCGTCGCCCGAGTCGAGGACCACGCCTGTCGTTCGCCCCGAGGCGTACAAAGACAGGACGGCTTGGATGGAGGTGTAGAGCGCGGGCACGTTGAAGGTCTCGAAGAGGATCTGGGCGGCTGTGTCGCGGTTTGCGCGCGGGTTGAGGGGTGGTTCGGTTAGGAGGACTGGATGCTGTTGCGGCAAGTTGTTAGCTACTGCGTCTTGTCTTCTTGTTACCAGATAATATGGGATAAAACGAACCTCTTCACTAAGCGTCTTCAGCCCCTCATCATACACATAAGCCCAAATCTTCTCCATGTCGTCCCAATCCGTCACGATGCCGTGCTCCAGCGGATATCGGATCTTGAGCAGTCCGCGCAACTCTGTGGCCGCCTTTTGGCCGATAAACACCTCGCCCTCTAATGCGCCGGCCAGCACTCGTAGGTGCTTTGGCCTCCCTACGAAGGAGGGGAAGTGGCATTTTGGTACGTCGTCTCCCGCGAAGCCGGCGCGAATAGTGCCCGAGCCATTGTCGAGCACAATGGGCGCGTTGTGCAACGAGTCTGTCATTGTTGTTGTATGTGAAAGGTAGGTCGTATCGTGGACATGTAAGGTTGTTGAGGATTGTCCGCTATCCGCCGCTGCCACCTAACCGTCCCAGCGGTGGTGATGCTATCGTAGAATCGCGGAGGCGGGGTGAAGACCAGGGCTTTGACAAGGGTGTTCGTGTCTTTGCGGGAGGAGGGCTCAGTGGGTGGGATGTTGGTGCTCGAAGGTCGCCTGTCGTCGGTCAAAGACCCAGAGTGAACAGAAGGGGTTGTATGTATCGGTCGTTTGCAATCGTATATCGTCAACAATCAGGATGTCATAAAGGCATTGCCAGCCGGAAGTCGAGTGGGCGTGAGGTTGTCTGCCAGCAGCTGTGTTGTTTGGTGGGGACGTGGGAAGGGTCCAGGGTCCGGTTGACGGTTTGGGTCTCTGGAAATGTCTTCAAAGTCGGATAGCCGCAGAAGTCAGTTCAGTCGTCCGGTCGCAGAGATGGATGTTTTCTGGTAGCACACGACGCGACATTCAGACGGACCGGCCTCGATTCGTTCGAAAAGGGCGTCTCTGCTGCAGGGACGTGCTGGTTCGAATTGGGCTGTCGGTCAGAGAGCTTGATTGCATCCAGCCAATCAGCACCGATGAATATGTGAGTGCACGGGCCATCTTCAGCAGTGGACCTGAAGCTCCCCCTTGTTGCCCAACTTGCAGATCACTTCAGCGCGGATTCGCGGGGCAGGTTCACTTCACAACAGCAATTGTCGATATTCACACATTGCAGGATATGATCTTTTTCTAACTTTTACTGAGGATGGTAACTTCGAGTTTTATCAAAGGTGTAGAGCGACCCTCATGTTTGGGGCATTCAGCTGCGATATATCCCACATTTCAGTCTGGTTAGCTTTGCACTGAGTGAGGTAGACAATGGCTCGGTTGTTCTCTCCGAGGTCTTCAGCATAACATCCTCAGCAGGACGAATCAACAATAACAAAATTTCGTGATCGTCAGGTGTCCTGTGTTGGAGCTTGTGGGTAAGGAGCTGCTAGATTAGTTCGACTCGCGCACCATAATGTCTTGCTCCTGAAAGTCTCTTGAAGGTCTCACGATGGGAGACAGCCCAGCCTGGTGTGTTGCCCTAGTGATGCCAGAGACGAAAACAAACATTGGCCCCTTATCTGCCCCGGTAGCACCAACAGGCAATCGCAAGCCGTATCCTATGGTAGAAGGTCAAGAACTTTGGGAATCAGACTCCTTGCGCAGTGCAAAACATCATTATAGCCCCGGCTCTCCACCGCTTCTCTTCTCAAGAGCTTACCTTGACCTTTCCAAAGTAGAACCCCCTGCCACCATTACTCAGCCAGCACTCTTCACCATCAACCAGCGAGTCTGCCAGTACAACCTGCTCAACCGCAATTCCCCTATCGATGCACCGTTAGCAGAACCACCCATACAATCATCTCACAGCAGAGAGAAACTCACCTCTCCAAAGCCCACCTCCGCGTAGTCCCCTCATTTCCACCACTCCCCCAATCCCCCTCCGTCTCTCCCTCCCCTTCCCTAACCGGCGGCGTCACCCATCTCCCGTCCCTCCAGAAGTACGGCGTCGCAATACTCCCTTCCATCACCTCCCCATCCTCACTAACAATCAATACCTCCTTCCGATCCGTCAACACGATCCCGTGCCTCTTCCTCGCTTCGTCGTAGACTTGGCGCTTCGTAGTCTTGAAGTGCGTGTATGCTGATTTTTTGGACCTTTGGGTGTCTACCAGCACCTCAAATGGCGTTGATGTTCCCATCAGGCATATAGTAGGGATATTGGTACCCGGCTCGGGAAGGGAAGTTGGGAAGAAGTTGAGTGTTGAAGGGACTTGCGGTACTGGTGAGATGGTGATGCCTAGCTCTCCCTTCTCAGAGACGGTTACACGGATGCGGTTTGGGTGGGATCGTTGCTCGTCGGAGAGGGAGGAGAAAATGAATGAAGAGAGGGTTTCGAGACCGCTGTCACCGGAGAGGAGGGAGATGACGGCGGGCCAGTTGAAGTGAGTGGCGGCGCGGAGAATGCGATCGCGGTGGTAGGGGAGCATGTACAATGGGGCGAACGGGGAGGAGTCAATGGGAGAGACGAAGCCGGGGAGCAGGAGAGGGTCGTAGCGGAGGGTGGTGAAGAGGAGGAGGGGAGCTTCTGTGTTGGTCGCCATTGTGAGGGTGCCTGTCTTTGAAGGTTAGATGGAGGAATAACAGAGACTCGATGTATCAGAGACTTCGGAAAGTGATGTTGAATGGTGAAAGATGCGATATCCGTCATGTATTATCCGTTTTATATGACACACGATCCACCTTGGTGACCCATTGCTCTCTGTGGTCGTTTCATTGGAGATATGAGATCAGTCAGCTCTCCTCGTACCTGAAGGGCCCGATGATTCAACAATCCTTCAAGCTGGCGTGACCGACGGTTGGTACAAGAAGCCGTCGGTGATGGCAGGAATGGAACATGCAAAAAAAAACCCGATGTAAGATCAGTCCTGAGTTCTGTCACAGTTGCATCCAAGACGGCAGCGGGAAGGAGTCTTGGACGGGATGACACTGGATGGCCGATGGCGGGGCCGTTCAACTTTAAAGTGGAACCACTCAGCTGCCCTGATCTCCACTTTTATTTGACGTAGGCGAAGTTTACCCCACCGTGTGCGGTCATTCTTGGCGTTTATCCCATTTCCCCTCGGCCTGAGAGATATCTCAGCTACGGATGTTGATGGTTGTCGACAGTAGCATATATCCGAGGTGTATGAGCTATAACAATAGACATTGTAGAGTTCTTTGGCTTTGAATGATCGTTGAACTCTTGGTCGAAGAAACAGTCAAGGGGAACGGGGAAGTTCAGCTCCGCGTAGTTTGAGTGTAAACTAACAGTGCTGAGCTGTAAGCAGAGGACATTCAGGTACCAGCTGCCCTGACAAGGCTTGGCAGCAGCAGCTTGAAGGAGCTCAGACCACCTCAGCTTTAGAGCTTCAACACTGTCTATTTACATCCCATCAGGCCTCGATTGTTTGCTTGCCGGTTGCCCCAGCCGCCAGCCGCACTGCCGCTCGCGAAAAACAACTTTTTCTCGCACGACGAAGATCTCGGAGCTTGAGCCCCAGCCAGACATCCATACCCGTCCACGCCATCGAGCAATACCAACCTTCCATTTGCTACATTTCCAGTGACTGTGCGCGTACCTGTGGACTTCTTGTGGACTGCCGTGTGCCAAGAGGTAAACCTGTAGTGTAGAAGGAGTGAAGGAGTACCCCGGGCCAACCTTCCATTGAAGTTGCCGTGGGCTGTGGCCGCCGCCGCGCTATCCAAGTCCAACCCATGCGAACCCGCATCATCCACTCAAAAAAATAGAGGAACTTCACTTGTCACTGTAGCAAGTTGCCGGAATCTGTCTCTGAACTTGCCGCCGCCGTCCCTTCGTCCCCTCGATTGAATCCCCCCTTCAGCCTTGCCATTCGGTCGTCTCTCTGCCGACTCCGATCTAGTATATACCCCGATTGTTTACCTTATCTACTAGAGGTTCTCGTACGCATCACCACATATAACCATGGCTCCCACCATCCCGCCGCCCTCCGTGCCCATCCCGGCGGCCACGCCCGTCACTGTCCCGGCCGACTCCTCCATTTGGGACCGCGTCTCCAACTGGGTCTCTGAGCACAAGGCTGTTGTCTACACCATTGCTGGTGTTTCCGTCGTTATCACCACCGCCGGTGTTGTCTACTATCTCCGCAAGGGATCAGTACGTTGCATCCCTCTCCCGCGCATCTTTCCCGCGTCCCGCTGCTGCCCTGCGCCCTGCCCAGCTGCATGAAGCCTCGTCGTCGTTTGTACTAACGTTTGCGCCCACTCCCGCAGGAGCAGAAGGAGTCCGGCCCCAAGCTCAGCAAGAAGGAAAGGAGGAAACGGAAGCAGGCCGAGAAGGAGGAGGCCGAGAAGGCTGCTGCTGCCCCCAAGACAGAGGAGGCTGCTCCTACACAACCCAAGGCCGCCGCCGTCGAGAGCGCCGACGAGCTCCCCGAGATCGATGAGGAATCCGTCGTCAGGCTATCCGAGGAGGAGCGCAAGGCGTACGCTGCCAAGCTGAAGGAGCTCGGAAACAAGGCCTACGGTTCCAAGGACTTCAACAAGGCCATCGACCTCTACTCCAAGGCCATCATCTGCAAGCCCGACCCCGTCTACTTCTCCAACCGCGCCGCTTGCCACAATGCCCTCGCCGAGTGGGAGCAGGTTGTCGCCGATACCACCGCCGCCCTCAAGCTCGACCCCCACTACGTCAAGGCCCTGAACCGCCGTGCCAATGCCTACGACCAGCTTAGCCGCTACAGCGACGCTCTCCTCGATTTCACCGCCAGCTGCATCATCGACGGCTTCCGCAACGAGCAGAGCGCCCAGGCCGTCGAGCGCCTCCTCAAGAAGTTCGCCGAGAACAAGGCCAAGGAGATCCTCGAGACAAAGCCTCCCAAGCTCCCCAGCTCCACCTTTGTCGGCAACTACCTCCAGAGCTTCCGCTCCAAGCCCCGCCCCGAGGGTCTTGAGGACTCTGTTGAGCTCTCCGAGGAGACCGGTCTTGGTCAGCTGCAGCTTGGTTTGAAGCACTTGGAAAGCAAGACTGGTACTGGTTATGAAGAGGGCTCCGCCGCCTTCAAGAAGGCCCTCGACCTCGGTGAGCTCGGCCCTCACGAGGCTCTCGCCTACAACCTCCGTGGTACCTTCCACTGCCTCATGGGCAAGCACGAGGAGGCTCTCGCCGATCTCAGCAAGTCCATCGAGCTCGACCCTGCGATGACTCAGAGCTACATCAAGCGTGCTAGCATGAACCTTGAGCTCGGTAAGTCTTTGTCTTCGTATGTTGACTGAATTTGTGTTAACCCCTTTATAGGTCACCCCGACAAGGCCGAGGAGGACTTCAACAAGGCCATTGAGCAGAACGCCGAGGACCCTGATATCTACTACCACCGCGCCCAGCTCCACTTTATTAAGGGGGAGTTTGCCGAGGCGGCTAAGGATTACCAGAAGTCCATCGATCTCGACTCCGACTTCATCTTCTCTCACATCCAGCTTGGTGTCACCCAGTACAAGATGGGCTCCATTGCCTCTTCCATGGCCACCTTCCGCCGCTGCATGAAGAACTTCGACCAGACTCCCGATGTCTACAACTACTATGGCGAGCTTCTCCTCGACCAGAACAAGTTCCAGGAAGCCATTGAGAAGTTCGATACCGCCATCGCCCTCGAGAAGGAGACCAAGCCCATGTGCATGAACGTTCTGCCCCTCATCAACAAGGCTCTCGCCCTCTTCCAGTGGAAGCAGGATTACGCCGAAGCTGAGCAGCTCTGCGAGAAGGCCCTCATCAGTAAGACAGCGCCATCCTTGAATCTTAATATCTTGTGTGCTAACATAACCTTTCCAGTCGACCCCGAGTGCGACATCGCCGTCGCCACCATGGCCCAGCTCCTCCTCCAGCAGGGCAAGGTCGTCGAGGCCCTCAAGTTCTTTGAGCGCGCCGCAGAGCTCGCCCGCACCGAGGGCGAACTCGTCAACGCCCTTTCGTACGCCGAGGCCACGAGAACACAGATCCAGGTCCAGGAGAACTACCCCGAGCTTGCCAGCAAGCTCCAGGGCATGAGCGGTGGTCCCGGCATGCGGTAAAAGCATGTCAAGATTACTGTAGCAGCATAAAAAGGAAGAGAAATAAAGAAAGCGATGAAAGTCTGAATCGAAATGAAAAGCAAGTGTTGTTGAGGATGTTGTACATTAAAAAGGGTTAACTTCGGTTGTTGTTGTAACGGTGTAGTAAGGGGACGCGGAATGGATGGATGGTGTTTACATAGGTTGGCTGGGATGGGATGGGATGCAATGCTTTTTTTAATACTTCTCTCTCTCTTCTCTCCCGACACAAACCCGTCACTACACATCATCAAATCATTATCATCATATATCATGTCATTGCATTCATGTCATGTTTGTTTAGGGGTCAAATTGGCATTTGTTTTTAATGGAGTTGATGTCGATGTCCTCTCTTTCTATCTGCTCTTGGGTCACCACCTCTTCAGGCGAAATTCGATCCATATTCAGTTTGACTACTATATAGGCACGCACATAAATCTGTAAACAAAACCAAAACTCACGCTTAAGACGAAAGACCATAATAGAGTGTCCAACTATACCTACTTCTGTATATATTCGCCAAAAGTGACATCAAATAATGTACGTTTTCATTCACAATCCTCGTTTCTATTCCCATGAACATACAGCGACAAAAAACCCAAGAGCCGAGCAAAGGCTGAAGTAGTCCACCACTTCAAAGATACATACTACAAACCCGACAAGCAGTGTTCCATCGCTACTGTACTACAACCCTTCTGCTCAAGACCATTCCACGAGTCCCAGTCTTAGTGAAGTGACGGGTACTACCTTAAACTTCGCTAAACTTGAGCCATCCTTGCTCGACTTACCCAGCTCAGATAGTACCAGGCTACTACCATCACACCAACTTCCTTTGTATGTACCATACCATACTACCTAACTTTAACTTGCCGGCGCAGAAACGAGGCACACCTCATCAACACCTCTTAGAGATTGTTACCGTTCGCGAGTCTTAGAAATCAAAACGCAGCAGTGGGGGTAGGTCTGGGAAGTGAGAGAGGTGAGTAGTTGTGAGAAGAGACTGAAAGGGGGGGCATGGATAAGCGGTAGGAAGAAAAAACTGAGTGGATGGGGGAGAGAGTGAAGGGAAGGGAAGTGAGTGAAGTGCGAGTGAAGTGTGAAGTGAACTACCTTTTGGGCCCTTGAGTCCAAGAACTTGTGATTGACTAAAGTCAGCCTGAATTGACACGAACAACACACAAGTCTAACCTCTCCACCACCCAACAAACAATATCACGACTCACGACCAAAACCCAGCAGCCACCCCTCCTCCAACCGCCAAAGCCAACCCCAATACAAACCGAGTCGACTTCCCAGGAGCAGCAGAATTTGCATCACCATGAGCATTGAGATCATATACCTGTTTTTACGCTTTAGCACACGAGCACACATCTCCTGAAACTTCTTCCCGGTGATGGAAGAAAGCACAAGGGACGATTGATATAAGACGATACACATACATTAAGACTCAAATGGCCTCCACATTTTTGGGTCTTGTTCCCGTCACAAGCCTTGTTGCATTCGGTAGGGGCGACTGGAGCACCAGGGACAGGGGCGAACTTTGACGCGCACCAGCATTCTCTATTTGGAGGGTTTGAGGTTGATGAGTTAGCCGGGTGTGCGAGACAGTTAGGTAGACCGGCACCAGAGTAGCAATTCATAGTATTGAAACTCACTTCGAATTTTCCAACTCAGCAAACCGATACCCTTTCCCATTCATCCCACTCTTACAAAACCCCAAACACCTCTCCACCGTCATCTCCCCCGGCAACACCTCATTGATCCCGCCATCTAGCTCCCTGGGCCCGCTTGTTCCCTTATATGCCGCGGCAGTTTCCTGCCAGCAACCAATGTATGTGTAGCCGTCTGTTCCGGCTGCTACTGTCGGCCATACTGACGCTGAGGATGACTGTGTCTGTGATGTCGATTGTGTTGTTGAGGAGGTCGTGTTGGTGGGTGAGGTTGAAGTGGTTTCCGCTGCTACTGCTACTGCTAGATTTACCGCGAGAATGGAGACGAAGAAGAACAGAGTGAACTGAGTGAGTAAGTGATGGATGATGAAGCACGGGCGGCGGCGTGCGCGGCTTGATGGCGACGAAACGAAATACGGCGGCATATTGATGTGTAGCTGAAGTGTAGCACACAAGATTCCGCGAACTTCGTGCAGGGCGAAACAGGTCGTAGACGAATTTTATAGAAATACTACATGTGGATGTATGAAAGGAGGGGGACAAAAACTCCTACGGCGTGACGCGATGGAAAATCAAGAAATGAATAGATGACGGAAGAAAAGCAATCAAATAGAAACCACTCAGGTCGTCGACGTTGTACAAGTAATCATTGCGTAAAGAAAGAAAGGGAAAGTCCAGAGGAGGAGGAAACACAAACAAAGGGAAATCAAGATCCAACCCAGACAGTCAGCGGCAAAACTCAGAGATTCAGCCAATTGCTACTTTGATGACGCAGATGATGATGACAATAATTGGAATACAACAACGGGAATGTCCCAACCGCGCCTTGAACATGCCTGATTGCAACGCTGACACATACCTCCCTTCTCTGACCGTTCGAAGTTTCTGCCGTATTGCTTCCGTCACGAACTCCCACCTGCTCATTCACCTTAATCACCTCGGACACTTAGACAAACCACTAGACTTACGGTTCATCATCACTAAACTTGAACTTGACTTGACTGTATTTAGGGTACCAGGTGAAATACACGTGCTGACATCATATCGACTGATCACGTTCTCTCAAGAGTTATCGCAAAGCTGAATGGTTGAACCACTTACTTCGCTTTTTAGCATTGTCATTGCATTTACTTATACCATCCTCTATTTTCGCTTCAGTCATACACACCTCTCATCAAAACTAGAACAACCCACACCATCACCGCGGCAAGGATTGACAAGAAGGAAAAAAAGCCATAGCAGTAGAAGAAAAGTAATTACTAATGTAAACAAGTTTTGCACCAAAAACCATACGGGGAGTATAACATGAAGAAGCTTAGCCGCAGCACTGCACACCGGGAAGAAAAACATAAAAAGAAACCCTCTCATCCATCCATCCATCATCCACCATCCGTCCGTCCGTCCATCCGTCCATCCATTCGTCGTTCGTGATTATTACGTTCCGGGGTTATTGTCCTGAAACAGTCGTTCGCGTAAAACATGCTTTGCTGACATATCAACCCGTATACATATCATATATATCCGTTCCACCTCCTTTCTCTTCTCCCATGGGTATTTTGAGTTGTTGTGTTGTTGTACGTTTCGAGTTTGGTATCGGCCATCACCAACCCCCACCGTAGAATCTCTTTTCTCCAGCCATCGTCGCGTTCCAACTCAGTCCTTGGGCCTGAGCTTGAGCCTGACCAAAACCAACCCCGCCTGCTGAAGGCACTGGAGCAGCAGCCACTGGTGGAACCGTTGGAAGCGGCACAGGTGCCGGAGCCTGTGGAGGAATGATCGGCACCGGAGGGATCACCTGCGCCTGCGACTGCTGTGACTGCGACTGCTGCTGCGCCGGCGGCCTAGTCCCTCTCAACCCACCAGCCTCATCTGCGTCTGAATCTCCCGAACCACCACCGAATCTCTAATTCCCGGTCTTCTTGTTCGAGAAGTAGACGCCCAGACCGACACCGAGCGCAATGGCAATGATGATGAGCACGCACACCAGGAGGCAGTACCACTTGAGCTTGCGGCGGTTGCGAGCGTGCTTGACGCCCTTGTCGACCTCCTGGATGCCCTTGTCCATGTTGTCGTTGACCTGCTCCGTCTTTTGGACCACGTCGGCGATGACCTCGCCCTGCTGCACGATGAGCGTGTTGAGGTACTCGAAGAGTTGGGCGAGCTCTTGCATCGATTGCTCGACACGGAGAAGTTCCTGGTGGCGGGCTTGGACGTTGCCGAGGACGGCCTTGGCGGCGCCGACGCGGTTGGATTGTAGGAGCTATTGACGTGAGTTAGCAAGCGTCAAATATGATATTTAGAGGGGGAACAACGTACAGCACTCTGGAAGATCTGATCCTGCTGCAAGTCGCCGTTGCGCACGGCATCCTGCTCCTGGGGCGTCGCATCGGGGTTGACAATCAACAGCTGACGGACAGCCTGCTCGCCAATCTGGCCCTTGTGGCGGCGCTCCTCCACGAGGTAAGCCTGAATGGCATCCTTATACAGATCCCTGAGGCGCTCGGCCTGGCGCTTCTTGGTGTTGAAGGTGCTGTCGCCGGTGCGGGTGGCATCAGAGACGAGGTTGTCGACTTCGCTCTTGATCTGCGACTTGAGCTGCTCGGTCACGGCCTGCAGCTGCTCGAGACCCGGGGGCGGGCGGCCGCTGGTGTCGGAGAGGGACTGTTGGTGGAGAGTACGGATCTGGTCGAGGTTTGAACGGAACTGTTGGATGTGGCCTTCGACGTCGCGGACGCTGCTCAGGAATTCTTGCTGGGATAGAGGAGCGCCGGTGGTTGTGGTATCAGGGCCGTGAGGTTGACGTTGTTGCTGGCCGTATGTCTGCATCTCGTGTGACTCGGGCTGCTGCAAGGGAGTAGGTCAGTTAATCTGATCCGGCACGGTCGACGTTCCATTGCGACCATGACCTCGGTGCGCGTCGAAATCATCAGAAATGACTCGAGGGATGCGACGAGAGGTCAAGGGCAATATGGAGGGAGCTTGCTCACTTGACCGTAGCCGTTGTTGTCGTAACCTCCACCATAACCACCGCCATAGTTGCCGCCATAACCGCCCTCCGCCGAAGGACCCTCGTTGTAAGGGTTGGGCTGACCGTAGGGATTTTGATTATAAGACATGGTTGCTACTGATTGAATATTTCTGAGATGAAGCCGCTCGTTCTCGATTTCAATTGCACGGACGTGAATGTGCCGGATGAGTGGTTGGCGGTAGTTGGATCAATCGATTCAATTGTTCCGTCGTGTGAATCGCGTCGGGAGGCGGTGCGATCCTTCTTTCAGTCGCACACACAAAGACTTGGGTTGTTCTTCCAATTGCGACGGTAAGAGGGAAGAAGCCAACAAATTAATGGATTAAGGTAGGAATAAGGTACGGATGGAATTGACCGGGGGCGCCGGGTGGTATTGACTGGTTTTTGTTGTAGAAGACAACAAGGAAACCTCGGAAGGAGTGCAGCGACGACAATGGTGTGGTAAGTAAGGTGTGGTAAGAACAAGAGCCCAGCCTCACAGAATATGATAACCGCTGACCAAAAACGAAAAAGACGGACGAACGAACAGGCTGCTTCTTCTGACCTGACCAGTCACTGAGAGTGCAAAAGACGGAGAGGGCAGTGCGACCTGCAGCGACGGTGCGTTCTCGTTTAAATTTGGGGGTGCAGCAGCGAGTGTTCCAGGGGGCGACCAATGGCCAATGATTTGGAGGCAAAGGAAGCGGGCTGTGGGCTGGCGATCCTCCACGCCGGGCAAGTTTTTGGCGGTGCGGCCATGGCTGTTAACGCTGTACGGCCTAGTCGTCCCAAGACGGAATAGTTTCAGGGCAGTTTTTGTTAGCAAGGTACCGACGCCGACGGGGACGGGGACTCGACGGTGCGATTGACCCGCAAAATCCAATTATCGTTTTTTTTGCTCTATTTTCTCACAGGGTTCCAGCTTCTTGATGCTTTGTGCCGGAGCGGAGATGGTCAAGGAAGTCGGCTTTTGGATTACAATGCTCATACAGATGATAGTAGGCATAGAGATTATATCTCATTATTCAGATAATAAAGTAACATGCAATTTGTACAGCAATGCGATGATATCAGGACACGTTCGTCACATTGCAGGGACACGAACCCTGAATGGAGTCGATGGAAGGCCTAGAATCAATGTATCGAAGGGAAGGGCTGAACAGGGCGGTGGCTGGGAGAGGCTGAAAGGCGTTCACAGATGAGTTGCAGGATTTTGATGTGCTATCATTCCATGGAGCTCTCTTGAACTGAATCTCGGAATTGCTGCTCTGTCGCTATGAATAATTCTTGTCCCTCTCTCTCTGTTGATGATGAATGCTGAGCCAGACTCTCAAAACTACAATGGGAAAAGAATCTCGGTCGCAACGGGTTCCGACCCACATGCTCTGTTGCTGCGCCCAAGCTCAGCTGCAGTCTGCACGAAATGCAGCGTCAAGGCACAGCTTCAAGAGCTGACGACTGGCTGTGAGGCTGTTCACGGGAAGCCGAAGGGAGGGCAACGTAAAGTACAACTCTAACAGCCTGATGAACTCGTTCAAGACGTGTCAAACGTGGTATCCGCTGCCAATAGCCCCGACTTGCCGTCGCATTCACCACGTGAACGGTAGGATGGCAAACTTGGATGGCGTAATTCTCCAATGGCAGAGGCATGAGAAACCATCCTATTGCCGCCCAGTGACGATATCGTCAATTGTGAACCGGCAATTGGCACTTGCGCTGTCTCCAGAGGCTGGAAGAGTTGGAAGTGAGGAACCAATCGTGTGGAACCTCAAGAGAGCGTGCAGGCGGCCCCACGGAGCCAAGTCCCCACGTCGACGTGCCCCCTTTTGTTTGGAATGGAGCCCCAAGAGGAAAAGGGGTCCTTTTTCTTCCCACTGGCAGAAAGCTTGGCAGGTCTTGTTTCGAGTTCATGGAGTGTTTGCTTTTTGTTTCTGATCTCATTGATCTGCAGACTTCACCCAAGTCCGCCTTGCTGCTCAGCTGCTCAGCCGCTCAAACAGCCTGTCTTTTGCATGCCAGTACCCAATACCAAAATGAAGCACTCGTCGATCACATGTTTTGTTTATTCCGCCCCTGAGAAATGATACCTTTACACCATCAACTCCGGTCCGTGTCCTTATATGTGAACCCAATGCTCTTAAAAATTACATCCAAATCCCAACATTGGTATCTCATGAGACTGCTGCTCCCATTTTTTGTCCCATCCTCCAGCCCGATCTTTGCGTGCTTCACCTCCAGTAGTGTTGACATGTCTTTGATAGACATGACATACTCGTTTCACCGCGGGAACCTTCCAGTCCTCACAGCCACTCGGTAAGCAGCCGACCCGGCAACCACGCCGATCACCAGTCAGACGTTGGTGCTATCCTCTTTGGTTCCACCAGACCGCCGAAGCTGAAACACAAGACTCGCTATCTTGGCCAGCCACGTTTTCCCTTGGGTGGTAGAGGAGGATATATGCGTGAATTCGTCCAGGCATCTGAGCGGTCTTCCCATCGCCTCCTGCTACTAAGCAGCAGACAGATTGGTGAGAAGGGCTTCCCGCCTCCAGACAACGTCTTCGCGTTTCTCCCGGCTGCCCTTTTTTCGGTTTTGTCCGGCTCAACCACCAGGTCCAGTGCTTTACGTTCGTGGCCCAGCAGCAACTTGTCCCTGAAGCCACGTTCACTTGCTGTGACCTTTCACCCCATCACCCATACCGAGAACCACACGACTATAGCGGCCCTTTCGTTCCAATCGCCGCTTAAAAGTAGTTCTTCTTCCTGCTGGTCCTGGTGTACTGGCTGAGGTGCCATTCGGTATCCGCATCCTTGTTATCGAGAGTACCCATGGTGATCTTGAAGGGCTTCATCGTGAATCGGGGTCCGACCTCACTGAGCTCGACCGAGTCATACGAGGTGCGGACATAGACGTGGTGCCTGACCTCGATGGTATCGTCGTTGTTGACAAAGGTAATGACTCTGTTGCCGACGTTGGGTTTCTGTGTCGGCTCGCGGGGCGGGAAGAGGTGCTTGAGGATCTTGACCACCCGCTCACCGAGCTTGGTGTTGAAGCCCTCGAAGATTAACCTGGGGTAGCTTTCGCTGACTGTGCCCTTTATCGACTTGGGGATATCGGCGCGGAGAACGACGTTGTGGAGGGAGACCATGAGTGTCGGGCCATGGGGCTATAGCAATGGTTAGAGTATGCTTTCCGCAAGTTAAGCAACATGCCTGGTGGGGGTGCAACGTACGAAATGGGAGATGGTCATGGCCGTAGGGACACCACGATGCTCGTGTAGCAAAACAACATCCGTCAGGTTTTGGGCCTTGGCGGCACCAACGAGGTCTTCCAAAACGAGGTTACCACGGTTGAGGCGAACACTGGTAGGTAGTAGGAGGCGGATTTCCTTGCTGAACTGGCCGAGTCTGCTGGAGGGATCGCGACTTGTCGTAACCAAGATTCTGGGGTCAATGACACCCGACAACTCCGAGTATTCGTCGTCGATATCGATAGCGTCTCCGTTCACATCCCTCGAAACATCGTAGTCGTAGTCCTTTCGCAGTTCCTTGTCCTTCGCAATCTCGGGGTCGAGCGGCTTGCCCGAGGCCAGGGCAGACCTCAACTGGGCGCGCTTCTCTGCAACCTCGGCCTCCTTGAGCAGGAGGGCTCTTCGGTAGAGGTAGTCCCGCCTTTGGCGAGCCTGCTTTCTCTGTTGCCGTTGTTAGTTATGGACATTGAAGAGCTTGGAGAAGACGAAGGGTAACTGGGACACTTACAATCATTTTGATGTGCTGAAATCCTTATCGGACGGCGATAATTGATCCAGAGGCAAATGCGCAGAGTTCGAAAGGTCGTGTTGTGTTGTCTCCCAGGCGGCAGCGAAGTGCTAAGGTAGGTGAAGTTGTCGATAAGAATTAAGGCTGCGAAGACTGGCAGAAATTCAGATGTCCGGATAGTGGAGGGCGGAGTGGTTGGTGACGACAGGGGTATTCAATGCGACGGGAGGAAAAAAAGTCAAAAAAAGTTACAATCAATGGCACTAAACGCGGGGTGCACGGACCTTTTCTCTTGGCGGATGGGATTCTTCGATTTGCGCCTGCCGGGGACGCCCGGGATCGCGCCCGGTCGGTACGCCACCTTCCCCTTGCTGCTTTCTACAGGGCAGTTTCAGGCGCTGTGACCCCGTGGCAGGCAATTCGTCAGCGGGTGTTGCAGCGGACGTCAGTGGGAAGGGCGAGTGGAACGAATGTTCTGTGCCTCTCCAAACAGAAGCTGCTGCTGACAGAGAAGACCTCCACATTCACACTTGCCATTCAATCCCTCCATCTCCAACCGTGCCTGACCCGTTCGCCAACACAAAGTCGTCCACCAGCAAAATTCCCATAGCAAACAACGACCGTCACCAACAACGGCGGCAACCATTTGCTTCACAACCCAGAACCAACGACCCGATAGTCTCACACTGCATCGACAACCTCAGCATTCTGGCAGTGTCGTCGTTTCGAAGCCCCGCGCGCAACACAGCCCGCACGCCGATCCAATCCGACCTGCGATGATGTGACCTTTTAGACGACTTCCAATCCCATAATCTACATCTTTCCAGAGTCCCGCATTGCGACAATCCGCAATACGACACCACATTTTACCTTTCTACAAAACTTTCGGGAGTGAACTCTTCAAGGTACGTCGTCTATCAGCGTGCCGAATCTATATAGACTCTGAGATACACATTCCTTCCACCGTCCGCCCAACAACTACAGGTTGGTCCGCGGCGTATACCAACAGTTACCAGCCTCGTCCCCAACCATACCTCTACCCACCCAACCTGCGTTACCGTTCGGCTTTTCCTCCCAGACACTTACTGACTAACCGCTGGTGCTCCAGAGTTTACCTCCGCCAACCACTCGGCATCATGGCCAACATGGAGGTGTCCTTCACACACCTTGGAAACCACTTGGTTTCCGACTCTGCTGCCGCCATCAAGGCCGGTGGCTCCGACGAACTTTCCAACATCGATCCCGATGAAACCCTTCTCTATGGTGTCTACGGTGGACGTGGTCCCCGCGGCAACGCCAGACGCCGCCACGATGACGACGACAACGAAACCGAGGTCCTCGACGACGATGACGACGAGAGTTTGGCCAGCGTTCCAGTCGACGGCATGAAGAGCCTCAAGCTGGATGCCCCCGTGGAAGAGAAGGAACTGCCTCCCCACGCTTGTGCCTACTGTGGCATCCACTCGCCCTCTAGCGTCGTCAAGTGCCTTACCTGCAACAAGTGGTTCTGCAGCGCTAAAGGAAGCGCCTTCTCGTCCCATATTGTCAACCATCTCGTTCGAGCCCGTCACAAGGAAGTTCAGCTTCACCCCGAGTCCTCCCTCGGCGATACCGTCCTCGAATGCTACAACTGCGGCACCAAGAATGTTTTCATCCTCGGTTTTATCCCTGCCAAGTCAGACACAGTTGTGGTCCTTCTTTGCCGCCAGCCGTGTGGTGCTAGTACCTCGACAAAGGATATGAGCTGGGATATTTCTAGGTGGCAGCCCTTGATCGAGGACAGGGCGTTCCTCAGCTGGCTCGTTACCCCTCCCACGGATGCTGAGCAGCTTCGTGCCCGCCATCTTACGCCGCCCATGATTGCCAAGCTCGAGGAAATGTGGAAGGAGGCACCGAACGCGACTGTTGCCGATCTCGAAAAGAGTGCTGGAGTCGATGATGATCCTCACCCGGTCTTGCTTAAGTACGACGACCCATATCATTATCAGAACATCTTCGGCCCTCTCGTCAAGATGGAGTCCGACTACGACAAGAAGCTGAAGGAGGCACAGTCCGAGGATGGCCTTCAGGTCCGCTGGCATCTTGGTCTCAACAGCAAACATGTCGCCAGCTTCATCCTTCCCAAGATCGAGTCCGGTGATGTTAAGCTGGCTGTGGGCGACGAGATGCGTCTCAAGTACAAGGGAGAGCTGCGCCCGCCTTGGGAGGGTGTTGGATATGTCATCAAGATTCCCAACAACCAGTCTGATGAGGTCGAGGTGGAACTTCGGAAGTCTGCCAATGACAAGTCCGTCCCGACAGAGTGCACACACAACTTCTCGGCTGACTATGTGTGGAAGGCGACTTCCTACGACCGCATGCAGCTGGCCATGAAGACTTTTGCCGTCGATGAGATGAGTGTTTCTGGTTACATCTTCCACAAGCTGCTGGGCCACGAGGTTCAAGTTGCCCCGACTAAGATCACGATGCCTAAGAAGTTCCACGTTCCTGGTCTTCCCGAGCTCAATGCCAGCCAAATCGCCGCCATTAAGCAGGTCTTGTCCAACCCTCTCAGTCTTATCCAGGGTCCTCCGGGAACTGGCAAGACCGTCACTTCGGCCACCATCATCTATCATCTTGCCAAGATGAGCAACAGCCAAGTTCTCGTTTGCGCCCCATCCAACGTTGCTGTGGACCAGCTCTGTGAGAGGATCCACAGAACCGGCCTGAAGGTCGTTCGCTTGACCGCCAAGTCCCGTGAGGATGTCGAATCCTCCGTCAGCTTCCTGGCTCTCCACGAGCAAGTTCGCATGAACACTACCAACAAGGAACTTGATGGTCTCGTCAAGCTCAAGACCGAGACCGGCGAGCTGTCTTCTCAGGATGAAAAGAGGTTCAAGCAGCTGACGCGCCAGGCTGAGCGTGAGATCCTGCAGAACGCCGATGTAGTGTGCTGCACATGTGTTGGTGCCGGAGATCCGCGACTTTCTAAGATGAAGTTCCGCAATGTGCTCATCGACGAGTCTACGCAGTCTGCCGAACCCGAGTGCATGATTCCGCTGGTCCTTGGATGTAAGCAAGTTGTCTTGGTTGGTGACCACAAGCAGCTTGGCCCTGTCATCATGAACAAGAAGGCTGCCAAGGCTGGCCTCAACCAGTCGCTCTTCGAGAGGTTGGTCAAGCTCCAGTTTACCCCCATTCGCTTGAAGGTTCAGTATCGTATGCATCCTTGCCTCTCTGAGTTCCCCTCCAATATGTTCTACGAAGGATCATTGCAAAACGGCGTCACCGCCGCCGAGAGACTCCGCAAGGATGTCGATTTCCCCTGGCCGGTCCCCGAAACTCCCATGATGTTCTGGTCAAACTTGGGCAACGAGGAAATCTCGGCATCAGGCACGTCGTACCTGAACCGGACTGAGGCCGCCAACGTCGAGAAGATTGTCACACGCTTCTTCAAGGCTGGTGTCAAGCCTGCCGACATCGGTGTCATTACGCCGTACGAGGGCCAGCGCAGCTACATCGTCAATACCATGCAGAACACCGGCACATTCAAGAAGGAATCCTACAGGGAAGTTGAAGTCGCTTCCGTCGATGCCTTCCAAGGCCGAGAGAAGGATTTCATTGTGCTGTCCTGCGTTCGCTCCAACGAGAACCAAGGCATTGGTTTCCTTTCGGATCCCCGTCGTCTCAATGTCGCCCTCACTCGTGCCAAGTATGGTCTGGTGATTATTGGTAACCCCAAGGTTCTGTGCAAGCATGAGCTTTGGCACCATCTTCTCGTCCACTTCAAGGACAAGAAGTGTCTCGTCGAAGGCCCCCTCACAAACCTCCAGCCTTCCCTTCTGCAGTTTGGCAGACCTCGCCAGGCCTACCGGCCGCAGCGCAGCCACACCCAACATGTTGCCGGCGGCTTCTCTAATGGTCGGCACGCTGCTCCCTTGACTGCCGGCTCCGTCAGGGATTACGAGACTGGTTCTATGGTTTCGTACATCCCGGATGACGTCTCATCCATCCACAGCTCCGCCCTGGGAGGTGCCGGTTTGAGCTCTCATTACCCCACCATGTTCTCGAACTTCCACCCTGAGGCGTGGCCTGGTCTGCCGGGTGCTGGTCCCAATGGACGCCCGGGCGCCAAGGGCCGTGGTCGTGCGACAGAGAGTATCGCAGGCGAGAGCGTCGCCAACAGCGAGTTCACTGATGCCACTTCCAGTGTCATCGGCGGCAAGGGTATCGGACAGGGCGGCGCGAGTCTCGGTGCTGGCCTTAGCGAGGCCATCGGATCTGCCCGCCCTACTTCCTACAGCCAGAGCGATCGCCTCAAGCAGTATGTCGAGAGCAATGGTCGCATGGGAGTCGGCAACGGATATCGCCGTTACGATGACGACGAGAAGAGCGTCAGCACTGCTTTTGCCAGCCAGATCGGGACAGGTTTTGATTGAGCGGTGAGCTCCTAGGCGTTGTTGGTCTCCCTCTTCCTCTCGTGGAAGCGCACGACACAATGCTTATAGTTCTCTTGAACCCAAACGGTGGTATAGCATATGGACCTCTTATGTGTCACTTGGTGAGCACGACAGAATGCCACTCGTTCTGTCGACACGCTACCGATAGCCTTCGGGCTGGCGGGCAGACAACTTACCCTTCTCCAGCTTGGATTTGTCCAACTGAAGCTGCAAGGAGTTGTCGCTGCTCTCTGAAAGCCAATCCTTCTCCTAGGCTTCTCCAAGGCGTGGGTGATCAGCCTTCATACCTTCTGCGCAATAGTTTCGTGCAAGCTGAACCACAAGCAGATGGGAGCAAGGCATCTTCACACCTCCGTCTAAGGCCGTACACCAAATCTGACGTGCATACGTACTCAGGCAACAGACGCGTATCTACGGAGGGTTTGTCATCCTCGGATGTACAGAGCCGGGGAGGTCGACCCACACTTGGTATCGGGCGGGAAGGTTGGATTAGCTGACGGTCAAGTTTGCATGGTTGCGGAGGCGCCTGGTCAAATACGATCTACCAGGAAGAGCTTACCTCTCTATCTGTTGCTTCAGGGCAGGTGGAGAGTTGGATATCTTCTTTTGTGGGATGATGACCAAATGAAACGGCAAAGCCTGCGAGTTCATCAACGCAGAGCGATTTACACCTACCACGCTCACTCTTAAGCGTTCAAGGACCACCAGCCCGAGTTAGTTTTTCACTTCGTTTTTAAACGTGCTTCACAGGGACTCGTCCAGCTTCTCATACCCTCCTTACAAGAGAAGTCGGTTGATAAGCCTGGCCAATCCAGTGAGCACTTCGCTAGATAGTTGACAGCCGTCCTCTGGACTTCTAACCAAAGTCACTCCTTATGACCAGAGACGGGGCAGAGATAGTTTTCACACAGAAAGAGATGGGAGGAGTTTACTCCACACGGTCAAGAAACGAAAAAGAAAAAAGAAAAAGAAAAAGAAACAGCCTAGGAAAATGATTTGATAGAAGGAGTAACGCAAGAGGACTAGATGTGACCGGTCGTAGCTATTCACATTTACCTACACTGGAAATCTGGAAGCGAAAGGGTATCTATCTAGATAGCGTATTTGACTTCTTTCCCGCTGATATGATCATCTTTGTACATGTTATAAAACGCGCTGCGTGTCAACGAACTTGAATGCTAGCAACATCATATCTGTCAGCATGTTTTGCAACTCAATACTCGCACTTCTCAGCTCACTATCAACAGAAACAGGAAGGTAAACAAAACGTGGAACACCAATAGATAAAACCCCCTTCCTGTCATCTCTACGAAGTTTTAGAAAAAAAACGTTAGGCGGTCATGGGCAAACTTCATTCACCTGGGGCAATCCATTACCTAGCTAGCATTCGTTCGATTCTTGAGATTTATGTGTGTAATCTGGACTCTGCTCACTTACACATATATACCACAGACACTTAAAAAGATACTGTCCGGCCTTTAGTGTATCTCGCTCTGGGAGAGGTGCACTCATTCTTTCTTTTTTCTTCTTTCAAACCGTTTTTCTTAAAACAAAATATCTTTTTATTGGGCTGGCAGTTTATCTTCCACGATACTAAACGAATGGCGTCACGACCACTTGACCTTTTGAGCTGGTCATCATGGCTGTGTTGTCGCACATCTATGAGGGGTTGTTTGTTGTCCTTCATATTTGTATTGTAGCGTTCAAAACCTTTGACTTAATCGTCGTCTGCTCCGAACCTTGGTGATTCATGAACGTGATCCTCTTCCAAGCGTGAAAGACATCATCATTTCTGTCCAAAACATCACCAAGAGACAGTCCTGTAACGATGACTCGTGTTCCTTTCCAATCATGGTATTATTACAATAAGTAATTTGTAGTAGCTAGCTATGTACTCTGTTCAGTCCAGTACCTAGTTACGTCCCTAGCCTCCTCTTCATCCAATCCAATGGTATCTCTGTTCGCATCACCTTTCATTCCTTCTTCCCTCTTTGGTATTAAATACTTTTTTTCGTTCCGTATGTCCATATCTGTAGCAGCAGTCCAAGAGAATGGCTGGCTGACTGACTTGACCGGGCGTCCCCAGGACAGCCCACGCCAACTCTCACAGTCGGGAATTTTCCCGCTCATTCCGAATCGAACATCCCCCATCCCCTGGCGTCTCTCTTTGCCCCGGAGCAAATCCCTCTGGCTCAAGGGCGCAGCTCAAAGCTGAAAGTTCAACGAGTTCGTCCTACTACTCGGCTGCCCTTTCAGATGCGCCGAAGACCCCTTGAACAAACTCTGCCAGATGTAGGCCTCGCTGAGCAAGAGCTCGATATCCTTCTCGGTCCACTCGCGCGTAGGCAGGGACTGGAGGAACATCATGATCTCCTGGAAGTCCATCTTAACGAGCTTGTCGGACCATTTGACGAGGAAGGCGGCGCAGACGTAGAGGTGGAATTCTGAGAAGCCTTGTTCTTCGGCCTGTGTTGGGTTTCGGGTGTTAGTGAAATGTAAAAGGGGGGAATTGAAAAGGGGAGAGGAGAAAGGACTGACCATATACGTATCCCACATCCTAATCGTGTTCTTGACACTAATCTCCCTCATCAACAGACAATTCATCCACCTGAAGCTGAACTGGATAAACTCGACGTTCTCCTCCTCCAGGTGCTTCGCCAGCCCGGCGTCAATCCGTTGCGTCAGATCCCTCAGCGCCGCCACTTGCCTCTGAATGCCCGGTTGCGCAACGATGTAGTGGTCCTGTATGCCGTCCAGCAGCTTAGTCAGGCACCAGAACGTGTCGGCCTCGACGGCGTCCAGCACCACCCTAGGAAGCTGGCCCGGGTCCATGCCGCTCTCTATGTCCGGGTCCGTGATGTATGTGCCCAGAAAGACCTGCCAGAAGGGCGTCACCAGATCGTTGATGCCCTGTACGTAGCCGCTTGCTGGGTGTCGAACCGCCCATACGTAAAGGATACGCTCCAGCGAACGCTGCGTTGCTTCGTACCCGTAGAGCTCGATGTGTGGGTTCGTTCGGGGGACGTCGATGCTGATCTGGTGCCAGACGGCTTCGTCTAGACCACGGTTACCTCCACCTCCCTTTCCGGTGGACGGTGGTGGAGCGCCACCCGCTCGTTCGAAGGCTTGTCGTACACCGTCTAGGTATTCTTTTCGTTTGCGCTCGAGTGTGGCTACCCTCCTTTCACTGCTAGTGGGGAGGTAGCTTAGCAGGAGCTGCCAGGTCATGGCCCGGACTTCTTCTGGTACGCCGGACCACGCTAGGGCTCGGAGGTCGTTTAGGGGGATTGTTGACGCTTGGAGAATCTTTTTGAATTTGTTTATCCTGGTTATCCTCGAGTTGACGGCATCGATTTCCTTTTGGGATGCATTAGGTGGTACTGAGGGGTGGCTGATTAGGTGTAGGGCGTTTGCGGGATCGCGGAGTATGTCTCTGTACTGTGGTCGGAGGATCTTGCCTTCGGTCTTCTTGGGCATGGGGTAGGTAGATGCTGGTCGCTCGATGGCTATGTCGGCGCTGTCTGAATATCGGCGTCCGGTCGAGTCCGGAAACGTGTCTGCTGCTTTTCCTCGGCTGGTTCCTTGTTCAGTCTGCGCTGCTGCCCGGCGCGACTTCCTCTTCATGCTGGACAGGCTGGGAAGCCCAAAGTCGTCATCGCCATCGTCTTCGTAGGCGTATACATCGTCTGCGTCATCGGCTGCCCAGTCTTCGTTGGTGCTCGTTATAAAGTTCATGTAGTTCTTAAAAGGAGGTGATGTTACCCCTTTGACATGGGGCGAGGCTGTACTATTGGAAGTGGTTCGGCCGAGGGCAGAGGACGAGGGAGGAGGGGTTCGTGGTCGCGATCCGGAGCTAGACAGATTTCTGGTCCAAGAGATCCAAAGTCAGCAAAGACGTCATTCCCAAAGAGATATCCAAACAACACCACAAACGCACAATGAATCGAACTTGAGCATATCGGCATGGGAGTAGGCCGCGCCAACTATCTTGCCCGAGTCGCGAGTGGTCGTCTTCTTTAGCGGGGCATCCTTCTGGGGCGCTCTCCAAAAAGGGGAGCCAGAGCTGTCACATTGCCATGTCAGTGTTGAGTCTTGAATCTAGGAATTGGACATGAGACATACTCGGACCTGTCTGAAGCCATGACGGACATGGGATCAGCAACTGGTTATACAACAAACAACGAGGTTGTAGTCATCAGGACATACCAACTTGCACCATTTCCTGTTGCTGTAGCGACATCATGGCCTGTTAGCATCCAAACACTTGTCGCCCTAAGTATCACTAGATGACATACCTGGGGAGGCGCTTTCTTGCTCGAGCTCGAAGAGGAAAACATTATCTGAGTGGGTATATGAACAGGACAGGTGGTTTCGCCTTGGTCTACAAGCGCAATCGCATCACCATTGTCGAATGTCGTTCGTTGAAAGGGAGGGAATCTCCATGGAGCTAGACAGACAATGGCCGTTCCCGTTCAGGTGATTGCTTGATGCCGTGGTCGTGTTAAGCCGATCGGCTTGTTTCCTGGGTACACAGCGGTTGCCAGGCTCAAGGCCACTAACACATCGGCGGCTTGGCTCTTGGCACCACGTCTTGCCATCTCGGTGCCCCTGCCTGCCCGTCTTTGCCTTGTTCCAGCAGTGATTGACTTGGACACCGTCCGCCTGTCACAGCTCGCCAGCTGTTCGCCGGCCTCAGACAGCCGATGTCGCCCATGGATCCTGGGATGTTGAGGTTACAGGCATGGACGACCCAGAGGGTGTGATAAGGTGTGCTGTACCGTCCCTTCCCCGCAGGTACGGACTCGTTGTACAGGCTGTTTCTCACCGCCTACGCGCCTAATTGGCCCTTGCAGCAACACGCGAATGGCACCACGTCCAAGTGCCGTAACGTCTTTTTGTTAGTGCAGTCATGGTTGACCGAAGGGCCCATTCGCGGTGCCGGTGCCTTGAATCGGGGTCCACCCGACCGAACCTTAACACTCGGCGCCAAACTGGGACTGCAGGGCAGCGGCGAGGCCCTTGATTCACTTGCACTCCGCCTTGGGACTGAGGCAGGCAGATCCATGGAGTTCCGGTTCCCGTCCTTCAAAAGCAAACGACGTCCACTCTTCCACTTTCCATTTTCACTTTCTACCCAAGTCATCCTCGACAGCAGCAACAACAACCACAACCGACTTACCTTGGACTTGTACACTCAATCAGTTTTCCAATCCGGGTCTATTGATCTGAGGGAACAAACGACAAGCACTCGACTTCCACCCACCTCGGGCTCTACTTGAGCTGCTCCGAGGTCCATCCGCATCTCTTGCGACAACTCGACCACTACGATCCATTCGCGTCTCGCTGCTTCTCGGCGGCCGGATCATCTTGTGTATTCTTTCAGAATTCTTTCGGCTCGATCTTCCAGCAATTCTTCGCCGTACGCCATCTCAGCGTCCGCCGTAAATACTAGATCGACTTCAACTCTTATCTCTTTCCCATCTTCGATACCCGGTATTCAGACACACAACAACCGCCAAAATGGCCGAAGCAGAAAACTACGAGGACGATCTCTTCGATGATCTGTATGTTATCTCTACCCCGGTGACACAAATCTGAACATGATCTGACACTTGCTACTAGGTACAACGACGACGACGCTCCTGTTGCCTCGAAGCCAGCCGCTGCACCAGCATCTGCCCCAGCCCCAGCTCAGACTTCGGCTACTGAACAGCCTTTTCAACAACAACAGCAACAACAGCAAGAGCAAGAGCAGCAGCAACAAGCTGCCGCCGCCCAGCAGTCGGCTGCTGACAACTACGGAACATCCAACGACTACAGCCAACAAGGCTATTACAATGGAGGCGACGGACAATACGGCAACGATGAGGAAGAAGACGAAGACGATGATGATATCGATTTCAACCTCGGAAACGGCCCGTCGACCACTGTCGCTCGCCACGACGACGACAACAACCAAAACAACAACAACAGCCAGTCTCAGTCGCAATATCATGCTCCCCCACCACAGGCCGCCCAACACAAGGGCCCTAATGCTAAGGAAGATGGGTAAGTCACCTCCCCTTGATGCTATTCGTGACACGTACATGCTCGTAACACCCCCAACCCCCGTACAACCCCTACCTATATCCTCGATTTTTGCCCGATGCAGCTGCAGCCCCACCCAAGCTCTCCTACATGACGAGTTGAACATCCACTCCGAAACCGCCCAGGACGTGGCGTCCTAGAACTTGGTCTGGTTGGGAAAGGAAGGTTTGGGCGGCGCAAGGACTTGATGAGCAGAGTAGAGTCTTGGCACCAGACACTCCGAGTCACTCTGGCGCGTATGGGTGAACCATACCGTATGGATGCTCCAGGGGTTACGAGACTTCAAGTGATCAAGAACAGGAAAGGAGGGTCGCTCTCCGCTATGGACGTGAACATGGAATCGGGAGAGAAGAGGCTGGAAGCCGTGGACTTGTCCAGGGTCACGCCAAGGATCAAGCTTCGACGTCAAATTGGTCCCGGAGTACGCTCCTGTCTGTACTACAAGAATGGCGGATGGCCTTGCGGAGGTAATCTTAATAGGGCGTGAGGGAACCGGCTTCCTTCTGCCAGGAGGGTCGATGAGCCTGCAGCCAGAGCAAGATTAGCAGCGAGAAGGGCAGCACCCAGAACAGATACAGACAGTACCTAGCTTGACGGTAGCAAAAAAGCTCGAGACAGCAAAAATTCGAAGAAGATTCCGGCAAACCCAGAGACCACTTGGGAAGTGGAACATTGCTGCGCTGCTGCATCATCTGTTCACTCTGGGAACTGCCGTAGCATACCTCACCCTGGGCCCTTTCCGTCAAGTCAACTCGGCATTCGGCACATCGGACAGCAGTCGTCTCGTCACCCTTGAGAACATCGCGGAGACGGCTTCAAACCTTTCATTCGCCAAATGACAGCCATCATATCGTCTTGGGTCGATCAGCTCCGTCAACTTGCGAAGCCAACGGGGGGATCACATCCATTGCCACACGCCACAGTCAAACACCAGATCCAGTATAAACAAGATGAAGGATAGTTCTTAGGACATTGATGGTGGAGCCCATGCTATATCAAGGACGACGGTAGACGGTCATTGTGGTCACATTAGAGGTCTGGGATAGACATTACCTGAGGCTGCTCAAGTCCTGGCGCAACGGCTGAGCAAATGGGCTTGCTTTCCCAGTTTACGCTACATGCACGCGCATCTCCAAACAACGGCTACAAACATGATTCCGCATCATACCTAGCTGGTAGCTCTTGGATTCGCTCGTAGCCATTTGCGGATTCGCTCAAGCTTTGGGTGGCTAAGGGGTTGAGGGGTTGGGGCTGTTTGCTTGATCACTGCACAATCAACTCGCTCACAATGTCCTTCTTACACCTGCGCTTTGTCTACACAAACCCACACATTCCTCAACAGCCTTCATGTTACGCTTACTCGTATCCAGGCACCATAGATTGCTTAAAAGATGAAGTTAACTAACATACCGCGCGTACGCTTGTGTCTTATAGGAAGATGTTCATTGGTGGCTTGAACTGGGAAACTACAGACCGTAAGCACTGCCATGTTCCTCCTCTTTCCCTCATGGCTATCGTTGTCCCTCTAAGGGCACTGTATACCATACGTTCTTTCATGGCAGTTATACTGATACCGGTCTCGTGACTTTTAGAATCACTGAGAGATTACTTCTCGCAATTCGGCGAAGTTGTGGAATGCACCGTGATGAGAGATGGCGCCACCGGCCGCTCGCGTGGCTTCGGATTCCTTACCTTCAAGGATCCCAAGACTGTCAACATTGTTATGGTCAAGGAACACTATCTTGATGGCAAAATCGTGAGTTGTTCCACCATACCTCGTCTAACTCGCTATATATTTGGCTTCTAACAATCTTCCTCCAGATCGACCCAAAGCGTGCTATTCCCCGCGACGAGCAGGAGAAGACCTCCAAGATCTTCGTTGGTGGCGTGTCCCAGGAGACCACCGACCATGAGTTCCGCGAGTACTTCGCCCAGTTCGGCCGTGTCGTCGACGCCACTCTCATGATGGATAAGGACACTGGCCGTCCCCGTGGTTTTGGTTTCGTTACCTTCGAGTCTGAAGCCGGCGTCGAGGCCTGCCTCTCTGCCAACCTTGAGATCCATGGTAAGCCCATCGAAGTCAAGAAAGCCCAACCCCGCGGCAACCTGCGCGAGGAGGCCGAGGAAGCTGCTCGTCGCGGCGGCGGTAAGTTCGGTCAGCGCCGCAACGGTCAGCAAGGCGGCGGCATGGACGACGGCTCCGGCCAAGGTGGCATGAACGCCATGGGCGGCATGGGCGGCGCCGGCACCGCCGGTATGACACCCCAGCTCATGGCCCAGTATCTCCAGCGGATGCAGCAGGCCTTCCAGATGATGCAGCAGCAAATGGCCATGAACAGGGGCATGCAAAATCCCATGGTCCAAATGATGCAAATGCAGCAGATGCAACAGATGCAACAGCAGATGATGGCCGCTCAGCAGGCTCACGCCGCGGCTCAGGCCGCTGCAGGACAGCAAGGCAACGGTGGCCGCGCTGGTAGTGTCGGCGCGGGTCAGGGGCCTAATGCGCAGAACCCCCAGGCGATGGCCGCGGCCATGGGCATGAACCCTGCCATGATGCAGCAGATGATGGGCGGCGCTGGCGGTCCTGGAGCCGGCGGTGCTGATGGCGGTGCCGCTGGTCCTAAGGGGGGATTCAACGGCTTCGACGGACAGCAGGGCTTCGACGGCCAGCAGCGCGGTCCCGGCGGCGGTAACCGCGGTCCTCGCAACGATCCCGCTGGTAACGCTTACGGCGGCGGCATGCCCGGTGCTGGAGCAGGCTACAACATGGGCGCCACCAGCTGGGAGGGCATGTACGATGACGTCCCGCAGCCGATGATGGGTGGTCCCGGTTTCGGTCCTGGCATGGGCGGTATGGGAATGGGTATGGGCGGCGGCATGGGCGGTGGCGGTGGTGGTGGTGGAGGACGTGGTGGCTTCCACAAGAGCCGTGGCCATCACCACGGCGGCGGCGGCGGTGGCGGCGGTGGCGGCGGTGGTCATCAGCAGGGTGGTCACCAGGGCTCGCACTCGCCCGGCGGACCGGTCGATCCGGCCAGCGCGCCTCCTCCTAACGCCCCTACGGGCCCGAAGAATGCTGGAAAGCCTGGTGCGAACTATCGTGGTGGTGGAAGGGGTGGAAACAGGGGCTTCCATCCTTATGCTAGGGGTTAGAAGTCTTTTGGTATTAAGAATGTGTGGTAAAGCGAGCTTCATCATCGATCGGGATGTCCCTGCAGAAACAAGCGGACGAAAGGAGGTCTGGGGCTCCTTGTTTCTGAGCAACCACCCCCAAGCCACTAGCATGATGGCACAAAAGATAAAGAAAACAACCCTGACAGCCACCGAAGAACAACCCCCAACACCAAACGACCGGCGTAAGGTAGTCGGGCTATAGTATTCCGTGAGGAGCAACGAAGGGGAGGAAGTCGTGTTGTGGATCTGACGGGGACGATGAGAGTAGGGAGGGGATAGTGGCTGAAGGAATGAATGGCGTTGGAGTTTAATCAATCACCGCTTTTCTTGTTGTTTTGGTTCTTACTCGCTCATACACTCAGTAAAGTAAACTCATCAGGTGGTTTTAGTCTTTTACCGTTCAGGTTTATGAAATTCCAATTGTACAATATCAGTTTGCCTGTTGACATTGATTGCCTTTCGATTACACCATGCTACCTAAACATTTAATCTATCAAGATGTCCGTCGTGTGATTGTTGTGACGGTGGTGCCGTCGGCGCCATTACAGCCATATAAGACCACTTGAGCGACCGAATTGCCAGATTCGGTCACTTGTATCCTTTTGCAGGAACATTGCCTGGTTAGTGTAGTGGTCTGCCACCGCCGTGACAATTGTGGCTCTGTTCGTTCACGATGTGGTCTACTATATGGTTCAATTGGTGTTTATGTGCTGGCTTGAGCATGCCGTTAGGGGGTTCGATTCAACTTCTACAATCAATAGTAGAAGTCCACCTACGACACGCAGGTCGATGTTAGGGGGTTTCGGTTCAAAGACAGAAAATAACAAAAAAACTGCTTGCTTCGTACTATTCGAGTTACTGTCATCCCCATGTGTTAAGCTAAAGATTGCCATGTGCCATATTGATGCTTTCCGGTCCATCTTCATCTCTCATCCAACCATTTCCTGTGGCGGGTGCCCTTCGTGAACTGCGCGAGTGGACCAAAGGAGTCAACGATCGGGTCCAGGATGAGCTACTCACATATAAACTCACATTTGTCCGAATGGGTAATAGTGTCGGTGATATCTCGTACATATCTAAGCGCGCCACAACAAGTGTTTCTGACGCTTCGTTTAGTTTGGAGAAAGGTGTCGAGATCGACGTTGTCGAGGCCAGAATAATGGGCAGAGCGTCGAGTGCCACAGCAGTCGCAAGTTGTTCGCCGGCGGAGGGAGAGCGAGATGAGGAATAGTATGATTATCTGCTCCTTTAAGGAACCCGCGATGAGAGAAAACTAGAACATTACAAGCCTGAAACCTGACTGAACTCCTGCATGAACTCCATTTGCCCAATTTTCCCAAAGTCCATACAAATCCATGGCCATACAATTACTCGTACCTAGAAAACCCTCTGCCACTCACTCACTCACTCACTCACTCACTCTTCCTTCACCTTCTTAGCCTCAGGAGCACCCTCCTCGGCCGGCGCAGCCTCACTCTCAGCCTTTCTCTTCTTCTTCACCAACCCCGTCAAATCATTCGCCTTCTCCTTGACCTCCTCGGCGACCTTCAAGGAACTGTCCTCCTTAGTTCCAGAAACAGGCGCAGCAATTCCCAAAGCCTCATTGATATCAATAGGCGGCTTCCTCAAATCCACCAGCCTCTGCTCCATATCCGTAATAACCTCCTTCACGTCCGCAATCTGCCGGCGCGTCGCGTCGTTGTCCTCGGGGTTGTGCGTGCTGGCCAGCTCGACCTCCTTGTTCTGGAGCTTGAGCTTGGTGGAGGCGATGGCGGCTTCGAGCTCGGCGGCGGCTTCGTCGCGGAGGGCTTGGTCTACTACGCCTGCACCGCCAGCTCCGGCTTTTTCTGAGGGGCCGGTGGAGTCGTCGTCGGAAGACTTGGTCACGGAGGCGAATTCGAGCGCGAGGGAGAGCTTGAAGTGCGCTTCGGCGATGATTTCGGAGTCTTGGGTGTAGAGCTGTTGTTTGTATTTGAGGGAGGCGCGGGAGTCGGTGATGGCTGCTGGGTATCTGTTGAGGGAGGGGTTGTTGGTTAGTTACTAGGTTTGAGGTGAAATGGGAGGAGACGAAATGCTTACCTCTCGTTCTCGAGCGAGATCTCGGCCAAGAGGTCGTGCAGATCGCCTAAGCGCTCCTTGATGTGCTTGATCAGAGGCGATGTCTCAGTAGTAGTGGCAGCCTCCTCGCCTTCCTTCTCCTTGCCCTTTCCTTCTTCTTGGGTCTTCTCTTCGGCTTCTAGTGTTGCGAGCTTCTTCTCAAAGAGAACGCGCGCAAGGTCGAGGACCTGGAACGCCACGGCGAGATCATCGTCGTCTTCGTCTTCTTCCTCTCCCTCCTCGGCATCCTCATCTTCCTCCTCCTCCTCATCCGACTCGTCAAAGTTCTCGTCACCCTCAAAGTGGAAAAGAGGCTTCTTCTCCGGATTAGGCTCGTCCTTGTGGGCAATCTCCTTGGCCGCCTCGACGATGGAAGCTTGCGCGCCCTTAGTCGCCTGCTCTACCGCGTCCTTGATCAAGGATGATGAACCCTCTCCGCTCTCTTCTGTAGCGGCCTTCTTCTGCTTCTTGGCCTTGGAGGTCTTCTTCTCGGGTTTGGGTTCGGGCGCGCGACCGCCAAGGACGTCGCTCTTGCTCTGGCCAACCTTGAAGAGGGCGCGGCCGTAGAGGAAGAGGATTTCGGCGTTGTCGGGGTTCATCTCGCCGTTGATCTCGGCTTGCATCTCGGCGGCTTGGGCGTACAGCT
This sequence comes from Neurospora sp. CHS-2018b, assembly GCA_009806015.1. Classification (NCBI taxonomy): domain Eukaryota; kingdom Fungi; phylum Ascomycota; class Sordariomycetes; order Sordariales; family Sordariaceae; genus Neurospora; species Neurospora sp. CHS-2018b. Next base: position 942,017 of record RAOV01000010.1, on the reverse strand, counting down.
CAGCGGCCTCATCGTAGTTCTTTTGCGCGTACTGGGCGGCGGCCTGGGCGGACAGGTCGGCGAGGGAGACCTTGAGGGATAGCGCAGCTTGCTCGGCGTTGAGCTCGACGATCGGGGTCGCGGTGCCGCTTGCGGCGGGAGTGGGTGTTGACATTGTGATATCTGGTTTGTGTTTGGGGTAATCGATGTTTGGTTTGCGACAATGTCTCGATTATGCGATTGAAATTAAGATTTGGTGAAGAGGCGGAGGGAAAACTCAATGGACAGAGAAAGAAGCTTCCTTTTGGGACGACGGGGAGAGTTACAGGGAGCTTCACAGAAGTTCAGAAGCTGTGACGCGATGGAGACCAGTCCACGACAAGAACGCGTCTGATTGGCTAATTGCGTGAATGCCGCTGTTCATTGGCTGTTTTCAACCCTCGACTTACGGGAAATGTGGGGCAAGAGAGCAAACAGCAGACCAACAGCAGACGACAATCGTGATCGATGGCGAGAGCTTTGCACTCCCTGAAGCTGTTAATGAAATCTCGAACTGAGTCTCAGAATCGACCTGATCTGTTGACTCAATCATCTCATTCAATTCCTAGCATCCGATGCTGATTCCGAAAGCACTCGATGTTCTAAGGTCTGTCCAGGCTGAAAGCGAAAGCCAGGGTTAGGGTAATGACGTAGGTCCTTTTTGGCAGGCACTCTTATCCTCCCGCTCCTGCTTTCCGTCCATCGAACATCCGATCTGACCCCTCGAAACCCCTCAACTCATTTCTTCCCTTCTCCAGCCTCGTTCAGCCTGGTCACTTCAATCTTTCTCCAAAGCGCAAGAGCATCTCTCGATCGCAAGCCGGTGGGCGAATTACTAAAGATTTTGGCTAGCGCGTTCGCAATACATCAAATCTCTAGGTTGGTCCACTTGATCCGGCTATAATATCTGATCTCTGGTGAGTGTCGTAATTCTATGCAGCGGTCCTGGGTTTTTGCATCTGGCCCTTGCCTTCGGAAAGTCAGCGGGGATTTGAGGATTATAAATCAGTTTCGCAGTCTTTCACTTTGCTGTTCATGTGCCGCTGTCGTGGTTGTAGGTCTCCTGTTCTAATATCAAGTGGATAGAAAACTCCGTCTTGACAACCAAATAAACACACATTCAGAATATCAAACAACCAAGAGTCTCATCAATTGCGAAGATGCTTCAAGCAATTGATAACGTTCATGATCGCCAGTTCTTGGCCACAGAGCTCGCTTCACCAGCCACCCTCGTTGCTGAACTTGCGCAACCCGAGGTCAAGAACATTCTCCTGGCGTATGTACTACCGCCACTTACGAATCTCGACCGGGGACTGTATGAACGCTAACCGTTAGATATCCAGCGCTTCCGGCTCGGTGGCCACCATCAAGAGCAAGTCCTCATCTCCCTCCAGCAAAACTTTACATAACGAAAGAGCTGACCATATTCTCCCCCCATAGTTCCCGAGATAGTCAAGGCCTTGGCCAAACACGGCGACAAAATCCGCATCCGCATCATCCTCACACGGTTCGCCAAACACTTCCTCGGCGGCCAAAGCAAAGAACAGCCCGTCTACTCCTCTCTCCTAGACTATCCCCATGTGGAAGCTGTCTACGATGATGCCGATGAATGGGGTCCCGAGCCATGGCACCGTGGAGCGAGCATTCTCCATATCGGGTTGCGAAGATGGGCCGATATCCTTGTTGTTGCGCGTGGGTTCTTCATTTCTCTACGGTTCAACGCTCCGACGTGTTGTGTTCCTTCTGTGCTGACCTAGCTACCTGATATTTCAAATAGCTCTCAGCGCCAACACGCTTGCCAAAATCGTCAACGGAATGAGCGATAACCTTCTGACGTCCGTGATAAGGGCATGGGACACAGATTCGAGTATCGACAACAAGAAGAAGGTCATTATGGTTGCGCCGGCAATGAACTCTGTGGGTATCCCAACTTGCCCTTTATATACGAGGAGCTTCACAACCGAAAACTAACCCGCTTATGCTGCCAGGCCATGTGGAGGCATCCCATCACCGCGAAGCAGATCCGAGTACTGCAGGAAGAATGGGGAGTCAGGGATCCTGAGCCAAGTGAGGGCGACACTGCGGGTGTTGCCGTGGCTAACGGCTGGTTCCAGGTTATAATGGTATGGTTGAGCTCTTTTACTTGACTTGACACGAATGTTTGGGGTCTGAAGTGATGCTGACAATCTTGAATCATGACAGCCGATTGCAAAGTATGTCCGATCCCTAAGAAGCGCTTCATGGGCTTCTGTGTGTAGAGTGTACGGCTGACGTCTGTTTCATCAGGACTCTTGCGTGTGGTGACACAGGAGGTAAGCAATTAACAAATCCTTTCCCCCGTTATTCTCTTCCTGGCTATTCCAAATCCACCACGTTAACTGGCATTGTGCTAACTTGTTGGTCTTTAGATGGTAAGTTACAACGTATTTCGTTTGACAGAACAACGGAAGTTGGACGGGAGTCATTTCATCTGTCCGCATAGAAGAAATTGATTGGCGTGTAGAAATAGCTAACGTTGAGTGAACACAGGAGCTATGGCATCCGTCGACACCATCTGCGAAGCCATTGAGAGCAGGCTTGGCCTCGAGTAGCAAAGCACTACATTCTGAGTACTCGATGAAGCGCCGTTGTTCCGATATGTTCAGAATGGCCGGGCTGGACATATCCACATCGAACTTTTAGCTGAATTCACTTCCCATGAAGCATCTCATCCCTATTCCCAAGCAACACGGTACACTCGTCACAAGGAGGACAAAAGGGAATCCTTACTGGTAGTAGTCTGGAGCCAGGCGCCTGAACATGGTGCGGTTTGGATCCAAAGCACGGCGGGACGCAATGGAGGTGCCGCTGCTGAAAGAAGATTGTATCAAGTTTTCAGAACAATGCCCTTGGTAATTTGATGGAGTCCGGTTTTCTCTCTTGGTACCGTGTTGTACCTATCACAATTCTGATGTTGGTGGATCTCAAAGGGAAAACGTTTGTTGTACACAGCGAGACAGTGGTGTCGCCATTTGTTCAAGGCTTCCAAACCCAAGTCGGTTGACCTTCACGACCAGGACAACGAAGACGACGAAAAGGTATAAGCTTCGCCCAACCCGGGAGAAAAAAAGATATTTTGTAAGGTTGTCCAGTCCGCAATGCGCTACAAACTCCACAACACACATTTGATGATGTTCAGTGTTATCCTGAGCCATGCTGATTGAGAAAGAGTCACTAACAGGTTTGTACACAAAATCAGGCACATGATTGTTAACGCGTAGAACTGACGTTGAGGACCCTGAGCGCAGGATCCACTTATTTTACTTTAGCTATACTCTGATTGGTTTCCTGATTTGTGTAAGTCCGCCCTTTTCGAACATCGAGTCCAACCGACGACGCTACTCGAGTTGAACCGGGCATCTATCCTTCCGCTTCCAACGGTCGGGCGATGTGCTGAGCCACTGGAACATGTTGTCATCTATCAGTACCTCCGGCAGACGCCCTTTTTATTATCCCGCTGCGGTACCTACATGTACTCCAACTGCGCCCTAAGCCAGGGCCATTCCATCAACGCCGAAGAGACAGCAAGATCTCCTCGTGCAGACATCCCAACTCTGCCTGTGGTCCTTATGCTTCAGCAGACGGGATGAAGCACCCGAACTGTAGGTGCCTAGATGTCCTCACAGCCTGAAAGCTTTCGTTCCTCTTACCGGCAGCAAGTGGCTAGGCACCATCATTCATCAACCAGGCACATATACACAAGGGGTATTTCTCAGTTGACCCTCCATTTACACAAGAGGACAGCATCTTCCTGGGCGCGTCTTCATGTCCAAAGGGAGTTGTCCGAAATTCTTTGACCTTGCGTCATGTCTGGAGCGGGGGTGTGTGGTCATGCAAGCATCACAATATTCATTCTTGCACCCCCAAGTCTTGCGTGGAGTCGAGCGTATTTTACACACAGTGTTCGCAGCGATACCACTTTCTCGCCGTCGAATGCTGGGGAATCTACCCCTACCTCACCCTACTTACAATGGCATTGTAATAGATACACAATTACGCCCGCCGTAAAACTAGTGTACGCATACTGTCGGCCCATCGGTGTGCTGAGGGTGATCGAGTGTGCCTTTCTGATCCAACTGCCTCTGCTTTCTCTACGCTTTTCATTCTGCATTGCGTCTCCGTCTTGCTTGGAGTTCCGTTAAAGGGAATGCATTGCCTTACGCATGCCCTCTTGAACAACGAGTGCTGGCACATCATCTTAATTTTCTTTCTTAGATGAGCGCTCCATCTCATCTTTCTCTTGTTTCATCCTTATTTCCATCCCAACCTTCATCTTGCCTCCAAGACAAACTCGGCCCATCTCCCAAAAAAGACCATATCTCTTTGGCAACCAAACAAGATCTCTTCAGGACCTTTTCAACGACCCTGTTGATACAGACCATCGATTTCATAATCAGGTATCGATAGTCCGTGGGAATAGGCATTACCGGCATCAGTGTTGTTGCGAGCACAACCAAATGCAAACAGTGTCTGGCACCATTCTCAGTCAACTCTTCATCCCAATAACGGTTCACAGCGGCAGCGTCGACAGTGTGCTTTGACATATACCTACCTCTACGGACAAAGTATCGGAGGGATACAAAATGGACAGCCGGCAAAATTTCAACATGAGCATTCGCAACGTCGTCAACTCGACGACCACGCCCCAGTCGGGACAATCCGACTACCGCGGGAATTCTGAAATTCGGACATCAGGCACCTCGGGCGCCCAACACCCCTACCAGTAAGTTGCTTGCCATGTCGACTTTGATAGAAATCGGCTGCTGACCCTACACTAGTCCTTCTACTTCGGAGTTCGCTTTTCGGCGTCCCGTTGGATTCAATGTGCCGCGCCAATTCGAGAGCGCCAACTATGCTACCGGCGCGCATGGTGACCACCCCGGTATGACGTACGAGGGGACAAATTACACCATGGCCCCTCAAACCTTCGGGGTTAACAATCAAACGTATGTGGTGAAGGTTCATCTCATCTTGCCATTTGCTATGCTCTGTTGCTTTGCCCCTGTTTGCGTCTCCGGTCTGTGAGCGTGGCCCCTTATCTGCAGCATGATGCGAAAGCTGCTTGCATGCCTCTGTCGACGTGGGCGAAAGAGGATATGGGATGGAAGTCCAGATGCTTCGAGCAACCCAATGCCAGACCTCGAGCGAGTGACTGGCAAACGATGATTTGTTCCCTTGATTGTGTTTTTAATAAGCGACCTCGAGCACGTTTCCCCTTCACCGGTCGGTTATTACCATAATACACTTCAAATACGCTGTTGTTCCTTCAATGAAGCCGGCCGGCAGGAATTTATCATTCTCGGCCCGGGCATGCTATTGTCGGTCGGCCAGGCAGCCGGGCAGTTGGGCAGTGAATTGGTCAGGGTGGAAACCTAGACTCCCACAGCTGGACAGGTCCCACCTCGTTTGTTTGCTCAATAAGGGGTCACGTATTGAGACCATTCACTTCCATCCCGACTTGCCCCTCACAATAGGAAAACTGTGAGCCCTCTGACCTCGAGCTCAGAACTGTGAGCCTGGCAAACCAACGGTGCGAGCGCGCACTCTGCCCCATAAATTGTCTTTTCCCCCGTCGAGTTTTCCTCATCCCTCCTCCTTCAACCCAACTCGACTCGACCTGCTTTGCCCATCTCAACAACATCGGCGCAATTTGGGGTTCTTCCCATCTCGAGACCAGCTAGTCGCTTCTACATCAAGCATCACCCCGCTGCACATTGGCTTCCCGCTTGCAGACCAGTATCTGCGCGCTGCATCTTTCTGATCTCGGTCTGATCTTAACAGACGTTCGGGTACATCCCATCCACACCACACATCTTGACCATAGCCGGGATAGCTGCTAACCATACTTCATGTAGTCGTTCTTCCGGATATTCGCTTGGCCTTGATCTAAGCTCCCTCAGCATGGCTCCGTCTCGCATCAAACCCCAGTCACCCCAGGAGGGCTCGGCGTGGTCTCAGCAGCAACTGCCCACGCCCCCTCACAATCGCGGCGGGCGACGCAACGTTCGCACGGAGACCTCAACCAGCAATACACCCACGGCTGACCAGTCGTCTCCTGTGGCCGACAATGCTAGCATCGAGGAAGACGAGGAGGATTTGAATCTTGATTGGGTGACCAGAGCGGCTAGGTATTTGGACCCCCGAACCGAGGAAGACCGCACGGATCGTATCGCCCTGGAGGCCGACCTTCGTCGTGGTGGCACTCGTTGCTACCACACAAGCAAGTGCAACACCAACGCGCCACCCCGCAAGGCCGTATCTCAGTTCTTTGGGCGCAACAAGAAGGCAACGAGACAAATGCCTGATCGTGTCTGGTGCAACCTGTGTCGCAAGCACTACCAGCGCGCTCGTTACCGTAACTTGGCCGAGTACTCTCTTGACCAGTGCAATCTCATCATTGGCACAATCGTCCGTGCCCAGATCTGGTCCGATATAAGCCATCGGGAGAATCCGAACCTGAAGGGGGGAACTCTGAACGGATGGAAGCTTGTTCCCCGTAAGCGCGAGCAACAGCGTCAGGAAGAGGCCAGCAAGGCGCGTGAGAAGGCACGTCTCCAGAGAGACAAGAAGCGGTCGCGCGACGACTATGACGACGAACTCGATGAGCTCGACTTCCTTCCCACCTCTAGGGTCGCGCCTGCCCTGCTTAGGCTCTGTGATCGTGTGTACTCATCGGTTCAAATCATCGACATCATCGAGGAGCATTTCAAAGCGCCTCTTGAGGAGGCTCTCAACTCAGGCCACCCCTCACATGGCCTCCCTGACGTCGAGATTCTTCCCGAGTATGATGGTACTGATGAAACCCTCGAGAAGGAGCGCAAGGAGAAGGCCAACAAGAAGAAGGCCAACTCGGGAAACATGACCACCCCTGAGAAGCGCCGCAAGCAGGCCACCCCGGGCACCGACTCGGATGACTCGAGCTATCACTACCCGCATCAGCAACGTACTGCCTACGGCTACGACGACAGGCAGTACGCCGGAGCTCACAACAACCTCCCTTCTCCCAGCCCCAGCAGATCTAACTGGCCCGCCCATTACTCCCAAGGTCCCTCGTATTCTTACTCATCCGGCAGCGGCTACAACGACTACAACGACAGGTCGTATGCTGAGCGCCAGACCGGTGTCTCTTCTCCCAACCTTAGCAGACCTGACTGGGCTCCCAGCTATCGTCAAGCTCCCTCCAGCTACTACCAGTCTGGCAGCTCGGTCAACAATGGGCTCCAAAACAACACATCCGCTGCCTACAGCGGTACCACTCTTGCCCCCATCGGTTCCGGCCGCGGATATGTCAACCCAAGCTATACTGGCATTACCCCAAGTTACAGCGCCCCCGGCGGCTTGGGCACCAGCAACGGCGGCAGCATGTCCACGTCTGGATCTGGCTTGAACCCGATGCTCCAGAACGACAACTCGTTCTACCAGCCCGTTTCGCAGAGAAGGGAGACCATCGCTGCTTACCGCACTACCCAGCCCTCATACGAGCCCCGTCGCACTTTCTCCGAAGCGAACAACCAGTACACCGGCGGTCACCCCATCACTGCTTCGCATGCCGCTTCCATCCTCACCAACTTCCAGGATAATACACGTCCGAAGTACGAAGGTGGAAGTGGTGCGTCTGAGTCCATGCAGGGACCTGGATACCCGGATTACTCGTCGGGCAGTTATCCCAACCGTTACTAAGGCGTAAGCGTCTTGGAACCACACAGCGACCATAACAGCAACAGCAACAGCATCGACAGAGTCGGAAAGAGCATGTGCAAGGCGTTTTGATTTTTTTCAATGCATGGTTTTCTCGCTCAGGAGTTCCTTCATAATATGCATTTTTTTCGGTAACCAGCTCTTCCTTCCCGCTGGTTGCATTTTCATTTTCACAGTATTGCTCTTTATCTATGTTACCACGGCTTTTGCGAGTGCCACAAGTGGCATTCACACTACCCGGCTACGAACAACATCAGGAAACTGCCACAACGGTTTTCTTTCAACAGAACAGTCTTCAACAGAGACACAGCGGTTCAGTGGCAGTTTTCACAAAAGGGATGACACAAAGGTCATCTGGAAGGGAAAGGAACGGGAATCCTGGATATCAGCCAGGATACAAATAATGCGAATTCGACAACGAATCGAGGATGAAGAAGTTGGTGAGATTGATTCATCAACAAGGACGAAGAGAAACGAGCGCAAGTACACGAAGCGCAGAGAAGGGAAATGAAGGAAGGAAAGAAAAACATAAAACCAATCACAAAAAAAAAGCATGCCACATTCACAGCCATCAACAGCTTGGGTGTGGACAAACCAGTTTCATTTTTTGGAGGAAGGAAGGAAGGTTGCACACATGAAGGAAATATCAATGGGTCATAGGAAACGAAAAAAAGAAGGAAGCCTGGGGAACATCATCAGTTGATCTTGAGGAAACGATTTGCTTTTTCGCTGCATTCTTCACGAGGTAATGACTTTACGATAGATGACAACCCTTTCTTTGTTTTTCAGTCTTTTGCACACGAGCATACCAGGAAACGATGAGTCGATGACATTGCCTTTGGTTTTCGGCGCGCGTTTGTATAGCTGCTGCGATGGTTCTTTCTTTATGTTTGACTTTTGATACTTAGAGAGGAGGATTCATTCAACTTGCAAGTGGCACTGGAAAGCGAAAAAGGAAATCTTGATAGATGGTAGCTAGGATAGGAAGGAAATAATAGAGCCTGGTTAACATCAAAGAAGTTCGTGAATGAGGGTGCGAAAATATGTGACGTTGAGTTTTTTCTTTGGCACGGTTGTGGTAGTTTCATCTGTCTGGTTGAACTCCATCCGGCTACCCATGCGCCGCTCCGGTAGTAAGTATCATGACTCCGAGAATCGTGATGGTGTACATCTTATCACGACGGTCGGCACCCATGAACCGGAGGCTTCAATGATAAGGAAGGCCCCTTCGGTGGAAATTTGTAGGGGCCGACGATCGCCAGTCAAGCATTGCTTCTTCCTTTTCTCCTGTCTGAAAGTTACGAGCAGACATAAGCTGTCGATAAGTACAATTCAACACTGGTTTGTTTGTTAGTTTGGTTCTTCGACCATCGGTTGAACAGGGGAGTTTTGGAGCTCTCATTGGCCTTTTAAGAGAGGAACTGTCCTCCGTTTGAAGCGACATGGGACAATAGCAAGGGTTTATATTGGAAGTCCGTGCCCTGGGATGCCATTCACTAGCTCCCCATTCACCTGCACTCCTTCCGGGTATTTAGGCCGCCCTGGTTTCCGTTTCTCCTCTTCCGTTAGACAACTCCAATCAACCCTTTTTCGTTGTCGCCTTGCCTCCAACAGTTTAGGACGCCACAGAAGCCTCTTATGGGTATCCTCTTAGCCTCTCTCCGTATCCTTCAAGGCCTTTAAGAGTGGAAGATATCAGTCTCACGGCGTTCACCCGATAGAACGCCGAACGCTTTCCTAGATCTAGTAAATCTTTGGCTTTTTTGTGACAGACTAACAAACAAACCAGGGCTGGATTGTAAGTTAATCCTCCTTATTTTCCCCTTTTGGACACGAGCTGATAATTGCGACTCAAGCAACTTGTAATTTACCAATGCACTACCTACAGATGGACCCCCCCTCCCCTCGCCGGTCGCCACAAGCCCACATGCCCACAACCTAGGCAGGTCCAAGGATGTTGCACTTTGCTTCTACAGCACGTTCGGACGCACTCTCCTGCCGCAACGGAGAGACGAGATAAAGACGGAGTTGGGACTGATGTACACGGCGTTCGGTAGAAAGAGACATCAGACCGGATGTACAGCACCATACTCCACAAGAGGATCAACATCGGACCAGACGGAGAGCTCTCCGATTGCCAGGTCTCCCCTCTTCTTTTATGATGCTCGCCCGCCAGCCAACACGACATGGTACACTACGGCACGAGACACTCGGCGCTACCTCTCTCTATGCTCAACACTTCGCGTCGAGGTTTCTTACCCCTCCAAGTGAGGGCTATCCAGCGTATGGGGATGCGATCACTCTGTCGTAACTTTCCAGTCGCGATCTCGAAGGTGGGTTGCACCCGGTGGGTGATGGTTGGGTAGTGCCGACATGATCCATTTCCCATGACAACAGGTAAGTAAGGAACATCCACTGCACATGTGACAACTTCATTCAAGCCAGGCAAGAACACAAGCCGTGTTGCTTGCTTACTTCAGGTTCTTTGGACAGATACTAAGGCATGTATCACGACCAGGCAGCCAGACATGCAATTTCCTCTACTAGCATGTGTACCTACTCGACGCATCCCGCCACCTCTCTCGGTTCTGCTCCACCGACCTGACAACCATACTGTTACTCACCCGCCATAATCATCAGACCAGACGAGCAGACGGAAGGTTGCATGACTCCCTCTGCCGCTATTCAAACCAGACCAGATGAGAACCCAAGGAAAAGGAAGGGCGTCGACGGCGGGCTGTATTACGCTGATCTTCCTGGGGAAGAGGCAGGATTCAGTCCGGATGAAAGTTTCAAACTTTACCCAACGGCCAACGATGGGCTTGGGAGCATCAACCAACTTGATGAACAGTCAGTCAAGGTGCGAGAACACTAGGCCACGGGCAAACAGCCAGCCAAACGGAATCACATGCCAACTCGTACCAAAGTCGGGGCGAGATTCTCTAAGGCCTTGGGGAAAAAAAAGACCTTAACGAAGCCAGGCGGCAACTTCGAAGCCGTCTTACAGCCGCCATTCAATATTCCAATTTCCAATCATCCGGCACACGTAGGTACCAGTTGTTGTCCAAGCCATGTTTGTCGAGCTGCTTCCTCTCAATGATGGCCAAATTTACGCAATAGAGCTATCTCCGCAGTCCAGTGCCCACATACGTATGTCATGCCTCGAGTCTGTGCAGCATGCATGACACGGACATGTGTCAACTGATGTCGTAGACCAGACGTCGTCTGAGCTCATCAGACCCTTCCCCCGCCGAGCCGCCCACATTCACGAGATTCAGACCAGACCAACAGCTTCCACACATCTTGATATCGACGGCCGGCCGGAAGGGTTGAGGTGAAAACGAAACGAAACAGCGAAATAACGAAACATGTTGGCTCCTGGCTCCAAGTTCGGGCGCGAACTCTGGATGACAAGGCTTGCTTCTTTGAGTACCACGATTGGTTACAAAGAGGCATCAGTCGTTAAATCAAGCTTTTTGACTGGTCTGTAGTTCGAAACTGTCGAGTGTCCTTGCTGTTGTCGACGACAAGACGTTGGAGTGTCGTTGTGTCGAAGCTCGTGATTGGACGATGGGCTGTGGGGCAAGATGCGAGCTGCCTGCCGGGAGTACCCTCGTTTCCCGGGCCGCTGACAGTTTTGACAGCTAAACTTGACACTGTCAGGCGTATTGATACACGGTGTAAGTTTGAAACCTGTTAATGTTACATACGCGCACCAACGACTGAGCGTAAGTTACAATTCCAAGCTTCTGCAAGATCGACCAGCAACGATTCGATCTTGCACCCGCCGACTGCACAACACACCAACCACACTCAGTCCAGTGGAAAGACGTTGCGAAAAGTCGGAAGCGGCGCGGTTCGTTTCCTCCCGTTCGGAAGAACTGCAAGCCTCTTTTCTCCAAAGAGGAATCTCGCTGTCATCCTATCGTGCCGTCAACCGTTGTTGAATGTTGATTTCTTGGCAGGGGGCAAGAGGGGTTCCGAGTTTCCGACGGTGACCCGCGTTTCACTTTTTCCGTTTGGAGCCAAGTTCTTGTTTCTTTCCCATGTTCTCTATCACCAACGCCAACGTTCAATTGGTCGATTGGGCCAATCGGCGAAGACCACTTGCGACGGATAGGGCACCTCATTATTGGTTCAGACCACACAAGACATACGGCCAAAGAGCCGCAACTCCGCGTTCGCTGGGATTGATAGACGGCTGCTGCGACTTTATTTTCGTTGGCAGCATTTTCACTTTGCTTTTTCCATATAATCAGATTATCCTACACCGTTGTCATGATGTAAAACAGCCAGCCAGCGGAGGAGATCAGAAGGGACGAAACTGGAGCAGACATGGGCAATAAGCATCCGCATCCACGCCTGCCATGCTCAATCTCCCGGCTTGCCGTCCAATATCTGTCCCATAGCCGGTGGATGGCGCAAACCACCGAGATTGTCGGTAGACCCCAAATTTGACATATTCCCGTTAGTCTGGTCGGTAAACCAAGCAATCGGAACCCAAGAATTGAGCCTTCAAGTTCATACCGAGGTGTCATTTATGCGCTAGTGTCCCGGGACCCGGATCTGCGACTCCCCGCTTGGACCTACCCGGCCAGGCCTGTGACATTGATAGGCGCCATCCCAACTCGCCCGCCCATCAAAAACTTTCAAATTGCAATGAAGGATCGTCACATTTTCTCACAAAAATATTTCCCCTCCTCAACCTGTTTGATACTGGCTATCAACAGTCCTCTCAACCACCGGTAGATTCAATTGTGTTCCCTAGTAGGCAACCATGAGACTCAACCTCCTCGCCCTCTTCGGGCTCTTCCTGGCCTGGGCGGCCTACAAGATCTATGCCGGCTTCAAAACCAACATCGCCAAAGCGCGTAAAGCTGGGTATCCTGTTCTCATTACCCGTAAGTTCCTTCTCCGCTTCTCCCCACGCATCTCATCTAGACGATACCAAAAAACTGACATGATGCACCAGCAATCTACCCCCTCTCCCCCATCTGGCTCACAACCCGCCACTTCCTCCTCCCCATCCTCACCCGCCTCCTCCCCACCAGCCTCTACGCCAATTACGTCTTCGTCATGACCCCCGACTGGGAATACCACCCCTCGCCCCGCTCGCACTTTGCTCGCATCGGTTCCGACACTTTTTTGGTGGCAAGCTGGAACGGTCTAGCTTGCTACACCTCCGACGCGGGTGTCATTCATCAGTTGACAAGTAGGAGGGAGGCCTTTCCGAAGGATACGCGCCAGTATGGAATCCTAGAGATTTTTGGAAATAATGTGGTGACTACTGAGGGGCAATTGTGGAGGATGCACAGGAAGGTGACGAGCGCGAGTTTTAATGAACGGAATGCGGGACATACGTTTAGGGAGGCGGTGAGGCAGACGGTGGGGATGGTTGGGGGGTGGTTTTCTTCTGATTCTGGTTCGCAAGATGGGGGCAAGGAGAGGGAGATGACGGGCACTATTACGACTCTGGAGCACGACACCATGCGCTGGGCGCTGAACATCATCGGGTACGTCGGCTTTGGACTTCGCCTGATCTGGCCGCACGAACAAATGCCTGCGGACGTGGATCCGAAGCTGGCCAAGTACGGGAGTCTGCAGCCGCCCAGCGGGTACTCGATGACGTTTGCGGATTCGTTGGCGACGGTTTTGGAGAGGATCGTGGTTTTGCTACTTATTCCTTCGGCTGTTCTCAAGCGGATTCCACGTTCATGGGGGGGATGGGGATCAAAGTTACACGAGGCGTGGGAGGCGAAGGTGAACTATACCAAGTACATGAACGCTTTCCTGAAAGAGAAGGTGGAGGATATTCGGGCGGGATTGCAGGAAAAGGAGGGGATGAATATCATGGGTCAGCTGGTTAGGAGCAAGTATGACCCTTCTTCCTCGGAGAAGAACGACGGCGCGACGAAGCTGGAGGACAGCGAGATCATGGGCAACGCGTTCATCATGACCCTCGCTGGACACGAGACCACCGCCAATGTCACGCACTTTACGCTGATCGAGCTGGCTATTCACCCCGAAGTGCAGCGCCGAGTTCAACAAGACATCGACGCCATCTTTGGTCGGAACTCTGACCCAGAGACGTGGGACTACGAGAAGAGCATCAACGCCTTGCTTGCTAGTTACATCGGGGCCGTGATCAACGAAACCCTTCGACTGATTCCTCCGGTGGTGGTGACGCCCAAGAGAGTGGCGGACACTGATCAATGGCTCCAGGACGAAGGACAAAAGCATCAGATGCCGGCTATGATGCCCATTATGCCTGTTATTTCAGCTGTGCAGAGGAACAAGAGGTTTTGGCCCGCTCTCGACAAAACCAAGCAAGGAGATGCAGGTGATCTCGACGAGTGGCTGCCCGATAGGTGGTACTTACCTTCCCAAGGGCAATCAACCGACGAGAAGGAGGAAAAGCAGGAAGAGAATTACGGCGGGTATCAAGGCCTCGATACCTCGCCCACGCTCTTCCGGCCCGTGAGGGGATCATTCATTCCCTTCTCTGATGGCGCGCGCTCATGCCTGGGGAGGAGGATTGCGATGGTGGAGATGGTAGCTGCCATTGCGGTTCTGTTTCAAAAGTACTCGGTTGAGTTGGCGGTGGATGAGTGGGCGAGTGATGAAGAAGTGCAGAGGATGGGCGTCGAGGAGAGGAGGGAGGTGTATGTGAAGGCGCAGGAGAAGGCGAACGAGACGATCCAACAGGCGCAGTCGGTAGTAACGCTCAAGTTGACGGGAGGAAGGCATGTGCCGGTGAGGTTTGTAAGGAGGGGGAAGGAGAGGTTTGTGGGGGATAAGGGATTGTATTAGAGCGTGGGTAACAACGGGAGGAAAATTTGAAGGGTAATAAAAGACAGACAGGAAGGAGCGACGTGTGCAAAGACTTAGACAGCGAAATAACCCGAGACGATACCGACACTCGGTGATTATCATCTATCTACAGTAATGTTCCCTCGCTCAAACGCCTTGTCGTTTTCTTGGCGTGAGGGGGTGCGTGCATATACAACAATAACATATTGATAATTTGGTTAATCTTATTTAAACATAACGATTTTTATTCTAAATTAAAGCTCTCAATCGCTGCATTTCATCGTTAAAGTAAACAAACCCTTCGTAATTAATTAAATATATTACAATAATACCTCCCAAACTAATTTTAAAAGAAAAGCCTACTGTCTTAAAGCGGTCTCGTACTCGAAGCGGCGCGACCTTAATCTATTTCGACGAAGGTTAGGATTAGGAAGATCCTAACCTAATAATTCTATAATGTATTTCTAATCGATTTAAAAAGAAGAGTTATACCCTAATTAAAGCGGAGGTTATTAAAGCTATCGCTAATTTATTAAAGGTTGCCCCTAAAAAGGCTACTTCTAAGAAAGTTGCCCTTAAGAAGAAGGCTGCCCCTAATAAGAAGGGTAAAGAACTTATTCGAAACTTTACCCCTGAATTAGAAATAAAATTAAAAATAAAGGAAGAGGATAATTTTCGATTACATTCGTCCCCTCCTATTTAGCCGGCCGCTACCAATCTTATTGAAGTCTTTAGCGGGGAAAATGAGGATTTTAACGACGAGAATTAAATTAAATAAAATCTCCTTATCCGCTTTATTCCTAAGAAAAGGGCTTTCGAAACTTCGTTTTGTTATTTAGGTAACGACGATAATAAAGTAGTTTCTCCTATTAAGCCGGCTGCCTCTAGACTTCAACCCGCCGCTTCCAAACCTACGGCCGCTATTGCGGCTAAACCTTATGTTTATAAGCTAGTTATTCTAACGCTACTTCCTAAACCTATTTACCTTAAATCTATATAGGTATAATTTAATATTATAAGTACGTATATTATTATTATCCGAAATAAACCTTAATTTATTAAAGATTGTAGTGCCTATAAAGAAGTAGAGGTTAAATAAAACGGTAGCGAGCTTTATTTATAACAATTTAGGATAAATTGTCACAGGGCTAGCCTGTATCGTCGTACGTGATTATTCACGTGCCTTGTGCCAGCGCACAGCAGCTTCTAAGACTATTATCGCTGTTAATTGACTAGCTATAGCGGCGGCCCGCTAGGACCTATATCGGGTCTACCGCTAGCCGCCTTTATAAGGCTAGTCTTCTAGGCACTCGTCTATACTCTCCCCTTTCCTCCTTCGTATAATTACGTATATTTACATTTACCATCTACCCTTTGCCTGTAATAGTTAATTATACCTTTTAATTATTATATTTATAATGCAAACCTCTCTTACGATTAATTTATTAATCGCGCGCGTATAGGAATCGCTTCGTTAATCGAATTGCTAAATCTAATACCCCCAAGTGTAATGGGTCTGGCGCCCAGGGATATAGTGCCCGGCTGTAAGCTAGGCTAAGCTTGCAGATCCGAGGCATGCTTCCTGGTTAGCCGATGCCTCAGGCTATTTATTCTCTTCCAGTATTTAGCTTCTAGGCTGTAGGCCTTTCCCGGCCTGCAAACCTCTTCCTCCTTATTAATAATCTTAAGCTCTATTCCACCCCTATTACTATATACACTTAGTAGACCCGTAATATATTGTTAACCTTCTTTTTCAATCCTTTTAAATACTTTGTTCCGTTTGCCCAAAGAGCCCTCTTAACCGTTTATACGACTTTTTCTTCTTTGTAAATATAGCTTCTATTCTATAGGTATAGAGCGCTAGCGAGCGTTAATAATAATTCGCCGTAGCTATCTAAATTCTCGTTAGCGAAATAGTTAAATTTAAAGTATTTTAAATTACTACTTCCTCGTTTATAGCCCCGCTACTCTAACCAAAGCCTAATCTTCCCTATTTTAATAAATTTATAGGGACTACTAAAGAAATCGATACGTAGATTTATAATGTTAAAGTTAAATTATATACCGATAATTATACTATCGGTAACGGTAATTTAAAAGCCTAATTCTATTACTTTTTCTCTAGCCTTTTACCCGCTATTAAAATTAATTTACTCCCCTTTATAAAGTAACCGTCCAATTATACGCCCGACCGATTTTTATAGAAAGTCTACTTTAATTATAATAATTCCGCTATAAATAAATGCGTAGGTTTAGAGCTTTTCGAAATTCTATAAGGTTCTAAAGAGATAATAACGAAATACTTCCTTCGATACGAGAATTTATTCTATAGAAATAGCGTAATAAAATAGCTAAATAATATTAAAATTACTATTTTCGAAAGTAATTTTAATAATAAATAGTAAATATAATTGCGGGAGAGGATAAATACCCCTAACCTCTTTAAAGAGTATTTAGACTTCTTTAAACGTTTTAATAATAATAATTATTTAGGGGGAGGTTCTATAGCCTCTAAAGATATTAGGGACCCTATACAAATTAATATTATAAGAATATCGATAAGGGTTATAAAGCGGGGTAATTTAGAGCTTAATTCAAATTTTAAAGTTACCTTTAAATAATAATAACGGTAGAAGAAGGAGAACTATTATATAAATTATAATTCTTTATAATATTAGGCAAGAGAATATCCTTTTAATAATAATAAGAATAAGGGTAAGGGTAGGGCCGTATAGTTATAGGCTATTAACGTTAAACCGGTTAGGGATTCGGATAATAATAAGATTTATAATGAGGATAATTAATTATAAATTTAGAGGAGGGAAGAATTAGCTTAAAAATACCGTATTAAATAAATTTATTTTAGCGATAATTTCTATTTATAACGTTATATATACGGTCGTTATAATAGGTTATAATTATATAAGTTGGGCTATTATAAGGGGAGAAGGTATTAAGTTATCCTAATTACGCCTAAATAATTAATAATTATATTAAAACTTATATTAAAGCTTTATTATTATTCTATATAGTAGGGAGGCTATAACTACGCTATATATTCGGATAGAACGGTAATATTATAATGCTTTATTAGTAATATAGGATAAGGATTATACGGATAGATAGGCTAGGTTATATAAATTTAGAAAGCGTAGAACTGGTAGGCTTCTAGCGTATATATATACGTACAAATAAAATATTAAAATATTATAGTTCTTAAGGGCTTCTTTTTAATAATAGGCTATAAATAATTATTTTATTTATTTACTTTTCTAATTATTTATACGAATATTCGGTTTAGGAATATTTATACTAAAAGACTTACAATATAGCTATAGAGCCACTTATTAAATTCTAAGAATATTTTATTCTATATATTAATTTTTGCCTTCTATACGTAGGGAGGAGGGAGTAGGGGGGTAATATAATAGGTTTGGCGCTTAGAGATATAGTGCCCGGCTGTAAGCTAGGCTAAGCCTGCAAATCCGAGGTATACTTCCTAGTTGGCCGATGCCTTAGGCTACTTGTTCTTTTCCAATATTTAGCTTCTAGGCTGTAGGCCTTTCCCGGCCTGCAGACCTCTTCCTCCTTATTAATAATCTTAAGCTCTATTCCACCCCTACTGCTGTATATACCCAGTAGACCCGTAATACCAAGTATTAACTTCGATAATTATAAGTCGTAATAATCCCGGTCCTACTTCCCTTTATTTAATAAATAAGGGTAAGTATTTTTTATCTAAAGGATAAAAGTTTCGCTTTTATGCGATTATTCCCCCCTATTCGTTCGTATGTTTTATAATGAGAATAACGACCCTATTACCTTCTCGCCCGCTGGTAATACTAGCGGCGATCTCCCTAGCGACCTCTTTAACGCTCTAACTACGTCTTTTAATTTGAAGGACGTTTATAAGGCATTTAATAAATTTATTAATATTTACAATATAATCGTTTATTACGCTATACTTTTTAAATTCCTCCCTTCTTTAGCCGTTAATAATTTTATTACCGGTATTAAGGACGACGAAGAGAAGAAAACCGTCCCCCGCGACTACCTTACTTCTACGGTTATTTTCGTTAATAATTCTACTTTTCGCTCGATTATTGCTCCGTTCGATCGCCTTTATTATACTTAGTTCGCTTTTTACAACGACGTTTCTAACGATTTCGAACGTAGCGAAAAAGAATTGAAAACCGCTTATTAAGTAGCTAATAAAGCCTAAAATAATTTCAATTAAAAGAACTTTAACTACGTTAACCTTTTAACCGTATATATTAATTTCTAAAAGTAGTATAGTAACCTTTTTGTAAATTATAATACCTTTAAAATTTATAATACTAATATTTAGGCTCTTTATAATAACTTTATTACGGTAAGTAAAGATAAGATATCGTCCCTTAAATAGACGGTAGAAAATCTACTTATTTTTATTAATAAAGAAAATATTAATACCGCTTATAAATATAAAATCTTTAAGGCTTGGTATTTTTATATTTAATTTTAATAGAAGTACGACCCTTTACTTTACGTTAATAAGGACGTTAAAATTATTTATATAATTATATTACTAAGCTTAGAGATTTTCTTTAATATTTAAAACGATTTCAATATTATTTAGATTAGCGGCGATAAAGATACTTAGCGTTAGAAGACTAATACTAAATTTATAAACTATCTCGTTATTCGTTTCTAGAACGTTAATTTAAAATTGGACGCCGGCCGTCGTTTAGAAGAGTTCTTTATAAAGAATATATCCTTCGCTAAATTCGAATTCGAATTTACTAACCTTATAAATTTATATAACTTTTCTAACGCTATAAAAATTTATTATTTATATAATAAGATTAATAAATAGTTCTACAATATATTTGCCTACTATAATTTCCCCGAGGCCGATAATTTTAAAAAGTAATTTACGATTTACCGTACTATTATTAGTAACTTCGAAGATACTAATTACTATTATAAAATAAACGTTCGTATTTTAAGCGTTATTACCCCTTCCAATTATAGTAGTAGCGGTAATATTCTTGCCCCCGGTAGCGGTATTAATTCCTATATTACTAATAACCTCCCTATTAATTAAGGCGGTAATAAAATAGATTTCGATACTATTGACCTCGCCGTTTTTATTTATAAAAATATTTTTAACCAACGCTCTCGCGATAACTTTTACTACCGCTATACTAAATTTAGCTATATCGCCCGTAAGTATACTACTTTTATTAATTATAGCATTCCGGGCCCTTAGTATACTTAAAATAAAAAAAATAAAAGTAAAGGTAAGGGTAAGAATCGCCGTAGCTATAGTAACTAAAAAGAAGTCCGTACTGCTAACGCCGCACCTGCTATCGCCGCTATTATAACCGCTCCTATAGAGCCCGCTATTAATAATGAATATTATAACGATTTAAAAAACGAATAGCCTTTATACCTAATTGCGTATAAAGGCCTCTCTAATCGTTATTTTTATTATAGAAACGAATTTTAAATTCCTTATTAGGGTTAAAGGTTTTAGAGGAGGTTAAAATACAATCTTTAAATAATTCTACTTCCCCGAATTTAATATTTTTATCTTTTTATATTATAACCGGATCGCATAAAAATTATTATATTTCGCTTATTAATACTAATTATTCTACTTTCGCTTTTATTAACCGTTCATTTATTATTAAATACAATTTCCCTTATTTTTGCTTTCTTTATCTAAAGAAGCTAATTTTCGCTAATAGAATAATTAAAAGCATTATTTCTAAAGGGGTAATAATTAAGCTCCGTATTAGTTATTACAACGAAATTATTACCTTTTTAATTTATAATATTTTTAAGAACTACCTAATTATTTTAAGTTTCCTGTAAATATAATACTATAAGCTTAAAATTAATTATAAATAGTACGAAGTATGCTTTAGTAACCCCGTTTATTACGGCCGTTATTTACTTCCAAATTTTTTTAAAGAGTAAACCGTAGCCCTTAGAATTCTTATTAATAAAATTTCTATAGCTTTTATTCGAAAGAAGGCTACCCCTTAATTGGTATTCATTTTAGAACCCGCTATTACTAAGCCCGCTTTAAAGCCTGCCGTTACTAAACCTGCTCTAGAATTTTCAATTATAGAATTATTTTTAATCGCAGAATTACTTCTAATTACAGAAACCCTTAAGGTCGACCTTAAGACCGGCTACCGAACCGTCTTTACCCTAATTAAAGTATTAATAATTAGGAGAGCTAAATTAAAAATCAATATTATTAATACGGCCGCTCTCCTTATTAAAATTAAAAGCCCTATACTCTACGAACTTTATATTTACTTCGCTAGCGGCTATTACGTTTCTATAGGTATAAAGTGCCCTTACGCCCGCTATTATTATAATTCTAATTGCAACTTCGACCTTAATAATATTAGAAAGTTTAATACGGCTATATTTAATTATATTTATAAAGCCTAATAGCTATAACCGTATATTACGAATTATATTTAAATCGAAAAATTAATAACCGTAACGGTAATCTAAAATATAGATTTAACGGAGGAAATAATTAATTATATTATAAATAATAACGGTTAATAATATAAAGAAAGTCTTCTCCCCCTTCTTTATAATTTTATTAACGAAATAATTAGTATTTATTCATTAAAGGACTCTTACGAAATTACGATTTTCATTAAAGCTATCCACCTTACCGGAAATTTTAATAAAAACGTACCGTTTTACGAAGAGACGATCCGACGAATATATTTAACTAAAATTTTTAACGAAAATATAAAGAAGTTTTTCGATAAAGCCGACCGTCCTATAAAAATTAAGGACGAAATCTTCGAAATTTTAAAGAAATTAAAAGGCCGCCGCTATATCGATAAAATAATAGCTTTCCTCCCCTCTTTAATAAAAAAGGTCCCCCCTTACCGTTTTTACAATTACAAGATCGAATTTAAGCTGGACGCGAAACCCTCTAACGTACGATTACAATATATATCCCCTATTAAGGCCGTTGTAATTAAGAAATAAATTGACGATAATTTAAAGAAGAATTTTATCCGTCCGTTATAATTAAAAGCCGCTTCCCCTATTTTACTAATTAAAAAACCGGGCGGCGGAATTTATATTTACGTAAATTACTATAATATTAATAATATAATAATAAAAATTCGATATCTATTACCATTAATTAAAAAGACCTTCGATATAATTTATAAAATTAAGATTTTTACTAAGTTCGATATTATTATAATATTTAATAAAATACGCATTAAGGAGGGCTACGAATAGTTAACGGCCTTTATTACTTAATTTGGCCTCTATAAATTTATAATATACCCTTTCAATTTATAAAGCGTACCGGGAACCTTTTAAAATTATATTAATAACGTATTGTACGATATTCTTAACGTTTATACTACCGCCTATTTCAATAATATCCTAATATATTCGGATAACGAAGAGGAATACGAATAATATATTAGAAACGTTTTACAATAAATAATTAAAATAAATTTACAAATCGATATTAATAAATGCAAATTCTATATTATTTATACAAAATATTTAAATTTTATTATTATATTAGGAAATATCGAAATAAACCCCGAAAAGGTCTCTATAGTTACTATATAAAAAACTTTAAATTTTAAGCGGTCTTTATAACGCTTTTTAAGCTTCGTTAATTTTTACCGCTACTTTATTAAATATTTTTTTATTATTACCGGGCTATTATACGAATTAATTAGTAAAACGGTGGAGTAGTATTAGACCGAATAGTATTAAAAGTCCTTCGAAGTATTTAAGAAGGCTTTTAATAGCGGACCCGTCTTACGTATTTATAATTAGTCTAAATAGATAATCGTTAAAATAAATACTTTTAATTAGGTTTATAGAAGTATACTCTCTTAATATAATAACGAAGGCGTCCTTCGCTTTATTATTTACTTTAACCAACAATATTCTTTAGCCGAATATAATTATAATATTTATAATAAAGAGTTGTTAGCGATTATTAAAATCCTAGAGGAGTAGCGTTCCGAATTAGAGGGAATATAATAATTTTTCGAAATCTTTATAGATTATAAAAGTTTAAAGATTTTTACCGTTAATAAATAATTTACCCCCCGCTATATATAATAGTTTTAATTCCTTTTATACTTTAATTTCACTATTTAATATCGTTTTGGCTCGCTATAGGTACGTTTAAACGCGCTAAGTAGGAAGCCGGAAAATATCCTTAAGGACGATACTAATAAATAGTTATTAATTAGGAATAAGATCCTATTCGACTATAATATTTTTATTAATAGAACCTTCGTCCTCTAAAATAGATAGGACAAAGTTTAGGTCGACGTTAATACTAAATATCTTTACGAATTAGAAATTATAAACGAAAAATTTACCAACGATTTAATTATAGAAAGCTATAAAAAATTAACCTTCCTATAGGATATTATAGTTTATTTATTAGACCTTAACTAGAAGGTATAATTTAAAAAAGTTAAAAACTAAATAAAGAAAATATTTTTCGCTAAATATAAAGTAATTTAGGGACGGGCGTACCAACACAGCGCCGTTTTTATCGATCCTATAGATACCAAACTCCAATTATAATTCCTTCATTATATTTACAATTTGCTTTTAACCGGGTACCCGGGCCGCGAAAAAATTTATTCGTTATTTTCGGATTTTTTCTTTTGGTTAGGAATATACGCTACCGTTAAAGCTTATTATAAAGTTTATTTAACGTACGCTAAATTTAAACTATTATAATATACCCCTTATAATTTTTTAAAACCGTTAGCGGTACCGTTCGCGCCCTAGAAGGATATTTCGGTCGATTACATTACCCTATTAACGCCCTACGTATATTGCGGATAGGAATTTAAATATATCGCTATTATTATCAACTATTTAATTAAAATACAATATTTCATCCCTACCATTAGCCTTACGGCCGAGGAATTAACGGATTATTTTATTAAAAGGGTTTATAATATTTATAAATTATTAAATTCTATTATTTCTAACCGCAATTCTTAATTCGTTTTACAATTCTAAAGAACCTTATTTTTACGCTTAAAAGTAATTTTTAAACCCTCCTCCACTTTCTACTTAATTATTAATAGCTAAACCGAACGTATTAATATAGAAATAGAAAAATATTTTCGCCTTTATATTAATTAGGCGTAAAACGATTAAGTAAATTAACTACTAATTATAAAATTTATTAATAATAATCTAATTTCTAAAATTATTAATATCTCTCCCTTCTTTATTAACTACGGTTTCTACCTTCGAATAAACGTTAAATTAATTAAACCTTATCTTCCTAATATATTTATATAATAATAAATAAAATATTTTAAAACTAATAAAATTGCTAACCGCTTTAAAAAAATCCTAAATTACGTTACGGATTAAATAAAGCGAATTTAATAATAATATAAAAATAATACTAATATTTACCGGTCGGATGCCTCGAAGTATAAAATAAGAGATAAAGTTTTACTCAATACGGAGAATCTTAAGACTAGTCGCCCGTACGCCAAATTTACGCTTTTATTTAAAGGTCCTTTCGAAATCCTTAAAATAGATAGCTATAGAATTACGTTCAAGCTCCTAATTAATATAAAGTATAATTTAACCTTCTACATTAATAAAATAAAACTATAGGACGAAGTCGGTATTCCCAAATAAACAGTTATAAAAGAATAAAATATTCGTATAAATTATAATTAGGTTATAAGGAAGATTAACGATAGGGAGGATTCGGTAGAATATAATTTCGAAAAGTTCGATAAATACCGGAAGAATAAAAAGGGCTATTAAGAATATTACATCATTTAAGTACCCCTTTACCCGCTATTATAATAACCGCGTATTAATATAATTATAGCCCCTAATAAAATACGGAAATTTTATAAAATATACCCGGAGGAATTATACCCCTTAAATTAAATAGCGGCGGAGAAAAAGCGGAAGCGGCTACTTAAAAAGGCTAGGCGGGCTATAGGGACGGAAATCCCGGTAGGAGGATATAGAAGAATAGAGGCGGAGCGGGAGGTTCTAGCCCTGCGACGGAGGTTACTGCGATATACAGTAACGGTGGCTATAGAGGCTTTTCGAGGGTAAACTACTCGTTTAATAGGGATTTCTATTATTTTATATAATATTAGTCAACCGTACGGCTTTTTTTAATTAAGGGAAGTATTATAGGGCTAGCCTATATCGTCGTACGTAATTACTTACGTACCTTATACCAGCGTATAGTAACTTCTAAGACTACTATCGCTATTAATTAATTAGCTATAGCGGCGGCCCGCTAGGACCTACATCGGGTCTACCGCTGGCCGCCCTTATAAAGCCAGTCTTCTAGGCACTCGTCTACACTCTCCCCTTTCCTCCTTCGTGCAATTACGTATATTCACATCTACCATCTACCCTTTGCCCGTGATATAAATTTATTTAGGGAAATTAGAAGGTTATAGGCGGGTTATATATAGGAGATTATTAATAGTATTATAGCTATTAGGGTACGGTATTAAATTGCCCTCTATAATATAATATATATTATTATTATTTAAGATAATAACGGTCGAAATAAAGTTATAATCTATAGTAAAACCGTTTTTACTAGTGTATTTATTAATAATTTTAGCAATATCGATTATAAGGGGGTTATAAAATTATACTTTCACTATATTGTTTAATACTACCTTTTCTCGATTTTTTATAAATTTTAATTAATTAAGCCGCTTATTAAAATAGTATTAATACTACCCCCCTCGATTTTAAATATACCTTCTACCCTATCCCCTTCTCATAGTATATTAAACCCCTTTATTATATAGACTCTTTATACTACCTAATCTTTATATAGCTTTCGTACTCTTAATTCTATTAATACTAAGAAGAAGTCTATAATTAATATAATACTATAGGAAGTAAATTAATTCGATAAATTAAATTACGAAAGAGAGGCGTATATAGGTAAGGTTAAGACTAGAGGTATTATATATTAAGAGTTTGTATAGGTATAGAAGTATATTAATAGTTATAGCTGCCGGAATTATAATAAGGGTGTTAATTATTAAATATATTATATCCTCGATAGTAGTAAGAATTATTATAACTTTATTATCATAAGGCTAGAGCCCAAGGGTTAACCTTAGCTGATGCCAAGGCACCAGCGATGGCTCTAGCTCGCCTGCCAGGCCCGTGCGCCGCAGTGTACAAAACCCTTTTCCAGACTATACCTTCTATATAGTCTTCCCTTTCCTCTCTTTATTAATTATAGTATTTCAACCTTATACGACTGCTCGCTATGCCTTACTCTTACAAACCCGTTACATTATAATTAATCCTCTTTAAACCTACTTCGTACCTTCGCCTATACGCCAAAAGAGTCTCCTAGTCGCTTACGTTCCCCTTTAGCGACCTCTTATCTATTCCGTTCGTTTACAATTTCGCTACCCGGACCCCCGTCCCTCTCGATAATAGTACCGACGATTCCCTAGTCCTAGGACCCCTAAGAACGTCTCTAACAATTTAGCGCTACCTTCGAAAATATACTTAGTAAATTCGCTACCCTCAAAACCGCGGCTTCCCCTCCCTAAGAACTATTTAGGAAGCTAGTCCTCCCCTATTTCGAAAAATTCTTAGGGAATAAAGAGGACTTCGAAACCTAGGTTTTAAGCGCGTAAACGAAACTCTATATAAATAGATAGGCTATTAGTAATTTAGAAGCGTAATTTTACTACCTACTAGCCTACTTGTTACCCTCTATTAAGAAGCCTCTTATTACTTTCGCTGCTTCCCCCAAACCTCCCTACGAATTTATCGATAAACTTAAATTTATATATAGAGACCCCAACGCTACGAAACGCACTAGTTAAGAACTCTACCGCCTTCGTTAGAAGGTAGGCGAATCTATAGGCACTTTTCTTACCCGATTTAAAAAGGTACTCTATCGAATTCGAATCGATTCTTAATTAAATACCGCTAAAGTTAATTAACTAATTTTAACGTTAAATAATAACTAGAAATAGCGCCTCGACGACTACATCGACGTACCTGAGTAATATTTAATATTATTTACATATTTGTACAAATTTAATAGCAATTCTTTCCTTTTAGCTACCTCGTCTCACCCCTCCCAAAGGCACAGCGGTAGCCCGGTTAATAATAACGCTAATAATCCTATAGATACCTCTATTAATATAACGACGGCGTTCTCTTCAAAAACCTCGCCGTTTTAAAAGTAGAAGAATAGGTAGAAGAAAGAAGGCAAGTACACGAACTGTAGGAGTAGCTCCCACTAGTTCAAACAATGCAAGTAAAAGACGAAAATGAATAACGTTTATATTCGTAATCCGGTTAGGGGTTTAAACAGTTACAACAACGACGAACAAAATGAAGAACTCTTAGACTAAGTAATACTAAAGTAGTAACCCTAATAAAACTATAGTAGAGGAATATTAAATACGTTGTACCAATTAACGTAGGCGAACTTAATTGGTCTAAGGTAGTTAATCCTAATCTTTTACCCTTTACGTATAGCCGGCTTAAAAGGAAGAGTTGGTACCTATTTAAAAACGCGGCCGATAGAGGGAGCAGGCATTATATTTCGTAGGCATAAGAATCACTAAGGTTACTCCCTAGCGAGGGAATTATACGGAGATATAGTTACGGTAGTAATGACAGCTACTACTAGTAAGAGAAATAGAGCAATACGAAACACTAGGTAATAATCTTATTATTAATTACTACCGGCTAAATAGTTCAATAGAAGAGACGCGCCGGATAGGCAAAGTCTAAATATATTCCCTAATTCAATCTTAGTTCCGTAAGGAACAGCTCTATAAGGGTAAGTACCTAGTAGGGCACTACCGACTCAAGTAATAGGCAGGTGATTGTGCAACGTTTATTTGGGGGTTTAATATAAATACTTTTCTTGGTGGTGTTGATTTCTTCCCTATTTAAATGGGCATTCGGTTGGGTGTGACTAGCGGGCTGGATTTTGGTCGTTTTCGTATATTTTATTGCGATTCGTTCTATACGGTGCTCCCTAAGGGGGAGCAGGGGGGTAATATTATAGGGCTAAAGCCCAAGGGTTAACCTTAGCTAATACCAAGGTACCAGCGATAGCTCTAGCTCGCCTGCCAGGCCCGTACGCCGCAGTGTACAAAACCCTTTTCCAGACTGCACCTTCTATACAGTCTTCCCTTTCCTCTCTTCATCAATTATAGCATTTCAACCTTATACGACTGCTCGCTGTGCCTTACTCTTGCAAACCCATTATATTTTGTAAAGTCACAGCACGAATAAGTGAGAATACGTTCAATATACGATATTAGGTCTATTCTAAAAAGTAGACTTTAGCCTAACCGGTAGAGAAATGTCCGGCTAGGCTTAAAGGGTTTTTATCCTTTGTACGAACCCCTAATAGACTTTAGTAGGCCTAGGACTCAGCGCCCTATTTCCGACCGTACGCCCTATCGTTATTGCCTACTCTATTATTTATTATAATTACCTACCATAATATTCCGCTCCTCGGGCCTAATTCCTAAGCCCTTTTATATAATAACTTTATAACTATCCCCCCTTCTAATAACTATAATCCCTTATAATTTAATCGTATTTTCCTAGCTTTCAAATATAGTTTAAATCGTTTAACCTCCTCGTTACTTAATATAAGTAGGTCCCTTATCGGCGACCGCTCGCCCTTATTCATTATTTCGTAAACGTGTTTATTATATTATATTATTCCCCCCCCGGTAGCATTTAGCCTTCTAAGCGCCGGTTCTACATTATTATCGTCCTAAATAATTAATTACACTTTCCTTTTTATAAAAGGTATAAAGAATTCTCTTCCTTTCTTCCTTCTCTCTCTTTCTTATTTACTACCGTAATTATAATTAACCCTCGTCGCCCTAAACCTATTTAAAAAACGGTTTTTACCAATCCTATAACACTTATTATAATCTTTAAAATTAATAGCTTCCCGATTTCATTTACCGAACGAATTCTACGCCGCTACCCCTACAATCCTAAAAAGGGATTTCTATTTACTTAAATTAATATAAATATTTTTATCCCGAATATACTTTATCGGCGAGCCGTTAATCCTAACTTACTTTTCTAAAATAGTAATATCGGCCTTTATAATACTTATTCTACTACTATTTACTTTAATATACTATTCCTTTATTATTAATAAATTAATAATTTTAGCGTAGGTTATATCTATTATTAAATATAGAAATAAACTTATTACCCCGTAAATTATTTTTTATTTTTATAAATACTTTAACGGCTAATTACCAGCGGCATAGATTCCGTTTAAATATTTAGGAATATTTTAAGTATATTAATATTATATTTTAAATATTCTCCGCTATATTTATCGTTACTTTAAGGAAATACCTAATTTCCAAGCCGGTACCGACGATATTAAAGAATATATTAAATTTAATATTTTTAAAGGTTAATATTTTATTAAGGCTTTTTATAGCCGCCTAGGTAAACTCTTAAAAGAGTACGCTACTATTTATAATAAATTTAAAGTTTACTTAAGCTACCTTTTCGAAGAAATATATAATATTCAATATATATTCAGCGCGTTCGCTTTAACCTTTTTCCTAAATTTCAATCTTATTATTAATTACGGGCGAAATTAATACATTAAAGTAATAAAAACTTTCGGTAAAAATTTTCCCCTCGCCGACCAAACCCCTAGCGCCCTAATTTCCGCTAATTAAACGCTAAATTAATTTATTACCTAACGCTAATAGGAATTTTCGAAATCTTAATACCATTCTTAACTTCGCTAATAAATTTCCCCTCGTAGTCCTATTCCTTCGTATATTAGTATTTACATTATTATTTATAATACTTTTAATATCGGTATCGAATTATATCCTCCTTAACCTAATTTATATTAGGGGATTAATTTCTATATTACCTACCTACCATCGCTACTAACGCTTAACCGTTTAAATAATTTTACTATCCTTTTTAATATTTTTAATAACGAAAATAATAAAAACAATTACTAATCGCCAAAAATCCGTCCTAACGACCCCGTCTTATACCCTACATATTTACCAGAAAATTATTTCTTATATATTTTGCTAATTCTTTTTAAAATCGGTAATAAAATTATTTATTAATACCTTTTCTAACTTTATAGTACTATTACTATCCTTAAATTAGCGGATATTAATATATTTAATATTTTATTCGTAAAAAGTAATAACGACCGCAATTCTATTATTATTAATAAGCCTTCTAAAAATAATAGTAATTCTCCGGGTATTAATAATTCGGTATTCGAACACTCTTTTAATTCACTTAAATCGGAATTTCCAAACCCTACCTCTTCTAATTCTATTAAAAATCCTTCGGTTCATTAGAATTCTAACTTTAACTCTTCTAATTCTTCGTCTCCGAATTCTAATAGCCTTAATAATATTATTAATAATTACCTAATATTAATAGATTTAATTAAATCGTTTAATAGCGACCTATCGGCCTTTACCCTAATTTCGCTACATTCCCCGTCCTTAGGACTTATTCTTAATTTTTTATATATTTATAAATTTACACCTATCTTTAAATACGGATATTCCTTTACTGAAGATAATAGTAAAGTCCTTCCTAACGTTATTCTTTAATCGTCAACGGGTTATATTAATAGCTTCCCTAAGGCTCTTATCGGTAATAGTATTAATATTAAACGTCCATTTAGCCTCTATAATTCTAACCGTATCTTCCATTACTACAATTTTAAAGCGAACCTTCTTATTAAACCCTCGCTATTATATTATAAAATTCGTATTTTACTTTTTCCTTTTATCCGTAATTCCTCTCGGGCGATTCCTATCGTCCTTAATAACGTAATTTCTTCTTCGGACTTAAATTACGCCTTCGAAATTACCAATAAAGTAACATTAATTATTATTATAAATATATTAAATCTTAATTATACTAATAATAATCCTTTCCTTAAAGAACGCTATAATTTTAAAATCTTAATCCCTTCTACCGAACGTCTTATTAACCGGATTTTATTCCTAATCGCCTAACCTATTATTATTCCAGCGACCGCCCGCCCTTCTTCTACTATCGAAAATATAATTATAATTCCTTTACTTTAATTATTTATATTTAATGCTATCGTTTCGATTATTATTTAAATTATCCTTAATATATTAAATTTACCTTCTAATTCTAAAATTACGCTTCCTATCGCCTTTCTATCGGTTCTAATTAACCTTATTAATCCTCCCTCTAATTTACTACCGGCAGTCTTTAAAAATACCCCCGTTTAAAAATATTTTTTACTTAAATATTTTATATTTTTAATACGTAGTAAAAATCCTAAGGTTATTAATTTTACTAATTATATAAACCTCTCTTTACCTATAGTAATTTCTCCCGTCGCCTCTCCCTTAATTATAATTACCCTAATTATAATTGCCCCGGCTATAATTACTCTATTTATAATATTAAAATCTAAATTCCTAAGAAAAATAGCTAAAGAATTTATAGAAAACCTTCTTACTACAGCCCTCCGCCGTCTCCCCCTCGCTTTTTCCTTAAATAATACGATTACGGATCCTATTAATAATAATTCGGCGGCTCCTTCGGTTCTAATAATAAAGGCCAAAACTTTTATTATTAATAATTTTTAATAAGCCCCGTCCCCCTCGGTTATAATTAAATGTAAATTTATTAATTTTATAAATAATTCTTATATTACTAATCGGTAATTTATTACCGCTAAGAAAAATAAAGGTAAAACGGTGCCTAAAGGCGTAATTCCTATTAATACTTCTTCTAATAGCGCCCCAACGCTTATACCTAATTAAAAACTATCTACATTAAAGATTCATCCTAATAAGAAGGCTACTATTCGTAAGGGTCCTATTATTTTTATTATTATTGAGGGAACTTTTATAGGATCCCGTTTTAAGCCTAAACTTTTATTTCCTATTATTAAAAGTCTTATAGTCGTTTCATCTTCGGGTATAACGGTATCCTCGGCTAAATTACTCCGTTACCGTTTATATTATAAATACTACGCTTTTAAGTAAATTACGCTTAATAATCCTTTAAAGAAATAGAAATAATAATTATCCTATAGCAATCCCTTAATCCTTATAATCCCTACTTCGTATAAGGTTTAATTCCTTAATCGCTTTTTCGTTAAATATTATTCGGCATTCCCCCGGCGGTTTATTATTTAATATTATTATATATATAAATTCCCCGGTTTATAGAATTTTATAAATTTTAGTATTTTATAGCTAGTTTCTTAAATAATTAATTCTAATATATATATTTAATTAATCGTCCTACTTCTTATAATACCTTTATTTAACCTTCTAATATTTAGAAAGCGCCTTTTACGCGCTATAGAAATACTCTTCCAGTTCTTAAATATTATATTTAATAGGCTAACCTGCCTATTTAATTAAAAATTTCTATTCTATCCCTTTTCCTTTATATTCTATTACTTCCTCTACCTCCTACTCTTTTTATTCGTTTACTAGCTTTAACAATAGTATATCTTCGGTAACCTTGCTCCCTATCTTCTAGGGTTCGAATAGGCTTATAGGGAAAATATCGTATATCCGGCTATATTATATAAGTAAAATAATTTAATATATTTATAAATTAATCTTCTTAATAACCTTTATTTTAATAAATATAGGGGTTAATTTACGGTTTTTAAAATAGAAATTCTTCGTAAATAATCTTACTAAATCTCTAAGTTGGAATTTTATCGGCGTATACCGTTTATTATACCCCTTTTATTAAATTTAAATAGCTTATTCTTAATAGCGCTTTATAAATTTATATATTTATTCTATTTTTTAAAATTTATCCTTTATTCCCTAAATTTATAATTCGTTACGGCCCTCTATATATTCGACTATACGAAGGTAATATTTAAATAAGGTTTCGAACGGCGAAATTCCGGTAATAAAGTATATTAAATTATTGTAAGCGAATTTTACTTTTTATAATTTACGGTACTATAGTAGCGGGTCTCCTTTTAAGGTATTAATATAGAGGATCTTTTCTAGGGTTTAATAGAGACGTTCGGTTTAATTATTTATTTATAAATAGAAGGCGGTAAATAATTAATATAGGATACTTTATATTTTAATAAATTCCTTCTAAAATTCGTTCGTAAATAATTTATTTTAATTGTTAATAATCCTTAAAGGGGAGCCGAAACGGTATTCGATATACTTATAAAGGAAGTTGGCTATTATTACCGCGTTTAGGGTTTTAATTATTAGGATAAATAGTTTTATTTTTATAAACCGATCGACGATAATAAGGATGGTATTATATATTTTATTATTAAATCCCTAGTTCGGCGGTAAGCCGGTAATAAAATTAATATTAATTTCTTAAAAAAGTTATTCTAATAAGGGTAAGGATTAGAAGTTTCTATAGGGCTTATATTTAGAGCGTTAAATACTTTAGTATAATTCGTACCGAATAATATATTCCCTTACGTTTATTGCGAAATTCTCCTAATAGAACTTCCTTTTAATTAATTTTAAAGTTTTAAAAATATTTATATAATTAGCCCTTAAATTATTATAATAAATACGTAGAATTTCCTTATATAGTAATCCTTTATTAAAGATTACTAACTATTTTTTAAAGTAAAGAACCCTTTAATTATTTAATTTATAACCCTTAATTATAAAGCCTTTAATTCGTACGGTTACCGTTAAATCGGTAATATTAGGATCTTTAAATTAAAGTTCCTTTATTATAGTATAAAATTCCTAATTTATTTATAACGCGAAGGGTAATTCTCTATATATTAATTTACGAACGATCTTCTTTAGGATAATTTAGGGAAACGGATTATCCTTAAGGTTAAATATAAATATTTATAATCCCCGACCCGTCGCCAATCTAATAACTCTCTTAATTTATTTAATAAATATATATATTACCGACTTCTCGCTGTACTAATACCTTATTTTAAAATTGAATTAATCTTTATAGGATACCGATAATTATTAGATTAAGCCGAGTTTTTTTTAGAGGGTCGGTAGAATATTGCTATATTTTATCTCTCCCTTTATATAATTTAACCTCCTAAATAGCCCGTCCGTAGGGTTTATAATGCTTAGCCGATATTCTACGTCGAAATTGAATTATAATAATTAATATACTTATTGTATTAATCTCCTTCGGAAGTCCTTCGCCGGGGATTCTACTATTCTTATTAAAGTTTAATAATTTATAAAGATTAGGAATTTTTTAAGGAGGCTATCTAAATATTAGTTCTAATATTCTAAGTTAATTATAATAGTAAAAAACTTTTATTACCATATATACTAGCGCCGTTCGGTATTTATTAGCTTCTTTAAAAAGAATATTATTAAGTATTATTAATTATTAATTTATTAGGATAGGATACTAGAAATAGCTTTAACCGAAACGTCTATTTCTATTTTTATTTTTTTAAAATAATTTTAGTAATAGAGAATAGGCGTTAATATAAAGGCGTCCTTTAATATTTAAAACGTTTTATCGGCCTTTTTTAATTATTCGAACCGTCCGGTTTTCTTCTTATTCTTATTCCCCTTTAATAAATCTATAAAAGGGGCTATTAGTTTCGAAAATTTATAGATAAAACGTTGGTAGAAATTGGCGAACCCGAAGAAAATTTAAATATTATAATATAATTCCAATATCGGCTATTTTTTAATTAAAGCGATTCGGGCCGGGTCTATTATAATTCCCTCCGTCGTTACTTAGTAACTAAGGAAATCGATATACTCTTTATAAAATTTATATTTCGAAAATTTAATATATAATTCGGCGTTCCTTAGCTATTTAAAAATAAATTTTAAATATTTATTATATTCTTCCTTAATTTAAAAGTAAATTAAAATATTATTAAAATATATAATATAAATACAATTTATTAACCCTACTAAAGCTTTATATATATATATTTAAAACGTAGTAAGAATGTTAATTAATCTAAACGGTATTACTATATATTCGAAATACCTATATCTCATTTTAAACG
Organism: Neurospora sp. CHS-2018b; assembly: GCA_009806015.1. Taxonomy (NCBI): domain Eukaryota; kingdom Fungi; phylum Ascomycota; class Sordariomycetes; order Sordariales; family Sordariaceae; genus Neurospora; species Neurospora sp. CHS-2018b. The sequence goes on along the minus strand of RAOV01000010.1, from coordinate 907,390 downwards.
TAATTTTCTATTAATCTCTTTTCTTAATTCAAATACAATAATATATTTTCTGGAAATCTACTTTAAAAAAGATTTTAACGCCCGATAGCCGATCTATTAATTCCCCAATTAAAAATAAAAGGTATTAATTCTTAATTATTATTTTATTTAAATTACAATAATTTATATATAAACGTAGGGAATTATCCTTCTTTAATACGAATAAAATGGGCGACCTTACTAGACTTTTAGAATATTTAATCCTTTTTATACGTAAATTCTCTTCTAAATATTCTTATAAAATATCTAATTATATTTTAGAAAGTAAATATATTGCCCTTATCGGTACCTTCTCGCCTTCTATAATTCGAATTTTATATTTAGCGTCGGGAAGGGTCGGTAACGATTTAATGCGCGCTTCCGAAAAGTAGGACTCGTACCCCTCTAAAGTAAGTAGGATAATCGCCGTCCTATTAGCGTTATCCTCTTCTTTATTTATATTTTTAATAGTAGGCCTTATAGGGTCGTATATAAATATAATATTTATAATAAAAGCGTAATCGCTATATATTAATCTATATATAAAAATCTTTAAATTTATTATATATAGTTTATTAAATTTAAATCTATTAATATATATATATATAATAATACTTTCCGAGCCTATACCCGGCATTAATAATAATAGTGGCGGTATTTTAATATTTCTACGGATTATATAGAAAAGTTGAATCGTTTTTCGCTCTTAACCCTTCCTATTTTTTAATTAAAAAATAATTTCGAACGCTCTATAATATTTTATTTCCGCTCCGTTCGTATTTATTAATATAGGAACGATTATTATTATTACTTATTTTAATTTATATTTTTTAACGAAGTTTTTATAAATTATATTAACGTTTATCCCTATATTTAAATTTATTATAACGTTTAATCGGCGTCCCTTTAGCGAAATTATTATTATTATTATTTTAACTGGACTATTTCTTCTAACCGTCCTAAATCTTTTAATTACTATAAACGACGGTTTATTTATAGGGTTTAATCTTTTAATAACCCTTTTAAATTAAAAATATAGTCCGAAATATAATTATTATCCTTAAATTCTTCGGCGTTAACGCCGCTAATAACGTTCTAAACGCGGGTTCTATCGCGGGATCTATTACCTAATTTATAATATCCTTCTATTTTAGCCTTTTTAGAACAATTCTTAGAAAGGTGCCCCTTTTTCTTATAATTATAATATTTTAAGCCTATCCTTTTAAAACCTACTTTTATTCGGTCGGTAGATTAATTATACTTCCGGGTATTATAGAAATTATTATAGGGTTTATTCGAATAATCTTTAAAATATTTTAACTATTTAATATTAGAATTACTTTACAATTTCTAAAATTATTAAAATTCTTTTTATTTAGGCGAATCTCTTTACGAATCTCTTTTACGCGAATTCTTTTTACGTTCTTTTAATTATTAATTTAATACCTTTTAAACTACGTTTTAAATATCTTCGATAAGAATATTTATATTTCGGAAATATTAGTATATTTCCTTCCTTAATTAAAAAAAGAAATCGAAAGCCTAATTTATATCGTTAATAATCGTTCGGCCTAAACGTTAATAATTAATATTATACTATTTTTATAAAATTTATAGATCTTTATTACTTTATTAATATATTTAGAAAATATTCTCCTTAATCTCTAATTTATAGAATTTAAATATAATATACTCCTTATAAATAAAGCGTAAGAATTCTTTCTAATTACCATTTTACTTTCGGCCATTTTTATTAATAAATTTAATAACGAACGTTCGCTATAAAATAGCAATCTTATTCTTAATTTTAATAAACGCTTAAAAGACCCGTTCGTAATTTATAACAATTTCGCAAATTCGGTTTCTTATTTCTAAACCTTCGATCCAATCTTCGATTTTAGCGCTAATACTATTCAATTATAGCAAATTTATATTATAAATAAGCGGCCGGAAAGTTTAAATATAAAGTATAGGCTCCTTGCCTTATTTCTATTTTATTATATTTATTATTATAATATACAATTTAAAAATTATTTTTAAAAATTAGGGGGTTATTTTTTTAATTAATAAGTTAATCTTCTTCAAACGCGAATAATATCCGCGTAAATATTTCGAATATTTTCGGCTATCTTTTAAATATCGAGGGGAAGGGTTAATAGAGCATCGTAAATCTTCTAAAGAGGAATTAAACGAATCGGATCTATCCGAATCTATTGAACGGAACCTAGAGTAGCGGTCCGTCGGCTCAAATCTTCCTACAGGCAATTTAGAATTTCTATAGTAGCGTATTAAAATAACCGAACGTTAACGCTATACTAGAATAATTAAATACTAACGATATACCAATATAATTAAATATTAATAAATAATATACTTATTTTAATAATTCGGAAAATATTCTTTATATTAATACGAACTATAAGAACAATAGGCGCGAAACGTACGCGAATTTTTAATAAAATAATATTCAAATTTCCGGACTTACAATACTTCGTATAAAGAAACCCCTTCGAATTCGGACGAAGATTAATTTTAATTATAATTATTATTAGCAAATATATTAGTAGCGTTAGTAAAGGATTTTTCGGCCTATATAATTAAAAGAGTATCCCTATTAGTCGGATACCTATTAGCGTCCTTACGACTTCAATTCTTATTAACTTTAATAATACTTTAAGCCGACTTAATATTAATAATATTTCCGCCCGGTCGTTTTAAAATACCCTATTTTAATATAAATACCTCCGGTATTACTTTATACTCCGGAGAGCAGTCTCAACGGCGTATAGCCGTACCTTTAATATAAGTATTTTCCTTTCGAATATTAATTATATTCCCGGCCTTTATAAACGAAGTTTTATATAAATTAAAGAATTATAAAGTTATAGTACAAATAGGTAAAAATATATTTAATATACAATATTAAATCTATTCCAAAAAGTAAACTTTAGCCTAGCCGGTAGAGAAATGTCCGGCTAGGCCTAAAGGGTTTTTATCCTTTATACGAATCCCTAGTAGACCCTAGTAAATTCGGAATTCGGCGCCCTATCTCCGACCGTACGCCCTATCGTTATCGCCCGCTCCACTACTTATTATAATTACCTACTATAACGTTCCGCTCCTCGGGCCTAGTTCCCAGGCCCTCTTGCACAATAACCTTACACATTTATAGTTAAAAACGCGGATAAATAAATAAAAGCTATCGTAATAAGCTCGATTACCGTACGAATACTACTTAAATCAATACTATATAAAATAATTATAATAGAGAATATTACGAATATTATTTAATATAATAGGAGTAAAGGAGGGGAGGGGAGGCGCGACAGTAATAATAATTTCCTAATTAATATTAATATCGTTAATAATATTAATAGTAGTAATAATAGTATTAATATAGAGACTATAAATAATTTCTTATAAACTACGTTGAGGAAGGATAATTTTAAAGGTCTATATTAACTATACCTTTATTTTCTATACCTTTTTCTTCCTTACCTTCTATATTATTAATACTATTTCCCGCTATACTTTTAATACCCTTAGCTCCCTCCTCCTTACCTTTATAACTTTAGTTCTATAGCTACTACTATTGTTATAAGTAGTTATTAAATAGCTAGCGCTCTCTTAGTATTTAATAGGGTAATAACTATCGATTTAATTACGCTATTTAAGTATTAGACTATTACTTTTTATAGGTAATTAATTAATTGAGAGACTTTTGTTATTAAGTTTATTAATTCCCTTCCTACTTCTATTATTATTATTATTAGTAATAGGAGGCGGTTATATTATAGACCGGCGGTACTTCTAATACCTTTATCGGTTATATTACTATTAATAGCCGACGAAGAGGAGGAGGAGACTATAAATTTCTTATTCCCCTACCCGCCTATACCCTTTATTTTCGGCCTTTAATTATTACCACCGCCGTTACCGCTATTTAATTAATTATTAAAAGAATTTATTACCGAATCTTTTAAATTATTTTATAAATAGTATTATATTAGGACTATTCTAAATACGGCGCGGGCATACTTAACTTTCCTCTATTTACGTAAAAGTCTCTAGGATTTAACGGTACCTTCCGATATTATTACGCTTAAAGATTAGTTAGTAAAGTGGTTTATACGGTTGGGGTTCTTTCTAGAGTTCTATACGGCGTTTAGAAATAGTATTAAAGATTTCTTTAAAGAGGAATACGTAGTATTAATAATGTAGTTGAACTATAGTAAGTATGCCCTCTATTACCTACTTTCGAAATTCTAATTAATTAGTATATTATTCTAAATTTATAATTTAATATTATTTTCAAGTATAATATTATTAGAATTCTCGCCTCTATAGCGGGTAATATTACTACTAACGGTCCTAGCAAACGATAAATTAAATCGAATTATAGCGAAAGAAGTAGATTTTTAATATTTTAATATTATTATATAAATTAATAAATTTAATATTTTTAATACTAAATTACAATATAAATAATACTTTTCTCTAATATACTTTAATATATTTTAATATACTCTATTTACCGCCGCCTAATTATATTACTAATTTATTTAAACTCTTTAAATTCTTTAATATATATTATTACGTAATTTCTATTTATATTATTAATATCCTCTATCGCTAGCTTCGTATTCCTAAAATAGCTATAGATTTATTCTATATAGTACCCAACTATTATAGTTATCTAACGTAGAAAATTAAGGAATTTGCTATTAAATATACTATTATTACCTTCGTTACTATATATATACTTTATATACTTTTTGAAATTACTAAAGTATACTTCGATTAAGTTAAACTCTAAGGAGTATAGTAGTAGATATTAGAATAAAATACTAATATTAATATATGTATAATATATTTCGTTACGTAAATACTAATTAGTATTATTTATTATTAAAATACTATTACGGCTAGGAAAAGGGTTTATTTAGGGGAGTAATCGTCTTTCTAATTACGTTATAAAATTAGGGATATTTATTACGCCCTTAAAAACTAATAATTCGAATATACTATCAACCAATATATTTAGGAGTAAATAATATTACTTATTACGTTTAAACCTACTTATTAATACTATAATAGCGCTATAGGGTATTTATTTAGTATAATAAATTCTATTTCGTCGGTTTATACCCGATTTATCGTAGAAGACGAATATTTCTATAATAAATAATGATATTTTCATTATTTATTTTACTATTAATTTAGATTATTATTATACCGCTTTAAATAATAATTTCTTCTTCTTCTAACGTTCTTAATAGAGGTAATACTATATAGTCTCGGTCGATATATATATATTATAATCTTTAATAAAGAATTCGTATATTTCGTCGAAATATATAATTAGCTTTAGAATTAATAATTTAAGAACTTTCTACTCGATATTAAATACAACTATTCTAATAGGGAATCGATATAATACTTTACTTCTATTATTTATATAGGGAGCTTTCTAGTATTTTAGGACGTTCGAAATAGTAAAAAGGGATTACTAATAAAATCGAAATTACGTTTATATTATTAAATAGTACGTACGTAAATCCCAACCGCAGTAGCAATATCACGGGTAGGCTCGCTATTATAAATTATTAAATTTATAAATACTTTTTAATTCTTATTAAAAAAGGCCACTATTATATTACGATAATATAATAAAAGATAATAGAAATATTAAAAGTAAATATAAATAATCCGAGCGATTAAAATAATACGATTTTTAGTATAAATTTCGTCGAATTATAATGGGATACGATTAATCTATTAATAAAATTAGCTAGATTGTCGATATGTTGTTGTGGTGTGTGTGCACGCACCCCCTCACGCTAAAAAAACGACAAGGCGTTTGAGCGAGGGAATAGTTAAAAAATACTGTCACCTCCCCCACCTTGCATTTACATTAACCTTCCACCCCGCCATTTCTTTTACAACCACCTTTTCTTTAAACCTTTGTAACTCCGTTAATTCCCGGCCAAAATGGCTAATCTTAGTCGCCATTTAACCGGAAATTCCCGGAGTACACGAGGGTTTAGGAAAGATTTGACTGAGCCCGAATATGTAGCCATTATCGCGTCGCGAAATGCCGGTGTTCCGTGTCGTTAATTCGCCTAGCAATTTGACTATAGCATTAGAATTATTATTAAAATTTCGAAGCGCTTCTAAAACTATTAAACCCTAAAGGCATTTCTTAGAAGGGGTAGAAAGGATAAATTAATACTAATAGAGAAGCGATATATCCGTCGAATAGTTAAAAGGAACCTTAGAATAAATTAGAAAGCCTTTATTTGTCACGGAGCAGGGCGTGCAATGCCCGCTGCCGGTACACCAATCTACCAAAAGATGGAACGATGTTCTGTTCGCTAGACAGAACTCGAATGCACGCACTATATAGGAAACGTCACAGCCAGCCCTGTGACACTACCTTCCCTCAAAGCGATGTCAATGACATTAAGAGAAGGTAGCCTATATAGCACCACCTGAAAGCATTGCTTTCCAATGGGGTAGTCGCTATCATTCTAAGAATCCGGTTCCGGAACCTCGTCCCCTCTCAAGAGCGCAACGGGAACAGCCGACCAAAGTCGTTCTTAAATGACACCGCGGGGAATTGAACCCACGACCTCCACCGGGGAACAGAACATACTGTCACGGAGCAGGGCGTGCAATGCCCGCTGCCGGTACACCAATCTACCAAAAGATGGAACGATGTTCTGTTCGCTAGACAGAACTCGAATGCACGCACTATATAGGAAACGTCACAGCCAGCCCTGTGACATTATTAACGACTACGGTATTATTATAGGTCTAGCGCCCAGAGGTAATACCTAGCTTCTATATGCTAGGCTTGTGCCTGCCCGGGGGTGCTCCAGTTCCCCGACTTGCCTGCCGGCTTCCTAAGCTTAACATTTCTAGCATCTTCTTCCCTACACTCTTTCTATATATTTAGCTATACCCAATCTAGCTTCCAAACTAACCAATCCTCTTACTCTTTATCGAATATTACAACTTTCCCAACAAAGCCTACCTACATATTAACCTCATAGAACCCTTACATTATATTCGACCCTCTTTTTAATTATCTAACTCTCTATAATTCTCCAACTCCCTCGCCGCCGCTATCTTCTCCAACTACCCGAAAAATACCCGACCGTTATTATTATTTAATTTTATAATACTACTACTATCCTTTTAAAAACCCGCTAATTTTTTCTTTCTTTTATTACCGCTATCCTTACCCTAATATTATACAATATAATTTTATAAATCCTTTAATCCTAAAACGCTAACGAACGCTAATAATAATTTACTATAATTATTTAAATTTTAATTATTAAACTCGCCGCCGTAAGGGGCTTTAACCAACCGAAGCCAATACTCCCGTATTTTAATAAATTTTCGGGTAATAAAAAAGATTTCAATACCTAAATTTATATTATAAAAACTAAGTTTTATACTAATAATTACGCTATAAATAATTTAGAGGCCTAATTCTACTACTTCTATTCTAACCTTTCGCCTACTATCCGGCGGACCGTCTTCGCCTTTACCCAAATCCCAGCTAACCAAACCCCGGCTAAATTATTTGAAAAATTCTAAATTAATTATAATGAATTTAAAGTTAATAAAATTAAGAAGGCCGGCCTTAAATTCTTTACCCTAAAATAAAAATCTCGAAAACCTATCTCTACCTTCCTCGCCTACTTTAAAAAAGTCTTTTACTAAATTAAAATTAATATATAGCCAAATTAAGCCCTTATTAATTTATTAATAAAAGCCCTAAATAACGAATAATTTGGGAGGCTCTATAAATAGTTAAAAGTTCTAAATACCTACCTAAAGCTCTATATTTACTTCTAAAAATTCGATGGTAATAATTTTCTTTTCTTAAGAAATTCAACGCCATTAAACGCCGTAAATAATAAAGGGGAACCGATAAAAATTAAAATTATTTAAATAAACTTTAATAGTCCGATAAAAATACAACGGAAAAAATAAAAAAAGAAAAATATTTATATATTTTACGACTCTCCTTCTTATTAATTAAAAAAATACCTAACTAATTCTAATAATTCTAATAATTAAAAACCGAAAGTATAAATTTAATATATCTATACCGAACCGGTTAGGGGCCTATCCAAAGACGACGAAGGTATTAATAATAATAATAAAAATTATTAAAATAATAATATAGCCCAATAATATTATTATTAAAAGGAAAGTAGTATTAATAATTCGAATACCTTATTTTACTCTAAAATACTTATTACAAATCCTACCGAATACCGAAATTTAAAAGGAGAACGCTTCTTACGGATAAATAGAACTAGACGTTAATCTAAAATTTAATACCCGGAGGGGGCTCTAACGTACGCGTAAAATAAGGGAAATATAACGTAACAAAAAGGGCTTTCCTAAGGGGATTTATTTATAATTTTATATATAAATCGTTTATTCGTCTAATTTTCCCTATAAAGTAGGCAATTAATTAAGAGTATTCGAAAGCCTAATATTTTATAGTATAAATAAGTTCTAGAAATAATTAAGGTTCTAAAGCGTTTTCTATAGTTAATTATCATTCCTTTAATCTTTACGTTTCTATTAGAAAGGGGAATAGGAAGGAGGTAATATTATAGGTCTAACGCCTAGAAGTAATACTTGGCTTCTATATATTAGGCTTATACCTGCCCGGGAGTACTCTAATTCCCCGACTTGCCTACCGGCTTCCTAGGCTTAGCATTTCTAGTATCTTCTTCCCCGCACTCTTTCTATATATTTAGCTATGCCCAGTCTGGCTTCCAGACTGGCCAGTCCTCTTGCTCCTTATCGAATATTACAGCTTTTCTAATAAGGCCTACCTACGTGTCAACCTCGTAGAACCCTTACAAGTATTATTATTACTAAGAATACTATCCGGAGTGTCACGGGTCTACTGGGTGTGCACGGCAGTAGGGGTGGAATAGAGCTTAAGATTGTTGATAAGGAGGAAGAGGTTTGCAGGCCGGGAAAGGCCTGTAGCCCAGAAGCTAAATACTGGAAGAGAATAGGTGGCTTGAGGCATCGGCCAATTAGGAAGTATGCCTCGGATTTGTAGGCTTGGCCTAGCTTGCAGCCGGGCACTATATCCCTAGGCGCCAGACCTATTATATTACCCCCCTGTTCCCTCCTCCCTACGTATAGAAGGTAAAAATTAATATATAGAATGAAATATCCCTAGAATTTAGTAAGTAGCTCTATAGCTATGCCGTAAATCCTCTAGTATAAATACTCCTAAACCGAATATTCGTATAAATAATTAGAAAAGTAAATAAATAAAATAATTATTTATAGCCTATTATTAGAAAGAAGCCCCCGGGAACTATAATATTTTAATACCTTACTTATACGCGTGCGTATACGCTAGAAGCCTATTAATTCTACGCTTTCTAAATTTATATAACCTAGCCTATCTATCCGTATAATCCCTATCCTATATTATTAATAAAACGTTATAATATTACCGTTCTATTTGGATATATAGTGTGGCTATAGTTTCCTTACTATATAGAATAATAATAAGGCTTTAATATAAATCTTAATATAATTATTAATTATTTAAATATAATTAAAATAATTTAATACCTTTTCCCTTTGTAGTGGCCCAACCTATATAACTATAGCCTATTATAATAATTATATATATAACGTTGTAAATAGAGACTATTATTAGGATAAATCTATTTAATGCGGTATTTTTAGGCTAATTCTTCCCTCCTCTAAATTCGTAATTAATTATCCTTATTATAAATCTTATTATTATCCGAATCCTTAACCGGTTTAACGTTAATAGCTTATAGTTATATAGCCCTGCCCTTACCCTTATTCTTATTATTATTAGAAGGATATTTTCTTATTTAATATTATAAGGAACTATAGCCTATATAATAATTCTCTTTCTTCTACCGTTATCGTTATTTAAAGGTAATTTTAGAATTTAAATTAGGCCCTAGGCCACCCTACCTTATAGCCCTTATTAATATTCTTATAGCGCCGATTTATATAGGGTCCCCGGCGTCCTTAGAAGCTATAGAACCTCCTCCTAAATAATTATTACTATTAAAGCGTTTAAAGAAGTCTAAATATTCTTTAAAGAGGTTAGGGGTATTTATTTTCTCCTATAATTATATTTACTATTCGTCGTTGAAATTACTTTCGAAAATAGTAATTTTAATATTATTTAACTATTTTACTACGCCGCTTTTATAGAGTAAATTCTCGTATTAAAGGAGGTATTTCGTTACCGTCTCTTTAGAACTTTATAAAATTTCGAAAAATTTTAAACCTATACATTTATTTATAATGGGATTATTATAATTAAAGCGGATTTTCTATAAAAGTTAGTCGGGCGTACGGTTAGATAGTTGTTTTATAAAGGGGAGTAAATTAATTTTAATAGTAAATAAAAGGCTAGAAAAAAAGTAATAGAATTAGACTTCTAAATTACTATTATTAATAGTATAACCGTCGGTATACAATTTAATTTTAATACTATAAATTTACGCGTCGATTTCTTTAGTAATCCCTATAAATTTATTGAAATAGGGAAGATTAAATTTCGGTTAAGGTAGCGGGGCTATAAACGAGGAAGTGGTAATTTAAAATACTTTAAATTTAACTATTTCGCTAACGAAAGTTTAAATAATTATAGCGAATTACTATTAGTATTCGCTAACGCTCTATATTTATAGAATAGAAGTTATATTTATAAAGAAGAAAAAATCGTATAGGTGGTTAAGAGGGCTCTTTAGGCAAATGGAATAAAATATTTAAAAGGATTGAAAAAGAGGGTTAATAATATATTACGGGTCTACTGGGTGTGTACGGTAGTAGGGGTGGAATAGAGTTTGAGATTATTAATAAGGAGGAAGAGGTCTATAGGCCGGGAAAGGCTTATAGCCTAGAAGTTAAATACTAGAAGAGAATAGGTGGCCTAAGGCATCGGCCAACCAGGAAGCATACCTTGGATCTGCAGGCTTGGCCTAGCTTACAGCCGGGCACCATATCCTTAGGCGCTAGACCTATTACACGGAGGATTTTAAGTAAAGATTATCGTCGAAAATAGCTTTTAATAAAGAGGATTCCCCTTTCTAAGGCCGATATTAAAAAAAGGCTTAAGTACACTAAGGAATTTCGCCATTAAAGCGAAATTTTATTAGAAGTAAATCTAAATTTTTCTTAGATTATTCTTACCTTACTATTTATTACGGGGCGAGAGGGCACTGTAGGGGGTAGGGTAAGATATGCGTTATTATACGAAGGAGGAGAAAGGGAAGTGTGCGTAGAGGACTGGCTATATAGGCGAGAGCCTAAACAGGCTAGTCCGTACGTACGTACGTAAGACTATACGTAACGAAGTATATAACTAGTACGAATATATAGCTTTAGGCTATAGTACGAAGTATTAGTATGGTATATGTGCGGTTAATATAGTGCAACCACATTACAAATTAGCCCTATAATACTATCCCCCCTTAAAAGAAGTTTATAGAGTTAAAAAAATCTATATATACGTATAATAATAGACCTATTCCTTTATAAACTATTATAATCTACGAACTACGTCGGGGGTAATTTTCCTAACTATATATCTATTAATTATCGTATTACTTTACTAAATATTAAATATAATTTATCCTCTATATTTTTACTAACCGTTATATTTATCGAGAACGTTATAACTATATTTAGGAATAATTTTATTATATCGATTATAAAGGCCGTCTCCCGTTAGAAACGAGCGGAGCGGCGCTATAGAAATTCCGGAGCGGGCGTAGGGACGGGGGCCGAAGCCGGGGGGTTTGGAAAATCGGAAGCGAAACGTTAAAGGAGGCTCTAAACTTCTAGTAAGATAAATTTATTTAGGTTTTTATAATAGAACTATTATAAACGGTATTCGCAATCGATAACGTTATTAACGGGCTCCTAAATAGGGTTATTAATCTTCTATTTAACATAGTATTTCCAATAAAAATTAGAGCCCTTCTAAACGTAATTAATAAACTTTTCGAATATCTACTCTTCGTATTCTTCTTAATCGTCGGTTCGAATTATTATTCTCCTATCGTTAACTTTAATATTAATCGAAGTATTTTAACCGAATAATCCCTTACCGGACCACAGCTATACTATAAAAACGTAGAAGACTAGTAAATACTTTATATTAATAAGTAAAGCGAAATAAACTATATAAAATTCGGTTTAAACGATTTTGAAAGGGCCTTCCTACCAGGGGGAGAATTTAATATAAGAGCGACCGCTAACGAAATTAATCGTATTTAATAAAATTATATCGCTAACGTAATACTTAAACGAATCGATACGCTTCTTATTAGCGTTATCCTCGTATCGCGCTTATATACGCTATAATTACTAAATTGCGAAATCCTAAATCTTCTAAAAGCGGTCCGCCAATTCGTTAACTTTATAATATTCTTTGAATTAAGCTAATAATAAATCTAGCGGTAACGGGGTACGAAGTTCAATACCTATACGAAAATAATAGTTGTAATTAGTAAAGAATAATAAAATTCCCGTTAACGATAAAATAGTATTATTATTAGCGAATTCCGCGAATACTAATTACTTCGCCCAATCTATTTATACCTAATTAATATAGAACTTTAAAAATTATTTTATCTCTACGTTAATCCGTTCTATTTAGGCGTTAATCTATAAGTAGAAAGCGGACGTTAATTTACAAATAACGGATAGCCTCCTATAGAAGGTAAATTAAAAACGTAAAATAAATTAAATGCCTCTATCGGACAAAATACTATTTAGTAGGCTATAAATCGAATAAATATAATCGATAAAATGGTTGGCTAATTCCTCGGCTTCGAAGGTTATAATTACAATATAATAACGTATCTTTATAAAGCGGTTAACGATAATAGCGATATATTTAAAAATTTAACTAAAATAAATATTTTCCGATAGTAGGGTAATATAATCGACGGAAATATCCTTTTAAAGTACTAGAAAAATTACTATAAATTTAAAATAACTAATAGAACCGTACTTTAAAAATTTAATTTTCGCGTATAGGAAATAACCCTTATAAAAGAGTTTTATATTATTATATATCCCTTCCCAATAGAAATTGTATTATAAAAGTTCGTACGTAGCGTTACGGCTAGGGTAGCCCGCGCCGGAGGTATTATATTATCGACTAATTAATTAAAATTAGAGGTTTTTATTATAAAGGTCGATAATAACCTTATCCTACTATTTTATAATACTATTAACGGCGTAGTACTCTAAGAAAGCCTTATAAAAAACCTTTTTAATAATTAACGGTTATTACCGATAGGATTCGTCTATTAAGTAAAAAACTAATTCTTATAAGAAGACAGACATTTTATAATTAATACGGATTAGGTCGTTAGTAAATTTAATATCGAAGTCCTCTTAATTTAATAAATAAAGTAAAAAGCCGGCGGCGGAATCATCGAATTCGAAATAACTTTTCTTAAATTAAAAGGGATTAAATAAAGCCCTTTTACGGGCGATTAAATAATCGTCCTCCTTACCGTCTAAGCGGTCGTTAAATTTATAATTTAAAGCGTCTAGGCGAAGGTTCTTCGAATTAAGGGTATACTTAATTAAGAAGTTAAAACGTAATAAGAATTAAAACTAGTGTATATACCGCTAAATAAACTACTTATTAATCGTAAAAATCTATAGATTCTTATAATCGGTTAAAATATCGAATAGTTATTAGGCTCCTTCGAACTTTAGCTTCTATTCCTCTAGGGCCTTAATAATAATTAATAATTCTTTATTATAAACGTTGTAATTATATTTTTACGAAATATATTTAGCTGAGAAGTAAATTATAGGGTAAAGAATACCGTCGTTACTATATTATAAGAAGGTACTGCTGGCGGCCCAATTAAAAATATCCGTCTCGATAATAATTTTCTTAGTCTAATTGTAAATTTTTAAAATAAGGCCTTAAATAAAGGCCTTTTTAAAAGATTCGAATATTTTTTAATAATTACTATTCTAAACCTAAACTATATCTTTCTTTATAAATTCGTAAAATAGGGTCGCTATAATCGAAAAATCCTTAATAAATCGCCGATAGAAATTCGTAAAGCTTAAGAAGGATTATAAGGACTTTTTTAATTCTAGGGCTTACTATTCTATAATTATTTTAACCTTCTTTAAATTTATTTTAATACTTCCCGGGGTAATAATTAAGCCCAAATACTTCGTATATATTATATAAAATTTGTATTTATTAATATCGATATTAAAGCCCGCCCTAGCGAATTAATCGAAAACGTCGTTAATATACTATTTATAATCTCGTACGTTATCCGAATAAATAAAGACGTTATCGAAATATATAGTCGCGTAAACGTCGAGGATATTATAAAAAATATTATTAATATAATTTTAAAAAGCCTTAGGGGCGCTTTATAAATTAAAAGGAATAATTAAAGATTCAAATAAATTAAACCGTATTATAAAAATAGTTAACTATTCGTAACCCTATTTAACGCGGATCCTATTAAAGGCCGCAATAATATTAAATTTAATAAAGATTTTAATGCAATAAATCGTATCCAAAATCTCTTTAATAAATAGTAATAAATAACGGGACTTAAGGGTTACATTATTAATACTTCTATAATCGACGTAAACGCGGACTCCGCCTCCTAGCTTTTTAATAAGTAAGATTAATATTAACGCTTTAAATTAGGAAGGCCGAATAAACTTCTTTTTAAGGTTATCGTCGATCCATTTCTTAATAATGTTAAACTCGTTTAAATTGAAGGCGCGGCCGCAAAAAACGGGTAGTAACGTTCCCGGATAGAATTCAAATTTAAAATCGTACAAATAATTAGAAGGAAGAATTTTAACGCCCTCCTACTTAAAAATATTAATATAATACTAATATTACTTAAGGAATTTAATTTAAATTTAAACATTGGTCTTTAAGAATTTATCTACTTTCTTATAGAACTTTATAACGTTTTCGGACGTAATTTTACTAATATTAATACCGTTAGCAACGAAATATTCGTTAATAATTTCCTCGCAACGTAAAAAATCGTCGTTAATACTATTAATTTATATAAAATTAACGACCTTTATAATACATAAAGCGGCCGTATTACCCTCCCCTACTAAAATATCGATCTATTAATAATAATTATTACTGAAGAACTTTTTATACTTTTATCCTTTACTTATTAATACTTCTTTAACTATATTTTCCATTAAATTATTATTTACACTCTTAGGATTTAGGACGCCTCCTTCTTCCTCTATTTTATCCTCTTCCATTATCCTTCTAATATCCTCTTCTATATTAGCCTTAATCGTATAAATTATATAAAATTTATACGTTTCGGCTAACTAATTAAAATTTACTACAAAAAGCTCTTTAATATTATTAAAATTAATAGGGCCGCTAAAAATATTATAAAAACGGACTAGGACCCGGTAGTTTATAACTTTAATACGGGTTCTTCTAACGATATAGCAAGGGGTTAGGACTATACGGGGGGCTTAAAAAGCCGGGAGAGCTAATAATATAAAGGTTTAGCCGGGGCCGGCTAAAATTTTACCGAGTAATATAATACCTAGGCGGTTAACTATACAATTTTTAAATCGGTTAAATCTCTAGCGGGTAGCCCTTCTTATAATCGTAGAAATAAATAAATAATAAGCGGATTCTACCTATAGGAATTAAAAATCCAATTTTCCCTCGTCGGGCACCTCCTTATAGGAAGGCTTTTTATACGTAAAACGTATCCTAGGCACGTTTAAACGAAGAGTAAAAAAATAACGAATTATTAACGGAATATAATAATTAACGGCTCTATAAAGGAAATAGCCTCGTTATTCGTAAGCGGAGTTAAAACGAAAAGAATTACTAAGCTAATTAATATTTAGGGCGTAATATATTAATTAAGGGTAATTGAGAATAATAAAGTTATTTTTAGCGAAATCGTAAATAAATAAATTAATAATTTCATAATAAACGCCTGCCTATATTATTAATTTGGAAAAGTAGGTAATATTACTTTTCGCTTAGCTATTAACGAAATATAATAATTTAGGGACTAGTAATTTAAAAAAAGGTAGCCAGTATCGGAAAACGAAACGTCAGTTAATAAAATTAAGAGCAATACAACTACTATTAACGAAGGCAGAATAATACAATTTACGCAATCTATAAAATAGGTAAATAGAGAAATTCAATAAATTAAGGTATTTATAATAGCTATTTACTAAAAATTTATTTATTTTAATAATATTTAACTATATAGGGACAACCCCTTATCTTCCTCTTTTTCCTTATCCGGTAAACTAATACCTCTAAGCGTAATTTAATTAAAAGGCTATATATTTCCCTAATTTTAAATAAAACTATTCTTATTATTAATAAACGGATTAATAAAACCGGGCTAATAAATAGAAACCGGGTAATAATAACCGCTAAGGCCGGGGGTACTAGGAGCTAAAGCGCTTATTAACGTACTAGTACCTATAACGTAGACTTAATAGCCGCCGCTATAATTAGGGCGCTATTAATTATAATTATACTAACCCTAAATTAATTATTACTAACTGCTATTACTATTACCGTTATTATTACCGTTAGCGTTACTATTACTACTATTATTATTACTATTATTCTTATCTTTACCCTTCTTCTTATTACGGAACTTAATTTCTTTTTTAAAATTAATGCGCGAACGGTATTTAACTGAATAATAGTCTTTTTTACCGCAACGGGTATACATTCCATTCTTTATACGGAACTTAAAAATATTATTATTAATAATATAAAAAATTTAAATATTAAAAACGGATATAGCGTCGAAATCTATAACGTTACTACTTTAATTAATAATAGCCTTACTAGTAGAAACGGAAGCGCTAAAAGTACTAACGGCGGTACTAATACCAGTCTTATAATAAGGGTTAATATTTTTATTATATTAATTTTTATCCTCTAAATTCTTAGCGAAATTACGAACGAACGTAATCTATTCGTCGTACTTATTGTTAACGGGCTAAGGGTTCTAATAAATGATAATAGCGCGAATATATTTAGAGATTTTCTAACGTAAATAATAAATTTTTATACCGTCGTCAAAATTATAACGGTCGATAAAGCGGGTAAATTCGTCCTCGAACTCTTACTATTTTATACCTCTAATTATTTTCAATTCCTCGAACTCGCAACGAAAATAGATAATAACGTTAATATTATTATACTTCTTAATAAATTTTACTAATAATTCGTTTAC
Organism: Neurospora sp. CHS-2018b; assembly: GCA_009806015.1. NCBI lineage: Eukaryota > Fungi > Ascomycota > Sordariomycetes > Sordariales > Sordariaceae > Neurospora > Neurospora sp. CHS-2018b. Next base: position 890,054 of record RAOV01000010.1, on the reverse strand, counting down.
TTTAGTCTATTTAGTAAATAAATCTTCTAGGATCTTAGTAAACTCTATTTCAATAACCTTAAAGGGAACGCCCTCAATAAAGCGGGCAATAAGAAAGAATTTCTTATATTTAATATCGAAGAGCTTAAGGTTATCCGACTAAACAAATTAAATATAAAGGCGTTAAATATAGTATTTAATAATACGTTCGATAGTAATACTTTTACCGTCAAACGTAGACAATATAATAATATACAATACCGACTTATAACCGCTACCGTCGTCCGTAGTAATTATAATTTCGGGCTCGTCATTACTAGGGTCGTTATTACTCGGTTCTTTATCGGACTCTCCATCCTTAGGTTTACTATTTCTATCCGTAGGGACGTTAAGGATAGAGGTACCGGAAGTTTTAACCGTAATAATATATTAGCGAAAGTCGTTAATTAATTTTTAATATTTCTCCTTTTATTTCTAATAAGAAGCTTTAAAATTAATTCTTAAAGTCGAAAATTCGGTCCTTAAAGTAATAATATCGGCGTAGAAAGAGCCGATTTCGTTCGAATAAATATCCTAAAAGGCTTTAACCTTAATTTCGTAATCCTTATAGGATTCCTATATATAGAATAGGGCCTTAATTTAAATAGTAGTAACATTATTACCAAATCGCTTAATTTCCTACTAAGCGGTCGCGAATTAGGCCTTAAAAATTTCGAATAATTTTTTAATTTCCTGTACTTAAATTTTAGCGCTAATAATATTATTATAAATTAAGTAGTTAAGGGCCGTAAAGATAATACGAAAAATGGGGAGGCTAAAGAGACCGAAAGCGTTTTTAATAGGAATATTAATAATAACCGCTTAATTATTAAAGGTCTTAAACGTTTACGAAATATTTAAATAAAATTCGTAGTTAATTAGGTCGGCCGCTATAAAGGTACTAATCGCTATAATTATTAAAAAGTTATCAATTATTAGGGGAATATTATTAGATATTAATCACTAAATTAATACGCCGGGCAAGTATAAAAAAGAAAGAGAATACGAACTACTTAATAGCGAACTCGGTTTAGTAATTACTTAATTCGAAGGCTAGGATCGCAACGAAGGTCTTAATCGCGTAGGGACGAATTTTAAATAACTAATTAATACAATTTAAATACAATTAATCTTCCTCTTACTAAATAATAAACGCGCGTAACGTAATAGCTTAGTACAATAAATTATTACGGGGCGAGAGGGTACCGTAAGGGGTAGGGTAAAATATACGTTATTGTACGAAGGAAGAGAAAGGGAAGTATACGTAGAGGATTGGCTATATAGGCGAAAGCCTAAATAGGCCAGTCCGTACGCGCGTACGTAAGACTGTACGTAACGAAGTATATAACTAGTACGAATATATAGCTCTAGGCCATGGCACGAAGCATTGGCATAGTACATATGCGGTCAATGCAGTGCAACTACATTACAGGCTAGCCCTGTGATACTATTAACTACAATATTTTTAGAGAAATTACTCCGATGAATATTCCGTTTAAAACGCCCCTAATTAACCCGATAATTAGGTATTTCGAAGGCCCTAAGACAAATTTAAACCCGGTTTAATCAATTTTAAAACCTATATCAAATCTTCTATTACTTTAATAGTTTAGGGGATAATTTGGAAGGGTAGATGGTTAAACCTCATTATTATAAATCGTAATCCAACTTTAATAAGAAATAGGTATTCCTCCAATTTTTATATTAATATTCTAGAGGAAGAATTAGTCCTTTATTATCGCCCAGGAACCTTTTTTCTCTAGGATAACGCCAGAATTCACACTTCAAGGGCAACCAAAGATTAGTTAGAGAGCTACGGCATTTAGTATATAGCGCATCCCGCTTATAGCCTGGATTTTAACCTTATCGAGCACGTCTGGAATAGAATGAAGAGGATATTGAGAAAGGAGTTCCTAGAACTCTATTTATTGACCGAGAACGAGGCCAATAAGTAAAGAGTTGGAGAGATACTTAAGGATATCTGGAATCGGATCCCCCAAGCCTTTATTGACGGCCTTATTAACTCAATGCCCAAGCGCCTCGAAGCCGTTAGAAAGAATAAAGGTTGGTATACCAAATACTAAATTAGGCCTTTACCTTTCATTTGCAATAAAAACTATTAAAAAATATCAATGTTTGAAGGCCGGGTGCACTATAGAAATCTGGGGGTAAATGTTGATAAATGCCGTGCATTAACCATTTGGGGGAGGTGACAGTATTTTTTGACCATGAGTTTACCGCATCTGGAGTTGCTTGAGAAACAAAAAGTCAAATCAAAATAGAAAAGAAGCTAGAAGAACATCCCACTAGGGAGTTGAACCCTCGGCTGCGGAACTTGTACAGTCATCAACGTTTAGGTATCCGCTACACATATACCAAACCGTTACACCACTATATCGTTGTTGTGCCTATCGTTAAGTAAAAGCAATTGAAAAGTCCATAAAAGGTGATTCGTAGTGTATTCCTGGCTAAGAAGGCGCGTGCTTAACTAGCTATCACTAGCTGGTGAGCTAGGCATCGTATCCATATAATTACGTATATGCATGGAGATAATAGAGGTCACAATATCTATACAATGGAGCAGATCCAGTGGTACCTCTTGAAAGTAACGTTTGGAAAAACTTGGTGGTACTGTCGCCACTACTCCTTCCAACATAATTGTCTCGAAATGGAACATACCTCTATCATTCAATATGTGTCCTTTTTTGTTATGGTCGTGTGTTTGTCCCCGGCCGTTCCAATGCACAAGCAGGTCGGAGAGGTACTGAGATAACAACTGCCAGCTTGACAGCGGCGAGCGACCCTTTGAAAACATTAGAATGTTGTAGCTTTCCTCCTTCATCTGTCCAGCTTGAGGACAACCTATTACAAAATAGCAATTACAAGAAAAGTGGAAAAAAAGAAGAAAAAAAGATGTGGACTTACAGCTGGAACCGGGTTCGAACGCATAGCGTCCACGAGAGCCGGGGGATGGAGGATGGTGGAGCGGATTCGACTGACGCACAGGACCGATGCGCCATCCGACCTACCAGCTTGCCACGGAGGTAATCACGCGGGAAGTAGTACATATACCCTATGGGGAGGGGCTCAGTTGCGGGCTGCGTCCTTGTTGAAGAGATGGGATGGAAGAGTTGGGGATGGAAGGCGCCTGGTACCAGCCGAGCCTTGCTCGAATCGTTGGGGATGATGAAGCTAACATCAAAGCCGAACTCCCTTGCTCAGGTTCAGGTCAGTCGTTCACGACATGAAGTACTGGTGTGTGAAGGTTACCTCGATCTTTTGGTTCTTAAAAACCAGTTTATCCCTTATTGTGTTACATTACTATTTAAAACAGCTAAACAACATGTACTAAATCAGATAACATTAACGTGTATGTTTGTCGAGAGGACCGCCAAATGAAAATGAAGGTGACCATCGTCTCCTCTAGATAGAGTATGTATGAGAAACCTCGAGACCCATATCATCCATCCATCCGTCCATCGTTGCCTTCATGAGCCTCCATTCCACAGTTTCCAAGCTATGCCTTGACCATTACATAGTTTAGATAGGTAGGTGAAAGCCACCAACCAGAATACCGCAAAGGAAAGAAAAAAACACGAATCTACTGCATGTACTGTCGTATACTGCCACAAGACTTTTGTCTTCCGGTGCGCCTTGCTTCTCGTCAGATTAGAGACCTCCAGTGACCACTTGGCAAAGGGGCATTCCATGGTCTGGCGACCGTGCAATGCCTTCGTGCTGCTGGGCGGCAAGCCTCGGCTTTGATCCCACTCAGTGCCTTGAAAGACCAACCGTGAACGCCCCATCGATCGGGAAGGAAACCAGGTTTTATCCAACATCCCCCTGCCCCCCTACCCAGTCGCACCTTCTCCCTCTCTCCAGATCCCCCACCACACCACATCACCTCACCTCCAACTTACCAAGTAAACATCATCAACGCCGGATTCAACAACACCGGCAGCGCAAAGTGCGTAACGGCCATACTAGCGAGCGGATACACGCTATACAGCTTCTGGATCTTCCACGGGTGGGGGAAGAAGAACCATCCGGCGACGATCAAGCCCGTCATCAAGAAGCAGTACAAGAAAGTAAACTTGAACCGCTTCAAGATGCGGATGATTTCCTGGCCGAAATGCACTTCCTCAACTTCCTTAGCAGTGGCACCCCACACCATGTCGATCTCGAAGAAGTGGCAGAGGATGGCTTGCGTGATGTGGATGGAGATGCCGCCGAGGAAGATGGTGAACATGGGAATCCATTTTAGATTGTCGATTACTAGAGAGGGGGTTACTTACGGGGAAATAAGAAGAAAGGGGAGGGGAAGGGACAAAAACTTACGGCCAGTGAGGAGGTTCTGCTTATTCGTGCGGTACCGAAGGATGGCAAGGGCACAGTTGCCCAGGGCGGTGAAAACCACGATGATCGAGCAGTAAATGGCGAAAGAATCGAGGTAGTACTTATCGTAGAACCCTTCGAACCAGCCGGTCAGGAAGTAGTTCATCAGCGACAAGGTCCACGCTGCTGCGATGGCGTAGTACGTCCCGATGTAGGCGCAGATAGTCAACTTCTTGGGCAAAGCGATGCTGGAGCCAAGGAACTTGCGGAACAGTGGGGTGAAAGGGCCACGGAAGACCCAGAATCGGAAAGGGTGGAACAACAGTTCGTTGCAGCCATAGGCATACTTCTCCCAGCGAGCGAGCTCGTCGTAGACGGTCAAGCTGACGCCTTCCTTGAAGCCTTCGCCGGTGTAGGAGGCGTAGCGGAGGGAGTAGCCAGCGCATTGGAGACGCAGGGCCATGTCGAAGTCTTCGGACACGTGCGATTCAGACCAGTATTTCTCGTAGCCATCTTCTTCGTAGCTGGCGGCGTCTTGGAGTGCTTGCCAGCGGAGCATGGCGTTGTGGCCGACGAAAGGGCAGGCGTCACCGCAGGCGACCGCGTAGGTAATGGCTGTGTAGATCAGGTTGGTGAACCAGGTGACACTGCGAAGAAAATGGTCAGCCATGATTTCTCGACGGAACAAGGGAATTGCAGGAATTGACTTGCCCTTTCTCAAAGAAGGAATCGGAAACGTTCATGACGCCGGAAGCGAACTGGAGAATGGCCACGTCGGGACTCTGCTCCATCTCGCTAACAGCATCCAGCAGACAGTCAGACGGAACACGAGTATCCGAGTCAATCAGTAGAATGTAGTCGCCAACGCGAATATTGCCTTCAGCCCAAGTTCGGCCTTCGTCCTCGCGGAGAACCTCGTTCAAGCACTGTTGATAGGCGGCTGTTTCGTGCTCGTTTGTCCAGTTACCAATACGATTGATTTTGGTCAGCTTTTCCTCGACGCGGTTGCAAGTGTGGAGGGCGTAGTTCATGTTGCTGGCCTTCTTGAACTTGCCACGACGAAGGAACAATGTTTCGCCAGCCTCAAGATTCGGCTTGGGGTTGTGTGGCGGGCGTGCCACCCAGCCGATATTGTGTTCGTCGTAGAAATCACGGCGTGCTTGGGCTTCTTCCTCGCTTATGAGCTGCATACCGTCATCATTGACAAAGATGTTTGCTGTACCGCCTTGCATCTCGTAGGTGCTGATGGCTTGTTTGACGGAGACTACCGTAGGCTTGATGACAGCCGCAAGACCTTCTTTGTATACGGGCATCTGGAAGGTGACATGGGGCAGCGTGTGTTGGTGGCGGTCAAGCCTTTGGGGCGGCTTCCCACTGTAGTATTTGCTGTTATTATCAATAGAGCTGATGGGACCGAAGATCTGGAACAGATTGCCAGCGAGTGTTTGGAAGAAGAACTGTGATAGCAATTATTAGCATCTAGTTTGATGGCTGCATGGAAAGAAGGGCGGAAAGGTGTGCATAACACGATAGATGCTGGAAAATACGTACCAAGCTCACGAAGAACTGAACAGGCGAGACCGCCAACAAGGCAAATCGGATATAGCTTCCGTCCACTGATGCTTCGTACGCAAGCGCTCTCCATCCGAGACCGAGACAAGCAACGCACAACGCCATGGTTAGAGCCACAATGCAAGCGCTTTCCAGTCTCACCGGGCGGTGCTCTTTTGCCTGCTCCAATGAATTTCCGTCAACTTCCTCAACATATGTTGTTGTCTGTCCCTTCTCGTCATCATCGTCCTCATCTGCGTCGTTGCTGCTGCCCCAAATGAGCTCAATGAGCTTCTTCTCGAGGTCTTCAGCCCATGAGATAATCTTCTCGGGCTCGTCGGCCCACACAACCAGGATTTTGGCATCCTCGATAAAGGCAGCAAACTGATGGAGTTGGCCCTTGGGCAAATCCGACATAGTGCGCAGGATTTGCACACGCAATCCGTCCGGCAACGGTACAAAGTTGATATCGCTCCTCCTACCGATACCGTTCAGTATTGTGCGGACGACGTGTGTGTTGATTGTCATGGCACATCGGACATTCATCTGTGTGATCATGGCGTAGAGCGAATCGGGGATAGCCGCCATTTGCGGTGGGCAGCAGGTGAAATTACCCCGGGACTTCTTCAACACGACGCCTTCGTATGGATCCACGCCTGTACTGTACTGTTTTCGACACATCTGCTCGAACAGGGAATTGACCATCATGTCGGTTCTGATCTCGGTCATCGCATCCGAATCGCCGTTTCGGGCGTCTCCAACCGGAAAGATAGAGTGACGGAATGAATGGGAGCCAGTCGTAGATCGCTTGGTCGAACCGGCAGTAGACGGCGTCGACTGCCCATTCTGTTTCCGTGGGCCATAGTGAGCCGCACCTGGTACCGTGAGCATACTCCCAGGCATCGGAGACGGGGTAACTGAACGAGGTGTAACAGCACTGCCATCGTATGTTGCAGGACTTGATGATGATGGCCCTGTTGATCCCTGCCCAGAAAGTTTCTCGCGTTGCTGCTCGGGCAACTTGTCGTCTTCGTTACTCTTACGAGTCGCCCGTCTATCGTCCCGCTCGGCCGCCGCCGGGGAGGGTGTGAAGTATGATCGGAAGGCCTTCATTGTCGTCTCTATTCCATCCAATCAATAGCTAGAAGGAAACGATTGAGCCTAGCGACCTTACCGGAAGGCCAACCCAGATACCCAAAGTCTGCTCTTCTGATGTCCCTGTGTTGCCGAGGGGCAAAAGGTTTGTTCAGATCTGTGTGAGGTAAGCACTCTACAGTATCTAGTAGTGAAAGAGGGGATATATATAACGCCAATGAACATTCGCAATAAGCTTGGTCGTGAAAGTGAGAGACCCCAAGACGCAAGACGAACAAGCAGAGAAATTACTTTATACAACTAATAGGAATATCTGACTGATAAAGCCCTGACAATCTGCATCGCCGCTTCACATGCCGCCTCCCTGTTTTACCAAGCAGCTGGTGATGCGTGGCCCGCACTCCTCTCAACCGTTACGTTCATCTTATTTCTGCGTTTTCCCCCTGTCACTGAGAGATAAGCGAATTTGCAAGGCTGCGTCCTACACAACGAGACCTCATGTTAGGATACAGCTGAGGTCGTGAAGAGTGACATGCAGGAAGTCTAGACGTCTGGACCCTAGAGTTCATTGGTATGCAATGTCACCTTCTTCGACCCACTCAGCTGTTTCGTCTCAACCATTCGTCCATATACCAAAACGGACAGCTGAGAGGCATGATAACGGTGACAGAATAGCGAGACGACTTACTGAGACGTCTACCATCGCTCTCACATGCAAGCCCGACTGTTGGACCTTAAGGTGTACGGTACCACCCGACGTCCAAGCCAACCAAGGTCAGAACGGACCAGGAAATAGAACATAGGATGATCCATGTTTTCGTATCCCGAATGTCGAGGAGACCTTCTAGGTTTGTTCCATCTTTGCATGCTGATTCGACGGTTCTGTATCCTGCAAGTGAACAAGAGGTCAATGAGCGGAGAGAAGATTGCTGAATCCAGGAGTAACCAGTCGACAGTCGCTCAGCCTGAGTACCATGTTGTGGTGTAACATGGCCCACATACCAACACCTCGTATGTCGTGTTACTTGCAGAACCTGTTCAGCCTAGCATTGATGGATTTGGCCTAATGACAGCTGACCGTCTGATATGTAAAGAAGCCGGAGTAACTCGCACAGCAGTAGCGGCCGCCTGGGCTCTGTACGGTACATTGGTCAATGCTATGTTGCCGCCAATCTTGAGTCCTTCAAGACGAGACGTCACAGCTGATGAATAGGCCGGTGAAGTCCTAACATGTCGTTCGATTACAAATGTGAAAGGCCGTTATCTCCAGCCTCGGACTGGTCGGCGTTGATCATCCATTTAAGGTTTAGATCCCACAACCCATGTAGCTCAGGGCCAGTCGCCGTGGGTTTCTCCAAACGTGGTTGCGATTGCACGGTCCGTTCCCGCCGTGAAACCATGGCCATGGGGGTTGTTGCGATGTTCTTGATTGCCCCTCAATAATACGAGCTTGGCATCTGAACATCTTTGAGGTGCCTTGAACGCCCAAGACGCCCTCAATTTCCAAATCTCGAGGGCTGATATGCCTACGTGTGGATCATCGGGAAGACAAATTGGCTCTTGATGTGATGAGACATACGATAGAGAAGCGGCGCACGCCATGAAGCAAGACTTCGGAAGCCGTGAAGAATGAGGTGAGGGGCAGAGTCGAGACTGGCTGATGTTGTCTCGAGGGTGGTCTTTTTCGATAAGAATCAATAGCGAAGTCTCGAATGACACCGTAACACGCATGAAGGGTCTTCAGCTCGCTGCGGTCTGGCGAGTCTGGGCACCGACCTTCCAGCTGGCGCCAATATTCATTACTTCTCCACGAGAAGCGTAGCGCCATGCAGTTGCGATGCATACAACCACAAAGCAGTGTTACATTTGGTGTTGAGAGTAACGGTGGGAGAAAACGGAGCGCCCCGTAAGCTTGTACCGTTTCTGCTGACATCAGACGTCGGCCAGCCATTCTATCTCCAGCAACATTGAAGATTATCGTTCCGAACCTTGTTTACTGATGCCTCATGATAAACTGGCCGTATCAGGCCGCAAAATGGCGTTCTTGGTACCTGCGGCTGACCGTGAATGGAGAGTGACGCAGGCGCAAGATTGATCGACGCCTCTGGCCACGCAGCGCTTTCTCGTGAAGACCCCCACGAGCGGCAAGCGAAGAGGGAACATAAACATCGGTGGTAGGTAGAGCTTTTGGGCATGTTAGCTCGTGGAAACACACCGACTCCTGGCAAGGGCATTTTCTTGTTGAGTTTTGGGGGTTCCCGTAAGCAGCCGTCAATCTTCAATCTTCATTCGAGAGATCAATGCGAGGAGGATGACGGCCCCTGGGTCTTAACTCATGCCTTATCGTTGCTTGGGTAAGGGGTCCAAAACCGAGAGGCGGTCCAGCCGCCTGGGCGGGTAAGCCTGACTGCCTTGTGTAGATTAACTGCATCCTGACCAATCCAACGCATTTTGATATCGGAAGGAGATGTGTGGGTGTTGTTCGGAACTGGGTTCGTGACAAGGAAATGATAGGTCGTAGTGGGCGTTTGTGGTCTCAGGATTCTATTTTTGAGACCAGTCTCGCGGGACGGAAGGATGAAATCGAAGCTGTCTTAAATGGCCAAGGGTCGCTCGACTGATCCGTGGTACTGACGAAGATCTCCTTCAATCCCCAACCTCACACCTTGAACCAGGCAATGCTCCAAGGGACGAATTGCCTAGTAACTGGTGGCTGATCAAGTCTCAACGCCACGCGCATGGCTCCGAAAGGCTACCGCTGGCCAGATACGTGGTCGAACACAGCACAGCATCTCGCCAACATGAGGCGCTTTGGATGCCGGCGCTAGGTAGCTCTTGACCTTGCGCTGTGTTCGTACTTGAGATACGGCGATACGGCGCCACTGTGGCACACTATTGTGCAGAGTCGGCACTTGGAAGTTGGACGACATATCGCACAGTCGGGCTGGGAGGATGTGTTGTTGACCGTTTTCTTAGTACCGCCAAGAAGAGAGGGAGCTTGACGTGCCGACGCCGTAGTCATCGTCATGGCGGCGCTCCTTTCGGCTTCCGGAACTCCGGACTGATTGACCGATCGGCGTTGAGCCTCAGCACTAGTCGGTTCCGAACATCAAGGGGCAGTGTAACGCTGGCGACACCGAATGTCTTGGTCCGTGGATGGTTGTATGTCCAATGATCCGGACAAGATCAGACATCGGGCCGCCGACTCGAGCATGTTGCGGCGCCGAATGTGTTCGGCTCAAGTGTTCTCGAAGAAAAGGCGTTAGGAATTGCGCGTCATGAGCGAAGTCGAGCGAGGTTGTCGCAAAGGAGGAATGAAGCAAACAGCGAAAAGCTGGAGGAGATAGTTGGGTTCTCAAGTTCTGTGTGTGGCCTGTTATGTTGTGGTGAGAAGAGGGGATCACCAATTGGTAACCAAAGTTGGTGCAAGGGGAAGAAAATTCATAAGGTCACATGTTCCAGTCATTTCCTTCAATTCGGTGAAGGATGGGAAGGCACGAGGGCATCTCTGTCTTCAAGATGTGTGGAAGGTGAGAGATCGTGGAAGGCGCAAACAGAGACACGAGAAATGGAAGAAAGCGCTGGCTGCCCCACCTTCCAGAAGCGTGGACGAAGTTACGAACTGATCTCTAACAATATCCCCTGCAGAACAGCCCGGTTTAGTGCCCTGTTTAGCGGTTTCAGTGGTTACAGTGTGGAGTCATCGTGCTGTCAACGCACTACAATACACCCCTTGAAAGTTCAGGTTTGTTAGCTCGAGACCTCTGGTCAACTTGTCCAGGCGTTTCCACATCAACTTTATGTTTTTTCTTCGATTATAGGGGCTTAAAACTGATATGAATATGTCGGATCAGATTCTAATAATCTGTTTTTGGTTGATGGTTATACATTTCTAAGAACCATTACGGCTTTCAGGACGGGTTGGTATGAGTCTATCGGGGTGCCAAACTAACAAACAAACCAGTAGTGGACTGTACAACTGGCAGCCTGGAACCCGCGTTGATTGGACAGCGGCTTACAAGAAGATCGGGGAGCACAAGGAAGGCGGGCGCTCTTCCATTCCTTCCATGGATCGTCGTCATCCATCAAGACGTCAAAGCTGGCGTCAAAAAACAACATCCCTTCCTCTTCTTTGTGATTTGTGCCTTGTTCAATGTTTCGATAATCTCTAGTTTTATCATTTATCCATTCTGTTTTGTCCTTTCCGGTCATCCTTCGCCTTTGTTTAATCCAGTGAATCCGGCGTTCTTGCTTATCTGGTTCATCGCTATCACCGATAACAATCAACACCAACGACACTCGTCGATCCCTTGATCCCCCGAAGCCTTCGATCGGCACCATCAACAACCGTATCTCCGGCATTTGAACATGGCCGTCTTTGTAGATCTTGAAGACGAAGATGTCGACCCTCGCCAGATCCAGCCCTTCCATCATGGCTTCAACCTGCCGGCTAGGAATGGTACTGGAACGGGGATCGTCACCGACATCGGCCGGACCACGATGGAGGGCGAGGGCAGCGTGAACACAGAGAAACATCGCGAGGAGGCTCACGAGCCCGTTGTCAGGGAGAATCCGAACCAGAACTCCATGACACTGGCTTTGGGATGCTATCCGTAGGCGACCACCACCAATTCTACCCCGTTTTCTTTATCTTCTAGTGTTTGACATGACTTCGGATTCTCCCCTCTCCTTCTCTACACGCGAACGGGAGGGGTGAATTACTGACCGCATCTTCCTATAACCAGTATCGTCATGTCTCTGGCTGCCTCCATTGACTTGAACACGCTCGATAACCTGTCGCGAACCTGCCGGCAAATAAGGGGGAACCTACTGCAGTATCGCAAGATGCTCCTTGTTTCCACCTTGCATTGCTCCAACGAACACCTTCCTATCGATCCCGATGCAGTTTTGCGGTATCGCGCTCGTACCGTCAATTGGTTTTACATGCAAGAGATGGGAAGATCCAATAAACCTTGCAAGGTCGGTCAATGCGCTCGCGATCTGGTTGGAGGGTGTCGCCGTTGCGGTACTGTCGTTTGTCGGGTAAGTACATCATGTTACCATGGTTCTTTGGAGCTAGAGAGCTGACCAGTCCGAAATTGTTGTTAGAATTGTGCCATTAAACCTCCGGCACCGATTGTGCTCCGCGACCGACACCGCCGGCTGTGCGTAACATGCGCAAAGACGCCCATAGGAAACCTCATAAAGCCATCCCTTGGCCCTGAGTTCTCCGTCGAGTCGGACGATGTGCAAAGAGCCATCTGCAAATGTGACACAGACGGAGTTTGGCTTTGCCAGCCATGTGGGAAAACAATAAGAAACGATGATTACGATTACAAAAGGTAAGCTGATGTGCCTCCGCCCACTTCACATTCAGTTCTGACCTGTCATCTATCACCAGCATCTGGAGATGGCGTAACCAGTACACCGATGTCCTCGGCGGTCTCGGCACTGGCATCGGTGAAGGCGATCGCGGCGTTATTTGCGGCCGCGGGAGTGACTGCTGCGCTGCCCGGAAGCGGGAACAGGAGACCGACTGTGATGCCGAAGATGCTCAAGAAGCCGACGGCACCTATGAGTACACTCCGTCTCCCTCTACCACCACTGTCTCAAATGGTTCCAACATTTCCATCGCTTTCTGGGGTACCGATACTGCCAGCACCACTAGTAGTAACGGGAGTGTGAACGGTAGCAATGCCTCCTCGTCATCTCAGGCTGGCAGTCTCGGCTCTGTCTTGGTTGGGCCCGGCCTCGAACGCAGGACTCCTAGCCCTATGCTGAAGCCTGGCTATGAGAGACACGAGATCGAGGGAATTGGTGGTGTGGTCAAGAAGAAGCTGGTCCGGATGGTCAAGGTCGGGGCTTGCGTCCCTGAGTGGCCTGACGAGCGGGATCGAGGCGATATCCTCGGCCGGGAAATGCAGGCCAAAGTGAGGAGTTGGTGTGGCTGGTGTTGGAGGGCGATTCCCGGAAAGCTGGACTATGAATTCGCCAGACAGGATGCTAGGAGTAAGGCGCTTGAGGAGAAATAAGAAAAGAGGGTAATAAGGGTATAGGCGTCATAATGTTTTTGGATGGCAGTCGCAAATGCCACTTGCCGAGGTTTTGCTCTTCACTAAAAGGGTGTGATGGTTCCTAGGAGTACGTTAGAGGAAGGGAGCTCGAAATTGTAGCTTATAAAATTTTACGGGTTTTGGATAACGGCACTTGATTCGAACCATCCAGAAGTACAATCTTCCATGTGCTTCTGGGTGGGGAGACACTATTTGCGTAGCTACACCTTGACTGTTAGACATAGTATAATAGCGTAGAGGCAGAGCGGAAGCAAACAACTGTGTTTCAGTCGATGGCTTACTTTGACTCTTCACTTTCCTCGCTACTCCACTTCTCTCTTCACTTCTCTCTTCACTGTAGTGAATGTCGCGCGAGTGGTATTTTGAACAAAGACATGAGAATGACATGGACATATGTACAGAGGTGTTGTTGCCGGCTCAAGTGACCGAGGTACACCACTCACCAACCCCATTTCCTATCATCCCTCCCGGACCTTTTGGCTGCCGACCGACCCATTTTCCGTTTCCCGCACCCGTACCCCTACCTATTCCTGATCGTACAAGGCGTGCAAATAGTCGTGACCAATGCGTCTGTCTGTCTCCCCTTTTATGCGCTGTGCTGTGACTAGTAATACAAAGTGGGTATGGCAACATTCTCCTGGCTCCCGTCCTTTCCTCCTCCTCATGTCATCGCTGGCGGGCTTGGGAGGGCAGATCAAAGGAACTGGCTGGCTGGCTGGTCGGTTCAATCGGTCGTCGACAGGGGGGTTGGTTGCTGGTTGGTATGTCTACCGTACCACCCCTTTGCGCATATTGACAACCCGCTCACTCGCTCTCCCATTCGCGCATAACGATGGGATAAGCTGAGCTAGGGAGATGTCCTGCCACTTTTGGCGCTGTCTCATACGGCAAGATAAACAGGCTTTCCCACAACCCGCCCGCCAGTTAGACCAAAACAACGGGTTACCAAGAAACAGTATATATGCCGCGCGCAGGAAGCAAAGCAACCAAAAGCCGGACCAGACCAAAAGCCGGACCAGACCAGACCACTCCCTCTTTCTCCTTTCTCTCTCATCCGCACCATCCTCCTCCTCTTCCTCCTCCCGCTTCTTCTTCTTCAACGCTTTCCCCAACAATCCCAATCCCAATCCCAGTCCATCTGCATCCGCATCTATATATCGCCACGATGCAACATCTCCTTTCTCCTCCTGGCATCCAGCTTGGCGGCCGCCCGACGGGGGCCCCAGCTCTCGGCCGTCCTAGCGCGCGCGAGCTTGTGTGCTTCCTGGTGCTCGCGAGGGGCTTGGGTGCACATCATGATGAACACCTTTGTGCAGTTGTACTTGTTGCTGAGGTAGGTGACGCTGTACTTCTTGGGGTCCTTGGCGCGCAGCTGGCGGATCTCCTCGACCTGCTCGGCCGTGACGTTGTACGACTTTGTGGGGTTGTAGAGGACGGGCGGTAGCTCTTGCTCGGCAGCGTTGGCATCGGTAGCCTCGGCGGTGGGCTCTGGCGTAGGGGCTTGGGGCTTGAAGAGCTTGTAGATGTTTGCGCGGCGGCGCGGGTCGGAGCGCGGGAGGAACTTGAAGGGCGTGTGGTAGACCGAGGCCTCGGACGAGGGAGGGTTGAAGATGATGCGGTCGCCTTCGACGGGCACGTTGAGGAAGGACTCGTGGGGAGGGATGTTGAGCATGCGTTTTGTCCGGTTCGCGGTCGACTGGTAGCGGACCGAAATGCCGGCGGGGGCAGCGGCCTTTTGGGTGGAGGAGAGCGCGACGCGGCGGCAGCAGGTGGCCGCAGGCCGGAACAGGGAAAGAGAAGCCTCCATTTTGCTGGTTGTCTCTGTTGGTTTGTCTACACTCTGACCGTCGTGCTGGCTTCAGTGAAGAAGTTGTACAGACGGGGACGACGGGATTGGTCGGAGAGCCGAGGTGGGTGGAATTGTCAAAGGAGGGGACGAGGTTTCGGGTCCGGGTTGCAGGCGGGAAAAAAAAGAGGCGACGAATTAACAAGTTCAACAAGAAGATTATGAGGTCTCTCTGTTATTTTTCAGGATCAAGTTTCCGTCGCAAACTGCAAATTGGACGCCTGTCGATTCTCGGGATATCGCGAATGGGGGGATCTGGTCGTCCAATTGTTCACCCGTCCACCTCGATCGGCCTCGTTCACGTTCAGCGTCTCTGTCTCTCAACGAGCTCCGCGTGCTCACCATCCCACATTGGACATTGAACTTTTTCTCGGAAACCGCTTATCAAGGTCACGTGCTAAGTGCACGGTTCAGGTAAGCTTTGAAAGTAAACAACGCTTGGGCCACCCGACGGGAGCTCCGGTTTGTCTGTTCCACTTCTCCGCTCCAATCCCCGATTTTCTGCGGACCTTGACGGCCGGCTACAGTGGGTCTCTTCGGTTCATCCCATGTGGTTTGATGACCAGCCCCGGCCCGGCTTGCCCGATTGATTCGGACCGCTGATACATTCCTTTGGCTCACCTCAGCCCGGCGAGCTTCCACGTGTCTCGGATACTACTCGTTAGTCGTTACCTCTCCTGACCGTTCATGAGTGGTCGGAGACTACGGGTACCGCATGAACAGGAGAGAAGCGTGTGAAACAATAATCATACTGCTGTACACAAGACACGATCACGCTGTTGTTCGGTCGGCCCATTTGGCCTTGGTCGGAGCATATCGGACACCTTTGAGGCGAATTGGAAACGCGTGACGGTTATGCAGGGGTTTTGAGGTGAGCTAACGAAGCTCTTCACATTTTCGTCACCCGAGTTGGCAAAAACCTCCAAAAATATCACCAACATCAGCACCGAGGTGTGTTAGCTGAAATACCTACGCTTTGCTTCCCTTTGAAGAGCCACTCACCTGACTCCCCGTGACCCCGTGAGAAAGAAAAGAAAGAAAAGACCCTGGAAGCCACAAGCGAGTTCGGTTCCTTTGACAACCCCGCATTTGCTTCCCCGGATTCCTGGGTTGTTGTTATGGTCCAGGGGGAGGCGCAATGGTCTCGGGTCTGTTTGTTGCGCCAGGCTGTGTGGTGGTCCTGGAAGCAACCACAGATCCAACGGTCTGTATACCTTGAGCAACCGATGTTGGAATTGTCGGGTCCGAGTCTAGAATTCTGAATGCCGGAAGCTCAAAGAGGTCTCGGGATGATGGATGCATGGCATGGCATCGGTAGTGTACACAAGCGACTGGTGTGAAGTTGTAAAAGTTTCGGACGCCGTGTGACGTAGATAGCGTTCCCCACCTGATTCTCTCCCAACTTCAGGGTCGAAATGCCAGGCACATCCAACACCCCACGGCATCAGGTGCCCTTCTTGTGATCGACAAATGGGCTGAGCCGATCACCTAAATCAGCAAGACGACACCGGAACTTGATCCGACAGAATCCTTCTTTTCTGAGTGAGGCGAGACCCTATTTCAAAAGTTGTAAGTTGGAGGGGCTTTGATGGGGTCAGTGTGATGAGCTGGTAATGGAATCTGATAGAAGTGTTGTTGATACAGTACCGTTGACGCTGCAAGAGGCGCAAATCGGATTACTGCGACCGACTGCGACCATGTTTCTGGACAGTCAGTCCGTCTCAGTAGAGTATCAGGTCGCGGCAACAAAAAGGAAGTATTTTGATTGCATTGGTTTTATGCGACACGGTGGTTTTCTGGTCGGCCCAATCAAGCACTATCTCCGGATTCCTTCGACATCAGGTACGACTCCGTATCACCAGACTCATATCACCTCCCGCATCCGGCCGACACTCTTTCGTCCAAAAATCTCCCTTGGTCCAACGCTTCTCAGGGCTGAGTTTGAGGTCTGCTGAGTGATGCACACAACTGCGGCCAAAAGGGGTTAACCACGCCTTCCAATCACTTTGGTCTTATTTGCCGCAAGGAGAAAAGCCTTGGTAGCACACCAGGATTCAAAGAGGGGTGAAAGTTCGGGCCGGTATCATGAGATACACACGTTGTAGAGTCAATGGCTCAACAACCGTCAAGCGCGCGTTCTCTTGTCCGCTTGTTCCTTGCTGTTCTCAAGAACCTTCGTTGCGGAATATCCGGAGCTTGGCGGCTAGTAAGCATGAAAGCTAGACCTGGAAATCGCCAGAAGGTTAGAAACAAGGCCTTTGGCGTGTCATCAACTGTGATTCAGACCAACCTAGACAGTACTTGATATCGTGATGGTGATACCTCTAAGGACTATTCCATGTTTTGCCATTGGTGATCTTTCGACCGAAACAAAGCTTTACACTCATTGCATGGCTCTCACGCCGCCATCGCAGTCCAGCTTACGGTAACTTACATCAATACTAGCTCTGTAAAGTTAAAGTGGGAGAGTGGGTCGGTTGGACCGTCGTCATCCGTCCGTTGATCTTGATTTATTTTGTTATCACAGCTCGTTAAAGACCAGTTGGGCTCGACAAACGGGTCGAAGACAAACAGGCAGAAACCCTTTTTTTTCTTTCGTTCCGTTCAAAGTTTCTTCTCCGTCTGCCACTTGATTTGCATTGTCCGACTCCCGCACTCTGGCACAACACGTCCAAATCTGCAAACACTTTCAACAATCCTCGACGCGTAAAGAGCAGAAAAGGTCAAGAGCTCTAACAAACACTAACTCCCAAAGCGGAATTTGCGGCTTGGTCAAGATCGCATTTGCGCCCGAAACATTTCAGACTGCAGCGGGCAGATCCAGGGGACACCCAGCACTTTGTCGGCAACGGCCCCATCACAGCCCGCCAAGGGTGACCTGAACGAAGCATCCACTATCCAGGTCCAGAGAAGAGACCGTCCTAGCTTCGACTTCTGCATCGGGGTATCACATCACACACTGCCTTGCCAGGTGGTGACTGCGACTGGACGGACACACACACCAACACAAACATCACCCTTCGGTCGCTCCCTCCTCCTCCTCCTCTTCGTCCTCATCCCGCGATCCTTCTCTCCCACCAAACCCGGACGTGCGCAAACCTTCCTTCCTTACCATTACACCAAAGCCGACCTGGGCAAAGTTTTTTCTCTTCTGCTCTCTTCACACCTCTCGTCATCATCCATCGCAGAGACTCAATCTAGATTATCAACCAAAAAAGTGTCAAGGTTGGCTATTGGACAACTTGGTAAGGGCGCATTTTTCTCTCTCTTCCCCGTCCACGTCACAGTCGCACTCGCAATCGCAGTCAGAGTAAGATGGGAGTCATGGATTGCGGTAATCATCCATCCCACTTGAGCCTAGCGATGCGCAATGGGCATGCGACAGCCTCGCGAATTGCTCTTGTCCATCCTGGGCCAAGATGGAAAAGCTTGTCCCTGTTCGCTGTTGTCGCGACAACAATAGCCATTTCCACCCCCGCTGTCGCCGCCAGCCGAAATTGGGGGAATTTCAAAACCAGCTCCATCTTAGATCACCTCCATGGCTACATACTCCATGCTCTGATTCCTTGTGTTCCCAAAATAGCTCGCGCTGACCAGATCCCGGTGTTGATTCTAGACTCCCCACCCGTCCCGACCTTGAGAAGCTTTAGTTGGAGCTTGAAACTTGCTCTTCTTTGTCCTCCATCTTCGTCCCAAACACCAAACACCATCCGCGCTCGGCACTTCAAATACGACTTTTACCCATCTACATATCCCCAGAGTTCGAGATAACCGAGCACGAATCAGTACTATCGCAATACCAACATCATCATTATGAGTCTCGCCAGCACATCGCTGCCCCAGGGCGGCCAGAGTATCCCAAGGTTAGCGGGCCCGTTTGAGTCCGATTCAGGCTCCGGAAACGCGACCCCACGAGCGGCGGCCGGAGGAGAGGGAGGAGCCTCGGAGGAGAAGAAGGCCAAGAAGCGCAGCCTTTTCGGCTTTGGAAAGAAGAAGGAAGACGCATCGTCCGCTTCGAAATCGCCTGCCACATCCACCGATAGCCAAGGAAAGGCTACCTCTTGGGTTAAGAGGTCAACCGGTGCCTCGCCTGTTCAGTCTAACGTCTACATCACACCGCAATCGCCCGGCCGTGGCTTTACCTCGTCTCCACGCCTTTCATCGCCAGCTGGTAGCCAAATCTTCGAGCGCGACGTACAAGAAAGTACTTCTATGGTCCCAAATTCACCTGCCATCCCGTCTCACATCCAGACTGAGAACTACATCCCACCCGTGCTTGACGCCTCCTCGCAGGCCATTACCGACAAGCGCCTTGACCCCGATACCGTCGAGATTATCACCCATAGCTCCCACCAGCCCGCCGCCGTGACGGTGACCGGAGCTGCCCCAAATCCTGTCCCTCTCTCCCTCGAGGCAAGCTGGGCAGACGAGCTCGCCGCCTTCGCTGCTGGCCGGGGGACAATACCTGGAAACGAGACAGCTTCCAACTACGGCAGCTTTGATAACACAGATATCCGCCGTCTGAGCTTCATCTCGTTTGCCGATGTCGTGCAGGCCGAGCAGCAACAGGTTGCGGGCTCGCGCGATAGCATGCACTTTGCTGGTTTGACCAGCCTCACTCCCACCGGTGTCAACCGCTCACCGAGCCCAGTTCGCTCTCCAGTCTCCTCTTCTGGTGGTCACAACACAAGCCCCCCAACGAGCAAGTCTGGATCGGTGAAGGGACTGGATTTTGGCGCTATTCCGGGATCTCCAGGCAGGAAGCCCCTTGGAAGCCCAACAAGTCTTTTGCACCCTAGCCCGGTTGTCAATGGCGAGATTGCTATCGAGACAATGTCACAGGCGCTGCGGAGGACGGGGAGCGGCGATTTGAGTGGTGGTGTGAGGAGTTTTCCTGTAAGCCCGATCTAAGCTAGGAGGACAGTATGGGCGAAACCCAGCGAGCCGGAACGACACAAGGCGGTTACGACACTTGGTCGACTTTTACTTCTTCATTGAGAACGTGCGAAAACCTGGTTTAGGAAGAGTTGAGGTGGAGCAGGAAGTGATACCTTTCTATTTTGCAACATTCGGGTTGGTGCTGCTGGAGGGTGACAGGAGGAATATCCACCCTAACACGGGGTGAACGATTGTTGTTGCTGTTTCTCTACCACGGGGACGCTGACGTGTGGTTGACAGCTGTTGTTTCTACCTCCGCTTCTTTGCTGGATCTTTAGGAGGGAGGGCTGGATGGGAAGATAGGAGTTGATGGGTTCTGGTTCTGTGTGGTTTTCTCTCTCTTTTCTATATCCCTCTACTTGTTATCCTGTTACCTTGTTATCTCTTTTTCACTATCTTCACTTCTTGTCACCCGTTTGCGACCTATTCACCATTTAACTTTTTCCCTTCTCTTCTTTCTTTTTCACACATCTTGATGTTATACCAAGTACCACCAAGGCACACGTCATGGAATGACTGCAATCAACAGAGAGAAAGTTCGAGCTTAGGAACCACCACAACAAAAAGAGAAACAGCGGCTTGATTTGTTGATCGTCAATGATTTGTTACATGAACATGAAAAGTGAATGTGGGGGTGGGTTTTGATATGAGATCTGCTCTGAACAGTCAGCCGGGGCTAGATGATCGTCCGCTAAACATGGTTTCAATACTGAGGGTAATATCCAGGAAGATTATATACGGATCCAGCAACTTGGTCAACCAGGATCAGCCAAACAGCGGAGGAAATTAAGCTTTGATGATCAGGCCCCCAGTAATTTGGGTATTGCAGTGTTTCAGAACTCGGTTGACGTCAATGTCTCTGATTTTGTGTTCATCTACCGACAGAGACATAGTGCTCTCTAAAAAACTGAAGTTGCGAATTTATCAGACAATATTACATTTTCTTCAATATCCACGATGCGGTGATCCTGAACGATTCGAGTCGCCAGGCTTTGATTGAACTTGCCCTTATGGAGCTTAATGCTGAACTGATTTTACTTTAGCAAAGCCTGATAACATTTTCTGAATTCATTATGGCTATCCGGAGAGGTCTGTTTCTCCCTGTCCTCATCCTCTCACACACACCAGCCAATGCCTAAGCATACAACCTGGTGAAGCCCTCCTGCGGCGGCTGCAACCAATTCCTCTCATCATACTCCCTCCCCTCCCCACCCTCAATAACATGAAACGTATAAATGATCCTCCCCTTCTGGCTCAAGTTCCTCTCACTCCTATGCAAAATATTGCCATGAATGAGCACCAAATCGCCCGCCTTCACCTCGCCCGGTACATACGCCTCCTCCTCCCTCCCCTTGACCTCCTCCGGCTTCTTATCCTCCCCATACTGTTCTCCCGGAGGGAACCTCGGCCCGTCATTATCCACCATCTCCGTGCCCTCGTTCGCCCCCGCCTTTCTAACCAACCTCTTCTCAATCGGCGCCCACAAATGCGACCCTGGCAAAAAGGACAAACACCCATTCTCCAGCGTTGCATCCTCCAAAGCGTACCAGAACCCCACCGCTGAAGGCGGGTTGGTGTACAGAAAAGTACTATCCTGATGCGGCGGCACCGCCCCGCCGATCTCGGGTTGTTTGCAGATGACCATGCTTTGCAAGCATCGCGGGTCGGTGAATCCCAAATCCTTGGCCACGGCCGCGGGACGCGCCTTAAGTTCCTCTACCCACCCCCTCTCGTCCTCAGGGCTGGTAGCCAACAAACTGGCAAACGCCGGGTTTAAACCGTGGAGGTAATGCCCGATCTTGTTGATGGCTTTGTCCTTGGGCTTGATTAAGTTCCCCGAAGCATCGAAGGCGTCTTCCTCGAAGAAGAAGCGGATCTTGTCGCCTGAGGAAAGGAAGTAGTCGTCTCCGACGTGGTCGTGGCCGGAGTCGCCGCCCGTGCGGAAGCGGGTGAGAGGGTGCGTGGAGAGGTCGAAGTCTGAGAGGAGCTTGTGCGTTTCGGAGAGGAGGCGGGAGACGGTTTGGGGGGGAAGGGCGCGGGGGATTATTAGGTAGCCGTTTTCACGGAAGAATGAGAGTTGGGTGGGGGTTAGGCCGTCGGAGGTTTGCGGTTCGGGGGTGGCCATTGTGGTGGTGGTGATGATGGGGGTGGTTGGTGAGTTTCGGTGGAAGGAGAAGATGGCTTGGTTGCTCAATGCCTTGAGATGATATGTTGAGACTTCTCACTTCCTGTAAAAAGGGCGATGATAAGGCAGTTGAGATGGTAGAAGTAGAATGAAGTGAGGTTGAGTCGGGATGAACCCCACCTTGATATAGGTTGGTGACTGCACTAACAGAACCCCTCTCGATAAGAGCTGTTGAGGACCCCCCACCGCTAACAGTACCCGTTGCAAGAACCGCGTCTAAGTCGGAAGAGGAAGCTCAATACAATCGCCTAGAACGCTATTACGACACCAAAAGGAACCCGAGACAATGGTTCGATGGACGAATGCTCGGCACGGCTAAGATAAACCGAAGGTTCAAACTTTATTCCCACGTTTTCCGCTTCGGGATGATAACGATCATCTGGTGGATCAGTGTTAGTTGATGTAACGTGGGATGTTAGTGTTAGTATCGGCAAGCTCCGAGCTCCACTGAGCTGTGAGTGAGGGTGTTGCCCGTAAGAGACGTGTTAATGAAGCCATGGTGATGATAACCTCAATGGCTGTGTAGAAGATGAAGATACAGGGCGTAATTCAATTTGAGAAAAGCGTCGTGTCTGGCCTAGAATAAGTGCTGGTGAGACAAGCTGACGGACAAAGAGACCTCTGCTGAGACCACTTCCGGGTTAGGGTTCGCTTGCTGCCTAGAAGCTAGCTGCCCACACGTGCTCACGCTCTCTAGGCGCGATTCTTGGCCCCTGCATTTTACCCCTCCGGCGCCATCTTCCACTCTGCAACGCGTCGCGATCACCAACCATCACCAACCGATACCATGCCTGCGCGATGGCTGATAATGCGATAGTACTGTCGGACGACGACCCTACCTTGTCCTTCGACGAAGATGTCCGTCCTCAAAGCAGCGCTAGCGCCACTACTACCTCCTTGGGCAAACGCAAGTTGAGCGTCAGTTTCGAGGAAAAGGTCGAGTGGTCAGACGATTCCGACGATGGCGAGAAGCTCAAGGCACGGCGCGTTGCCAAGCGACGTGCTACTTCTGGGAGAGGTAGAGGCAGAGGAGGAAAGGGAAAGGGGAGGGGAGGAAGGAAGGCTGCTGCTGCGACAGATACGGCGAGAGACGACGAGATCATCGAGTTAAACCAGCCCACCGTCAAGAACGAGGAAGAGACCGACTACGCCGAAGCCTTTATTCCCGATTATCTGTTGGAGCGTCGCAAGAAGTTCAACAAAGACAGAGAGCTGCTGCGCAATGCCGGCTTGAAGCTACCACCAGACTACCACGACATCTACTTTTCCGACGACGAGATACAGGCCAGGCCCGAACAACGTCCAAAATTTGAGGAAAGCTCTGGGATCAAGCCGTGTCGACCCTACAAGGATGTCGAGCTCGAGTACTCGGCCGGTACTATCCCCGCTTGCATCGCGCAATATCTCCGCGACTACCAAGTCGAAGGCGTCAAGTTTCTGCACCAAAAGTTTGTCTACCAGCGAGGCTGTATTCTCGGCGACGATATGGGTCTGGGAAAGACCGTTCAAGTAGCTGCATTCCTAACGGCAGCATTCGGCAAGACCGGAGACGAGCGCGATGCGAAGAGGATGAGAAAGATGCGACGAGCTGGCGACCTCTGGTATCCGACGGTCATTATTGTCTGTCCTGGATCCCTTATCCAGAACTGGAAGAACGAACTCAACCGATGGGGGTGGTGGCATGTCGATGTTTACCATGGATCGAACCGAGAAGATGTGCTGCAGGCAGCCAAAGCAGGACGTATTGAGGTCATGATCACGACCTACGACACTTACAGGAACTGCCATGAAGCAGTCAACACTGTTGAGTGGGATTGTGTTGTGGCGGACGAGTGCCACGTCCTGAAGAATACTGTGTCCGAAACCACTCGCGCAATGGACAAAATCAACGCCATGTGCCGGATTGGGTTAACCGGTACCGCGATTCAAAACAGATATGAGGAGCTTTGGACACTCCTGAACTGGACGAACCCCGGATATTTTGGGACAAGGGCCGAATGGAATGAGTCTATAACAAAGCCTCTAACAGCAGGCCAATCCCATGATGCGACGCTCAAGCAGCTCAGCATTGCCCGTACGACTGCAAAGAAGCTGGTGCAGAACCTTCTTCCAGAGTTCTTCCTCCGCCGCATGAAGAGTCTGATCGCCCATCAACTTCCGAAGAAGAGCGACAAGGTTGTTTTCTGCCCCTTGACAAACGTTCAGCGCGACGCCTACGAGAATTTCCTGGAAGGAGAACAAGTTACTTTCATCCTCAATGCGTACCATCCATGCGATTGTCGCTCTGGGCGGGCTGGAGGGTTTTGTTGCTATAAAACTCTCAGCGATGGTCGGTCGTGGAAATCCTATGTATTTCCGGCCATTATAACCTTGCAGAAGATTGCGAATCATTTGACGTTACTCATCCCTTCCTCTTCTGATCCCAACGACAAACAGCGTTCAGAGCTTAACGTGCTCCAGACCTGCGCTCCAGACACGTGGAAGGAGCTCTACAATAACCGAGAGTCCATGCTCAGCCTCGCAAACCCGGAGTTCTGCGGAAAATGGAAGATCTTGAGAAAGCTTCTGCGCTTCTGGCATGAGAGCGGAGATAAAGTACTTGTTTTTTCCCACTCCGTGCGACTGTTGCGCATCCTGCAGCATCTCTTCCATAACACCAGCTACAACGTCAGTTTTCTCGACGGTTCACTCAGCTACGAGGAGCGACAACGGGTCGTCGATGAGTTCAATACGGACCCCCGACAGTTTGTTTTCCTCATCTCCACCAAAGCGGGAGGCGTCGGCTTAAACATCACGTCGGCGAACAAAGTCGTAATCTTTGACCCGCATTGGAACCCATCTTACGATTTGCAGGCCCAGGATCGTGCTTACCGAATCGGCCAGATCCGAGACGTGGATGTCTTCCGGTTGGTCTCTGCCGGTACCATCGAAGAGATCGTCTACGCGCGGCAGATCTATAAACAGCAGCAGGCTAATATTGGTTACAACGCCTCCAACGAACGCCGCTATTTCAAGGGTGTCCAGAGGGACAAGAACAAGAAGGGCGAGCTCTTTGGGCTGGAAAACTTGTTCACTTTCCACGCCGACCAAGTCGTGCTCAGGGACATTGTCAACAAGACCAACATCGCCGAGGCCAAGGCTGGTGTCAACCTCTCTGATATCGACCTGGAAAAGGTCGCCAAGGACGAAGATGAAGAGTTGGACTTCATCAAGAAGGAGAGCGAGGACAATGACGACGACACGGGTATGAGCTCGCTTGCAAAGCTCGTCACTGCAGAGGATCCAGACAAACTGCTTGAAGATGGCAAGTCCAAAAAGCCAAAAAGCGATGCCATTGCCGCCATCCTCGCTTCCGCCGGCGTTGAGTACACCCATGAAAATTCCGAGGTCATTGGGACAAGCAAAGTCGAGGCGCAACTATCACGGCGCGCCGAACTGGCAGCAAACGCCGCGGACAGTCAGCTCTTTCCAGGCGTTAATAACGCGCTGTTTGCCGATAGTCCAAACAACAGCAATGATGATGACGATGAAGACGAAGAAGACCTAAACGGGCCGGCGCCGAAGAAAATGCTTAGGATGCATTACAAATTCAACCCGCCCGAGAATGTCAGGAGACGGCAGTTTTGTTCAATGGCGAGGGAGTTTGGCTTTCAGAACGCGACCGACTTTGCGCTGGTTGTGGAAAGCTGGACGCAGGAGCAGCGGCGAAATTGCCTGGATACTTTTTACAGGCGGCGAGAGGTCAAGCTGCTGGAGCAGGAATTGGCGAAAATGGAAGCAAAGAAAGAGACGGAGGATGATGAGAATGATGAGCCAACTGTGGTAAAGACAGATCATGATGATGAGGAGACTGTTGATCTCGAAAAAGCGGTCGCGATTGGTGAGATACTAGGTGAGTCGAAGTCAAATGCCGGAGTTGAAGTGACGAGAGGCGAGATCGCCGAGAAAAGAGCGGTCGCCGGCGCAGCGGAGAGAGGCGAGGAGGAGGACCCACTTCGCGGATCCGGAGCTCTCGGATACCGGGTTCGGCGGGGAACGAATCCTCGCGCTGGTGCTTCAACTTCACCGGTGCCGAAGGCTGAGGCTGAGGAACGGCGAAGTAATGAGACCGCCACAACCGTTTCTGAAGCGTTTGTTCCCGTGCGGCCTGCGGTTGACCCGGGTGCATCGGCGGTCGTTAAGACGGAGGAATCACGGACGGTTACCATCGGCGCCGGGTCGTCGTTGGCGGCGGCGGGGCAGAAAAAGGTCACCACAATTTTCCTGTATGATGACGAGGATGAAGATGACGAACTCTGATTTTGTTGAAGAGTTCTCACGTGGCTTGGCGTTTCTGACATGTCTCAACATTGGCACTATACCCCTGCAGTTGCAACAGTTTTGGTTATTGAGGACGAAAGTGGATTTACGGCGTATATACGAGACGCGGATCTGGTCGGAACGGTTGATTCATTATTCCTTGCATGCAGTCACCAACCAGTAGGATTTGGCATTCAAAACGTCGGTACGACGGAATGGTGTTGTCGATTGTCTGTCATATGGCTTGACTCACTTTTGACTTTGTCTCTTGTTTCCCCGGCTACGAACGGTAACGTAACGGTAGTGCTACCGGTACACAAAAACAACAGGCCAGCATCAGTCAACAAAAGCACGAGCACATGGGACAATGTGTACCTGTGCATGTGCTGCATGTAGCAGTCAGTCGTCTCGGAGTTACTTCTTTCAACGCTCTCTCAATTCCTTTTTGCTTTTCCACGAAGGGGCTTGTTCGCGTTCTCCCGTTGTCGAACCAAATCCATACCAGGAACAACCACGACGACAGCACGGTAACACCCAGCTTTCATGGGTTGTTTCGCCTGGGGTCCGGGGTACCGAACTGTGGGCTGAGTGGCAGCTGACTTGGACACTGGAAAGTTGACCGAGGTCAAAAGAGCGATCCAATCAGGGGGAGTGCTGAGTGGCATTCCCAAAATCCCAATTGCCCTTGGCCCTTGGCAAGTTGTTGCAGTGGGGCATTGATGACAATGAGTTCGGAATGGGTACCGCTACGGCTACCTATGACGCATCTTTCACATGCCAGTGGTGGGGACTCTTCGTGTGGTTCTCCTGTTTCCCCAGGCTCGGGCTTTGAGGCTTTGCTCCGTGTTCCGAAGGTTTCTGGGGAAATTGACAACAAAGAAAGAAATGGGGCCCCGAGGGAGATGGTTCATGAAGCTATCCAGTAGTCATGTCACTATGAGATGACAGTGACAGATTTGTGTCTGTCTAATGTCGATGTAGTGTATATGCGCATGGGCATCTGGGATTGATACATGACCCTTATGCCCGTGTTGACATGGCATGGATATTCACAGGTGGTACTAACTGTGGGGGAGGGGCTCCAGCACCAACAAGTCAACAACAACTG
Source organism: Neurospora sp. CHS-2018b (assembly GCA_009806015.1). Taxonomy (NCBI): domain Eukaryota; kingdom Fungi; phylum Ascomycota; class Sordariomycetes; order Sordariales; family Sordariaceae; genus Neurospora; species Neurospora sp. CHS-2018b. The sequence goes on along the minus strand of RAOV01000010.1, from coordinate 862,605 downwards.
AACAACAACTTATTCAACAATACCACCGCCTGTAACACTCCGAAGACACGAGCAAGCCAGAAAACAGTCACCAAACAGCTGGCCCTTGGCACTGAAGATTGGCCTGGATGTGCTGTACCAATGGCACCTCGTAGGCTCATACATACCGCCCACCGAGTTGTTGTCGTCGTTGATGGACAAAGTCCCGGCATTCGGTAATTCGGTTCACGGGGCTCTACGGTACGGAGCATGTATGGCTGGGACCTGGGTTGGTCGGGTTGGCATGGAAGATGGTGGGGTTGCAACGAGACATCGCTCGGCCAAAGGGGGGTTCTCCATTTCTTCCTTTTTCGGATGCGGCCAAGTCCCAGGACGCCTTCTGACTGGTCCGAGGTCGCATCATCATCGGCTTGACGAAAGTTGAGGCCAAGGGTGGGATGGCACTTGAGAAAAGGTCCCCCGATTCCGTCCCGCCCTTGCTTGTGCAGTTCGACGCTCCGTCCATAGCACGCGACACGGCAACATTCGCGACAGTCATCAGTCTCTGGGATAGGTACCTCGTCAAGATACAACGTGTACAGCTCCCGAGGCGCAAAGATGGGTCAAGAGATGGACCTCCCTCGGCCTGTACGTACTGTGCTCTTCGCGGGCCCCCATATATTCGCCCACAGTCTCGCGGGGCGGGCTCCACACGGATTGTCGCATGCTGGTCTCTTTCAGACTGATGTCGAGTCAGACACGTCCAGAGGTCCGGTCGCCAATAATATCCAGGCAATCGACTGACCGTCAAAAGTCGAAAACCCGAGAGTTCTCTGAGATAGATCGGGAGAGACCGGTCTAGCGGCTATTCCCCCATCTTCGCTTCCCCAATGTTGCCATGTCCCCGAACAGCCTCCATCCACCCCCTGCTCGTCCTGCAAGAGAGTATGGAGAGGCCATGGGGAATCGATGGAGATGACTGGGGAAGAGGACGAGGCCAGTCAGGGCACCCCAGCCCGTGTCGCCGCCGAACCTGCTTCCCATGACTGTGTTCCTGATTCATATGTTTGGGGCTCTGCTTCCTCGGTTCCTTTCTTAAGAAACTTGGTCCCCCCAATTCCTTTTCCTCCTGCCTTTCTTTGTTCTTACTATTCTGTATCACATCACCGACTCCGAGTTTCAAGTCAACACCACCTTGAACTCTTACCCATCCCCACGACATCATCCTTTTACCGTCCTTGCTTTGAGCGCTAGGTACTAGATATCCACGACATCAACTACACACACTAGAAGTTGTGTTGTCTCGCGTTTTAATCTTTTTATACCCTATTACCGTTTTTCACATCACAACCGCCCAAAATGGCTGCCAACAACATGGTCAACCCCGCCGTGGATGCCGCTCTCGAGGACGAGCTTTTCGCCAAGGAGGTCGAGGAGGTCAAGAAGTGGTGGAGCGACTCGCGCTGGAGGCAAACCAAGCGCCCTTTCACCGCTGAGCAGATCGTCTCCAAGCGTGGAAACCTCAAGATCGAGTATGCCAGCAACGCCCAGGCCAAGAAGCTTTGGAAGATCCTCGAGGACCGCTTCGCTGTTAGTAACCACATGCTGTTGGAAGACTTGAGGGGAACAATCTCACTGACAATCCTGCTCTACAACAGAAGCGCGATGCCTCTTACACATACGGCTGCTTGGAGCCTACCATGGTGACCCAGATGGCCAAGTACCTCGATACCGTCTACGTTTCCGGCTGGCAATCATCCTCGACCGCCTCCTCTTCTGACGAGCCCGGCCCGGATCTTGCTGACTACCCCTACGTCAGTTTTCCAGTGAAACCAAGCCATTGAGTCCTACCATGCTGATATCCGAATCCAGACCACCGTCCCCAACAAGGTTGGCCATCTCTTCATGGCTCAGCTCTTCCACGACCGCAAGCAGCGCCAGGAGCGTCTCTCCGTCCCCAAATGCCAGCGCGAGAAGCTCGCCAACATCGACTACCTCCGCCCTATCGTTGCCGATGCCGATACCGGTCACGGTGGTCTTACCGCCGTCATGAAGCTCACCAAGCTCTTCGTTGAGAAGGGCGCTGCCGGTATTCACATTGAGGACCAGGCCCCTGGTACCAAGAAGTGCGGCCACATGGCCGGCAAGGTCCTCGTTCCCATCCAGGAGCACATCAACCGCCTCGTTGCCATCCGTGCCCAGGCTGACATCATGGGCTCCGACCTCCTCTGCATTGCCCGTACCGATGCCGAGGCTGCCACCCTCATCACCACCACCATCGATCCCCGCGACCACGCTTTCATCATCGGCTGCACCAACCCCGACCTCGAGCCCCTCGCTGAGCTCATGATGAAGGCTGAGGCCGCCGGCAAGAACGGTGCCCAGCTCCAGGCCATCGAGGACGACTGGCTCGCCAAGGCCAACCTCAAGCGCTTCGACGAGGCCGTCCTTGACGTCATCGCCAAGGGCAACTTCTCCAACGCCAAGGACCTCGCTGCTAAGTACCAGGCCGCCGTCAAGGGCAAGCAGATCTCCAACCGCGAGGCCCGCGCTGTCGCCCGCCAGCTTCTCGGCCAGGAGATCTTCTTCGACTGGGACTCTCCCCGTACCCGTGAGGGTTACTACCGCCTCAAGGGTGGCTGTGACTGCTCCATCAACCGCGCCATCTCCTACGCCCCCTACTGCGACGCCATCTGGATGGAGTCCAAGCTCCCCGACTACGCTCAGGCCGAGGAGTTCGCCAAGGGCGTGCACGCCGTCTGGCCCGAGCAGAAGCTCGCCTACAACCTCTCTCCTTCCTTCAACTGGAAGACCGCCATGGGCCGCGACGAGCAGGAGACCTACATCCGCCGCCTCGCCAAGCTCGGCTACTGCTGGCAGTTCATCACCCTCGCGGGTCTCCACACCACGGCGCTCATCAGCGACCAGTTCGCCAAGGCGTACAGCAAGATCGGCATGCGCGCCTACGGCGAGCTCGTCCAGGAGCCCGAGATCGAGACCGGGTGCGATGTCGTCAAGCACCAGAAGTGGTCGGGCGCCACGTACGTGGATGAGCTGCAGAAGATGGTCACTGGTGGCATCAGCTCCACGGCGGCGATGGGCGCGGGTGTCACTGAGGATCAGTTCCATTAGATGGGTGATGTGATTAGAGTGATGGTGTCATGATTTGGGAGTTTTCACATTTCTTGGGTTTCCTTTTTCTTTTGGCGGTCTATTTTTGTTTTTCTGGATATCAAACAGGACATGACAGGACAAACGGATCGCATATGGGAGTGGAGATACAAAACTTTCTGCGCTGTATCTTATGGATAGGGTATGCCCCGTGTGATGACCTTGATGGCGTTACGCTGAGGCTTTGTTTATATTGTTGTGATACCTGTTTGGAAAATCCAATTTCTTGACCAAATTCTTTGTCTCTTGATCAGCTCTTGATGTGAACTCTTTTGTCTTCACTTTTTCGGAATCTCGATGAGACTCTTTCAACTTTTCTGAAAGCGTCATAGAATAGACGATCGTCAACTACGTGAAATTTGAATTTGACAACTTCCCCAAATCCCCAGGCTTGGTACCCCGCGTTGTCCCTTCGCTTCCCCGGGTCTTTCATTGGAGGAGGAAGGGGCCAGGGGTGTACGAGGGGACCATCACCAAACGGGAACATGCTCAACGTTCATTGTTCACTAAACCCACGAACCTCGGCTTCAGTTCTCTCACGAGCCTAGAACACACCAAACAATGCATAAGGGCAAGCCACTCAGGTGCTCTGCACCACTTCGGCCTGAGCTAGCACCTAGCTCGGTCACTTTCATGACTTCCTCATGAACTCATCTTGAAGTCGAACAAGCTTGACGAATTCACTCAATCATCACCGCCAATATGGAACCGTCAAGTGCAAACGCGGGCTTCATCCAACAACAGCCCATCATCAAGAACCAGTTCCACGAAGATGTCATTCTCCAGCGGATAGCCAAACGTACGTTCACCCCCTCACTCACCCCCAATACTCCCAGCTAACCCCATCACAGTCTACCTCCCCCCCTCCCTCCTCGAGTCCGTCTCCCCCGAGATCTCCCGCCTAGGCGACGCCGTCCTCTCCCAGCAAATCTTCGACTGGATCACCGACTCCGAGCGCAACACCCCCTACCTCCGCGGTTCGGGCCGCGACGCCTTCGGCCGTCCCAAGCAGGAACTCATCGTGACCGAAGGCTGGCGCAAGCTACAAGAGTTTGGCTTCGCGAATGGCGTCGTGGCCATCAACTACGACAGTTCCCCGTCTAACGGTCCTTACTCCCGACTGATCCAGTTCATCCGCTGCCACCTGTGGGAAGCCTCGTGCGCTAATACGCTGTGTCCGGCCGCGATGCAAGATGGTGCTGCAAGGTTGTTGCAGCGGCATTTGACCACGCCCAAGTTAACCGCCCAGTTGTCGGATGAAGAAAAAAGGGTGTTCCAGAATGCTTATGACCACCTCACCTCCCGCGACCCGGCTTACACATGGACTTCGGGACAATGGATGACGGAACGCACCGGCGGGTCGGACGTCTCGCAGACTGAGACCGTTGCTGTTTACTCCCCTTTTTCTGCCGCAGACGGCCAACCAGTCCCCCTAGCCTCAAAAGAAGAAAACATCCCTTTGGGCCCCTGGTCCATCTCCGGCTTCAAATGGTTCTCCTCCGCCACCGACAGCCAAATGACCATCCTCCTCGCCAAAACGCGTCCGGGGATGGGTGTCTCGGCTTTCTTCGCTCCTATGCGGCGGTGGAATCCCGAGCTTGTCTCGCCCACCGGGGCCACGGGCGGCCAAAGGGGCGGGACGGAACTCAATGGTATTACCATCTCCCGCCTTAAGAACAAGTTTGGTACCGTGGGACTGCCGACGGCGGAGTTGGAATTGAAGGACATGCGCGGGTGGCTGATTGGCAAGGAGGGAGAGGGGATCAAGGAGATTTCTACTATCTTGAACATCACCCGTGTTCATACGACGGTTTCGTCGATGGGGTACCTCGGTCGCGGAATAGGCGTCGCCAAAGCATACGCCCTGGTCAGAGAAGCCGGTGTCGGAAAAGGCCGTCGACTACCCCTCTACAAACACCCATTACACATGCGCACCCTCGCCAACTTGACATCCGAATACCACGGTCTGATGCTGCTAACCTTTTACACCCTCTACATCTTGGGACTGGACGAACACCGCTCTTCCCCCTCCCCTTCCAAACCCCAGCATCCCTTGACTCCCCCTAAAGAGAAGGTATCCCCCCTCCTCCGCACCCTCTCCTCCCTCCACAAATCCTTCATCTGCCACACCTCCGTCCCCCTCACCTTCGCCTGCATGGAATCCCTCGGCGGCGTCGGCTACCTGGTCAACTCGGAATCCGAACACCTGAACCTCTCTCGCATTTTTCGCGATGCCTGTGTGGGAGCGATTTGGGAGGGTACGACGGATGTGCTTGCGAGCGATACGGTCAGGGCGTTAAAGCATCCGGCGGTTGGGAAGGAAGGGGTGAAGGCACTGGATTGGTTCGTGGGTGAGGGTTTGAAGGGGGTTGGGGAGGAAGGGGAGAGGGTGAAGAAGGTTTGGGAGGGATTAAAGAAGAAGTTGGAGGCGGGGAAACAAGAGGAGTTGTTGCCTGAGGCGAGAGTTTTGACGCATAGGTTGGCGGAGGTGTTAATCGCGGTTTTGTGGGTGGTTGATGCGAGGGTTAGGCCGGGGAGGGAGGTGGAGGGAATGAAGAGGAGGTGGATGGCGAAGCATGGATTTGGGCCTGGTGATGATGGGGAGGAGGAAGTGAAGGTTGAAAGAGATGGACTGGAGTTGGATTTGGCAATTGTTTATGGCGAGGGAGGACCGAAGGGGGTTGTTGAGGGTGGGAGTGTACCGGGGGTTTCGAAGCTTTGAAGGTTGTCTGGTTTCTTATCGTAGTTGGCAGTAAGAAGGTACTCTGGGGTTTTTGAACACATAATCAGACACGAGGAACATATGGACATCAAATGTAAAGCCATCATCAGTTGAGATACTCAGTGAATAGTTCTAGATACTAATGTTGATATTGGGCAATCAAGATATCTCCAAACAAACGAAGCGAAAGAGAGTATCAAACTTCAAACTACCTTTATAATGATGTCAGGATATCAACACCCATCAGCGCCCATAAGAAAACGCCTTGAAGTCTTCAAACGAGAACAATTTCTGGACGAGTTGATTGTTTGGGTTCCTCGCCCCATCAAGATAACCGACCAGTAAATCAATCACAAACTCGATGACACCAGAAACAAAGGGTCAGCATGCCTCGCAGCTGAACGAAAGTAAAAGTAAAATCATATCTTCCGAACCAAAGATCCCAGTTAGAAATAAGGCAAACTAGCTTACGTGAAGTATCAGAAGGAATGACCAACAAGCTGAAGAAAGCCACCATACACGCCGCTACCTATCCAGACAAATCCCTATACAAAACCTTATACCACCCATTCCAACCATTTCGTTTCTTTTCCTGTTGTGTTTGTGTTGTTGTGTTATGTACCGTTCGTTCGTTTCCGTTCAGATCATGTACCAACCAGTGTTTCAGATCACGTCTTCATCCATCCCCCAGCATCTGTCCGTAGGCTTCTTCCTCAAACCCAACCAGTACTTCAACGTTTGACACTCACTCCTTCGTGTCCATCCTCCCTCCCTCAACACTTGCAGCTACTTCCTGGTCGATCCTATCACCAACCACAATCACCCCCTTACTTCCTCAACACAGCATCATAAAGACCTGCCACACCCGTCACCGCCGCACCAACCAACACGCCCTTCCACCCACTATAAAGACTCCCATTGATCCTCGCCACAGCATCAGCATCCAACCACCCACGGAACGTCACGCCCTGGGCATACACCACATACGTGATCAACGCCTTAACAATCGAGAACGTAACCGGATCAACCGCGTACTCCGGCTCCCGCTTGCTCAACTCCCTGCTCTGTCTCCTAGTCGTCGGGCGGGAGTTGGTCGAGAAAGAATTCGAGTGCGCCACCGACAAGTTAATAAAGTATCCAAACAGCGACGGGATGATCAAGCTGGTGGTAGTCCAGACCAAAGCGGGGATCCAGAACCCGGCGGTTACTAAAGCGAACATGTCGGGGACGTAGATGGGGTATTCATTCCAGCCGAGCATGCCGCCCAGGAGCTTGACGGCGGGGATGGTGAAGGCGTAGCGGTCGGGGATGACTTCCTTGCGGAGGAACCAGAGCTCGAAGGCGGCGACGGCGACGGCGACGCTGTTGACAGTGGACAGGGTTTCGCGGACGGTCTCGGCCTTTTCGTGGACGCCGGAGCGTTGGTAGAGTTCCGAGACGCGGTTGCGCACGGCGAGAGTGCCGGACTCGACGACTTGCGCGAGCTCGGCTTGGGAAGCGGGCAGGCGAAGGGTGGAGGAGGAGAAGGTGTTGTTGAGCTGGGAGAGTGCGTGCCCGGGATTCTGGACGTTCTGGACGGCGGATTGGGCGGTAGAGAGAATAGCATCTTGGGTTACTTGGGCTGCAGCTTGGAGCACTTCTGAAGGCGCAGGAGCTTGCTTGCTATCGGGTTCGGGGGAGGGGGATGTAGTGGATGGGATGGAGTCGGATCTGGAAGGGATGTTTGTGAGTTTGCTGTCTTGTCTTTTCTGTAGAGACTAGAGACTTACTCTTCAATGGTAGCAGCAGGAATCTCGACCTCGACCTTGTTGGTGGCCCTCCGCCTGGGAGCTCGGTTGGGGGTCACATCGCTTTCGCGCTTAATGGGCGACTGGCGAGCGCGGCTGTTGAAGTAGGAGGTGAAGCGCGAGTCTGAGGAGAAGCGGTTCGCGTTCTGGGAAAGGAAGTTGTCGAGCTGTTGTTCGATATCGTTCTTCTTCAGACCATCAAGGCTGAGTGTTTTGTTAGCAAAGCTCCGATGAAAGGCATTGTATGAATGCCCAAAGGGTTGGCGCAAGCAGTGATTGGGGATCCCAAACGGGATGGAATGTCAACAAAGGAGCCAGGCACGCGAGGCGGGATGCGGCACGTAGGCGCGGGGAGCTTCCGGCCCTTGTCTGTTCCTGGGGAGGTACAGCAGGTCCGGCAAGGCAGGGCGTCATGGAATTCCTTTCGGTGCTGACGCCATCACCAAGACATGTCTGCTCGCTTGAGACTGAACATGGAAGCTTCCCTTAAGCTTGGTCCAAAGCGTGAACATGCGCGAGAGGGGATAACATGGGAAGGAGAGCTCAGCCTTGTACGGACTGGGCGCGCGCTGCGAGGCGCAAAGCGAATACCAAAAGTAAATAAAACAAGACCATTGTCATGACCCATCACCAGGACATGAACCATGGCAAGAAGGAAATGTTAAGGAAGCGTACATACCCAGTGACACCGATCTCCCTCGCCAACTCAACCAAATCCGACTTGCGCTGCCTCGCGAGCCAGCTGTTCGTGGTGCCCGACATGTTTGCTGTCTGTGGTGATATCTAGGGTCGCAACGTGATACTTGGTCAATGGTGTTTGGTATCAGAATGGCCGCCTTACTGGTGCGATTAGGCTTGTACGGGTAATGATAATGCGCTTTGCTGTACAGAAAATGTGGATTGTGATAGTGGATGAAGTTCAAGCGCAATGGTGTTGTTGTTTTGGCGAAGTATACCTGAGCTTGGGTGGGTGGGAGGTGAAGCTGCTAGTGTGGGTAGGTGGGTGGTGAGCAGAGCTGGCAGTGGTGGAAGGGCCCGGTGAGTGGGTGGGAGCCCTGTCGGTAGAGGTAGTGACGTGTGTTGGATGGATCCCCTGTAAACTGAGCTAACCGACCTGAGCTGAGGAAAAAGCACGGACGTTATCTGCCACTATGTACGGTACCACGAGTGCCGGCTGAACACAAATTGGAGAAAATGAAACATTGTGCAACGTATTTCTGGTGATCAGCTGCCTTGTTGCTCATTTTATGCGTGATACTGCGAGTTATCACTTCTTCAACGCGTCCGCGTTTCATCAACTTCAATCATCAATCCAACACAATGCCAAGATAGAAACTCTCAGTGTGGGCCAACGAGCGGGTGGGAAAAAGTGGAGAGCGGGGAACTTCAACTTTCTGTTGGGCCACTGATCTTCACGCATAACCCTTCATACACAACCCTGGATGAATTGTCTTGATGTCCGAGATCAAAACTCCAATTTGACACCAAACAAACACCCGAGGGCATGTTTACAATAAAAGAACATTCGACTACACATTCCTCTACAAACTCTAGTCTACATAATAAGACCTTCATCCTCCTCAATAAGTCTTCTCCGTCTCTCCGAGATGTAAGATCCTTCTACATCAACAACGGTTACCATTTTCGAACCCCAAGTCTACAGGCTTGGACAGAGGTAAAGAAAACAAGCTCGGCCAGAGCATCCTACTTGTCATGCTTGGGACATTTGCGCGGCATCCTTTTGCCTTGAGATTCATAAAAGAAATTCGAACACTCGAACTGGTGGTATGGCTCGCCCGCAGGACAACAAAACCGCATCACCTTGAACTTCTCCAACTGCGGCAAACACTCGTCGCACCAGCGATATCCAGGGAAAGCTGAACGCTCCGAGGTCACCGCTTGGAATCGGTTCAAGATCCTCCCACACAGCTTGTTCGAGCAGCAAACCACGGCCTCGACGCCGTAACGACGGTTGCCCAGCCACTGACTAGGCCACCAATCTCTGAACTGCATCTCCTTGCCGCCGCCCATGAACATCGTCGCGGTACTCTTCAGCTGGAGCCGGCGGCAGAGGTCGTTGCACTCGTGATAAGCGAAGAAGAACATGAATCCTTCGACACCGAGGTTGGTCTGCGACAATGAAAACCGGTGCGGGTCGAGTGTGTGGACAGCCGGGTCCGTCATCGTGTTGCCCACGCCCTGGAGGTCGCAGACCAGGAACCGGCCACGCGAGCGCTCAAACGTGAAGTGCGAGAAGGCTTGGGCAGCCTGGTTGGAAGGAACATCGGCAAGTTTGGCGTCTTTGTTGGCGTATCCCGCGTTGCCGTTGTACTTGACAAACTTGCCGTCAAGAAAAGGCTCGATAGACATACACCTGCCTTTACGCCCACGAGTGTCGTTGCACTTGAAACAGGACGTGACGACAAAGTCGATTGCGTATTCCAGACTGTTAGCCAGGAGCGAGTTGAATTCGAGTGCGAACGCCTTGCAAAGGGCTTGCGAGCGCATGTCCTCAGCAAGGTGGGCCATGGTGCGGCTGCCAGAATGTTCGTCGTTGTTGTTGTCTCCATCGTCCTTATATTCTTTGACCACGTACCGGCTGGTCGAATAGTCGGTGCGAGCAAATGTGGCCAAGCGCAAGGCTCCTTTGGCAAAGGGGGTCTTGCGTTTGCGAAGATTGAGCTCAAGGACGCTGAAAGTGATGTTCGCATCGGATTTCATCATGTGGTCGAGCATACTAGTGCCGCTGCCGTGGGAGCCGTTGTGCAAGCCAGCAGTGACAGTGGCATCGATCGAAAAGCCCTCTACAATGAGACGCTCGCCAAACCAATCCAGGTTGTCCCACTGCGCGGGGCCTTCTTCCAGCCTAATGTCAGGCCGGCGTCCGGTAACCTCTTCATCCTCCTGGATGGATCCAAGTCCAAAGTCGTTTGGTCTCTGACTAGTTCCGCCTGGCGCCCTTTTGATACTTCCGCGGGGAGTCAATGATCTGACAGTACTACTCATTACCGAGGTAGTGACAGCCTCGACGACAAGACGCTGTAATGCGGCAAATGTGATACCCAACTCAGCCTCCCGGAACACCAAACCGCCGCTCGGCATGCCATCATTGTTGTTCATGCCGCTAGCCTTGCTATAGTATCTGTTTTTCTCGCTTAGCATACAGTCGCTCGCGGCCGTGGCGTACTCTTTCAAAAATTTCAAGGCCATGCGATCTGTGCCCTTTTTGATGCGAAGCAGAACATAGTTGATTCTTGAATCGAGCATACGCTTGAGTATCGGCCGATAGGTCAATCGGTGAGGCTCGCTGCCCGGGTTGGGATAGTTATCCCACTTGTCAGAGAGGTCATGCAGTGTACGGCCGTGAGGCGGGGCGTCGGCGATGTGAAGGACGATTCGTGTCTGGTGTTTCCAAGTCGCCTGGAGCGCTTGGTGTAGTGCCCCAAGGACATCTTCGGGATAGTCACCCCCTGCAAAGGCGGAAGTGTTCAATCTATCGATGAAGGACCGTACTTTTTCAACTGAGCGAGTAAAGTCTAGGAATTCGATTTTGGGAACGGCCCCGTGGTCTTTGTAGCCTACCACGGCGACTCTGACTTCGGCTTGGTTGAGAAAGACACGGTTGATGTCGTCTAGAATGCTCCTGACTTGGGACTTTGCGCTCTCAATGTATGGACGCATGGACTTTGTGGTGTCGATGAGGAATAACAGATCGATAGAACATACGGACTTGAACAGTCCTGTCGTGGATCTGCGTGGGGCATTGACGATTGCCGTGCACTCCTCCCTCTTGAGCTGTTTGAGCCTGCGTTCTTCTTCTTCCTTTGTCAAAGCTGACTTGTCCGCCTCGCGTTGGAGAATGTCTGTCTGAGTGCGCAACCGCTCATTCTCTTCCGAGAGGTCTCGCAACTGCTGGTGGAGTCTTGTGTAGGTGCGACTCGAAGAACTGACAGAGGAGACGGAGGTCCTTCTACTGGTAACTTCATGCCTATCACCATTGGAGCCCAACCAATCTTGTAACCGAGTCAAGGAGATTGTGGAACCAGTTACTTCTCGGGCGTTGAGAGTTCTTGAGGCCGAAGATCTCAAAGTTCTGGTTGACTCTGTTGGTGTATGGATCCCAGGAACACCGAGACTGGATGTGCTGGACTGGGAAGGAGTCCTATGACGGTGGCTGGGAGTTCTCGAGGCCGACGATCTCAGAGTTCTGGTTGACTCTGTCGGCGTATGAGTCGCACGAACACCGAGACTGGGCGTGCCGGACACGGAAGGTGTCCTAATACTTGCCTCTCGTGCGCCGAGAGTTCTCGAGGTAAACGATGCCAGAGTTATGGTTGACTTGGTTGGCGTATGGATCTCAGGAATACCGAGACTGGACGTGCTGGCCTGAGAAGGAGTCCTTGAACGATGCTCAAGTCTCGAACGCAGCACTGCTTCGGCTCCCAACGTACCACGCTGGCGCCCATTACGATACAAGGTGCTGGACGGCGTCGGCGCAGTGGACACACTGGACACACTGGACGTAGTGGGTGGCGGTCCCATTCTGTCTTTCTTGTGAGGCTGTGCCATCTTCGAGGTGCGTGATGGGTCGCTTGAGAGATGAGGTGGAATGTTAGATGGTGCAAAGTGGAAGAAACACCTGGTGTCTACCTACTTTATCGAAACGGTCCGGGTGTGCGTGGGGCTGCCCGCTCAAAGACCATTCACTTGCACCAAGGCCAAGGAGCATTCACTCAGGGCCAAAAGCGGTGGAGGCTGAACGGCCCGTCGAGTTGACAGCTGCTAGAACTTAGTTGGGATGAAATTCGGGAGGTGAAGGATGAGGTTGTCTCTAGTGTTCTGGGCGAGAACCGAGGCCAAGACACAACGATAGCCCGCAGGGCCCTGGAATAGCAATGATGCTGCCCTGGGGAGCTCCCAGGGAAGATGGATGTAGTTGAGTGATGTGCTTGTAGTGTGCTGGTTTATCCGATCCAAACTGAACCATAATCATTCAGGGTGAGTGTTTATCAACCCCAAGCATCCAACTGAGAAGCCAGCGGCTGGGAGGGGAAATGGAGGCATGCGGTTCAAACCCAGCCATGCGATGCAGCACGGGCTTAGAAGGCCGCATGGTCGCATCAGCTCAGGGCCAAAAGGTGCATTTCGCTGCATTTACGTCTTAGGGGGACACGTCGTTCCGAGAATGGGGACGGGTTCCAATAGCTCTCAGTATTTGGTACTTGGAACGCACGTCTTACTCTCTCCTTGTTCATCCAAGAACGCATCTTGTACGTTTTCAACGGCGCTACGTCCCATCTATATGACTAACTGGAAGTTTGTTTACCAGACTTGTCCTCCGGGATGAAATGTTTTGTCGGGATGAGAACGGATTCTTATGAATTTGTAGCATTGCGCTTATTTACCCAAGTCTATTACACGCCAAAACCCGGCCCCATTTCTTGAATGACTTGGGGGACTCACTTTCATCTACCAGAACCGCATCTCGTGAACGACCGAGACCGGAACCGCGGAAACAGAGTCCGGCTTCATTGGTTCAAGATCGTCATTTCCGACGATTCGAACAAGGCACGCTTCGTGTCAGCAGGGCCGCTGAATCAGAAGCACATGTGAAATGGGAAAGAACACAACTTAAGAGGTATCCTTCTAAGAATCTGTTAGAAGGGCCGGGGTAGTAGAGTGATCAAATCTGCCATAGTTAAGCAAGTGGCTCACTAACAGAGGTACATCCATCCAGATGTGCTGCTTCGCTCCTTCCATCATCACTGGCTACCGTAGTATCCAGAGAATGTAAGGGATGTCGCGATCAGGTGAAAGTCACTCCGTCGGTCTTGGACAGACGGAAGGAGTGTTCGGGCAGCTGAAAGATAAACTTTGAATGGCCGGGAAGTCGGTCATTCCCTGGCAGCAGCTTATCAACGTAAGTACCTACCGAAGCGGAGGTCTGTGCAGGGCGACTGGCGCAGTTATATAAGTGGGACAGCCGTAAAATGTGTCACAGGAATGGTGGCAGCGACAGTTGAATTGACTGCGATAGTTGACTACCACCTACGTAAAAAAAAATGACTACCCGGGGCTTCCCCTAGGGCTTCCTATCGCTAATCTCCTTTTTCTGGGCTCTTTTTTAGAAGGTTATTTCTTATTATAGTGGTTTACTTATTCTACTGGGAGTGGACTTGGATATTGGAAAGTTAGAATTAAGAAATTAAGAGGAAGATGTTACAGTTGGGAATCGAACGGTTACGGTTACGATGAGAGTTAAAAGAAAAGTTGTACGAGGAACTACTTGACTATTTGGCCAAAGGTTTAAGAAACGAGGGAGTTCTTTCCTTTGATATAGCCGGGTGGTGATTCTTTGGGAAGGAGTAGGGCGGGGTGGTTGAATTTGGAGATTTTTACGAGTCCCAAATCCCCTAAGTCCTAAGTCCCGGCCCAAGACTCCCACTAGAGTAATGGGAGTAATGGGAGTAATGGTCTCTCTCTTCATTGCTCTCTTCATTTCTCTCTTCATTGCTCTCTTCATTTCTCTCTTCATTGCTCTCTTCATTTCTCTCTTCATTGCTCTCTTCATTTCTCTCTTCATTGCTCTCTTCATTTCTCTCTTCATTGCTCTCTTCATTGCTCTCTTCCTTGCTCTCTTTATTGTTTTCTATTGCTCTCTTTATTGTTCCTATTGCTTTGGTAGGAGGTTAGGGTAGTGCATTGCTCTACCGGGAGGTCATTGGGGCTAGCACTTGGGGACCCGGACTTTAGTGGTTCGGAGTTGATGTACGAGGTGTAGAAGGTTTAAGGTGGTTAGGGTTGGGGTTATTAGTGAGAAGTCAATTGTCGCAGCTGATTCAACTGTCGCTACTACCCCTGTCAGGGCTGGCAGCGACAGCCGTCTCTCACATTATCCCACTACGGTACAGTTCGCACCTTCATTTCTACAAACAAACTCTCGAGTTCAAGTAGGAGCACCTTCAATTTTTGTTCAGCATGGCACATCGCGTAAGCCCAATGTCCAGACGGATCAACTAGGTAGTCATTCTTGCCCAAACTGAACCTGTCGTGGTCGGCGCAGTGTCCAAGTTTGTCTTTCAGATTCTGCAGTGTACTGTACCGAAGTCATGATGAGGCCAAGAAGCCCGGCCTCGAAATCTGGAGTCTCAAGCTTAGTTGGAGGTCCGATAAAATAAGTCCTCGAGAGAAACATCACATGCAAGGACTGAGTAGCCCACGACACATTGGAGTCAACTAAATGAGAGCCCCCGTCCATCCCCACCCATCCCGTGCCGTGCCGTCCCATCTCATCCTCCCATGTTCCCGGCCCCACTGTTGTCGTCTTGTCGACTCAACGCCAAGACTAGTCAGGGGGAAAAGACTGAATGTAAACAAATGATGCTGGCGGGGGATGAGGGAAGGCAAGATGTGGACACTCGGACGGGAGAGGGTCGGGACAGTGACTTTTTACATTGTTGACGGGTCTTAGGTGGGTGGTAGATTGTATACTTCTGAATAAACGATGAGAACAGCATAGGTGGATGCCTGTTGTAGGATCTCAAGCTAGACGCTCAAACGCTCAAAGACAGTTGCCATTCAGATGAAAGGCAGGATGTTGGGGTGCAACCGTTGATATATAAATCAGCTATTCTGGTCAAACTACGTATTCGTCCTGTACTAGTAATCTGAGCAGCCTTGGATGTACATAGGTAATAAACGCCAATTCGTTTCAAGTTGTCGTGTGCTCTTTAAGAAAACCTTATCCAAGATCCGCTTTCTCATCGTATCTGATGTGGACATTTGCATCTTGGAAAAACGGAAGTCCCAAGATAATGTCATGGTTAGGTAGGCGGTTCTCGGTGATGAAGAAGTGGACTTCTCTACCTTTTCGATTATCACGCCGTAACCACCACAAAAGCGTCCAGTCACTGATATCAATCCTCCATCCCGAGTAGATGTCATTTCTGAATTCCCTTTGGGCCGCTAATGTCTCGATCGGAGAGGGTTTGTGCCGGACTACACGTTCGGCGGTGGTCCCTGATCCCAATGTTTCTTCTTCTCCGCCTCCAGTCGACGCATCTCCAGCACACGTCACTTCTGGCTTTCACTCCCTCCGGTGTCGTTTCCGACGTCCACTTTCGCTTTCACTCGGGCCGTCGTAGCGATCGGGTGGAGCGTGAGCGCGTTTGTACCCGTTCGGGTTCGGCGGCGGTCCCTGGTTCCAATGCTTCTTCTCCGCCTCCAGTCGACGTATCTCCAATATACGTCGCTTTTCGCTTTCGCTCCGCTGTTTTTTCCGACGTCCATTTTCGTTTTTACTTTGCCCGCCGTAACCATTGGTCAGAGCGGGAGTAAACCTGTACCCGCTCCTCGGCGGCGGTCCCTGAGGCGTCTGAGGCAAAGCGTCCTCATCCCCTCGACGTCGCTTCTGACTTCCACTTCCACTCGCACGTCCACATCCATATTTGGCACCACATCCACATCCACATCCATTTGGGCCGTCGTCACTATCGGCCCGAGGGCGTTTGTGCCCGTTCGGGGGCGGTACCTGGGGCGGAGTGTGTCCAATCCCATAACCATTTCCAGACTGCTGTGGTTGCTGGCCGTAGTTACCAGCGTTCGGCATGGGGTTTATCTGATACAAGTTGGGCCGAGGAGGAGGAGGCATGTTGTGGCTGCTGCTGTTGTGGTGGTTGTTGCTGTTGCTGTGGTTGTCGTTGTAGCCACCCGGCTGCTGGCTACTTCGACTTCCACTTCCTCCAGTTCCCGGCGAAAGAAACTTGATTTGCATGCCCATTTCCCAGACCATCCGATAGACACCATCTTTAGGAAACGACGCAGGCTTCTGGTTGGTGACCTGAGACATCAACCACCCCTCCCCATCCCACCCCATAGGCATCAAATAAACCTTTATGCTAGAGGTACTAAGCCCGTTATCGATAGTCCTCGGATCCGCAATCGAATCAATTGCCCACCGATTCCCCGTCACCACCAAACTCCAAAATTTCCACAACCCCCGGTTCCGAGCCTGAGTGCGAAGATACTCGCACTCAGCCCCATCGTTTCCACCAAAAGCAACCCTCAACACCTCCGTCAGGAAGGGGATCCATCCCCGCTTACACCCCTCGATGCGAAGCATCAGCAACGCTTCTGTGGTGTCCATGCCCTGTAACCTGGTGAACAAGGGGACCAAGATTTTGAGAAGGCCCATAATTAGGCGTTCCAGTAGTGCCATGGTGAGGTTCTTAATGTATTTAAGTGAGTTTGCACGTGGGTTTGGGGCTGGGGCTGGGACTGGCCTGTTGCCGTTCGGGTTATTCACGGCAGCCCAAAAGCCCGACACAAGAGCCCGGATCTCATGGACCCGGTGCTTGGCTCCTAGGACGAAGTCGTTGATACAAGATATCACTCGTTCTAGGTCTCGAGTTTGTTGATTCTCGTCGGCGATGATACCATGCAATGCGACGTAGGAGATCTGAGCAAGCAAAGAGCCTTCGGCTTGTTCCCACTGAGTGGTCAGCTGGGCTACGGACTCTTTTATGCCCCGGACTGTTTTTATGGCGGATGTGGCTTGTGGAGTGGGTTGTTGCGGTCCTGCTCTTGCAGTGCTGCTTTCTCCTCTCTGGACATGATTGAGTCCCTCTCCATGTCCATTTTGGACTCCACCTTGTCCGTTCGCCGCCTTCATCGGACGCTGGGGGTAAGGCTGGTGGCAGGGCTGTCCCCTTCTTAGCACCAGGCACGGGAAGCAAAAGTTCATATTCTGCATTTTAGCAAGAAGAATCGCACCCAGCCTCTCCAAACTTTTGTTGAACCTCAACACAATCGGGGCCGTCATGGATCCGTTCATCAGATACTTCTCCTTCCAGGTGGGGTAATGCGTGGTATTGTTATTACTCGCCAACATGGAGGGACCCTTAATCCACGAATTCAGCACAAAGGCCTTCTGGGAGGTGAGCGGGTAGTTCATGCCACGCGGGATTTCGATGGGGCGGGGAAGCATTCGCCATTGTTCGGCGGGTGACCGGGGATCGTTGAGGATATAAAGCGGGAGGGTGTCGAAGGGGTATTGGTGAATGGGGATGGGCTTGGGTCGGTTTTCTGGGAGGACTACTGGTTGTTGGACGGAAATTGGAAGGAAGGCGGAGCGTAAGGAGGGCATCTGGGTCGCGGGGAATACCTCGGCCGCGGGCAGTAGCCCGGGTTGGGGGGTCAGCCTGGCCGAGGGGGCCAGCTGGGCCGAGCGAAGGTTGTTGTGGTCAGGCATGTTGATTATGCCCCGACGAAGACGTGAGTGGCTCTTAGACCGGTGTTGAAAGAATGCGAGTACAAATTGTATCTCTAATATGGTTGTTCTGTTTCTCTTTTGGTTGAATCGTTGAAGGACTCCGCCGGTTCGATCTTGATAACGGATGTTGCGGTCTCACTATCCGACAATGTCGGGTATCCTTTGGAAAAGGATAGGAAAGATTGCGTCCTGCGCTTCAAGCTAATGCTGATTATGTGCTGGAAGAGGAGTGTTGGGGATCTCGAATCGTATACAGGGGATAGTTTGATGCATGGCGGTCGTGGTTCAATGCATGGCGATGAACGAAAGAACGAAAGTGACGGTAAGGGTCTTCGAGCCAGTGATCTAATGGACAGTAATAACAGATTCAGGGCATCTAATTCGAGAGTCGTGGCATTCTCAAATAGGAGGCCGCGAGTGGGCGGTTGGCTGAAGATTGAAGGTCGAAGTGACAGTTCATGTTCTACTCGTCTGGGCTATGACCTAGAACGAGGAGCCAGATTCGTGGATGCTGATGCTCGCGGCGATGACTTCAGTCAAGAGGGTATAGCTGTTGCTGTCTTCGTAGTGAACTGAAGCCTTGACGTGGATGGTCCTTTGGTCAGTGAACTTGGCAACGTTGCCGACGATGTGTTGCACGCCCGTGCCGACCCCAGGATTTGCCTCCGCTGTGAGTTCCTAGTTGCGTAACCCCCAGAGGGCTTGTCGTGATTATGATGGTTGTGGTTCGTGTGGTTGTGGTTGATGACTTGATGTGATTGAGGTCTGTCCATGGCACCTTTCTCCTTTTTAAGCCGGTTTCTCAGTCCTGTCGGTCCCCTCCTCTTTTTTTCCAAGTTCCAGAGCACATGCTAAAACCGAAACCCTCCTGCATGGATGCTGCTCATGCAATGCGTTTGGTGTAGAGCCCAGCTTCCAGGTCACTGGTATTGAAACCAAAGCAACACCAGCATCGGCCTGTCAACCAGGCTCCCTCTGCCATGCTTGTCCCCTCCAAGTGATTTAAACACGCGTCCTCGAAGTCATTCCTCTGTAACACGTTGACCCAGAGGTTGAAAGTCGCGGTTAGGACCAGCTTACTGGCCACGTACCTCACCTATCGGAATTAGATACGAGTAGTCAGCATGGCGCACCTGCTTCACAATCAGGATTGGGGGTTTTCTAGAGAATTCGAAAGTTTGTGGCAGTGACCTTGCCCTACAGGTACATGCAGCAGGCATCAGACGGACATACCTTGTGCGGCGGACTTACGAGTTTTTGCAGCACTCAACCCCGCGCGCGCCCTCTCTGTCATGTGCAAGGAAAAACAAGAATTCGTCTGCTGGATGGAGCTATCAATGCCGTGGGCATGCAATGTGAGCAATATGTGAGTGCCAGTGTGTGATGTACACCCAGGGTGCGCCTGCCGTAAGCCCTAACAGGAGTGTGGCAAGCTTGCCCGAGTGTCTGGGCGGATGGGAGCAGCGTGAAGGTATTCACGAAGTGGTGCCGTGTGTGTTGGACGAAAAAAAATGGCGAGCATCGTGTAACACACGGGCACGCGAGCCCCAGCTTTCCAGCGACAGGACCTTCACTGGGACCATATAAGCCCCAGGTTCGGATCTTCCAACAACTCTCAGTAGCCGCCGACGTGGTAGGTGTGCTAGTAGCCAGAAAATGCGTGGTATTTTCGTAGGTTGCAGCTGGTCTCGAGTTCAACTCCAGACTTGGGCGGCCGAGCTTTTTTGGTCTTTTTTTTCGCTTCGATTTTCGTTCTCTCTATTTTGAGCCACGTCGATCGCGTTGATCGTTTTGCTCCAGATGTCAATTCAACTCTCTGGGAGTACTATTCCAATCCGGTATATCCAATCTGTCATTGGAACGAGGGATCCATGATGCGGTTTGTCGAATGGTGTGTGATGACGGCCAGTGCTCGAGCGCCTTTCCATTGCCAGAGAGAATGTGTTTTCGCACTCCAAAGAAGTGCCGCAACACTGGAGACTGCTTCAATGGTTCGGTCTATCATGTTTTCAAGGGACTTTGGTGGCCTTTCACATCTCTGCCGTCGGGTGGTTCTTCATGTGCGGGGCTCTCTGTGTAGACGAAAACAACAAGGCAAAGTATGGGGCATATTTCTCGTTGGATGTTCACAGAAAGAGCATCCGGGAGAGAGGACGAGAAACTCCACCAGGAATGAAAAGGGAACAGCAAGATCTAGCAGGGTCGGCCACGACTTCCACATGAATGCCCCTGGGTCATGACGGACTTGCAATAGCAGCCATGATGAACGCCCCACCCATTCTCTATATTCCATCTTTTTTCTCTCTCCTCGGACACATGCGCCATGTCAGAGAACCGTAGCTTCAGACAATTTCATCAAAGATAGTAACTTTTGGTCTCGTCTCTCACCTTTTCCCTCTCCTACATACTTCTTCTCTGGACATTGCTACCTTGCTACCTTCAGCAACAACAGCATCCAAACATATCCCATCACATTATCAAACCCATTAAATTTGTCTCTAGTAGTTGAATGCTTCAATCTCCATAATCTCCCTACCCAACCCTGGGGCTCAATTAACTTCTCCATCACGAAACTACATCGTCAATATCAGATCCGAAATGCCTCTCAACGCTGATCCCAAGGAGCCAAATGCAAACACAACGCCAAGGGAAACAAGTCCGCCCCTACTAAGGGCAACAAGTCCACCGCGATCAATGGCAACACCAGCAAACGCCAACAACCTCACCATCAACAACATCAATATCCCCATCAACATCAACAATACTACCAACAACTGCACCACCAATAACAACACGACTAATTGCACCATACTTTGAACATGGGCAGTTCCAATCGAAAATCAACAATCGATAAGCGAAGACTTGAATATCGGGCGTGCAAAACTTCAACTTCCTTGTTTTTGGGCAAGTCATGTCATCGACTAAAAGAGATTTTGTTGAGGCCATCCACAACTTGACCACTGGGCTGAGAAACATGTGTCTTTCCCCGTCTGTCATGTACGAAACTTTTCTTCTTCTTTTTTGCTCTCTCTTCTGCTCTGAGACAAGACTTTATTTATTTATTTTCCCCCCCTCGAGGTGTTATTGTCAATAAGCGAGCGTACTGGAGGCGAATACGGGAGTTGACATGACGGACATGATGGACATGATGGATACATTGTCTCCTCGGGACGAATTGATGTTTTGTGCTGCTAGGCGGCTTTTCCACGGATACAATCCTGATGGCCAGCCAACTATATAGGGCCACCGCCCTTGTCTAGGTACTTGGGCCGTTGTTTCGGACTGTTTTTGTCTATACCTACCAGCCATTTGCATCTAGTCGACGGAGGGTGAGATGGACGTTGAGCGAAGAGACTGAAAAGATCGACGGTAGTTGCAATTATCACATTAACATGAATCAACAAGTCATGGGTTGAAGCGGTGTTTATTGCTTTTCGCTATCGGAGTCAGGTGTTTGTTGAGGTTCTGAGCATTTCCAACCATATTCCTCCTTGTCGGATATCCAATCCAAATTCACGGGTCACGGGCCCGTAAAGTGGTTATTCTGTTTTGGGAGTTCCTTGGGGACCTCAACCAAACGAGAATTACTCTCCTTGCGTACCCGATAATTCCGATCCGTGTTTTCCTTCGCTGCTTGCCTGGTGTGTGTTCATCCTCCACAAGTGCCCAATCTGTGGTTCTCCTCCTTGGGGTATCCATCCTCTGCTCTCCTAGTGCAAAGGTATCCAATCCGTATTCCCATTTGTCTTCCAAATCTCCCAAACCCGTTCGTTCTCCGCGACTCGCGTCTGACAAAAATCTTCGTGTCCGAAAAAAAAACCGCTGAAGGCCGCAAGGCCAATCCATCTCGTGTGTTGTACAAATCAATCCCGACGCAAAACTTCATTCCTTCCTGTGACTCGGGTCTAACAAAATCTTGATGCGTGTTGACCAAAAAAAAGCGCAGAACCAGACTTTTCCCAATCAACCTCAAATCTCCTCCATCCCTTATTTCCTTCCCTCGTTCACACAACGTCCTCCGTAACATCCTCGGGAAGGGGATAATCTCCAGGAGGAGGAGGCATCCAATAGATGCTCCCGTTTTCCACCATCTCTTTCCATTCGGCCTCACCAATCTCCCATACCATCTTTCTGAGCCACGCGTCGGCATTGAGACCCGCATTCCTGTCATCGCCGCCGCCGCTCGACTCCGCTTCCTCAGGGTCACACATTTTCTTCTTGGGCATGCCCTCGTCGGTCTCGGACTCAAAAAACTCGCCGCGTTTGCGCTTCTTGTCGTCGGTGAACAATCTTCTCGGGGGCGTCGATGGGACGACGGCCAGCGAAGGCACCAACGACGCCCGAGCAGCAGTAGCAGCAGCAGCAGCAGCAGCGGCGGTGGCGGTAGGTTCCTGCTCCAGCTCCCATATCTCGCGAAGTTTTGGCAGAGGGCGCCCATTTACGTCCAGCCGGTCGCAAGTCAATACGGTGTCATCGCCGCGCTTGAATCTTAGGCAGAGGGAGGGGTAACGGATGGCTCTTTCTTGTTCGTCGTCCTCTTCTTCTTCATGTTTCTCTTCCTCTTCCTGTTTTTCTTCCTGTTTCTGTGACTAAAGGTAATGTTAGTTGATGAGTGCGAACAGAATACCCTAGTAAGGCCTCGATTCAAACTCCATGGTCGAAATGATGACGATGAATTAGGTTAAAGTGACAGGGGATGTAAGGAATGTACAAGTAGGGAGTACTTACAGGTACAGGGGATGATGGCTGATGAACGTAATGCACAGGGCCACCGGTGGGCCTAAGGCGGCGGGCAGGGCGGCGGATGGTGCTTTCCTCTGACTAAACGTTTTGTTAGTTGCTGTGCGAACAGAATAAATAGTAAGGCCTCGATCTCGATGATCGAAATGATAATCATCAATACTACTTTTTCATGGCTGTTGAAAACGCAGTTGAACATGTTGAAGAATCTCCAGAAGGAGAAAAAGGAGGGAATACTTACAGCCGGCGACAACAGCCCATGCTTGATAGTAGCCGTCAGCATCGAGGGCTGTTGTTTGATGATAGCCGGCAGTGTCAACGGCTCTTGCTTGATAGCCGTCAGGTGGTCCTCGTTGAAAGAAGGCATCGTAGCTAATTGATGGATGTGCGTTGGTTGATGAGCAAGATAGCAAGACGAATGTAGTTCCTTAGAGAGCTAAAATAGCAAGATAATATGTGTCTGCGGTTTATGGTGATTTGTTCGAGAGGAGAAGTGCGGATATGGGAAGAAGGTGAGAAGAGAAGAAGAGCTACCTATTTGGAGGAGGGAGGGCGCTCGTTATATAATTGTCTCTTCACGTTCTCTTTCCCCTTCCCTCGCCTCGGTCGGCCGGTGCTGGGCTGCTGGCTTCGGACATGTTGATATTTCCCAGTTTTTTGGTCTCCGGAGTGTATCTGTCGGCATATATGCAAGGCATTACCAGAATCAATATGCTGTAGTCGGGAATCAGCCCATGGACTCATCACAGACACCAGCGATATCCTTCCTGTCTTCCCTTCCTGGCTCCGACATCAACGACGCATGTCCGGTCTCCGATGATTGCAATTCCGGACGCTCTTCTTCAAAGCCGATGAGAAACTTGCGTGCCACAATCAGGTTGACTAATTTCTGCTGTTCTGTGCCCTTTAATAAAGTTGTGTAGGCCACATGGAATTGATATGCAGAGCCTCTTCGCCAGGGCCTCCGAGAAACGAAGCGTCGACGGGACCGCGGGGGAAGAATCAACCAAAAGCGGACTAGAAACTTTCTTTGAGACGCGGTAGACCCGGTGCTGTGCAGTGTGCATAAGATTACGCGTCTCCGTGATATCCAAAATCTCGGGCGACAAAGCATCAATGTTGAACGATGGGGGGCACCGTTTCCTGTCCAGACGCCTCGCCTCATGACAAAACAACACAATCTTTTCCTCGAACTTTGTCATTTTTCTTTGCTCCTGTGTTCCAGGACCCTGTACCATGATGTCTCTAATTTTTTCAGCGAAGATTGGACGTCGTCGTTGGCTTGAAGCCACGATGTGCCCATCATCACCTGTTTCCAAACCAAACTTCATTCGCCGATTATTTCGACAATAACCCACCGTTCCTAAACCCAAATTTCCGGCATTTGTTGGCAAATTCCGAAAGGTAAAGAGCGCGGGGTGCGAGTGGCAAATGCGGGGTATCTGTCGAGTCCGGAGGTGAAGTATCGTGAAGGAGTGTCCTGGTAGAGAAAGTCGAAGAAAAAGGGGTGGAAATGGACGGTGGTTTGCGGCAAGGGTCTTGCAGTGTCGTTTAGATCGGGGTGCCAAGACATGGAGTTGCAGGTCGGGTTGGCTAAGATACGCTAGGGCTTGTTAGTGTCATTAAGAAGGCCTGGTGGGATACGTAGGTTTCACTAGCAGATGGTATCTTAATGTTGATACATTACCCACCCGCAGCACGGCGCCTCTGCGATGCAAACCACGCGTTTGCATAAAATCCTGATAGGTATTCTGTGGGTTTTCGAAAATCCAATATCACATGTAACTACCGACACTTTGGGCAGGGCACATTTATGCACCACTTGACTACTTGCAGGTGGAAGATTGTGACTCAACCCGAAGACTTTGGGACAATAGGGTTTTGCATACACCAATGATGTCACTAAGCAGAAAGTCGAGAGTATCGAGTTATACCAAACATACCAAGTCAAGCAGGTTGCAATAAAGATGGATGCGTTTGGGAGGGATTGCAAGTAGAAGAGGCCTGGCGGCAGACACCTCTCGAGTCTCGACGGTCTCGCTCACATCTACGTCCGGTCACGACGAGCCAGTTCACGGTCGCTCAGTTATTTCATCAGGTAATAGTTGCCTATATCATACTACTGCTAATTGACCGTTCAGGTCAAGATCCTTCTCTTGGAATGTTCTCAGCCCTCTGGCAAAACATGAGCAACACCGCTCGCGTGCTTTTCAGTCTTCCCCTCAGCAACACCTAGTAGTATGCAAATACCATCATAGTACCTTCTCTTTCTTGATGTGATCTTTTGTGATCTACCTCCTGTTCGTCGTCCCTTTGTCGAGAACCGATCTGACTATGTAACATGACGGAAAGAGCCGCGCCAGTAGTCCATATGAAACCCTAAACGCCGAATAATGAAATGAAATGCGAAAGCCAAAAAGCTGCAGGCTAACAGGCGCTTGGATGGAAAGATAACCGTGTCGTTGAAAATAGGCAGCACAAACCAAATCAAACGAGCTCCGAGAGCGTCTTGTTCCGATTTTCCTCGACGGCCTTCATAAAGGTGTCGTACGGAGTAAGAGTTCCGAGCGCACGGCGCATATGCGCGTTAACGATCTGCAGGCCGTAGACATAACTGGCGTTGACCCATCCGAAACTGCGTTCATCATGTCAGTGATTGTGCTTCTCTCGAAAATCATAGCTAAATAGAACAAACTCACCCTTCTTTGGCAACTCCCTTGAAATCCAACCCTTGGTTGCCGTACTCGGCATCGACTCTGTGTGGGTCAATGGGCCTCGTCACATCGTACTTCTCCACCACCACGCCGTTGAAGTCCACAAACGCCTTGGTGATCATGAACAGCCACTTGTAGGCCAGGCGCTCAGCTTCCTCGTTGAAGCCGTACCGGTATAGACCAGTCCAGGCAAGGATCTGCTGTGGCGCCCAGCCGTAAGGGTAATCCCATTGACGGTTAGGGCGCTCTAGACCAATCTCACCACGAGACTCTTTCGTTCCAGAAAGCAGACCACCGAAAGCCTCCAACTTGGGCAGGGCCTTGGTCACCATGGCAGCTGCCTGCTTGGGGTTGCTAACACCCGCCCACAGGGCCCAGAAAGTGGTGGCACTTTCGTAGTTGCACTGCTCGCGCTTGGCGGTGTTGTAGTCAAAGTACATGCCCGCCTGCTCGTTCCAGAGGTACTTGTCGATGGCCAACTTTCTGCGCTTGGCACGGCGATCCCACATTGCCGACGTCTCAAGCTTGCTAGCAGCCGGGTTGTTGGTAGCGAGCCAGTCATCCGGCACCTCAAACTTGTCGTGAAAGACGTTGCGAATGGTACGCGCAATGTCGGTCTCGTACTTGAAGAGAAGCGAGTTGAGATCGATGGTGGCCAGATCAGCGCAGACGCCTTCGAAACGGTATGTGGTATCGTGGCCAGACTCACGAACAGCTCTGTCGTGCATAAAGTATTCGTCGAGAGTGGGCTCCTTGACATGGCCGTGGTTGTAAGCGTATACAAACTCATCGAAGGTCATGTTGTGCTTCTTGGCGTAGGGCTCAAGAATGTGGATGAAGTGACCAGCCTCAGTCTCGGGAGGAACGCCAAGGCCTTCAGGGCGGTACCTGGAGAGACCGGTGACAGGGTCAAGGCGAGGCTCGGCTGTCCAGACACTGTAGTATTCCTTGATTGCGGCCAAGAGAGACTGACGAAGGAAGTCAAGAGCACCCGGTTCGTGCTTGATCTTGTCGTAGACGCGCAAAGTCATATCCGTTAGGAAGGGGGGCTGCGATCGGCAAAGGTAGTAAGAACGAGTAGCGTTGAGAATCTTTCCGTAGTGCTTGATGCAGAAGCAGAAGTTTTGCACCATGGACTTGGCCAGATCGACCTTGTCGTTGACCAGCAACCCGAGAGACTCCATGTAGCTGTCCCATCCGTACAGCTCGTTGAAGCGACCTCCGGGCACAACGAAAGGGCGACCGCGCAGAGTCTTCTCACCGGTCTTGGGATCCACGATCTCCTCCATATCCACGGCCAACAAACCAGGCTTGTCGTTCATGTCACGAACGATCTCGGGAGTAATCTTCTCGGGAAGATATTGAACATCCAGGCGAAGCTCAGGCCGATCCAAGGCCACCTTTGTGTAATACTCATACTGCTCAGGCACTCCTCTGGGGATGTAAATGCGGGGTCGGGGATCGTCGGTCCAGTCCTTGGGATCCCTCGCAGCGATCTCGATGCTGGAAGCATCGATGCGGCGTGTTAGACCCTCCCAGAAGTGGTCTCTGATCAGTCGCGATAGTCGGTTCACGGGGTTCTCGTTGAGTCTGGCCTCATCGAGAATGATCTGCTTACGACCGTACTCCTTGGCGAGGTAAAGCTCCTGAAGAAGGTTGGAGAGCATGTAAGTGCCACGGATGTCGAATCGATTGTAGCCATTGGATGCAGCGGTTCGGAGGGACAGGACCTGGGGGTTGCACCATGTTAGCGCTGTGTAATACCAACCGCGACTTCTAACCCCTTGGTGGCGTTCCCCGTACCTTTGGCCCGTTGTCCTCGATGGTGATCTGCATGTTGCCATCCGTGTCCTCCTGCGATTGCAGACTTTGTAGCGTGGGCTCGACCTCGATAAGGAATCGGCGGGAGTGGGGGATCGTAGACTCGTCTGTCATACATCTTATCAGTATGTTTCGCACGGAATCGTTCGCTGGCAAGTGATTATCTTCGTACCATGGCTGCCTCTGCGGTAGGGCTCCTTCTGAAGGCCTAGGCGTTCAAACTGCTTGAACAAGCTGTTCTGTAGGTGGCGGGATCAGTAGATGCTCGCCAAGCGTGACAATCTGGCTGGGGGGGTGCTTACCTGAGAGTAGGTGCGAGTTCTGGCTCCAGCGCGGTGGTTGTGATGGCGGTCCTCGGTGGTATAGTATGTCTTCGCATCATCATAGACATTGTAGTCGGTGATGGACAGGTTGCGACCCCGGCCTTTGCCTTGAGGGGACTGTGTAGTTGACATGGTGTTTGTCTCCTGAGAAATCTTGCTTGTTTCGGGATGCGGAACTGTCAAGACGGACGGGTTCGATGTCGAGGATATCTTTGCTCGGAGAGAAAGAAAGAGATGGGGCTTTGTAATGGGACAAAGTCGTCGTTGGTTGGATAGGTATTTGATGGAATCAGTTGGGCTTTGGGAGCAGCCAATCCTTTTTCTTTAGGTGAGCCGATTTGTTGTTAGGTGAGGTTGGCAAGGAGGAGGGAGGGCGGGCCACGAAGTGACTACGTCAGGTCTCCAGGAGGTGTCGGGGTCAGGCTAAGGTACTGCCTAAGGTAGCTCTGCAGCAATGAAGGAAAAAGCGGGACGGCTTTGGGTTTCGGTTCCAGGTGCTGCCTTGCTGTCGAAGTGGAAGAACCAAGAAGAACCAAATAGCTTTCTCTTTTGGGGATCAGTCTGGGGGAGTTTATGATATATATGGAAGAGGAGAAAGCAAGATGAATCAACTTGGCGAACGGACGAGTGAAGGGGAAATTGAATGGTGTAGGACGGGAGGGTTGAGATGGAGGGTGTCTGGCTGGTTCCGGGATTGATGGCGGGCAGGGCAGCGGTTGAAGCGGGTAGCAGTAGCAGATACCGGATGCTTGTCTTGGGGGTCGTGCTGCTGCAGTGCAGACACACACACACTTCAGTTTTCAGTGCAAAAGGCGGGACGGGAAGCACTGTCTGTGTTTCTGGTACAGTGGGTTGGGAAGTGGCAGACAGCCCAGGGAGGAAATTGGAACCACGGCGCCCACTCCAGCGATGCGGTCACGCGGACCCATAATGCGGTGGGGGGAGACCAGGGTTGAGGGACTGGGACCATACACAACCCTGACAACCCTTGACACAACCCTGGCAATGGAAAGCGGGATGTGCACGGGTGGGCAGGTACTTTTGGACAAGGTACCGGGTTCTCCAAAACATTGATGGAAACGTCCATGTTGATGGGGGGCTTGAGCCCGGCACGAGCAAAGCACGAGGAGGCAGAGGAGGCTTGGGGTTCACCCAGCTGGAATGAAACGATTCATGGCCAGAAGTAGTGTCTGTGGAAATGACCTGAGACGAGTTGCAGTCCCATCTTACACGTTTTTCTTTTTTCCGTTTCTGTCCTTCGATAGCTGCGACACCGATGTGAACGTGAAGTGCTGTGATACCGGAGTTTGATCCCGCCCAGCACCTCAGCCAGGATGACAGCAAGAAGGTACCGGTACCTTTTTTTAGTCCCAAGCTAGGTCACCCGATGCAATCTTCTTCAGGGTCCAGCTGTTTGTGATTGGTTATGAATTCCTCCGCTCTTTTATAAGTTTGGGGGAAAACAAATAACAATATATGAACGATGTTATGAGGCTCAGACGGCTGACCCTTCTGAAGGATACTCCAAACGTTCTTCTTCATTTTGCAGGAATGTCTTTGAGATTCATTCGTCCAAGATGTGCAACAACACAAAAAGTGAAAGCTTTCACAAGAATCAGAGTCCAAGCAATCACAGCGTCGCAACTTGCCCCTCCTCTGCCCTCCCTGTTCGGCAGTTCCAATCAGATCGGCCGGCGATGGTGGGGACCCTTGAAGGATTGCTGTGGCAAAACATCATTTGACAAGTCCAACAAACTCGATCTCACACACGGACTTGCACATGAAGGGTCCTCGGATCCTGGGCAAAAGGCCTGTGAGCTTCTGTGAGCACTCCTGATGGTGTTGAGGTTCGTCAAAATTTTACCTCCAGCCGTCGCCATTCGTCAATCCAGAATCTCCGCGTGAAGCAATTGGCCAACGGGCAAACCGTTGTGCTCAAGCCTCTCACCCTCCTCTACGGAGTACGTATCTCGGTCGGTCTGTGAGCGCTGACACTGACAGAGGGACTGAACGAACGTTTTTTCAATTCCGCCCTGGGAGTTCTGACAAAGGGCAGCTTCATGTGCTCCTACTTACTATTTTCTGATTGGATCTCATCAACCGTAGCAGCAGCAACCGCGAACCCCAAGCTCTTTTCTTTCAAATCCGTTCAAATCCGAAACAACAAATGTCGTCACTCCCAAGAACTTCCTACACTAGGGTTCACAGTGGAGGACCACGAAACCCGGACCGAATCGGCGGTGGGTTCTGTAAATCCAATTCTCTGCCAATGACAACAAAAAAGCCTCTGAGACCTTGCGCTCAACACCCATGCGTAACAAGGTCCCAACTTTTCTGTCGTCTCCGCCAAGACGGCGATGGAATCGATCGATGATGGAGCGGACTGCGTGACTGCCAGCGCGACAAAAAGCTTAAGTGGCCCCGAAGGGGAAGGGAGGTTCCACTATGACGACGTCCTATCTGCAGGCCGATAGCGATAGCCGAATTACACCCTTCTGAGGTTTCTTGTGAAGTTGTGATAGGTACCTCTGCTGTAGCATTCGGGCGCCAACGGGGGGACGACGACGACCTCGGGAAGATCATTTTTTTCATACGGACTATTTACCGGCAACGACGACAATACTAATTTGTCGGTATGGTGAAAACATTTTCGCACAGGTAAAAGTGCTGTGAGGGCGTTGCCAAGCACTTGAAGTCTTGAACCCAAGCGAGCCCACTCAAAAGGTTGTACAAAAAAGCAACTCAAAACCCCCATTCTCGTCTATCGAACTCAATACTTTTCTGTACACAATCCCACCAACTCATCCCAAACCAAAATAGGTAAACACTCTCCCGCAACCCATCCCATCCCCAAGCCAAACGGGGATTAAATCAACGAAGGAAGGACAAGAAAAATATCTTCAGGTCCCGTGCCCATCCTCCATGCGGCAATAAGCGAAGGAAGGATGCAAGTCTGAGGCGCTGAGCACATCCCCCGGTCCCCCAAAGTTTGTGATGGGTGTATGGGTGTGGGATATAGCGTGGGGTGACACACACACCAGACACACTCACACTCACTCACTCACTCACACACATCACATCTCGTCAGCTTGGAGTTGTCGTCGGGTTGTTCAATGGGGAACATTTGACGAGAAGCCCGACGGCATCCTAACGGCGTGGAAGCGCGTTGGATGATGGAATGGTCCTCCGAGTTCGGTTGACGTCCGGCTTGCTGCTCCAGCCCGACTCCACCTCCGGTAACCGGATCCGCTTGTGTTCCGTGAAAGGATTGCTGACTCCGATACACAACAGGTCAACAGGTCAACAGGTCAACAGAAGAACCTCAGATTCCCACAATCGAAAGCAGCAACACATCAACCTTGAAGCAACTTCATCCTGAATCACCATGGCCGTTTCGACCTAATATTCCCCATGTACGGGTATTGTAGCTGTTGCTAGATATGCTCATGTACATGCATTGCAACAAAGCTGAAACCACACATTGCCGCCTGAATGCTACCAACCTAAAGGAAGGACAGTCGTAGCGTACGCTACTTGCTTACCTCGTATACTTCAGTTAGGGGTCTAGACCCAAGAGGCCTGATTCCTCTTTACCTCTAACCTTGATCCAACAACCAGACCACCGGTACCGAGCATCCCGGAGCCTCCTAGAGCCTCTCAGAGCCTCTCGTGCACCCAAGCGCACCCAACCAACCACCCGTCTACTAAGCATTGTATCCTTCCCACGTCCAACACCACCTCAGCGTATCCAAGCACTTACTTCCCCCAAGCCAACTCCTCCGGATCCTCCCACTTAATCGGATGCACCAACATACTCCTCAAACACATCCTCCCCGTCCCCTCCTCCTCCTCCTTCCTGCCTCCCCTCAGCCTGCCTCCGGTCTCGCCACTACCCGTCGCCTTCTCCCCCTTCTCCCCTCCCGCCGGCCCCTCCACCTGCGCATAACCCAACCACCTCCTCCACAATGTGCCCGCAAACTGCGCATCATAATACCACGTGCTCCCCTTATGATGGTACTCATTCTGGTACTGATACGGACTTCCCTTTCCGCTAGTCGTATGATCCCGCCCGCCGTTGAACGTCTTGTCAATGGTTTCCAACTCCCATTGGCGGTCGAGGTAAACGGGGTGAGGGGCGTAGACGGCTTTAAGACCGTGGTGAAGGGCCATGGTGGTGGGAAACATTTCGGTGAACATGGCGTGGTGGAAGCGGTAGGTTTCTTCGTGCATTACGTTCAACAAACGGCGGGAGAGGCGGGAGGCGGTGATGATGGAGGCGCGCCGGGGGGGAGGGGGGTGGGAGCGGTCGTAGCCGGTTATGTCGAGGTGGAAGACCCAGCCGGAGGAGTCGGCGTCGAAGATGGGGTTGAGGGTGATGAGGTCGGCGTCTTCGTCGATGCCGCAGGTTGTGAGGTCTTCGGGGGCGGGGGTTGTGGTGGTGGTGGTGGCTTCCAGATCGTCGTCGGGCGAGCCCGCTCGAGGCGGGTGGTGATGGTGGCGGTGATGTGCTTGTGCTTGTGCTTGTTGTGGCCGCTGCGGATATGGACGCGGATGTACGAAGGTGACAGCGTCCTTGGGGCAGGTTGGGGGGAGGAAGGATACGCCACGCTTCTCGGATCGGAGGGTCAAGTGTCCGGGATAGTGGACGGGACCTATGACCGGGCGACGGCCACTGGCAACAGTCTGGTTGTGGACGAGTTGGGTGAAGTTGTCCCAGCTGCCGTGATAGTGCGGGATGTAGTACCGCTCTGAACGCTCCCACATCTCGTGACGAGACTGCTTCTTGGCCCAAGTGCCGAGACGATCAAAGAGCTCGTAGTAGTTGCCTATCCACCGCATGTCCATCTCCCAGTTCCAGAAGTGGTCGTACTCCGGGTGTGCCTGGGCAAAGTGTTGGAGCGGGAAATGAGCACTGCGGTAGACGCCGTGGATGTTGCTAAAGCTTGGGTTGGTGAACGACCGGGCGAAACGACCGGGATAGTAGAGACGCATCTGGTCTTCTGACCACAGCGTACAGAGACTGTGGAATTCCGGGGGCACGTTGTCATCCAACACCTTTTGGACAGCCTTCGGATCTGCCCAGATGGGCTCGTCATTGTCCAGGACATGAAGGAGGAAGTGCACCGTGTACTCGCCTCCTGATTGTAGCGAAACTTCGGAAATCATTGCACGGAAGTTGAGGAGTGCGTGTTCCGTCCAGGGAAATCCGACATACAACCGCACTACAATCGCCGTGCGGGCAATCTTTTTGCGCTTATGTTGCTGGAAAACTTGCTTCTGGTCCTTCTCCGTTTCTTCTGTAGGAGCACTTGCTGTGTTATTCGGAGCTTCATCGAACCGCTCTTTGTTGACTTCGAGGCATCGGCTCTGAGCGTTACCCCAGTCGACGTTGCTGTAGTCAATCTTGCCCGTCTTGGCCCACACAATGTCGCTTCCGTTTTTCTCAGTATCCATTCCCACGTCGAGGCCGCCATCGTCATAGCTGTAGCCGAGACCATATGGCCCATATCTGCCGAATCTGTCGAAACAAACATCGTCCCTTAAGCCAAAGAGCTTGTGTGAACCGATGACAGGCTCCGGTAGCCCCTGTGGAAGACCGTTGTACGCAAGGACATTGGGGACAGGTATTGTTTCCTCTTTGTCGAGGTAACACGGCTTGACATCGTGATACTTGCTCACGTATTTGGATGACTTGTAGTCCGGTTGTGGGACATACGGCGTAGGAGTGGGTGTTCTTGAGAAGGTGACCGTAAAAGGTGGAGTGTCCTGCTGGTCATCCTTCTGTGGGTATTCTGGCTTATGGTCTTTAACTGGCACTAGAGTTTTTAGTCCATGAAAGAAGCCATCAAGGCTAAGTATGTTAGACATTGATGCGAAGTTGGGGACAAATCACTGGCGTTTCCACTTACCGTTTGAAACGCAGCCATTGAGGCGACTTTGTTTCCTCCTTCATCCTGCTCTTCTCATACGCGTCTGCCAGCAAGAACATGAATGTGGCTGCGTTCTCCGCCTTATCGACCTGGGCTTGTGTTTGTGTCTCTACCCGGGTTTGGTTTTGGGCTTTGATACCGGGGGCTTCGCCATTGGTTATGGAGACACCTCTCTTCGAGAGAGTTATTGCTGAAAGGGTAAGTATTGCGACAGTCCATAGTATCACCCTTCGGTATAAACAGTGACTGATGAGTGTCCGCACTTGAATCCTCTGCTTCTTGCGAGCCGTGAAAGGGAGGAGAGGCTTCTCCTTTGCTGTAGATGGAAGGCCGGATGACGGTTTGGATGTCCGGATCATGAAGAGCGTAGAGACGGACCAATAGATTGGCCTTAACAAGCTGGGTTCAGAGGCAATAGTATGATTTGAGCCAGAGAACTCTGGATGAAGGCCAATAAGCTTGTGATCATGCAAGTGGAAACCCGCGTTTAAACAGCCGGTAAAAAGAAGCTTTGATAGCAGTAAGAGATGATCTGGAAATGGGAAACGGGAGGAAGCTGAGACATGGAAGAGATCAGTAAAGGAGAACAGAAGGGATTTCGGAAGTACACTTGAGTAACAATGGGGATGAAACCGGTTATGCTTGA
Organism: Neurospora sp. CHS-2018b; assembly: GCA_009806015.1. Classification (NCBI taxonomy): domain Eukaryota; kingdom Fungi; phylum Ascomycota; class Sordariomycetes; order Sordariales; family Sordariaceae; genus Neurospora; species Neurospora sp. CHS-2018b. Next base: position 828,523 of record RAOV01000010.1, on the reverse strand, counting down.
ACTTGTAAAGCTCTCTCATGAGAAATGTCCCATCTTGATCGGTCCTCGCCGGACCACCTGGTAACATAGCCCGGCGATGCAGGCACAAGACGCAACATGGTTGCAGAACAGCAAAGCAAAGCAGTTTCTTCGACTTGTGAACGAAGCTCACTCGATCGTTTGCATTCTGCGGGGGAATGACTGTTCTTAGCTCTGCTCACTAGGGTCTGGAGAAAATAGAGCTGAGATGTCGAGTCTCTTCAGGTGGGACGGGGAGCCATCGGGGGATAAGGGAATTTTGGAAAACACGGTAGGCTTTGAGGAAGCCTAGGGACCCGGGCCCTCCATGTTTCTCCTAGAGTAGAAATAGTTAAATGAGTATGAGAGTAGTGCTTCTCGGTTTAAACACTCTTATGGGTTTGGAGTCGGGTCTTGAGCACAGGCACATGAAGAGACTGCTAGTCACGAAAAGGGAACCGGCGGCCAGTCTCTCGGACCAGACCCGTATTTGGTGATGGCGAGAGGATAGGAGGCTGAGGAACTTGTCCAGAAGCCTTGACAACTGAGCTGCCGGATCATGGGTGCTAGTCAAAAGACGGGTCATTGGGGACACGAGCCAAGCTCTTGTAGTTGTGAGGGACTCTTGTTTTTGCACGAGATGTCAGGAGTTTCGAATTGTTGGAGCGCAACATGTACGGTATCAATCTTTAGAGAAAGGGGTCGCGATGCTAGCTCTGGCGCACTCTGTGTGCAATCAGGTCGAGTTCGTCGAAAAATGAGGCTGTTGGGAGAATCCAGCCAAGGAGTCATGATAGGATTTCGACGTGTTCGCCCCAGGCTTTCAGTTTGTATGGGCCCGCTAGCGTTTGCTAGAGAGGGTTAGTGTCCTGCACCTATTCCTGTGTATCTCTTAGCAGAACCAACCAACCTTCAATAGTGAAGGCGCGTTCAAGAGGAGACGGAATTTCCTTCCCCGCACGCCTCCTCTCACTTCGTCGCGATTTCCACTTTAACCCGCAACGTCCTCCTTTCTTTCCCTCTTTCCCAATTCTTCCTTGCTTGCGCATCGTTCGCGATCGTTCTTTCATGACTTCGCAAACCCATATCGGATTTCCGCCGGGCCCGACGATCCGGCAGCTGAAGCGCAATCGAATCCGTTTTTTCAATCTTGTGATCTTTCACTGCCTGTTCCGTTGCCGTATGCACTCGTGAGACGTGCGTCGAACGCAGAAAACGTTTCAAGATCGTGGCGCTGCCCTGAAGTACAAGCATGTACGTCCGACTCTCTGCTGGAAGCATTCTCGGATTGGCTGTTGTGGCCGTCTCCCCCTGATGCCTTCGGGAAAAAAGCGAGCGCAATGAAATGCGCCTCGCGACCGCAATAAACGAGCGTCCTCACAGCCACAAAATCACAGGAGCCCATCACCCCATCCAGCCGTTAACCTGTGCAAAAAACAGGTGGACAGATGGGTAAGAAGATTATGTAGGTATCTCTATTATCTCATTACCGACATGTACGCCGTATGTGTGTGTTAGTTGGTATCCTGAAAAACAAGAAAGCAGTTAGTTGTTGCGGTTGTTCGCTGGCCGCCCGTTCGATATCCTTTTCTCCTTCCTTAACTTCCTCCAAGCTTTCATTAACCAAAAACTTTCATTCCCCCCCATGACAACCCTCCTGTAGGGCATCAAAGACTCATTCCCCTCACTCCACTCTGCGCTTCCGAATCATCCCCTGTGGTCGTGCCATACTCCTCCTTTCCGCTCACATTAACCTTCTTCATCTCATCCCTCAACAACACAGCCGGGTCAAACACCAAAAAGATACCCGCCGAGACGACCATCAACGCGGCATCCAATCCGATAAAGTATCCCTCGTGGGTAATCAGATACCCACTCCACCCCTGCGCCAGCTCGACCGTGCGGTACACACTCCTGGTATAAATCATGACAAACGACACAAACAGCGCCAGCACCGTCAGCTTCATATTCCTCGTCAGTCCCACCTGAACCTGCCCATCCCTCCGCCCCTTAGCCAGCTTATACACCCTCCTCAAGAAGTCCAGCACCAGCACGGCGAACACGGTCATGGTGAACAACTGGAACACGATTCCCGCCACCATGGTGTGCGTCCCCGGCTTGGTGTTGCCTCCTTCCTTGCCAGACTCGCCGGATGCCATGCCGCCGCCGACGGCCTGGATGACGAGCGAGATGACGTCGCACGTGCAGAAGACGATGGCGTACCATTTGGCCGAGAGGATGCTGCTCTGTCTCCCCAAAAGCCGGACGAGCATGCCGAGCAGGACGTAGAGGGCCGCGGCGAAGAAGGTCGGGGCGATGATGAGGGTGGTGATTTGCATGAGGAAGGCGTCGTTGTTGTAGGGACACTTGGCGGACCAGGTGCGGCCTGCCCAGCCTATTGCTTCGGCTGTTGTTGAAAGAAGTCATGTTAGTTTGGTTTTCGTCCGAGTGTTCATAGCTAAGTTGTTGACAGTTGGGTACTTGGGGTTTGTGGATGATATGCAGGGACCGGTGGAACATGATCCACCGCGATGGCGTTGACAGCCCAGTTGACATGACATGTGTAAGTGCAGCGATGAATGACGGACAGCAACAACTAAACGAAGAAGGAAAAGATAATACGCACTAATAGCCCCAACCATCATCAACCCCGACGTCCACTGCCGAAACCGAATCAGCTGGATGAGATGACCGATGATACAAATGCCAAAGAGGACGTCAAAGGCAATGCCGGCTCCCAGCGTTGGTCGGTACCCGTAACTAGGGTCAACACCATCGATCAAGTCCGGATAACATTCTTTGCGGAGGTTCATCCATGCAGCCCACAGGTCCGCGTCGGGCGCGGATGTGTTGTTGGAGGTCATGCTTTCTCTTATTTCCGGGATCTCCCCTTATCGGAGGACGGCGGTACGTAGAATGGAGTCACGGATAGATGTGGGTTGAAGTTATGCAGGTGCCAGGTCGGTGGGTATAGGACCGGTTTTTTTCGGTGTCCTCTTTTCGAGTGAAAAAAGCTAAGATGGTAAAAAAAAGTGAAGGTCAAACAAACAGAATGACGATTTTGCAAGTTCGAATTCGGTTGTTGCCGTCGAAGAAAGAAATCGAAAAATTGTGGGTGGGCCGATGCCGAGATATCCGGGAGATGAGAAGAGAATAAAATTTGCTTCTGACAAAACCCCGAGCAAAGGCGGCCGGCGGCGTTCCTATAAACTTTCCACAACACCCCAAACTCGAAAAAGCCAAGAAAGGCTTTTCTAACGAGATATCACATACGCGTACACTTCGAGGCTCAGATGCCCCGGTCCCATCCATCCATCTTCTGTTTCGGACTCTCCCGTCTCCAGTGGTCTCTTTGCGCTGACAAAGTGACAAGGAGGATTGTGTAGTGTATGGGACACCCCCCTATCTGCACTATACAGCATCCATTCAGAACTTTGTTTCTTGCAAGTGACGCATGCCATGCCATGGCTTGCAAAGCACTTTGCATTCCAGCTTCGCCCGACACCGAACGGAAGGAAGTTCGGAACGGGAACGAAACGGACGGGCCCCGGTCCATGAAACTTGTCGGATGGAGTCGACTGTGTCCAATGAGGATCGAGAGATTCGAGACAGGGGTGGAAGGAGTTGTTAACGTCACGACTTCGACAAGTAACAACAGCTCTCTTGTCCATGGTTCTGGAAGGCTTAGATAGGTACTATCCGATTGACCTCGGAGTTCACGAAATGAAGATGGATAGGTAGGATAAGAAACGAGACGGGTCAACTCCTCCCCGTCCGCCGGACCTGTCAGCATCTGGGCAGTGTGAGTGAGCCGCCTGCCGCGCAAAGCAACGTGGCTAGCGGTTGATGGAGGAATCAATCCTCCGATTCGTATATGTCACTCTCGGATGTTGAAAGACAATGGCCGTCCTATCAGAGACCGAGATGTACTTTGCGCAGTGACAAGGGTACAAGCCTCTTGCTCGGACAGATAGTGCATCCGGACGGAGGATTGGTTTCAGGTACATTGCGATCTGATAAGTCCGAGATGTGTTCCTGGCTACGAGAGCTCAAATTCGGGCTTCGTTAGTACATACGTTGAGAAGATCCAGCATGATCTGCTGTGAAGATGTCTCGACAGTCAAAAACATAAGCGTCAAGCAGACTGACGGATTACTCTGACGAGCTTAACCACCCACAGTTTCCTCCATCAGTACATCAGGTAACGAGCCAAGACTAGGTCATTCCATTCGACCGCACCAATCTTTACGGGAAAATACTACAGTAGCTACCAACAAATCTATAGGCTCAACTCAAGAAATAACAATCTGACTGTGCCCGAGTCTCTTTTGTCCCGCTGTCACTTCGACCTACCTACCTTCTACCCATACACAGTAGGCAGGCAGTTGCAGGCTATAAGCCTAGCCGAATCTGACGGGCGCAAAGCGCCAACGGGGCACGGGGTGCTGACGAGCCTGACGCTTGGGCGAAGTGAGGCTTCAATATTCTGGGTACGCGTGTTTCGTTGGGCTGTTTTTGTTGATGATGACCATTCATGATGCGCGAGATTGAGAAGGATTCATTTGGTTGTAGAGTGTGGGGGTGGCTGTGTTGAGATGGAGGTTTGGGTGTGATGAAGGTTGAGGTTGGTTCTGGAATGTTGTTGGTTGGTTGGTTGGTTGTGTGAGCGGGAAGGTTCTGCTACCGCATTGGCATTGCTTGTGGGTCCCAGTGGGGTTGAGCTTATAGGTAGTAGTTTTGTAGGGATTATTCAACAATGGCCGTTTGGCGCAACGGTAGCGCGTTACTTTCCGGTGGTAAAGGCTCTGGGTTCGAGTCCCAGGATGGTCGATTCAATTTTTTGCATTTTTTCTTTTACAACCCCTGACATCCATATTGTTCATCCTTGCGCAACCAAACCCTTTTATTCCTCTTCCTCTCCCTCATCATGCTCCGATTTCAGTCTTTGAACCCGCTTGCCTGGACACGATTTTTTTTGAACTCAGTATCTCCAGGACTCTCTTTCACGTCGTCTGTTCTTCCTTCACCAGTTGAATCTGGGTAACAGGTTCTAGACGAAGACGGCATTTTGCCATGAACTCGAGCAACAGTGACATGACATAGGTTCAACCTTGTCAAAAGCTTACCCCTCAAAATCTTCAGAACCTCCACATGACTCTTGACCTTTAGATGTTGTCAAACTCGACTTGTCCAGTTCACGTGCAAGTGGCACCCACAGCAGTTCTGCCCCGTTGCTGTCATTTGACTATTTGTGTCACTTTGTTCGGAACTCACAACCGGTTGCAACGTCAAGCATGTCACTAGCTTGATATTCCACAGTTCGAGTCTTGAACAATCTACTGACACGTTCGACAACATCGCTTGTAGCCTCGATGAATCGTCCAGGGAGATGCCGGAAATTCATTCGATTCTATCAGCAGCGCACTTCCCCATCTTTCGTGTCCCGGCTCTATAAGCCGTGGTACATATGTAGCACATGCCACAGCAGATGATCAGCCATCCCGTGATGAGATCCAGATGCGTACCTATTCAGAATCATCGGTAGCACAAGGCTGATGAACTATGTGTTCGGGTCGAGTCCCGGGACATGGCGCTTCGGCTGTTGATCTTTGGCCTTGATGTTCCAAACCGTCAACACCCAAGCTCAGATTTCCAAATCAATAATGTTCACCCAGGAATGACGGGATCATGAAGCGAGCATCACGAACAGGTGAACTTACAATTTGTCAATGATGCTCAGGGCGTGATCCGTAGCGTTTTTTTTAGCGTTTTCACCCAGTGAAAGGGCCCGGTGAAAATCGTGTTCCCGAACAACCTCGACATCTTTGTACACTTTCACCGGGTTAATACGTCCGTGCACGTCTGGCTTACCCGGTGAAAAAAAAATCCCCGCTTTTTGACCTTCTAGCTAACTAGAGTGCAAATCTGTATTTTCATTCGGTGAATAGAAAAAAGGGTGTTTTGCAAGTCGTAGATGTGTAGATTTTGATGCTAAGATTCGCCACCCCCTTCTGGAGCCTAGTATATATAGCGATTTTAGTATTATATATATTGTAATACTATATATCGTATAGTATATTATTCCTTAGAATGTAGCGTAAATCCCTTAGTATTATTGCGATTATAGTACGTAAGCGTAAAGCCCGTATATATATAGCTTTATTTCTAGTTATTATAGCGGTAATGAAGTTGGGTCCCTAGTTCGTTATTAACCCTAATCCTTTAAAGGGAGTTTTTATTATTAAAGAGCTTTTATTTGGGTATTAGGGTCGCTTATAATTATTTATCCGTATGCGAATAAATATAGTATTTACATTAACCGTATAGTTATAGTATAATATTGGATTGTATAAAGGAAGGAGATTATAAACCGACGAGAAGGTTATAATTTTTTTATTGATAGTTATATAGGGTATTATTCGTTGAATATCGGGATGGGTTGCTAGGCGAGGCATTACTATTATTTATAGGTTAGTATCGAAGTTTTATTTAAGTTTAATAACCTTTATTTACTATATAAATAGGGCCTTTTACGAAGTATTAAAAGCTTATATTTAATTTACTTAATTAAAGATTAAATTCCCCCCTCTATATACCCCGACGAATATTAAAACGAATATGAAATTATATTTTTATTTTAATAGGGTATTAGGTACTTTCGATGGCTCCCACTTCCTTATAAAGGTAGTTATAAATAAGCAATTTATTTGGCGAACCCGTAAGGGAGGGCTTTCGATGAACGTTATATTCGTATACGATTTTGATGGTTATATTATATATACTTTATTTAGGTATGAGGGCTTTATATACGATGGTCGAGTATTTGGGGCTTCGTTAGCGCGTAGCTTTTTAATTCCTTAGAATTATTTTTATCTGGCCGACGGCGGGTATAATTATTCTTATAGATTGTTCGTCCCGTATTGTAGCGTACAATATTATTTATAAGAGTCGAAGAAGGCGGGCGTTAGACTGGTATTATATAAGGAGTTATATAATCTGAGGTATAGTTAGATAAGAGTTATTATTGAGAGGGTAATTGGTAAGTTGAAAGTAACTTTTAAAATCTATATTTATAGATTATCCTTTTCTATTAAGATTTAGAATTTTATTTTTTATACTACTGCGGTAGTCTTTAATTTTATATTGGATTATGGTAATATTGATTTTAAGGATAATAACGATACTATTGCGTATTTCGAGGAGGGGGAGGATGAGGAGGATAAGGAAGTAGGGTTATAGTTCGATTTTAGTAAGGTGGAGATATGTAGTGGAAAGAATGGTTCGATATATAAATATTGCGAGAAGATTGCGAAGTAGATGTGGAGAGATTATTACACGTATTTTGAAAAGATTGAGGGGGTGAGGTTGTAGAGGGGAGAGTTAAATAGAAGGAAGAGTTGAGTAGAGGGGAGAGTTAATTAGAGATAGATTATTTTAGTGATTATTATTAAAGATGGGCAAATATATTAGAAATTGAGTATTTCGTTAAAGTTTGAACGAGGGGAGTTTGGAGGGGTGTTTGTGTAGGATACGTTATGCTAAGGTATTAGCTCCCGCTAGTTTGCCCTTATTAAAAATCCTATCCTTAAATATTATTATTTTAATTTCGAAATTTTTATTGATTTTAATGCAAAAAGACTAGTATTTATAGTTCTTCGAAACTATTATAATATTCTTTTTGCATCGAGATATAAATGAGTGTGAGTTTTATTGTATTATGGTAAAGATTATTAAAAAAAAGGAGTATAGGGTAAGCGGGACGATTTGCGCGTTAGTTTCGTTAGTTAGGGGAAACGAGGGGTAATTAATTTTGATATAATAAATAACCGTTAGAAATATAGTGGTTTATAGGGTATTTGTAAAGGGTGTAGATTTTGTGGATTTTATTATCCTTTTTATTATTATTGATCCCCTTCTAATTCCTCCTCGATTTTATTAAAATATTGCTTTTTCCTCTTTGGTTTTAAGTGATAGAACTGTTTAGTTTTCCTCTTAGATTCTTCCTACTTCTTTTGAGCTTTTTTAGTAATATTTTTAGATACGATAGCGTCTTAGTTTTTGTTAAAGATCTCTATTGCGGTTGCGAGTTATTTCGAGCCTTTATTAAATATAATAGCCGCGGTAACCGTTAGTATGCCTTCGAGGATGGTCTTGTTATAGCTTATCTTTTTCTTTTTCTTTAGGTTAATATTAGAGGAGGCTAATGATTTTTTTTGAGTACCGTAGGTATGGTGGGGAATTGGTAAAGAGTTTTCGTTATTGTTGTTATTGTTGTTATTTTCGTCTTCGATTTGCGTAATAACTTTTTTGTTGTTACCGTTTTCGAGTAAGGTGGGGTCGATTAATAATTTAGATAGAGTAACCGTATTTGTACCGTTGGTACCTTGGTTACCTTCGAAGATGCGTTTTATAAGGTTGAGGTAGGGGAGGATAGCGTGCTTGAATTGGGAAGTTTTGGGGTGTTTTTATGAAATATTCTTTTGTTAGTAAATCCCTTCCTAAACGAATGTTTTTGTAAGGTTATCGTGCAAGAGGGCCTGGTTCTTAGGCCCGAGGAGCGGAACGCTATAGCAGGCAATTATAATAAGTAGTAGAGCGGACGATAACGATGGGGCGTACGGTCGGAAATAGGGCGCCGAGTCCCGGGCCTACTAGGATCTACCTAGGGTTTATATAAAGGATAAAAACCTTTAGAGCCTAGCCGGATATTTCTCTACCGGCTAAGCTAAAGTTTACTTCTTAAAATAGACCTAATATTATATATTAGACGTATTCTTACCTATTTGTACTATAATTTTATAATTCTTTAGTTTCTAAAACCTTGTCTACGAAGGCTGGGAATATAGTTAGTATTCGAAAAGAAAATACTTATATTAAAAGTACGGCTATATGCCGCCGAAACCGTTCTCTAGAGTATAAGGCAATATTGGAGGCACTTATATTAAAATAGGGTACTCTAGGACGACTAGGCGGAGATACTATTAATACCGAGTTAGTTTAAAGTATTATTAAAGTTGGCGAAAATCGAAGTTATAAAAACGCTAATAAGTATTTAACCGACGGGGATATTCTTTTAATTATATAGGCCGAAGAATCCTTTATTAACGCCGCTAATATATTTGCCGATAACGGTCGCGATTAAGACTAATCCTTATTCGAATTCGAAAGGGTTTCTTTATACAAAATATTATAAATCCGGAAGTTTAAGCGCTACTTTACTAAAAATTCGCGTACGTCTCGCGCCTACCGTTTTTACAATTTATATTAGTATAGAAAATACTTTCCAAATTATTAAAATAAATATACTGCTTATTAATATTTAATTATACTAGTATATTATTAGTATTTAATTACCTTAGTACGGCGTTAACGTTCAATTACTTTAATACGTTGCTATAAGGGTTCTAAATCGCCCGTAGGAAGATCCGAGCCGACGGACCGCCGTTTTAAATCCTATTCGATAGATTCGGATAGATCCGATTTGTCTAATTCTTCTTCAGAAGATTCGTAACGCTCCGTTAACCCTTCCCCTTAATATTCGAAAAATAGTTAAAAATATTCGAAATATTTATATAAATACCGTTCGCGTTTAAAGAAGATTAACCTATTAATTAAAAAAATAATTTTTTAATTCTTAGAAATAATTCTTAAATTATATATTATAATAATAGATATAGTAGGGTAGAAATAAGGTAAGGAGTTTATATTTTATATTTAAACCCTCCGGCCGCTTATTTATAATATAAATTTATTACGATCGAATAGTATTAGTATTGAGATTGAAAATTGGATTAAAAGTTTAGAAGTAAGTAATTAAACCTATAAAACCGTTATAAACTACGAAAGGGTCCTTTAAGCGTTTATTAAAGCCGAGAATAAGATTGTTATTTTATAATAAATATTTGTTATTAAATTTATTAATAAAAATGGCCGAAAGCGAAACGGTAATTAAAAAGAATTCTTACATTTTATCCGTAAAGAATATATTATACCCGAATTCTACAAATTAAAGATTAGAGAGAATATTTTCCAAATATATTAATAAAGCGACGAAAATTCGTAAATTTTATAGGAATGGTATAATATTAATTATTAACGTTTAGGCCGAACGATCGCCGGCGATATAAATTAAACTTTCGATTTCTTCTTTTAATTAAGGAAGGAAATATATTAATATTTCCGAAATATAAATATTTTTATTGAGGATATTTAAAATGTAATTTAGAAGGTATTAAATTAGTAGTTAGAAGAATATAAGAAGAATTTGCGTAGAAGAAATTCGTAAGGAAATTCGCCTAAGTGAAAGGAATTTTAATAATTTTAAAAATTGCGAAGTAATTTTAACGCCGAACGGTCGGAACGTTTTAAAGACCGTTCGGGTAAATCCTACGATAATTTCTATAATACCCGGAAGTATAATCGGTCCGCCGACCGAATAGAAGTAAATTTTAAAGGGATAAACCTAAAATATTATAATTATAGGGAAAGAGGGTACCTTTTTAAGAATTACCTTAAGAAAATTAAAATAGAGGAATATTATAAATTAGGTAATAAATCCTATAATAAAGCCCGCGTTTAAAACGTTATTAATAGTATTAATATTAAAGAATTTAAGGATAATAACTATATTTCGGACTATATTTCTAATTCGGAGGGGTTATTAAAAAATTAAACCCTATAAATAAGCTATCGTCTATAGTAATTAAAGGATTTAAGACGGCCGGAAGAAATAGCTCGGCTAAGATAATAATAATAGTAATTTTGCCGAAGGGACGCTAATTAAACGTTATAATAGATTTAAATATAAAAGTAAATATTAATATAGTTTATAAGAATTTTATTAAAAAGTATAAATTAAAGTAAGTAGTAATAATAATCGTTCTTATATTAATGAGTACGAACGGAGCGGAAATAAAATATTATAGAGCGTTCGAAATTACTTTCTAATTAAAAGATAGGAAGGGTTAAGAGTAAGAGACAATTTAATTCTTCTATATAATTTGTAGAAATATTAGGATATTGCTACTATTATTATTAATATTAGGTATAGGTTCGGAAGGTATTATTATATATATATATATTAATAAATTTAAATTTAATAAATTATATATAATAGACCTAAAGACTTTTATACGTAGATTAATATATAGCGATCGAACTTTTATTATAAATATTATATCCGTATACGACCCTATAAGGCCTACTATTAAAAATATAAATAAAAAAGAGAATAACGTCAATAGAACGGCAATTATTCTACCCGCTTTGGAGGGGTACGAATCTTACTTTTCGGAAGCGCGCGCTAAATTATTACCGACTTTTCCCGACGCCGAATATAAAATTCGAATTATAAAAAGCGAAAAGGTACCGATAAGGGCGATATATTTACTTTTTAAAGTATAATTAAATATTTTATAAGAATATTTAAAGGAGAATTTATATATAAAAAAGATTAAATATTCCGAAAGTTTAATAGGGTTGCTAATTTTATTCATATTAAAGAAGGATAGTTCTTTACGTTTATATATAGATTACTATAATTTAAATAAAATAACGATTAAGAATTAATACCCCTTACCTTTAATTAGGGAATTAATAGATTGGTTATTAGGCGTTAAAATCTTTTCTAAAGTAGATTTCCGGGAAGCGTATTATTATATCCGAATTAAGAAAGGAGATTAATAAAAAATTACGTTTAGAATAAAATATAGGTATTTTAAATATATAGTAATACCGTTTAGGCTAATTAACGCTCCTACTATATTTTAAGTATATATATATAAGGCCCTAGTAGGGTTAGTAGATTATATTTATATTATATACTTTAACGATATTTTAATTTATTCTTAAATTAAGGAAGAATATAATAAATATTTAAGGTTTATTTTTAAGCGGCTAAGGAATACCGAATTATATATTAAATTTTCGAAATATAAATTCTATAAAGAGTACGTCGATTTCTTCGGTTATTAAATAATAATAAAGGGAATTATAATAGACCCGGCCCGAATTATTTCGGTTAAAGAATAATCGATACTAGAATTATATTATAATATCCAAATTTTCCTCGGGTTCGCCAATTTTTACCAACGCTTTATTTATAAATTTTTAAAGTTAATAGCCTCCTTTATAGACCTATTAAAGGGGAATAAGAATAGGAAGAAAACCGGACGGTTCGAATAGTTAAAAGAGGTCGATAAAACGTTTTAAATATTAAAGGACGCCTTCGTATCGGCGCCTATTCTCCGCTACTAAAATTATTTTAAAAAAATAAGAGTAGAGACGGACACTTTAATTAAAGTTATTTCCGGTATTTTATTTTAATAAATCAATAATTAATAATATTTAATAATATTCTTTTTAAAGAAATTAATAGATACTAAGTAGCGCTAGTATATAGGGTAATAAGAGCTCTTTACTATTATAATTAATTTAAAATATTAGAATTAATATTTAAATAGCCTCCCCGAGAGATTTTTAATCCTTATAAATTACTAAATTTTAATAGGAGTAGTAGAATCCCCGGCGAAGGATTTCCGAAGGAAATTAATATAATAAGTATATTGGTTATTATAATTCGATTTCGACGTAGAATATTAATTAAATATTGCGAACCTTATAGACGGGCTATTTAAAAGGCTAGATTATATAAAGGGGGAGATAAAATATAATAATATTCTACCAACCTTCTAGAAAAAGCTTAATTTAATTTAATAATTATTAGTATTTTATAAAGATTAATTTAATTCTAAAATAAAGTATTAATATAGCGAGAAATTAGTAACGTACGTATTTATTAAATAAATTAAAAGAATTATTAGGTCGGTAATAAATTGGGGATTATAAATATTTATATTTAATTTTAAAGATAATTTATTTCTTTAGACTATCTTAAAGAAAATTGTTCGTAAATTAATATATAGAGAATTACCCCTCGTATTATAAATAAATTAGGAATTTTATATTATAATAAAGGAGTTCTAACTTAAAGATCTTAATATTACCGATTTAGTAGCGACCGTACGAATTAAAGGCTCTATAATTAAGGGTTATAAATTAAATAATTAAAGGGTTCTTTATTTTAAAGAATAATTAGTAATTTTTAATAAGGAATTATTATATAAAGAGATTTTACGTATTTATTATAATAATTTAAAGGCCGGTTATATAAGTATTTTTAAAACTTTAAAATTAATTAAAAGGAAGTTCTATTAGGAGAACCTTACGATAAATATAAAAGAATACGTTATTTAATATAAATTGCGCTAAGGTATTTAACGCCCTAAGTATAAGCTTTACGGAAACTTCTAATCCTTACCCCTATTAGAATAACCCTTCTAGGAAATTAATATCGATTTTATTACTAATTTACCGCCGAATTAGGGATTTAACGATAAAATATATAATATTATCCTTATTATTGTCGATTAGTTTATAAAAATAGGATTCTTTATCCTAATAATTAAAACCTTAAATGCAATAATAATAGTTAACCTCTTTTATAAGTATATCGAATATTATTTCGGTTCCCCCTTAGGAATTATTAACGATCGAAATAAATTATTTATAAATAAATTTTAAAAAGAATTTATTAAAATATAAAGTATCCTACGTCGGCTATCTACCGCCTTCTATTTATAAACGGATAGTTAAATTAAACGTTTCTATTAAACCTTAAAAAAGATTTTTCGTATTAATACTTTAGAAGGAGATCTACTATTATAGTACCGTAAATTATAAGAGGTAGAATTCGCTTATAATAATTTAATATATTTTACTATTAGAATTTCGCCGTTCGAAACTTTATTTAGATATTACCTTCGTATAATTAAATATATAGAAGGCTATAACGAACTACGGGTTTAGGGAATAAAGGATAAATTTTAAAAGATAGAATAAATATATAAATTTATAAGACGTTATTAGGAATAGGCTATTTAAATTTAATAAAAGGGGTATAATAAACGATATACGTTGATAGAATTCTGATTTAGAGATTTAATAGGATTATTAACGAAGAATTTCCGTTTTAAGAACCGTAAGCTAGCCCCTATATTTATTAAAGTAAAGGTTATTAAAAAGATCGGTTTATAAATATATTAAGTTATTTTACTTATATAGTATAGCTGGATATATAATATTTTTTTTATAAGCCTACTCGAACTTTAAAAAATAAGGAATAAAGTTACCGAGGGTATACCGTTATTAAAATTAATAAACGAATAAGAAGAATAGGAAGTAGAGGAAGTAGTAAAATATAAAAGAGAAGGGATAGAATAGAAATTTTTAATTAAATAGGTAGGTTAGCCCGTCGAATATAATATTTAGGAATTGGAAGAATACTTCTATAGTATATAAAAAGCGCTCTTTAAGTATTAGAAGTATGATAGGGCGGGGATGCATCTGCCCACACAGCCAAACCTATAAAAGATAGGACGATGTTCACTTGCCAGTGGACATCGGGATGCATCACTATATACCAGGGAAACCCTGTGACACTACCTTCCCCTAAAAGAGGCTCTGCAAGAGACGATACTTAAGCACCGCTCCGAGAGGCGACTCGTGGTCGCAAGGCAGTGTATATAGCACTACCTGAAAGGGCGGCCTTCGTAAGAGGGTACGCCTTTCCAACGGGTTCAATTGGGACATTCGGTAACTGCGGTTGCATTGTTTTCCAAGGTTGCTCTAGGGAACCTCAAACATGTCTGCGTGGACGGAAAAACCCGCCCTCGAAAATGCCCCGACTGGGAATTGAACCCGCCGTGTTAAGTGAACATACTATGACAGGGCGGGGATGCATCTGCCCACACAGCCAAACCTATAAAAGATAGGACGATGTTCACTTGCCAGTGGACATCGGGATGCATCACTATATACCAGGGAAACCCTGTGACAAGAAGGCTAGGTAGAAGTATTATAAGAAATAGGATAATTAAATTAGTAATATAAATTAGAATTAATTATTCTATAAAAAAGACTATCTCCTAATAATACCGAATTCCGTAACTATTAGAAATTACGTATTAATAAAGATAAATAACCGAAGGGGCGCCGAATAAATAATTAGGAATCGAAGACCTAATATTAATAAGAATATACTTAAATATAGAACCTCCTCTACTAAATTAATAAAAATAAAATTGGCGTACTATTTACGCTTCTTATTAAAACTATTTATAATTAACGAACTTAAAGTATTATATTTACGAAGGGAACGCTAAAAATTAGTCGAAGGGGTAGATTCGGACGTTAGAATAATTATAGAAGGTTTATTTTATATAGCCGATAAAATCGGTATAAAATGGAATTTAATAAAGGGGCTATTACGGAAGTAACGAAATTTAAATTTAAAGGAAATTTTTACTTCGCCCTTATTTTTATCCGTAATTATAAATTAACGATAATTCAAAGAGGAATCCCCGATAAATTTAAATAGTAAAACCGCTTTACCTTTATTTTTCTCTATTATAGTAGGGCGATAAAGCGTAGAGGAGGGATTTGCGACGGGGATATTTATAGGAATTTTAGGGGGCGAAATAATTAAAGAAAGATTAGTAAAATTATTAGCTAATTTTATAAATATCCGGACGTAAATAATAGTAGTATTAGGATTTTTAAATATAATAATAGGATTTTCTAATATAATACCGATAGAAGTAGCCTTAAAAATAATAAAAATAATTAAATAGAACGGTTTAAAGTTAATACTTTCGATAAATAAAATAGGGTTGTTTCGAAATATATAAAAATTATTATTTACGCCCGAAATAAAAATAGAATTAGAATTTAAAAAATTAAAGCCGGGGTAATAAGGCATTATAATAAATAAATTATTAACAAATTAACGAATTGCTTTTATAGGATAAATATTAGCGGCGGTAAGACGGAACTTTATTATAAAATTAGTAAAAACCGTAATTATAGGAGCGGGAGATTCAATAGAATATAAGGGAGCGGTAAAAAGCGTAATTTTATATATAAGAAATTAATTAATTTACTTTAAAAAGAATTGGGCTAGAAGGTATTTAATTAAAATTATTTTATATAGGTAAATGGATAAATTATATAAAGGAATTTTAATAAATTTATAGCGTTTACGGGGGGTTGCTAACAATATATAAATAGGGTTTTTAAAATTATTCTAATTAAATAAGGGAATTAGGGAATTTGTAAGAAGGAAAAGGACGTAATTTACGGGCCGATTACGAAGAAGTTCCGGAATAAAAGGATTACGCTATTTAATAAGCGAAGAATTACTTTCTTTAAAATTAAGATTATTATTAGCGTAAATAGAAATAAAAGCCGTTTCTTCTTCGGAAGTAAAAGGGTATTTAAAATTAATAGGAGTTTCCGTACTATTTAAATTTATAGGAGAAACCGGGGTAAGGGAAGGTTTAAACGCAAACCGATTTAATAGCGATTTAAAAATACGGAATTATTAACGTAAAAACGTAGGGATAATAGGGAAGTCCTAGTAATAAAAAACCCGATTACTATTGAGAAAATAATTAATAGGAAATTATAAGATTCTATCTAAATAGTATATAAAAATAGAATTACTACCGATATAAATTTCGTTACTTTATTATATAGAAGGATAATTGCGGTTAAGGGTCGGCGTAATAATATAATAATCGGGCGTTGGGGATAAAAAACCTATAAAAGAGGAATAAAAGGATTCGGCGTATACCGCCGGTTCCCTACCGAAAAGTAAATCTTCCGAAGTTATAATATTTATAAATTTACTAAAATTATTATAAAAGTTCGAAAATAGGTTAGAACGTATTAAATTTTTAAGGAATAATTTTAATTTATTACCGTCGAAGGCAAATTCGGACTTATTAATATTAAAAAGGATATTAAGGTCGCTAAAATTAAAGGCGGAATTAAAGGCCGAATCGTTATTATTAGGGAACTTTATATATTTAAATTTAATTACGCCGGCATTATTATTATTATTGGATTCGTCGAAATCCGAATTATCCGCCGGCTTATTAGTAATAGAATTAATTATTTTAAAGGGCTTATTATTTTTAGGGAATTATCCCTACTTTAGGATTGTATTATAATTATAAATATTCTATAACCGATAGTAAATAAATTCGTTGCTAATATAAGGAAGGATAAGTAAAATATATTAAAAATAATTCTCCTTATAGTAGACGGAGAATAAAGAAGGGTCGTTGGGCCGAATAATTAGTGATTCGTAATTATTATCTCCTTTATTGTTAGAAATATAAAAGTGGGCGGTAAAACGTAATTTATAATTAAGGCGGTAGAAATTTAAAGAACGGGCGATATAAGGGCGCTAATTATAATATAGACCCGGTATTAGGGAACGGAATTTAATTCTAGTATTAAAATTCAAATAAATTTAAGTGCGAATAACGTTGTATACCGATAAAACGCTACTAAATTTCTTTTAAATTTTAATTTAAATTTTATATTAATAAATAGAGAATTTATAGCAGCGTTAATTAATTAATTAATCGAAGGCGATACTTATAGCGAATAAAGTATTGGGGGCCTATTTAGCGACCGGTAGGTAACCGGTAATAATTATTATTAATTTAATATATTATAATTAATTAAAATTAATACCGGGGTTAAATTTAAAATAAATAAAATTAATTATAGTAGTAATTATATAGCGAAAATTATATATTTCCTCGATAATTTATTTTAAAGTAGCGTCCTTACTGTAGAGAACTTCATACTTTTCGAAAAATTTATTTAAGCGGCTATATAATATAGTAATAAAGTACTTCGCCTTAAAAATATTTAAATAAACGCGTTCGTTAACGCCGACCTTAATTAACCGGTTATTAACGTTAATACTTAAATAACGTTAAATATATTTTAAGATATTTAAAATATAATATTAATAAATTTAGAAAAGCCTTAAATATTCGTACGGGATTTAATCGGCGGAGGTTAGCCGAAGAAATATAATAAAGGATATAGGATAATTTATAGGCTAATAAGTTTTTTTCTATATATAATAACGAATATAATTATTACCGGAATTTTCGACTTGCTAATAATAAGGAAATAATAAATTTAAATAGATTATAATTAAATATTAACTATAGGGTATACCTTCGTTATCCTAGAGGTAAATTAGTGCTAATATATTTCGACCGTAGGAAGGAGAATTAGTAGGAAATATTTATATAAAGCTAAGTAAAGGGAAAACCCTTTATAGTATTATAAGGATATTTATATAAAACGTATTTAATTTAAATAATTAGGAAATTAATAATTTTTAGAAAATTTACGCTAAAAAGCGCTGTAAGGTCGGCGCTAGGCTGCTAATCCTATATAAATATAGGTTGTAGGTCTATAATTATAATAGTAATAGTATAGTTACGGAAAGAAAAGAGAATAAGAATTTCTAATAATTATTATAAAAGAAGGAATATATATTAGGTAAATTACGGAAAAATAAAGCGGCGGAAAGTCGCCGCTAATATTAGTATAATAATAGTCTCCCTAATGTAATCGGTTATAGTAAATAAACGCCTAGAGGACTAAATATTATTGGAAAAGGAATAATATAATATAATAAATACGTTTGCGAAAATAATAAATAAAGGCGAGCGGTCGCTAATAAAGGACTTACTTATATTAAGTAACGAGAAGTTAAGCGATTTAAATTACTTTTTAAGATTAGGGGTACGATTAAATTATAAAGGATTATAGCTATTAGAGGGGGGGATAATTATAAAATTATTATATAAAAGGGCCTAATTCCTAAGCCCGAGGAGCGGAACGCTATAATAGGCAATTATAATAAGTAATAGAGCGGATAATAACGATAGGGCGTACGGTTAGAGATAGGGCGCCGAGTCCCGGGCCTATTAAGATCTATTTGGGGTTTATATAAAGGATAAAAACCTTTAGAACTTAGCCGGACATTTCTCTACCGGCTAAGCTAAAGTCTACTTCTTAGAATAGATCTAATATCGTATGTTGGACGTGTTCTTACCTATTCGTGTTGTGACTTTACAGTTTTTAATGAATTAATAGTAATTAGATTATTTTAGACGTTAGGTGGTGCTGTAATTGCGCTTGTGTTATTGTTGCGATTAAATTCCGATTGCGAATGGATAAATTCCTAGAGTTGTTACTTCGTTTTGAAGGTCTTATATTTATTACGGATTTGTGTAACGGTAAAGGTGGTACCCTTCGTAGTGAGTTCCCGTACGATGAGTTGATATGTGCCTTCTTTAAAGCTATTTTGCGATACGTTGCTGCTAATAACGGTTTGAGTGAGAATTTTGAGGGCGATTTGCTCTTGGGCCGAGGTCTATCGAGTCTTTAGGACGCTAGCCTTACCCTTACCCTTCTTAGAAGTAGATGGGGTAGAGGTTTGAGTAGACGAGGGTTTAGTTTGGTTTGTATTGGTGATATTGGATTGTGTGAAGGATTGGGAGGCGTTGGAGGAGGAGGTATATATAATCGAATTTTGAGAGGCTATGGCGGGCGGTTAGGGAGATTGGTACTGGCGGTTATAGAAAAAGATAGACGAAATTAAGTAACTAGATCGATATTTATTTACCGTTTTATACGATTTAAGTATATTGGAAATCTTCCTCCTATTGTTACTATGGATAGAGGATTTGAAACTATGGCTAAACTAATGTTTGGGAGGGTTTGTGGCTATATAAACGTATATGTTAGATGACCCTTTACATTATGAAGGTATTTGCGGCTGTTTGGGGACTCAATTGGTGGATTTATCGAGATGTGCTTATGGATTTTATAAAAGTATATGGATTACGACTTTTACCGACCTTTTTACTAGAATGCCAAGCAGACTGCACGCTAAGGCTGAAACCCAGTGAAAAATGGTCTGTGCACCCTTATTTCCCAAAGTCGCTAAATCCGGTGAAAATACCCTAAAATTTCGCTACGGATCACGCCCTCAAGCTCCCTGATAGGGCTAGGCCGAGTATCGGCGTTAGTGCGGAAGCTAAAGGCGCCAGGGGAATAAGTGGCGCTGCCGCACACCGGCATTGACCAATGGATAAGAGCCGTTGGCTTCCCGATAAGAAATTTTGGGTGGATTTGCCCCGCATTTTAGTCGAGGCGGGCCAGTACGACTCCACTAAAACTTTTTCTTCCCCCTCGTGCCCCGGCTGGCCGCGGTGCCCCTCCTTGGCAGTCAGTCGGGACTTTTGCATTGGAATTCCGTGTCTGGACTTGCTCTGCAGTGGCCGGCATCTCCCAGCATCTTCAACCTCCAACCCCAGAGATGATGGATCCGAAGTCTCCAGACGACTCCCCTCTGTCCCCTTGTTCTGCCTCCAGCTCCGCTTGCCACCCTTGATCTCTCGCGGATCATCTGTGGTGATCGCAAGTTCGCAGTTTTAGACCATCGCCTATTACTCACGCCCCGTCGCCGGCCCAGCTGGCAGTCCTGGTACCAGACGAAGAACCCCGAAACGAAACCGAAAAGCGACTTCGGCGTTCATCGATAACGAAATAGTCTCGTCTTTTTTTTTTTTTTTTTCCAGCCCCGAGCAGTCCCATCTCATCTCTCGGCGCCCACCCCGATACTTTGTCAACACGGAAGGACCACGGGTCAGGTCTTAATCGATATCCACTTTAGAGTCATACCCTCGCGGTCCAGTTTCATCATCCGGCCAGCTTCGACTCCCACCCACGACCTGACTTCATCGTATCCCTCCATCCGACCGTCGAGCCGATTATACAGCCTTTTTTACGTATCGTTTGTCCCATTCGATCCAGCAAAATGTGCGGTATTCTCGCCCTTATCCTCGCGGATACCGATGCATCGGACGCCGCTGCCGATTTGCACGAGAGCTTGTACTATCTTCAACACCGTGGTCAAGATGCCTGTGGTATCGCGACCTGCGGCTCTGGAGGTAGAATCTTCCAGTGCAAGGGCAATGGCATGGCCTCCAAGGTCTTTGACGACGGCAAGCGCACGGTAGACCTTCCCGGCTACATGGGCATTGCCCATCTTCGTTACCCGACTGCCGGAACGAGCTCTGTAAGTATCCGTCCCCTCTCATCTCTGACCCAGCGCTTTGGTCTCAAAAAGGCCGAGCTATTTCTTATGCACTCCGCCCCCATTCAGTCTGCAAGTGTGATATCATCAGAGACCCTGCATATCTTCAACATCCATCCTTCGTCCATATGCCTTTTGGACATGGTTAGCTAATGAGTCACCCATAGAGCGCCGAAAGTCAGCCTTTCTACGTCAACTCGCCCTACGGCATCTGCTTCGCGCACAACGGTAACCTCATCAACGCTCCCGCCCTGCGCAGCTATCTCGACCAAGAGGCCCATCGTCATGTGAACACCGACTCCGACAGCGAGCTGATGCTCAACGTTTTTGCCAACGCTCTGAACGAGACCGGCAAGGCCCGTGTCAACACCGACGACATCTTCAGTGCCCTCAAGAAGACGTACGAGAGGTGCCAAGGTGGCTGGGCCGCCACTGCCATGATTGCTGGCTTCGGTATCTTCGCCTTCCGTGACCAATATGGTATCCGCCCCCTCATTATGGGATCCCGTCCCTCCACCACCCTCGAAGGCGGTATCGACTACATGTTCGCTTCCGAGAGCATTGCTCTCCGTCAGCTGGGCTTCGGCAACTTCCAGGATATCCTCCCGGGACAAGCTGTGTTCATCCAGAAGAACGGGCAGCCTCAGTTCCACCAGGTTGTTGAGCAGAAGGCTTATGCCCCCGATATCTTCGAGTATGTTTACTTCGCCCGCCCGGATACCATCATGGATGGAATCTCTGTGCACCGCAGCAGACAGAACATGGGCGAGAAGCTTGCCAGCAAGATCAAGGAGATTCTCGGAGAGGAGGGTGTCAAGGAGATCGATGTGATCATCCCTGTCCCGGAGACCAGTAATACTGCCGCTGCCGTGGTATCAGAGCAGCTTCGGAAACCCTTCTCTAACGGTTTCGTCAAGAACCGTTACGTCTACCGCACCTTCATCTTGCCCGGTCAGAAGGCCAGGCAAAAGAGTGTTCGGAGAAAGCTCAGCGCCATGGAGTCCGAGTTCAAGGACCGTGTCGTCCTGCTCGTGGATGACTCTATTGTCCGCGGCACTACCAGCAGGGAGATCGTGAGCATGGCTCGTGAGGCCGGTGCCCGCAAGGTTATCTTTGCCAGCTGTGCTCCTCCCATCATTTACCCTCACATTGTATGTCTGCAATCCCACTTGCAAAATAGTTCTCAACACTAACTTGGTTCCAGTACGGTATCGATCTCGCTTCGCCGCAGGAGCTTATCGCCCACGAGAAGACAAGAACCGATATCGCCAAGCACATTAATGCCGACGATGTCATCTACCAAGACCTTGCCGACCTTAAGGCGGCGTGTACCGAGGCCTCTCCCGATCACCAGAAGATCACCGACTTCGAAGTGGGTGTGTTCTGCGGCAACTACCAGACCGACGTTCCCGAGGGTTACTTCGACCACCTGAACGAGAGCCGTGGCACGAAGCGGAAGGCCACCGTCGTGAACGGCACCAACAAGGTCCTGGTTGCCAATAGCGGCCCGGTCAATGTAAGTCGTCCACAATCACAGACCACGCAATTGAGGTTGTCACTAACATATTCCACTTCTTAAGGTTTCTACCCCCGAGCCCCCTGCGCTCACAGAGAACCCAGAGAACAGGCAGGATATCAGGTATGTTTCTGCCGTCAAGTTTTGCGATGACGCTCTCGGCTAACAGAAGCGGTAATAGCATCCACAACATTGCCAACGCCTAGTAGGCGATTGTCATTTCACGGAATGCGTATCCATCCCTGAATGTACGGAACACTCGTAACTAAAACGACAACGGTTCGATATTTGTCTTGCGTAAACGGTTGGTTCTTTGCGCTCGAGAATTTGCATCACATTGCGCATCATAAGAGAGTATGAGTACAAGCGTCTCTGGATGATGATTTTTTATATGGCATGATAGACCTGGGGCAGGAAATTTTGTCTACTCATGCACGCCCGTTACACGATCACAACAAACAAAAATTGCAGATGGATGGATAATTACGGAGGAGGTCGTTCGGAGTTCTTTGCTTGTACTTGGGAGGCATCAAGCCGGATGGCATGATAAGCCCCAGCCAAAAAATATCATGTTTTGTTCTTGTTTCCCAGTTGAGGTTTTCCTGTCGAAATAACCTCCGCTTTTGGAGGAGTCCTGCAACAAAACATGTTGGAGTAGCGAGAGAAATACAGTAGAGGTACCGCAAAGACTCGGGCCATTCGTTTTCAACTTTCAGGGAAATCAGGCAGAATATATGTATTGGATACCTTAGGGTTTGGGTTTAAGCAGAGAATTCGAGCATATGCAATGCCAGAGGTGCCTCAAGTGTACTGATTATGCCTGATTTCCCTGAAAGTTGAAAACGAATGGCCCGAGTCTTTGCGGTAGTATAGAGAAGCATTGTGGCAATAGCGATTTCTGACACGTCAGTGTCATGTTGACCGAGACCTTGGTGACCACGCTTCCACTATAACGGCTAGCTATATGTATTACTTCCACCGCGTTAGTTTTCATCACCTCCTATGGCTGAACGGTGCAGCGGTAGTGTCGGGTAGTGGCGTTACCGTCCACCTGGGAGTTCTCCTTCCCCTTCCTTGAGCCCTCCTTAAGGCGTTCTAACCGGGGCGATGTCTCTTTCCTGATTTATTTTTCGTCTTTTTTTCTTTCTTTTTTTGGCCTTTTTCTTCTTTCTTCAGCTACGTGTGTATGACAAGTTGTTACAAAGAATTTCCATTACGGAAAGAGAATTACATAAGCTCATTGAGGTAGAATAGTAGTATATGTAAATACCGATACAGTTTCCTCCATCTCATTACATCCATGACCTGCCCTGACGTGATCCGTGATCCAAAAAAAGAGAGAAACATGCCAATAAACTTCATCGAGGGCAAATTTCACATTCAAAGAACTCAAGCCCCATTTTGAAACTAATTTGTGTCGATCGTTTGTCGTAAAACGATTCAGTGTTCTCCGTGGGGTTTTCCGCAGTCAGCGAGATCGACGGAGCAGGGAAAATGACGGTAGAAGAAGTGCTTGGCTTTGCTGTAATGGCAACGGAGGAGAAGAAACGGAAACCGGGGAGCGTGGAAATACTGGAAGTGTCGGTGGGTGGGAAGACTAGTGAATGGACGCCAAGGGTACGGGCTTCCAACAGAGCTTCTTCCATGGGGGAGGCGGAAGGGGAACGGAAGGTGGTGATGGGCCAGTTATTGTGTTGACCTGTCGAGAACTGAAGGTTGGCGTTTGGCTTGAGATTTCAGTTATGTTCTCTGTCTGGCCTCATCGCTTGACTCGTTCACGCTACCTGAATGGGAAGGGGATGTTTCGGTTGACCCAGTAATATGCAGGTCACGTTCAGCCACCACTTTCTGACCCCTCTTAAACGTCTCTTCCTGATGCCTTTTTACCGCCTTCTCCACCCTTTCTTTGCAATTTGAACACTTAGCACTCATACGCTTCTCAAACAATAGCTTAAATTCTTCTGTGCACATGTCTAGAGGCGAAATCCGCAAGTTGGGTTCCTACCGAACAGTCAGTACTCAAGACACCATTTACTCCACTGCAAGCTTGTGTAACATTACCTCACTACGAAACCGGTCATTTCTCAGTAGCACGTCCAAGAGACTGAACGCATCGTACTCTCGACGCATGCAAAGAAGAGCGTCAATCCACGACTTGGACTTCTTTTCAATAAACTCAAGAGCTTGAAGTTTGTTGTAAGTGGTTGGGCCGCTGCGGTTAACATGGTATGGCCATTTTAGGCATGCATATTGAATATATGGAGGCACTTTGGCCATTTCCCGGTGGTACTCAAACTCTCCTACCTCTTCCCACAGAGCAGGAGGAACTTTTAACCTATCCATGTTTGCCCTCATGCTCCAAGGCAATTGAGAACACTCTTCATCAACGTTATGATAATCTGAAGGTCCTTTGTGCATGCCTTCGTATATAATACCATCTTCCATTAACAGGTCCATACATCTGGTCGCTAGTACAGCGTTTGCGTTCATTTCGTCGACCCAAAAGGGGTTTCTGGCTTGATTCTTGGGATCAACAAGAAAGTCTCGAAAAGATAAATGTAGAATCCTGACGGGTGCGGTCGGTTTATCGAGCCCTGGGACGTCGAGGACGGAATGAAGCAAGTTGAGCATGTTCCTGATGTTTTTCTTCGGGATCCCCAGTAACTGAGAAAGCGAATCGATAGAGAGAGGATATTCTAAGAGGACCAATGAACCAACAATCTTGCGAAAGTTGTCCAGTATTTCCTCTTTCTCTTCTGCGTCGCATTCTACGAGTCCAAAGTCGGAACGCTTCAAAAGAAGGCGGTTAAGGACGAAAAGGTAGGTTCGGTGAAGCTGAGAAGCATGGTCCAACTTCTGAACCTCCAGAACCCTTTGAAGCTGCTCTTCTGGATCACTGTAGGCATAATCTGCAATGAACAGACAAACTGTCTTTGCAAAGATGAACAGCGGGACGGCAAGTTGAACTAGAAGTTGAATCCCGCGCTGTCCCGGCCAGTCCGAGGGTAACTGATCATCTGGTGACTGTAGCCTATTGTAGTCATCCCTGATCCTTCCGAGTTCAGATTCGAAGTAAACTTTCAAATCATGTGTCATGATGTCTTCCTTTACATGGTGCAACGCCAGCTCCTCGTATGTCCCTTTGATTTTATCAAATTCCAGTAGAATGGGAAACTCCGGCCTACTCGTGACAAAGAATTTGAGTCGAACAAATGGTAATTGCTTTAGCCGAGGAAGGAGACGTATGATAGTTGTTGCATCCGATTCGGGGTCACACTCATCGAGAGCGTCAATAATGATTATGAAGGCTGTAAGTTTTGAACGGCCAACTGTGATGTCCTGCAAAGGGTGGAGTATAAGTTTCTCAAACTGTACTTCCATCGACTTTTCGCCAACATCAGGCTCTCTTTCGAGGGCAGACTTCAAGGACCGAGCCAAAGCGGGTAATTGCATGGCAAGCTGAGAAGCAATGGTAGGAAAGAACATCCTTGCCATTCCGCGGTCGCCATCACCTCTCTTGAAAAAGAAGCTAGCACCGAGCAATCCCTTCTTTTGGAGTTTGAGAGCGAATGTTCGGGATAATGTTGACTTGCCAGTACCCGCCATGCCTTGGAGCCAGAATATAGAGTCGCCCTCGGGGTCCCACACCCAGCGCATCATGTCCCGCAAAAGGGCAGCTCTTGTCTCTGGATGGCATTCCGGTTCAGAATTTCTGTCAAAGTGGTCGAATGCAGCGGTTTTCGCGATGCGCAGCTTTGAAAGTACCAGCTCCTGATGAATGTCAAGAAGAAGGGATCTAGATATTCTTTCGTTAACTTTGCCTTGCTAGTTTGCGCCGATGAATAACCTACCTTTGGCCTCGCAACACCTCGAGAGTCTCATACGAGCTTTGAGCAATCTCGTGAAGCAGCGCAATTCTGCCCCTGCTCTCAAGGTTGCAATACCTTTCGCATAAGTTGGCGGCATGATCCAGCTCTCTACCCCTGTCCAAGACATTCTTGACGTGACCTTCCATGTCTTCGAGCTTAAAAACGGCCTTGAGAAGCCTAGCTGGATCCCGTAGATAACAAACGGCAAAGCTGAGCAACATCAACGAGTTATAGTATGCCTCGGTGATGCAGCCCTTTAGCTCGGAGAGGGCGTGCTCTGGGGGGCAGAGAGCTGGTTCGGGATCCATATACAAAGTTCGATACGATTCACATTGTAAAACAAGTGAGGTTGTGGCTGCGATGCCGCCAAGTAGCTGGCTCTTGAGCTCTCTGTTTGAAACCAACGCCTTGGTTGGTCAATACAATTACGATGGAGAAGGGACAAGGGAGAAAACTTACAACAAGAACAAAGCGGACGGCAGCCCAGGGAAGAGCAGCGTGAACGGGATCAAAGCTGGCAGCAACATCTCCAACTGCTAGGAACTTGTTGATGATGGACACAGTCTGCTCAACGGATTCTCTGACAAAGCCTTGTGCTGAATGTTGGCTTTCGACTTCCCGCTCCAAATCTTGTTTGACCATTGTCGCTATGGTACTAACGGTGTCATTGGGCGAAAGAGCACTTGCGGTTCTTAACTCCTTCACCATTGCGACCAATTTGGGATTCTCATTGGAGTTCACGACCTTGGAGATGGCATCTTCCCACATTGAGCAGCCAGATACATCGGGGGTAGAGTCGTCTGGTGCCGCCGTTGCTGACTTCGAGGTATTGTTACTGCTCTTAGGCAAACCGACTTTGTCCGCTCGTGTCTTCTCGAGAGAAAGGGACAATGAAGAAGAAGTCCCTACAGAGGATTTCGACCGATTGCTTTCACTTCGCTTGAACACTTTGGAAAGCAGAGACCTCGGCCGCTCATGTAGGCGGAAGGAGCGCTTCGTGTCGCCTTCCATTTTACTGTTTGAGCGAGCAAGTCATCTATCAAGCAATTTCCAGTTGCGGCTGATAATGGCTCAGGAGCAGAGCGACAATGAGTGAGTGGGGGTTGGATCTTGGTTGAAGCTGAGGAAGGTGAGATCATGATGCCACCGTATGATTGATGTTGGGCTGCGGGGTTAGCGCCTGCCTGACCAGCGCGGCCAAGGCCATTTCCATTTTGAGAGGAAGGCCCGGGGTCGAAGGGAACGTCGAGCAATGAGTGGCTCGAATCCTAACTGGAAAGACCACCCCAGCCTTGCCGGCGACATTCACGGGTACTTGCTTCCCTCTGACAAAACATCCTCATGAAGTATTTGGTGATCGAACGCAAAGGGAAGTGGAAGGGAGAGGAAGACGCCACCGGGAAGAAAACGAAATGAATTGACATTGGCCGTCCACGCCTTCTCGAAGCTGGCTTGAACACAACCTACTGAACACCGTGACCTGACAGATTCCTGACCCGGAATAACTCAATCCCGTCCCACCTCATCTCAACGCCAACCAGCTCGGCTCCGGAGACTTCTGTTAGGTGTTTCTCGTTTCCTTTGGTCAAAAGCCGGAGAAGCAATGCACGAATATTTACGAAAGCTCGATCCTTGCAGTTCATACTCCATCTGCTCGTCGAAACCATTTTCACTACAGTTCATAGCAAAGCGACGATCTCGACTCCGCTCTGCGCATCTACGGCGCATCATATCTTGGCGTCATCTCATGCACGCTCGTGCAAGCTAAGTCAACTGGATGGACGGACAATGCAGCTGCAATCTGATGATTGCACATCGCGCGCATTAAACCTCTCCTCAATCTTATTCACGGCACTAGTATCGACGATATCATCACCATCATTCATCACCGCGGCATGCTGCTCACGCTATACGGCTGAGAAATCGACGATGGTTTCTCTGTTCTCTCGACCGCTGTGAACCACAATTTGGTTCCCGAGCCTGTCATCAGCAAAGTTGATTTCGTTGGCAAACGGTACCACTTATCAGAGATAATGAGGACGTTCATCAGGCTGTGGTATTGTCCCTGTTCAGCCTCTCCGACCAAGATCAAGGACCAGACCACAAGTTCACGCGAGCCAGCAAGCCACTTTCATGACTGACACCTCTGGCATCACAAGCTATCTATGCAGGTGCTGGGAACAGGGCACGTCGGATTTCTTTCTTCGACACGGATACTTGCATAGGCTTCTTCGTCTCCGACCTGGAATTGGACAATATTCACCAAGCTACTGCTGTGCAACCTGGACCAGCTGTCAGACCTGCTGCACACCAGACCCCAAACCACAACCCGTAAGTCCCGGACATTCCTCTTCCAGAAGGAGACTCATCACCAAACCACTCTCAGACAATGTTTGCTACCACCCTGCCACCGGTCAACGGGGACACCAGCTGCCCGGTCTATGGAAACGCCGTCAGCTCTAGCCTTCTCGGAAGACCCCCGGAGGTCTCAGCACGCAACTTCACGCAAGTGACGTACAAATCAGAAGCGTAGTCACTCGAGTGCACCCAACTCGCTCTTCCAAGATTGGCTGCAACAAGCTTGTTTGCCCATCTCAGGGCATCCTGGCAGCCACACCATGGTTCTCGGTCCCGGTGGCTTGTCCACGATCTTCCCAAGCGCCAACCGCAGCGGGCCGGCGGACAGGGCTGTCACCGGGTATGCTATACGATGGTTCCGAGTGCGAGCCATATGTACCAAAGCAGTTGGTAGACGCGGTGGCCAGACTTTGAGCACGTAAACGGGCAGTCGCAAGAGATACGGGACAACCTGGGCGACGTGGTTATTCTTATATTGGTTGATACCAGGGCCGAAGGGGCTGAAGTACGACTAACCGACCGTCTCTTTTGCTATGGACGCTCGATCTTCCGCTAATGGCAAAAAGTCGTTCGTATTTGTGGTCATGTCTCGCATGTCATGGCCTCAGATCGCTCAAAGAACCAACGACATGCACCAATCTCAACTGGACACTCGAATCTGAGAACGTATCTTGACATTTCGGGAAGCTGTTTCAACCCCCACGTACCAAACAATTGTTTGTCTTGTACAGCTGCAGGCGTTAAGTACTGTTTTGTAAGACGCGATTTGCTTCGCTTCCAGTGGATGATACTATGCCGCCTGGGCTGTCTTCTTTGCGACACGCTATCATTGAACAATCGCCATTGTCGACACGCCACACCAAGAGCTATGCCGTATTATCATGACAGCCAACTTGACAACAACAAGCGAAAGATATGATCTATCACCCACGGGGCTGACATACTCGATAAACTCTCCTTTCTTCTTTTCTCTATTCAATCACCAACATCACAGATCCACGCTGCCTGGGTGTTCACGACTTGGCATGAGAAGCAACAATTGTTCTGTGGCCAAGGAGAATGTGCGCACAGAGAAGTTTGTCTCCACGTTCGATATACACTGCGCACGTTGTGCACAAGGCCATGATTACCTCAATTCTGGCTTGCCAGAGAGTCCCCACGCCTGTGGAAAAGACCTGCCGATTCTGAGTATAAAGGTCCCCCGTGGTGTTCATCTTTAAAACGTCTGATCAGTTCTATCAGCACATATTTAAACCTCCAGATCAAAGATTCCTGCTAGAATTCCAGACGCCTCATAAACTCGAAACACTCCTATCACCTGAATACTTTCAATTCCTAAGCTATTCGAATCCCAACCTCAAGATCCACATAACCCACAATCAATAGCGATACTTCACAGGCGCTAGCATTACGTACAACAGGTAACTCAAACAACGCGTCCCCCAAAAACCAGCTAGACACTTCACAACCGACTAAAGCTAATCATTGCCCCCAGCCAGGCAAACCACTCTACCACCACTACCACCATCACCACAACCGCTCAACCCCACCCCCAAACAAAGATGTGCGACTTTGACGAATTCGTCTTCACCTGCGGACACTCCACCTTCCGCCTCAAAGCCTACTGCCACCGCGCTCGTAACGACCCCTACAAGGAGTGCCACTACGTCAAGAAGCTCCGGGACGTGTGGGACCAGACGTATCCGTGCAGCGAGTGTGTGAACAGGGCACAAGCAGCGGCAGCGGCGGCGGCACAGGGTATGCACATGGAGCAAGAGCAGGGACATCAAGGGCAGTATCAGCAGCAGTATTAGGTTGGTTGGGGTGGCTATTGTTGAGTGGTAAAAACGTCGAAGGGGGAAGGGGACATGAGAAACGTTTATGAGGAATGTCATTACGATGATCGTTGACACGAGATACCATTTTGGGCTGTCAATGGAGGCTCACTGATAGAAGGGATTTATGAACAAGTTGTAGTCATAGAATTAAATTGGGTTGCACAAGAGAAAGAATCCGGCATGTCCAGTGCGCGTGATGCGAAGGGGCCATCATGATGGAC
This sequence comes from Neurospora sp. CHS-2018b, assembly GCA_009806015.1. Lineage (NCBI taxonomy): Eukaryota > Fungi > Ascomycota > Sordariomycetes > Sordariales > Sordariaceae > Neurospora > Neurospora sp. CHS-2018b. The sequence goes on along the minus strand of RAOV01000010.1, from coordinate 797,687 downwards.
TGACATCTACTGACATCAGAGGGACACGGATATCAGAGCCCTACCGGACACCTTACAATATGATAGGCAAGGGTTCTAGAACTAGGGTGAATTGAACGAGCAGAACATTGTTGACTCAACGAAGTTCAGGGTTATGCGGCGGCGACGTAAAATCCGTGAATTAGATGTGTCGTTAGAAAAACAAGCGAAGGGGGGGTGTTAGGGAAATAAGATTTTCCGATATCACTTGAGTCGCTGAGAAGACATCAGAAGGAAGGGGAAGCCACCAGAACGTTAATAGTAATGCTCCCGTCTGTTCCCTGCGACCAGGCAAGAGTTGCGGCTTTGTGTGACGTGATTGTATATATGAAAGGATTTCCCCGTATTCGCTACGTCTCGTACGAAAATCTTTTTGTTCGGGTCATTGATGATGTGAGAGAGAAGAGAGGAACACTGCGCTTTTCTAGGTTAAGAATGAGTAATATGTCCATGCAGTAGGGGTGGAAATGAAATCAATCTGATGATACTTAGTCTGTGTCGAAGAATTCCTTGCTACACAGGATCGGTCTTGTGGTGTTGGAAGTACAGTACATTTCAGCGCCACGCTCTGGGTGGGTGCAGTCACCCCGGCCGTTGGTCGGTCATACGACTGCTTGCTCGACAGGAGGCCGTGTTCAATTCATGATATGTGGTGTTTTGAAGTTGCAAGACATTGGAGTCCCTTTTCGCTTCCTTTATCAGAGGGACGCTGCACCAATGAAGCATAGGAAAGGTTGAAGGTAAGTTAAGAGACGGAGGACAGGTAAGACTTTATCCGTCCGCCTAGATGACTCGAACCACGACCGGAGAATATTTCCACAAAGAATGTGGTGTGTGAGGTGTGAAAGCAAAATAGAACCGCCTGCTACCGCAAAGCCATGGGAAAAGCAAAAGCTGGTGACACACGAAACGCCGGAAGGGTACACCTGTGGACTGCACCAGGTTTTTGACAGCGGGAAATTTTTGCGTCCACCACTAGTTCCCGGCTCGGCGTGGCACCACGAGACGGGAAACTAATTTGTTCATGCAAGGACGCGCGCGGGAGATGGGACTCAACGTTGTTCCGCGGCCGTGGCGGAACGGGGAAACTTGGGATGCGGTGTAGGAATTTACTGGCTGGGATTGAGTAAACGAATTCAACACAAGCTGAACCAAGCAAACCATAATCGTATCAGACATATGAACTGCTACATGTCCAGCGTTGTGATGGCATCCATGGGCGATGGTAGGCCGAGTCTTTGCTTGTTATCGGAGGTAGTTCACAGCTTTGAACCATGACAGCCTGAAGAGGGTATCGAGCTAATATTGCTGGCGGATGAGAAGATGACACTTTGAGAGAAGGATGACTTGAGCAAAACCGAAACATGTATTAACGCATCCAGACGTAATCCTTACTCCATGTTGGTAGCGCCCTCGACCTTGCCCACTACGCTGTAGCGCTTGGAGAAGAAGGTGATCCAGTCGTTAAGAGTTGACTTTTCCTTGTCGTCAAGGTCTTGCCAGTCTGGCCTGACATCCTCTGCCTTGGTCGAAGTCTTGCCGAGAGCGCGCGAGGCGTCCTTGCCAGCGAACACTGGAGCACGACAGGTATTAGCGATGAGCGAGCAATGATGTTGTTTGCCTTTGCCGTGGAAGAAATCTCTTGACCGACGTGACTTATAGACACACAGAGATATGTCGTGATGAGGTGGCACCGAAATCTCAAAGGGGGGCGCAAGAAGTCGTTAAAACTTACCGTGATAAGAGCCTCCAGGCTGGTACGCCTTGTTGCCTGTTACGTCGTAGATGATACCCTTGATGGCAACATAGCACTTTGCGCCATCAGCACCTGAGGTGAAGAGTGTTGTCAGTGTCATTGTCTGAGAAAAAAAAGGTGAAGAGAACCTCTACGGCCGGATTGATGAGTGAAGTCTTACCGTTCGCCTTGGCCAACTCCTCAACGGAAATAGGGTCGTCCTTGGGAGGGTTCAACTGAACAGGAACCTTGGGCTCAAACTTTCCGGACATTGTGAGGATTTAATGGTAAAATCGTTATTACTGGATCTCTTTGTCAGCGTCATGTCTCATAAAAGCCCCGTATCTTTAATCATTCACAAGGCAGGAGTCAACCGGAAGGCATGATAATCCCGTGCACCAGAACAGGCAATTGCGATCATTGCCCTGAGCTGCTCATGCCATCCGGCAAGTTCAAGTGGACCATACCTGTGAAAACGTAGATGCAGAGTATGAATAAATAGCAAGAGCTTGACGATTGTGTGTGACGCTGGTGTTGAATCTTGGAAAGAGCAATCTGAATCTCACTCGCACGCAATTCTTAGGTTGGTGACGGCGTCAACTGAACTCGGCCACAAGCGCCAAGCCTGGAACGCCGCGGGCGGACTGACCGGGGGGTTCGTGAACCTCGGAACGGCAACGGCAGGAACGAGCAGGGCAGGGACAGGGGTTGGAGAATGACTTGCAGTTGGCGACGGCTGTTGAGAGGGTGGACCCCGCTGAGCCCCCCATTAACCGCACTGCGGGGGAAAGTCCACAGCAGTCCGCCAAGTCGCCAAGCAATTAGCTCCCCAAAGCTTCAAACGACAATCCATCCATCTTTTTCAACGTCACCTCGAAAAAGACGACGTCCAACATCTCGACCAATCTGCGCTTGAGGATTTTGGATTGCTCCAAGCGACTTCAAGTTTCTCTGGTCGCCATCTTGTACTTTGGTTGATGCTTCAATTGACATTTTCATAGCTCCATTGAGCTCCTCATCTCCCATTTGAATTTCGCTGCTCCAGTCAGCGCCCAAGGAACTCGAGGACACGCACTGCAGTGTCCCTGTCACAGCACGCCTCCCGTATCTCGGTACCTTTGAAGAACCGCGGCCATGTCCCTCGCACGTCTTTCCGCTTCTGGATCCCTTCGCGGTACACCATCTGGATCTCCTCTTCTCCTTCGTCTTGAGCTCATCAGGCGCGGCCAAATACACAATGTTCGCCCTCTCGTCGCCCATCGCTCCGTGACTTCTCCACAATGTCGGTCCCTTCAAACAACATCGAGGACGTTGGTAGACAAGAACAACAACAACAAGAAGTTCTCGCCTCAGCCCCAACCCGTTCCTCTTTCGCAGATCCCTCGTCTCATACTTGGGGCTGCCATGGAAAACCTCCGTGGTCTCAAGAGGAATTTTCGAAATGGTACCTTCAAGACTATGCTTCGTCAGAACCCCGAAGAGCTAGTCTTTGCTCTTGTCTTGTACGTATATACATGAGCCGTTTCCTGTACTCGTCAAGATTCTAACAGTCATCCAGGCTTGCTGCACTTGCTGTTGTCATGGTGTATATCGTTCGGCTTTACTTCACCTACTTCTACTCAGAGCAGTTCACCAAATACCCTCCTCCCATTGCAAAAGCTCTGCGCCGGGCATTGTACTACAGCAACTACCATCCCGATCAGCCGATGGCCCTCAAGTACTGGAAGCAGGCTCTTGAGCTGTGTGATGAACTCCACCTCGATACCTTCTCTGATGAAGTCATGGGCATCAAGATCGAGCTTGCGGCTTGGCTCGAGAGGATTGGGAGCTACGATAACGCGGCCAAGGTGCTAGAGAATCTCTCGAGCGACTGTAAGCGCTGGGTCGACCTCATGGAGAAGAGCGTCAAAGAAGGAGGAAAGATCCCGCCATCACTATTACCTCCTGTGGTACCCCAGGAACCAGCTGGCCAGTCTGCCGCCGCTAAAAAGTCCGAGCAGGAGGAAACTCCCGAAACCATCTGGGGCAGACGGACTCGCATTCTTGGCAAGGCTGTTGGGATCAATGTCAAGCTTGCCGACCTCTACTCCCTCTATCTCGCTAGGCCGGATGAGGCCCACGAACGCCTGATTTGGGCCGTCGAAACTGCTCTCAACGAGCTCCGTAGACGGACCGTTGAGGGCCTCAAGGAGGGAGAAGGCAAATGGATGAATTCGGAGGAAATTGGCGGTGCCTTGGAATGTGAGTGTTCCCAGTTTCCCGCCTCGTCTCACAGTCTCAACCGGTCCACAATCCGCTAATGTTGAATATTGCAGCTCTGGGACATAGCTACGAGACCAAGTCGCAATTCCATCTGGCTCTGCCGCTCTTTTTCCAGGCTCTTCGGTTGTCTCAACAACAATGCCACAGCGCCACTATCAGTAAGTTTCCACCACGCATTATCCTCGTTGGCGGATATTTGCGAACAACCAAGCTGACAACTTCTTTCAGTGAATAACATTGCCATTTGCTTTGCGCAGCACCCTATCATGCCTGCTGGTCAAAGCGAAGTGGATACCCTCATGGGTGATGAAGTGGCTTCCGCAACACCAGCCCAGAAAAGAACCGCGTATCTCGAGGCAGCAAAGCGCTGGGCAAACAACGCTCTACAACACGCCAAAGAGCCAAAGGGTGATGATCGGACCCCGGAATGCGATCAGGCTTGCGCTACCTCATTGTGCAACCTTGCCAGTATTGCTCGTCTGACCGGCAATGTCACTGAGGCTCGTCGTCTGTTCGAAAAAGCCATTGAGAGGAGCAGAAGCCTCGAATTCGAAGAGGGCGTGACCCAAGCCGAGGAGGGCTTGCGGGCGCTGTCGACGTCGTCGTAGCGGAGCCATGGATCCAGTGTGTATCTGTTCAACTGCAAAAGAGGATCGGCGTCTTCACCAGCTCGTTGATGTCAGGGAACTTACGTCGCAAACGTTGCCGCCCTGATATTCCACGGAGATACGCACCACATCACAGTCCCGTGGCACCTGCACCTACCTTTGGCTAGGATAGTTGGATCCGAATGAAATTTTTGAGATATACGATCATGGCGTATCCGTTATGCCGAGTTCAAAACCTCCATTTCATCAAGGACCAGGTTTCCGTGGTGCTGGAGTAGGCGCGTCGGACCTCCATCTCAAAACTGTACATGGTGAAGTTGTCTGGCAAGTTACCCACTATCGCCAGCCGAACATCCAAGTTTTTTTTTTCGATGCGCCATTCCTCGAAAATTGTTAGCTTCACCGCTATGTTCCCAAGGCATGAGCCAGTTCACATGTTGGGTTGTGAGTAGGGTAGGATCAGTGGCGTCCTCCGGATGCAGCCCTCCAATGGTGGGAAACTCAATGGAATACAAACTAGCACACATAGGTTGTGCGTGCCGAAGGTTCGAGCGTCTGACCCCAGTGTCACTCACTATGTACCAGTTGACGAACTCGGAAAGGCAAATCATCAAACTCATCCATTTTGTGTCTATACATCGGAGTTCTTCGGTGATCGGATATTTGCAAGACGAATCGTGAAAGTGATGGATGCCTCAGAACATTCGCCATGATATTTCAGCGCTATCTCGACTTTGAATTCCTGGTTGTGGCTTGCTCTTACCGAGCCATTTACGTCTAGGGCAGCATCGTCACAAGCTCTGATCGTATTTGGCCTTTCAAGGTGCCTAGAGCAGCCCGCATGATATGGATATGTGTGACATCGGCAGCCTCTCCAACCCCCGAGGATTCACTCCGAATATCCGCTTGCCGGTGGTTCTCTTTTCGTTCCCTCCATTGGACGGACATCTAGACTTCTCCCGAAGTGCTGGTCACATCCCCTCCAATGAGACGACTGTCTCACCCCGGCCCAACAGGGACAACCTTTTTAAAGAATCACAGTCACGTGAAGTGCCCGGGAAGATAGGTTGCCATCACTCGCACATCATCGAGCTCGAATTACGCAACATGGCAGGAACTCGGATACGTATGGGAATAGGTGCTTTTTCCCAATCGCACCAACTCCGCGTTGACTCCCCGTTGGCTTGCGCCGTTAGAGTATCCTTAGCCCAGCAGGACCGGAGTAGTGGGTCAATGTACGGACCATCCTTCCATATCCTACAACCAAGAGCTTGAAAAGTTTGTCAATCGAATTTCGGCACCTCTTTTGACCGGAGTCTTCATAAGGATATCCCCAGCCCTCCGGCAGCAATGCTTCCAGAAAGGAATTTTTGTGGCACACGGCCAGGTAAAGAGCCAGAATCCACATCAAGATACTCGGCAGGCTGGGTATTGTTCCATGCAGTTGGATCACGGCATGCTCATCTTTCACTTAAGCTTAAAATTAAGACCCTATTGTGATCTATCATGGGGGCCGTACGTCAAGGGTCCTTCTCATCTTTAAGCCACATGTTGCCGCGCCAATCATCCAGCAGGCTGAAGCCACCCTTTCTCATCGTCAAGCACCAGATCTCAGACACGACGGATAAAGTTTAGGCAGCCGGTTTTCTTCCTGGTCAAGTGGTTCAACAGGGCACTCAGACGCGGAGCTTCCTCATCGAACAATGTACCTTGCACTAGGTGTACAGACATCACCGTTCCTCTTCCATCAGAACGTCCCTCGCTTAGCAGCCATCGTCATATCCAATTGTCACCTCGCTTACATCCAACATTGTGCGCTGTGCAACATTCTATTTGGATCCAATGCCATAGCTCAAACGCGCCACGATACCCGAGAAGCGCACTTGGACAAAGAAATAAGCTACTCTGACACTCACAACACTCCTCTTTCAATACGCTTCAACCGGGCCAACATCCAATCACACCGTACTTGGGCGGAAGAGCAAGCGACTCCATGGCTGGTCCAACCCTGTATGTCAATCTCGTTGGCCTCAGACCTGAATGTCATTGCTCTCTCTCATATCTGAACTTGGTCTTTTTTCTGAATGTGAAAAAAAATCCGGAGACATCCTCTCGGTAACTCACCACTCACAAAGAGCACTGTGCTACCTACGTTACACGGGCCACCAATCTCCATGATCGCGGACAAGCTCACCCCGCTTTATGGATGGGGCGGAGGCTCAATGGTGCATGAAAATGCTAGCTACATTCGTTGATATCTTAAGATCCCGCAAACTCATCCCACATTCAACTAGGTGTTGCAGCCTACTAAGGCGGTCGAACGTTAGGCAGCAGCATTTCTGTCAACCTGTCTGGGAGCAGTAGCCAGATCGGCCTTTCAGATGGCCTACCTAGCATCGTCCATTGTCGGCTTTCACTCGGTCAACAGAGTCGGTTAGACACAGTCTGACCTCACCCAATATCGTGCTGGATACATCAGCAACCAGCCATTCAAGAATGAGAACGGCCCCTCTCCAGCCATCGAGGGCAAAATGGTTTCTCCAATGCTTCTGGGAGTCTCCAAGGCCACACTCACTTTTCCCCCCTTTGAAGCCCGGTCTTCATTCACCCCTCGGGCATCCCGAGAGAGGACGTAGCTTTTGGTAGTTCGGCTCAGAAACAACGCAGCAAAGGTACATCGAAGAATCATTTACCTGCAACCACACGGCCACGACGGCCTAAGATCCGCTGCTCGGGTGCCGCCGCAGAGATGCGGATAACACATGGCCGCCCACCTCTGCCGCAGTCTCGTCCTTTAAGTGGAGGGGTGAGATGGAGAATCAACAGAATTGGCGAATAGAATTACAGAGAACGAGGCTGCCTGAGATGGGGTCATCGGTGGCTCTGGGGGGCGCCCACGCCCCACACCCCATAGGTGTCCGGGGCTAGGGTTTCTGTCGGATAAAAGAGGTGACAGGGGAGGTTAGACCGCCCTATCTTATATAATCTGGGCCCGCTGGCATAACTAGCAAAACCCTAATATTAGAGATTCTGAGTGAGGGATTTACCCAGCAGATCTCTATACAATACATAGTCTACACCCTACTTTCGTATATATATTTTGACCCCTGCTCGTACTCGTATTCTACAATTAAGAATCTTATACGTAGTATTATCGATTATAATCAATTGGGCAAATATAATACTTAGTAAATAACGATAAAGATAATAGAACTAAACCCCCTATATTCGATAATGTTTACCTCTATCGATTTTAAGACCGTAGGCGAAATTATCCTTAATAAGTCTAAAAATTAGTATTTCTAAGAGAAGGGATTTAAAGATAAGGCCTTTAATAAGGAGCTTTAGTCTTTCATTAACCCTAATCCTAAAAAGAGAATCCCTTAGCCCGTTACTCCTTTTAAACCGCTAGTTACTAATTTCTAAAAATTAATTATCGAAATAACTTAGGAGACCTAGATTTAGTAATAAATTTTCGAATTTATTAAGGAGGAGACTTCGATTAAAGTTTCGAATAACTCCGGCCTTTTAACAATTAATACCTAGGCTTCTTAAACCGCCCGGTCCGCTATAACCCCGGTTTATACCCCGGTATCTATAGACTTTATTCCCGCCTTAGTTCGAGCGCCCGTCCCTCCCGGACCGGCTATTAAAGTATCTTTTACCGCCAAACGTTTAAGCTTTATATTTAAATTTAATTTCCGTAACTATAAGGCTGCCTTAATTAAATACCGCTATAAGAAGAAGGATTAGGATAAATTTATCCTAAATATTAACGAAATTAAAAATTAAATAAAGAAGTATATTATTAAGAAGCTTTATTTAACCTATTTCCTAAAAATTAAAATTATTACCGTTTAGTATAATAAATTTCGTATTTCGATTAATTATAACCCTATTAAAATTAGAAAGGATGCCCGCGTTAAATACTAGGAGAAGGTTCGCTTTATTTATCCCCCTAAGAATTAGACCGCCTAATTTAAAGAGTAAGAGGGAATTATAATTATCGGTTAATACTATAAAATTAATAAATATATTAATTTAGAGAATTAATATTAAAATTTCCTCTACGTAGTAAATAAATTCCCTAATTCTCCCCTTAATATTTGGGCTATAATATATTACCAAATTAAAAATAATAAATTTTATACCTTTATAAATATAGCCCGGGAATTTAGGTAGGCGGTCTACGAAGTATTTCCGTTAAATAAAAATAATTTTTAAATTTATAAGGGCGGTATATTTAGGGTTAGAGCTATATTTATTAAAGAAATTAGTAGGGACGCTCTTAATAACCCTTAGGATAACCGAAGTAAAAGGTTGGCTAAAAATTATTAAAACCGTAATAATAAAAAGCCGAAGAGGGTTTACCCTATTTATAAGCGAATAGGTTATTAAATTGAATATTATTAGTACGTTAATATAATTAACCGATTAGAGTATTTTAAGGAGAATTCCTACGTTCGTACGAAAGTAAATAAGAATTGTTAGAAAGACCCTAAGTTCGCTTAGCGAGTAAAGGAGATCCTAAAGGAGGTTTAAATTAGAAAGGATAAAGAAGAGGCATCCTATACTAATAGTATTAATAATTTTTAATTTAATAGTCGGCGTATTAATAATACGAATTATGAAGCGAATTTTTTAATATTAAAATTTTATAATAAAGGGCCAAAGTATTTATTAAGAGATTTAGCGATTTTTAATTTAAGTATAATAATTTATATTTTTAATAAGGCCGGCCGGTTTAAAGGCCTTATACCCGTAAAGGAAGGAGACTACGTCTAAGCGGGAGATAAATTTATTATAATCGAAGGGTACGGTTCAATTTACCTAATAATAAGTAACGACGAGGGTTTCTCTATTAGTTTTAAATTTAATAACGTCGCGCTTATACTAGGAATGGCCTATAATTTAATATTTCTAAAAAGGTTATTAGAAAAAGGATTATATTAGAATCATTCTCTTAACCTTAATTGCCTACGTTTCCGCTCAAATAATATTTACTTTTACCGTCTTTCTTTAAAATTTAATTAATTTGTATTAGAATATATACCCTTCGAGATACGTATTAACTAGTCCTCTTTTTACGTACGATTTTACCGGTTTACTAATAAGACCGCTAGGAAGCTTCTAAAGGGTAATACTTTACGCTAATACCTTCGCCTTAATTACTTAAGACCGGAAACCTTAATTTAATTAATAAATAAGGAATATAGGGTCCGGCTTAAGGGCCCTAATTTTATTTATTATAATTCCTATATAATAGTTAAAATAAAACGCTAAGTACGTAGAGAAGTCCGTAATACGCTAAAAGGTCTAAAATTCCGTCTTATAATCAATTTCTTTAATTATCCGCCTATAAAAGTACTTGGTAGAGGGATAGTTTTAAATTTAATAATCGTCGTAAATCGCTAGTCCAAAATAATATAATTATATTATTTATTAGACCGGATAGTAGATTCAATTATTACTATACTAATATTACTATTTAATAGTCTTAACCTTTATTATTAAATCCGACCTAGGGTAGTCGAGTATAATAATAAAATAATTATAATTAAGCCCCGTATTATTACCTTTTTAATAATAAGAGGTATAATTATCGAACTTTCGGCTCTGTATATTTAAGTATAGAATGGTAGCGCCGAGCGTTCGGGGGGTATAATTAAGGAAAAATCGACGGTTATAAAGGAGGGGGTAAAGTTATTTTAAGAATTCTAGAGAGAGATTACAATAGTGGTAGTATATCTATTAAATATAACCCTATAATAGGAATACAATTGGAAATCCCTAAAAGAGCGCTTTATAGCGTATATAGTAAATTATAACGGCGGTTAATAAAGGATAGTACTATAGCTATTATATTTAAAGGTATATAAATATAAAGCGTTCGTACTTATAATCGATATCCTACGTAATTAAAAACGGATTTAAAAATTTAAGAGACGGGTTTAGGTAGGATATTTAATTAATTATTAATCTAATAATATCTATTGCGTTTAAAATCTATATACGAACTAAATAATTGTAATTAAAGATATAATATTTAATAAAGATAAAATCTTTATAAATAATATCGAACAATTTTATAATACTTTTAATATTTCCCTTAAAGAATTAGCCGTATAATTGAACGATATTTATTAATTAGATTTCAATATATCCGATTTACTACCGATTAGAGGCGTTAAAGTAGAGGATAAGGAGGCTAATCTAGTTGTCGAATCCCTACCTACCGCCGATAGAACCGCGACTTCCGAACCGACCGAATTTATATATATATAAGAGGAGGAAAAATAAATAGATTAAAAGGGTGAGGGTATTATAACTACCCCGGCGGCAGCCCTAAAGCCGCGACCGTAAAAGGATTAGTAAATAATAATAATAAATAAAGAGGAGGAGATAAATTATCCTACCCCTCTAAAAAGTCTAATATTATTCTTTATTAATAGTTTTAATATATTACGCTTTTAAGAGAGTTGGCCGATATATAATAAATACCTCTATTGGGTCGGGTCCTTTTTAATTACTTTAAATAAAATAAACGTTAGACTATACAATGGACAATCCATTAATAAAGAAACCCTTAACTAAATAAAGCGGTTAGGAATATACGAAGTAAAAAAGAAATTCTTTAATAATTCGAAATTAATTAAGGATATTATAAATCGTTATAACGCCCTCAAAACTTTATCTATACTTTACAAACGAAACTTCCCTCCCCTTCCTCGTTATTACAAAGACTTTTAAAATTATCCTTTTAATAATATTTTTACAAAAGTAAAATAGGAGTATATAAACGACTACGAAGAAAAGAAATCGTAGGTATAGGTTAATTAAAACAAGTAGTAAATTAATAAAACTACTACTCCTCTTAATTCTATATAAATATATATATATAAATTTAATATAAAAGGTTACTTCCTTAAATATAAAATTCGTCTAATTATATAAAGAGATTAATAATTACGTAATAACGTACGCGAAACGTACGCTATAACCCTCGTAATCCGGTCCTTCTAAATTATAATAGCTATCGCTATTTACTTTAATTTCGAATTTAAATAATATAATATTATTAACGCTTTTATTAACGCGGTACTAAACGAAATTATTTATATAAAAGTACTATACGGTTAAATATATTAAAATAAAGTATTAAAATTACTACGAACTCTCTATAATTTAAAACGGTCGCCTCTATTTTAATAAAAGGAATTTACTAAAACTTTAATAAAGGCTAGCTTAGCCCCTATCCCTATAGAACTATACATTTTAATTTATAAGAATATAATTATATTCTTCTATATTAATAATATTATCCTCGCTTATAAGATAGAATATTTATCGCTAGTAAATAGAATAGTCGCTACCTTTAAAAGGCACTACTAACTAACCGGCGGCCACGATATCCAATAATTCTTAAGTATCGAAGTTATTCGAGACCGCTATCGTCGACTAATTTGGTTATTTTAAAGAGAATATATCCTTAAAATAACAAAAGGAATTACATAGACTAGGAAAGCCCCCGATACCCCTATAATACTTAAAGAACTAATCGCCTCGCTAAAGACTACTATTCAATATTTAATTAAAGAGTATTAAAAGGCGATTAGTACTATTCTCTACCTTACTATTATTACCAAACCAAATATTTCATTTATACTATTTCGATTAATTCGCTTCCTTACCAACCCTAGGCAAGCTTACTACTTAGCGATCCGACGGTTAAAGGCCTACTTTCAAAGCACTAATTACTATACCTTCTAATTAGGAAGAAATAACAACTTCGAAATTTATATTAATTTATCCTTTATTAATAACTCTTCTAATTAATAGAATTCCTAAGGGTTCGCAATATAATTATTTAATAGGACTATCGACTAGCGAACTAATAAATAAAATATAGTAATAACCTCAATAATAGAGGCTAAACTATTATCCCTCGCTTAAAGAATAAAGGAAAATATATAAATAAAAAAACTCTTCGACTCCCTTACCCTTCGGCTTAAATTCGAAATTGTACCCTTCAATTATAATAATAAATAAATAATCCGCCTCATTACTAGGGAGAATTCCAAATTCTAAATTAAATTCAAGTATATCGATATTTACAATTATTAGTTTAGAAAAGAATAATAACGAGGCCTTATCGACGTATACTATATATTAATAGAATAAATAATTACTAATAGATTAACGAAAGCGCTAGATTTACGTAAGTACTTTAAATTTATAATGTAATTTAACCTAATAAATATTAGGGAAATAAAAAGAGAGAAGAGGGAATTATTAATAATCGAAGCAAACTATTTAATTATAAAGGTTAACGAAGAGGATTAAGGAGAGGAAATCTACTAAGTAATAAAAAGAAGGGATAGGCATTAATACAAATATAAATTACCTTCCTATATAATACGGTTAAAAGGACCTTTATAAATTAAAAAGTTCTAATATAGTAATTACTATAAGGCAAAAAAAAGTAAAAAAATTAATCCTAATAGGATTCGAACCTACGACCTTTAAGTATAATATTTAAGGATAAACCGTTAACTATATTATTAAATATATTTAAGAAATAATAGACGGATAACTAAGATTATACTTTAACGCTCTAACTACTAAACTACAGGACCCCGCTTATTATTAGAAATAGTACTATTAACCTTCTATATCTATAATATACGATAGCGGGCGACACCTTTAAAGGTAACCGTTAAAGGAAACGGAGAAAATAGGTACAAATCTATAAATAGCTTCATCTGGCCAACTTCCTAAATTAAATCTAATTTAGTTGGGGGAATATATCGGATAAAAGAGGTAATAAGGGAGGTTAGACCGCCCTGTCTTATGTAATCTAGGCCCGCTGGCATAACTAGCAAAACCCTAATATTAGAGATTCTGAGTAAGGGATTTACCCAGCAGATCTCTACACAATACATAGTTTGCACCCTACTTTCGTACATACATTTTGACCCCTGCTCGTGCTCGTATTCTACAGTTTCCCGCCGCGGATGCCGCTAGACCACAGGTACGGCTGCAGGGGCCCAAAGACATTCAGTTACAGACTATACAGACCTTCGACCTGTGTTTTTTCCACAAAACTTCCATTCCACACCACTTTCCAGGGTAGGGATGTCTAACGCTGAGTAAATTACCACAGCGGTTTGCCCTTGTTGGGAAAATTTACGTGGTGTTCTCGGTAACTCGAGGCTTTCTTCTGGATAGTCTCTGGTGTACTGGCCTTGCCTGCTATGGAGGGGCTGCTCCTGGTTCTGACCCAAGCAAGAACCTAAAGCTGAAATCTATGGCCAAGCTATGGGTGTCTCGAAGCCCATCGCCCACGGATTATGCATGCCGCCAGAAACGAAATGACACCCTCCAGTATCCCGTAGTGTTGTATCTAGGCGAGTTTAGGTTATCAAGCCGACTGCATCTGGATCCTTTGGAGAGGCGAGAATACGGGACTGCTTGACGACTAAGCAAATTTATTTCTAGAAATCGTCTTGGTCAGCAAAGGACGTGACCAGATACCCTAGACTGGGCAATGACAACCGACGGCTCATTCTCGCCCAAACGACCATCCGGTAATACTATTGCTACGTACTACCGCATGATGCTGCACCGCAGCCGGGAAGTACCGAAGATTCTCACTTATCATTGGGTCACTCCGGGCTGAGAAGACGGCACGGAATTGCCATTTGACGCACTGGTAATATGAGATCACACACATTCACCACGCAGAGAAGCACAGGAAACGTTACCGCTTTTCCTTAGCATGATCTCCTTGCTCTGTTTTCAACACACCCTGGAAGTGTTGCCGCTGTAGGGCTGAAGCTGCGGGCCAGCTGGTACCACGACAATATCCTGAGCAAATCTTCCTCGACCGGACATGTCTACCATCACCAAGACACATCTGCATCGGCCCAGACCCATGACAAACCGGCTTTGTCACAGTTCTACCCAAGTCCTAAGGTCGGCTTATCATACGGACGTTGACGGTCTTTCTTTCTGAGCATGGAAGTAGCGAGAAGCCCGGCTATTTGGTGCTAGATCATGGAGGCGATGAAACCGAGAAGACGCCTCGGGTTCGAGGCGAGAACGCCCGTCGATACACGTGTGATATCCGGAAATCGTATCTACAGCGAACTGCAGTGAGGTCAATCGCCAAAGAGCACCACCATGCCTCACCTAGAGGAGTTACCCAATGGTCTCACACCATTCTACACAGTGTCCGCATTTGCCTCATTAGGTGCAACCTCAGCCACCCATAGTGTGTGGGCTTGGCACTGTTTACTTGTAAAAAAGCCGAGGGTAGTTCAGGGGCAGGATCAGTGGGGTGCCATAAAGCCCATTGAATGGTTCACTAATCGCACCCTTTACGCCTTCACCGTTGAAGTCCCGGCCTTACCTCATCCCAGTCAAATTGGGGGTCCTTGGTTGAGAAAGAATTCAGTTGCCTAGGCTCCCGTACCCATCTAGCGATGTGGACGTGTGGTACAGCAGAGAGAGGCTCAAACCGCCCGTCTTCGGCAGGGCCGTACGGCAGCGGGGCACATATCAGGTTTGGTGATGTTGAACATCCATCCAGTGTTAATATTGACCCGGGATGACTAAAGACCACCGTTTTATTCCCGAGGCTACCTCTCGACGTCACGCTTTAGCTTCCTGATAGGGAAAAGGAGAGGCTTAACACTTGCCAGATCTCGCTTAGGGTGCCTTGCACCTCTCCTTGGAGTTCTTGGGTTGGGCGAGCTGGCCACCCCAAGTCGGACGACGGCTAGGACCGACAGAGATACATCTTAGCACGATCCTGCTACCGAAGCTTCTTGGCTCAAAAAGCTCAGGGCATGAGGGCCATGTTCTAGTCCGGCACGGGCTTGTACCTTGAAAGGAGGCCGTAGCGTTGAGATCCATAAGGCTATGTCACGAACGACTACAGCACATCTACAGTTGCTCATCTCACATCCCCGAGACTACACAGTACCAGTCTTGACAAGTCATATGGAACGGACGGTTCCCACAAAGCATTGGCAAATTCTCAACAGGTTATCGACACCCCGAGTTACCTTTTTGGTCGGCGACACAAGACGAACTCAGACCACCGGCGCATGATCGGAGCCTTGCTGTTGCTCTCACCTCAGGTCTACTACTTCCCCAAAGAACTAGGACAGTTCTGAACAAAACAAGAGACGTAGAGAATATAAAATTTACGCGGTTAAATCAACAGGATACGGGTTTTCGGTATACGGACATTCTCTTCTCTTCACAGCTTTCGACGGAGGGCCGCTAAGCAATCGGCAAGTGGCTGTGGTGCACGATATTGTGGCATCGAAGCCATTCAGGAGTCCGTACCGTGCCCTCTTAGAAGCTAGCACGTGGATACCCATGACTCGTGTGTACACTGCCTACTGTCAAAATCGAAGCTCTTTCTGTACCAAATGCACATTTTTATGGCACTTGAGAGGTCTTTGTACACCAGAAGCGTCTACCGCAATGGTGTACATGCGGAGTTCCCTCCGTTTACCCCTGTCAGCTCTCTTCCATATTGGCGTTACACGGGAAAGCTACCCACCCGCATATTGGCATGCAGATGTGCACACCGAATGATCTCCATTTGGACCAAAATACCCATTTGAGGCTTTCAACTTGGGGATAAATTGTGGACTTCTTCATCAGGATCTGCTCAGAAGACAGACCAGTGGGTTGCCTGGGGACCTTGTAAGGCGAGATGGCTGGGCCGCATTGTCTTGCCTTGCTGTCACTGCTTTCAACGGGGCCATCTGCATGGGTAATTGGCTGCCCGGCACAGCTATGGGGAGAAGAATAAACCTCGTCCTTCCGGATGGTTATATAATAACGGGGCCCTTGCGAATTTCGAATGGCGAACGAGTCTTGAGATCCTCACACATCAGGCATTGATATCCTCCTCACCTGCAGTAACAGCTCGATACTTGAGCCTACTTCTATCTGCTCAACCAGTTTCGGAAGCATATCTCAAGCATCCTCCATCGTTGCATATATGTCAACATCTTCTCAACGATACCCTCCTACAAGTCAACAACATCGTGTTATGGAGGACTTCAACCACTTCGTCGATATGCCGACCTCTGAGAGCTCCATTCGGTACATGTATGCGGAATCAGATCAATATCTGGACGCACACTCTTCGGGATCTCAAAGCTCAGTCAACTCACCAGTGAGTATTTACAACGCCCGTGCGTGTTTTTGGGAGACTAACAGTAGCGCGGCAGTACGATATGGCTTCCCTTATGGACCCCAACATGTATGCCGGCGTTCATCAAGGTCTGGAGTCGGAGGATGAGTCCTCGCAGCAACCGACCCAAGAGCAGAAGCCCAAGAGGAAACGAGAAAACCGATATAAAAATGCCCCTCCATCTGTCCTATCGGTATGTTACAAAGCTGGTAGCCTTCTGGCACATCTGTGCTTGGAGGAACAATGACTGTAAGACCAAGCTAACCCAATGCCTACCAACAGCGTCGAAGGGCCCAAAACCGCGCTTCCCAAAGAGCTTATCGTGAACGCAAGGACCAGAGGATAAAGGACCTCGAGCAGATGCTCAATGAAGCTAAACAGCACAACAATGCCCTAGGCCAGGCCTACGCGGCACTCCAGGCGGAATATGAGGCGCTCAAAGCTTCGCAGTTCAAGGATATTGGTTACACAACCGCCAGCAACCTGACTTACCAGCATCCGCCTCTGCCCACCACAAGTACGGCAATGAGCAGCACTAGTTTTGATCTGGACTTGTACGCGTACCCTGAGTTGAGCGCCAACGGGGGATATCATATGTGAAGACAGCCCACGTGCATATATCACACTCACACATCCATCCCACTTTGATGGCTTGTTGGGCCTTTCACATGACCATGGTATTGGAGCCGAGAGTGATGACAGGAAGCGAAGAGGAGGGAAGATATTGGGGCAGTACCAAACAAGAGACGAAGGAACGAATCCGCGGTCGGGAGCTCCCGGTAATTTATCCGCGCACCGAACACATTGACGCCCACTGCTGCGGGGCTGGCCGAACGAGGACATACAAGCAGAACACACATCCACACACATCTGAAAGTCCATCTATCAGTTGATGTTAGGACTACCCACAAGGACAAAGTCCAGAAGCTCGGTTGTCAGCGCATTCTTGCTTTTCTCGTGGTGGGGTATCATGGTCACAGACAGCAGCATAACCCCCCCTGCCCTTCATCACGTTCGGTCCCACGGAGTATCATCCCGGTCGAAGATCGGGAAGGCTCTCGTGTCACGGTCGCTGTGATAACTGCTTCCGGCATAGATTTGCTTGCAGATCGGATTGGATGGGTGTGCTCGCTCAGGACAAAATTGATGACACCCGAGTCCACCACCCAGAACAACACCAACCTGGAAACTCAGCCAAAACACCAGGCAAATCAACGATTTTGATTGCATCCAATGCCCAGTAAAGGCGGCTTCTAAAGCTACGCAGTCCTGTTGTATTTGGGGTATTTTATCAACTCATTTGTTAATGGTTTCTTGCGTTAAACCCGCCCAGCCTTTCGCCGGGTGCAGGGGTCAAAATCTGGACTCGGGTGTCATCAATTTTGTCCTGGGCGAGGTGTGGTATTGCGACACAACACGACAAATGTCACCCACCAGCACTTATCAGGGTACTTACTTGCCTATCTACCCTGTCCGCTGGGAGCGGCGGGGGTAGTTTGGTGCCGCCGGGTATAACCGACACTACCAAGGAAGGAGCTACTAGAGGAGAGAAGTTATCAAGGTACCGATCGATCACCATTTCAATGCTCTCGACACTACAACAAGTCGCCAGCGAGAATACAGCACAGCTGCGTTTAACATATTGCTTAAACATCGGTAACCAAAGCGGCAATCAGGTTGTTCTCATACCTGAGCATGTTGCACGATAGATGTCTTGGATTGGCTGGCTTGTGGGAGTGACGAGTGGTCACTACCAAACACGACCAAACACGAACCTTTCAGCCCCGACCCCGCCGTGCCGCTGGCCCCCTGATTCTGGCTCTGGCTGCAACCTTATTCCAACCCCCCTCAGCAACAGCAACAACAACAGCAGCGGAAAGAATGACACCGGTCACCAGCCCGCAGCCAGCAAACGAAAGCAACAGGAGCAAAATTCGCGGGCATTCATTACATCAGCTGTCCGTAGGGTTCCATTACACACGCATCAACCCCCCTTGCCTACAGACACAGCAACTACACACCCCTTTTCTCTACAACACCGAGCCGGGCCCGTACCGGAAAAGCGGAAATTGAGAAAGAGGGGATCGAGGCCGGTGGTGATCTCTCTAGTCTTCTGAACTGACTAACACCTCTCGCTACCGTTCCACTTCCATGTGGATGGCATGCAAACGGGCGGCACAGACTTGTTCTTTGGGTCTTTCACTTTATTTTCCTTGACACCTCCTTTACTACCCTCATCTAACACTGGGAATGATATGACATAAGACTATTGATGGATTGATGAAGGGTTATGTAAGAATACGTACGTTTGGCTGGGTATTGGTTGCATACGTGGGTTTTGAGATACAAATATGGAAAGGCAAAAATGGTGGGAAGCTGGATATTTGTCGTTGGGGTTTTTGCAGGCCTGTTTGAGCCTTGATCCCTAGGAGTTTGGAGCGTTATGAAGTTTGTTTTGGCTTTTGGCTTTTGGCTTTTGGCTTTGACTAGTGGGTATGAGATATGAAGTATGATGATGTGAATGAGAAGAGGAAGTTTTCGATGACTTTACTTGCAAAGGAGTATTCCCTGTGCTCTGTTGGTTGGGGAGTGAAAAGTTCCTTATGTCGTTCCCTGCTAGTATATGGAATTCCTGTGACGGTGTAACGATCATTGAAGGCAGTTAGTTACTCTTATTCGATAGGTCTTTGACACAACCAGGCTTGAGTAGGTATCTTCTTGTTTGATCCTCAGGACCGAAGGGACGGAGTATTCGTATTCTTTACAATGAATCCGAGTTCTGGATCAAAGGCCAGAAATATACGTCTTTGGCTACATCGACAGACCCACCAAAATGGAAATAAAAGGCAATTCACCATCCCCACACACCATGATCTACACCATCACCTCTCCTCTTCTACCGAAACCACCTAACAAGACATAAAACGCCATGTTCCTCGCCAGTCCTCACTATTCCAACTTATAACGTGGCGGTTACTTGCTTACTCAAGCGAGAGCGGAGTGACTCCCGGGGAATTTTCCTCTTACTGAGCGTCCAGTGGTCATCAGTTTCACGGTCCTGGTCCTCTAAACTCGTGTTTATAGATCTAGCTTTGTACGCAATAGATTATGTGAAATCCAGTTTGCCCGTCGAGAAGAGGCCCCAAGACTTATGCCCGCCTGGCGTGCGCTCAGAAAACTTCGAGATTCCACACTCTACCATAGACAACTCGAGAAGTTTCTCATCTTTGGCTCTACATAACTTAGTGGCTCCTTATTTAAGTTGCCATTCTCGTTGGTTATAGGGGTAACATCCTGATTACTCATGCCTCCCAGACCCTCCTCGCACTCTTCAGACTTGGGCAATTGTTAACCTCAAACACCCCCGTGAATCCCGGCAACTTTGACTCCGTCTTAGTCTGCGCGTGTGATGTAGTGTGGTTTCATCTTTCGATCACTTTATTGTGTACTTGTGTGCTATCGGTCTCTGCCCCGGTATTTAGATTTAGAAAGCTCACCTCTCATTTTGAGCAGCGTCCCCCGAGTACTCGACTCGTCGAAGGAGCTTTTCTTTGGATCGGCATCCGACTATACTGGGTTCTCACCCTCTATGTGTTTGTGCTTCTTCCCTGGTCTAAATACCGATAAGAAATGGTCATTCTTGCATTTGAGGCGGACTAGTTCATGCTGATTCCCATCTCCTTATCTATTCCGTGTTTCATCTCATCTTTTCTCTCCGTAGACTGATAGTGTAGGCCATTCACAGTTCATACACAATAGAACCTTGATGGCTTCTGCCGGGAAGTATTTAACTACTCGTCTTGATGCGCGTCTCTGATCTTCCTCTTCCCACTTTCTTCTGAGATTTTGCAGTTCGTGAATCTCTTCCCTCCTCATCATTCTTGATCTCCGTTTTGAGTCGTTACCCTACGTCCCAAATATTCAAACCTCCAGATTCTATCACCAACTTCACCACCAACTTCTTGTCTGAGCCGCATTAACTTGACAAGGTATACATCACGCCTCCATCACCATGGCCTCACCTTTCTCACCTGACCCTGAGCCCCTCTCTACCGGCGTCGTCGCTCTGGACTCCGCTCGCAGGACTCTGTCCATCATCATCGGAGGTATGGTATCACTTACCATTAAATCCCAAGCAGACATTAAAGGTGAAAACAAGCTGACACCGACCTCAAAGACCGCGCCACCGACATCCCCTACAGCGCCGACGCCCTCTCCCGTCTCACGGAACGCCTGTCCGTTTACCCATTCGGAAACCAGGTGGCGGAGAATCTTTCGAGTCGATACTCGGAGTCGGAAGCATCCGCCGTCTACCGCTCCATTGCCGAGGGTCTGGGCAGACTGCGTGACAAAGAGGGGATTTACCTCGCTATCTTTGAGAAGGAGGGTCGCGTTTTGGTGAATCATAAGAAGAGGGACAGCAGGCTGGTGGGCGTGGAGAGGGGTATTGAGAGGTTGTTGGGCCTTATGATGGAGAAGGAGCGGGAGGAGGAGTTTCTCGGAAATGCTGAGGGCAAAGGTGAAGGTGCCCCCGAGGAGGATCGTAAGGTAAAGATTGAGGGCGAGGATGCAGGTGCCGCCGGTTCGTACAAGTGTATGTTCTTGAGGGCTCGGTCTTATTGTTTGTTTTCGTTCCTATTGCAGATTCCTCTTGACAGACGCTAACAGTTTCACTTACATTTAGGCGAACCCGACGTCCTCTTCAAGCTCGAGGATTTCAAGCCAGCCTGTTTGGGTTGATGAGAAGACGAAGCTCTCGAACGGCGAGATCAAGCGGCAGCAGATCAAGCGCGAGAACCTTTTCAAGCCACGGTCTGCCGTTGTCGAAGATCCCTACATAATGGCTTTGGTTGACTTGCGAAAGAATGGGAAGTTTGTTAACGACGTTTTATTTGAAAAGCGAAGTGAGTGTTGGCCCGACGAACTTCGCAGCACGTTGTCTCTTGCTGCTTTCAGCTTCGAATCCGGAGAAGGAAGAGAAGAGCGCGATGATTGACTGGGTTTAGGTGGTTCTGGGCTACAGCTATGACGGCGTATTCCCCAGGCCTGGTGTTGGGTTTAAACTTGCTGGATTATTGCTTGGGGATAATTTGGCTGGTTTTGTTGTGGCTGTTTGAAGAAGTGATTCTGTGCTCCGAGAAGTTATTGAAATTGGTTTCGCCGCGTTCTGGTAAATCAAACGTGGTTGATGCCTTTAGCCGGGGGCCTGTGACTTTAGGATAATGAAGGAGGTGAGTTACAAGTTAGTTTCGACGTAAGGTTGTCAAAGTCGTGTGAGTAGGTAGAAATTGAAAGAAGATTGCACTCAACTCGTATTTGATGACGTCGGGTCTGCAGTGTACGATGTTTCGGAGCGAAACCGGACCGCGAGACTTCTTTCCCTATTTTCACCTCGCAGCAACTCGCAACGGCAACTCTGAGCCGACAAGTTGCTCCTTCCTTCCCTTCGCATCACTTCTGGCACCTTGATGGCTGAGTGAAAATTTCAAACCCTCAACAAAAATTGCCGACGACGAATTGAATCCTGCACGCTAACGCCATCCTAACTTCGTATTTCCATATGTTCACGGCAAACGGAAGCCACTTCGTTAGCAATGATTCTCGATTGCGCCGTCCTTGGCCACAACGACGCCGTCCGAAATCCTTCTCCAACTCCGCGCGAAAATGGCATCGCAGGAGGATAGCCGGGGCAAGGATCGTGAAGCTGGGGGCCGATGGTGGGAGAGAAAATGCGTCGACCCCGCGCGTCCTCAATTGGAGGGACGGGGAGGAGGCACTTCAGCCGCGCCTCAGTTAGTGCATACGCTCCCCGGCCAAACTATTGACTGACGAACGTCGCGCCAGCCCGATGTGACCTCCAGCTTACCTCTTGACTCAACTCAATCGCGACGACACTGATCCCACCGGCTCTCCTACCTCGGCGCGTATGCCGCGCGCGGCCATGTCATCGAAAGTACGAGCCCCTTAATATCGTTTGCCTATCGTGAAGGCAAGCGCCGGCAGCTTGACTTTTGCCTTTGCGTTCACGACAAGCCCGATTGGGCTGGAGTCATTCAGTCCACCAACACTCTTCGGCCTCGGCCCAAATCAAGATGGCGGCGCTTCCGGAGAACTGGGAGATGGACTATGATGGAGCCATCAGTCGCTGGATTTATCGATTCAAGCCTACAGGGCTCATCCAATACACCTTTCCCAAGCCAGGCGACGAGTTCCCCGAATTTGTTGGCGATTTTGGCGGACCTATGCCACCCGAGGACAAATTCTTGAGCCAAAAACTTAGGAAGGGGGGTGCAGGAAGCGAGACGACCCCAAGTTCTCCCCCATTCAACATCAGCACAGCTGCGACTTCGGCGAACTTTTCTGGGCCAGGTTACAATGATCCACCACCATGGTTTCAGCCAGACGGGTTCATGTACATGGGCCCGGGAGCGTACAACGACTCAAGTCCGGAGCAAGATGAAGATGAGGCTGGCTTACCGGCGACTGACCCCAAGACACCAGAGTCGAAGGTGACGAAGCCATCAAGTAGACCATTTATCTCTCCTGTAACGAGTACAGAAACCACTCCTCTGGTTGTCAATAGTCGACCTACCGTTGTGACGACCCAGGAACAGACTATGCCAGCGAAAATTGAGGGTGCCCCGGCTGCAGGGGATTCTATCCTGTCTCCGGGGGTCCCTATGTTGGATGGTCGTCCGATAAACCAAGTGTTTCCTATCGGCTTTGTGGCAGAGTTATACGGCGAGTCGACCGCGAGGACTCGCGAAGAACATCCTGCCGCAGCGGAACTACCAGGTCATGAGGCGCCCATCCGGAATCTACAGTTGGCGTACGCAAATCAGCATGCGCCTGTCGAGTTATCCTCCGAAAATACTAGCGTTAAGGCCACTTCGGGCAAACGATTACAGGAAGACCCCAATTCTCAAAAGGCAGATCCAGTATCAAGACCGAATCTCGATCGGAAGACGGAGTCAAGTCCGTTCATACTTGGCGCCAATTTTGCCTCCGCTCCTTCGAACCCTCGACCTGCACACGCACACAGATATTCCATACAAGGACAAGTGCCGTCTCGGGTTGAGGTACCAGCTTTGTCGTCAGCTAAAGAGACACCGGGACAGATAGTGTCAGATGAGCAACCAGACAAAGCAGAGTCCGGAACAGAGCTTGAGAGTAACTCAAAAGCCAACGAACAGGCGGAGAAGTTTCGGACCCAACGGGTACCGTCCATTCTCCAGCCCGCCCGCGGACGCCCAAAACCTTTACAGAGTCCTTCTGGTGAGCAGCAAGCCTCTTCAACTACAAACCGCTTTGTTCAGAGACCGCTGTACGACCTCCCAGAATTAGACCATCAGACAGTGAAATCTCTACACGGCCATCAATCTATGATTCTGCTTAACAAGAAGGATGTACTGGATCCTCCACCTGCGTTTACGCGGACAAATACTCTACCCGCGGACCTGCCTTCACTGCCTTTCATGGGAAACGGATTTTCCACAAAGACCGAGATGTCTTCACTAGCCCCGAAGCCACAGGACCAGCAACCTCCACCACCGCCAGCTCCAAGCGAGGAGGAACCGCAGATGGGGTCCAACTTTGCGTCGACAAGTAGACCGCATAGGGGAAGCTTAAGTGACTACGCGAACCCAGTTCTTCCTGATATCGGACAGTCAGTGAAGCCACTGAACATCAGCCGAAAACCTTCCCCAACTGAAGTTCAAGGAGTGGATCAGTCGTCTTTGGCAGTGAAAGACGGTATAGAACAAACGGCTCCAATGTTGGCGCAGGAGTTATCACAAGCGATTGCTGACTTCTCATTTTCTCCTCAATATGAACCAAAGCGCACTACGGAGATCGTAATGTCTGATCACGGTGGCGTAACAGTACTTGGGGGTCAGGAGAGGATGCAGTTACGCCGTATTCCAAGCGAACAATCCAGCGAAGCTTTGCCTGCCACTGTTATCCGGGACTGTTCTGTTTCTGAAAATGATTTGCATAAATCACCACACTCTAATTCTGGTTCGGGGCCTCCGCGACCTGACAAGATCCCAATCGACAATCCTCAGCCATTCACTCCATACCGCCCTCCGGCGGTGGAACAAACCTTCCGCCGAAAACCTGTGGCCGAGTCTCAAGGTCCTTACGAAATATCAACCTCGAGTATGAGGGTTGAACAACAAGGTGGCTCCTTCGCTCCATTGGGTCACTTTCCTCAACAAGGAACCCCAGAACATTACGTACTGCCTCCTTCCCACAACCAACAGCTTCCATCGCGTAGTGTTGAAGCCCTGCCACAGCCAAATATAAGTAACCCGGGCCTCCCACAAGCCTTTCCACCACCACAACAATTCGCCAGCCCACAGTCGCAAGCACGGGCATCTACATGGCCGAAACATGAATCGACAGCTGCATTTGATGTCCGAAATGATGATTTGGAATCAAAACCTCTTCCGCCCGTACCTCAAACTATGGCCCAGGCTCGTGGATTATCTAGTGAAGCTTCAACACCTGCTATGAAGGAAAAGCGAGGATTACTTTCGAAGTTTAGGAGAACTGGCAACACGGCCAGCTCCTCGAACAAGCTTCAAAAGTCGGTCGGGAATAGCTATCCCACAGCGAGCAATAACATTCCGCAGTCACAACCTCCTGTGTCTTATTCATCACAGCAAGGTCCACCACAAAATGCTCAGGTACCATTTCAGGGTCCTCCCCCATCGCACCCTGATCAAACACAACTGCAAGGATATCAATGGCCTACAAATACACTAGACGCGTGGTCAGCGTATGGCCACGATCCGCGTGCTTTTACGCCGACAATCCAACTCGGAGGACCTCAACACGAGCCTGAATTTGTTTACCAGAGTCAGCCGATGTCAGCTCAGCAGCAATGGTATTACCATCAACAGCGGCAGCAACATCAGCAGCAGCAGCAACAGCAGGTGGACACCAGAAGGGAGAGCGAAGTATCCAACCTAACCGGCACTTCGTCACCTTCACCAGTCCCCAGCAACGCGGACACAGTATCCATCGCAGACAGTTCCAGAGTGTCGATAATTAGCAGTCATCACACTCGTCCTGGAAGCGAGGGCGCTGCCAGTCTCGCTAGTGTCAGCACCATTGGCAGGAACAGCGAGATCACTCCGCCGCCGAACTTCAACCGTCGCAACGGGCCTGGTCCGAGCAGATGGGGAAGCGTATCTGGAGGCGGCGGTGGTGGTAAATATGATGGCTCCGGGTGGGGTGATTTTGAGTAAAAGAAGGGTTTCTCAGCCCTTTCAAAGGGATATGGAGTTGATAATGCCATGCAGCAGATGAGACGAACCAAGCGTGGTGTTCGGTATCTGTTCCTGCGTGCTTCTAGGTACTAACTAACATCTGATATCGGCACGCCCCTTCCGTCCCGTCTACCGTCCCGTACCGTCCTCGCCGGCAACGGTTCCCATCCGCTAAAAGCCCAAAAGTCTCCGAGGCAATTCCCATTCCCCATCCCCCCAGGCAATAAGGGTCCGCCAAAACCAAGGGTCCAGGGTTTGGGTTAAGGATGCCTCGGGGGGCCAAGGGGTCGTGGGCAAACGGGCGGAGGATCAGCAAGGAACAGTGGAACCTTAGTGGGCTTTACAGGGGCCTTTTACGGGGCCAGTGGGCGCCTTACAGGGACCGCACGCAGAAAGATGCTGCTATGTGACGTCACAGCACATTCCGTTCGTCTTGTCTCGCCAACCAACGACGACTGATCAACGACTGAATGCCACTCCCGAATCGATAACTCGAAAAAAATCAAAATTGCACGAATCCTTTTCCTGGTGTGTCTGCATCGAAACCGGACATGAGCTTGCTTGGCTTTTCTTGATCGGGTTCGATAGAACTCGAGGAGATATGGGGTTCTTCTGGGCGAGTAAAGTGAAGGTTTGGGATCAGGAACGGGATGATGGATGCTTATCGTTTTGAAACGAGTCAGTCATGGCTCTTGGCTTCATTTAACACGCAGGAGACACTCGGTCAAGTGTCAACATCGGATTGGGAAGCAGGAACGGTGAGGGACACAGTGAGTGCGTGAACTTTAGCATTTTCACAATTTGCTCCTTCACTCCAACAAATGGACAAGTTGGGATAGGATACCGAGATGATTACAATGGACAACTGCAAGCAAGACAACAAGACGAATCTCACCGCCGAAAATGGGAACAAGCAACCATCGATCGTCCCCCAGAGTCCCTGACACGAACGATCCCTCCATCCCCGCATTAACCGGCTTACTAACAACGACCGGGCTCTTGGGAAAGGCCGTCAAGCCATCCGGGCCCCCGCTGCTAACTGACTGTTTCGTCTGCAACCGATCCACGGTCGGTAGCCACGGGCTGCTGCCGTCTCTGCCTGCCGTCCAACCTGTCGCAATCGGCAACGCGAAACACGCTTTCCGATATGCAACCTCTCCCACGCTTTCTTATCGCTCCTCCGTGACTTCTCGATCTTCACTTGTTGCTCGCGCTTGGCCGGTGGGTCGCGCTTCTGTGCCAACCCGCTGATCCATCTCCACACCCCCGGGATTCTGAACGCTTTCGTAAACACCGAAGCAAGTCAACCTCCTCTTCTCGGCGATGGAGTCGCGGGTCCCCGGTCCCGATCCCAAGGCCCAGTGGCCCCTTATGCAACACCAACCCCACACGTGTCAGAGTGGTACACGAAATCGATTTCAATCGATGGGTTCTTGATTCTTGACAGTGGCGTCTTGGATCTTGGTTTCCATCTTACACAGGTGCCCCTTTGAGAGTTTCTTCCACCTCTCTTTTGCGGCTTTCCTGTCACGGGTAGCCCCCTTTCTTCCTCCCGTCTGTTTGATATCTACGCCCGGGCCCCGTCCCCCCATCGATGTTTGACAATGCCCCCGTCTGAAGACTGTCCATCACCCCGTAGGATGTCGCAAGCGAATCCTCCACCGACCTTGCACGTCCGGGTGCCGTCCGAAGTTCCAACTACAATGGACCATGATGGAGACTACTATAAACACCCCAACGGCATCGACCACTCCCACCTTGCCGTTCCCGACTCCGGCGCCCTCAGCCCTGCCTCTTCTGGCCATGGCGACAGGGAGGTGGCCAACAGATTAAATGATGACCTCGAACTCATGCGTGCTGAGCGCATGGTCTCCAGACAAGTACGGGAAGACGAATCGAGACGGTCCAGATCCAAGAACAGGAGTACCGAGAACCTCGAGGACGTCTTTGATACAGTTGCCGGTGCCGGTGCCACACCTACCCCGGCCGTCACTACCGCAGCAAAGACGACATGGCTTACCCGAACTTGGGCTTGGTTAAGGAAGTTCCCACGAGTATTGCGCTATATCGTCTACTCGATTCCTTTAGCCATTCTCATCCTCATCCCCATCTTCCTGGATCTTTTCGCATACAACAGGCACCAAGATGTCGGTGAAAACCGAGGTGTTAGGCTCCTGTGGTTCGGCATCTGGTTGGAAGTGGTCTGGCTCAGTCTGTGGGCAACAAGAGTCATCACCTGCGTCATGCCCTTTGTGGTAGCATGGATTGCCGACACCTTTGGGTCCAGCAACCACAAGAAGTGGAGGGATATCGGTCGTCAGCTCGAGTTCCCTACCGCCATGTTCATCTGGATGCTGGTGGTTTTGGTGACCTACAATCCGATCCTGAAGGACCACCGAATCGACAAGGGCGAAGATGCACGCGACAAGGATTCTGCCTGGATCTCCATCGTGTACAAGATCATTCTTGCCTTCTTCATCCTCGCGGCACTGAATTTTGCCGAGAAGATCTTGATCCAGTGGATTGCCTCCTCGTTCCACCGCCGAACTTACTCCCTTCGCATTCAAGAAAACCACATGCAGATCGAGTGTCTCGTCGCTCTGCACACATACGCCAAAACTTGTCTGGAGGCGCAGGATCCGGTCTGGAACCCCAACTCGGTTGGAGGCGATTCGTCCGGGATGCGTACCCCGATGAAGACCATGAAAACGAATGCTCGCCAAGCTTGGAGCAAGGTTGGGAACGCCGCCAACCGGTTTGCTGGTGACATTACTGGCAGGCGCATTCTCAAGGGAAACCATCCCCGCAAGGTCGTCATGGAACTGCTTCGTTCGACCAACTCGAGTTATACCTTGGCGCGCATCTTCTATCGTACTTTTGTCCAGCCTGGTAGAGATACTATCACATTGGAAGATATTCTGCCCGCTTTTCCCAACCAGGAGGAAGCTGAGGCCTGCTTTGCTGTTTTCGACAAGGACTTCAACGGCGATATCTCCATGGAAGAATTGGAGATGGTCTGCAGCGAGATCCACCTGGAGAAGAAGGCCATTGCTGCGTCGTTGAAGGATCTTGATTCGGTTATAAAGAAGCTTGACAAGGTCTTTATGTTTATCATTATTGTGATTGTTATCATTGTGTTCATCAGCGTTATCTCCAACTCGGCTGCTGCTGCATTGACCTCGACGGGTACCGTTATTCTGGGTCTGTCTTGGTTGCTTCAGGCAACAGCCCAGGAGTTCCTTCAGGTATGTCAGTCCAAGACCACTAAAAAGAACTCGGGTTGCTAACTTAAACAGTCCATCCTCTTTGTCTTCGTCAAACACCCCTTCGACGTCGGTGACCGCGTCACCATCTACGGTAACACCGGCTCCCTGATGCGCGGCGACGACTACTACGTTCTCGAAGTCTCGCTCCTCTACACCGAATTCAAGAAAATGGAAGGCCACGTCGTGCAAGCGCCCAACTCGATTCTCAACACGCTCTTCATCCTCAACCAGCGCCGCAGCCAAGGCCTCGCTGACCCCGTCAACCTCACCCTCCGCTTCGGCACCACCGAATCCCAAATCGAGGAACTCAAAGCCCGCATGCTCGACTTCTGCATCAAGAACCAGCGCGACTACGCTCCGCGAATCATCTCGGAAGTGAGAACCATCGACGAGGTTTATAGTATTAACATGAACATCATCTTCTTCCACAAGAGCAACTTCCAGAACGAGCTGTTGAGGCTTACGAGGCACAACAAGTTCGCCGTCGAGCTGATGCACCAGATGGACGACATGGGCATCCAGGGCCCGCGCCTCATGGCGCCCGGTGGAAGGCAGAATATGCCTATGTATTGGTCTCAGGTTCCTGGTGGCGGTGGCGACTCCCAGTCCCAACCTGGCCAACCCGGTCAAAACGGACCGCAACAATTCCAACAACCGCCAATCCCCTCCTCCTCTCCCTCCGATTTTCTGCGCAGGCGCCACCGCGCCGACAGCCGAGCAACGGTCGTCGAATCAGGCGTCGACTTCCAAGACGTGTACATGAATCGACGCCCTGAACCGTTAGGGGGGCATGGAATCCATCGTCTGGCGTCGATTAGGCAGCGTGATGAGGAGGAAGATGAGGAGGATGAGCACGACGAGAAGAAGAGTCACCACCACCACCACCATAACCACAATAGTGACATGGCGTCGGAACTGGATCAGAGGCTGGAGAAGATGTCGAGTAGGGGCACTAGGGGGGATATTAGCCCCGCTGGCAGACCGAGTCGCGATGGAAGTATGAGCATGACGGCGTCGGTGAGGAGGGGGAGGGTGACGATGGGTAATATGTTTGGACGGGGGAGGAGTAGGAGTGTTGTGGCGAGTAGTCAGCCGCCGGGGGGGAATCAGGTTTGATGATGTTATGATTGATGAGGGAATGATATGACAATGATACCGCGGTTTACAAGAACCGAACCGAACCGTCTGTGACTATGAGACGCAGGGGTATTGATGGAGAATAATGGATCAGGATGTGGGTGAGGATGATGTGTTGAGGTTATCTGTCAGATATGGATGACTACCTACCTATCAACAACGACATTAGAGTCTAGAGTTAGACAGACGCGAGCGAGAGGGCCAAAAGAAGATCTAGGTCCTGGGTGTTTTATATCTTCTTTGCACTTAGCCAGTTTTAGATACACAATTTTTGAATGATGTTGAAACCATTTGGAAAAGCCGAAACCGTCACAACCACCATTTTCCACATTCTCGAGGTGAACTGTAGGAGACAGCAAAAAGAAATTGAGGTTACTAATATACAAATAAGGTAGTCGAGGGTTCTCTAATGAATGAGCCAGAGAGGCGCATTTTACGCCTACATCCCCGTGTTCTTGGGCGGAGGGTTTTCCTATGATGCCCAGGCAAACCCGAAAGAAAAAAGTATCAAAAACAAAAAATATACTTACTACGCTGGGAAAACCGCTTGGTAGAAAAACCCAGATGCCCGCTTGGGATAGATATACTCGCTATGGGTTAGTATGCTCGCTGAGGATAAGGATGTTCGCTGGATGTTGTTCGCTGAGGATTAAGTATATTCGCTATGGATAGGTACGCTAAGGTGAACTCACCATGGGAGAGTGCCCAGGACTTGCCCAGACAGCTCTCCCATAGAGAAAGCGCGCTGGGGGAAAATCCCCGAAAAGTTGCCCTCGACCTGAATCGAATGCGTGACCTTGCGGTTGAGAACCCAAGGTAGGAGCCACTCAGTCACTAAGCCAAACTGGGACATTAGTACTAGAGACAAACGCTAAGCCTATATAGGCATCTCCGAATTTGCTCCGATAATAAACTGTTGGATGAACCGTCGTTAAGAGTTGTCGTTCACCTTGGCGATTTACCCGTTCGGTGACAAACTCACCTTGTTCACCTTGCTCACCTGTCAATCACTGTTGCAACCAGTTTCCGAACAAATACAACACCGGATTTCCTTACTACCACCACCCATAATTCTGGTCTGACGTGCTCAGTTCCCTTTTGCCGGCGCATATACGCCTCACAAGTGCTCCCGTCACTATCTTCACTTGGGCCAGCGAGCGATTATCATTTATCGCTCTCGAAATCCAACAAGAAAACATGTCATTCCGCCCACCACGATCCCTCAACCTCGGCGGCCGTCCGCGTCTCGGGCCGCCCCGGACAAACGAGCTGCTCTCACAGCTTATATCAACGAGACCAACAACTACTATCCAGTCCTCATTCGCAAAGTCGCGCTTATCAACCTCAACGCCTCTATCTCACGGCGGCCCCCGTCCCCGCTCTCACCAGTATCAGCATCAACACCACCGCGACCCACGATCTCACAACCACAGCAACAACCACTCCTGGCAACAACATCACCAACAAACCCGCCACAACAGCTCCAACTCCCATAATCAAAGTCCAAACCCAAACCCCAACCCCAATGGTCCCAACCCCTCCCAAAACTCCCAGAAAAAAGCCAACGCCCGCATAGACCGCCTCATCTCCCGTCTCCCCCGCTTCCTCCACCCTTACCTCTCCTCCCTGCGCTCCTCTCCCTCTTCCTTTGTGGTGGCTTTCTTGATTCTACACGAGATTACGGCGGTCGTTCCTGGACTGGGGTTCTTTTACTTTTTCCACTACTATGACACTGACGAGGAAGATGGGGGGTCATCGTACGGCAAGAAGTTGACGGATTGGATCATGGGGTGGATGATGGAGCATGGATATTCAGAGGTGATGATGAAGAAGATGGAGGGGTTTGAGAGGTGGTTTAGGAGGAAGGGGTATTTTGGGTTTGGGGAGGGGGGGGATTTGAGTGCAATGGGAGAAGATGGGAAGAAGAGTGAGGGTGTGGGTGCTGGAGGAGGAGAAGGACAAGAAGAAGAAGAACGAAAGGAGCAGGTTTTGATGAGAAAGTGGCAGAGTGGGGATGAAAAGTATCGAGTCTTGGTGGACGCTGCGCTGGCGTATGCGATTACCAAGGTGTTGTTGCCGGTGAGGATCATTGTGAGCGTACAGGCTACGCCGTGGTTTGCCGGGGTGTTGGGGAGGGTGAGGAGCGTTTTTGGCGGTGGATTGAGGAAGTAAACCAAACCACACATATGAGAGATGTTGGTGACGGCTATGGTACGGGCGGACGGTGAGGTTTCTAGTCTCGGCGGGAGAGGAGGGCGCACGATGAGACAGAAACACAAAGCTGGCGAGCGGGAACCATTCTACTTAGAGGACTTCTCGATCGATTAAACCATTTTCGGTTTCACTACTACATCTGCTACTCATTAACATTAAGTTGCCTCTATCCTTCTCATTTTGCCATTGATCCATCCCGAGAACCGAACCCTCTCACTCCCGTCCTGTTTATCAGATTCATTCATTTTCTCCGTCCGTTTACACACACCTCAAGAATACCTAGGCCTTCAAGCACTCAAGCCTCAACAACCCTTCTACAAACCACGCCCCCCTTCTCTCCCTCCCCCTCCGTCTTACACTTCGCCAACGTCCCTCCCTGCCCAGCATCATAAATCTCCAACATCTTCAATCCCTTCCCCTCCCCCGTTACCTCACTCCCCGTGAAATTCCCTCCAAGCCACGTCGCAACACCCATCTCCCCGAACCTCACATCCGTAAAATTCCCCAGCGCACTCGGCAGCTCCGGCCTCTCCTGCAGCGGGAAATCCTCCACGATCCAACTGGCCTGCGCCGAGCACAAGCCCGGCATATCCTTCCAGATCAAACTACCCGTGGCGATGGGGATTTTCACTTTGCCATCCACCCCCTTTGGGCTCTGCGGCGGGCCAAAGTTCTCTACCATCACCCCGCCACCGGAGTTCCCGTGCGGACCAGTGGACACGGTAAACCGCAGCTCGTCACCGGGCGACGCCTTGAAATCCAAAAACCCCTGGGCATGCTCAGCGGGATACCACTGCGCCCAGACGTAAGGAGTTTGTTGACCGCCTAGGGTGCCGTCCCAGAAGATGTCTACTCCGGCACGGAGAGAGGCGGCGAGGGGGTTACAACTCGCGTTTCCGGTGGAGCCGGGAAGGATGAAGTTGTCCGTGGCCGAAGCCCCGTCGATGCCAACCCAGATCGAAGCCGAGTACTCCCCCACTGAATTGCCGGCTGTGGGACCGGACTCGGGCATGGAGATGGAGGGGATGACGAGGGTGCCCGTGACGGATTGGATCATGTCTTGGTTTTGCGTCGGCTGCTCGGGGGTGGAGGCGGGTGGGTGGTAGGGGAGGTAGGCGCCTGCGCGGAGGGATTGCGGTTTGCTACCGCCGGCGGCGAAGACGGCCTTGAGGTGAGCATTGCCGGCGTAGGTGGGTGGGCTGTGGAGGAGCCGGCGGTTGGGGGTGTTGGAGGCATCGGCTGGGGCGGTGTCCCGGTGGAACTTGAAGGGAAGGGTGAAGGCGGTGGTGGAGGCGGCTGTGGCCGTTAGGGTGAGGAGGGTTGATGGTTTCATGGCTGGTGATTGTCTCGTTGTGTCGAGTTGATGGTTGATGGTTGAGTAGTTGGTTGTTGAGTTGATGAGGTTGAGAGTGAGCGAGCGAGTGAGTAATCGACAACAAAAGGGAAGAAAGCCTCTGGTTAAATCGATTCAAGACCTTATGTAAGTGGAAGTTGAACAAGGGGGGCAGACGATGTAGATCCCTTGATATTTCGACCAGGGCTGGCACGAAGTCGATGATTGCTTCCTTCTCTCAGTGTTGCTATAAAAATGGAAGGAACTCCTTTGAAGCTTGTGATCAACAATCTCAAGGAAGTAGCAAGTAGCAAGTAGAGAGAATAATCAGATAAAACAGGTAGTCTCAAACTCTTGCCATACCATTCATACGGCACGGGGGAAGGAAGGAAGAAAGAAAGTTGTAACAAACAGAGGAAGGTTACGAGGTTTTGGAAGGTGCAAGCAACGTCTGAGCATTATATGTAAATAGCAACCAACAGTCTTCACAGCATCACGACCCAACAAAGCCCTGTCCAATGGTTATTGTGAACAATGTTCCATCCATCCATTGACCGAATCAATCCCATTGATTTGGTAACCCTGCAAAGACAGGGGACGACAATCGCAGATACGGCCGCCCGCCCCACGGGGAGAATTGTTCCCTTGTTTCTGTTAATGTTGTTGTCCCATCCGTCTGTCCCCAGTTTGGTGTCCTTGGGTGAACTAAACGCTGACGGAGTATATCGTACTGTGTGCCACGAGCTTGTCACCCCTCCTCGTGTGGTCGTATGTACCTTCCCGTCTTGATGGCCCTAGTACTCCGATTCTCCTCCCCGGGAAAGAGAAGAGCGAAGCAAACAAGTGCCAATCATCATCACCATTCCACCACACTTCGTATCACTAGGTCAAGCGGTGTTTGGCACATATCACGGTACCACTTGATGCTGTCCAAGTTGGCTTTTACCCGTTGCCCGGCGCCGGTTTGGGTAGGAAGAAGGGCCTTTTGGATCGTGGTACATTGTGAAACATGAAACACACAGAGCTTTTGAGCCTGTATGGCTCGTCCAGTTGGATGGGCACGAGAAGGGCGGGTTCAGGAATAATTCGAAGGGCCTAGAGGGCCGTCAAATGCCCACCAGTCGTCACCCACAAAACAGTGATGACCTCCCAGGCTCGGTAATGAAATGCAGGGGCAAGGCACCAGAGGCACCGGAGGGTAGGATTCCACCACCATCAGTCAGGCACTCACACCCAAACTTCACGCCACCGATCTGCATCGCTCAACGAACCAGTGAGAATTCAAACCATCAACAACTTTTGACAGGCGGATGGCTTCGACGTCCCATTGGCGGAGCCAAGTCCTGCCAGTCTTGCCAGTGACGGCTCCCAACAGTGTTGCGGTGCGGCATCTGTCTTGTCATGAACACAGCTTGACAGCGCACCACTACCAAAGAAGGAAGGGACATACCATGATACCTTTCATGCACCGAAGCATTGTGGCATTCGTATTCAAGATCCAGGGCCTGTGAGCACCCGATTCGTTTAGGCGTGACCTACCTTGAAGGAGAGCCCCATTTATGGAACTGAACTGTGCGTGTGTAACGGGACTTCACATGATCGGAAAGGCTGTTTGGAAGCCAACAGGCACAGGTCACGCTGCTTTGTGAACGAAGACCTAAAAATAACAAGAGCACTAGAAAATAACAAGCAGAGCCATGTCCATTTTTCCGCATGTACGAGATTCTTTCTCAGGTGCAGATATAGATTGTAGCTATAAAAATCTGGCTTTGAAAATAAACTCTGCATTCAGACAGATACGGAACACAACGTCCAGCAAGCGGTGTAGTGTACATGAGACACGCGCAACGCCTCAGTCATTCAAAGCCTCCTCCTCCTCTCCTCCCCACGCCTCCTCCTGAGACCAGCTGTTGGGGCCCCACCCCATCTAGGCGAAGGAAACCTTCCAATCGGCACCAATCCTCGCGCCAACCTTCTTGACCACCGCAAATGCGGCTCGGCCCTTGCCGGCGGGGGTGTATTCGACCGTAGAAGTCCAGGTCTTGCCCTCCGACTCCACTGTGACCTCCTTCTTGTCCCAAGACTTGGGAGCTCCAACGATGATGATCTTGTCGACGGTAACCTGGTGCATCTTCTTCATCCAGTCGCCCTCCTTGACCTTCTTGCGGTCCTCGCCGTCAACGGACGAGATGGTCTTGGCATCGCCGTCAAGGGTGAACTTGCGGTAGATGTACTGGCCTTTCTCGAAATCGTAGGAGTCGCCGTCGTCGACGTAGAGATCGCCCTCGGCGGTCTTTCCGTCCTTGCCGACGGTCACGACAAGGGTGTAGTCATCCCACTTCATGAGAGTGCTGGAGCGACGGGGCCGGTCACGGCGGGCGAAGATGTGGCCACCCTGCATGAGGAGAGGGATCTTGTTGAGGGGAGCGTCAAGAGTCACGGTCTTACCCTTGCTAGTGGGGATGATGTCGTAAGTGAAGTAATCATAGTAGACCTCGTTATCAGGAATCCAGATGTCCACGGTCTCCTTGTCCTTCTGGGTGACGGGCTTGGCGAGCAAGCCAGTGTTGCCGACGAAGAATTGGTCATCGATAGCAAAGCCAGCCTCCTCGGTGGGATGAGTGTAGAACATGGGCTTGACAATGGGCTCGTTGGTAAGGTAGGACTGGCGGAAAGCGGTATACCAAGACGGGAGAAGGCTGTAGCGAAGACGGAGAGCCGCAGCAATGATGGTGGTGTAGGGCTCACCGGCAAGGTAAGGCTCACGGCGGCGGGAGTCAATGTGGGCATGGGCACGGAAAAAGGGGTAGAAAGCACCGGCCTGATACCAGCGCGTCAACAGCTCCTTCTCGGGGTTTCCGAAGAAACCACCGACATCAGCGCCAGAAAAGGGGAAACCAGCAATATTCTGGCTGAGAACCATGGGGATGGAGCCTTCCAGATGGTCCCACACGGCCTGGTTGTCACCGGTCCACATAGCGCCAAGGCGTTGAGAACCAGCAAAGAAGGAGCGGGTAAGCACGAAGGGACGACGGAACTCGCCCGTCTCGCGGGACTTGAGGGCTTCGAAAGTGGCGTTATGGAAGGTCAATCCGTTCAAGTTGTGAACGTCACGATGCTCCCAGTTACCATAGTGAAGGTTGTCCTTGGGCATGGTTGTCTCGGGGCCGTTGAAGACCGAGGGCTCGTTCATGTCGTTCCAAATCCAGGTGTTCCTCATGGAACCCTCGAACTTGGCGTACTTGAAAAGCGTGGCCCACCATTTCCGGGCGGCGGTATTGAAGCCGTCGATCCAGTTGGACGAGCCAGGCCAGCACCAGCCCTCAAAGATTTCGCCATCCTTGTTGTTCACAGCAAATTTCTGAGACTTGAGCTCCTCAGAAACCTTGTAGCCGTCAACGTTCTTGATGTGGGGATCGATAATGGCAACCAGCTGACGTCCATGGCTCTCGAGCTGCTTGCCCATGCCAATTGGGTCAGCGAAGCTATGGGCATCCCAAGTGAAATACTTCTTGTCATCGGTATACTCGATATCGAGCCAAATGACGTCGTAGGGAATGTTATACTTGTCCATCTTGCGGTCAACATCCTTGACATCCTCGTCCGACACATAGTTCCAGCGGCACTGATGGTAGCCGAGCGAGAACTCTTGAGGCATGGCAGTGGTACCAGTGAGCTCGGAATACTTGCGGATCAGGTCCTGAGGAGTGGGACCCAGGAAGACAAAGACATCCAGCAGACCGGTCTCGGAGATCCAGTGAGTATGGGTGCTCGTCTTAGAACCGATACCCAAGGCCAGGGGGTTCTTAGACTCCTTTTCCTTGGTAATATCAACCCAAGTCTCAGCAGCGTTAAGCCAGAAGATACCAACGCTCGAATCCTTGCGATGCGCCTGCAGGAACGGGATGGATCCGTACAGGGTCATAGGGCTGTCAAGGATGTACTCGAACACATCGGCGTTGTACATACGGTACGGCTCGTTGTAGTTACCTTCGCCGCCACGAGTCTGTCTGAGAGACAAGGGGCCGGTATGCGAGGGAATACCGTAGATATGATCGTAGCCAACGAAGGAGATATCCAGGGCAACGCTTTCGGGACCACGGGGCTTGGAGTCGGTGTTTCCGCCGAAGCTCTCGTCCCACCAAGTGTTTTGGTCCTCACCAGGGTATGCCTCAGGAACCTGGGTAGCGGTAGTCTCAGCAGTCTCGGCACTTTCGGTCTCGCTGCTGTTCTCCTCGCCCTCCTTCTTCTCCGGCGCAGGAGGCGGCTCAATCTTGGGCCTCCAGTGCTCCATGTTCAACAGGCCCTTGTCGTTCAACTTGATATGTGTGGTTCCATCGCGCTTGAAGTCGATAGAGAATGGAGCGAACTTGATGGTGGCCTCGTACTTGGACTCAGGGCCGTACTGAACGGTGATCTGGGTCTTGTCCTCGTAGCCAACCTTGGCCTCCTTGTCGAGGGTCAGCCCACCGACGATAACCCATTGCTCGGCCTCATTGTAGCGTTCCTTCCTGGCCTTGCTGTCATGGCGCAGTTCGATCTCGCCCTTTTGTCTCTTCTCTTCGTCGACAGTGACACGTGCGGTTCCGGACTCGAGGAAGGAAACGGTGATGGGAAGGCGGACGGTCTCGCCGTTATCGCTGATGGTCTTGAGGATGGTGGCCTGCAACTGGCCGTCCTTGAAGGAAGTCGACTCGGCGAGGATGTTATAAGGCGATTCCCATCCGGTGTAGCTGAGGGCGTGGTCGGCAAAGGCCCGGTTGCGCTTACAGAAGCCGGCCTGATCGCATTTCTTGAAATCGTGCTCCTTGACGGCAACTGGAGGAGACGGTGTTAGTGATAGGTAGCCTACGAAGTGGTATGGGGAACAAGGCAGCGCACCTGCTGGAACAAACAGGCCGGTCAAGGCAGATGCAAGACAGAGGTATGTCGTCCAGCCTCCCGACATGGACAGCTGGCCCGAGCCCAGCATCTCGAGTGGTGGTGCACCTCGCTGAAGTAGAACACGCTATGAAAGTCAAAGAAGCACCAAGCAGACAAGCAAACAAAAGGGAGAGGTTAGAGGCTCGTTGTGATCATCAAGAACAACACTTCCGGCTTTGCTGTGTCGCAGAGTCCTTGAAGCTGTCGTCAACTCCAGTATAGTCTGGTTGCAGCTGTGTCGGGTATGTAAGTCACAAAAGTTGGGTTGACTTGTCAAATGTCAATCAATGCCTGCTGGCTTCAGATGGCAGTTGTTAGTTGGCAGCAATGGCCGATGGCGTCGAGTGGCCCCAATTCGCCCCGTGGAAGCCAAGCAGGCCAAGCTGTCCCCTGCCAGCTAGCGCGCCGCTTGGCATCGCGGGATTCGTTAGATGCATAGTGGCTCTAGATGATAAACCGCGGGGTAAGTTTTGAATATCTGCATGTCGACCTAAGCTCACCGTCTCAGTTCAGGGTCTGAACAACTGACTTGGGGGGACACAAGTTCTGGTCAGTTGATCTGGTTGTTAGTGATTGAGATAGCATTCAAATGAATGACTTCCGTCAAAGATTGAAGAGAATTTGGGGTTATCTCGGGAAGAAAAGGCTGCACGGGCCCTTCCAAATCCAATGGGGAGCTCTGCGACCTTTGCTGGCATCCATCGTGGCTTCATGTCTTCCGGCCTCGTTTCCGAGCTTTGCGCAACCACTTAAACAGAGACCCATAAGACCAATTGCCAACGTGTTGCCTGGTCGCTTCCTGTTCTCTGCTCCATCAAAACATTGCCCCTAATTTCTTCAAAACCATCGCGTAGAAGTGCCTACAGTAGCCGTGCTGGGTCTGGACCTACTGACAACAAAATCAGAGCTTGAGCTAAGCTTCAACTCACCAATTGCTGCATCCTCAACCAATAAGACCATGTCGGACACTGACAGCTCGGAACATCTGCGACGAGAATCAGACGGACAACGCAGACCGCAACTGCAACAGAAGCAGCCCGAATCGGGAGGCGCAATGGCTGCGGGTGCTGGTTCTAGTGGTGCCCAATCTCGCCAATCGTCCCAATCGAGGGGGAAGGGGAGCTCCAGTCCCTCCAGAGACAGGCGAGCCAGGTCGTCCAGGAGAACGGGCCCACCGATTTTTTTTCCGGCCGCGTGTGGACTCCTCCTGGCCGTCCTCCTTTTCTATCTCGGCCGCCTCGCCTTCTTCTCGACCTCTCCTCCTCCATCATCTATCAACATTCCCAATCAAATCTATACTCCCTCACCGGAACCACCCATAATCAAAATGTCCAACCAGGAGCAGACGTAAGTTATTGCCCATCACAAGCTGTCAGCAGCAACACAAACACACGAGAATTCAAACCCCTCGGTTCTACCCCGCCATCTTCATCTTGATTACCGCCTGTTGCGCTTGCGCCCATCAGCACAATGGAACAACCACCATCACCACCACAAGACCCAATGCGCTAACATACAACCCCCAACAACAGCTTCATTGCCGTCAAGCCCGATGGCGTCCAGCGTGGCCTCGTTGGCAACATCATCTCTCGCTTCGAGAACCGCGGCTTCAAGCTCGTCGCCATGAAGCTCACCCAGCCCGGCCAGGCTCACCTCGAGAAGCACTACGAGGACCTTAACACCAAGCCCTTCTTCGCTGGCCTCATCAAGTACATGAACTCCGGCCCCATCTGCGCCATGGTTTGGGAGGGCAAGGACGCCGTCAAGACCGGCCGCACCATCCTCGGTGCCACCAACCCCCTCGCCTCCGCTCCCGGCACCATCCGTGGTGACTTTGCTCTCGTACGTTTTGCCTCTCCTGCATTATACCTACACATACCCGTCCAAGGACAATTGCTAACTAGACCCCCAACAGGACATGGGCCGCAACGTCTGCCACGGCTCCGACTCCGTCGAGAACGCCAAGAAGGAGATTGCCCTCTGGTTCAAGCCCGAGGAGGTCCAGCAGTGGAACCACCACTCCGCTGCCTGGATTTTCGAGTAAGCGTTTTCTAACGTTTACGAGAAGCCTGTCAGCCTCCCGTTGCTTGCTTAACCTCAAGCAACGGTATATCTAAGGGTATCATGTATGTTCCGGTTACATAAAGGAGGGATATAGAGAACCTGGATGATGAAAATAATAAGAAATAATTCCAAAAACTGCCTGCTCCTTGTTGGTAATTGTGAGAGTTTGTTTGTTGTTGCCATGGTAATCAATGCCTATGCAACACTTGATGGGATGAGCTCGACATGACGCCCACCCGCAGAGCAGCAATCATCTCGTTTTGATGTTCACATTGTCCGAGCTGTCAAGCAGCAATGACAACCGATGGGCCGCAAGAGCGGCGGCAGGGGTGGGTAAAGAGCGGTTCGTCGCAAGTCGACTACTGTTTTAGTTTTAGAAGACTCTTGACGTTATGCAAGTGGCAAGTTTGGAACAAATCTCGAGCCTCTCAGCCTGTCAATCTGCCACGGTCTCCATTACATTATCCGCGGGTGGATCTCACACTTGAGACTAACGGTCGTCAATGGGCCTGGAACAAACACCTTGACGATTTGACAATTCTATACCTACCTGTCTACGTGACACTAGCGGTCACTGGACTGGATAGTATATTACAGTCGCATAGGTATTTTAACTTGAGGCTTATAGTCCTCGTGCTTGGGGATTCTTCGGCGCATCTGATCTTAAGCTTATCCGTCTACCGTATCGTCCTTACCGACTGAGTGCCCCTCTCGCCTCTGCCGCCGTCTGCAACTCTACCGTCGGGTAAACGAAGTCCTCAAGATCTCCGAGGGTCAAGGGTGCATCGATGGTCCATATTCAAAAGAGTAACAACGGAAAAAAGAAAGGAAAAAATCCCAACTGCTCTCCTAAAAAAAATAGTCCAGCTTTCATAATCAAAATCCCGACCTGATTGATCGTTTTGTAACCACAAACCTAAAAGGTGTCTGGGTGTCAAGCTACCTACCTCTACCTGCCCCACCACCCCACCCTCATTCTCCATATAGGGCTTATCTCCGTGCAGAGCATTCATCAAACAATAACCATTCGGCGTGGTGGCAGAGTGGTCTAATGCGCAAGACTAGAAATCTTGTTCCTTCGGGAGCGTCTGTTCGAATCAGGCCCACGTCGCACGATTGACCATAAAACTTCTTTTTTTGCTTTTGTTTTTTTCTCTTTTTTTTGCTCACACTATGTTTATGATCCTTGTGTTTTTTTTTGGTCTTTTGTTTTTCTCTTTCTTGGTTTTTTTCTCGGCTATTTGGCAAAAAAAAGAAAAAAAAAAAAAAGAACGTTTCGTCGTCGACGAGATGGTAAATCATGAATTGTCAGTGAATAATTAATTACAAGAAAGTTAAACTGATATGCGCCGCTCCCCGCGCAAGAAACAATATGTTAACGTGAACATGAGCCAATGATTTCCCGTAAGAGCAAAAGAATAACCGATACCCCCCTGGGCCCAGGGAGTAAATAAGCCATGTTGCTGTATCCGATGCGCCCTCGTGTATCTTTCAATCAGCCCTTTGAAGAAATGACAGCCATGCGCTAAGTTCCCACAAGCAGAAATACCAAATGATGTTGTGTCCCCAGTCTATATGCTCCCATAGTGTCCTCTCTTCGCTCAATTCTGTTGCTTGTTGCTTTACTCCGACAAAGTTGGGTATCAAATGACTCTCCAAACCTCCTCTTCCCTCCTCCCCTCCATATCCTTAACTACACTACTCACTAACAGAATCATCCGGCGGCTCCCCTAACAAACGTCTCCGCCTCCCTAGCCTCCATCCGATGCTCCTGCACGCTTCTCCGATCCTCATCATCATCCTCATCATCCTCATCCTCCAGCTCACTCCGCAAATCCGGATCGTCATCGTCTTCATCGTCATCGTCTTCATCGTGAAGACTACTGCTTCCCCGTCGTCCCAACCCTTGCTCCTTAACTGCCTCGGGCGGCCTTCTCTTCTCGAAATCTTGCTTGTGCGCTTCGGCCATGACTTGGAGAATAGACTTCTTACCCAAGGACTCGTTGTGACGGCGGCGGAAGGTGCCTCCGCCGCTGAGGTTGAAGCCGGTGCCGGTACCTGTCGCCCCGTCCCCAGGAATGGCACCCGAGTCGGGGTGGGGACTGGTGGGCCCTTCCTCTTCTGGGTGCGCGGCACCGGTGGGCGGGGAAGTTGTCCAGGGAGCGGTGACTCCAGCGACGACGGAGCCGCGAATGCGCTCGCGGATACTGGCGGCGATGGAGGAGATGGTGCCTCTGCGTTCCCCTTGGGCAGCGCCTGTAGTGGTGCCGATTTCGACCTCCGACTCTTCGGCGGATGTCTCTTGGCTGGGACGCTCGATGAACTGATCGAGCTGGTAGGGGAGAGGAGTATCGCGCGAGGCCTTGTACTGGGATACGTTGGCGCAGTGCTCGTTTTCGACACGGAGGATGAGCCAAAGGCCACGGCGAATGACTTCAGCAAAGGCGACGAGGAAGGAGACAAGCGTGCTGTGCTGAGTGTTGTGGGCGAAGATGGCGTAGAAGATCCAGTTGAAGCGGAGAATCGGGTCGACAATCATGATGGCGTAGTAGATCCATTTGGACTTGAGCGCGGTGATGTCTCGGAGGAAGGGGTGGCGGACGTGTTTCTGGAGTAGTGAGAAATCCATGAACA
This sequence comes from Neurospora sp. CHS-2018b, assembly GCA_009806015.1. NCBI lineage: Eukaryota > Fungi > Ascomycota > Sordariomycetes > Sordariales > Sordariaceae > Neurospora > Neurospora sp. CHS-2018b. Next base: position 754,004 of record RAOV01000010.1, on the reverse strand, counting down.
GATCCCAGATTGCTGTTCATAAAACGTTAGTCTGATATCGCAGGGATGAAGAAGAGAGATACTTACAGGTATAACAGGCGTTGATGGTTGCAAATGTGATGTAGAGAGCAAGGTTCGGTTTCGATCCATTGAGTCGATACAAGCTGAGCAAGACAGCGGTAGTGATGGTCATCATGTACTTTCCAAAGTTGACAAGATGCGGAAACACGTTTTTCGTATCGTAGTAACGCCTGAGACACTGCAGAGCACGCCAAATCGGAGGCAAGGCGTTGAAGAAGCCTTGAAGCCGGGAGTGGCTAGAGTTACACATACTCGGTTGATCCCACTCGTTGGCGTACAGGCAGAAGAACAGAGCAACGTTCTAGATAGGGTTAGCACACCGAGGTATTCACCAAGATGGCTGAAAGCAATCACTTACACTTGAAGCGTAGGTCAAAGAGCACCAGATATCGCCGAGGAAGAAATCTCGGAACTCGACGGGATACAAACCCGCCAACAGCAAGCGATACTATCGAAGTGTCAGTATGTTGAAAAAGTTCCAAGGCAACGAAATCGTGAGGTTACTTACATGTGAATACAAGAACCATCTTCTAGATCTGTGGTAGAAGATCGGTGCCGGGAAGAACAATATCAGCAGCGACACACCTATCAAAATGACAGGATAGTACAGATACATCTCCTCCCAGTCGCCAAACCTTGAAAAGTTGATCCATATGAACACGCCAAGAAGCGCAAAGAAGAAGCTGGGGAACTCGGCCAGCTGCTTCCACTCCAGGTTGTGCCTCGTGTCAAACTCGAAGATGAACGGGTAGTTAACCTTGTTCTTGGTCCATATTCGACAAGCCAATGTGAACAGCGCGAAGAGCATGATCATCAAGAAGTAGCCTCCGTACAGCTGCAGCAAGTAGCTCGTGTTTTCTTTGAGGGTGTGGTCGTCCTGGAACAGTAGCTCCGCGCCATAAATAAGACCCTGAACGGCAAAGACGGCGCCAAAGCCAATAAGCAGTCCGCAGCGGAAAGCACTGTCCGAGGCGTCTCCGGGGCGTCTGAGAATATTCCGAAGTTTTCCTGCAGCCAGTTTGTGATTGCCTTTCTCAAAGTATCTGGCGTATAAGTCTTCTACGGTGCGAATGTGACCGTCGAGGATGTCGCTGTTGACAAACCAAGTCTTGTTGACTTTCTCGTTCATGTAGCGGTAAGTCGGGCGGGCATTAACCGCCTTGTCGTACTTCTTGTTTAGCTTCCGGAACGCAGTTCTGTTCAGGAGGGCATAGGACTTGAGAAGTTCGAGACCGCGGTAGAACTCCTGCAGGGCGAGCTTGAGCTTCCGCTTAGCTACACGATATGGCACATCGTCTTTGCTTGGCGGTCTCCTGACATAGTCGCGGCCTTCTTCTGGCCTTTGCGGGGCCATGACTGGCGTCCCGGTCATCTTTTGCAGCGCTTTCGAGTTTGGCCCAGGCTTCATGAACTTGGTTCGGATGGGCCCTATCCAGTCAATACCGTTGTCCTTGCCATTGTCTCCTCCATCATCGTCTGAGTGACTCCTACTGCCACTACCTCCTTCCATCTCCTTCCTCTGCTTGGCATCCGAAATCTCAGTGGTTCGCCTGTTGCGCATTTCGTGAAGTTGCTCGCGCAAAGCAGCCAGGCGCTTGGTGGCCTGATCTTCCTTTTGCTTGTAGAAGGTCTCGATCTTGTCTAATTCATTGTCGAGGAAAGAAAAGAACTCGACCTCGGCAGTACGAACGGAGTCCAGATTCTGCAGTCCTATATCGTCCTTGTTTGATATTTGAGAACCAGTGGAGAGGATTCGGGTAAGACGATGGGTAGGACGTTGAGCAATGGTCGCGCTTGGTGGCACATCGACGGAGGACTCTGTTGCAGTAGACTGGCCAGCGGCATCCACCATCACGGACTTGCTGCGTCGTGGTCCGAAACGGTTGGAGACCGGGGAAGTTGGGGTAGTCGGGATCGAGTCACGGCGACCGCCTGTCCTCGAGGCTATCTTCATAGCCGGGGCGGGGAGTTCGAATTCGGTTCGATCACTCGAACGGGAAGGGGGGAGAATGCTTCCATATCGGATTCCGCTGCCAGGTGACATCGTCAAACTAGAGCGCTCCCCTGTTAATTCGATGCTGCTTCTGCTGTTTCTTCTGTTCTTGGTCGGCGTGCGGCCGAGCTCTGGGCCGCCGCCCGGGAAATAATCGGTGCCAGGCGAATCTTCATGAGGACCTGGAGTGGCATCAGACCATCGATGGTGGGTTGTTCGTTTGTGGTGTAGGTGGTGGAAGAGAGCGGCAGGTGTGGCATGCAATGGATGCTGCGAATCGGGTCGCCTAGCAAGACTCGGTGTGGTGCTTGCACGCTGGATGGCCCTCGTAATCGATTTGATGAGCTTTTTCCCAAGTTTGTAGTTCAGGTACTTGGCACGCCATTCTAGAAGGTAAAAGCATGGTTAGAATTACGGGCAATTGTTTCATTGGCATTTGGTCTCTGTCTGAGACCTGGCGCGGTGATGCAAATTTGCATGCGTCGCAATCGCTGTCAACAAAGACATGCTTCATGCTTGGCATCAAAGTCGGTGCGACACTCTTCAAGATGATCCAGCATGGTGTTTTCTGCCTTTTTGTTCGCTTACCTGGCACCGCTTCCTGCTCGAGTTCTTTGGCAAACCTGGACGTGCGCACATGTCTGTTAGCATTTTGGAAACGCGGGAGGAGGAGATCACATGGGGAAGAGTGGACTGGGGGAGATCCTTACTTCATGACGTCAAGCCCAGTGGCGGCAGCATTCCTCCGCAAAACAGAAAGAAGCGCTCACTTAAGACGAAGACGAGGTTGTCGACGAGGCAGTTTGTCGCATCTCTGGCAGCGTGGTCTGGGGATCGGGTTGTTTGAATAGAGACGGGAGAGTCTTTTTTGCAAGTTGAAAGGGGGCAAGCATGAAAAAAGATCCCGGAAAGAAATCAGATGCCCTGGAGATGCCGAGTGAATCAAAAAGTGACAAAGGGGGTCAAACAACTAATGTGACCACAGCGCCGTCGAGGTTCTCCGGTACCTTAGCGAACCTTCCTTTCAAGTTTTTCACCACCGCAGTCGCTTCACCTGCACCTGGGTCAGGCAGCCCTGAATTTGTGGAACTGCACGCCAAAAGCGGAAATGGGTTACGGGAGCCAATCCCGCTGTTCCATTGTTTCAGCGGCTTCAATTTCTGACCTGTATGTTACCGGCCTACAAACGTCGACGCCAAAACAGTCAAATAAGCTTCCAGATGCACTTCGTGATGGTTGCACAATCGGGAGCTCCATCCCTCTTACTCGCATCATGGGACCTTTGCATCCAGCAGACTCGATGGCCAAGACATGTCTTTGGAGAACAGAGGCCTTGGCTGTGCGGAGGATTCACATGGCAGACAGATCGAGTCTCCAATAAGGATGGTCATGATGCATTACTATAGGGAATATCGTGATTAGAATGACGGGATCAGCGCAGATCCAAACTATGTTTTATGGAGTCCCTATTTTGACACTTGCCTTCCAAGCAAACATCTTCAGGGGTTTTTACTACCTTCATCTCTTGATTGCCTTCTTTTCCGTGCTGAATGCCTAGAATACCCTTTGTATTTCGTCCGAGTCCCTTCACTTTTGGTCCCGAGATCATCAGTGGAATTCTTATCAAAAGGTTGCCTTTCCGTCACTCAATGGGTAAGTGAACGTTCCATTGTTCGCTGACGAGCGCTGATGTTGTTGCATGGCGGAGTGTAATTTCCCACTCGCTAAAAACGGAAATACCATGGCTTCTAGAATGACGGGAACACAGCACGACTCACCTGCCAAGCATGTGGTTGGCCGTGGCCGACGGTGATGTGCGGTGTATCCATGTTTATAGCTGACCGTCGCATGGCTGTTTCACCTTTGTTAGCGTCGAGAGATAACATGCTCACCAGCTCAGCTCTTGATTCACCATTTCGGCTCCGGAGTCGGTCCGCTGTCCTTTACACCACTCACTTCACGACACGACGGTCCCGGGCCTCGTCCCGCCCGACTGACTGAGTCCATTGTCTCAATCCGGCCGGACCAACGGACTGAAGTCCCGGGTCTGAACAGCCACCCGTGAGGCCGGTAACTCCCACCGCCGCAGGTCGCTTAGCATGCATGTCTGCGGGAAGCTGCCTGTCGTGCGGCGCTTCATGCCACGGGGATGGCGGATGGCGCAGCTTTGAAAGCACTAACATCTGTTTCCGGTACCTAGGGGGTGAATGAGCGGTCTGAGGTCCGACAATGTGGTGTTCAGTGCCGCAAAAGACGTGACATGTGGGCAACGTGGTACGGAGTCAAGTGTTGAGTTTGCCAGGTCTATCGTACCATGGCCATTGCTATGTCGTGAACTTCGTGGGCAGATATAGGTGGGAGCTACCGTACGACGCCGGCGATCTCGATAGGGTAATCTCGATAATGTGCCAGTGGTTTCCTAAACCTTCTGCGCGCAAGACACCTCACACCCAACTTTGTAACTGAAACCTTGCCCAACTCGTCCAACGGGCCGCTTGCAGGTTAGTAGGACAACTTCTCACGGGATTTCCGGTCTGAGAATCAATAAAGAAAAGAATTGGCAAGAAAGATATCGAGCTTCATGTCGTATGTTGATGTTTTGAGAGGCAGCCGGCATCTGGTCCGATAGTGTGGAGACGACAAGATGCGATACCCGTACATGGACCTATCGCGATATGTAAAGACGGAGAGCGGGTCTCCCTCCCCGGAGCGGAGCGGGGCAGGACGGGGTAGCGGTTCCGTTCGGCTGCATGCCGGGAGTTCATGGCCGGCCTTGGAGCGGCTTCTCATTGGTGGATGCGCACTATAGCACGACTCTCCGCGTTCACGGTCGATGATTCTAACATGTTCTTGCCATCGCGCAACTATTCCATATCAGCGCATTTCTCATCATTGATCGTCTTCGGAGATCAACCGGCTCTTGATCGATCGATTGACTTGGAGGCCAAGACAAGAGAAAATTTTCACTCTTTGGATACAATATCTTTCGCCGAAAAGAGCCACATCGCCAAGACAGGAAAGCTGCGATATTCCCGTCAAAATGGAGGTGTTCAAAGGACTCAGGATTCAGCCAGGGCTCCTCATCAGATACGGCCCGAAATCCAAGAAACAAGGACGGGCATTCTGATGACTCAAGTGAAGTGTTGAGAGTGTTATGTTGAGCGAGGTGTTGGTGCTCCCGTCGTCGAACATGGGCGCACTGATACCCCGCGCTAACAAAACCCCCATCACCCCTCACGGTAAAGTCCACGTCCCGGTCACTGCAGCCAGCTTCCGGTTCACATGAGACATGCAGCCGGTCTCGTCGCGATAGCTTCAAGGAAAGCTCGTGGCGGCCCACGCATTTTTGATTGGGACCCAGCCTCGTGCAAAAAATTGTGTGAAAAAGTGCATCCTCTAGTTCGCTAGCTCGGTTAGCCAGTGCAAAATGCCCTTGCGTACATCCCGATGGGTGGCTGCGAAACTGGTCAGCCGCGAGCAAGATATTTCTCACCGAGCGCGAGACCGGATGAACATTGAGCTGTGATGGTCGATAGAGAACTCCAATTCGACTCACTTGTCCAGCGAAAAAAAAATAAAAAAGTTAGTTCAGGTACCGGTGTTGGCGCTGGACGAAACTGACCAGTGGTTTTGCTTCGACTCAACACCACACCCTCTGGGCATCAGGTACCCGTTCGGCCCAACCAACAATTCAACACCAGAATTCCAAGTTTTCGACTCCGGGGTCGGGAAGATGCCAGGCTCGAGCAGGCTGCCGGCAACCCCCCAACAGCACTATCGATTCCTGCGACCGGGACCGACGCTAAAGCGTGTTCTGATTGATATCAATTGAGGTTATGCACGGGTGTCACTAACAGAGACGTTGCCCGCTGTGCAGAACGGTTGCAGATGTTATCCATCCTGTCGGAGTGGTAAACAGGGAAATCAGAGCAAAACCAAACCGGAAGTCGGAATGATCACCGGGGATGTGATTGTCCACCAAATCCACTAGTTTGGCATTGTCAACCCGGCTTGTCCATGCCAGTTCGCAAAGGCGTGAGTTGACCACCGTTGACATCACCATCCCCCCCTCTTCAGTGATTTTTTTGTTTCGGAAGGCGGGGTTTTCAATATGGGAATCCTTATGCCTTGGGTCATGGTGGTTCGTGGTAACATGGATCTTGGTCGAGGGTCCCATCATCCTGATGATTACGTCGTTGGACTTTATAGCCGTTAGTAATCTGTGCCGCAAACCGGGGTCTTCCCAAAGACCTGGGGTTTCTCAGCGCGCTCGGCTGACAAGAGCCGCTTGTGCACAATGCCAATGCCAATGCTCATGCCAATCTATTAGATCTATCAATCACGGACCCGAAACGGCCAAAATGCTGGAACCAGAAGACGGGAGAAGGAGCAAATCAAGGTCAGGCATCACGGGTCTTCTGGATCTTGTTGCATTTTGATAACAAAAGTTATGCAAAAAAAGATCTCGATCTCCGCCGATTACTTGCCCGACCGAAGAAAAAACAAAGAGTCCCATCAACCCCACTTCCACCTGGGCGCCCGTCCGGGAGGAGAAAAAAAAAGGTTGCATTCGAGAAAGCTCTAGCGATCTCACTGCGTGCTGCCCCAGTCCCGGCCTGTCCATGGCCATTCCCGGTTCCGCCCATCAGGCCATGGGAGACAGGACAAGGTGCCGGCCTGTTCGCACAAGTTCCCCATCACAGCGACAGCACGGAGACGGGCAGCCCTCGTGGAAGCGTGATTGGGCCAGGAGGCTGCCGTCAAGGCCCTCGATAACCCATCCGCCCCCAATTTCTCCTCCACTATTGGCGTCTTGGCCAGCGCTCTCTTTCAGCTGAGATGGCCAGTGGGATGGGGGTTTTAGGCATGGTGAACCACGCCGGCGTCTGAAGGGATCTATGGCCATTCCGTATTGTATCCTGTCTTTTTTTGTCAGATTTTGTGGACGGCATAGCGGCGAGTTTCGGTCTTTTTAGCCAGTGAAGGGATTTCCGCGATCTGAATGGTGTCTTTAGCGATCCGCTAACAAACAAAGAACACCAGTGTCACCGGTGCCCTGGGAAGACGGGACACGGCAGTCCAGGCAGGGAGACGGGAGCACGACTTGTTAGCTCCGATGTTCACTCAGCCAGCCTTCCATAGTCCCATAGCCTTTGAAGCTCTCGAGGCTGCGCCATCGATGAAAGGCATCTTTTACGTGCAGGACATAAGTATGTGTAACGTATCTTTGCGGGATGGGGAGATCTTGCACCAACAACATATCCACGCATCTCGAAAAGATATTACAACCGTCACGCACGGACAGCCCAGCCTGACAAAGAATGGTACAACACCACAATCTCAAAAAAGTCTTCCAACGGCATAAGAAAGTATGAAAAACAAACCCAACGGCATGTACACTAGAAAGGAAAATAGGGGATCCAAACTAAAGTACCCCTTCGGACGGCCCTACACAAGCGGGCCTGCTATGGCCCAGCAAGACCAACGGTCACGGTAGTGAATCGAGCGAAGCCCAGGACGGCGTAGAGGCATGTGTGAGCCACATCTGGTCAGCATCACGGAATGCATCTCTGGCCCAAAAAGATTCAACAACCGGCCGTCTTTGTGGATGCCCGTGCTTGTTGGCGCTCGTTGGTGGACCGGGAGCTGGGATGGGATGTGTTCACTGTTTAGGCCCAGACAGATCAAAACCCACCAAAGCCCACCAAGCCCACCGGGCGCCACAGGCATAGCATCATCGAACAAGGGCCAGCGCATGCAACGTGGGACGGTGGGAGCGCCAAGTTTGAACCCGACATCGTCCATTTCTGTGCTCGCCAGTCTTTTCCTTCCCAGCTCCAAGGACTGAGGACGGACCCAGGTTTGCATTCTTGCACTTGCCTTTTTTTTACCCTTTTGTATCCCCTCCCGCCTGCTTCTTCCGTCCTCTTCTTTTTTCTGTCTTCTCTTTCCCCTCCCAATGCTTTGAATCGGTTTCAGTTGCAGGTCTCGCAACTCTTTTACTCTTCAAGTCCATTCGCGCTTTCGGTCCCGGTCACGGTTCACCTCGCTAGACCGCCGCCGCAGCAGCAGCAAGCAGATCCCTCCACTACCGCACATCAATTTGTGCAGCGACTCCGTCCCGCAACAGCACAGCACCACCACAGTACAGCACATCGCAGCGCAGCGGCTGTCGGCATCACCGCCGCCTCACGTTGCACCCGGGGTATCTAGCCGCCGCCAGCTGTCATAACGCAGCGCTGTCCGCGGTCCTCCTCCCTACCTTAGCTCGACACCATCGCTCCGGTTGCCTGTTCCGTAGAGATAGCGCATCCGAATCGTACCAAGTCCAACCAACAAACAAAACCACATTGAAACCCCCGGCCCTCTGCCAATTTCCTTCAGAAACAAATTCCCGACGATCGCGCAACGGAAATACGTTCGGACTCTGGGCGCCATTCCCTAGAGGTAGCGGCCCTCTCGTATCCTCATCTCCCCATCCGGCGCCAGTGGGTGGAGACTGGAGACTATGGCGGATCCCCAATACGCTCGCCGGCGAGCTCCCATGGATCCCTCATTCCACGCTGGTTACTCACATCACTCGCATTCTCGGTCGCGGACCGGCTCCAATGGCTTCGCCTCTCCTCTAACATCACCGCCGGTGACTGCCAACTACCAAATGCAAATGCCGATGCCGATGCATCTCGTCCAATCTCAATCGAACCACCAACGACGATCGCCCAGCGTGAACACCTTCAGCACCGTCTCAAGCGGAGGAGGGATGCCGCCCCCGCCAGCCGCTTACCGAACGTCGCCCACCAGCGACATCAGGAGATCTACCTCGAGTCGCTCCGGCGGCACCGTCGACCAACCACCCAGCTATGTCGCACTTCTACGAAAGCAAAAAGCGACGGTATGGTGCGACCGTGCGCAATATGAGGATCCCAGATTGCTAGCACAGCAGCGTGCTGCTAAGACGCGGGCGGCTATGGAAGTTTCGGGCGCGGTAACCGGTGCGGGAATGACCAGCGGCCGCACGACAACTGGCCTGTCTGCGGGAGGAAAGGTTGCCGCAAAGATCCGACACCACGGCAAGCCGACAGTCGTCGGATACATACCAGATGGCCACCACGTCGGCGTGGGAGGCATCCCTCTCAGACTTAGCGCGACCGAGGTGGAAGGTGAAGACAGTGACGACGACAACGACGCCATGAACCGATACAATCACCGACGAACCGGTAGCTCCAGTCGAAGCAGTACCGCCAGCGGGAGGAAGGGATTGGGCTATCGCGCCTCCGGACAACTCGGACCATCGAATTCGCAAGGCTCCGGGTCTAGAAGGTGGACCCCGGGCGACACACCAGAGCGACGGGGCTCCCTAGCACAAACCAGCGAGCAGGCCTCTGCTGGCAATGATGCGGCTAGCGGCAAGGCCCTGAGCTTCGCCAGCGGGAGCAGTGGCGAGCGTCTAGATGCCGTTCCTGACCTCCAGGCCCACCCACAACGACAGCTGGCTACCAACAGCTTACTCAACGCCGCCTTGACGCGCGAGAAGAGCGTCAAGAACCCCGAGGAGCTCAGGAGGAGAGGAAGCGTGGACGAAAGGACATACGAGAGGACAATGACGCTCAACTCGTCGGGCCGCTTGTTCATTGCCAACCCTGATTAAAGCAGAACTGAGAGAGTGAGCGGATCGAAGTGGATGATTTTACTACTACACACCGGGTTCCGGACTTGCCAAACAGCCGGAACCTGTGATCTACAGCATGGGAATTTGTACCTGAAACTACATGCATAGCTAGGCGCATGGGTGTTTGCGTTTTGTTTTTCTTTTTTTCTTTTTATCTGGGAAAATCTTGTCAGGCACGGACACGGTCACTGTCTCGACTGCACTGCACAGCACAACAGGTTCGATGGTAGCCAACTGTTGTTTGGATAGGGTTATTCGAAAAAATAATACTTCGCCTTGGGATACACACACACATCCTTGAGATACCACCTGAATGCGATCTGTTTTTTGCGATGACATACATACACAAGGCAACAATTATTCGACATGTGCCAACCGTGCATAGAGGTCAAGTTGTCATCGTTGCGGCGTCTACTCGGCCGAGCCTGTTTGGAGCGCCTAACTCTTAACAACTCATAAGTCCCGGCATAATGGAACTGTTTGCTATTTCCTTGGTTCTCGAGGACCCCCCATCCAAGTTTTCAGATGGAGCAAGGACGGTAGCTCCGTCGTTACAGGTATATAATAAGGCCGGTTATACCTTAGGTAGAGCTGTGATCTCACCCTTTGGAGAACTTGGCTCCATAACACGGTTTATTATAGGAGAAACGGGAAGCTGGGAAGAGGATGACGAAAGGACAAGATGTAGGAAGCAACAGGATCCTTCATTCACCGTGCCTGGAGGCAAGCCACATACGAAGAGGCTATCTAAGTGAAACCTTGTCACATTCACTTCCTCTTGGCTTTGGGAGTTGAGGATGGCGGTAGCGAAGTCCATGAGGGTTGAACCTGACAGGACTGGAAGTGAATATACCAGGGTTAGGGTTGGTGTTAGTGATGCCATTATTTCCTTGGAATCTGACGACAACTACTGCCTGGAAGGATTGAAGACAGGCAGCCATGCTGAAGGTAAACAATCCAAACAATCCATCGAAGTCAGTTTGGATGAAATTCATAAGGTTACTCACAGAAGCTTCGGAGTCGTACATGAGCAACAGGTGCGTCCTTTCAGTGTCAATAGCGTTGGTCACCAGATCACGGAAGTTCACAATATTTAAGAGGTCTATCAATCGTCAACCAATCCTTTTCGTTTCAAACCTTGAACAACAGAAAGATAACTCGCACTCACCGCTGGACCTGAAATACCAGTGAAGTAACATTCAGTTGCTACAGGAAGGACCTTGATTTACAGCAGATATCGAAGAATCAAATTTGGCCACACTTCCAGCCACAGCAACTTTAATTGAAAGAGAGAGACAAAGCCACACACACCCTCTCGAAGTGACGCGAAATCACGCTCCGCTTCCCATAGATTAGAAGTGGGGCACGTTAGGCGCGGTAGGGATCCACTTGGGCTAAATTGAAAGGCGCGACCTTGGTGTCACCAAACGCGTCCCGCTCAGGCGGCAGCAACCGCGGACCACTGCAGAAACCAAGAATCACCAATCGGTTCAGGCCGTTCACTCCCCACAACAACTAACTAAACCACCAACGACGACATCTCGACCTTCTCGGCCTTCTCTGCAGCAGGTTTCGTTCCCATTCACCACACAGACTCATCTACGACGCCGGGAAGTAACCGGTAGTGGTTCATTCCTTTTACACCGCCCAGCGCATGTACGACTTGCCTAATTGTGGGACCTAGACCTTGTCTGTTCTAAACTTTCAACCCCTCAACTTCAATCGATCTTTTTCAGACTAGACCGCGTCAGTCTGGACCGTGAATAGCACGCGTCAACCCAACAACCAAGTAGGACAGGGGAAGTCAACAACACCATGCCTCTGTTCACGACTTCCACAAGTGGACAGGAGGACTCCTCCAGTCTCAAGAGGTCACACGACCAATTCCGGGAAGAGGTCCCACCTCCAAGCTCTTTCGAAGACAGTAAGTACCGCGTTCTGAGATCAGCCCGCGCCCAAACGCGAGTGACGCTAACCACCAACAACTACAGAGGAAAATGTTAGGTCATCACCACCCCCATCTTCGGGACCCGCAACTCCCAGAGCCAGAAAAGCCAGTCCTGCATTGAGCGACGCCAGCAGCCCATTGGATCGTCTATCTCGATCCCCGAGTCTCTCGCCCCCACGACTCGCACCTCTCACGATCTCTACGAACAATGCGACCTCTACCCAGAAGCAGACATCCAGCGCCAAGGCTGCGTTGACAACTACAAAGTCGACAACAGGCGAACCGGCCGTCAAGAGGAAGAAGCTGACCCCTGAGGAAAAGGCGGCCAAGGCCGAGGCTGACGCTGCGAAGAAGAAGGAGAAAGAGGAGGCCAAGGCCAAGAAGGCTGCGGAACAGGCGAAACTTGAGGCAGAGAAGCAACAGAAGGCCGAGGAAAAGGAGAGGAAGAAGCGTGAGAAGGAAGAGGAACTGAAGCGCAAGGAGGAGGATAAGAAGCGAAAGCAGGAGGAGAAAGAGGAGAAGGAGCGCAAGAAACGCGAGAAGGAGGAAGAGGAGGCCAAAAAGAAAGGCCGACAGATGAAGCTCACATCGCTCTTCAAAATCAACCCAGTCACACCGAAAGAGAAGCCAGTCGCAGTCAAGGTCGAAAACAAAGATGTCGAAATGACGGATGCACCGAGTCTCACCAAAGAGGATGAAGCCTACCGGAGGTTATTCAAACCCTTTTACGTGAAGGAGTTTGTCACGCTAGCCAAGAACCCCTTCGAGGTAGACGAGGAGACCAGGGAGGCCAAGTCGAGGATACTGGACGAGTACGCCGAGGGAAAGCGGGCAGAGTTCCCGATACCGGAGAAGTTCGACCCCTTGGAGGCCCTACAACTGCCCTTCAAGACTCAGAGGCGCGGACGCCCTTATCCGAGTGTGCGCAAGATCATGACGGAGATCTACGGCGAGTCATCAAGCAGGGCTATGGACCTCACCACAGAGAACACCCAGTTCAGGGATGCGCGAGAGGCATTGAAAGCGGTACCAGTCAAGTGCATCAAATTCAGCCAAGATGTGCGACCACCGTATGTCGGCACAATCAGTGGTCTTCCTCCGGGCGTCAAGAGCCTCTACAGACTCGCAAGAAACCCGACTTCAAGAAACCTCCTTCCCTTGGACTACGACTATGATTCGGAGGCCGAGTGGCAAGACGAGGAAGGCGAAGATGTGGAGGATCTGGATGATGAAGAGGAAGACTTGGAGATGGATGAGGATATGGACGACTTCTTGGATGACTCCGAAGATGTCGGTCCTCAGCGTCTCGTCTTTTCCGGTGGTATGGAGCCAGAGAGTACTGGCATATGCTGGGAGAATGAGAAGCGGTGCACAGTGAAGCCGGAGCTGTATCAGTGCCGGATGGAGATCATACTGGGTAAGTCCCTTCGGATATATCGTTCTTGTGTGAACTATGCTGACCTCTTACTCGCGTTGCAGACTCCCTGGACGAAGAAACCAGCATTGACCCCTTTTCGACTGATTATTGGGCTTCGAAGTCGAAGACCAGCTCATCAGGTAACGAAAAATCTAGTGTGATCACATCCGCATCCATCACTGCACAGACCGGTTCATCATCCTCATCCTCACTTCTCCATCCATCCTCCGCTGCTACCACCACGAGTGCGAAATCTGCCAAGGCTGCTGGCTCTCAAGCACCGACCAATGCGTTCCAGGCACTTACAAAGGGTATCACAGCAGGTAACTCTCCTCCTAACAAGGCTAATACTACAGCAGCCGCCTCAACTATTGTTGTTGCCGGTACTGCTGCTCCCTCAGCAGCGGGTGCTGGTTCTGGTGGTCGCAAGCCTCCCGGTCGACAGAAGATGTCGGACCAGCCTCTCCCCGCCGCTGCGCAGGAACAGCTCAAGGCGCTCATGCACCAGATGCCCATGGTTAGCAAGTTGGGTATCATCGAGGTCTTTGCTTCTCAGCACCCGGATATGGTCCGGGCGCAGATCAAGGCTTCGTTTGAGTCCATGACTGAGAAGCAAGGAAAGAGTGGTTGGAAGTGGAAGGAGTAGCAGTCTTTCTCTACATACTAAAGGTGATGGAGTTCTTCATGTGGATTGAGTAATTGTGGGAGTATATACCTAAGCATTTTTGTACAAGTTGGACGTACGTGTATTCAAGGGGGGAAGCATCGCATTCTCATGGTCTCATCATGGAGGGCAAAGGAGATTAAAAGGCGAACATGATATATGAAGAAGGGAAAAGGAAGATGGTAAATCAGCAAAGGGAACCTCACGGTTGGCGGGCAGTCAATGTTCTTGGCCACCGTAGCAGGCGGACAGGCTCAGAAGGAGATGGCTTCTGTCATGTTTGAGTGGGATGTTATTATATGCGGTTTGCGACATACATTCTTTGCAATCTGGTTGGTGGCTGGGCATATCTTACGGCATGATGGCCAGGGGAAGGAGTTCGAGAAAAATCATCGTGGCATCGATGGTATCATGGACATAAAAATGGTCTGATCTGATAGAGAGCCCACAAATGGGCGATGAATTCGAAGTTTAAACTACACAGATAACGAAACGATGTGATTCTGGTGATTCATAAACGGCACCCTTTCTTTCGCGCAAGCTAACTGAATGTCTTCCAGATTTCAGATCGATGCATTCCTCCTGCGGTGTCGATCTCAGGGTCCAACTCTGAGACATGCTGATGTATGTGGCTGCACAAGTTCGGCAGACGGCAGTCACTCCAGTTTTCGGTCCTGCGGTGATAACTCCAAAGAACAACCGACCAACAGTGAGTGCTTCCGAGTTTTTCAGTTCGATGACGCAAGCTCACAGTGTCGTTAACCGTGCCCTTTTACACGTCAACGTCGACAAACAAAGAGGACCATGCCTGGGATTGCCTTCATTAGCTCATCACTCATACGTATCCTACGCCCAGTTTATAACAATGTCGCGATTTAGATACCTTGTTCATCCTCCAACAACTGTGACAAGAACAAGAACGAATAATCTTAATATCTTTCGTCGGACTCAACATTCCAGCACCACAGCGAGCGCAGCAAAGAAGTGTTATTACAAACCAAGAAGAGGATTACTATTTGCCTTTCACGGTGACAGCAACAGAATAAACCGTGTATCTTGGTCTTCAACTCTCAGTTACAGGCCAAAACAATACCAGCTTCAGGGGCAGTAGCAACAGCAGCAATAGCAGCGATTCACACAACAAGAAGTACAAAAAGAACAATGGTCAAAGACACCGAGACTGTCATCCGGTACGCTCAACCATTTTGCCCAACTCCTAATTCCCCGTCCACCACTGGCATTAATATCCGACCTATGACAATCTTCCCAATCTTCCCACCCTATCTTAGCGCATCTCATACTAACCTCACATCTATCACAGCGAATTCACCGAGCTCGTAAACATGTCTCCCTCCGAGCTCGAGGACTGGCTCCAAACCTCCGCCTCCACCTCCTCGGGCTGGACCAAAGACGATGGCTCAGGTGAATCAGTCGGCCACGAAAGCGGCCGGAAGATTGTTGATATCCTGAGGAGGAACCCGGATAAAGACCCGGAAGGGTTTGAGGAGGAGGATCTGCCGCACATGAGGAAGGTGGTCAGTTACTGCAAGCGACACCTGGCGCAGGAGGAGAAGGCGAAGCAAGATACGGGGAGCAGGAGTTATAGGAGTTTGAAGAATTGGGGGCATGATGCGTTGAAGGAGTGAGGGTGGGTGACTGACTGACTGCCCCTGGTTTGGGAGGTAGGAGGGTGGGACCGTGGGAGTGGATGGGTTGTGAGATTGGGGGACTGGTAGGGTGGGTTCCATGTTTTGTTGTTGTTGTTGTTGTTGTTGTTGTTGCTTGGAGGAGTTATCACGGGGCTTTACGAGCGCAACGATGCGTATCTTTATCCTGATGGCAAGCTCGATTATATGGTTGGTCCTTCCAATTATTTGGTCCTTTGAACGAACACATTCGGTCATGGAGAACAGATGTACATTGGATGTGGCATGTATTTACATGAGTGTCCATACCAAACTACCCCAGATGTCCTGTTAGACTATCTTTTAAAGTCTATCGGGCTGGACGCGATTATCCAAATTCTCTGATGGGTGCCCGGAGGCACACAACTAGGTACAAATGCCATCTCGAAGAACCAAATCCTCATCTTGATGATTCCGTCCCGAGCACTGGACGTTCTCAATAGTCCCGCATCGACTCATGAATCTCGGAATCTCTGCACCGTGTTAGTATTACACATGTGAGTTCGAAGATCAGCTTCAGAAGCTTCCAGCAAAAAAGCCAAACAAAAAAGGAATCTGCCATAAAGCCAAGCAGAGAATGCAAGGAGAGGAAGACTCACGGATCATACATCTCCCTCTCTCCATACTGCCGATCATACAACTCATGCGCGTTCTCCCTAGCATGCCGTCTCGCCTGCTCGCGATCCACCTGTCCCTCCAATCCCTTCCGCTCAATCATCCTGTCGACTTCCGCCCCCGCCAGGGCAGCAAGCGCCTCCTTGGCCACGCCGTGGTGGACGGGCTTACCCTCGCGCCGCTGTTCTTTCTCCCACATGTGCATGGCCTCGAAGGCGGCGGCGCCGCCGAGAAGTTCATGAGAGAGCTTTGGGTTGTCGTCACGGTCGGAGTAGACTTGGGAGTGGGCCGATTTAGCTTCGTCTGGAAGGGAAAAGGGTTGGGTGAGGTTAGCACGGTAGTCAGTGCCCAGAGGTAGGTGTGACTTGATTCAACCAGGGAGACACAAACCGAAACCGAAAAAACCCATGGTGATTATCGAGGAGTATAGGTCAGAATTCAGATGAAGGTTGTGAAATTGCGGAAAGAAAGAGAAGCTGCGAAAAGAAATCAGGTCAATAAACACGGCGTAGTGAGACATAAATAGGAGATTCCTTCCCCCTCTTCTGAAACGCTCTGACGTAAAAGTTGCCGAACAGTTCATCCAATACCCACCCTCTTGTCGTTTGAAGTGTCTATTTCGGGTAAAGGGGTTTACGCGTCTTTTGATAGTAGCAGTGCAGAGGGTGGGGAATAAAACCACCGGACAGTTACGTGTACACCTCTGCCGGCATTTAAACGGGTATACAGACTTTCTTTCGCTTTGAGGTATTGCTCCAATCCTCGTCCACAATCGCTACAACAACTATACGCTGGCCTGCGCATTCTCCACCATATCATCACAATTTGGATCCCTTCTCCGCTTTTCATCGCAAACAAATGTGCGTGCGAATAGGGTGAGCAAGTATCTGTAACCAAATCAGTGAAAGAAAACATCGGTTTGGGAATGCAAAGTGTGGTGAAGCACCACGGAGCATCCGGTTTTTGGTTTCTTGACGATTGACTTGATAACCTTTTGCGTCGAGACAATGAGGGCAGATCTGGGAGAAAAGATTCAGGTGATCATTGCTTCTGTGAGTTTTTGTATCAACCTTTGCGTTTGGTGACGTCTTCGAGTTCGTGATTTTGGAAGAGAAAGAACCACCTCAACCAGAGAAAACCTCCTCTGGAATAAATACAGCATGTGCAGTAGTGGTGGGCCACGACTGCCACAGGGGCACCGAGTGTCCATGACGGGATAGAAGCGGGCCCCACTGGCAGAGCGGTACGTGCCCCAGCTTTCCAGCGGCAGGACCTTCCCTAGGACCATATAAGCCATAAAAAATAGACCTTCTAACACCTCCAGTAGCTTACGTGGTAGTGTGCTGGGGCAGAAAATATGTGGTATTTTCGTAAGTCTTGCAGCTGGTCTTGAGTTCAACTCGGGACTTGGGTGGCTGAGCTTTTTGCTTTTTGTTATCTTTTCCCCTTCGCTTCGGCTTTCATTTCTTCTATTTGAGTGACGTCGATTGGGTTACTCGTCAGCAGGCTGGGCCAAGGGGAAGACTGGCGATTCAAGCCCTGACGAGTATCTTTTTTCTCCGGACTGCGTGGTTGATGTCAAAGGGTTCAACTGGCCCCCACGCCAAGACGGGAAGCCCCAGATCTTGGCAAACCTTATTTGTGTGTCCCAGTGGATCTGTCCGAGGGTCCATTTGCTTTGGGGTTAGGGTTTTGACAGTGAGTGGAAGTCGTCGCCCCACTTCGGCTCAGCGCGTGCCCCGCAGTAAACCTCCAATTTTTGTCGAGAAAATTTCCCAAAGGGCGACTGGATTGCGACTCGGACCGGGACCTTGGACCTGGACCCGTCTTTAACCAAACAAATATTTACCAGCTGATAGACAATTCACTTTCTTCGCTGGCCACCCCCATATCTCGACAATTCTCACCTTTCCTTGACCCAGCCCAAAACGAAAACACAACAACAAACAATCTACATTGTTCATGACCGACGCCATGACGCGACCAACCGTGTCCCCGTTCCTCGAACCGGGCTTGCACACCAAGCCCCGCTCGCTCGCCATTCTCCAGCTATCGCGCGACAATCTTCTCCCCATCTACCTTCAAGAAGCCTCGGGCGAACACGATGGCTACGCTGAGGGCGCCGTAGTCAACACCCGCTATGGCTCCTTCCCTCATTCCACCATGCTGAATGTCCCTTGGGGCTCCCAAATCAGGGCATCCAAGGTTGACACCGGCTCCCGTGGTCGCAAGAGGAAAAGAGGCCCGAAGGACGATGCCAGCCGTGACGATGCCGAAGAGAACCAGCCCGAAACCGCCGACAACAATGCCACCGAGGCCACTGGTGTCAAGCAAGCCGTTGCCGACGACAGCGGCTTCATCCACGTGCTCCCTCCCACCCCCGAGCTCTGGACCCAGAGTCTTCCCCACCGAACACAGGTCGTCTATACTCCCGACTACAGCTACATTCTGCACAGGATACGCGCTAGACCCGGCTCCACGATTATCGAGGCTGGCGCCGGCAGTGGCAGTTTCACCCACGCCTCCGTCCGCGCCGTTTACAACGGATACCCTTCCAGCGCCGAGGACAGGAAGGGCAAGGTTTTCAGCTTCGAGTATCACGAGGAGCGCTACCACAAGATGAAGAAGGAGCTTACCGACCATAACCTCGACGGTCTCGTTCACCTTACACACCGTGACGTCTACAACGGCGGCTTCTTGATCGACGGAAACAGCCCCGAAGCCGACGCAATATTTCTCGACCTTCCCAAGCCCTGGGAGGCCCTGCCGCACCTCTCGCGGCGCAAGCCCAAGACCCAGGCTAAGGAGGGAGAAGATACCGCCGCCGAATGGGTATCACCCCTGAACCCCAAGAGGGCCGTACATATTTGCACCTTCTCTCCCTGCATTGAGCAGGTCACCAGGACCGTTTCGGCCATGCGCCGCCTCGGCTGGGTCGATATCGATATGGTTGAGATCGCGAACAGGAAGCTTCACACCATCCGCGACCGCGTGGGCCTCCATTACCAGACCGATCGCGGCGTCAACGTCTCCCCGCACGATGTCGAAGAGGCCCTGGAGAGGCTCGCCGAAATCGAGGAGCGGGTCAGGGAGCAGGCCGCGCGCCCGAGAGGTACGGGAGAGGATGGCGCAGAGGATACGGACACTGTCATGAAGAACGGAGATGATGCTGCCAAGAAGGACGGCGACAAGACGTCGGCCGAGCAGCCACCATTCCAGACGCCCTGGGTTGATGGTCGCCTCATCACTAAGGGTGAGCCGGAGATCAAGACCCATACGTCGTACCTGGTGTTTGCCGTGTTGCCGAGAGAGTGGACCGAGGAGGATGAGGCTGCGGCGTTTGCCAAGTACCCCTGCGGCAAGGAGAAGGCTGTCGTTGGTAGCATCGACAAGCAAACGAGGAAGAAGGAGAGACGGGAGCAGTTGCAGAAGATTGGCGACAGGAAGGCGAGGAGGAAGGAGAGAGCCGAGAAGATTGCTGAGGCTGTCGAGTGAAGCACACTGCATTAGGATCTTTCTCTTTTTCTCTTCAATCCCCCCTTTTTAGCGTTTCCTAGAATACTGCATTGATGTCCACAAATGGGCGCAGGTTTAGCCCATATCTAATCGTAACGCATGCACTTATACCTCCCACTTTGCAATCTGACGATGTGGTTGGTTGGTTTCCAATGCTCTCAACAATGCAGCCAAGAGCTTCTCGATCAGATCATCCCGTGCCCTGAAAGCTTGGCCAAAGTGGGCGATACTATGTATGTATTGTGGTGGGCGACGACTGGAGGTGGGGTACAAATGGCCGTTTTTCCACTTGTAACTTGGACCCTGGATTCTTCTCCAGAAACACCTACTTTTGGCCAAATAACCGTGCATCAACTTGTTCATTTCTGGAACTATCACCAGTTGAACAATGACGAAAGGAAGTTCGGGACTCAATGACAGTCCACTTTATCTCCGCTAGGACCTCCCCTGCAGTGGCGATATCTCAAAGTGTTCGTCCCATTTGCCACTTTTTTTTTGTCCTTTGAAACTGAAGATTCAAGACAACTCGAAGCTCGATAGACCTGAGTCCAAACATTGCATATCTATAAAACAGGTGATTTAGGGACTGGTCGAGGCTTTTCTTTCGCAAAAGTGACCCACCTGTACGGATTGCGTCCGGATTATAGCCGAGTACCACCGAGTGCCGTGGTATTATCTTGATCGTCCGAAATCAATAGTCTCGAGGACGAGAATTCTCTCGCTTCGCTTATCACCGGGTGGACCACCTTGACAAACCACTCTCCCGGACCCGATCTTTTTGACTTTTTGTTTTGTTAACGGTCAACACTCAACAGTCAACAATCCCCGCCGGTCAGAAAAATACACATCCAACCCCCTTGAATAAAACAACAGCGAGGAGTCATTCCCCCTTCTTCCCAATTGCCGATTCATTGGATTTCTGTTCCAAAACTCGCACACCTGGAAAGTGTTCGACCTAAAAGTTTCCTGCTAGACAAGCTCTTCACTGTCCTATGGTCCACTTTTCACTTTGAAGAGTTGCCTTATCAATTTTGTGATCTCGAACCTTTGGAGTCTTATCAACCTCCTCGCTCCTCAAGGTTCACAGACAACACCAAAGTCTCCACGCCACCGACACTGAGTCAACCATCACCAATTCACAATAGCTATCATCATCATCAGCAGAGTATGGTGACCCAAAGTGACGGCAACCCTCTAGAGAAGGGGGTGTCGCCGCGGGTTGCTAACTACCCCGACACCCACGATGCCGAAGCCAACTTCCAATCCATCGAGGCCGACGAGAGCAAGCCTGCTGCACCACCCTCCGGTCTCTGGGGGCAACTCCGTTACTATGGCCACAAGGTCATTGTAGCTGGGCGGGTTGAGCTCCAGGGAATCTCACCCATTCCAGTCAAGGAGAGGACAGTTACCAAGACGTTGAACATCTTTACCTTGTGGTGGTCAATGAGTTGCAACATTCTTCCGTAAGTTTTCCGTTGCAGTTGTCTAATACGTAGGGATAATTTCAACTTGACTAACACGGACAAAAACAGAATTACCTTCGGCATGCTAGGCCCAGTATACGGCCTCAACCTACGGGATAGCTGCCTCGTTATCCTCTTCTTCACTCTGCTGTCTACAATCCTACCTGCTTACCTCTGTACTTTGGGACCGAAGCTGGGTATGAGACAGATGATTCAAGCTCGCTATTCCTGGGGGTACGTTTCCCTTTCTTTTCCCATCTTCTACCTACTCTCTTATAGGTTACCCATCTAACAACCCCCCAGCCGCTACATAATCTCCCTTCCCGTCCTCCTCAACCTCGCCACCATGACCGGCTTCTCCGTCATCATCGTCATCACCGGCGGCCAATGTCTCTCCGCCGTCGCCAACGGCCACCTCTCCATCAGCGTCGGCATCGTCATCATGTCCATCCTCACCCTCATCATCTCCTTCTGCGGCTTTACGACACTACACATGTACGAGCGGTTTGCATGGATCCCCGCCGTGATCGCCATCATCGTCGCCGTCGGCTGCGGCGGCAAATACCTCCACCTCCAAAACCCTCCCGCCGACCCCCCGACCCCGCAGGGCGTTTTGAGTTTTGCCATGATCGTCGCCAGCTACATGATCCCTTGGGCCTGTCTGGCTTCGGATTTTACGACTTACCTCGTGCCCTCCACGCCGTCGTGGAAGATCTTTACGTACAGCTACACCGGCCTCGCGCTGCCCACTATTCTTTTGATGTGTCTCGGAGCCGCCATCCAAGGCGCTATCCCCTCCGTTCCCGCATGGAGCGAAGCATACGACCAGACGCTGGTGGGCGGTGTCTTGCAAGCTATGCTCGCGCCCTCGGGAGGATTCGGTCGGTTCCTGGTCGTCATTTTGTCCTTCACTCTACTCGGAAACCTAGCGGCGACTTCGTACTCCATCACTTTGAACTTCCAGATGTTGGCTCCTGTACTCTTCAAAGTCCCCCGGTACCTGTTCGCCATCATCCTGGCTGCGATCTTGATCCCCGTAAGCATCAAAGCGGCAGCCGACTTCTTCGACAGCCTGGAGAACTTTGTCGGTCTGATTGGGTACTGGTCCTCTGCGTTTTTGGGGGTGGTGATGGTCGATCATCTTTGGGAAAAGAAGGGAGATTGTGGAAGGTATGATTTGGAGGCTTGGAACGATGCGAGCAAGTTGCCGTGGGGCGTGGCGGCGCTGACGGCGGCGGTGGCGAGCTTTGGGCTGGTGATTCCTAGTATGGATCAGGTGTGGTGGCAGGGCCCGATTGCGAAGACGACGGGCGATTTGGGGTTTGAGTTTGCGTTTATTGTGAGTGGGCTGTTGTATGTGCCGTTGAGGATGGTGGAGAAGAAGGTTAGTGGGCGATGATGTGGTGAAGATTGTGTGGAAAGAAGGGGAGGTAATGTGTGATGAGGCTTGATGGTAACAAGCACGCTTAAAAGGAGTGATGATACCAGGGAAGGGTGTTTATGAACTGGTTCAACATAATGGGCGGATTATCTACTTAATGATGATGGGCAGCAGGAGCTTTGGGATAGATGTTAGACCCAGGCGTTTCAACAGACACTGATGGGCATTTTGTACATAATAGGTATATAGAGGGTCTGATAGACCACGATCACAAAAGATGAATGGAAGTTAACGAAACGCAAGGTCGACTTGGCTATACGCATGCTCTCCTAACAGGTTTGGGACTGGAACTTAAATTGTTTGGGACTGGAACTTAAATTCAGCGATACACAAGGAGAATGCGTCAAGCTTTGCAGTCTGATGTTATCGTCACATTCTCACTGAGAATCAACCGCAGACCATCACCTACCCAACTCCAAAACCACCAACGCCGTCCCCATCCCCTTCAACCCATTCTTCGTCAACTTCCCCTCCTTAACCTCCCACTCTCCCTCACCACCACCACTCTCATCCCAAACCACCTTCCCAACCTTACTCCCCCCCGGCACCTCCAACTCCACCACCCCCTCCACCGCCTCCTCCCCCGTATTCACCACACTAACCAACATCTTCTTCCCGTCCTTTCCCACCCAACCCGCCGCATCAATCCCATCCTTACCCTTAACATCAATAACAGTCGGCCCCCTCCCCTCCACCAACAACCCCACCACCCCATCTTCCTCCCCACTAACAAACCTTGCCAACCTCCCATGCGCCTTTCCCAAAGTTTCACTCGCCGGCCACACCCAACTCAAAACCCCCTTCGCGCCCCTATTAATCGCCAACAACACCATCACCCAACTCTCCTCCGGACTTGGGTCTCTCGCCCAGTACCCCTCGCCGTGAAAAGCCTGGGGGTTAAATAACTTTGTTTTCGGCCACAGGCCTAGCCACTGTTCATACCTGTTCAGGTCGTCGAAGCGGTTGGGCACATCTAGGACGGAACCAGCGCAGTTATCGCATCCGCAATCACCGTAGGTCGAGTTACAGGGTGTTCCCCATTTGGAGTTGGTGAGGTTGGAAGAAGACTCGGTCACGCCGATGGGATATACGTCGGCCATTAGGATGTCTGCTCCCTGGGAGTAATTGGAGAAGTAGTAATTTTGGCAGTTGAGGACTAAGGAAACGGGGTGGTAGGGGTCGGTGGCCGAGATGGTGGTGTAGGTTTCCATAGGAGCAGAAAAGGGAGCCTGCCAACCATCCGGCTCATCAACAGACCAGTAAGCAAACAGCGCTTCGCTATCCTTTGCCGCAGCGACTTGTTCCTTGACCCAAGTCTGGTTGGTGTAGTTCTCCCGCAGGTCGAACATGTAGGGCAGGTTGATGCTGTCCATGTAACGAAAAGCGGAGGCGGACTCGGGGTAGTGCGTTAGGGGCACCATGCCCGTCAGACCAAGGTCGGCATAGGATTGGATGACGGAAGTAGAGTTGGGGAGGGCGAGGAAGTTGTCGTAGGAGGCGTAGAAGCCGTAGGGCAGGATGGGCTTGAAGGTGTGGTTGGAGGCGGCGTTAAGGTGGTGCAGGCCGCCGTTGAGGTTGTCGATTCTGGTGACGCTTCCGGAGGTTTTTGAGGGGAGGTAGAGGAGGGTGGTTTTGACTGATGGGCCTTCTGCTGAATAGGTGAGGGTAACTTCGATGGGCGAGAGACTTGGGGTGAGGTCGGTGAGGTTGAAGGTGAAAAGGTTGCCGGTTGAGTTGACTGGGACGGAGTCTCCGACTAGGACTTTGTCGTCTGTGGTTGTTTTGATATGGAATTCCACATTGCTTGAGGTGTTATTGCCCCAGTGAGTTCCATAGAACTGGGAGATCTCGGCGTTGACAATGAACTCGCCCGTCTTCTCGCTTTCCAGGTAGAGGCTGTATCGGGGCTTGAACTGGACGTGTAGGAGAGGTGCTAGAGGGTCTGGTGTCGGTGGAAGTGTTTGACCACCGGGATCAAAGGAGGGATAGCTTGTCCAGGTTAGTTGATTTTCCATCATAGCCACGGTTTTCTACTCACTCTGGTTTATAGACTTTACCACACCATCTTGGCCAGTCTGGGTGATTACCTGTATCCTGGGAAGCAACGCTGGCGATAGCACCCAACAAAAGCCAAGATGCGGACCACATTGTTACCACAGTTGTCGTCGGTGAGGTGCGTATTGAAGAGGTTCACGACATTGAGGACTCGCGGATACAACAGCCTTTTATAGGTCACATAAGCACCCCTCAATCGCTCGGTTCCGTCCTTTTCTTCCCGTTCTGTTGTGACACTGCAAACACTCTAGCCTTACATCCCGAGTGGGACAAATCGACCAAGTCGGCCTCTCATTGATGAGGATAAATCTCTCCGGTACTATTGGTACCAGGAAAGGAAGGCCATAATCGCATCTTGTGCTGCAAGGTGACATAGGATGACGGCCTTCCCTTCCCGGCAATGATCGTAGCTTCTTGATATCGAGAACCATTATTTCCGTGGCGCTCGGAAGTTCGAATATGTCAACCTCCGTCCGAAATCCCACTTACAACGACAAAACACAGTTGGTCAAACATGTTCATCCGAAGATGCGCCATAGATGGTCTCGATTCCCGACCTGATGTTGTACCCGGGTGGTGTTCCGGGGATCACTCATTGCCAACTGTCCCTTCAGGTATAGTATTTGTAAAAGCAATCCTGATGTCTTTATTATACCACTGGCATCGGTTCCAGGAGATGGCATTTGTTGATCACAGTATTTACTCGTCGATGTTTCCTTGGTGTTGATGTTGTTGAAAGAAATGACGATGCCCGGGACATCCCGTTCTAGCGCCTCTTTACAGTGGAGCACCACCTGTTCACTACCGGACCCCATCGTCCTGAAACTCCCGTCCGGGGCCGAGTGGGGCATTCCCAACAGCGGCAGTGACTTACAGGGGACCACCAATCACCGGACGGCAGGGCGTCCAGTTAAAGTTGGACGCTGTTCACAGCCACCACAGGCCGCGCATGCCCAGCGCCAACCGCGCCGCAAAGATCACCTCACCCATACGGGATGAGGCGCATAGGGGTCTCGGGTTTCTTGGAAGGCTTGGAGGGGGACGCGCAATCATGCGCCGGTTGTCATCTGCGGGCAGTTTGCTCTCAGGTTTACGAATCCCTTTTTTTCCGTCTTTCTTTTCTTTCCTCCTTCAACATCGGGCTGGCCTGGTGATTTAACACTCGCTCAACTCTTCCTCCTTTGCGACTGAAGTCGTCGTCAACAGTCGAACCAGATCCTCGACATATCGAACGTCTCGGTATTGGGAACCCGAAGTCCACTGTCTGCTCGCTACCAGCTAGTCCTTGGACGACCACTTACACCCATCATGGCGCCCACAACCCCCTCCCACGCCCTGGGAACCGTCCCATGGAAGCCCGTCCTCGCCAAACGCGCCGCCCTCGTCGCCTCCACCTCTCTTCTAAGTACGCGAGACCTCTCCCTAAAATCCGACACCCAAAAAATTACCCTCGGCGTAATCTTCGCCTACATCGTCGCCATCGCCATCCTCTGGAACGTGCCCTACATCCGCTACCTCCTCTGGCCCTTCAAGATGCTCGTCATCGCCTTCCACGAGTTCGGGCACGCCATCACCTGCGTCTTGACCGGCGGACGAGTTTTATCCATCAGCTTGGACCCGCGAGAGGGCGGGGTCACGCATATGCAGGGCGGGAGGAGCGGACTAACGTTGCCTGCGGGTTATTTGGGGAGTAGCTTGATTGGGGCGTTGTTGACGTTTTGCGGGTTTAATATTGTGGCGAGTAAGGTGGCTAGTTTTGTGGTGGGAGTGTGTTTTTTGCTGACGTTGTGGTGGGGGAGGAGGGATTGGTTGACTGTGGGAACGGTGTTGGCGGCGGTTGGGTTGTTGGTGGGGTGTTGGTTTATTGCGCATGCGGAGGCGTTGAGGTATGTGGTGTTGTTTATTGGGGTGATGAGTTCGTTGTATAGTGTTTGGGATATTGTGAGTTCCTCCTCTTTCTTCTCTTCTTGGGTTTGTTGGTTTTGGAAAGCGTTGCTGACGATGAACAGTGCGATGATTTGATCTTGCGCAAAGTCAACAGCTCTGATGCCAGCGTCTTTGCGAAGAGATATGGAGGCTCTTCGCAGTGCTGGGGTGTTATCTGGTCTATCATCTCCTTGGGCTTCATGGCCTGTGGCATCATTGCAGGTATTGCTGCGTTTCCGCAAACGAGGGCGCAGCAGCAGGATGATTCGAAGCATTTCATTCCGACGAAGTTCTGATGATGGATATAAGAATCGGTGTGTTTCATGGGAAGGAAGCATCTGTTGGTTCAGGGTTGGCGTTAGATCATTGGAAGCCATGATATTATGGAGGCATGGACCAAGAGCATGCGCATGGAAGGCACGGTTGAAGACTTGAAGTTGATGATACCCGTTGGCGTTTGTTTGGGATCGTTTAGACGGAGGGTTAAACACAGCATTGTTCGATTTGTGCATAAATACGGGTGGTATTGATATTTTACTGCCTCTAAAATGGTATCAACCCTTATTTACCTAAAAATGATTCCCTTGAAGCGTCTTGTTGGGAGCAAGCCCTATCTAAAAGCCCAAAGGATCATCTAACAATATATGTAATACCCTAAGGTAACCTATACGGCCAAGTCCGTTTGTTCCACTGGACCCAGAAATTGTAAGAGGAAACCCGGCCATCGAAAATACCGTTCGCATTTGGTATGTGTCGTTAGTTCCAACAGCTGTTGTAGACTTATGGGAGGTTTCAGTCACGGCGATGTTGGACATCCAGTTGTTCCCACCTGGGGGATGGGAAGCCTGCTGAGCGTCAAAGTTGCGAGCATAACATTCTTCTGCGAAGTATATCATCTATACCATATGTCTTCTTCCTCTATGATGATAGAAACCGAACAACACGCTGGAAGTAACACATCATCCCTGAATGCACCACAATGCCACATCAAACCCAAGTCAACACTCATCTCCTTCTTATCCGAGAAAAACAAGTCATCATTCAGTTCATTGCAGATTAAAAACCCATCATTAACACCACGCCAACCCATGCCATCCTAATCCCATCATAAACACATCAAGTTAGATCAAACAGGCCAGTCCATCTAAACATCTAAGCCCTCCACTCGCTATCAACCTTCTCCCACTCATCCAAGAAGCCCTTGTAGAACTTGACACCAAGACCGGGATCCAAGCTACCAGTCGTGGCACGGATGCTGTGCATGCTCAACTGGGGAATACCAACATCCGCCGCCTTGACACCCATGGCACTGCTGAGCATGGGGCCAACGGTGCCGCCGGACCGGCTGTCGTTGCGGATCATGTGCCTCTGGTTGACGCAGCCGGAAAGCTCGGCGACGCGGTCGAGGATGGCCATGGACACGCTGTCGGTGGTCATGTGCGCCGAGGCGTCGACGCAGAGAGCCACACCGACGTTCAGGCGAGGAGAGTGATCGGTCAGGTTGGTTTGGGTGAAGTTGGGGTGGGCGGCGTGGGTGACGTCCGAGGAGACGAGGAAAGAGTTGGCGTACGTCTGGCCCATGAGGCCGGGGCCGAGACCGGTGCCACCAATAAAGGCGTTTTGGTAGAGAGTGTTGGTGTTGGCAACGAGAGCCTCGACGGTGCGCTCGATGGTGATGGGGAGGAAGTTACCACGAGCACCCTGGCGGAGGAGAGAGCCGATCTCCTCGTCGTCGAAGAGCGCCACGAGCTTGATGACGCCAGAGTCCTCATCGTCACGGGCGTGGAGAAGGGCCATGAAGGCGGCCCACGAGCAGAGCTTGTCGTCGATGCGGCCGGCAAAGATGAACTCCTTGTCGATACCACCGACCTGGGCGGGCTGAGAGTCGTACAGCTCGAGCTCCCAGTTGAGAATGTTGCTATAGTCCTCGATCTTGAGCTCGGAAGCAATGAGCTTGACGAGCTTGGGGGGCTGGGTAGAGGCGAAGGAGCCCTTGCCGCCAATGGGCTTCTCGGAGGAGGCGGTAGAAGAAGAGTCAAGGTCGCTGTTATCGAGGCCGATGATGGGGGTCATCTCAGTCTCCTGGTTGTTGTGGCCGGTCATACCAATGCCGAAGTGGGGAGCCAAAGTAGGGATGCGAGCAACTGGAATGTGTGTGTTAGCTTTCATCACATAGGATTGGGTTGGGAGGGCAACATACTAGGCCAGTCAAGCTTGACAAGCTTAGAAGAGGTCTTGCCCGTCTCGGGATCCTTAACAATGACACGACCACCAATGCTCAAGTCTCTGTCCCACCATGTGCTGTTAAGAGCACCGGCATACTGGGCAATACCGAGCTGGACATAGCCATCGTGGGTAGGCTTTTTGCTGATAGGCTTGAGGCGGGCGGTGAGGGCGTCGATGTGACCGGCGACCATAGCAAGACCGTTGCCTGGCTTATAGGCCTTGCCGACGGCCCAGGCGATGACGGAGCTGCCATTGCGAGTCGTGTAGTACTTGCCGCCGGGCTGGATCTTACCAGACCAGGAGTCTCTGCTGTGAAGCTATAAGAAATAACACTTAGTCAGTTACGGTTCTTGCGCCTCGGTTGTATAAACTGCGGGGGGCTGGGGAGCTGTGACGGCTTACCTCCTTGTAGCCGGCCTTCTCGAGCTTCTCCTTGAAGTAACCGACAGAGTGGAAAACGGTTGGGTTCTCGGTCATGAACTCGAGGTATGGCTTGGTGAAGGCCTCGGGCTTGAGGTCCTTTGCAGAGGCCTTGTTGGCAGCAACGGGCTGCTGGGGCTGCTGGGGGGCAGCGTAGTATGTTTGCGAGGCCATCATGGACTGCTCGAGGGCTTGCGCTCGGAGAGACATCATGGACGTACGGGCAGCGAGATATTCGGGGGTGGCGCGAACCATTGTGTATATCTGGGTGATGTGGATGGATTTGTATGTTTTGGAGAAGAGAGGGAAGAGGTAATGGGGAGGAAATAAGAGGACAACACGATGACACGCACGAGATGGCAACAAGAGGAAGGCGGTCGGTGAACAGCGTGTAGGTACCGGTTATAGGCTGCAGCTACAGGCTACCTACAGTTACAGCGCAGCGAGTAGGAGTTGCGATTGCCAACATTCCGTTCAGGTGACGCGCTTATCACCTGCACTCCGGCTAGGCGGTTCTGGGCAGCTGGAGTGAGTTACAAGGTACTTGATCCTACCAGATGAGCTCTCTGATAGGCCGGATTTGGCTCTTGATGTCCACGCGGCCCCAGATGCCCCGAACCCCGGCTCCTCATGCCAGGGCAAGATCGGCGCTAAGATACGCTGATAAGCTCTGGGTCAGGGGTGCATATAAGCCAGGTAGAGCTCTCCCAGCTCCAGTTGTACTCCCCTCGTTACGCAAATCGACGCTGACTGTAGTGGTGATGATGATTGGAATCTCGATATTTACAAATCACTCTAAACTTAGAAAGTGAACATCTAAGAAATGAGACCGGTCGATTTAGTGGTCACTATCATCGTTAGTCAGCGTCGAGTTATTGAACCTGACGAGTATTCACCAAGATATCCGCTTGCGTCCAAATGTCATCACTCTTCGATATTGCATTCCAGAGGTAACTCACGGAACTAGCAAGCTCGGTCCCATATCTTGAGTCTGAGTTTGCTTACCCAGAAAGATCGTGTATCCAAGAATACTGTGAGACGAATACAGCAGAGCTGATGGTCAGTTCAAGACGTGTAGGAAAGTGCAAGGAATCCATCAAGGCTCTGATTTACCAACGTGACAGCCCAAACAGCTTTGGTAAGACGAGTTGTATACTACACATGGTCAAGCCAGTCGGATATTGTACCCGCCCTTTGCTCACTGGGTAGTACCAATACTCATGCAGGTACATTTGTACGACCTCGCGAGATTTTTCCGAGAATGCCGCTGGGGTTGGGGCACAATTAAGAGTGCGGTAGTCTAAGCCTTGTCTGACGCATCTTGATTCTGGCGAGACGACTCAGTTGAAGAGTGAAATTGAAAACTGAAACCACGTTGAGATTCGAGCATGAGACTGACCGTAATACGTCCTACGCCATTTTGTTAGCGAGAGGGTATGTTTTGGTGTTTCTTAACAGGCGAACTTGTACACACCTCTATCGATTCTGAGAACCCCATTTTCCTTTCTGCTTCCTTGGCCAACTTCGATGCTGATTGTGAATATTGTGAATATCGTTGACCCGAGTCTTCGACAACCAAGTCATGGCAGGTACCCTCATCATCTAAAGCTCAAACTCTCCCACTTCAGCTTCCCTTCGTCACGCAAATTCCCAAGAAATCCGCCATCCATCAACTTCCTAACATAGCATTTCCCGACTATCTCAAAAGAGCCGTCACCGCTTGAATGCTTCCGGATCACAACTGGCATACCGCAGCCGCGAATGATAGCTAAGCTGTCACCAGGTCGAATCTTACGGGTTCCCGACCCGAGGAGGCCCAGATTCGTAATGAAAAGCGTCTTGTGGGCTGTGTATTCCCGCGCACGCTCGAGAAACATGACATACTCATCATTCGTTGTGGGCTGTTCGTTGCGGCCTTGTCTGTCCCCTCTTTCAGCCTCGTATTCGAAATATAGGGGCTTCTCATCTTCAGGAAGCCCCCATAGGCTGCAAAACCGGTTTAGATTTTCTTCATCCGGCGGAAGTTGGTGATTGGCGCTGAGTAGATGGCAAGAATCCAGGGTAGCTGGTCGTTCTATGGCCATGAACACTGGGCAGGTTGACTGGTAGTCTGGCTGGAGTTGATCATAATAACGCGGCTGATGTTCCTTACGCCACTGTGCAAAATTTTGCAGGCAATCCAAGTGTCCACAAAAGATCATGAAACCCGCCCACCATTTTTCAACAAATGGCCCATCTTTGCTTCTCATGCCATGAGTAATTATGTCACCATCATCCTGCGAGGAATTCAGAATGGCAGGACAAACAACGGCGGCAAAAAACTCCTTGGAGAGCAACTCTCCGGCGTCCCAGCCCATCGCAGCTGAAGCATGTAAGCGTGAGGGGTGTTGCAACACAAGGTACATCCACCGGCATAGCTTCCCGCCCAGTTCCCAATCTTCCCACTCGTCTTTATCGGCATCGGTTAGCTGTATGTTATCAATCACAAGTGTGTCCGCCCTGAGTACCTTGCTGTCGGGCGAAACGGCTGCTCTTGCTTTCTCTGAAGCTGAAGCTCTATAGGATAAGAAAGCTCCCCAGAAAGACCTCGTTTGGTTGTCATGCCTCAAGTCCGGAGCCCAAGATGGAAGACCCGGAATAGCACCTTCGGAATGATCCAGCCCAGCAGTAAGCGCCACCAACAACAACGACCCTGTCAACTCCATGACTGTTTTCAACGCATTGACATAGACCTCTGCTGTGCTTGCGTTGTAATCTGGTACTATGGCAAAGCCCTCTCTTTCAAAGAGACCGAGCCAGGCATAGACTTTGTCTCTTGGGTCGGTTGACTCAAATGAACGACCCGAAACGAATGTTGCTTCCAATTCGCCTTCCAGGTCATTGAGAACACGGAGCCCTGAAGAGCTTCCTACTACCCCGTCCTGGACAACCTGATGATCCTGTAGGTTGCGGCGACGGATGAAATAAAAGAATTGCGCTGCTTCTGTCATTTCGACCAAGTATCGAAGTTCGCTTTTCCCCACATCAGGATAATCATAACCATCCGGGTTGCTGTGAAGAACCGTCCAAAGATCAAAGGCTATTTGTAAATCTTCCCAGAGAATCTCTGTCGTCCCGCACATAACCTTTGCACACCGGGAGACGACAACTTCTTGTACAACCCAAACTCGACTCCACCAGGATGCACCGAAGAATTCCAGAAGAGCATTTAATCTCGAGTCTCTTCTGAACAGAGCAGAGATAATGACAGTCATAGCATAAGCGACAGAATATCGCTTTTCTCCCTTTGCCCGAGTACGCTTTACGAGATAGGCAGTAAGCTTAATGATGACCATTGCCTTATCGGTGTACTCGTTGCTTTCCCCAAGCCAGACTGTAACAAGCGATGCATTGTGATAGACGTCTCTCATCAGCTGAACCTGAGAAGATTTCTCGTCGTTGTCAGACTGGTTGATGCATATCGCATCTACCCAAAGTGTTGTGGGTAGGTTGGATTTAGATCGTATGCGTCTTAGAGCAGCGCAAAGGTTGTGAGTTGCCTGGAAGGGCAAACTGTTGACAGTAATGGGAGAGGTAGCTGTCGGATCTCCCCAGACGTATGATAAGGCAGTGTACTCCGTTTCCATTGACAGCTGAGTTATGTAGAGTCTGCATTGAATGGGCTCCTGAGGCTTGTTGGCGGGTAGAAGCTCGAGCAAGCGAATTTCTTTGCGCGAAGTGTCGAGACGCGTGGTGTAGATTGAGGCCATGATGCTGTTGAAGGACCGCGAGTTTTCTGGGCCAATGTGTGATGACCGATGATTGCTGGCAGAGTAAAAGAAGCAATGAATCAGAAAGTGAATAATGGAAATGGAGTCGCGAGTAAATGGAAGCAAGGAGAAGCTGATGGTTTTGGTTGTTGACAGGAGGAGACTCCTTTGTTGACAGGAGGAGCTTCGCGTCTTTGGTGGGTTGACAAAACTGCCTCGCGGGGTGCCTTACCACACGGAAGGTGCAGCTGGGATTGGATCATGGAAGTCGTTGGAACTGGCAGGCAAGAACGGGGAGCTACTGAGAAGCTACCTGGTTGCCCAACGCTCATTAACTCCTTTCTATTGGACAATGCTGCATGTATGAATACATCGCGATCCAAACATACACCTACCTCTTTCCCTCACATATGCTAGACTTGAGCCTACTCTTCTCCCCCTTTGTCTTCGTTTGGTGGCTGTGCCTGACGAAGCTCGAGCTTGATCCGCCAGTTCATGAACTCATCCGTGATGATGTCTCCGTGGCCCACCTCCTCAACTTTAAACACTTCGATTTCAGCCGACCGGGGCCTTCTCTTGATTCTCCACACACCCTCATCGGTAATGGTATGGCGAAGCCCTGAGAAGAGACTGGTTAGCCATACATTTCAAGACATAAGACACTTTGCCGAATATTTGAAGGCAAGGAAATGATGACAAGACTTACACTCAAGGAAGCCGTTAGCAAAGTTGACGCACGTATCACCATCCCATTTCGGCCGCCCATTCTTCTTGACCATTAGCGGTATTTCCATGGTTCGGAACTCTTTGGTCTCAACCAGCAGCCCATCCTGCGTCCGAAAGCCGACGATAATCTTGGGGACGCCAAGGAGAAAAGATTGGATCCAAAATTTCATGAGCTTACGCTCAAAGTTGTTAGCCTGACGGTCGTTTTGGATCACTGCCGACGTCTTGAGCTCCACCCAGTTGATCGGATCGCCTTGGGTCCTCGGTTTGTCGTCCCATACTAGGTAAGGAGAGAAGGAGTGTTAGTTGGAGGTGGTGTTGATATGGGGAGACAAGAGCACTAACTAGCATCAACCTCGCCACCGATGCAGAGAATGGTCTTGCCGATGCCTGTACGGACTACTGAGCAGTATTGCTCCTTGTTATTCACGACATGATCGGGACGACTTTCAATGAAATCGCGAGAAGTCTCTCCCCATGGTCTCGGTAGTGTGCTCAGGGTCTCAAACTTGTAGCCTTGAAAGCCACGAGTTGTCAGCGTGTCAACTCAGCAGATGTGAAGGACGTGGACTGTTAATCCTACCCCAGTACTGCATCACTTCTTGCGGAATTGGCCCATTCCATGGCCTCTCGTTTGCTCTCGACGCTTGTTTGTATGCATGATTCTCTTCGATAAAGCTTGTCGCCGTCAGTCAAAATAGCATGGAGACGGTAACCATATGATGGCTTACATGCAACCCTTTTATAGCCATGTTAGTATGACAAGGCTTCTCAAGGTAGACGGCCAACTGGCAGGTGTGGACGAACTCTGTAAAGGGTAGCATTCATCTCGAACCCGTCATCATCAAAGGGGGCTGCCATAATCTATCATTATGTATATGATGTTAGTGTCTCGCCGATATACGAATGACATGAGATAGCTAATAGTGCTTGCCTTTGTCATCATGCCTCTCCAAGTTACGATGTGAGCATCGATAGGTTTCGACGTCTTTTGCTCATAGTCGGCAATGGTGGTGAGTAGGCTGTCCAGATGTTCGTCTACACTGTCGTCATGTTTGATGAAGCTCTCAAAGCCCTTGGACAGGTCAATATTGAGATCCGGTGTGTAATACCACTTCAATGACTGAGCTCCCAGATGGAACTTGTGATCGGCATCGTATGAGAAGCATGCGAACTCCTGTTCGGAAAGTTAACTTCTCTAGTCTCTCCAAGTACACGAACACACGGATGCCTCTTGTAGGTTGTCAAGTGCTCACCTTTGGCCGTTTGACCAGTTCACTCTTGCCCGCAAACCGTGCTACAGGCTGGATCGGGAAAGCCGCGGTCATTGTAGACAATAGGGATTGCTTGATTTTGGTTAAGTGGAATGATCGTCTAAAGCACGAACGATCTTGTCCTACTAGGAGGAGGTGACGAGCAACCATCAGACTTAAGAGGGATGGATCAAGAGAAGGAGGAAGATACAAGTTGGAAGTATCTAGAGCTTGTAATTGTTAGTGCACCTCGCTGCAGTGATCCGTCGTAACTTCTGCGTGAGGCCCTGGGAGTGGGGCTCTTTCCGGGGACGGGGGCTGTACTTGCCCGGCGCACCCTAGAGGTACCTATAGCTACGGCGGGACCTTCTGTAACAACAACCACTTGTACATCCGTTTAGGGGATCATGACCTTGGAGACATCTTGAGCAACACCAGATCCCCATCATCAACCTTCGACACGAACTTCCTGGTGACGACGAGGCGACGTCCGCCCAGTGACACCTACGACCCCCACCGACTGTAGACCGGCCGGATACACGAAGGAGCACAGGCAATTAGCCCGTTTCCAACCGATAATGAAGTACCGCGCAACACGATAGCTCCCTCCTCGCGACACCCGGACGCCGAGTCAAACAACATCATTATGGCCGACCGATACGGCCAGCAGCCGCAATCATATCGGGGTAATGGCGGTTACGGTAACCTCGGCCGCCGTAATGATGACTACGATCCCTACGGTGACGGATATGCCAGCGACCGTTATGGCACCAGCCCCAACCCGGCTTCAAGACCGCCCACGGCCTCCCGAAATGCGCCGCCGCCCCGGTCTGCCCAGCGTGGCCGTACGGCTGCCGGAGATATGCAGATCCAGTCCAACGCCGAGCGCCAGATTGGAAACGTACTGGATCTGATCAAGAGGGAATGGCCCGCCATGGTCGAGACAGACTGTATCCCTGTCCAGCTGGCTCTACAGCTTCTCGACACCAGCTCCGTCGGCCGCGCCCACGAATACCGCAACTTCCAACAGACACACCAGTTCCTACAAGACTCCCTAAAGAACATTGTCCACGATCATCATCAGGGATTCAACAGTTCTATCGGTACATTCCACAAAATCCAAGGGAGCATACAGGCCTCCCAGAAGAAGGTGCGGGCCCTCAAAGAGTCTCTGGCAGCCTCCAAGACGGCACTATGCACCACCAACCCAGAACTCAAACAACTACATGCCACGTCACGCATGTACGATGGCGTCCTACAGACATTGAACGAGCTGGATGACTTGCGGACCGTTCCAGACCAGTTGGAGGCCAGGATATCCGAGAAGCGCTTCTTGACCGCTGTCGAGGTTCTGCAGAATGCGCTACGGAAGTTGAGGAAGCCGGAACTGGATAATATTGGTGCCCTAAGCGACCTGCGAAGCTACCTGGCAAACCAGGAGACCGCTCTTATGGACATCTTGGTGGAAGAACTACATGAACATCTCTATCTGAAGTCGCCATACTGTCAGGAAAGATGGCAGAACTTGGCAAAGGTCCAGGGCACTTCTCATGAGGCCTATGGGGATGCCCCAGGCGTGGCACCCTTCCACGGAATCTTGGACTCCATTGACTGGGAGAAGTCCGTGGCTGAGGATCCTCAAAAGAATCCCGAGGCTGACACGTTTTATTACGTGACCCTCCTCGTTGAAGCTCTGAACAAACTGGGAAGGCTAGAGACAGCGGTCGACATGCTCAAGCAGAGGTTACCCGTCGAGCTCTTCGCAGTTGTGAATGAGACCATCAACGATGTAGACCAGAAACACCCAAGCTCACTACGCGGAGGCGCTTCTGGGTCTCACGGCCTTAACATTTACGGTCACCGCGAAACCCGAATGCGGGCAGATGTCATTCACGATCTGCTATCGACGCTTTACGGTAAATTCGAGGCCATCTCCGAAGGTCATCGTGTGCTGCATGAAGCCATCAAGGCATTGATTCGTCGTGAAGGTGCGGGCAACAACAGTGTGCTGCTAGGGGGCTTCAAGGAGCTCTGGAACCTCTACCAAAACGAGATTCGGGCACTCCTGCACAACTATGTCACCACCGATGCGGATGTCTATCAGTTTAGCCGTACACCCAGACCTGGTATGGGCATGAATGGCAGGGCGGATTCTGCCCGCGAGAACCTCTTCAAGTTCTCTGAGGTTGATGCCAAGTCGGCCGAGATGGCTTCGGAATATGAGGCCTTGGACTCCATCATCCGGGCTGCCGTACCTGGACTAACGGACAACACCCGGCGAGACAACAAGAAGGGTTCTTTGATTATCCCGCGATCTGAGCCAGTAACCTCGAGGAAGTCGGCAGGATACGGTTCCGGAAGCAGTCAACAGAACAGTGGCACTTACAAGTCCCTGGTAGAGCCCAGCGTGTTCAACATGAGTCTACTTCTACCACCCACTCTCATCTTCCTTCAGAGATTGAAGAGCATCGTGCCCCCAGGGTCCGACTTGGCGACGAGCACGCTGACATCATTTCTCGACAACTTCCTCGTCAATGTCTTCCAGCCTCAACTCGACGAGACTCTCGGAAAGCTCAGCGACACCGTGTTCGGCGAGGCAGATGCCTTCCAGCAAGACTCTGACTGGGCCCAAGTCGCGAAGCGGCCAGTGTTCAAGGGTACCACTGCCTTCTTCACGGTTATTACCGCCTTCTGCAGGATGCTGGGCACCATTCCCCACGACCAAGCGCTCAGTTCCCTCATCATCACCCAAATGCTCCGTTACTACGACCGCTGCTTCAGCTGGTACAGGGCCCTGGTCATGAAGACACAAGAAGGGGATAAACAGTCCAGGGACAACGAAAAGCTTCGGGCATCTGCCGTCCTCGCGATTGAGCCTAGTGAAATCCGCGAGACGATACAGAGGCTGTGGAAGTCGGAAAATCTGGATGACCTGGAGCTGCTCTACCGCGAGGTCAACCAGCTGATCGCATGGGCCAACGGCCAGGACCTGGACGCCAGCGACATCATCCAGGACCGCGACACGATCCAGTCGCTGTGTCTGCTCTACACCAGCATGAAGTGGCTGTCGGTTAAGATCCACGGTCTGCGTCACATAACGCGTAACGAGACGGACTCATCCAAGTCGAGCTTCCCGACCAAGGCGGAGAAGAAGCGTTGGACGCTGCTGAACGACCCGAGCAAGGCTACTGGA
The DNA here is from genome assembly GCA_009806015.1 of Neurospora sp. CHS-2018b. Classification (NCBI taxonomy): domain Eukaryota; kingdom Fungi; phylum Ascomycota; class Sordariomycetes; order Sordariales; family Sordariaceae; genus Neurospora; species Neurospora sp. CHS-2018b. The sequence goes on along the minus strand of RAOV01000010.1, from coordinate 715,985 downwards.
GAGGAAGGACCCGTGTACCTGCCTATGACGCAGGAGACCGTCCAGTAAGTTTCCCTCGACTTCCTTTCTTCAACCCCGAAAGTAAAGTTCCCCCTTGCTAACCAATTCCCCCTAGAAACTTCGACAGCATCCTAACCTCCTACGACGAGCTCGCCTCCACCGCTCTGCTCACCCTCCACCTCGAAATCCGCACCCGCATCCTACACTCCCTCCAAACCGCCCTGTCCCCGCTCACCACGGCCCCCTACCTGCTTGACCAAGAAGTCAACGAGCCCGACCCGGAGATCCTCAGCCTCAACTCGGAAATGGTCGCCTACGACGAAGTCCTCGTTCGCTGCCTGCGCCTGCGCGAGGTCCGTTTTGTCAGAAACGGTCTCGGCAAGCTGATCAACGGGTTCATGATCAAGAACGCGCCGATGACGGCGCCGATGAACGCCAAGGGGTGCGGGCGCATGCAGCTCAACATCCTTGTGCTGCAGCAGAACCTGAAAAACATCGAAGAGGGCGTCGATCTTGTGCGGGCGAGTAATTACTTTGAGATGTTTGAGCGCGGGGTGGATGCCATTCTTGAGAAAGCCAGGGAGGGTGTTGCCTCTTCTGGGTCCCATGAAACTGGTGACGGAGGAAGAAAGAGTGAAGACGCGGGAGAAGGAACGGAGACGCCCAACTCGCGGAAGTCGGCGGAGATCTTTGGGGACGATAAGGATCGGTTTAGTTACGATGAGCTCAAGGCGCTGGTGGAGCTGTGCTATAGCGAGCAGCTGGCGGATCCGGAGCGCGGCGTGGCGGCGGCGGCGAAGAGGCAGATGGCGGATAAGTTGCTGAATTTGAGCGAGTATATGTGGCAGTCTTAGGTAGATTTGTGGGACATGTAGTACGTAGCAAGTAGCATTATTAGCTGGGTGATTTAGTAGATAACTTAATTTATGGGTTGTAATGCTTATTTCTCCATTCTTTTCTGCTTTGAGTGTCTTCTTTGCTGCCCCCTTCTCTTCTTTTTCTCAGATCTGTTATCCTTTCCTAAAACCTCACTTGAAACTTTGATCAATCCGTCACTTGAAGTGTGTTAACCCGTCGAAAGCCGTGTTCAGAGATGGTCAAATGTCCATAACTGATGACAGCTCACGTCTCTATATGCACATCCTCCACAAATACGAGTTCCCATCTCCCCTCTCCAACATCTGAGCCAAACCAGACACTCGGATCCGAGAACCCTCTTCTCATCTGTGCTGTACTGTTGTCAAAACAGCATCAGCAGCCTACTTCTGCATACCTCTGCATGTCTTCGTGTATGCACACTTTGCACATGATGCATGAAGGGTCAGTGCCAGGTCATGTAAAGGTCAGTTTAACTTTAGCTGCAGAGTTGGAGCATTGGTTGCCCTCGTGGGTTTTGCGTTAGACGATGCTGGTGTGGCATGTGTCTCGAGGACTGTTGATAATTTTGAGTACGATTTAGTTGTCTTTTCCTCGTGATATTAATCGCCCATTGTTATACATTGAGGAGCAACATATCATCATGGTCAGTATTTTTCCCTCCATCCTGGGAGCTTGCATATTGTAACACAAGATTGTAATGTATCAATCGACTCTCTCGATTCTCAACGGTCAGACATCACCCGCTGTGTGGCCACAACATGCACACGTGTTTGCGGGGATTTGCATACAATTGTAGGAGAACAGTGATGACTTGCATCCGATCAACAAAAAGTGTCTACGCTAAAGAAGGGGAGACGGGAGCATGGGAACACGGCATGAGGATTGAAGATTGAAGATCCGGAATTCAGGGGAATAGGATCCATCTCTTCAGTCCCTGGGTTCCTAAAAGACCATGGATCCGGGAGGGCCGCTTACCTGAGGTTGGGGGTTGCGAAGAGAGGTGAAAGCGAAATAACGTGGAGGTAGGTGGTACTATTTATGTCTAGTTCACTAGGTAGGTAGTTGCGAGACGAAACTAACTAATGTCTTGAACCGATGACTAAACTTGGGCGGTTAGGCCGGGGGTTCCGTGGTGAATGAGTGAAGGATGGATAGGTGGATGGATGGATGGATGGGGAAGTTGTGGACAACTAAGGGAAGGAATCCCAGGGTAGTCTGAGAAAGTGGGTGAGTTCTGGACGGTTCGCGAACGTGATACTTTTTATGCTTTGATGGATATGAAGGGGGAAGGATGGGGATGTTCTGGCCGGCCGGGACTCCGGGAGTCCTAGGTGAAGGGAGTTGTTGTGAGTGCAGGGAAAGGTGAAGAAGACTCCTGACCCGGCAGCCGCCTCCCGTGACGGATACTGATCAAGAAATTTAGATGATGGAGACTGGCTGGTTTGATTATCTTGTGTGTAAGTTAAGGGAACACAACATGCGGGAGAGCAGTACCGAAGAAGGGATCGGATATCTGGTTGGCTGACGGCGTCTGTCTGCCTGTCTCTGTTTCGCGTGTCCCAAGACTTGCGCTCTCTTTATGAAACGACATCATCTATCTCATTGGACGGGCGGGAGATGGATGGTACGAGGCGACTTAAGTGCGAGCGTCTTGGGAGGGATCACCTGCTCTGTTTATGTTAGTGTTGTGGTTGCCGTTGCTGTTGTTGCTGCCGTGTAAGTGAACAAGGAAGGGCATTGAGCAAGGGCAAAGAGAAAAAGGGTCCAGGACCCGCAATGGAATCTTCTCTTGGGTGCCCAGCAGTTTCTTGTAGTATTCCGTCAATAATTAAAGGGGCGTTTAAGACTTGGGAGGTGCCTGGTTCATATCGAGAAATAAGACCCAGTGGAAGTGGAAGTGACGTCCCTGTGTGGGTGGTTGTCCCTGGGAAATGCGTTTGAGCAAGGGCCAAGGGACAAAGCTTAGAATGTCTTGGCAAGGGGCACCGCATTGTGCGCCGCAGGAGAGATTGCACGCGATAGAGAGGTACCTGAGCTTTAAGCATAAAGTGATAGTCAAGTCAAGTACCGAGGCAACGCGCTCGGCGCAGAATGATGCTTGCACCTTGATGTCCCTGAATGATGGAGACACGCCCAGTTCCGGCCGCAGCGCACTCGCAGTCCAGGCCTGTCGAGCTGACGGAAGAGGGCCCGGCCGGACAGGTCATCGTCGTCAACAATCACGGCCGGTTTGCTCTCGTATGTTCGGGGTCTTGCAAGCAACGATGACCTAGGCGGACAACGGATGGCAGCCGTATCGGAGACAAACATGTGCAATCATCAGTCTGCCGAGCGGTGCGGTGACCACTGCCAGTGTCCGACAAATCCGCAGTTCTGCCCGTCCCCCGCTGAATGCCCGCTATTCCCAGCATTACTATCATCCCCACCATGTGAAAACGGGACTAAGTGGAAACCCCGGATAGTCCAGGTCAACAATGGTCGGGACGGGCCATTATAGTTGCCCGTCCATGTCCATACTAGAATTAACTGAAGAAGAAAAACCAGCCAGCTGTTTCGCATTTTTGCTATCCACTCACTACCACACTGGAGAGATATCAGGACAATGGGCAATGAGACGGGATGCCGAGAGGGATGGAGAATTACAAATGGACAATGCAATTGGAAGGGGGAGAAATGGAAAGGGTGGAAAAAAGGGGTGGGGTGCATTGCCAACAAATGATATCTCGTCCCGTCTGAAATTGGCCCTCCACTCCTGTTTTTTTTGCTTCGATTTCCCTCTTTCGTTGCTGAGGTGTCACTTTGTCACCGTGACTTGCACTTCCCTTCTTTGGGTCGACACTTGTGAAGCACCTTGACCGCCCGCCCGGCATCCGTCCACTCACTGCATCCCACTACATCATCGCCGCTTTGATTCTATCAAAGCCCGGATGAACCGCTCGTTCTGATCTTTTCCCGCTTTACACTTCTCCAACCCACCACCCGACCACACTCACTCTCGTTTATCCTTCGCTCGTTGTTTTGTTGTTGTTGTTGTTGCTGTTGTCCTGTGCACCCGGCAACAAGAGTGGAAAGTCTTCAATAAAAAGAGTCCAGCATTCTCCATCAAACACTCCCCTGCCACTGCAGCTGCACTAAAATCCTGCTACTAAAAAAGCCTCTGCGCGCCCGGGTAGCCCCGTACCAGGTACCACCTGCGCTGCTGCAGCGACATTGTTGGTCCAAAAAAAAAAGGAGGCCGCTGCAACATCCTTACCTAGCTTCCTGCAGTAAAAGGTACCGCAAAGCCATCCAACTGCCCTTACACTTTTCCACTCGGCGTTACGCCACGGCCGCCCTTTAACACCCATCCCACGAACAATCTCCAACACGAGTACCGAGCAGGTCGACGACGAACTTGGAGAGAAAGGCGACGACGATAACACCTTTTCGGCCACCGATAAGCACAACAACTGCTGAAGTGCGGGTTCACGGGTCCACCATATTCGACGCGGTTTCCGGAGCCTTCGACGCTTGTTCCAATCCGCCGAGCAACTTCGGCCGACGGCGCGTCGACTAATCAAGGGAATCCCCCCCCTTGATTCTCGATTCTGGCCCTTTTGTCCTCTCCTGTCACAACGACGGATTGCAAGACCAGCGCAATTCCTTCTACCGATTTCGAGCCTCGACCGCATCCACATCCCTTCTGATTGCCCAAAATGGCTGGGTAAGTTGCAATCCGTTCGACACCGCTTGCAGCAGTACATTTGCGATTCGAGAGTTCCTAGCTGACGAGCGTCATGGTTTCTTCTACCAGCTTTTTCAAGGATATCTGGCATACTATGACCAGTTATGATCGACGTTAGTGACTCCTTTCCGACCCTACTCGTACTCTGTTCGATTGCTTACATGTGATGATTGCGAAACAGATGCCGGAATCGACTCTCCTTACAGAACCGGACGTCATGTCCCATTGAACCGGAACTCCGGTCTTGCGGGCGTTACTACCGCCTCCGATTCGCGCGCCGACATCAACTCACCCTATCTCCAAGGAGATGGCCGTGGTTCTACCATGAGCTTCGACACATCGTACGGCGGACGCGCCATATCCCCTATGCCGAGCCCTGCCAACGGTGGCCCCTACTCGCCCGGTTTAGTGAGCCAACGACAATCCGTCCACCAGGACGCCTTCGATATGCAGAGCCCGACCGGCGAGATTCCCATGCAGAACTTTCAAAATGGCGGTCCACCTCCTCCACCAGTTGCCAGCTCCTGGGAAAAGATTGACAGATGGGCCGAGGAACACTATCCCGAGTTGTTCGACCAACTTGGCGAGGGCTGCACTGTCAATGATCTGAACGAACTCGAATACCAACTCGATTGTACGCTTCCCCAAGATCTCAGGCAATCTCTGCAAATCCACGACGGCCAGGAGCGCGGTGGTCTTCCCACCGGCATTATTTTCAGTGCCATGTTGCTCGACTGCGAAGAGATGGTTCAGGAGTGGGAGAACTGGAAGACGGTGAACCAGGAGTTTGGAATGGATCCTGTGCGCATCAAGCGACAATCTCAAGCATTTGCCGCTCAGGCCTCATCATCAAAGGATGCCCCTAACCGCAACCAAAACTGGCGACAAGAGCTTCTCAACAAGCAGGATTCCGTCCCCCCACTTGCGATCCAGAAGGCGTATGCGCACCCTGCCTGGATTCCCCTAGTTCGTGACTGGGGCGGCAACAACTTGGCTGTTGATTTGGCGCCTGGACCGAGGGGCCACTGGGGTCAGGTCATCCTCTTCGGTCGCGACTACGATACAAAGTATGTTGTGGCCCGCTCGTGGGCGCACTTCATTGCCATGGTTGCGGAGGATCTCAACAGCGGGAGGTGGTTCGTCGACGAGGACACCAACGAGCTCAAGCTGCGTGAGTTTAAGGCGACCCGTGTTGAGCCAGGTTATTTCGAGATTTTGAGGTGGAGGATGGATCAGAAGTATGGCCGCACAGCCAACAAGCGCAAGTCCATGGCGCCTTCCATGGCTTCGGCTTCCGGCATGCGTTCTCCCCCTACGCCCGGCTCTCCTTACCAAAGCCCAACAGACCACAACGAGCCTCGTGGCCGGTCGCTACACCGTCTCACTGGCACTTCGCCAATGTCGAGTCCCATTCGACCAGGTTATGGAAAGCCAAGCCCATTGGCGCGCGTTGCTGAGGAAGCGCCTCCTACCACCTCTCTTACGGCTAGCAATGCTTCCACCGAGGCCAAGGCCGACAACTTGATTGAGGTGAACACTCCAAGGACAAGCGGAGAGCACAGCAGGGAGGACATCAAGGTCAATGGCGAGGAGGATGCTCCCGCGAAGGAAAGGACGAGTGAGGATAAGGAGAAGAAGCCCGAAACCGATGCGAACGGAAAGGCGACAGAGTCGAAGGGCAAGCAACCGACAGTCGAAGACGGCGAGGACATGAAGGAAATCGAGATTTAAAAGGGACAAATCGAAGCAACCAAACGGACTCGTCGGCTCTCGGATCACCATTGAGTAGCTTGCCCGGCAGACCTTTGCCTCGCCATGCGCAGGGCACGGAGTCAGATATGGTGTAATGTCGACGCCTCCTGGAGACAAATGTCCTCTCTTGGCCGAAAACAGGGCCATCGCATGATGAAGGGGCAGGTCACGAATCTTTCTCTTCCGATTACTTCTTCCTCGCCTCACAATAAGATTAGTCTCTAATTGTCTAATCGGGCTTTTTCATGGTGCAGAGGTTCTCACGCGTTTACCTCTCTCTTTTGCTTGACCAAGGAGAGGGGATATTCGAGGGACAATCTTCGTTGCACCGCCGGAGTTTGAGTATTGTATGTACACTAAAAGGGGACCATTTGACTTCGAACTGGTGGGGGGACCTTGTTGCTGTCTGCCCGCGACGCCCGCAGAAGACATTTTCAGCTTTGCACTATTGTTTACTATTACACCGCATAGCGTCATAATAACTCTTTCTGTCTTTTTTTTGCATCCGAGCTGTCTGTCTTCTGGAGGGAACTGTGGTTACTTCTTCCCATGGTGCTGTCGGTGGATGGTTGTTAGTCGTGGGAGGGGGGAGTTCACACTCGGGTGGTGAGTTGGTATCGTCGGCTGTGTTTTTACCGAAGTCGGAAGGCGTTGATTTGTTTAGTTGGGACAGTTATTAGGGTGGGGGTTCGAAGTGGGTGCTCGGGAGGGGGAGTGCTTTGTATGTACATAGGAAGGGTATAGACATGGTAGGCAGAGAATTAACAAAGCGTAAAAACATCACTTTCCTCCTCATTGATATTTGTGTAATTTCAACACTAACAAAGTCCCATCATCTAAGAGGTCACCACAAAGGGTGTCACGTGTCACTTAAACGCTTAGACCACAGCCTTGGGACGGCTGACCCACAGTCATTGGACAGCGGGTCCCTGCTTTCAGTGGAGCATCTGCCCGCGCCCGCCTGGCACCACGGCGTGCGGAGGTTCGTCATCCTCTAGTTCCAGATATCGAGCTGCGCCGTGCCGACAAGCTATCGAACAGCAACACCAACAGCCTCATTGTCAACAACTTGTCAGCCTAGCCGACCTCCAACGAACCAACTAACCGACCGAGAGACAGCGACCGCAATCGCGCGCAGTCATCTCTACAACCCGCGACCGATACCACCGACAGACGATAGGCATCTCAGCTCAGCTGATAACCACCACCACAACTCCTACTGCCGACACCGAATCGCGATCGCATCGTCACCTACATTTACCTGGGCTTGCGACAATACCGTGACCGAGAAACCTAACTCGAGCAAACTGAAGCGCACACGAGAGAAAGACACACAGAAAACACAACACAGCAAATGACCATGTCGGAAGAACGCCTCTTCAGATTCTCCAAGCCTGAATGGCTTAACAGCGCGTGGGCGAGGAACGCGGGGGTTTATGCTGCTGGTGCTTTGGTATGCTTTTCCCTTCTTTACCCATTCTATACCCATCCTGTCCTTTTCCCGATCATGCCATCCCATGGTCCTCGCTCGCTCCATGACATTGTGTTATATCCAGCAGAGCAGCTCGGCTTCTTCACACGCTCTCCCTCACCTTCTTCTTCTCCCACATCACATCACAAAGCGTGCTCCCTCCCTCTTGCGCCGCCCATCCTTTACCTCCGCATTTATGGATATCTTGCTAACAAAGAGTAACAACAGTTCTCCCTAGCCTTCTACACCCTCCTCGATTCCGCCGTCTGGTCTCACTCCCCCCTCAACGCCTCAGACGTGCACATCCGCTTCATCGACTGGCTCCCGTTCATCTTTTCCACGCTGGGCATGTTGATCATCAACAGCGTCGAAAAGGCTCGACTTTCCGCCGATAGCTTTTCCTATAGCGGGTCCGGCGTGGCCTGGAAGGCGAGAGTGGTGCTGTTCTTGGGTTTTGCAAGCTTGGCCGGAGGCATGGCGGGTGGTGTGACGGTGTTTGTGCTCAAGTATGTGGTGAAGAATGTCGGGTTTCCGGCGTTGAGGATGGGGGTGGAGAATTTGGTTGCTAATGGGTTGGTTGGGTTGAGGTGAGTTTCGAATTCTTTTCTTTGGTCTTTGACTTATGGGTGGATAGATGGGGGGAGTGGTGAGAAGGGGGTTGGAAACAAGGTAGAGAGAAGGAGAAGAGGAGGTTAAAAGAAGGTGACGCGTGGTTAAACAGGAGCCAAGAGGGAACCATGGCTTATTGAAGACCACAAGCTAACAACCACCCCCAAAACAGCGCCGTCGTCCTCTGGATCTCCCAAAACATGGAAGACGAATACTCCTACAATCTCTCTCTGTAAGTTAGCTAGTTGACTTGCGGGTGCTAGCGTCACAATCACCGCCGCGCACACACACACAGAGCACCGCACACTCAAGGAGAGAAAGGGGGAGAGAAAGAAACATCCCGGCTACTTATAGCTTTTCTACCAAACCCAACACAAATCCCTTTCAACAAGCGCATCTGACGAATATTCTCCAGTCCGGCGCAAGGGTGAGAAGGGTATTGTGAAGTGTGAAGGAGGGATGGGGTAATCTACAAGCCCTCGGAGAGGTCTGGGAAGCTTTCAATGGTGGGCAACGAACTGCGCATGATATCAGGGGTTTTGTTTCACTTCGTCGTTATCATTATGAATTGGATGAGTTGGAATGAAGTGGAACGACGGGACGTATGTATCATTTATCGATATGGACGGGTTATGGGAACTTGGTTGGCAAGACGAATTATTAGGGTGGGGGGATGAGCTACTTCGGTTGCTATTGATTTGCGTCGGGCTAGGTTAGGTTATGCTATGTTATCGAATGGGATGCGGATTCAGGAAAAAAAGCCGGGTTGAAGAGGCCATGAACAAGCCTGTGATAGTGAATAGGTAGTGGGCTCGGGTTGTGAGTCCGGTGCTAGTTCTTCTCAGACCGTCGACGAGCATTCCACTCTCCGACATTGCATCGTCAGCGTATCTCCTATTGTTAACCTTGGCTGGAGAATATTGCCAGACATGACACTGAAGCACTTGGATTCTCTTCGCCACTTCTGGTTCCTGGAGATCCGCTGTGGCTCAACCCAACCATTCCTCACCGGAAGGTAAGTTCCTGCTCCCCGACGCGGCAGGTCCATGAACGGGGAGACGGGTTGGTATGACACTGTTCCAGCCACCCGGGAGCTTATCTTGTAAGTCTATGTATGTCCGCCCCAAACATAGTTTCAAGGTGGAGTGAGGAGGCTGAAACCAACCATATGGACGAAGGGCAACCATTCTGTGAATCCTGAAGGAGTCGTTGACGTCGTGAAACCAACCGTAGGTGAACGGAAAGCATGAGGACGAGGTTGCTGCAGGTCGACATAAAGAGAGGGATCTGGATGCCATAATTATCCAACCGATTTGCTCCTAAGACAGTCAGCTGTCCCTGGTCTGCAGCAACAAAAGTCTCAGATTCAACAACGATGATTCACCCGGTATTCTGGTCCGAGACTACCGAGCCGTTCGGCTCGATCTCGAAGTTTGTTCGGTACATACCTACCAGCGTTGAAGGTTTCTGTCGAGGAGAGCCGTGATGTCCCTTGAGGTTACATACATTATGCATATGATGCTCTTGACGCTTGACGCGGAAGTGATGGGAGAAATGGGTTAGTATCTCGAGATGTAGGGAAGCTGAAATGTGAGTTATTCAATCCCTCAGCGACTGTATCACCATTCACGTCACCGCACATGAGTAGTCCTGAATCGATGGTGGTTTGTTTGTCTTGTCAAGTGTCTGTTTCGCCCCGGGTTATTGCATGCCGACCTTGCCGTCGTTAGGTTGCCTTGGATCACTCATCCATCGAGGCAACCCAAAGTTGAGGTTTCTTCCACGTTGACAAGGGGCACGTTGATGACTCCAAAATAATGACAGATCGCAAGGCACGACATACGAGACTTTGTGGGCGCTGGGCGGCTCGTTGACGACATATGCACGCGGAAACGCAAGAGAGACCACGAGATGTGTTGCCCTAGCGAATCGAAGGCCATTGTCATTTTGATTTGCCCTCCCGAGCCTCCTGCATGCTATGCTTGTTGCTTCGAGCTGCAGAGTGCCAGAGCAGCACAGCGTCGTCATTCCTGGACTGATCCTGTCGCCGGTTCATTATCACTGAATGGCACCGATTGAGCCGGCACTACAACCCCGTATAATCTCTCTCGATTCAGACATGAGGTATTGCAATTCCAGGGCACCGGTACCCTATCTCGCTACCGTCTACTGTCAAAGGTTCGGTCATCAGCCGTTGGCCGTTGCACACGTCGATACAGTCACTACCTACTACATTCCCGATTCTTGAACTTCACCACTCAGAAACTACCAGAGAGGGAGGTTATGCAGTGCAGCAGTGCGCCAATTTCTGCACCCCTGCAACCTTGGCGACATGATTGACAATTATCCTTTGGGCATCTTGCCTCTCTCTCTCACGATCCGAATATCATTTTGTTGTTGTTGCGGGACATACCAGTCGGCGATAGAGGAGAGACTAGCAGATACCGAGCACAACGTTCGTCCTTCATCAACCCATGTCGAAGGATCTGCCCCGCTGCGCCGCTTGCCTAGCTGTTAGCTGTTGGCTCCGTTAGTTCAAGTTGGCGGCTTTTGAGGGCAAGACATTGTGGACAAGGAACAGTCATCTGAATGTCTCACCGACAACCCAGCAAGCTTGTTGGATGCCTCTACCGAGCGTGAGCTGAATGAAACCTTTTGAAAAACCACAGCTCCCTCCCCTCCTACCTCCTCACCTTCACCGGTTTCGACTTTCGTTCCCGCTTCGAGATTGAGGTGCATTTCCCAACCTGAAAGTCAGCAAATTGAGCACATTGGGTGACAATCACATGTCCAGGTTCCATTCAGCTAATAGGGGCTTTTAGCGGACCATCTTGCTTGACTTGACTGTTGTGCAACAGTAAGAGAATATGTACAAGCCGTCGTCATTAATACCTCCTAGAGAAAGGCATCATGGATGGCTACTACGGTGCGGTCAGCCCGAACTTTGAGGGTCAGCCCGAACAGTGAGCAGCAGGATCGCAAAGTCCTGGAAGGGACGGACGGGAGGGACGTGGTGGACGCCACGACCGGTGACATCCGTCCATCTTCGCAAGTGCAGAAGTCCGAGGCCGAGCCCGATATGGCTTCGGAAGGAAAGCCGCTATCGTCAGTCAACAACGGCAATCCACGGCACGGACATTTTGTACCCCGCGAACCGATATCGACACCGCTATCCCGTGCTCCGTCTTCTCCACATCTTAATGCCGGCCCCAACGCTTCATCCGTAGAGGTATGCTGCTGGCGTACTCCGTGTTAGGAATGATGTCCTATGGTAGGGATTCCTTCGCGATCGTTTGAACAGAATATGATCTCGTTAGCAATGTCACTTGTCAAATCGATTCGCCTACTGTAACAACGGAATTACTTCCATCTTTATCCCAAAGCCCATCCCGTAAAGCTGGAAAGGCATCATCGCCTGGACCTTGTCGAACGCCAGAAACAGGAGCACCCTGGTCCTGAATCCTGCCCATCCGGGAACTGGTCCGTGCCCGAGTTCCAGGTTGTGGATTCGTACCCCGTAGGGAGCAGCTCACGTGGCACAACATATCAAGGATGTCGTCCAAGACTCCCAGTGAGCTTCTTTTTACCACCAGGATTACCCTGACGCTACGCTCGATAGTATCGCATTGTACTTCCGGATGTTCGATCCAAATCCAGATCACTACTATCAAGATATCAAAGATCTGGGATATCAGATGATTTGACTTTGGTCTTTGGAAAGCTTCAAGCTCAGTGGTTTCTGACGATGTTCGTGTTGGATGTCGTCGAAGCACTCGGGTTTGGTCGAGTCCCCAATAGTGAATCAGGTACGTACTTGTTGCGCTGAGTGATTCCATTCGCAATACATGTTGTGCTGCAACGCCAAAAACAGACCAGACTGAACCATGGTAACACTTTCTCGCCATGACTTTACCAGTACAGTAGCCCCTGAATCATCGTCAGATAAGATCCGTATTGCTGCTGCTGCTGCACAGCGGCGGTTGCCCGTGTTGAAATACGGGCAACGACTCGGCGGCTCGATGGCAGCATTCTGTTAATTTAGCGTAACGGGATGCGAGGTCATGGGACCTCTCTGCGCCGAGTTCTCGCCAGTCAAGTTTGATCGGATATCCACCCGCTTTTGCAGGACGGGCGTACAGGCGAGACAGGCACAGTACGGTGGTGCTCGTTGTGCCTGTAATGTCTTTCTCCTTGACGACGCTGACATAAGAAAGAAAGGTTCTACCTAGACACGCCCTGCCTACAAGTCCAAGAGAGTGGGAATAGCATTGGGCTGCTGGTAAGGAGTCTTGAGTGTCATTCTCCTTGTCATGAACGATATACGCCACCGTGTATGTGTGTAACCTCGTGCGTAGCTCCAAGCTATTGGCCGCCTTCTCCCCAGCTTCCAATGCATGTAAATATCGATCCGACACGATTCCATCGAGGAGACCGGTGACGTGAACAGAGACGGAGGCAAGGTACGAATGGCAAGCCGTAGCTTGACCCATGAGTATCGACTATTCAATGGTTGCTTCGAAGACGGACGGTGATCCCAGAATTTGTCTTTTTAATTGATCTAAGAAACCTGAAACTGATCACCCTCAGAGGAAGAGAGCGAGCTCTCAATGATGCTGATCTTGCTCCATCGAAGAATGACTTACATAGTTGCAATCAACTTGTGCGCATGTTGGATCACGATACCTTCATGCTGGTTACAGTCTTTGCCGCTTGACCAGAGCATTCAGCCCCTCCATCGTCTCCTGGCCCCCTACATAGGCTATTTGCCCCTCCTAGCTTCTTTTGAAGATCTTCAGGCATCAGTGTACCTTTCGCCCGCAACGTCATGTTAATCCCATCGCTAATACCAGTCGATTCTCAAAGCCACTAAGAGCTGCGCTTTTGGCCTTGGTTGTTGAGATTGATGTTCGCAGATCATTTTCTCTCCACATGAATCAAGGTTTATGGCCACCTCTACCATTTTCGTTATCGACACCATTCCGGTGAGTTTGCTCCAGAGGTTTCGCTCCAAGCTGATGTTCATTTGGATCCCCAGTGGTACCGAAACTTGCTGCTAGCTTGCTATACACCCGAGACACCTATATGCACTCTTTGGAAGTTTACTATGCTATCACATATATTGAGACTTCCAAATATGTACATACCTTGAAGCATGCTTCTGAGGAGGAGCGCTGGCCTAGAATCTTAAATATTACTAGTACGACCAGCTCTTGACACTCTCGGACATATATGCGAGTAGCCGCCAATCGTAACGATACATGCTAGACCAGGCTGAGACATGGATCCTATACACTCGCCAACAGATGGGCGTTGAAACCATTCCTTTCGTCCAACGCTCTCGATTCGGCTTGTCTCATGGATCTTTACCATTCTGGGATAGCTGAGGGTAGCAGTTCGAGACAAGCAACTGCCATCCATGTCTGTGGTGCTGGACCATTGTTGTAGGGCCCCGAGGGCCTGTCAGATCGGCTGGGCTGGACGAGATGGAAACTCCAGGGTTTTTCTGAGAAATGCAAGGGCAACTTGTCATTCCCCTTGCTCGTGATTAACGACACTCTCAGCCCCTCCCCTTGTAGCTCGAGCATTAAGTGTCACTGATCTGGTCTAGATTCTCGGGATGAACAAGAGCCTCCTAAGTGTTTGTACACTACTTAGAATGCCCGGATGCCTAACTAGCTAGCCTCTGATCGATCTGATCTGAAGCTCTTGCTAGCTCTGCGCCGTCAGACGCTACAGGTATCAGTAAGGTAAAAATATTGTCAGCACAAAAGACATTGTCACCATATCGTGACGTTCTCGTGAGGCGAACGAAGCCATACTCGTCTGCAGGCTGCTTGAGACATGCAATCAGCAGAGTTCCCGCACGGAAACTCGAGGGATGAGAGGGCGCCTGGTGGCTCCAGGGGAAAAGGCTGTCATTCCCGACCATCCCTCACCTTCGATCTGAGTATCAAAAAGGATCAGTTGTGGAAGTACTTGGCGAGCGCATCGCACCCACTTGGACTTGGTGATCTTGGGGAATTTCAATAAGCTTCAACCCTGTACGAAGGAAAGTCAAAAAGCGAAAACGCCAAGGACCCTGCATGATCATGTTGCTCAACATCAGCAGATCAAAGCCCGTCGTCCGAAATCTCCTTTGCAGTTTTCTTTTTTTTTGCTGTTGCTTTTTTGTCAGTCTTGAGGCTGCCGAGTGTGCATTTAGCGCCCGCTCTTTCGTCTCAGAAACGGGCACATGACTGACATTGACGGGCTTCTTCTGCAACAAAAAGGCCAGGCACCGCCCGTACGGTGGCACCGCATTCGAACAATCTGTGTATTGGACGGATTGTCCCGAGTCTGCACCACGTTGCTGTTTCCTCTTTTTCTTCGTCGTTTTTTGCTTTTGGTCGGTGTTTAGATGCCTCTCCCGGCACGTGCCCGGCTTCTGGATCGTGATGAGGCAACTGCCATGCGTTTGCGGCAACCAACAACACCTCCATCTGATGCGAGTGTACGGACGACAGCCAAAATCCAAAATTGCATGACAACTTGAACAGATAACCTTTGTTGCGGCAGGCAAAAAGGTGAACTGTGTACTTGTAGAGGTATCGAATAACCATCCAACCGGCTAAGACGGCCCCAAAAGCGCAAATTGGACATGCACGGCGATGATGGTTATACATAAACGGAAAGCCAAGATATCGAAAAAGAACTGTTCTGCCGATGAAATCCCGAAAGATTCATGAATCAAGAAAAAAAAGAGGAAGAGAGGCAATCATGATGGACAGCAAGTAACGAGCCGCATCTCTGGGCAGGGTAGCACTTACATGGTGAATATCACGGAGGGCGTCGACCCCTATTCTTGGTAAAGCCCAAATCTCGAAATCGGTACCTGAATCTGAGCATCCAGCTCTCCAGTATGGAGTCATCTATAACCGGCCAAGTCCAGTTCTGGCCAAAAGGTCCCAAAGTGCCCCCCTGGTCTGGCCATCGGTCTCAAGACAGAGACAGCTCAGAGTGTTCCACTGGCGATTGTCCGTCCTTGGCCGCTGGCCGCTGAGGCTATTTCCGACCCCGCCTCGAGACGGAGTCGCTAGAGCCATAGAGTCCGTCCAGGTCCGCCCGCCCAGTGCTCCCGGAGCGGAGGAGGCGATAAGTACTTGAGGGTGGTGGCCTCGAGTCCCCTGGAAATCTGGGACTCGCATTCCATATGAATCCTGGACTCACGTCACAGCTGCTCAACATCCCCGCTGGACGCAGGACGCTTCCACTTTTTATCATTTTTTCGCATCACACGGTACAGACCTCCAGCCTCCTGGCGTGTTGCGGCACCCGCCAACAAATAGGAAGGCCCCTGCTCACCCGCAGCCTGCTACGCTACCCGCAGTCCCGCACCCAGCGAGCACTGGCCACTAGCAAGGAGCGATGCAGCCTCTTTTGGCCCGCACCCTGAACGTTAACGGCATCGACAGGCAGTGAAGCCCCCGTCCACCGTCAATCCACAAGACATTCCATCCATGTTCGTGCGGTTCTTGCGAATCCTCCTCTCAATTCCACCTGGGTTACCGATTTCCAAGCGTCACCTGCAGCTTCTGGATGGAATAGCCTCCTCGCCAGTGTTCAGTGATGCCCTGTGCCCATCTGTAAACAAAAAACACCAGACGACATCACGACGTCGTCTCAAATGGACCCTGCCTGCTGATGTTGGTAAACTCCAGGGCAGGCAAGACAGCAGCAGCCACCCCTACAAAACGGCCCCCTTCCCTCTTTTAGTCTGTTTTTAGATTGCTGGGGCCCCGTCCAGTACGACCAACCAGGCGGCGAGCATTTGCGCTGCAAGGCCCCACATTGCACGACCTGTTGACCGGGACGTGCGTCTGGTGCCAAAAACCCACCCCAGGCTCGACAGGCTCAAACTAGGTCGAGCTACCGTCCTCTCACGGCTTGGGAGTGACGACGGCAATCGTGACCCCTCACCACCACCGCGAGCCACGACCGATCCCCCAAGTAGCCCAAAACCAAAACCAATTACCATTTCTCAAACACACCTTCAAAAAGACCCCGTCGCTCACGTCGCGTTACCCTGCCCTGCGAACCCAAACAAAAAAAAAAGTGTAAATTCACAAAAAGACCGACGAGGCTCTGCGTGCGCTTCAGCTTCCCCTCGCAAGCAACCAACCCACTGCGCATTTGGAGAAACACCACACCAACGACGACGAACGGTAAGTCTGACTAGAGCTTCCATAACTACAACTTCACCTCAACTCCAAGTCCCGTCTTTACCCCTTCTTTTCTGCACTCATATGCACCTCATCTGGCACCGAGCCGACGTTAAAACTCCTGTCGCGATCTTCTTCACCCTCTGATTCTTCGCATTCCTCAAATTATCTACACCCCTCGCCCTTTTGGCTCTCCCCCAGTTCATCGGGTTGAGCTGCTCTCACCTCCATGTCACTCACTGTCACTGTCACTGCCATTCTGCCTTCCACAAGGAAAGCCTCCATCCCTCCCAACCCTGGCCTCCCGTCTTGTTGCCTCTCCTTCCCAGGTCCCCAGCCCCAACCCCTCTTCTGCCTGCTCTGGTTGGCTGCATCGCAGGTACGGCGCGCCAAGTCACTGGGCCATCTGACCTCACCAGACGTGCAAGTAGCACTGCATGGCATTGTGAATGGGCGGAACGGGTTTTGGTCAAGCGCCTTACAAAGGCCAAGTCCAATTTCCACAAGACGACGCAGCAGCGAGAAGGAATGGAAGGCTTTGGGCTTTGTCACGGCTCCAAAGAGAAGCCGTGGTCATGAGCTAAAGTCAAAGTCTCCTGCTGCTTTCCGGCGGTTTGCTGGCATTGTTGTCGGATTGTGGCCCTGCCCCTCATCTTGCGCCGGTTGATGGCATCCCCATCCCACTTTCAGTTTCACCCTGTCACTGTCCGGGTTGCTGCTGCTGGCGCAATGCTCATCAGAGGATCAAACCCACCACGACACCCGACCCAGGCACAGACAGGTACTTGGGGCACGAATGGCAGGTTTCGTTCTTCTTCTCGCAGGTCGCAAAAAGTCACAAGTCGCAACGAAGTCGCAAACTCAAAAACTCCAAACAAACCCTTGCCGAGTCACGGCTCCCCATCTTGTTCCTGTCAGTGCCAGCCCAGCCAGCCCAGCCAGGCCCAGTCATGGCGATGCCTTCTTTCTCTATGATGTCGCCGTCGGGTTCAAACAGTTGCAGTGTGCTGTCCACCTCGACCGACGGCAGCAGCAAGAAAGAAGGGCCGGCGAGCCTCGTGGCCGCTCAGCGTTCGATCACACCTCGAGTGCATACATGGTGGCCCTGCATCAATGGACGTCTTCTGCAGACCACTCACTTGACCTGGCGTGCGGGCGCCTCTCTGCCCACACTAAGCTAGGCTTGTGTATGGTCGCCACTGCATGGCCCTGTCATTCCCCGCCGTCATTTCATTAAGCTACCTGCCTTAACATGGTCCCGCCCCTCCAAGACTGCCTACCTACCTCTATCTTACCTCACTTCCACTCCGTTCCAGTTCCAGTTCCAGTTTCCAGTTCGATTGACGTCCGAATTTCGAGGTCGTTCTGCTCTTGCTCTGCTCCATCTGGGCTTGCCTGTATGCACCGTTGCACCCTCAGTCTTTCCCTTGCTCAAGCGGACAAGCACAACACTCTCCTTTCATCTCAATCCCGCTTGACGTTCCCCTCGCAACGTCCCCGTCCCGTCTCCACTTCCACTCCCCTTCCTGACCTCTTGGATTCGCATCTCCTACCTCTAGTCCTTCCACTTCCCCTACCCGCCCGCCTCTTCTCCTAAAACGACCTTGTTTCTGTCTCGCGACCAAGTCCAAGTCTACCAAAAACAAAGAGACCCTTTTTTTCTAATCGCCTGTGCTACCGCCTAGACAGTCGAGACAAGCGACAGACCCCTCCAGTCAGTCCACAGTCACGGTCACAGTTCATACCACACCTGACGCACCACCATCGTCCAGCCCTGGCGCACCTTGCCGCATTCCGCGTCCATTACCGTACCTCTACTGGTCCGTTCAGCCCACTCGTCGCTTTCCCGCGCCGCCAAACCACTTCATTCCGTCTTACAACCTTTCCAGCTTGACAGCTCGAAACAACCCCCCGCAAGCAACAAAAATACCCAAAAGCCATCACCGGCTCAAGAGCTGCTACGGACTCAGTACAATAGCAAAGCTTTCCGCATCACATCGCGCCGCCTCGCATTCTGCTTCCATTTCAAACGAACAGGGAACATCACTGCTGCATCCAGGCCCGACGTCAAACCCGTCAGCCGTGAACCCAGTTGCCCGGTCTCCACACAACCTGTTGCCCAACACGGCCCGCATCAACCCTTCAGCGACCTTCCTTCACTCGCGCATTGCCGCCAGCAACTCCATCGACGATTATCTCGAGCGATAGCACCGAATCGATCTAAACTTAATTCACAATGGCGTCGAACCGCCCAGCGGCTTTCAACACCCTCCGGATGGGAGGTGAGCATATGGAGTGAACGGTCGAGTTGAGAGGCAGGACCAATTGCTGACAAACATGTTTTCCAGAAGTTATCCGTGAGAAGGTACAGGACGGCGTCACCGGAGAGACGCGGGAGATTCAGTACACCCAATGCAAGATTGTCGGCAATGGCTCGTTTGGTGTCGTCTTCCAGACCAAGCTGTCACCTTCCAATGAAGATGCCGCCATCAAGCGCGTTCTCCAGGACAAGCGCTTCAAGGTCGGTGCAGCCCGTATTGGACGTGTCTCGAGGTCTATAAAAACTGACAGGCACATAGAACCGCGAACTTCAAATCATGCGGATTGTTCGCCACCCCAACATTGTCCAGCTCAAGGCCTTCTACTACTCGAATGGCGAACGTGTAAGTCCCCAACGCATTGGAGCTCGTGGCCATGCTTGATACTCATTGTCTTTGTAGAAAGATGAGGTGTACCTCAACCTGGTGCAAGAGTTTGTGCCAGAGACGGTTTACCGAGCCTCGAGGTTCTTCAACAAGATGAAGACCACTATGCCCATCTTGGAAGTCAAGCTTTACACCTACCAGCTATTCAGGGCTTTGGCATATATCCACTCGCAAGGAATCTGCCATCGCGATATCAAGCCGCAGAACCTCCTGCTTGACCCTACTACCGGTGTACTCAAGCTGTGCGACTTTGGCAGTGCAAAGATTCTGGTGGAGAACGAGCCCAATGTGTCCTATATCTGCTCGCGGTATTACCGTGCACCTGAATTGATCTTCGGTGCTACCAATTACACAACCAAGATCGGTAAGTTCTATTGGGAGCACCAGCCCCGTTGCACATGTCTCAGACATTGGCTAACCTTGTTGCGCAGATGTCTGGTCTACTGGATGCGTAATGGCCGAGCTCATGCTTGGACAGCCCCTCTTCCCTGGAGAGTCTGGCATTGACCAGCTTGTCGAGATCATCAAGGTTCTCGGAACACCTACTCGGGAGCAAATTCGAACCATGAACCCGAACTACATGGAACACAAGTTCCCTCAGATCAAGCCTCATCCGTTCAATAAGGTTTTCAAGAAGGCCGACGCTGAGGCTATCGACCTCATCGCCCGCCTTCTTGAGTATACCCCCACCGAGCGTCTATCGGCGATCGATGCCATGGTCCATCCCTTCTTCGATGAACTTCGGGACCCCAGCACCAGACTTCCCGACTCGAGGCACAACTCTGGAACCGTCAGGGATCTGCCACCGCTCTTTGACTTCACCCGTCATGGTATGTACTTTTCTCGCGTATCGTCTTATGTTGAAGGAACTTTAGGAACTGACACTTTTATCCTTTCACAGAGCTATCCATCGCCCCTCAGCTCAACCACAAGCTTGTTCCTTCGCACATGAGGCCGGTTCTCGCGTCGAGAGGACTCGATATCGACAACTTCACTCCTATGAACAAGTCGGAGATGATGGCGAAATTAGACTGAAGCTGATCTCGTTTCGATACTCAATATCGCCGATCCATTCCCGAAATATGAATGTGGACGATTTGCGCTGTGTTTTCCGAACAGCAGAGCGTTGCCTAAGATTTCGAAGCAAGCGGTTTGACTCGCCGATCCGATTATGACCCAAAACCGAAGAACGGATATTTCTGCGTCCACCTGGACGAGACGAAAGCGATTTCAGACCACGGCATTATCCGACACACAGATACCCCTCGTCACAGGTGCGCTGGAATAACCGTGCAAAAATTCGTGCCGGCCTGGAGGCCGAGAAGAGCCCGGGACAGCCAGGAACGTCTACGAGCAACTTCCCTCAGCGAAAGGGACTGGTTCACAATTTGCTTGGTTTCATGGGAGGGTACCCTCGAGAAATGTTATGGACTACACGTTTTTTAGATTTCTTATTTTTCTGCATGACCGGGATGGCTTTTGCTTATTCTTGCCTCAGACCTTTCGTTCGGCAGGAGCGCTCTTTATTCCCGTGGCAGGCGTCCACAAGATGGAAGGCGGAAGGCGGTAGGCTGGGGAAGCTTTGTTTGCTTTGTGCGACCTCGTCGGAAACACTGGCCACTCGCCTGGTTGTTTTGGGTTCTGATGGAAAGGTGGAAGGAAAGATGGGCGGCATCAATGATGTGATGGATTATGGCATATAGGTTAACAGTGTTGGAGTGGGTGATACGCTACGGAGTGATGAATGGAGGTGGGCATTTTGATGTTGTAAGCTTTGCCTGCTATAACGAGTGTCAGCGAGGTTATGAGAAGGATGGGTGGTACCACTTTCCGTGTCTCTTGTGTGTGTCTGTGCCTGTCTCATGTGTCTGTGTCCTCAGGGTGGGCTGCTGAGGGGGTCCCAATCGGTCTTGAGAGGGTGAACGATTTACGATGAGTATGACGGATCAGTGGTTCACACGAATGGGTGACAATGAAAGAACTGGATGGATAGATAGTTGGATGGCAACCGGCGTGTCTAGGTTTCGGCTCAGGTCCATGGAGTTGTTTACCTCTAGGAAAAGGGTAGATGGTAAAAGCGGTGGAGTTCATACTCGGGTTCAACTTTCTGTTGATCACGACCTTTCTCTTCTGGGTTGTGTAGTTGCTTTGGTATTATTAGGGCGTCATATAAAATTCTAAGAGGTTTCTTATCAATTTCCTAGCTTGACGGTTTGGTTCGCTTGGAGCTGCGTCGTCCTGGCTCATAAGCTCTTGAAGGTCGATGTTGTTAAGTGTAACCCAATGCGAATATAGGCACCAGTGGGCAACCTTGAGAGATCAATTGCCCGCCAGGACGGATTCGACAACTGTAGCATAAATAGCTTCCATTTAAGACGTCTAATAACTAAAGCCTTCTTATGATGAGGCATGATGACCTCCACGATTGAATGTCTTTTAATGGGGTCATCTCTGCACTGTAGGCCCTACAACTCGGTATCATAAAACATGAGATCATCCACACTTATCGTCCGTGCACTAAAACCTTAGATCTCAGAAAGCCACCAATCGCGTCGACGCGGCAGGCCCAAGTTTCAAAGCATCCCTTCCCCGTAGCGTTCCATTCTACACAGTAGCAATTAATCCAAGCCTGCCAGCCGCCAACCACCAGCCCTGTCTGGAACTTATTCCTCCCGTCGTCACGTAACGCCAAAACATCCATCTTGAGCATTGCCAGGACATTGTGTTTGTCCTGCCCTCTTACATCTTTTTCCCCTTTCAGATTCGTCTCAGTATTATTTGATTTACCATATTTGACAAACCATGGCCGACTACGATCGCAGAGGCGGCGGTGGTTACAACTCCAAGAAGCGTCGCTATCGTGGTAACTATTCCCGGCTGTCTTTTCCTACAACTACAATCACGTTCCTCTCAGCCTCGCCTCTTGCTTAGGCTCGTTTTCAACTATTGTCCTATCATTGGCAAATTTCTGCCTGAACAGATTATAGCTAACGGCGCGTTCAATCCAACTAGACGACGACGAAGGCGACCGTCGCGGCGGTCCGCGAAGACGCTTCGATGCTCCTCCCCACGTCCGCGTCCGAAAGCAGCTACTCGCCATCGCCGAGAACCCCATGCGCCCCTGGCACGAGGAGGTGCAATCGATTGCCAACCTGTTCACCGACAACTGGGACGATGAGCTGCTCCGTACCAACTTTGTCGACCTTGTCCTCCAGCTTGCGGTCGAGCAACCCATGAAGACGCCGTTCCTCGCCGCCGTTGTGCTCGTCGCCAACACCAACAAGCCCCAGATTGTCGACATGCTTCTCGCCAAGCTTACAAGTACCCTCGAGACTAAGATTGCCGAGGGCGACTGGCGGGACGTGAAGCTCTACCTGAAGCTTGCGGGCTGCTTGCAGAGCTGTCTGGAGGGCGATGGTGTCTTCCCCGTGTTGGAGGAGCTGTTCAGCCGCGCTGTGGACTTGCAGACTGCCAGTTCCGAGGATGTGAGCTTCCCTGCTTGGTTTCGACTTGGATTCCTGGGTTGATCAGATGACTGACACGAGTGTTGTTACAGACAATTGGTACGGAGCTTGTTAAGATCATCCTCCTTACCCTACCATACGTCATGGTTACTGGGCCGACCCAGTGGCAGCAGAAGGCGGCGGATCTGATGGAGAAGACCGAGATTATTGCCGGCGAAGCACACCCGTTACAGGCCTTGATTGAGCCATACCACCCCGAGGCCGGCGACCAGAGCCCTGTTGCATCCCAGAGTTTCATCAGCCTGCTGCAAACCCAGCTCCAGAACGAGGCCAACAACGGGTGGGCCCTGACCTGCCTTCCAAGGCCTTGGGAGCTTCCCGTCGAGGAAGTCGAGCAGCAAGAGAAGATTGCCAACGCCGAGAAGCACACCCTCCCGCCAATTGCGATCCCTCAGACAGTTGTTGCTGGACCTCGGCCTCTGTTCCCGGAAATCTACTTCTCTGTTTACGTCAACCAGGACGTCGAGTCGACGCCCCCTCTTACAAATATTGCGGCTTCCCTGATTCGCGATGCTCTCGTCGACACAATCAACGTGCTGAACTTCAACCGCAACGTCACTGCTCGTTTCCTCATCGAACTCGACTGCTACTTTGCACCCCGAACATTTGCCGCCAGAGCGACACCTTTCGATAAGATTAGGGAGATTGAGCCTCCCAAATCCAGCTGGAAGCCAGAGGATGTCGCCGTTGACGCGGTCTTCTCGCAACTTTTCTCGTTGCCCAATCCCGAGCACAAGCTCGTCTATTACCATGCCGTCCTTACGGAGGCTTGCAAGCTGGCACCGGCAGCCATTGCTCCCAGCTTAGGTCGTGCTATCCGTTTCCTGTACAGGAATAGTCACCGCATGGACCTGGAGCTTTCCAACCGGTTTATGGATTGGTTCTCACACCATTTGAGCAACTTCGGGTTTACCTGGAAGTGGACCGAGTGGGTGGACAATGTTTATCTGTCCAACTTTCACCCGGAGAAGGCGTTCATTATGGGGGCTATTGACAAGGAGATCCGCCTCAGTTTTGCTCAGCGTATCAAGAACACTCTTCCCGAGCCTTATCAGTCTTTGATCGGGCCTGAGAAGGAGAAGGACGTCCCTGACTTCAAGTTTGCTGATGACAGTAAGTCTAACCGTTACCGGGTATACCATCCATTAAATACTAACCCATTCACAGAAACCCCCTTCGCCGCTGAGGGTAAGGAGATCGCTGCTCTTCTTAGACGGAAGGCCCCTGAGGAGGAAATCGAGCCCGTCATTGAGCGCATCCACTCGCTCGCCCTCGACAACGGCCTCGACCCTCTCGTGGCCAGCACCGACGTCTTCGTCACTTCGGTCCTCCACGTCGGCTCCAAGTCGCTCTCGCACGTGCTTGCCGCCATCGAGCGCACCAAGGAGCGCCTTACCGACGCCGGCGCCACCTCCGAGGCCGCCCGCACCCAGATCATCTCCTCGGTCATGGAGTACTGGTCCGCCCATCCGGGCGTTGCCATCGCTATCATCGAGAAGCTGCTCAACTACAGCATCCTCACCCCGCAGGCCGTCATCAACTGGGCCATCACCACGTATGCGGGCGCCACCCGCGGCGAGGCGCTCGCCAAGGGTTTCGTCTACGAGATGGTCTTCAACACCGTCGTCAAGGTCACTTCCCGTCTGAGGCAAGTGCTTCAGAAGGCTACCCAGCCCGAGGCCATGATCGATGACGAGACCATCGAGGCTGAGATCAACGGCATGCGTTCGTTGTTCCGCGCCATTGAGGATGCCCTGGTTGCTTGGGCTACGGGGTCGAAGGACGAGATGATTGAGGCCAGTGATAGTCTCGGCGAGGGTGATGGTAACAGCGAGACGGAAAAGCTCGTCAAGAGGTGGGGCGAGCGCTGGCTTAGGGTGTTCAAGCGCAGAGCGGCGATTGAAGAGGCGTTCATTGTTGAGGCCAAGAAGGAGAGGGAGAGGAAGGCGGCGGCTGCTGCTGCGGAGCCTGCGCCGGCACCGGCGGACGATATGGTTGTTGATTCTGGTGATGTGGCTGCTGAGGCGACTGCTTAGGACGTTGCATTGCAATCAACGGTAGCTGCGTATAGCTGAATGCCTTGGTTAGAATACGAGGCTTTATTAGAATTTGGTGGTACAAAGGGTTGTTGTCTTTGCTCGTATTATTAAGGGCCGGTCCAGTAGTTTGACTGGTTGGGGTTTTCATAGCGTTGGGAGGTACAAAAATGGAAGTTCACTATGAAGATTCGCTGGCCTCTGCCTAGTACTCAGCTATGAGGGGGCAATGCCAGATCTCCCATGGTTGACACAAGATCATGAGTGTCCTCAGAAAACACCGGGGTCCGCAGTCTGCAATAAGCGGATCATAGCCGGGAGATAGATTCGGGATTCGGGAGACTAAAACCGATTCACTACCTGACAAGAGGGATGATAGAAAAAATCTGGGAAGACCACTACCATGTATCTTATTTCATGGGAACGGTCCAGCTTCTGATTTTTCAACCTCATCTATGTACATTCCATGGGAGGATACAAGTAGTCTAGGTATACACACAAATAATACAAGATATTGATACACAAAAGCCGCCCATAACCAACGGCCAACAAAAACAGCACAGCCAACTCCATGCCTCTATCTCCCTCATGTACCACTCAAGCCGCTCAAACAGCTCCCCTTCCATCTCATATCCCGCCAGCCATCTTAGGCAAGTAATACTTGACATTCTCATACACCAAAAACGTCACCCACGTCGCCGGCAACACCCTCACCACCCCAGGCATCATCCCCCTATAAAACCCTCTAAACCCTTCATCCCTCCACAGCTTCGCCACCACCCCTCCTATGCCCTTGCCAAACCACTCATCCGCCAGATGATGCTGCAACCGCGCCCTCATCACCTGCAACGGATACGTCGCCGTGCCCGCCACCAGTTTCGCGACTGTAGATAGCACAATCGTCGCCTCGTTTGATATCCTCTCCTCTTCCCCACCCGAAGCAATCTCCTGGCCCGCCAGTCGCCGCTTAGCATCCCTACTCGCGATATACATCCTCCTAGCAGGATCGTAAACAGCGAATTGCACGGCGCCATGGCTGACGGCTAGCATGCCGACTCCTAACCCCCGATAAAAACCGAAGATCCCTTCTGCCCGGAAAAGACGGACGGCGCCGGTGAGCATGGACGGGTAGGCGTCCGCGGCGAGCCGGTCGGTGGAGAGCATCCGGGTTTTTAAGACCCAGATCGGGTTGGTGATGATTTGGGTGGCGGCGCCGGCGAGGAGGGAGGCGGCGAAGAAATCGGTGGGGGAGAGGTGGGATTTTATTTGGGATTGTGTTTCCCTGGTTACATTTTGGGAGGAGGACGAGGAGGAGGAAGATGGGAAAGAGGGTGAAGGGGGTGATGAAAGAGATGGAGGGGCTTTGAGATGAGCAATCAGTCTCTCGAAACGAGACTTGAAGAAAAAGAAGGAGGCCCAGCTGGTGGCGTTGCCGATGAGGTTCGGGGTAAGGCCGCGGTAGAGGGCGGCGAGGGGCCGGTCGGTTTGCGCTAGACTCCGGAAGACGGAGACGGTGGTGAGCGCTGCCGAGGGGTTGGTTGGGCTACTTCGGTGGACTGTGTTGTGAGAATGTTAGTTTTATTTGTTAACGAACGAAAGATGAAGCACATGAACATGAACGTACTTTGCATCCGAGTCTTGACAATATCAAGCGGATGAACAATCAGAGTGGCCATAGAGCCGGCCGAAAGACCGGCGACCGTCTCGACGAGAGCCGGGGAGAGGCCCGCATCGCTGGATTTGGTCATAAGAAATAAGAGGAAGGAGGGAAACACCGGATCCGGTTATTTTAGGTTGTGCTACATGATCCCCGAAATGTGTGTATTCTAGGTATACCTGGGCCTGTGCGTGTGCGCCGGTGGCCGTGAGTGATCGACGGCGAGAACGGCGGACGCGGACGGCGGCGGGCGGGCTTCGGCAGGAAGGACGGTGCTTCCGTGCTTCTTACAGACGGACGTCGGAACGGGTTGATGTCTTTTCAGTGGAAAATGTTAGTGTCAGTTGACCCGGACAGGCGGGTCGAGACGGCATATGACGCAAGGTACACAAGGGCCCCTCGGCCGGAGTGGGACCGGAAAGAAATGGAACAGGGGTGCGCAAAGGTGAAATTACTGGCGTCAGTAGTTTGCCTGTAACAGCGCGTAACGAATCATGGAGATGGTGATGATTGTATGCTCTAGGAGTGCTGATGGTTGGCTGCCTGGATCTTTCAAATGTGTTCAAATGTTCCTCTGACTCCAGACACTGCTGGCTTTAGAGCATCCATACGTACAGCGGCAACTTGGTCTAAAAACTGGTTAAGTAGAGAGCTCATGCCTGGGTCGATATGAAGCTGCTGGATCTGGAACTTGTGACTATCCCTTTCCAACTCTCGTATAAGTCACTATCACACCGGCGCAGCAAGTCAAGAGCGATATGTACAAGCCGGCCAGATACCATGATTCAGGTATCGCCTCATGATGATACGTCCTTGCCGCAGATGATGTCCTTTCGATGTTCTTCGCTCGGGTTGTTCGATAGAGAGTTGTCTTTGATTATATTGTACAGTTATCGTGGTATCTCTCGGTCCCAGTCCTCTCCTGACTGCCCGTGTCCCACGTAGTCATGTTCGATCCTCCGGTGTAAGTCGTTTTCTGCCCATCCGGGGCGCCGTCTCGTCATCGCTGTTCGTCCAGAGATAAGCCCGCTTGCAAACAATAGTACATGTACAACCCAAACTTTCTACCCATAACTCCGATTTCCTTGTTGGTCGTTTAGGAGAGCGGGGAAAGGAGGCTGTTTGATTGTTAGTTCAGCATGTCGAGTAGCAGTAGTCGAGATCGCTCGTCGTTGCTTTTCGCTCAAACGTACCGGATGACGGAAGGCCTGGGCACGCTGCGGGTGTAGCCTATGCGATGTTAGCATCTTGTCCAGTACGTATTGCAAGATGGCAGATGGGGCGCACATACCGAGATAGAGGATTAAAGGCAGGTAGCCACTATGCGAACATATGTTAGCATCCAGATATCTGGCAGACGACGGAGTGAACGGGATGCGACTCGGGTGGGAAGCCATACTAGTGAACCACGACCCGCGAGATGTCGATGAGCTTGCCAATGCGCTCCTTGGACTCTTCCGAAAGGGCGAACATCTTGACTGATTTTGTTCTGTTTCCGTGTTAGATGTCAAAGCCTGGTGAGCGGGTTGTATCCAGTTGCCGTACGTACCTGGAAGGGGTGGGTTCTGCGACGAGTTATTGTCTTGACAAAACGCTGGAACGCGGCTCCCACTTTGATGGACAACCAAATTCTGGATCTTTTTGCCGGCTGCACCAGCTTGGACCGTCCCGTCAGCCACATTGGGGCTGCCAACGGCGATCTGCTAAATAAACCCTGGTTACGCTGCAACTGCCACCTGCAGGAACTAGCCATTAGCCCCGTAGTTTCCGCTTTCAGCGAGCTACCTATTGCTCTAAAAAGCTATGCACGGTTATATTAGTGACAATAACAGCCTATGCACGAACCAGGCAGGCAACAGACAGATCTGGACCGCGACTGCACCTTTCGTCTTCACGTCGAGCTTGTGAACTTCGACTAAAGAATCCCCCAAAGCTTGACATTGCTCCCTGCGCTTTAACATCTGTTTGCAGCCGATATCCACCCCGTCAACCACATCCATAACCCTCAAGTTTCTTATCCATCAGTCAAGTCCAAGCAGTCTTTCAGCCACACGAGTGCTACGGCACACGCTTCATCATGTCGAAACACTGGTAAGTCGCAAATCTTGACTTCCCATCGTCGCTGACCTCGAATCCCCAGTCGCGCACTTACTAACGTGTAGACTAGGGAACAAAACAAAGATGCGACCGTATACGTCGGCAACATCGACGAGCGCTTCACCCAAGAGTTGCTTTCCGAGCTCATGACGCAAGTCGGGCCCGTACGCCAGGTACACATGCCACAGGATCGAGTCTCGCAAACACATCAAGGTTACGGCTTCGTCGAGTTCGATACCCCCGCTTCCGCCGAATACGCAGCAAAGGTCCTCAACGGAATTAGGATTTGGGGAAAGCCAATTCGCGTCAACAAGGCAAGCGCGGATAAGCAGAAGACCGTCGACATTGGCGCCGAGCTCTTCATCAACAACCTCGATCCCCAGGTCGACGAGAAGATCCTGTACGACACATTCAGCCAGTTTGGCCAGATCCTTCGACAGCCCAACATTGTCAGAGACGACAACAATATCTCCAAGGGCTATGGTTTCGTCAGTTTCGGTTCCTTCGAGGCCAGTGATGCTGCTCGAGCTACGATGAACGGGCAGTATCTACTGAGCAAACAAATCAGCGTCGAGTATGCGTACAAGAAGGACGGAAAGGGTGAGCGTCACGGTGACGAGGCCGAGCGTAAGCTGGCCGCCGAGGGCAAGAAGCACAACATTGTTCCGGAACAACAGCCTTTGCCGCCCGCTTTCCACATGACGAGGCCTCCTGCCCCCGGCGTTGCGCCTGCTGCCGACCCCCCTGCCGGGGCCGTTATTCCTCCCGCCGTTGTGCCGCCAGCTGTCCCCATTCCCGTGGGCGTACCTGTCGCGGCTGCTCCTGCCTATGGCGTTCCTCCTCCCGGTCCTGCGGCCATGGGCCGTTCTGGACCCCCATACGGTGCCGGCATGCCACCCGCAGGTGGTCGGATACCCAATCTCCCACCTGCGCCCTCCGGTCTCCCTGCAAGGCCACCACCCAGTCACGGTGGCTTTGGTGGGCCAGTTGGTGACTTCCACCCCGGAGGAAATGCTTTCCGTGGTGGCCCTCCCGGTCCTCCAGGCCCCGCGGTTCCTCCAGGGCCTCCGGCAATGTACCCTGGCATGCCTCCTCCAGCTGGTTTTCCGGGTGCTCCGCCTCTTGGTGCACCAATGCCTCCTCCTGGTTTCATGCCCCCTCCTGGCGCCGCTCCTCCTCCGGGATTCGGTGCGCCGCCCGGAGCACCTAACGGGTTTGCTCGGCGCTAGAAGACCGGAGCACCTAACGGGTTTGCTCGGCGTTAGAAGACCGGAGCACGTAACGGGTTTGCTCGGCGTTAGAAGACCGGAGCACGTAACGGGTTTGCTCGGCGTTAGAAGACCGACCATGCACATGCTTTGTCTGGGGAAGCAAGTCACCAGGAAAAATCGGAGAAGATGCCGAAACTGTCGAAATCCATGCGTAAAAGGATGCGGAAATTGAAGGGAAAAAGGATGCGGAAGCAGATGGAGAAAGATGCGAGCGAAGATTCTGAGATAGCTCAAGGCAAGATTGAGCCTCCGGTGAGGAAGCGGAAAGAACGTCTGACGCCGAAAATGACAACGGGGCGAGACTTCCGAGTCCCAAGGTCTCCTGACGGCTGTCATCTCACTTTGCGACATGGGTCTGTTTTCCCGGGCGTTCATCGTAACTCCAAGCGAACGATGGGGAAGAAACCAAAGGCTTGCCATAGGTCTGGTAAGAAGAGTGTTCCTCTGTCAGGGAGCCTCGGGACCCGAGACAATGAATAGCCTCTGTTCTAGGCATATGTGATAGTGCCATTGCAGAGGTCAGCAGTCTCTTCTTGGACCCTGCTCTGTTGTTTGAGGATGACGTGGTCGAGCAGCGTATATTGATTTGAGGATATGTTAGCAAACCCGTCCTTTTCTTCGCTTCACATGGCCGGAGGAGCTAACACCAGCACAGCTGAGCCTTGATAAGGACTCCTCGCCAGCGATTCCATCCTGAGATTGTCAGGCAAGAGCTAGTGTTTCTATGACAGCTAGTGGCGGCCAATTTTAAAAGAAAGAAGTGTATTCGAAAGCCCAAATTCCATCTTTATTGAGTTGGAAAGGGATGCATGGTGCAAATGAAAACAGAAATAGAAGTAATAGATACCCTCGTCAACGGACGACAAACATTAAGATATGCGAAGAGATCAGTTCGTACCGTGCTTGAAGATCGGATATATTTTTTCTTGTCTTCAAATTACTCTTGCTCTGACCTGAGCCATCGTAAACACTCCCTGCGTTGTCTTCCTTGTACAGCCTTGAACAGAACGCCCTTTATAGCGCGTTGCTTTGTTGTTCTCCAGGCGATCCTCACTCCACGTTCTCTGCCGGTCATGAGCTCAAGTGCGTGCGGCATAATTCAACCGTGCCAGGTCCATAGAACAAACATACGACCGTTGAAAAGGATCGCGGAGCCCGCAGCGCCGACACAGACTTTGATATTCATCCTCGAAGAAGGCATCATAGTTAATACGAAACTGCAACAACATGTAAAGCTAGGGGAAGATGGTTGCTACTTCTTTGTGCCTTGTCCTGTTGTTGAGTTGGAACTGGGTAGACAAGAACCGCCAGGTCCGGATGCTTCCTTTTACGCCCTGCGATATCCGTCTCATCTCTATATCCAGAATCTTCACTCTCAAGCCGCTTTTCCCTTAGATATTTCGCCTCTTCCATAACGGGATTTCATCTTCTTGGCCCCAAGCGAACAAATGAGCAAGCTTGAGTCAGTTATAATAATATTTCTCGTCGAGATATCATTGTCGGATTAGAAAAAGAACTTCAATCAACACCCAAATCGACGAACCGTCCTTCCTTCTAGGAACTACTGTCGTATACTAGCATAGAGGTACCTATGCATGCATGCAAAACCGCGAGCCGATCCGATTACCTAGATAATTGCAGTTAATTCCTGCCCAACGGGAAAAAAGTTATAACAAAAACAAAAAAAAGAGAAAGGGTGTTACGAAGAACGACATCAAGTAGTGTGAAAGGAGTAGTGTGAAACGAAGCACGTCCATAAACACGTTGAAGCAAAAAGGAAAAGGGTTGAAAAAAACAAAAAAGAGAAGAGGACTGAACGCGATTTGAACGCGTGACCGTTCGGACTGCAGCCGAACGCTCTACCCCTGAGCTACCGGTCCATCTTTTTGGTTGTGAGAATTTGCCTGCTTTTTTGGGCTTATAGCCCCATCCGGCAGATGCGGTGGGTCAGGGTCTTGGCGTCTCCCTTTGTTGCCTGCGCATGATGATTTCAAAGACTTGCCGGACACTCTTTTATGGATGGGCAATTCTTCTTGGTTTACATGTTTAAGTCGGATGTTATAAGTGCTGATTCCAAGATGGAAGGTTATGTGCTTGTTGGATTGTGTGTATCTTCGGAATGCACCGCTTGATCGAGGCGAAGGCGAGGTGGGTCAGTCGTCGGGTGGTACCTGTAGCGATACTCGGAGAGCAGTTTTGGAGGTAACGATAAATGTGTGTCGTTGTGTTAATTAGACTTTCGGTCATCTTGCTGATATGCTGATAAAGTTGTTGTTAGGCATTGTTATGAGAGGAAAGTGATGACGGCTGCTGATTATCTTTGACTTGATTCCTTGCACAAAGGTTCGACAGGAGGGTGACTACACTGATAGTTCGAGACGAGCACATTTAGAGTGCAATTCACTTTCGATATCATCAACAGAAAGACAGTTGATTCTGAAAGATTTCTTATTCATTGCGGACAACATCCACAACAAGCCATAAACTAACAAAAAAAGACGGGCTAAACCTCCCTCCCAAGCGCCCTGCGATCCTTTTGGTATATATACGTAAAACAACAGGCAACAAAAGTTCCCAATCCTCCTAGCATAAGACTGCTTTTCGCTTCCCTTTCGCGCAATCAAAATCCACCCATTGGTATCTTTCCTTTTTTGCAACCAGTCAAACCAGCCGGCCAGTCATCCTACCTCCGATGACCTGATCATCCCGGCGCATATAATACATCCATGCTTGTATACACATATCTTTCCTTTTGTGTTCGTTTCATGCTCCCACAGCGCCGCGCTGCCCCCATCGCTCCGGAACTCCTTTTGTAAAAGATATGCAGGGTTGCCTTTAAATAAATCAAGGCAACGAGGGACTAGTATCCCTATGCAACAAACCACGGATGGAAAATACCAATTCAGATGCCGCTTGCCACCAACCCTCCCGAACCCTGTAAAAATTTTATGATCAAATGCGAACCACCCAGGAAAAACACACAAGAACTCCGAAGACAGTGATATCAAACAAAGGAGAAGGCCTGACGATATAAAAAGGAAATGACAAAGGGAAGAATGAGTCATATACAGATAGGAAAAAGTTGTCAACAGAAAAGAGAAGCGGACTCATCCTTTCGTACACATCGAAACACAACAATAGTCGTATCGCCATCCTAGTGCCTGGCAGTTTAGTACATCCGGTCGCCGAAAGCAAGCTCCCGGGGATGTTCCTCGTGATGGTAAATGGGTTCAGCTACTGAGCCGCGGCTACTGGCCACAGTGTCGACTTCGTGGTGATCGTAGGTTTCGTAATGGCCATGGAGGCCCGGTCGGGGTATGCCGTACATAGCCGAGTGGCTAGGACCTTGGTGATGAAGCGGAGGGTGGAGCGGATGAGGAGTGTGAAGAAGTTGCGAAAGTCCGGGAGCCGAAGGAAGAGGGTACTGGGAAGCCATGATGTTGGGAAGCGGCGAGTGGCCGGTCGGGCTGGTGGGTGAGCTCAGAGGCACCGACTTCACCTTGCGATGCTTTCCCCGACCCTTGATGCCCTTGTTGCTGTTCTTGTGGACCTCGGCGAAGTCCTTGAAGATCTCCATATCTTCCTTCGATACAGTCGACCAGTCCTCGATGGTGTCGAATCTTGCAGCGAGAGCCTTGATGGTCTCATTGTGGTACTTGTTTTGGTGATACTGCAAGCAAGCCGAGTCAGTTTGACACCTTAGCAAAAAACATAAAAGCGCAAATTTCTCACCTTGAGATTTCCCCGCTGAGTAAACTGCTTGTGGCAGTTGTCGAGTCTGCAGAGGAATGCCTTTGTGCCAAGATGTGTCTTCATGTGTGCCTTGACATCTCCACGTTGCACAAAACCCTTGTCGCATACCTCGCAGCGGTAGGGTCTCTCTCCTGTGTGACGACGTTTGTGTGTCTAAGACTTTGTCAGACTTTGTTGGCACTGTAGCCACGGTAGGGCTGAGACTTACCTTGAGGTTACCAGCTTGCGTGAACCGTCCACCACAGCCAGGAATAGGGCAAACATAGGGTCTATCTCCAGTGTGAGATCGAACATGAGTGTCGCGGTGCGTCTTCTGGGAAAACTTCTTATTGCAGCCCTCGATTTGGCACTCATATCGCTTACGCTTGTGCTTATCGGCCGGTTGCTGCACTCTTGCCTGACAATCGGGGGATGATTGCTAAAATATGTTAGACTCGCTCAGTCTCAAAATAAGGGTCCATCATACCTGTTCAGCCTTGATGTCCTTGTCATCACCGCTCTGCTCGGGGTCTGCGTCCTTCATCTTGGACTGGATGACCTTCATGAGCTTGTCCACAGCAGTGCTAAACTCGACTTGGGGCGCGCCGTTGACCGGGGCATTAGGGGTGATGGTTCGCGAGCAGCTTGAGTGGTTCGAGATGGTCGTTTCGGTTGTAGAAACCTGAGAATCGCTCCGCTCCGATGGGCTCCTGCTCTCTTCACTGTATCGCCTCGCATCCCTGATATGATGCGGTCCCCTGGTATCCTCAAGTTCAGGTGTGATCATGTGTAATGATGGTCGTTCCTGGTAATGTTGATGCTTGTACGGAGAGTTCATGGCAGTAGGCGTAGGCAACGGGTAAGCCGAATATCCCCCGCCATAGGACACGGGTGACTGGTAATGCGCTGGCGCGCTGATGCTGTTGATGGGAGCTGTGCTCATCGATGTAGTCGGCATATAGTGGGGAACCAAGGAAGGCCGTTGTTGCATTGGTGCTGTGGTCATAGGCCGTGCGTTGTAAGGCATAACATCGGCGTCCATCATAACATAGTCGTTGCTGGGGTGGTGCTGGGGCCAACGTTCCCAGCCCGCGGGGGCCGACGGTTGAGCTGTGAGTGCCATTCTGTCGGTAGGATATCTGTCGATGGGTGGTAGTATGGAGAAGGGCGAAGATGGAAGACGGCTAAGTGAGACAAGCCAAGGTGGATGAAGCGATGTTGTAAGTCAGGATTCGTCTGACTATTATATTGTCAAGCCCAGTGAGGCCCGAGTTTCTGGGACAGATGAGTGGATGTTGAAATCTGGGGGGGATAAGATGGTATATCAATACCTTGGGCCGTACATTTGGGATGTATGTGTATGTAAAAGAGACAAGATGAGTGTGGACTGACAGCAGCCGGGGTCTTGCATCCGGCATGGCCA
Source organism: Neurospora sp. CHS-2018b (assembly GCA_009806015.1). Taxonomy (NCBI): domain Eukaryota; kingdom Fungi; phylum Ascomycota; class Sordariomycetes; order Sordariales; family Sordariaceae; genus Neurospora; species Neurospora sp. CHS-2018b. Next base: position 680,907 of record RAOV01000010.1, on the reverse strand, counting down.
ATCCATGGGCAAGCCATTTCAGGCCGGGAGATCTCGTTCACTCATTGTCGAGGCCCTTTGGGGATTCCATAACGGATGGGACTATCTCTCCTTGGGTTCACATCCCGGGCAAGCTAGGACAGACAGAGTGGATGTACCATGATTCAATACGTACCTCTCCAGCTGGGTGGTACTCTTGACAGCAACCTTGCCCTGCACATCGATGCCTGTCAATGTCATTACCCACTCACTCCGTACGGGGAGTGACAAGACGGTGCGCAAAAGCTGGTGAGGTACTTGCACCAGCCCAGAGCCATAACCTGCCAAGCCTGCGCTTGCAGGCCCAGCCCAGAAACAATAAGTCCAGTCCCACTCCTGCTCCCGTCCGGCCCTGGTCCTATCGAAGCCCGCGAGACCCCCACCATGCCCGCTAAACTCGACGTAGCAGACGAAGGAGACCCCGGTCCTCCAAGCCCCCCCGGAATACGGCTAAGATACCGTACGTGCACTTGATACTGTGTAACCAGGTCTCTGGGGATTGATGATGGTAGCCAAGGGGGTGATGATGGGTGGGAGGTTGAGCTTGCGTGGATACAAAGACGTATGTATACATGGGGGAACTGCATTGGTATGACTGGTATCCAGCACATGCGAGTAAGGTTTTGGGGTGGATGATGATGCACTTGTTGTCCAAGTAAGGCGGACCCCCGGTCTTACTTCCACTTCCTCTAGCCGGGCGGACATGAAACGGCTTTCTCCAGACTTCACCGGGAAGAAGTAGGCGTGGGTGAGACCACTCTAGAACGAGGTCTGGAAAGAATGAGATACTGACCTACCTACCTGGGCGGTGCTTGTAAGGATATGCTGGGTTATGTGTTGTTACAGAGTCAAAGGATGAGAAACGTGCCCCCCTCAAGTGCATCGATACAGTCATCACAAAGCCCCGTACGCACAGAGGGATGTGCCAGACAGATAGACTGCAGCCTGTCAACGGTAGGTAGCATCGAGGATGTGACAGGTAGAAACGGACACGGAGGGGAGACAAAGGAAAGAAGGAAGGCTATAGCATTATCAAGCCCGTTAATATTGCATAGTCGCAGTTTGATAGCATTGGACGCCCGGAATGTCAGAACGGGATGACGGAAGCGCGGGGGATGGGCCAGTTAGGCCAGGGTAGGCGGAGCAGACAGATGGCCCGGAAGAACATCATGAGAACGAACTCGAGCGGCGACCAGGGGTTGAGGGAAAGAAAGAGAAGACGACGTAAAGAAAAAAAAGACATGGACCACCAAAAGTGGAAATGTCCATGACCTTGTGGTGTATGATCCACTGGGAATTATTAGATCCCGAGGGTTCCTGACTTCGGATTCCCATCGGGAGAGAAGTGGACATTTGTCGAAGGCAATAGTGGACTCGGTGGATGATGGAGATCTGGGATCAAATCTCACCTCCATTTCCACTTGCCACCGGCGCGCCGAGGTACTAAGGTTCGAGTCGAGGCCCATTAAATTCCAGCAAATCGGTAACTGGGGGCTCATGGTCAATGGTGTGGTGCTAGTGTAGTGTATCCATACACTAAAAGCCTGACCTTGTGCTTGATGCTCACGGTGCTGCGTGTCTGAAAGGTAAGGTACACTTGCCTAGAATGACGGGATGCCGGTCGGTATGAGCTGAACTTTGCGCTGGCTACTGCGCGCTGACCTCGAAATGGCAGAGTCTGGACTTTCAACCGTTGGCCGTCGAGGTGGCATTGCTCCGCGTCTTGTCACGTCAAGCGTCAAGGTTGGTTTTCGTCCTGCTCCTCAGCTTCGGGGCCAATTTTTGGGAAAACGAACACGACGGACGAACTTCAGGTTTCGGTTCCCACAAACAATCAACGACTGTGAGGTGTCAACTCGAGCGAGGAGGTGTCCTTGACGGGAATGGACGTCCAGGTTGCAGCTCACCGGAATGCCACCCCTCTTGCCCCGTCAGATCTGGCCGGGTCATTGGGTTCCTTCCACTGATGGTACCGTCCGACCTCGAGTCGCTCCTGCCGCCGCGCCGACTGTTGAAGTTTGAACGGGCAGGTACGCCGGGGATAGGGGCAGAAGCAGAAGGGACTCTGGGTGAGAAGTTGTCCAAGAGAAAGAGGATTCGGCTGTCTGTCCAACCAAAAAGGCGTGAGAGGAGGTGTGGGAGCAACACCGGCAGGTCGACAAGGGTCGTTAGTGCCAAGGAGGGGCTTGCGCTAGCCTTTCTGGGGCAGAGACAAGACTTAGTGTCAAGGTTCTTGCGAATAAAAAATCATCCTCATTTTGATGGTGGTGTCGATGGAAAAGTGTGGATGGGCACGCAGAGTCGCAGGCCGTGATGTGCCACAGACGCACATTGAGCGACTCCCCACCGAGCCAAAGTTTGAGGCTTTCAGCGAAAACTCCGACTCCAACTCCAACGCAAGGCGAGTACGGAAGTCGGAGGGGAATATTCATGGCCATTACCACCTTGTTCTGCTACGTGTATGTGCGTATGGTGGTAGAAATGAAACACAAACGCTACACATCATGATCGAGTGTCCGCCGGGCGTGTCATTGATGATTTTCACAACTGCGTCCGCAATGCTGCGTTGATGTCGGATTTGATATCTTGGAGTGCGTGCTTGACTGGGGCTCCCCACGCGGCACTTCCCTTATTGTCACACCTCCTTTTTTGTACTGTCTCATAGAGGTAGGTATTTGTCCAATTGCTCACCATCACTGTGGTGCCAAGGTACACAGCAGATGTCATTATCACCTCTTGGTACCCGTATCATGATCTAACCTGAAAATGTGGTGGTATCGAGTGTAGATCATCAAGGACCGAAATCCATCGCCTGGAGCCAAATTGATAATGCTATCAAGCAGGCGAGTGAGTGTGAGAAGCTCCGCGGACATATCATGACCGAGTGTTGGACGCCAGGCCCAAGGTTGGACACCCGACAGAATAAACCAAGATGCGGATATGATACGCATCCAGGGCTTCACACACAGCCCCGGAACAGCCGCATTCCCAATCCCATGGTTTGGTTTCTCTTCTCCAGCTTGTAGGTCCGTCTGCACTGTGGTGGCGTCGGGAGTAGCTGACGAGATCTAGCCCGCGTTCTGGGAAATCATCCGGTCAAACTCCCGCGCCTTACTTCGGATATCCTCGTTGAAGTGTGCTTTAGGGCAAAGCGGTCCCTTGTATGTACACAAGCTCACAAGCTCTGTAAGCGAGGTTGCCCAATGGCTCTTTGGCTTCTGAACTGGGGAATTTGCCATACTATCAGTTTGTACTTCCAACGGCCACTATTCACAATAGTGCACATTAGTCCCAATGCTTTTTGATAGTGCCTGCACGTGGAAATGGAGAAATGTACGCACAAACGTTGTGTATGCATGGGCATGGTGTCTCGAGGTTGTGTGTATCTCGAGCGTATATGACCTCCAGTATAGGGCAGGGTTCGCCTAGGTGGATGATACTCAACCGGCCCATTGGGTGATTTAGAGATGCCGATCGCCCTGGTATCAAGCGAACCCAAGCGCCGATCCTTACTTGACGCCCGTGAGGCTGCAATTTGCGAATCCCTGCCTTGGTCTGTTTTCGACTGGGAAAGCCTTGGTTCAACAGGCTCGAAAAGGCCTCGGGGATCTGGTGTCAACGTTCGTTAGCCTGGCTGGAAAGCTCGCTGACAAGACAGAGGGTATGGCCATCGCCTTGTAGATCTAGCAAGGTGACAAAACGCGGACTTTTCAACAGCCGTCATAGTCAAGAACATGAAATCAGGGTACCTGACCTTTCAAGCTCAAGGCTGCCGGGTGTGAAAACAGGGGGACACAGTCGCCAGGGGCTGAGGTTGTGCTGCAGCCTTCCCTTCCTCCCTCCTTGGTATCATCCGATGGTGCCTTATGAGACTGAAGTGAAAATGACAGGGACCTCTGACCGTATCTGGTCAACCGACGCGAACCGACAGCTGGCGCGACTGAGGTGAAGGTAGAAGAGGTGCCCGAGGTGCCCTCTGGTGCAGGCCATCACAGCCGGATGGGTTCCGGATACTTCCCAAGCGTCCCCATGACGATATCTAAAATTATAAGGTGGCACCTGGTGCGGCTCAGGCGGTGCAGGCGCCTGAGTCTCGATAAAGGTCGGCTATCTTGGTCGCTTAGCCCGGCAAAGCTGCGCGTTTCAGGGGCAGTGGGAAATTGAATTCGTGAAATCTCGTATGTCGAGGCTGTCCCAGGGAGTTAGTGCTGAGATAGCAAAGTGGAAAGAGTCGGAAGTCCAAGGCAAAAGCAGGAGTCGATGGTTGATGGATCTGGACTCGATGCTCTTGCCGGCGTAGCATTGACCCGGACCTAACACGTGAGCTACTCGAGCAAGCAAATGGAAGCAAATCTCGACAAAGCTCAAAGACTGTTCGTGCCTGCTTCTTTCGTCATTTACATTGGCCTACTGGGCGAGAATTGGAAGTTGCGTTCATCTCATGACCATCCAATATGGCGTTGAAGTGGCAGTTGCCCGCGCGTACGCTACCCGTAGAGGTACCTGAAAAAACGGATACCCTCCGTCATGCCCCACTCTGCTCATTTTGGATTTCCGATGCGTGCATGTTGCACTGTGCCGGCTCCGAAGCGTCATTTTGCGGAGGAAGCTTGCGACTGGCTGGCAGCTGTCGTGAGCCTCATGCCTGACCGCCGGGACCGCTGGCAGTCTGGCACAAGTTGAATTCAGTGCGCGTGGGGGTACAAATATCGGCGAGAATGACCCCGCCGCAACCTAGCAACGGGGTGAGCCTCCGGCTTCAGCTGCGCTTGGCATGCTGTTCCGGAAGGCATCCGGGGATCCACAGTCCACCACTCCATTTATGCGGACGAGAAGGAATGACCGAGATTCGTAGTTCGCACTTCGGAAGGACTGGGCCATGCACTCCTGGCACTTTGGCACTCAAACGCTCGACTCGGATGGAGCTTTCCCTCCGGAGACTTTTCACGAATTAACCCACTTTGCAATCTTTCCACTCCATTCTCAACCTGGAAGTCTCAACCCTTCCATCCGTCTTGGGAACTGGATTCTGGTGGAATCACAATTATGACATCCATGAGACGGGAGTTTCTACGATGTGAATTTTTCAGCTGAGAGATTGTCAACCTCGGATGTTCATTGTCACTCCTCTCAGACACAAACCCTTGATCCAAGCTTCAGAATTCCAGACAAGAGTCAACACAGCAGCAAACACGGTGCTTCAAGTTCGTCAAAGCCAAGCGTGCAAACAATCATCCCAGCAGCACTGCAGCAGTCTGTCATACTTCTTATCATCACTGTCGCACCGCTTCCCTACCAGGCTGTACTAAGGCCTCCACGGCGCAACATCTTACCGCTACCTCAACTGGCTATCTGCTAGTAAGAGCATGGGTATCATAGCATTCCCAGAGTTTCCACCGCACTTCTCACTCGACGTCACGGGTTCATGGCAGGGCACATCACCGTTGACCTCCCTACGACATACAATCACATATCAAGTCTAGGCCCGGCTCAAAGGAGACATTCTGATATGATACTCACGACGACGCCATGGCGGAGACAACGAGACCAGCAGTGCTATGGAATTCCCAGGGTTCCCAGCAGCTCGGAGATATTTGGTGGGCATCCACCATATGGATCGCTTCAGCCTTCAGTTTCAGGGTGGAATTTGGCGCTGTTTAGGAGCATGACTTGTCAGTTCTCACACACAGCGCTGTGAATGTCGGTGTCAGTTATCCCGTTGCTGTCAACATGTCAGTGTCACTGTCAGTGTCAGGTCAGCGTCCCGCAGTGTGTCAACAACGGCGCCCTGCCCGCGCGGGCTGCTGGTAACACGGCACTACCGTTCGGTACCGCTGTCTGAGAAGAAACCGATCCTGCAGTCTCGCACACCAGATCTGGATGGACTGGAACATCCCTCGAGGGTGATACCCTCGTCGAGATGCTCTCCCGGCTGGGGTCTTGCAACGCCTCGTTCTGAAGAAGGTAAAAGCACCCGACGGGAATTCATACAGCCGGCTGGGCTGTACATCCAAACTTAACGCCTACCAACCCTACGCCCTCCGGTTAACTGTCAAGACTGTTCGAACTGCAGTACTGGGATAACAGGTCGCGCCTATCCCCAGCCTACGATCTTGCTACTGTGTACACAGTCCCCGACCGTTTGGCTCCGCCAACGTCCAGTGCCCCCAGACGTAATAAAAATGCAGCTTGATCCTGGCCGTATCTCTGGTCCTCAGGCTGTTTCCTCCCAACGCAGCATAGCGCCATCTGGTCATCCGGGTACGTAGCACGTACGTGGTCGTCCTCAACCTATGAGAACCTGAAGCCTGCAGCGGTAGGTCGTGCATGGCGCCTTTTCCATCGATCCGCTGCAGTGGTTCACCCTGCCCTGCCATCGCCGGCTATTTCCCAGCAAATCGCAACTCTTGCCTTTTCACGCTTGTTTGTTTCTGTTGGTACGGTGACGGACGCCCGACCAACTGGCCCCCAACCGGCACCTGGCAGGCTGGAGCACTCTGAGGCCATGGTAGACGCCGGCCCGGCGCCTGATAATTCACCTTGCGGACCGGTGGCCTTCCAACGGCACATCGAGGCACGACGACATGTGCGACAATACAATGGCTCGAAAATTCAAGGTTGAGGTTCGGTCAAACCTCGCTCATGACCTCATGAAACCTCCACTACTGCTGTCCAGATGAGGACAATGATGAGCATCTTTTCCCGGCTACGGCTACCGCCATTTCTATTTTCACTCATCCATCAATTACGTATTGAGGACGTTAGTACTGCTACGGTTATCAACTGTTGTTGTCAACGGCTGCCCTAACGGCCGGAAGCTGCTTGTTCCGGGTCTGGGGAGCAATGCCTTCATTTGAGTCGGACGAACTTCTTCCCTAGCGTATCGGTCCGTGATTGGAGCCAAGAGCATCACCCGTACCACCACCGGGGAAGCAAATTGATCACCCCCAGCTTGGCAAACTTGCAAAAATTGTAACATCGTCCCCTAGCAGCGAGCAGACGGCCTACATGAGCCCCTTCAGGACCCCTTTCCTACAAACAATACCTCGTCAATCACGAGACCACAAGCCAAGTTACAGGGTGGTTCAATACCCCGGACCAACCCTTCAAGCCCACTACCCATTTCAAGCATAGGCTGCTTCTCGCTTCTCGCTTCCGACCCTTGTCGTCATTCAAGCCCTGTCGATTCTCGTTCCAGTGATCTGGTTGATGGGCGATCCCGCCTTTCCCAGCTTGGGGTTAACTTCCACTTCACAAGCAACCAAGAAACAACAAGAAAAGACACGGAGGAACGTCCGGTTCGTGATGCTTCAGTGTAGTCACTCAGGGCTATGCTCCGGTGCCCTGTCCCAGCTTGCAATCATTCAGACGTGGCCAGGTTATCTTATTATCTTTCCAGGCAGTCTACATCAGTCTTGTTGCGTCCTACACAGTAACAAAGACTGTCATCAAAAGAACCATGAAGTCGGGACAGATGACACGGAGGATCAAGCCTACTTTGAGCCCTCTGTTTTATTACAACGACAGATAGGCACCGAGTCATCATCACTACCATTTCGTGGCCTCCGAAGGGTTCTTCCGGCCCGGTTACACAGCGCATCCGGCACGGGACGGCGCATCGAAGGGACCACGATTCACCAGGGCACCGGATCCTCCATCCACACAATACCGCTAGGCCAAAATGCAATTGGGATTGCTGGACGAACCCGGCATCCTGCACTGCTGATTCACAATAACTGCCTCCATCATTTGATTTTCAACTGGCCTTTTGTCAATGTATGAGCGATGCCCAGAACTTTCTATCACAGACAGTGATAGCTGGGCTTCATGTCCGGGCTCTCTCGAGGCTAGTCACAACACGACGTGTAAGGGTATGAGCTTACACAATTACCTCATCTCCCCATGTGGAGGGGTTGTGCTGGTACCTATGATATGAAGCATCAATCACGGACTTGGGCGCCCCCGCTGCAAAACTCATTGAACGGCCGTGTGGCAGCCCAACGTCTCCATTCAACATGCCATTCAGAGCCTTTGAAGCCGTTTCCACCTCCGCATCTTGGCTGACGGGAAAGATCGTCCACCTTTCTTATTCTCAACACAGGCCAGTGGACTAGACAACTCTGAAAGCAACGGCCGGTAGCACACGCTCCACTAAGGAACTGATTGTCGATCTGGGGTCTAGAAAACGTTGATGACGTGAGAGTCATTGGCATGTGGATTCTACACGTGCGTTTCCTGGCTGAGGTCGTTTTGTGCAGTGCCAGTCCTCATTCACGTACAGAGACGCACCGTTTGCTACAGGACGACCAGCTCGCCAGCAAAGCTCGCCAAGCTCAGTACTGCATCCGTTTAAACACTGTCTTGTCGGTTTCAAGCGGCCTTTGTGTTGACTACTCTGGCGTGAGAGGTGGTGATTGCTTTTAAGCTGACCGAGTACGAAGCAGTCTTGCTATTGCCTGTTTCCCACTAGTTCAACTGGTCACTGAAGTCAACAACATTATCGATTTTGTGCAGCTAGCAGAGCTTCCCTTTCACAAAAGGGATTCACATCATGGCGCTTCAAGAAGAGCTTCGAACCCATCGAACATCATCATGAATTGCGAAAGTTCATGATAGCTGTCAGTCATCTCGCGATATTCAACATAATCCTTCACATTTGACAGATGAGCTGATGGGATCCGCTTCTGTAGCGAATCACATCAGTCACTCAGATCGGGAATCGTCGATGGGGAGAGCCATCCTCCTGATCTGGAGATCGAGAACGATCTACCTACTGCCGCGTATATCAGTTATCATTTCCCCGCTAAGATGTCCTATCCTCTCCCGGCAGCCTGGATGTTTGCGAAGGTTCGTTGCAACAATTCGTGCAAATTGTTGAACTATCGGTCGGCCTAGCATCATCAAAAGGGAATAGTCAGACTCTCCTTTCCGGATCCATGCATAAAACTAATGCTACAGCATCTCTAAATCACATAGTCAATAGTCACCAAAAATGCCCGTTTCTGTCACTATTTGCCCAGCTTCCTGGAAGATTTATGAACCTTTCACTCCCATGATTTGTCCGTATACGTGCACCTCTCCCACGAGAAAGGTGGCTTGCTTAGGTAGGACCCTACACTCCATTGCATCAAATCGCATCACACCGGGCCAAGCCAGATTAGCTTCAGCGCTAACTGAGAGTGCAGCAGATCATTGTACGTACTGACAAGCTGCTCCCATTTTTGAATGGATTTCCCCCAAGGGCACGGGACGGGGACATCACGAGACAAGGGACGACGGGAGAGGGCCGCTCCATGATCGCGGAGCCGGAAATGCATGCCTATACTCGGCAATTTCTACTGGTGGACGGTGTGAGTGTGGATGGAATATCATGACAGCACCAATGGTGTTATTACAAGCTGGGCATGGCATTACGTACGGAGTGCATGTCGCCCTCGGTTCTCGCAGTCAACCTCAGCTCCTTTGGTGCAGGAACCAACTAGTTCGAGAGCTCCAATGACGCCGATGTAGGTCGGAATGGTGACGAACTGGGCAAGACCCGGAGCGAAGCCAAAATTGTGAGCGAGGAAGGGGTTGAGGCTCTCTCCTTCACGGCGCCTAGTGCGGCCTTCAGAACGTTTCGTATCGCAACCAACCGGCGGAAGGAACACAATCGCTCTACGATAACGACTTTGATTCCAACAGACTAACCTGAATATTGACTATATTGACATATCGTTCCGAATCACACGTCGGCAGGCCGCAATGACGAGGCCGTCGGATCTTGGTTGGGGGACATCTGCAAGATCCAATTGTGACGGGAATTCCGCATCCACGACAATTATACAAATCGCAACTCCGTGTTTGGATATTCGCAGGAATTACCAGCGGAATACAAGCGAGCTGAGCGAATCCAACAAAACCACTAGACGTCTGAACCAAAAGGAGGATATTCACAGTCAATCTCCCCAGCCATCGATGGCATGCAAAATGGCGGCAACGAAAATCACGAATGGTAGCGACTGGTTACATGGCATCATTGACAGCGGTTTACACCCGCGCCTGCATAAGTGCTGTTACCCAAACTTTTTTCCCCATTCATGAGGCCTGATCACGAATCTGGCAAGCTGCCTTATGTGGGGGTAGGAAAGGAGGCACGGGGACTGTTGTATGACTGCGCTTTGCAGCCTCCGTCACCTCATCATTCCCACGTCAAGTTATCCATCTGTACGCACCCGTCTCTATTGTCCTGTTTTGGGAAGAGAGCGCCTGTAGAGATCGATTTGGCTTGGTGCTCGCTCACATGAGAGATCACATTACTTGCACGGTAGTGCGGTGCGCTGTTGTACACGGATGACAAGTTGGACACGACAGCTCGTTACACTACTCTCGAGAGTTCCAAGATGATGTTGAAAGACGAACGCAAAGAGGTCTTGCATGCATCTATCTCAACAAAAGATACGGCATTGTATATAGGACGCCGCCACGGTCGATGGATGCTTGGGGCTGAGCAGCTCTGTACCTGCATTTCGATGCCAATGGCCTTCTTACCAGCCTCGCGCGATCTTTGAAGGCTGGTTGGCTGGGTCTATAATCTCTCTTCTTGTGGGTGCAGTTTTTCCATCTCGCCGCCGTAACCGCGAGAACAAATCTCTAGCCGGCCTAGCTGAAAATGTGGGCCTGGACCGGTGCCGACTTTGTCGGTCATTCTCGTGTTGATATCGATATTGTCACTCGCCATTATCTCTACGGTAGTGACGGAAGTCACATCACCCAGTAGCAAATGAGAAACTGAAAAGGGTTCACATATTTTGCCTCTTCAAAATCAGTTTCCAGCCTCTCAAATCGCCTGCTTCGGATAGGCAGCAAGAAGGAGGCCTCTTCCTAGCGCGGATTCATTGCTCGTCGGTTGTGGGACTGGACCCCTTTCTTGCGACCTATCGCCTCAATTGAACGACTGGCGCGCGGCTGACCAGCCACTGATTGATCTATAACTCGAAAAGGGGCCTGGCATCCGGAAATCGTATCGGTCTATCAAGATAATGTGCGAAGTGGAGGAAGATATGTGATAATTTGGAGGCCAAGACTCCAGTTAATGCGCGCGATCAGTCTCCCAAACGGATAGTTGCAGGTTTATTGTTGGCTGGGGCGATCTTGGGATGGGAGATGACGGCAAAGGTCAGGAATCATCCAAAGAAGAAGTCATCAGTGGTTGACATGAAGAAGAGCTCGGGGTATACGGGGTCACTGCCATTCAATGCTCATTTCATGATCGTCCTCCATGAAAGTTCGCCATCCTCCTCCTGAGTCTCGACTCATCATCAAGTTTCACCGGAGAAAACAACAAACGGAGAGTGACCGATCTGAACCTGTCAGGAACGTCGATGACCCTTCAAGTGAGGCTCTATCGTTGAAACATGATTTTCTACCCTTCTGTCTCTCCACTCCCTCCCGACATTAGCGGGCTTGTCTACATTGTTCTTGTTTCTTTTTCTTTCTTCGTTTCTTTTCCAATCTCCATCAGATCCATACAACACCCACTTCCACCACAAATCCCACTCCCACTATAATACAATCTGGATCTAAGTCGTATCGCCAGTGGCGACACCCGTCCGACCTCGTCCCGTGCCGCTGTTCATCTCATCCCATCCGACCATCCACTCTGCGTCCGCTCCACTCCGCTTGGCGACAACACTCCCAAACCCTAGCCCCGCTGAATTATTCCGTATCCCCTCTCTTTTACACGACCAAATCTTCCCCAAAATAGGAAGTGGGTGACTGAAAACCAAGTGGCGACCGGGCAACGCGGGAGATAAGATGAAAGAAGCAACAAAAGACAAGAAACAGACAGGGACAGTGGACACACTTGACCGGGTATCTGGATGACGAGATCTGGCTAATTTCGGGAACGTCGAAGCCACTATTCCCAGATTGGCGTCTCGTGAGCTCACGTAGGATCTTTCATTCACACACTCTCTGTCCTGAGACGGTTGTGGATGAACGACCTTTGACCGCTTTGGGCAACTTGCCTTCTGCGTCCATTTCCTGCTTGCCTCAGGAGGCGTGGTACTGATGCGTAACATTGGTGATGAATGACAGGATATCGGGAATAGGAGAGTCGGATCCAGCACGAATCAGTAGCCTTTTCAGCTGTTTCCCCGGTCAAACTGCTGTGACATTGCCTCGGGATGGCATGGGATTCAAGGGCTATGACGAGAACCTGTCTAGGAACATGTAGCAGGACGTACGTAGGTGAGTTTCCTATGCGACTCGAATTAGCAAGTGGGCTTCACTGACGCCAGAGACATACGGAGGCGAAAAAGAAAGACCCCTATTTCATACATATCGAGACTTACACACAAACGCAATCAGTGGGCAGTGTCTCAGCTTAAGAAACTCCGTTACCCCTAAATGGATAATGAAAAGATACCTGCGACTCCATTTGCGAAGTCCTTCGGACTCTCATGACTCTCCACTCCCGCCCAAGCACAACATATCCCCACGTGTGTATGAGTGGGGGGCAACTTGGGTAGAAAAAAAAAGCGAAGAGAGACAAGCCAACGACAAGTGAGCGTAAAAGTTGGGCGTTGGGTTTTCGCTTTTTCTCAGTTCTCGGCACGAGGTCTAGATACTTCTAGTCCCATGCGGTAAAGTGAGCAGGTGAGACATGTCAAACATGAACCCATCAAATCACTTTGTGAGAGAGAAGAAAAAGTGATTGACTGTCGAGAGGTCGAGAGTCTTGCCAGTGAGGCAAAAGAGGAATCCAAATCGCCATCGCCTCCATCACCGATCCAACCGTTTAGGAATCAGGAATCTGGAATCGGAGAGTGAGTACTCTCAAAATCTCGCCAACACGGTTTTCAGGGTCCGGGCACAAGACTGAACCACAGTGAACTAACTGATTGAACTTGGTATCTCTTGAATCAGGGGGATCCTTGAATTCAAATCAGAAGCAAGGGGAACTGGGACTGTTTCCCCAGAAATCATATTCCCCGTCTCTTGGGAATTTTGCTTGGTTTCACTGTTCCTGATGGTTGGTGCGGTGGTAGGTACAGGCAAGTGGATGATGTCTTTCTTGGTTACACCACATGTAAGTGGTGATCTCTTTGCTTTTCTCAGCTTGTCAAGTCGACATATGTACATGTAAGCAGGGACAGGCTTTCTAACTTACCATGTACAACCTGCCTACAGTACCTGCCAGCGATACATGTGCACGAAATACATACTAGTTTAGTTGCTAGTTTGATGTCTCAGATATATTCCCACTCTTTTTTGTCTATTAAGATTCTGGAAAGAGTTTACTGTGTACTAAGTATGTACGTTAGGCCTAGTGTGCTGTGAAGTAGTGTAAAGTAGGACATCGCCAAGTCGGAGTGGATGTGGGCGAGCTGAAAAACTGGGAAACTCGCAAAGGTGCGAACGAACCAACGAACGAATGAACGAACGAAACTCTCCGAACGACATCATTCATTCATCCATTTCAAACACTGAACTACGGTATGGAATTCACTATCAATCAATATGTAAGTAATAGATGAAAGTGATAATCTGATAGTCGAAATGTGAGCACACACACACGCACACACAACATTTTTTGAGCCTGCATTTACAAGCACCACACTTGCATCCACAACATCCATAACCATAGCACAGTGGAAGTTATGACTTCGCCCAAGGTAGTCAAGCTGTCCGTCAGTCAGACATGCAACGGCGAACGAACGAGCGAACGGCCAAACGAACGAAGCGAAAAGCAAACATTTTATCAAACTTTCCCCCTCTCATCCCCTCCTGCCCAGACAAGCCAGACCTCCACAAAACCATCCATACTGTCCGTAATCCTTCGCCTCCAAACGGGCCCTCCTGCCTCATTCAGTCACTTAACCCATTCTCACCACTGATGTACGAAATCCGACTGGTTGAGCTTTTCAAACGGACGACGTTCAAGTTACTAGTGTAGTCCAGTTCCCCGCTCACACTTCTCCCACGGCCGACGACCCGAGTCGACTCCGCCCGACGCCCGTTGTTCCGGATGTCACTTGCCGGCCCCGCTTCCCCCGTTCGGACGGGATCAAGTGCCGTCCGTCCCTTGCTTTATTTTTTTTTAACAGTTCAGGCACTATGCTGGGGGGAAGGGGTACATACTGTGCTTAGCTGTGCTGCGGTGTAGTTTCACGCATGCATAGCTGGAGTTGACGTACGCAGGTAATATGTCGTGTCTCATCTCGTGTACGCTGTGGTGTAAAGCAGTGCATTGCAATGCATTACGCAGCAGGCAATCCCATCATGTATCAGTGAAAGTGAAAGTGATAACCCGGTGCCTGGCTCCTGGAAACAACACAGGGTGAAGTCGTGCATTTGAGATGCGTGCCTAGACTTAGGTAGTCGATCTATCATCTATCCATGAGGGGATAGAGGGGATACACAACCCACGCGAGCCACGCAAGAGCTGAAAGAACTCAGCTAGTTAGTTCAACCCATCTAGCTACTGTCGCTAACACTCTCCCCAGCGTCAGTCTAGCTTCAAAGACTATAGCCAGGTCAACTGAACAAACATGACCATCGTCCATACAAACGGTCCGCTAGGCCGGCTAATCAGGACCGGCCGACCTCCCGGCAGGTATCAATGTGATGCCAATGTGCCCGAACGGTAACGGTACTCGACTCGGCAAGGCTCCCCCGTTCGGCCCCCATTCCATTTGCGGACCCCCCTCCCCCAGCTACGCTCATCCCCCGGCTATCCCCCGGCCCCTCCCCGGCATACCCCCGGGATATCGGGTGATCTGTGATCTAGGTGCATGAGATCTCGATAGAGGAGCCTAGACTAGTTGACTAGTTGCTGTGATAGGGCGGTTTAAGCGGGCGGCTTAGGCAGGCTTATGTAGGAGGGTAGGGAGGTGATGTGTGTTGTGGGTGTTGGGGGCCTAGGGGTTTATGGCTTCAGTTGGGGGCGTGGATACCCGTGGACTTGAAGCAAACATGCAAACAACTTTTGCTTGTAGGTGGTGTACATTTCGGTTGCTGGGCAGGTGACAGATCACGGGTTTTGTTTGAAGTTCTTGGAAGGGAACTTGATGAGATGGAGTCATCACTTGATGCCCTTCTTGTGAACATGGAGTTGAAAGCGTCCATGAGCTTGAGTCAGGTGAGTGAGTTGGACGTGTGGAATGCGTAGTGACAGTGGCTTGGGTATTCGTTAAGCGGATGACTGCCACTGTCGAGAAATGTAATGGTGATATTGGATTTTGCATCGAACGGAGAGAGCCTTGACAATTGACTGAATCACTCTTGAAGAACAAGTTAGCCAATGCGAAAATGTGACCAATACTCAACGTGAAAGCCAGCAGGTATCGACACTTACGCTTATCCATCTCAGATCACCCTAAACCAGCATGCGAATGCCTCAAAATCCCGTATTTGGAATTTGAAGAATGAGACAGACACTAGAATGCCACTTCCAAAAAGCCGTTAGTGTTATTACAAGTGCCTGAATTAGACAGACCGATCAAAAAAAAGAAGCGAAGTGAAGTGAAGCGGACCGTCCCGGTCTGGAACCCCATCGGCCATAAGGATCGGCACCGGAGTGAAACCGAAAGGCTGCCCGACGGCGCTATTGCCGTCGACATGGCCGTCAGTTGTCATTGCCGACAGGAGCTTTTGCTCAACGGTTTCTGGTTAACCTTCTTCATCTCCAGTTGACAGCTCCGGAGCTGATACTCCGAGGAGATGTTAGCCCAACGACTGTTCCGTGAGACGACTGGGCTGAGTGATAATGTTGAAGGGGAAATGAAAAACGTTGATCTCCTCTTCAGTAGTAGGCTTGAGAGACGTATGTACTCCGTGTTGGAAGGACTGTACCTGAGTGTCGATGTCTAATGAATGACCCCGTGCCCAGTCTCATCATCTTGGCGATGGTCGGTCTGACTACAAGTGAGACGCTGTCGGCCCGTTGTTGGGTTGGGCATGAAGATATCGTGGGGTCTTTGGTGCTGGTCTTCACCACGGCCGATCAATATTTCTCTCGTATCCTTCTCGACTCGGCCTGATCCGAACCCTGATGGGCTGAGTTGGGGGTCAAATTGGGGGGCGGACCGGCCGGTAAAGTGAGGCTAACGTGACCGGTGAGTGACGCGAAACGTGATGTCTGTAGATCCGGGCGGGAACTCTGAAGAAGTCAACGGTAACGGCGGCAACGAGTTAATTAACGGCTTCAGAGGTGTAATAAGGAAGAGTGACGGAAGTAACTGTTTGATCGTGGTTTTCTCTGGATTAAAGTGTGTCTGGATTGTTTGGGTAAAAGCATTTGAAATTCAGTATGTCACCAAGATTGACTGCTCTTCGGTTATAGTGAAGACGGAATGGTGGTTTTTAGGCAACTGAATCAACTATTGTTTCCAAAGGTCGAAAGAAGTGACTTTCCCGGTCATATGTGGTAGCCTTGTACAACCGTCTATTGTGTGTCGTGATTCTGTATGCGCACTTGTGAGACATCCCAGATTGATGTTTGATGCGTGATACTGAAGATCAGAAACTACACATGTGAACCCGAAAGGCATTGCTGTTTAAAGATGGAAAATTTCAGTTGTCAGTGGTGGAAAGGCAACGACATAAAATGTGCTTAATTCTGTAGAGGTAGTTGTCTGACGGAGAAAAGGAAACGGAAACCAGCGCGGCCTAGAATACTGGGAAGGAGTGAGTGTCCGTGAATGGGAAGCCGGGTGAATGAACGGACAAGGATTTTAAACATGAACGTTAGTTTGCCACGAGGTGACAACAACCAGCTTAAACTACTCTGGTTAGAAGTCGCGACCGGCAAAAGACAAAAAAAAAGTGTCGGGTTAAGCAATCCAGTAGCACACCGTCCGGAGTCGAAACCACACTCTCTCTGATAGCTGGCGATGGACTGACCGCTATACCAACTACCTCCTGAGGTGGACGTTACTGCTAAACCCCTCCCGGCCCCCGACGGTAAGCGGTACAGGAAAGGTCACTTATATGGGCAGGTCCACAAGTGACGACGGTCCATGCAGATTCTGTGCTCTGGACATGGGGATTGGGAAGGTGCGGTTCGGATGAAATATATAGCTGGATGACGTTGCGAGCCGATCCGGCCTGGAGGGTTGTGTTGTGTCGCGGACAGCATGAACTCGCCGTGTTCATGTTTAACGTCACGTCAGGTCCAGGAACACAACTGAGCCACATTTCTCAAATTTCAGAGTACTACTTATCGCTGTGTAGAAGCTGATCTTTTGATAACGGCCAGCCATTATCCTGAATGAAACAAAAGGGATGGGTACCAACTGTAAAAATAATCGCCCCGCTGTCTATTAAACCCCCAACCGTCATCACTTGGTGCACTAACCACCGTGAAGCGTAGAGATAAAGAGGATGTTGTCTCCTGGCTGAAGCACGTAGGCATCTTCCTCTTCCAGCTCCCAGTCGGTGTCATTGATTAGACACAAGATACCTGGGCGGCTATTTGGTTTAGGTCTGTTAGTAAGTGCTTTACCAGAGCACCGAGACAAAACATGACTCACAGTTCACCACCAAGCACAAAGAGATCAGCGCGGGGATCGGTCATGAGCGTCTGGCATAGATAGTTGATGAGGAAGCCGACGTTCGCTGGCTTGCCTTTGGCGTCTTGGGCTGGTACTGAGAGACCATGATGCTTCTGGTTGGAGAAGAGAATCTCAAGGCCGCCACTGGAGAGGAGGTGATGCGTTAGTGACATGTGTCCTGCTCATCGTTGTGAAGGAAATACTCACGAAAAATCGACCGTGATGTCGATCCTTTGATCTTTTTGGTCTGACATGGTGATATATGTCCGGCTTCGAGTATGATCAAAGCGAACGTCTATGGTGTTGTACGGATGAAGTTGAAGAATTAAGGTAAATTGTGTGGTGGATGTCCGAGAAAGGGATATTTGGGCCGAGTTGACAGCTAAATTTATAGGTTCTGATTGGATGTTTGCTGCAAGTGCCAATGTTTTTAAAAACTAATTGCATAAACTGGGAAAGAGCCTGCTGTGTTAAGTCGTGCAAGCAACTGCAGTGGAGTCACTTCAGGCCCAAGCAAGGGCCTAAAAAACTCCAAGCTTGGGGACTATAGCCAATCATGACGACCCCTCTGACAGCGACTTCGTTAACTACAATTCACGACTTCCTGCACTCACTCATTATTTGCTGGTGAGTGCGATTTGAAAATTGGGGTCAAAATCGAAAAGACAAATACCATGACCGAAACAGCGATTGACACTCGCTATCTGTCGGCCGGCGCAAACAGGTACGCCGCTGCCGCTGACTGGGGAGAGAATGGCCTGGTGGCATTTGGCGCAGACATCAACGTCTGCCTCTGGAACCCTTCGGTATGACTACAACATGACTTTCCACTCAACCGAGATTTTTGCTAACACCTGTCCCAGAACACTGTTGGTATCTCCCAAATTTTGCGTGGCCATACAGCTCATGTACGGGCCGTCAAGTTCCTTCCAAGGTTGCAAGATGAGAAGTCAACTTACCTGGTAAGCGGAGGTGACGACCAAAGCCTTCGGGTCTGGGCTGTCGACAGCGAGACCGGTGTCGCAACATGTGTTCAAACGCTACAGGAACACACGGCCCCTATCAACTACCTCGCAGCTCTCAAGATTCCCGTCGGCAGCACCAAGCGTCGTATTTTCGTCTCGGGCGCAGCAGACTCTACCGTCAAGGTCTGGTCTTTGGATGTCTCATCCGGCCAAGTCACCCTCCTCCAAACCATCAAGACTGCGAAGAAGTACTTCCCCTTGGCCCTTGCCTTGAGCCCCTTAAACGACGATGGAACTGCACTCATTCTGGCTGTTGCCGGAACCACAAACATCATCCAGATCTTCACTGCCTCGACAGCAGACGACACACAACTCGAGTTCACCCCTCAAGCCACCCTTCCAGGCCACGAGAACTGGATCCGATCTCTCGATTTCATCCGCGAAAAGCCAAAGTCCGAAGCCGAGAGCGACATTCTTCTTGCTTCAGCCAGTCAGGACAAGTACATCAGGATATGGCGTATTCACCAAGGCAGTGCGCTGTCCATGCCCACCTCGGCCGCCTCAGATGCCTCTGCTGCCGCCGCCGCCCTGACTCCTGGCCCAGCAAACAAGATCCACAAGATCAAGGTTGAGGGAGCTGACCCCGCTATCAACAAATACTGCATCATGTTCGAGGCTTTGCTCCTTGGTCACGAAGACTGGATCTACACCGCGCGCTGGTGCCGCTCTCCCACCTCCACCACCTCCGATAGCGGCGAGGGTACCCTCCAGCTTCTCTCCGCTTCAGCAGACAACTCGCTGTCGATCTGGGAGTCCGACCCAGAGTCGGGTATCTGGATCACCGTTGCCCGTCTCGGCGAGGTCAGTCGCGAGAAGGGCGCCACCACGGCAACCGGCAGTATCGGTGGCTTCTGGACAGGCATGTGGTCGCCCACCGGCACGACCGTCATCACCCTCGGGCGCACCGGCAGCTGGCGCCGGTGGGACTGGGACACCGCCGACCAAGCGTGGAAGCAGAACTTTGCCGTATCCGGGCACACCCGCGCCGTCACCGGCATCTCGTGGTCTCGCAACGGCGTCTACCTCCTCTCCACCAGCTCCGACCAAACCACCCGCCTCCACGCCGAATGGGCCACCAACCCCAACCCCGACCCAACCACAAGCACGAGCAAGCGCACCTGGCACGAGATGGCCCGCCCCCAAATCCACGGCTACGACCTCAACTGCATCGACTCCCTCTCCTCAACTTCCTTCGTCTCCGGCGCCGATGAGAAGCTCATGCGCGTCTTCACCGAGCCCAAAGCCGTCGCCCGCATGCTCACCCGGCTGACGGGCACCTCCTCCACTCTCTCCTCCTCCGACTTCGACTCCCTCCCCGCCGACGCCGCCAACATCCCCGTGCTCGGCCTCTCCAACAAGGCCATCGACGTGATCGACGACGACGCCGATGCCTCCGCTGCCGCTGGCGGTAACCCCGACGGCGGACGCGGTGGCGATGTCACGATGCAAGACCGCGAAAACATGCTCGATCCAGCGAGCATGGTGCGCAAGTCCGCTTTGGAAATCGATCACCCCCCTTTTGAAGAATCGCTTAGTCGGCATACCCTCTGGCCCGAAGTCGAAAAACTCTACGGACACGGTTACGAAATATCCTGTCTTGCCGTCTCCCATCCTTCTTCCCCCTCCTCCCTCTCTCCTCTATCATCCGGACAGAAAGAAACCCATTTGATCGCCTCAGCTTGCAAAGCCGCCTCCCTCAACCACGCCGTCATCCGCCTCTTCGAAACAGACAAGTGGACTGAGTTGCGCCCTCCTCTGAAAGCGCACACCTCCACCATCCACCGCTTACGATTCTCTTCCGACAACACGTACCTCCTGTCTGTGGGCAAGGATCGGCAGTGGGCCGTCTTCCAGCGCGATCCCCAATCCAGCGCAGGATACACCCTCCTGCAGTTGAATCCCAAGGGTCATAGCCGTATGATTTTGGATGCGGCGTGGGCGCCCAAGTCATCCTCTCCTGTGGACGTGTTTGCGACGGCTGGCCGTGACAAAGCGATCAAGATCTGGGTTAGGAAGCCTTCTCAACAACAAGAAGGGGAAGAAAAGAAGAAGGAAGAGTTTACTTTGGGTTTGTCTCTGACGGAGGACCAACCGGTCACGGCACTGGATTTTGCTTCGCAGCCTTTGAGTGTTACCGAGGATGGTAGTAGCACCTTCCTGCTGGCCGTGGGCACAGAGAGCGGTAAGCTATCGGTGTTGGCGATCAAGGTTAGTGCGGATGGTTCGGAGGTGAGCGTGGCGGAGACGTATAAGGTTGGGGAGCAGTTGTGGTTGCCGAAGGCGGTGATGCAACTTGCTTGGAGGCCGAGGGTGAGGAAGGGTGGTGACGACAGTGATGAAGGTGAGAAGCAGGCGAGGGAGCTGGCTATTGCTGGGGAGGATGGGTCTTTGAGGATATATGAGTTTTCTCTTTAGGGTTTGGGTTCAAGAAAAGAAGGGTAGAGTAAAATTACATGGCAGCATACTGGTTTTTGATTCGAGATGATAGTACGGGCGAGTGACATAAAGTGGCTGAATACTCATTGCCCAGGTTCGACAAGTCTTTAAAAGAACTCTAGATGGGAGGAACTGGCACCGCATGTCGATGAAGAGACGATAACAAGGTTGCTGGTAACAAATCCGTTGCTATGACACCCATCAAAGATCTGAGTCCATAAATATTTGTTGATCATGTACTGCTATTATAAGACTACCTCAACCGGGCGGTCCTGTCCTGTCCTTCTATGCAAGCATTATATAGTGTTCATCTATCGTTTCCCGTCTCCCAACCTTGACCAGCTAGCTTCATTACGTATGATATTTCTTTTCCAACCCTGAACGCCTAGTAACCCGACTGATACCCCTTGCCTCCTTCCCGCGTTGATCTCCAAAACTCATTCCCGCAACATTAAAGCATACACCACCGAGGTCGTGTGGTGGGGAGCGTCGACTGCGCGAAGCCCACCCCCCCTACAAGTTCCGTCCTTCCTTTGTCGCGAGCACCGGAAGGTCCGATTGTGGGTGCGGATGAACTGTCCACACCACCGGCTGACGACTTGTCGAGAGTGACATAAAGGCATGGTGTAGTTGTTGTTCCCAGTATATCTGCCCAGACCTGTCAAGCGGTGTCCCGTTCAAACATCGGATCACTCTGCCTCTCCGCTACCAGAGAAAAGGTAGCTTGTCAACCCGACACCCGAATTCCCGTAGTGACAAGATCTTCCCCTGCCATTACCGACACCACCGACACTTCCGACACTGCCCCCAATCGCACCACCCAGACACAACTTAAGCCACTGCAGAGCGCATCAGCTCCTCAACCGGCAAGCCTGTCTGTCTCCCTTATTTCTCGCCCGATATGTATTTAGAGTTCCCTAACAATCCCGACCGTAGCATCCGCCGCCCTGCCCAGCGCTTCCACAGTCTTCTCCGATCCCAGCAATGCGCTCTTGGTGACGGTAACGGCATTGGAAACAACATCGAGGATCGAGTCCTGGGCGTCGCCGTGCATGTAGAACCAGGCGCGGCGGGCGATGAATTGCACGTGTTGCGGGAGGTAGAGGAAGGTGGCGATGAAGGTGAGGGAGACGAGGAGGAAGAGGACTGAGTCTGTTTGAGTTGGGGAGGAAGTTGTTAGTTATTGGCTTTTGTGGTAGAAGGAATAGGGATGGATGGGGAAAATGGTTGTGGATTTGGATGGTGAGGAGGAGGAGGAGGAGGCCAAAGGGAGGTAAGGTAACGTACAAAAGATGAACTTCTCAATAGGCGTAAAGATGTACACGCTCATGGTAACCTCAAGCTGGTAAATCTTGAGCTTGAACCACTTGCTGAAGGCCTCGAGGTAGGAAGACATGATGAGCGAGTTGTGTCTAGTTCTGGTGTCTTGGTGAATGTGTATATGTTTACTCGGAAAAGGCGGGAAGCGAGAAAGAATCGTTGCGGTTTTGCGATCGTTCGATGAAGGAGTTCGATAGGTTTGGAGTTTGCGACGGGCAACGCGCGATGCGATGGGAAAGGCGGTAACAGACGAATTACAAAAAGTCCACAGTTGATGATTAAAGCCGGTCAAGGTCAACAAGACAAGAGACGAGGAAACGAAGACGAAGGATATCGCGCAGGGAAAAAAAGGGCAAAAGAGGCGGCAAGGTCAGGAGGAATCCGGTCGAAATAGGTTGTTCAATGCAAAAGGGTTCTCAAATCGGATGTTCGAGAGACGGAATCCTAAAATCCGCCGTTTCATTCGCAACAATTCACCACACCCACTGGCCGCACTGCTGGGGAGTCGCGAACCACTGCACTGCAGTGCGTGACGGGCGGGACCGGGGAACTGTCACCGCCTGCAAGGCCCAGAGCACTCTTTCAGTGCCACTGCTTTTGTGCCAATTGCGCAGTTGCATGAGAGCAGCAGTGACTGCCCCGGAACCCCGGAACTGCCATCAATCGAAGAGCCCAGAGCGAACAACTTCCATCGGCCTATCCGCGCTAGAGGTCCATCCTCATTTCCTGACTAGCGGTAATTTCCAAAATTTTGGAAATTTTCATGAAATAATGGATCATTTTTTCATTTTTTCATGTCATGTGACTGAAATCCGATATTTTTCGTGCTTTTTACTATCAGACTGGCCACATAAAATCGTGATTTTCATACAAATCGAGTAAATCGTGTGTAAATCGTATAAATCGTATAAATCTATTAATCCATAGATAAATACCAGCGCTAGATTTTACTATTATTCTAATATTTTTAGGCCTTCTGGAGTAAAGTATAGATACTATATTTAATAATTATCTCCTTAATTCGTATACCCTCTCTTTTATTTATTAGGTTTACTCCTCCTCCCTCTTATCGTTGTAATCCTCTTATTGTATATATTTATATAACTACTCTTCGATTTATAATAGTAGGTTATCCTTATTTATAGTAGAAAGGCTAGTAAAGGACTATTGGAGGTTTTTAAGCTTCCTACCGTTTATATAAATAAATATAATTATATTTATTTTGTCGGCGGCGAGGCGGTTACGCTTTAGGTTTTTTAGAAAGTTTATAGTAAAGAAGGCTCGCTCGTATAGTATATTATTAATTGGCGTATTAAATACCCTTATAGTAAGGGGGGTAATAATAGAGCCTTCGTTTTGTAATATACTCTAGAAGGATATAGGATTAATACCCCTAAAGTCCTAAATACGTTAATTTAATATATATATCCTATAGCGAATCTTTTATTGTAAGAAATTTTAGATTAACCGTTCCTCTATAACGTTATTTAAAGTACGAATATATAGTTTAATAAAATTTAAAACCGAAGTAGTAAGGTTGGCAATAGGGGGACGAATAGCGGCTACTATATTTTATATAGTATTTTAATATAGGAGGAAGCCTAGCTAGTTAAGAAGAGTCAATTATTTATTCCTTTTAAGAATAAATAATCGTTCGAATTTATACTAGTCGTTATTATAGAGGGAGATATTGTTATGGCATGGCTGGATGAGGGCCTAGGGCACTGGCCACTGGGCAATGGGTATCGGTGCTAAATACTTAGTGCTATGGTATATCGGATGGAATGAGGCTCATGCTCTTATCGATAAGACCGTACGGATCGGGAAGGCGGCGACGAGTGGCAGATCTAGCTTATATACTCAAATCCGTAACGCCCTCGTTTAAATAGCTTCCCTTTCTTTCTTTATACTTAATATTACTTTAATTTGTAACTTCTAATCTTACAATTTATCTTTTATAGGATTACGCTTTCATATAATATTAAGTATTATCCTTTACGACCGGGGACGGTATTAAATATCCTACCTTTACTAGTATGCTTACGAGTAATTAGATTTATTATTAGTATACTTACGAGTAACCGATTTTATATTAATATATTTACGAATAATTAATTTTATTTAACTAGATTGCGGTTAATCCCTAAATTTCAAAATTAATATCGTACCGTAGTAGTGTTATAAGTAACCTATAACCCCCCCCTATTTCCCGCCTTAAATTGAGTTAATTATATAATATTTAACGCTGGAGAATATAATAATAATAATAGTTTAAACTCTAGTTCGAACTTTATTTTAGACCTTAATTTATATTATAAGTAAAAGGCGGACCTATTTAATTAATATAACTAGACCTATAATAACGAGGGCTTTAATCTAATCGTTAAATTATTTAACCCCTGTCACAGGATTAGCCGTGACTGCCTTACACACGCACGGCTCCTGCTATAAGCAGTTGAGCCTCGTGCCGTGCCATTACTGCCATTGGCCAATGGCACATTACGTGCGTGTATACGTGCGACTGGTCTGAGCTTTGGGTATAGCCTTCGTACCTTGCCCTATATCGCCAGATTTACATATACCTCTCTTTCCCTCTCTTCGTACAATTATATATATCTAACCTACCCCCTACCTTTGGCCTTGCCCCGTAATAGTTAGTTGTACTTACTATTACGCTGCGAGCGTATAATTTCATTTATTTTAATTGCCGCCGTTATAAGAATCTCCGACGAGCCCGTAATTATTTTTCGTACTACGATAACCCCGGTCGTATTGCGCTAATAGGTTCGACTTTAAATTAATACTAATATTACTACGTCGTATTACGATTGTAATAGCGCTTATAAAGTAGCGCCTATTAATTTAAATTATAAAGTAATAACTATTAGCTTAATTATAAGGTAGCAGCTTTTCCCCTTATTAATCGAATTAATTAATATTATCCGTTATTAACGTAGACGTTGCTATTTCTGCTATCGGTTTAATTATCGACCCCGCTAACGAACAACTCTTCGAAAATATTATAGAATCTTTTAACGGTAACTCCAATCCTAGCGCTATAATTGAATAAAGCGATTTCGATATTACCTTTAAGCTTACTAACTATTATACTTTCTTATACGTTATTACCGCCCTCACTTAATTTATTAATTAAAACGTTATTAAAGCGAATTCTTTCATTATAATTACTAACGACACATTCGCCGATAATATAAAATAATTAGTAAAGTAAAACGTAATTATTACCGACTTTAAAAATTAGGTTGCCCTTTTCGAGAAGTAGTTTATTATTATTTAGAGTAGCCTAACCGATACTATTTCCGCGCTTATTATTACTAACGAAGCTAATAGCTAGCTCTAGAAGGATTATATTACTAACTTCCGTAAGAAGAACAATACTATTAGGGAATTTAAGAAGTCTTTACCTTAATCTATAGATCCGCCCGAGTCCGACCCGGAGTTAGAAAACGACAATATTAATATTATATCTACCCCGAAGTTAAGAATTAATAAGGACCCCGAGGCCTATATTAGTAAGGGTAGTATTACTATTAAACGTATTGAATTTTATTATATTTAATATACGAAGATTAAATTTTATTAATTTTAGGATATTTAGTATTTCAATTAAAACGAGCGTTATAAATTCGTATAAATCCTTTCGTATTTAGGAGGTACCGCCTTTTATACCCTAGCCCTCTAAATTATACCGTTATTGAAGGAGGCCGATAAAGAAAAGTAGAAATAGAAGACCGGCGAGCTCTTATTCGCTTTCTTCGATATTAAATATAATTATATAGATTTTACCTTCGAATTTCGTTACGATTTCGAAACTTTAAAAATAACTAAGGGTTAAAAATAACTTAATTTCGAAAATAAATTTATTACCTTCGTCGATTAGTACAATTTGGACAATTTTATAAAAATTTATTATTTGAAGATAAAGGTTATTAACGAAGTCCGTAACATTATCGTTTATTAGTAGGAATTCCTTATCCTTAACGATTATAATAAATAGTTCACTTTATATTATAAATTCGCTTCTAATATTAAGGAGTACGATTAGTATAATAAGATTACCGTTCTATTCTATAAGAATAATTCCGGCGGTTCCGGCTTTAGCAGTAGTACTTCCACTTTTGAACATATTATTAATTAAAATAGTAACACTATAGACCTGGACGCTATATCCACTCTTAACGTTTCTTTAATACGTATAATCAATAAAGTTATTATTAATTACTACGTATAGAATAACCTATATAAGCGTTGTACTAAGCCCGGTTATTAGGCTATCGATTACTATAATAATATTAATATTAACATCCCTAAAATCGAAAGGGAATATAACCGTTATAATAATTATAATTGCGGCGGTAGTAGAGGTAGTAGTAATAGCGGTAATAGTAGTAAACTAATAATAGGCTAAAATAATTACGGTAACGGCACTTATATTAATACTATAGGTATTAGAAACGCCGCTACTACCCCTACTACTATAGCCGCTCCGGCTATTACTTTAACTGCCCCCGTTATTAAGTACAGCGAGGGAAATGTACAACTTCCCTATTAAGTTATATAGAGAGGCTATTATTTATAACGATAATAGGAGAGGGGGATATAGATTTAATAGATTTAGAAGTAATTTAATTAAAGAATTTTACTTTAAATAGCTATAATAATAATTCTATCCTCCTTTTTACTTATATTATTTATAAACTATATAATTAATAAAGTAAGTGTACTACCTTGGTTAATAGCGGGTATTTAGCGTTCGTTTTTATCGATTGTAATTTTATTATTCATTATACTATCCCGTTATTAAAGTTTCCTAAGCCGAAGGCCCTATATTTAACCGACGGTATAGTTAAGGACTTTATTATTTATTATTATAAAATCCGTCTTTAAATCGGGTATTATATTAAGATAATTACAATATTAGTATACAATCTAATAGTAGACTACTTAGTAATTTTAAGTATACCGTAATTTAAATTTTATAACCCCTTAATATTTTGGCCAAACGGTTCGGTTATATTTACGGAGATATACGCTAATCGTTATCTACCTGCCGACCTATTTTTCTCCTTTCGTTAAATACCTAAGATTTAAGACTATACAAAACGCTACGAGGTTATATATTAAATTATTACCCCTCCCGCCCTAGCGGTAGAGGATAAACCCGAGGATAAGACGATATTTTATTTAAAGGAAAAATTCGAAGGCGAATATACCCTAATAATTATTAAGGACTTCGACCCTAAAATTGCCAATTACTTATTACCCGCTTAGAGGGTAAAATACGCTACGAAGTAACGGTTCGCCCGGTTAGAGGCCCACGAAGCGCATTCTAATACCCCATTAGTTACAAACCCCGCCCTTAAAATTAAGCCTACGATTTGCCGCTTCGTTACTAGTTAGTAGAGGTTTAACGCGGATTATTATATTTCTATTTATTATACCTATTATTCGAACGACCCGGTTAATTTAGCGGATATTAAAGATTTAACGGCAATTAATTTCAATTAGCTTTACGAAACGTATAAACTTCGAACTTTCTATATTTTATACACAGAAATTAACAAAATTATAGAGGAGGCTAGGGCGGAGGAGGAAATCTAGGCTAAAGAGGTAGAGGAAGGTATTTTAAAGTTTGAGGAGTAAAGAAACAATAAAAGCATCGTCGATAAAGGGGTAGGGATAGGAATAGGACTAACGGATTTACTTACCGAGGAGATAATATAGGAGATTATAGCCGGCAACAACGCTAAGTATAAGAAGTTACTAAATAAACGCTTTTACCTTTAAATCGACGCTTACGTTAGTAAAGGTTCTAAAATTGCTATTCGTACTACTAAAATCGCTAATAAAGTCTATTTTAACGGTAAGTTGGACGAAGATTCCTAACGGTGCGAAGAGGCTATTAAGATCGCTAGAATTACTAAGGAGGACGCTACTAAATTCTATGAGAAGGTTAATAAACCCTTTAAGACCGATGCGTAAATTAAAGAAAAGCTTCCCTAATAATATTAGAAGTATTTCAATATATTTAGGCCTAAGAAGGCTACGGTCATTCTTTCTTACCGCTTTTACAATTTTAAAATTGAGTTAAAATTAAGCGAATAAATATTGTATATTAGATTTAAACCTTTTAATTCCGATAAATTGAATATTATTAAAAAATAAATCGACGATAATTTTAAAATCGGTTTTATCCGTCCGTCTTAATTAAAGGCTACTTCTTAAATCCTTTTCGTAAAGAAACTAGGTAGCGGAGTCCGAATTTGCGTAAATTATAAAGGTATTAATAATATTACATTTAGAAGCCGTTACCCGTTCCCTTTAATTAAAGAAACCCTTAATACTATTTATAAGGTTAAAATCTTTATTAAATTCGATATTATTACTGCTTTTAATTGTATTCGCGTGGCCGAAGGGTATAAATAGTTGACGGTATTCGTTACCTACTTTAGGCTCTTTGAGTCCTTAATTTACCTATTCGGTCTATAAGGCGCCCTAAGCGCTTTTTAGAATTATATTAATAATATTCTATATAATATTTTTAATATGTATACGACCGTTTATTTCGATAATATCCTAATCTTTTCCGATAACGAAGTAGATTATAAGCATTACGTTAACGACGTTTTTAAACGATTGGCTAAGGCGGGCTTGTAGGTCGATATTGATAAATACGAGTTTTATACTAAGAAAATTAAATATTTTAGGCTAATTATTACGCCCGGAAGTATCGAGATGGACCTTAAAAAGATTAAGGTTATTATTAATTAGTAGCCCCCTACTTTTAAAAAGTTCCTATAGAACTTCTTGGGCTTTGCTAATTTCTACCAACGTTTTATTAAAGGATTTTTAATTATAGCTACGCCATTATACGACTTTACGAAGTAGGATATTAAATAGGAATAGACCGCAACCTAATAGTCCGCTTTCGAAACGTTAAAAGTAATTTTTACTAGTAGACTTACTTTATATATTTATAATTAGTTTAAGAAGACCGTAGTCGAAATCGATGCTTCTAATTAGGCTTTTGGAGGAATATTGTCCTAATACGGTAATAATAGAGTATTTTATTCCGTAACCTACTTTTTAGCGAAATATACTATTACGGAATATAATTACAATATTTATAATAAGGAATTGCTAACTATTATTAAAGTATTAGAGGAATAGAGGTTAAAATTAGAGGGAGTATAATAACTATTTAATATTATTACAGACTATAAGAATTTAAAGACTTTTATTACAAATAAATAATTAACCCTACGCTATATACAATAGTTATAATTCTTATCCCACTTTAATTTCTTGATTTACTATACCCTAGGTTCGAAGAACCTTCGCCCTAACGCTTTGAGTAGGAAGTTTAAAGACGTACTATTGGATATAGAGGATTACCGTTTAAAAATTAAGAACCGTAAATTAATCGATTTTGCCCGCTTTAAAAACGGTTGTTTCGAAACTTTATCGGCCGTAAGTATTGAGGAGCTGGACGTTGATAAGGAAGTCTTCCTACTAGCGTTAAATACCCTTAAAAAATTAGACAAATTTATAGACAATATTATTAAAGAGAATTATACTTAATTTATATTAATATAGGAAGTAGTCGCCTGCCTGCGCGACCCTAGCCGGTTAGAATAGCGCCCTTATATTAGGAAGAAATTGAAGGTGGTATTTGCGGAGTGTTTTATAATAGGAGGTAAGGCATATTATAGGGGAAGGGTACTTATTGACCCGGATAATATAATTACTTACTTATAGCTAATTTACCGCGCCTACTTATTGCCGACGGCGGGATACCCTAGTAGAAATAAGACTTGGGTATAGATAAACGAATATTAATATTAGGCCGGTATAGCAGAAGTTATAAAGGTTTATTGTAAGGGTTATTTAGTCTATTTAAAAATTAAAATATTACAAAGAATTAAAGTTAGCTATTTTAAATTGATATTAGCCGCCTTTATACTTTGGAAGGATATTTTTATCGATTATATCTCTCCCCTCTTAGAAAGTTTATATTTGGGTTAGAAGTTTAAATATATCGCTATTATAATTAATTACTTAATTAAAATACAGTATTATATTACTATTAAAATTATAGAAGCGGAGGAATTAGCCGATCGCTTTATTGATAGGATTTATACCTTATATGGCCTTCTTAATATTATAGTATTAGACCGCGGCTTCTAATTCGTATCCCTATTCTAGGCTACCGTTTATAAAAGGCTGGCTATTAAAAAGCTATTGAGTTCCACTTTCTACCCTTAAACGAACGTTTAAATAGAATGTATTAACGTAGAAATAGAATAGTATTTATAAATCTTTATAAATTAGGTATAAATAGATTGGATTAAATAGTTATTACTAATAGAATTCGCCAGTAATAATATAGTTTTAAAGATTACGGGAATTACCCCGTTCTTTACCAATTATAGTTTTTATTTACGGATAGGTATCGAACTATCCTTTATTATACTATCCTAATTTTCCTTAGCTTAATAGAAGGAGTATTTGAAGGCCTATAAATTAATAGTTTAATTCGAAATTATTTAAGATTATATATATACTTTAATAAAGAAGGTATAGGATTGTTACGAGGCTAATACTAATAAGAAACGATCCGATACGTTAAAATATTGCCTTAGAGATCTAATTATATTGAATACGACCAATCTAGCTAATAGCCGCCTTTACAATAAGTTATACCTTTATTGGGAGGGCCCTTTTAAAGTTAAATAAATATATTTTTATAATATTAAATTTATTTTGCCCGCTAATATACAATATTCCCCAATATTTTACGTCTCTATAGTTAAACTTTATAAGGAAGGCTTACTTAACTAAGCCGCTATTTAAAGGAATATACGTATTAATAAAGGTTAGGTAATAATTAGAATTAATAATTACAAGGAAGTACCGGAGTAGGAGTTTAATAAGCTTTTTAATTATAGATAGAAGGGGGGTAATTACTATTAATTCTATACGGTAGTATAGATTTATTACGACCCTATTGAAGAACCGATTATTAATATAATTAATACGAAGGAAGTTATTATTACCTTCTATAGTAATTACCTTAAGGTACCTATCCTACTAGAAGTCTAGTAGTAGCTAGAGATTATAATTATATTGTAAGAACGGGCCCTAGTATTAACTTTAGTACCTTAAGTACTAATTCTAGCGCCCCGCGCGCCTTACGTACCCCGAACCCTAGCCTTACCCCCGAAACGTTCTAAATATATTACCGACCTAAAGGAGTAGATTAATACCACTATTGCGAATATTGCGGCTAGGAAGTAGGTGGCCCCGTTTTAGAGCCCGGCCCTAACGATTATAGCGACCCCTTACGAATTAGAAGCGTTATTTGAAGAGGATATAAAGAAATTGGACGAGGCGTTTAAGAAGATTTTCAAGAAATTGTCGGAAATATAGTAAGAGAAGAGGCTCCCTACGAGGAACGTGGAGGATAGGTTAAAAGCGGGGACTTACTAGTAAAGTAACGATAATTAAACCGCGGAAGAGTTTAAGGATATAAGGAGGATCCGGGAATTATAAGTAGAAGAGGATTTCGAAGACGGACTTTATTTACGGGTAAAGGAGCTTGAAGACGGAGATTGAGGGGGTTAATCTATTATTTTATATATATATAGATTTTAAAGTTTTAGAGCTTCTTTTATAGGGAGGTAGTATTATAGGATTAGCTATAATTGCTTTATATACGTACGGCTCCTACTATAGGTAGTTGAGCTTTGTACCGTGCTATTACTACTATTGGCCAATAGCACATTACGTGCGTGTATACGTGCGACTGGTCTGAGCTTTGGGTATGGCCTTCGTGCCTTGCCCTATATCGCCAGACCTGCGCACACCTCTCTTTCCCTCTCTTCGTACAACTATACATATCTAACCTACCCCCTACCTTTGGCCTTGCCCCGTGATAACCCCTTTACTTAGTTTAATAGTTAAAAAGAAGACGATACGGATATAGACTTTATGCGTCCGGACGCGGCCTCTACGCCTAGAGTATTTGAGAACCCCTAGGGATAAAATTTAAACCCGATTACTCCTACGTATTTGGGTACTTTAAAATACCGCCTTCCGAAGGTGGAAGAGGATTATAATAATTCGTTTAATTTTATAAAATATAATTTATATAAAAGTGAAAATATTTAAACGGTATTACGTAACGTGAAGAAGAAGTTAAAGGGAAAAAGTAAAATAATTCTTAAGCCTATTAAACTTATAATATTAAGCCCTTCGACGTTTAAAAGGAATTCCGTACCTTCTAGGATCCTTTAACTTAAAGTTTTATATTCGATAAATGTAAATTAGAATTTCCGTTTTATAGTGCTAAATCCGGACTACTCCTATTAAATCCTAAATATTAAAGTAAAATAATAAGTTTAAAGGTATTAGGAGGAGATCCCGACGAAGGATAAGGTGGAAGCTATTATTATTAATGTTTTTATACTAATTGGTAATAATTACGAATAATAAATTATTGTATTTAATTTAAGAAATTATTACTTACGTCGTTTTTACCCTTATACTAAATTTCCCTGCTATATTTTTAGTTACAAAGAATTAGCGAAGGAAATATAAATATATATTGATGCAATCGATGAGGCGTAGAAGGACGAGAAATAAAAAGATATTCTACTCTTTAAGCTAATTATATATTTAATAAAAGCGAGCCCTAATTTTGGAAAATATAATATCGATATCGTATATTAATTTTTTAATAAGAAATTTTTTTATAAAGCCTATAAAATAGAGCCTACTATTATTTAAGAGGAATTCTATATAAAGATAATACTAAATAAGGTAGTTAACGATTTATTACGTAATATTCTTACCCTTTTTAACCGAGCGTATTAAGACGTAATTTATTTAGATTTATAAATATTCTACTTTTTAAATTAAATTTACTAATTTAATTATAAAGTCGAACGATTCGTTAAAAAAGTCTTTAATTTAAGGATAAGATTATAGGAGGCTAAAATTTACGCGAAATAATTAAAGGATATTCTTCGTTAAGATAAAACGCTTTTGTAATTCGAAATTTAATATAAAACGTTCGAAGAGTAGAACTGTTTATTTACGAAAACCATTATTTTATTTATAGCCTTACCGCCTCCCCCCATAATAATTGTAGAATTTAGCGAAAGTGGTTAAATACTTAAGGAGGCGGCTAAATGTAGAATTACCTTTACTAATATAGTTAAACGCGACGTAAGTAATAATCCTGGTTTAATAAATAGTAAAAAGAGTAGTAAAAACGTATAACGGGATTCAATACCTAAGATTAGGTACTTACGCGTGTAGACAGGTGCGGACCCGCTAAATAATAACGACCTTTTAAATAACGATAATAATAACGGAAGAGGTAATAATAACGGTAATAGTAATGGAGGTCCGCCCCCGAAACGTACCCCGCTGTCCCCGTCCCTATTACCTTCTCCCGGACCGGACCCGGTACTACTTATACTCCCGGAATAATTAATTAAAGGATATACGTACTTAGGACCCTAAACCCTACTTAAGTGCGGTATAAAGAGATCCTCTAAGGTTACGGACCCGACTACCTTTAATAATAATATAGTAAATAATAAGGTATTATTCGATATATAGATACTTTAAGTATAGAATAAGCTTTGTGGCAATGTAGATTATTTTACCGATGAGTAAATACGTATTAGAGAAGTCCTATTGAAATTAAGAGGGTAAATAGCCGAAGGGATTCTACTTTACTTTAATAGAAGCTATTTAAAAATAATTTATATAATTAATAACCTCTTAAAATACTTATAGAACGATTATTATAATTATATAGTTAAAGAAATAACTATTTACAATTTCGAAAAATTAAAAATAAAATTATTAGAACGCTTTTAAGATTTTAAAATAATATTCGTTCGCCTAATTAGTTAATATATAATTCCTAAGAGCCTATAGAAGAGGAATATACAACGTAAAGTATTACCGGATTTGGTTATTCTAATTAAAATAATTTATTTAAAGGAATATAAGAGCTTTAAAGATTATTATATTCTATTCTAATCCTTAGATCCTAATATTAAACGACCGGCAATTAATAATTAGAAATAGAAGAATAAAAAAGCTTATAATTTAATTGGAAAGGGCTAAAACGGTTATAGTAAGTTACGTACGATTATAATTATAACGCTAAAATATTAGCGCCCTACTTTCGAAGAAATAAAGAAATTAAATATTAAGAATCGCTATTTTAATTACCGGTAAATTAGTTATAAAGTAAATTAATACTTAGAGAAAGCTAAAATTATTGCTAAAGTACAAATCCTCGATTCTAAGCTTAAAGAAATCGCTAATAGGATTTAGGGTATTAAAGAAGAAGCTTCTAATACGTCGGTTTTAAAAGAAATTAATAAAGAGGAGTCTTAAAATAATAAGGAAAATTCTAATTCGGAAAATTAAATTCCCTAAAGAAAGAGGTCTCCGTCTTAGGAGAAGTATCGATAAAAAACGAAAAAGTATAGACTAATGAGATCTAATAAATGAGTATATATAAATCCCATCCTAATTTTAATTTAAAAAAGTATTTGGGAAGCGGGAAATAATTCTTTATTAAATATACTATAATTAATAATGGACTTTCTATCTATATAGACCGTGTATTAATTAATACCGGAGCCGATATATATTTAATTATAAATAAAGTATTCGCTAGTAAATTGAAAAAACGCCTTTATTTCGACGAGTTTAACGATTTTGAATTAGGTTATATTACTCCTTATAAAAGGGTATAACTAAATACGATTATTAAGGTATTGAAAGGCTACTTCCGGATATAGGGGTATTAATTTAATAATTAATAAATTATAGTATTACTTTAAATAAAGAAGGATATAATTATTAGGAATATATAATTAGTAGAGAACCACGCTTTACTAAATTATAGGAATAATTGATTGATATTTACGGAAGAGGTAATACTTATTTTTAAAGTCCTAAATATTAAAGTAGGGAAAGGAGGAAAATTAATAAAGGACCCTACCTTCTAAAAGGATATAATTTAAAGGGAAGAGGCTATAAAACGTAAAGATAGGCGGAGAAACGGGCAAGCTATTAAAGTACGAATTTTAGAATTCGAAGCTACTCTTATAGAATAAGGTATTATACTAGGAAAAAAAGAAGAAAAGAACTTACTATTATAGAGGCCGACGGAAATTATATAAATAAAACCTATATATTCGTTATCCTTAATAGTATTAATTTGAGAAATTAATACGATAGATAGAGTATTTTATTCTAACGATTCCGTCGGGTTTCCCCTTAGGAATAGAAGGAAGAAATAGGAGGTAGTAAACCCATTCCCCCTACGAAACGAAAAGGGTCCCTACTAGTTAGAAAAGAAATAAGGATAGATAAAAGCACGCCCGGTAGATTTAGCTATAATAAATACTATAACCTTCAATTATTATATTAAGAAGGATAAAGCTAAGCTAGAAATAACTAATCTTTATAAAATTAATAGTATTATCGAATTATTTAAAATAATAGCTTTAATTAAAGACGAAAAAGAATATAAAGATTTAATACTTATAAAAGTACTAATAGATTACTATTTACTAAAGGAATTAAAAGTATTTAATAAGGTAGAATCGGATATTCTACTTAAATATATAATTATAAACTATAAAATCGAACTAGAGGAGGGCCGACGAGCCGAAGAATTGGATATTAACTTATTATACCGAATAACTTTATATAAATTAGAAGAATATAGAAAATATATTATAGAGAATTTATAAAAGGGATTTATTGAGGCTAATTTAATACTATAGGTAGCCCTAATCTTATTTATTCCTAAGGGGAATGGAGGCCTTAGGTTTTATATCGACTACCGAAAGTTGAATGCTATTTCGAAGAAAGATCGATATCCGTTATTATTAATAAAGGAGATACTAATACATATAAACTAAATGAAAATCTTTATTAAGATCGATATTAAATAGGCGTTCTATAGAATCCGTATAGTATTAGGATACGAGGATTTAACGACTTTCCGAACGGGATTCGGGGCTTATAAATATAATATTCTACCCTTTAGATTATATAGCGGGCCTTTATTATTTCAACGCTTAATAAATAACGCTCTAATAGGTTGCTAATATTTTAATAGTATATATATTAATAATATTCTTATTTTTTTAAATAACCTAGAGGATTATAAGAAATATATAAAAATTGTACTTAACCGATTGAGAGCGGCCGGATTATAAATAGATATTAATAAATACGAATTCTACGTAACGAAAACTAAGTTTCTAAGCTTTATTATTAATACTAATAGTATTTTAATTGACTTAAAGAAGTTAATAGTAATTAATAAATAATCTAAACCTAAAAATCTAAAGGGGGTTTAAACCTTTTTAAGATTCTATAACTTTTATTGAAAATTCGTTAAGAATTTTAAACGAATAGCCCGACTTCTAATAGCCTTAATGAGAAAGGATAAAATATTCGAATAGTCTTTTAAATACTAAAAAGCATTCTAATAGCTAAAGGATTCTTTATTAAAAGTACTTATTCTAGCCTACTATTCCTATACGAAGGATACCCGCTTCGAAATTAATACTTCGGATAGAATTTATATGGGAATTCTATTTTAAAAACTTAACGATAGAGAATAGTACTTAATAACCTTCTATTTAAAAACTATAGACCTAGCGGAATTAAATTACCTAATTTATAATAAAGAATTATTAGCCGTTATTAAGGTTATAAAGATTTAGTAGCTTAAATTAATAGGAGGAAAGTAATTTACGATTATTACCGATTATTAAGTATTAGAATATTTCTCGACGAAGAAATTGCTCAATTCCAAATAAGCTAATTGGGCCGAACTGCTGTCCAATTACAATTTTATTATATAGTATAGGCTAGGTAAAAATAACGTAATAATAAATACGCTTTCTAGAAAGTTAAAAGATATTAAGACGGTAATTACGAAGAAAGAAGATTAACGAACTTTACGCCTTTTTAAACCCTAAGATAGAAGTTTCGTTTATATTAGAAATAAAGTAAATATACTTTAAACTAAATTAAATGTGATATTCGTAATAGAAATAGAATTAAAGCGAAAGGATTCGGAAATAGAGGAATAAGAATCCGGTCCCTTCCTCGCTAACCTAATATTTAAAGCTAACCGAGAAAGTAAATCCCTATCGATCTATCGTACTAAAATAAAAGTATTAGAAGATCCCTACCTAATATTATAATAAGACTTACTACTATATAATAGGAAACTAATAATTATAAAGGATTATAATTTACGTATAAAAGTAATTAAAGAGCACTATAATATAATATTTACAGCGTACTAAGGGCGTAATAAAACCCGCAAATTGCTAGCAAAATAATATTAGTAGCTAAGAATAATTTTAAACGTAGACTACTATATTAATAACTATTAAATTTACAAATCCTTAAAGGTACTATAAAATAAAACGCCCGGACTATTACATCCTTAGGAAATGGAGGTAAACTATAGGGTTTAATAATCCCTAGTAATTAACTTTAAATTAATACTAAAGGATAAAATAATAAGATATAACAATCTACTAGTTATTATAGACCGTTTTTCGAAATTATCTTAGAATATCCCCTATAAAAATATAGCGATAGCTAAGGATATTGCGAAAATATATTACGAAGGCTTATATCGAGTTTATAACTTATTATAAAATATAATTAACGATAAGGGCCCCTAATTCGTATTAATTTTTATATAAAAAATATCGAAATTAATAGGAGTTTAATAGAAGCTGAACTTATTTAGCTACTTATAAACGGTTAGGTAAGTAAAAATTATAAATTAGTATATCGATTAGTAGTTAAAGCCTTTCATTAACTATAACCAAGATAATTGGGTAACGGTTATACCGGTATTAGATATAGTACAAACGACCCTACTATACGAAAGTCTAAATAACCTTATACCCTATAAAATAGTATTCGAATTCCTTAGAAGCTTACCGTCGGATTAAAAATATAGGAGTATAAATATAGAAGTTATAGGAAGAGAAAGGTTTATAAAGATATAAACTAGAAAAATAACGGATATTATTAAAAAGTACTACAATTAAGTTAGAAAGGCTATCGAATACGTATAATAAAAGTAGGCGGAGTAGGCTAATAAATATAGGAGAATCCCCGATTTTGGGGTAGGTAATAAGGTATTTATTATAAAGAAAGGCTGGTTAATAGACAGGTAAAGCGATAAACTAGATTACCCGCTAATTAAAATACTATATTTAATTCGGGCTATAAAGGGGGTATCTTACGAATTAGAGCTATTAGAAAGCTAGAAGGGTGCAAAGGTCTACTACGCGGATAGATTGAAGAAGGATTTAAGCAACCTATTGCCCGGGTAAATTAATGAAAACCCGGAAAGTATAATATTTAAGGGCGATAGAGATGAAGCGGAAGAATAGGAAGTAAAAAAAATACTTTTATTAAAGTTTATAAACGGATAATTATTTTATTAAGTACGGTGGAAGGGTTAGGACCCCGACCTAGAATAGTGGCTAGTAGAGAACTTTAAGAATACGCCGGTTAAGTTCAAAGAATTTTACGATAATAACCTAAATAAACTAGGACCACTAAAGAGGTTGGTAGTATAAAAGAGAGTAATAGAAAATAATATTATCGTAAGGAAATATAAGGATAATAACTTAACGGTTAAGGACTTTCTAAAATCTAAAATACGCCGAATAAAGAAGAGATAATAATAGGGTTAAATAGATCGTTTCTCTAGTAGAAAATAAATACTACCGAAGTTATTAAGTAGTAGGGGTTATAAGGAGAGGAACGAAGAGGGATAAATAGCGGGTATCGGAATAGTATATAGCGTAGTAGCGTGGAGTAATAGCCCGTAATATTCGTTGCGCTGGCTTAGTATATTTGTCCACTACTTAAGACGCACCCGTTCGAATCCGATTGGGGGAAGTTTTTTTTTATATTTTTATACCTTTTAATATTGTAATAATCAAATTAAATATATAATTACAATACTTGGTACGGAATTTTTATATTTCTTTCATTGTAATATAATAAATTAGACTAACCATTACGATAGGTTTATATATTCTTAATCGTTTCATATAATTAATAATTATCTTTCATTTCATTTCTTTTCTTTCGGCTCTAGGGCTGAGCCTTTTTTCGGAGGAGGGGGTAATATTATGGCATAGCTAGATGAAGGCCCAAGGCACTAGCCACTAGGCAATAGGTATCGGTGCTAAACACTTGGTGCCATAGTATATTGGATGGAATAAGGCTTATGCTCTTATCGATAAGACCGTACGGATCGGGAAGGCGGCGACGAGTGGCAGATCTGGCTTATATATTTAGATCCGTAACGCCTTCGTTTAAATAGCTTCCCTTTCCTTCTTTACACTTAATATTACTTTGATTTGTAGCTTCTAGTCTTGCAGTTTATCTCTCGTAGGATCACGCTTTTATAGATATAGTCGGCCTCTTATATAATTTATATAGTATTCTAGCGCGGTATAACGTAATTAACGGTAGCCCTATCCGCTTTTAATATTAATTAAGCCTTATAAAGAGGTTTTATAAACCTTTCGAAAATTTTAAAATTATTTTAGAATTAAATATTATTAATAATATTAAATATTATTCTTATTCGAACCAGTTCGTTTTATTATAGTATTATTAGTATAGGGAATATAGTAGGAAGGGGGCCCTATTAGGGAGGGAGGGGAGGGAAATGAGGGGGGTTTTAATATTAACTATTATTTATATAGGTTAACCGTATAAATATTCTAAGGGTTAGCTTAATACATTATACTAATTATAGAGATTTATATTATAAACCCTATTTAATAATTATATTAATTAATTCGTTAATTAATAATATAAATAAAAGTATTAATTATTAAAGGATAATTTACTTTACTAAAATAGAAACGAACTTACTATAATATATTATTATTAAACCTCTAAGGCGAATTAGCTATAATTTAAAAATACGAAAGAAATTTACTACTACGGCTATTTAATAATTTAATATTTAAAATAGCGGTAAAGTAAATAAATTTTTTATTAATAATTAAAGCGAATAAGAATCGTATAGTATTAGAAATACCTAATTAAAACGCCTAATTATAAATATATATATTATATATTAGGTAGTAGTATATATATTAGTAATAAAATTATTAATTTTAATTAGTAGATTAGTTATACTATTATACGCTTTTGTAACGAGGCCGGCGAAGTTTATAGTAGTATACTCTATAGCGTTTATATAGCGGTTTAATTAGAAGAAAGCACTTCCGTTATTTAATATCGAGAAGGAAATATTAAAGATTCGTTTACCAATATAATCGTTTAACTTATTATAGAATATATTAATATAATTAGCCTTATCGATATACCTTTCTTTTATTTATACCTTTATTTAGTTATAAATGAGAGGTAATTATTCGTCTACAATAGAATTCGCGTTGGGTAGGATGTATAAGGGGTTAAAAGTATATAGAAATACCTTTACAAGAGAGGATTCGAAAATATTAAATAATTTATTATCGAAGAGGATTTATTTAACCGCGTACTAATTAACTTTTTTTACTTAGGCGGTCGTTAGGGACGTCGCGTAGTTACAAATATCCTTATAGTATTTAACTTATTAACGAATATAGTAATACTAGTATTATTAATATTCGGTATTGAGGTACTAGCGTATACGGGTAATATTTATCGAAGCGCGCTATTTATAATAATTATAGGTAACGATCTAGGCCGCACGCCCAAATTTATTAGCGAGGGCGAATTTTCTAATAATACCTTCGGTTCGTCTATTTCGTATAGCGGGCATAATATTGAAGGGTAAAGAATTATTGAATTGAATGAGGCGAGTCGAGGAGGTTTATCGATATATTGAAAAGTGTAAAGATGGCCCAGTTGATGCCTAGTATGGGGTGGAGAGGGGAGGGCACGGACGGTGGCACGGACCATTGAATTAGCGGTAATTTCAGCAAAAATGAAATTTCATAAAAAAATAAATCATTTTCCGTATGGATCGATCCCTAATCCGCGCCTTCCATGCTCGAAGTGCTGAGCCCCTGAAATTAGCGTCGTGCAAAATCTTATCGGCCCATTATCATTGGCCATTTCCGCTTCCAAGAACGATCGGGAGGTACACGGCGCGCGAAACCGACTTTCGACGGGCATTGCGACCGTGTCCGTTGCCGGCCCCGACGACCGCGCTCCGCAATTGCCAGCCGGATGCGACGATGCCTTGTGGCTCCGTTCCGTCATCATCATGAATGATCCCGTTGTGACAGTCTTCGGCCCCGGATGATGAAGACAACACTTCGCCTACCAGCCCTTTGCAGCACAGGAGGTCGAATCCTGAAATATGGCGGCCTACCTTTTATCTCGGGCTCGGGTGCAGGACGGCGGCCGGTGATCGCAACACCAGCGAGCGCGGCCGTCGCAGCAGCAGCAGGCCGGACAGGAGCAGCAGCAGGAGCAGCACCGTTCACCACCAGCGCTCCATCATGGCTCAAACCGTGGCAAATGCCTCCCCGCACTAAACTCCCCGAGGACGAGTTGGAAGAGGTTTACCTCAAGGGTAGTGGTCCTGGTGGACAAAAGATTGTACGTTCTCGCCCTCTGTGCCTCCTTCCTTCAGTCTTCCCCTTCCCTCCTAGTCCCCCATCCCCCTTTTCCCCAGCTCCCCTCTGCCCCCTCTCCTCAAACCCTCCTTACTAACCCCCCCTCACCTCCCACAGAACAAAACCAACAGCGCCGTCCAACTCCGGCACATCCCCACCAACATAGTCATCAAATGCCAAGAAACGCGTTCCCGGACACAAAACCGCAAGCTGGCTCGGGAGATCCTAGCGGCCAAGGTAGACTTTCACCTCAACGGGGACAAGTCGCGGGTGGCGATCGTGGGCAACGTCAAGAAGAAGAAGGCGGATAGCAAGGCGAAGAAGGCGAGAAGGAAGTACAAGAAGTTGGAGGAGGAGAAGGGGAAGGGTGGTGTTGGTGGACAGCAGTTGGTGGAAGGGGAAGAGGGTGAAGAGGCTGAAGAGGTGGAAGAGGTGGAGGGATATGAAGAGGAGGTACAAGAGGGAGAAGAGATACAAGAGAAAGAAGAGGCTGAGAAGCGCGGAGGAAACGCGGATGGCGCTAGACAGTGAGGATACCCATGGTGTTAGCAAATAAACGAAAGATCGA
Organism: Neurospora sp. CHS-2018b; assembly: GCA_009806015.1. Lineage (NCBI taxonomy): Eukaryota > Fungi > Ascomycota > Sordariomycetes > Sordariales > Sordariaceae > Neurospora > Neurospora sp. CHS-2018b. The sequence goes on along the minus strand of RAOV01000010.1, from coordinate 638,300 downwards.
AGCCATCTGGTTTCTGCCACTGGTTTGTACCCCAGACCATGTCCGATCATGCAAACGGCTGCTTGTTACTCGGTTTCCAGAGCGGTGAGGATCGCTTGGATCGGTATCGCCGCCTTACCGTGGGGATTCTCCTTTCATACCTAAGCACATGCATCGCGATATTAGTGTGGATCTGATACCTTGACGGCTAGCAAGGCCCCCTTTGCCCTTGGCTTGTATCACCGTTTTTAGATATCTCACGACTAAGGAAAAGGCAGCTGAAAGTGTTAAGGAATAAAGAACGCTGTTTGAATTTTGATGATATTTTCATCCACGATAACCTCGAATTGCCCAGTTGTGACTAAAACTTGCTGCTAAAAGTGTAGTAAATAGAGAAAGGGTGTTGGCAAGATCAAGAAGCCCGCATACTTGATCGCGCCTATCCCACGCATTCGCAGCCGTCGCCGCCCACCCAGAAAACAGAAAAAAGAGGCCATTATTTATGTCTTCTAGTAGAGAAAAGAGACGCCAACCCCCTTCTGACCACGCTCACTACTTTTCGTATAAGAGAGACCTGTGCAGAATACACGCGCAATGCAGACATGCTACTTGACGCAGATAGGGATGTTATGTCCCCAGTTGGCGCTGGCTCGTGACAGTCGTGGATTTGTCCATTTATTGAACTACATACAAGGTGTAAGCCGACGACGCCCCGCTTCCAACTGCAACAACGACCTCTCATTTTGGGCACCCACTTTAGAAGCACTTGCGGTGCACGATCGAGGGACCGCTCTCGTCGTACTCCTGCTTGGAGATCCACATCTGCTGGAAGGTCGAGAGCGAGGCGAGAATGGAACCACCGATCCAGACGGAGTACTTGCGCTCGGGAGGAGCAATGATCTTGACCTTCATGGAAGAAGGAGCAAGAGCAGTGATCTCCTTCTGCATACGGTCGGAGAGACCAGGGTACATGGTGGTACCACCAGACTAGTGACGATTCTGTTAGCGGGCCTATCCTGTACTGCCAAGCCAGAAATGAACGGGGACTTACCATAACAATGTTGCCATAGAGATCCTTCCTGACATCGACATCGCACTTCATGATGGAGTTGAAAGTGGTGACGTGGATACCGCCAGATTCGAGACCAAGGACGGAAGGCTGGAAGAGAGCCTCAGGAGCACGGAAACGCTCGTTGCCGATGGTGATGACCTGACCGTCGGGAAGCTCGTAGGACTTCTCGAGGGAAGAGCTCTGGGCGGCGGTCTGGATCTCCTGCTCGAAGTCAAGAGCGACGTAGCAGAGCTTCTCCTTGATGTCACGAACGATTTCGCGCTCGGCGGTGGTGGAGAAGGTGTAGCCACGCTCAGCGAGGATCTTCATGAGGTAGTCGGTAAGATCACGGCCAGCCATGTCAACACGGGCAATGGCGTGGGGAAGGGCGAAACCCTCGTAGATGGGGACGACGTGAGTGACACCATCACCGGAGTCGAGGACGATACCAGTGGTACGACCGGAGGCGTAGAGAGAAAGGACGGCCTGGATGGAGACGTAGAAGGCGGGGGCGTTGAACGTCTCGAAAACGATCTGTGTCATCTTCTCACGGTTGGACTTGGGGTTGATAGGAGCCTCGGTAAGGAGGACGGGGTGCTCCTCGGGGGCAACACGGAGCTCGTTGTAGAAGGTGTGATGCCAAATCTTCTCCATGTCGTCCCAGTTGGTAACGACACCGTGCTCGATGGGATACCTGAGAGTAAGGATACCACGCTTGGACTGAGCCTCATCACCAACGTACGAGTCCTTCTGGCCCATACCGATCATGATACTGGCATGGTGTCAGTTTTCGAACGCACTACAAGTGTTCGGCGCGCGGGACGCTGGGGAAAATGGCATGCATACCCATGATGACGGGGACGACCGACGATGGAAGCTATCGCGACATGTTAGCATGGCCGGACGTTGGGTCTTGGCGGGGGGCAAGTAGCTCTGCTGACACGTTGCCCGTCTCAAGCAGGAGCTCCTCGCGGGAATAGTGGGAACACTTACGGAAAACAGCTCTGGGGGCGTCATCACCGGCGAAACCGGCCTTGCACATACCCGAACTGGGCGGTTGTTAGCTATTGTCCATCGTAATGTTTACCATGTAGAGCGGACGGGTTATCGGGGGCCGCGAGGCGTCGATTGCGGGCGGAATATGACGCTTCTCCTAGGAGTCGGTGAGGCGCAGGCGGGGAAGAGGGGAAAGCTTACCCATTGTCGATAACGAGGGCGGCAACTTCTTCTGTTGGCGGGAACGCATCAATCAGCTTGTGTCCATGATAAACAATAGAGGGAGATGATGATGGCAGAAGTCCGGTGCGCCGGCGACAAGTTCTCCAGCGCGGGCAGACTGGGCAGCAGGAATGTGGACATGCTGTTACGTACCCTCCATTGTGATAGATTAGGTGGTGACGAAAAGTGTCGGATTAAGCAAAAGGTACAGAAGAAGAGTAATTAAATACGCTCGACGATTCCCGGATCGATGGAGCGATGATGATTTGGCTGAGAGTGGTGTTGCCGGAAGACGTAGAGACGTTGTTTGGGCAAAAATTTGGATGTTGTTCGGTAGGCGGAGGAGTTGGAAAAGGGGAGGTGAATTTAAGGTCAGCTTTGGGAGTACGAGGCGGCGGGTGGATTGAGGGGGGAGAGGTAGGGGAGGTAAGGGGATGGATTGCTGTGGTGCCAGGTGCGAGGGAACAGATGGCGGACTGGGGGGACGGTTGATTGGGGACTTGGACTGGGCCGGGGACTGGACACTGCTGGCTTGGTTGGTTGGACTGGGCCTGGTCACCTCACGTTCGGCATGGGACTTGGCGGCGGCGGAGGAAGGAAAGGCGGGCACAGGGCAGAGCAGGCGGGTACGTTGCTGTTGCTGGTTTGCGACGACGACACCGATGTCACTGGCACTGGACACTGACAAGTGGAAGCGGAAGCCAGCCAGACGAAAGCTCCCTCGCCGGGCTGCGCTGCTTGCACTGTTGGTTCACGATGGGATGGATGGATCACTACGACTACGTGCACAGCACACAGCGCTGCGCTGCCTTCCACAAGTCCCCTCCTCGCTGTTCGCTTCTCACTCAAAATCACCAAATCACTGGCCGCACCGCCCCCTTGCTGTCTGGCATCTTCGTGGACAAGTTGTCAACTCACAATGTCATGCTTGATCGGGGTGGCTCAAGGTGGATTCCTGAGTGGCCTGCGATCCGTAAAGTGGGTAGGAGACACCGCCTAATTTTGGGAGGACAAGGGGATCTTCCTGCCGCCAACACACTTTGGGAAGGCTTCCGCACCTCGGAGGCGAACGTCTTGACATGTCTGGCAACTGGCAGCCCGTTGAAATCCAAAGGGGTTTGCGATTTGGGACACCGGTCGCCAGTCTACCTATTGCAGCCCGGCCGGGGTCGTCACCGCTGCGTGCCGTTCGACGGGCAGCTAGACACCGACGATTGTGAGCGTGGGAGCGTGGTGCGTGGCTGGGTCCCGTTCAGCGTTCTCAATGTCCTCCCCTGCGTTGTTGCCGTCGTACCTGGTCGCTGTCCCTTGTCGCACCCCGTTCATTACTTGTTTATTACTCCTCCTGAAGAACGCGTTTGCAGTTCCAGAAGATCCAATGTCTTCTTTACCGTCTCTTCTGTTGGAGCCTGGCTGATTACGATCTCTTGGAGCTTGTCCGGATCGCAAACCCCATGGCCCCGGGGTCCGAGTGTCGAAAAGGCTCCATGGCCGCCCGCGCGGTGCGGGACCTGACGGAGATAGCCTACGGTATGCACTCGGGTCCATACGGTACGGAGACTTCCAGCAGCGGTGTCATTTCCAAGGAAACACCATCTCATTGGGGATGAGAGCGAGGTATTGCCACAGTCCAACACTACTCGCACCACCACCACCAACTTATTGGCGTCTGCTTCATCCCACCATCCATTACCTTCACGGCCTGGAATTGGAACTTTTGTTTCGTTGCTCACGTTGGACCAAGTTTAGCTGACGTATGCCCCATTAGGTATCCGGGAATTCTGCATTCCAAACGACAAAGACATCGGGTCGAGATACGCATCACTGATCATTATCTTGTTTCGCCAAGCAGGCATCTCGTCTCCTTTTTTGAAGCCTGACAGACATCTAGGCTCTTCTTCAGGCGCCCGCTATTATTCCCTGCGCCGCGCGAATGGCTTGCGTATGCACCGCACTTTAAGATGTCAGCCTTGTCAGACGTTGGAGCGGCATTCCCGGCAACGATGATCACTATTCTCCCTTTCAGTGATCTAAAAGGAGCATCAATATCAGCAGCCTAGAGTCTTTGTCTCGATTTATACACAAATCTACGAGAAACAGCCGCCAAGCGAAGCGACGAGTTCCGCAACGGGTTCGGACATGGCGCGGCTGGTCCATTCAATCATCAATGCATGTGTTCCAGCGTGGTGGGTATCGATGACGGTGGGCCAGGCAGTAGCATTGTGGGCGGGATTCCGACAACAAGAAGCTTGAATACCTACGTGGACGGCAGAGACAACTGAGCACCCAACTCCAAGGACCACTCTGGACCAACCCCGCGTCGACGTCGACAATATCAGAGCACTCCTCGAGCTCTTGTCAAGTGTCAAGCGATCAAGCTTTGGCTGTGAAGGGGGCCATTCTCAAACACCAGTCCTGTTGGATGCTCATGGTCAATGCGACCTTCTCCAACCAGTCACCAGCCTGCTTTTTACCCTTTCGTTCGTTGTCACCCGACTTTATGCAATCCTCCGGAACGAAGCGAAGCTGCCACGGGCACTGCCACTTTGAAATGCTGTCACTCGGGTCATGTCAGCCTGTCCCGTCGTCTGTGCTGTCGTCTGTTGTCTCCCCGCAAAAGCGACGGTTTGGAGCAACAACGCCCGGCGACGAGGGGCAAGGAGGGGCAGCCCACTTTCCTCATCGTGTGAAAGGTGTGGAGGGGCAGTGCACAGACCACTTCAGCTCGGGAAGCTGTTAAGCACATGAGCTTGGCCTTCATCTTGAACCTCCCTTTTCCACCCCTGAAGATTGATGATGCCCATGTTCGTTTGATATTCAGTTTGCTTCTAGAAGCTGAAATCATTCCTTTCTAGGGATATGATTTCGGAAGATTAACCTAAGCGGAAACAGCCTTGCCTTATTCCAGAGATCCTCATAAGCAAGCGGCTCCACGTCTCATTCCTTTTCCAAATTGCCAGCCACTAACACGTGGGGAAGGCGCTACGCCGTTTTTGGACCGAACGTTCCTGAAACTCACAGAACAATCGAGATGGGATTGGACAGCAATCGCATTATCGATAAGTCAGCCTTGCGCAAACCATTCTTATCGTTCTTATACTATTTGTACATGGCGGGGCGCAAACAACAGCTTTAAACAAAAAGTTAACTGATCAAGTCATCATTCATATCCATCCATCCACGAACTTCGAGGACGCTGTTGTACCTCTGAAACAGCTACTTCGTATCAAATACCGACCGAGTTCATCAAGCAAACAGACCAAGTCTCCAAGTGTCAACCAGCACAACTCTCGGCGCAAACCATCAGATACGAACAATCCAAAGTCTAAAGCTACACAAAACACCTTTACAAACACCACAAAAAACAACCCACATCCAAAATGGAAAAGAACCTCAACCAGCTCCTAAAATGGAGCATCGAAGCCCAAGCCGCCGCCTCCGCAGGCCAATCCCATCACTCCCACGGCGCCCCCGCCTCTAACAACTCCTTGGGCCCCGCCACTGGCACCGGCGCCGTAGCCACCTCCCCCGCTCCCGAAGCCACCGGCCCCGGCCCCCGCCCCATCGACCCCGAAATCCTCGCCTCCCTCTTCGGCGGTCCCTCCGAAGCCGAGCTAATGAAAGCCGCCATGGAAGTGATCACCGACCCCTCGCCCGAGACCACGCTCGAAAACAAGTTGATCGCCTTCGACAACTTCGAGCAGCTGATTGAGAACTTGGACAACGCGAACTTACTTGAAAAACTCGATCTCTGGTCCCCCTTGCTCTCAATGCTGGAGCACGAAGATGAGGATATGCGCTTCCATGCGGCGTGGTGCGTGGGCACCGCGGTGCAAAACAACGAAAAGACGCAGGAGAGATTGTTGGCCATGGGCGGTGTGCCGAAGCTGGTAGACCTGGCAATGAAGGAGGACGAGTCGGAGAAGGTGAGACGCAAGGCTACGTATGCACTGTCGAGCGCAGTGAGGAATTATCAGCCGGCTATGGATGTCGCGGCGGAGGAGATGCATAAGCGCGGGCATGAGCTTTTGGTTGCCAAGGGGGAGGAGGGGAAGAAGGTGGACGCGGCGGATATGGATAAGGTGGATGAGGTTATTGAGTGTTTGAGGAGTAAGGCTAAGTCTCCGCTGCCTAAGTCTGCCTAAGGGGATGAGTGAGCAGAGGCCTTGAGGTCATGATTGGGGATGATTAAAAGGAAGGGAAAAGGGAGTGGAAGATTTGGTTTGATACGGCATTGGAAAAGGCGTTATGGGTTTTTGTTTGAGATACTTGTGCTGATCTAGATGATGGGTTCTGTTGTCGTGATACCTTGACCTCTTCTGCAAGCTAGAAGGGGATATGGATCAAGTATGGTATAGACTTGGGGGTTGTTTAGGAAGCAAATACCCTTGACGATGTCCGTTCACAGCGGACGGAAAATGATAACAACTTGGTTCACACAATGATCACTGTGCATTCAATCTTGACGAATTTGTGATTTACTTCTTTGTTCTTCTTCAGCCCTCAGACCCAGTGGTATTTTTTCTCCCATATCCTTCCCACATTGTCTATGAGCTTTCTCCTCGTGATGTTGTTACAAAAGGTATATATACACCCAACATACATCATCCCTATGTGGTTGGTGTATTCGTATTGTACAAGTTTCACACATTTCCTCCTCAACCATCATCTTCCACACACCATGCTAGATGCTTGACCCTTCCTCTTCCTCTGGGCTTCTCATCATCCTTCCTCGACGACCACCCGCTTAGCGCGCTTAGGTGCTGTAGAAAGGAACGCCGAGGGACTGGAGCAGAAGCTTGGCCTGTCTGTCGGAAGTGGCTGTCGTCTTGATGGCGATGTGGCAACCGGGGATCATCTTGCCGGGGTACATCTAGAGAGAGTAAAGAAGTCAGTAATCCGTCGTTAAGTCCAAAAGAAGAAGCCGGAGCCAGAGCCAGAGCCGAAGACAGAGCCGGAGCCGGGGCTTCTCTCCTTCCCCTTCCCTCCCCCTTCTCCAGCTCCAGTTCCAGCACCAGCTCCCTCCCCTCCCCTTCTCACTTCACCCCCCAGAACACAAACTCACATCATAATTGCATTCCACCTCCGGAAAAAGCTGGACATCCTCCGGGTTCAACCCAAACTGCACATTACCACTGCCATCACCCGTACTCGCCGCGATACCCTTCCAATCCTTGATCCTCGGGAAAACCAAATGCACCAACCGATCCATAAACTCCCACGCCGCGTTTCCGTAAATCGTCGTCTTGCACCCGGCCGGTTTATTCGCCTGCAATTGCCACTGCACCACGTTCGACTTGGACCTAGTCATCTCCGGCATCGTCCCCGTCATGGCCAGCAGCACAGCTCTAGCAACAATCAACATGTCCGGGTTCTTGAGTCCCAAGGGGACGAAGGTCGAAACCGTGATCTCCTTGATCTCGGGGATGTTGCGGAAGGTGATGTCCCTTTCGCGGATGGGAAGCTCCGGAGCGCCGCGGGGCGCGCGGCGGGCGCGGTTGGCGAAATAGGGCGAATCGCCTTCCCAGGCGCGCAAACGCTCGGAGGGTTCCTTTTTGGGAGTGCCGGGGGGCGTGTGGATGTAGGTCAAGGTCATGAGGTCGGAGGCCATGACGGTGCGGAAGGTTTCCTTGAGGCGAGGCATGTTGAAGGGCCCGGGGACGAAGTCGCGGGCGATGGGGTCGGAGGAGGGAGGGGATTGGATGGGGTGGAGGGGGCCGCGGTTGTACTTGGGGGGGTGGTATTGGTATCTGGGTGAAGCATGGTGAGGTTAGCTACCTATCTACTTGGTATGGAGGTTGTATATGGTTGTAGGTATGTGAATAATAGCACGGAGGGAGGGTGTATAACATACCTGCTGCTAGGCAACCTCGCCTTCCTGTCGGCCGCGCGCTTCCATGGCCTGAAATCCTTCTTGTCCTCTTCGCTGGGGAGGGGAGCCTCCAATGCCGACCGTGTCTCAAGCTCGGCAAGGTCGGGGATGTTCTTAGAAACGGCAGCGGCGCCGGAGCCGGCCTGTGTCGAGGCGCATCTTCTGGTAGCAAATTGAGTAGAGAAAGGCTGAAGGGCGCGAGCCGATCTCGAGACCCCGCGGAGACTGGCCATGGTGAATTAAGATACCGAAAAAGAAACCGGCGTTCGGGCGGACGCTCTAGTTTCGGAATTGGCGACGGGGGTTGTCGCTTCGGAGTGGTGATTGAGGAAGAGGGTCCGGCGCACGCGGGAAATCGGGGCCGAAGGTCTGTCACAGAGGGCAGCGAGGTTCCTTCTCCGGCAAGCGCAAGGTCCTGGTCCCGCGTCGAGGCTCGAAGAGGTGCCGGTCCCCGTTGTGCCCGCTGCCGGAATTTTTTTGGAGCCTCTGCGGAGCCTCGAACCGGGGCCAATGCTTGGCAGCACGGGCCATGGCGGGTTGTGCTAGGGTTAGGGTTATATGTGTGCTACCCCTGAATGGTTCCTGAACCCCCCTGAATACGTCTGATGTGGTCGACGAACTGTGAACACTCAGGCATCTATCGCCGTGATATCGAAGCAAAAACATGGTATCAAGATTCATCGAATTAGAATGACATGTATAATTAGATTAGGAGATGACTGTGTATGCGTACGCTGCCTTTGCTCTAACTATCCTCCAAGCCTCTAACTATTACACCCTTCCGCGAACACCTTATCAACATGTCTAGCAACAACAAAGGCTGTATGTAACGGGGAAAATGAGAGAAAATGAAAAGAATGCCTAAAAAACATTATCACCGTCCAGGACCACGTCCCCATCTCCTCTCAGCTCTCTTCCACCCAGAGCCACTTCTTTTCACTTGTCCCACACCTCCCTCGCCATCCCAGCTCAACTCATAATCAGGCTCCTCATCTTTCCTCAACTTGGGCAACTTCACCTTCACCATTCCCTCGTCTCTCCTCCCTATACTCCTCCTACTAGGAGGAGTAGTCGCAGGCGGCTGAATTCTATAAAGCAACAACCTCGACCCGCCACCGCAGAACTCCGTCTTATCGCCTACGCAGAACGACCTCTTGCACTCATACAGCTCCGACGCCGCCACCGCCGTGTCCGCCAGTGTATTTCCACAATAACACTCCCTGCCGAACTCCACGCCAAAGAGGCTATAACCCCTCGTCTGGCAGCGGTCCTGGCACATTTCGATCGTCATGCTCGTGCTGTTGGTGTACGTGTGAGCCTTGAGAATACGAGCCGTCGAGTTGTCGACGAAGCAGCCCTCTGACGTCGCCAAGCTTCCGTTGACGACGGACGGGTTGACGAGGCGGGGCATCACGTAGTTGGTTTGTCTAAAGACGTCCAGACGAGCACGGCCACCGCAGCGTGTGGATGGGTCGCCGACGCAGGTGAGGTTGCAACCAGTCTGGCCGAGGCTGTAGACGGGTTTGATCTCGAGACCGCAGTAGCATTGGGATTGGAACTCAAGGCCGGCGAGAGGGTAGTTTTGCTGGGCGCAGTAGGTAAGACATTTTTGGATGGTCATGCCGACGCTGTCGTACAGGTAGGTGCCGTTTAGCGCGCGAGCTGTAGGCGCGGCGGTGTTGGAGTCGCTGGCACATCCTTGGTAGTCCCAGTTCACAACAGTAGGAATTGTAGGCAAGGCTGGGACGGTGTTCGTGGTGGAAGTAGTGGCGGCAGCGGTGGTGGTGGTGGCTGGAGCAGGAGCTGTAGTAGTGACGGCCGCGGCGGCTGTGGTAGTTGTGCCATCGACAGGAGGAGCTGAGGTGACGGCAGGTGCAGTGGTGGTAGTGCTGACAACCGCAGGAGGAGCTGAGGTGACGGCAGGTGCAGTGGTAGTGGTGCTGACAACCGCAGGAGCAGTAGTGGACGAGCTGGATCCTGGAGCAACGCTGGGAGCAATACTCGCGGAGTTTGTAGGAGCAACGCTGGCACTGTTCGTGGGAGCGACACTCGCAGAGTTCGTAGGAGCAACACTGGCACTGTTCGAGGGAGCGACACTCGCAGAGTTTGTGGGAGCGACACTGGTGTTGGAACCAGGAGCAACACTCGCGCTTGGAGCAACACTTCCAGTAGGCGCAACACTTCCAGTAGGAGCAACGCTTTCCGAGGCGGCGGCACTGCCCGAAGGAGCAATACTAGCACTAGGAGGAACACTAGCACTGGGAGCAATGCTGGCAGAGGGAGCCACGCTTTCCGAGGCGGCGGCACTGCCCGAAGGAGCAATACTAGCACTAGGAGGAACACTAGCACTGGGAGCAATGCTGGCAGAGGGAGCCACGCTTTCCGAGGCGGCGGCACTGCCCGAAGGAGGAATACTAGCACTAGGAGGAACACTAGCACTGGGAGCAATGCTGGCAGAGGGAGCGACACTGCCCGAGGGAGCAACGCTGGCCGAGGGGTCAACGCTGGCCGAGGGGTCAACACTGCCCGAGGGGTCAACACTGCCCGAGGGAGCAACACTGCCCGAGGGAGCAACGCTGGCCGAGGGGTCAACGCTGGCCGAGGGGTCAACGCTGGCCGAGGGGTCAACACTGGCCGAGGGGTCAACACTGGCCGAGGGGTCAACACTGGCCGAGGGGTCAACACTGGCAGAAGCAGTACCGGAAGCCGCAGTGGAGGCCGCTGTCGAAGCCGCGCCGGATGCAGCGCCCGAGCCGGAACCAGAAGCGACAGTTGATGCTGCGGCAGTACCGGAGGCGGCCGCCGATGTGGCAGAAGTAGCAGCCGATCCTGTAGCACTGGCAGTTGTTAAACCATCGGCAGTTGAACCAGCGGCGGTCGAACCGGTAGCAGAGCCGGTAGCAGTCGAACCAGCCACAACCGACCCAGCAGGATTAGCACTAGCAGTCGAGCCCGTCGCACTCGTCGTGGTCGAGCTAGAAGCCACAGTAATGATCTGAGCTCCCCAAACAGCCTGGTTGTTATAGCCGCGTCCGACAGACTTCTTCATGTAGCAAGGAGCCTGGATACCCGTACCACCAGGTACGTACGAGAAAGCCACGCACAAATCGGTGGTGGAGCACTTCTCGGCACACAGGGCGTAACTGTCGACGAAGGCGACAGCCAGGTCGCCCGCTTCGTGGTCGGTGAAGCACTCGAGGAGGAAGGTCTTGCCGTTAAGGGAGAGGTATGTGCCGTTGTTGTTGTCGGGGCATTTGACGGAGACGGTGGGCTGGGTTGGGGCGGCTGAGGATGTGGTGGTTGCCGAAGCGGAGTTAGAACCGGAAGCGGGACCGGAGGCAGTACCAGAGGCGGTACCGGAGGCGGTGCCAGATGCCGTGGCTGATTGAGTGGCCGAGCCGGAAGCGGTGACTGAGCTGGAGGTGCCATTGGGGTTGAGCTGGTACATGGAGAGACCATTGCTACCACCGCAGATTTGTTGTTGGTTACCATTGCAGAGCATGTTGCAGCGGCCATCAGTGACCAGGGCAGCTCCGTTGAGAAGTTCGTTGCCGCAGAAGCATTCAGCAGAGTACTCGGTTCCGAAGTACTTGTATCCAGCGCAGTACGTAGCGCAGTCATTGAGATTCATGACATTAGACTGAGTATTCTTGCCCCGGAGAGAACGGGAGGCAACAGCATCGCTGTAGCAACCCAGGAATCCGTATTGGCCGACAGACGGTGGGTTTCCAGGAGTGTTGGAAGCGACTGCGGATGAGGATGTGGAAGAAGCAGAAGCAGTGGCGGAAGCGGTTCCGGATGCTGTCCCGGATGAAGATGACACGCCCGATGATGGGTTACCAATGACGGTGCCCTTTTGCTTGTAAACCGAAATACGGCCTGAACCACCGCATAGCTCAGTCGGATCGCCGCCGCAGACGTAGTTGCAGGTCTTTTCATCAGCAACGGTGCTACCGGAGTTGAGTTTGTTACCGCAGTAGCACTCAACACCCCACTCAACACCAAAGAAGGAGAAGCCAGCACAAGCTTGGGCGCAGCTCTCAATGGTGTTGGTGCTGGACTGTCCGACAATCCGGTCATTCAGGGCTCTGGTCGCAGGAGATGCCGAGTTGTCGGTACGGCAACCAGCATACTCCCAGTTACCAACAACTGCCTTATTCGCAGGGGGCCTGAAAGCGGGAGCGAGGGTACCGTTCTCGGGGAAGTAGCCGGTGGTGTCATACCACATCATCATGTAGCTTCCCACACCACCGCAGAACTGCGACTTGTCACCGGGACAGATGTAGGTGTTGCAGAGGTAGTCGTCAACCTTCAGGCTCGCAGGTGGAATGCTCCGGCCGACCCAGCATTCATAGGTGTACTGGGTACCGGCAAAGGCAGCCTTGTTGGTGATGGCATACTGCTGGCACTTTCCATTGTCATTATCCGCAGGGAACTGCGCCTGGGTGGTCTCAAGACGGTTGGCGTTGCTGTCCTTGTAGCAGCCAAGGTACTTGAAGCGAGCTGATCCATCCGGCAGCGTCGGGCCAACTTTGCTGGCGCGTAGGGTGCCAATGAAGTTAACGACATGTACGCCGAAAGCAAGATCGTTGACGTTCAGTGTCCAGGCGCCAGAGTAAACAATGGGATCCGCATTGAGAGGGGCAGCGCCAGGTGTGAAGAAGATAGTGGCACTCTCAGATTTCCCAGGCTTGATAACCATGCCTTCAAAAAGATCGCTGCTTGGGTTTTGGGCACCAAGGACAGAGCCCATTGGGGGCTTGGACTTGTCAATCATTAGATCAGAACCGCCCTTGTTCGTGAACCGAATGGTCACTTCAGTGGTGGTAAGACCAGGCGAAGTGCCCATGTCGATATTAAAGGTGCAAGTTTGAGTAGGATCATTGCAGAAAGGGATCGTTACCCAACCGCCTTCGCTGGTGGAATGCTCCAGGAGAGCAATGGGCTGCGAGTTGGCGGATCCGGTCAAGACAGAGTAGGCCATGCCACCGTCAGTGAAGACAGTGAAGGTGGTAGAGAAGGAACCAAGCTTGGGAGCAAGGAACGTCATGTGAATGATCACAGATGATCCAGCGGCGACAGTAGAGCCGAGCTCAGGCAAGTCCTCGGCAGTGAAGTACCCGTCAGCATCAAGCTTGGAGTGAGTGCCATCGATGGTGACATTCGTGAACTTTGCAGTTGCCGAGTTGGGGCCATCGGTGGTGAAAGCGTACCCAAGAATTTTCATGGGTCCTTTGCCCAAGTTCTGAATGACCACAGTGTTTTGCGATCCTCCTTCCGCAGAGGCAGAGCCAATGACAAGTGGTTGGAAATCGACTGCATTGGGGTTGATCGCCGCAAAGGGTCCGTCTGTCACTGTGTTGCCGGTCACAGAAAGGGGCTGTGCAGTCGAATAACCCGTAACAGCATTGACTGTGTTGAGGGTGACAGAGCCAGATTGCACACCAGGTTGCATGGTCGGGGAGCTTGTGCTGCCAGAGTCCAACGTGTACCCGCCCAAATCAAACTTGATAGGGAAGGTAAAAGATTTGCCAGCAGTGATTCCGGTTTTGGGGAGGTCGGCTAAGGATACCTTGTAAAGGGGATTTCCAGTTGTGATGTTGGTGATCTGATTGACATTGATCTTGGCAGTGCAAGTGACATTGATCGTCTTGGATGTGCCGATGGGAACCTCTCCAAAGTTGAAGGGACCGCCGCAATCAAAAGGCAACTTGACAGGGGACCCAAAAGCCAGAATCTGTCCGGTGTATGTGCTGGTGTAGTACCGGCCATCGCCAAAGACTGGACGCTGGAATTTGGACAAGACTGGAGTACCGGGAAGAGGAATCTTTACAAGCTGCCCATTCCGTGGCACCGCATGGTAAGCGCGAATGCCGTTGTCAGGATCACTCATCCAGAGAATGCCTGTTCCCGGTTGGCCGTTGAGAGTGGTGATGGTTGCGGATCCAGTACCGACTCTGCCAGCCGACTTGTCAGGAGTCGAACCGGCCACGCTGAAGGCCGGCTTTCCGCTTGAGTCGTAGCCAAGAGCGTAGGCATAAGTCGGAGCACCGACAGGAGTGATGTACATGTAGCCACCCTCAAGCGGATATGCGCCAACGTTTCCAAACATAGCTGTACCCTGAGGAGGAGTGATAGTCTGGATGATGGAATCACCACCACCGGCGCCCATCTTGTAGCCTCCCAGGTTATCAGCATTGCAGATGTAGGCTTGGCCGTTCTTGCCTGCTGTTACCGCAAGCTGCTTGACACCGCCGCCTCCGAATGGCAAGATGGAAACACCACCACCGCCCAAGTCACGATCAGCAGAGTCGATAGCTTGGTAAGTGTATGGTTCGAAGTAGTCTTGTTGCGTGACCTTGCCGGTGGCTGGATCGATGGCCATATTCACAATGGCTTCGGAGAGTGTGTCGAGGTGGATTCTACCGCTGGCGGCTAACTGTTGGTTCGCCATGACTCCGTAGCCGTTCCCAGTAGCGAAGAAGAGACGACTCGGGTTGTCTGAGGCCAGAATGGCACCGCTCTGCCAGATACCGCAGCCACCACCGCCTCCTTCCCAGGTGCCATCTTGCTTGGGAGCACGATCACCGCCAGCAGTGGCATAAGCGGTGACGAACTCACCACTGGAAGCCCGCATGCCAACTACCCAGCCGGTGTAGTTGAACAGATCGCAGTGGCCACCAAAGCCAGCGTAAACCACACCATTGATAAGGTTCAGGGATGTGCGCTGAAGAACACCACCACCGGTGAAGTAGCGAGTCTTGTCGTTATCGGCATACTTGCCTTCAATGTTGGTTGGGAAGCCAGGCCTCTCTTGCAAGGTCCATGCATCAATGGCATGGAAACGGTAGGCACCGTTCTTCCAGCCTTTCGTAGTTGCATCCCTGTAGCCCTTGGCCCAGAAGTAGATTGTTTCTGTGTTGGGGTCGATAATGGGCGTGCCAGTGATACCGATTGTTCCGCTAATGTCGTTGCAGTTGCCCAAGTCGGAGACCATAAACGGGGCTTCCGCGGGATCCTGCTCGCTTAGATCACGGCTGTTGTAGAGTGTGCCGTTCACCGCATCGAGAACGTAGATGCGGTTTTGCTCTGAGAAGGCAATGACGGTTTGCTTTCCCGTGGCCTTTGGTGTGTATACTAGGAGTTTAGAGTAGAACTGCTCAACCTGGTTGAGGGGATTCTTTGGTGTTGTGAAGGACCAAATCTGGCCAAATGCGCCTCCCTCAATGGTTGCTGGATCCATGTTGTGGTTTGGGAGATAGCCGACAGCAGCCGAGTCTTGCCAAAGTTGATCTGTTAGCATCTTGATTCATGAGACATCCACAGCACATCGAGCTTGACTCACCGGCATCCATAATGGTATCTGTCGGATCCATTGCCCATGTTGCCGTGCAGAGCGCAAGGCTCACAAACGAGCGTAAGAGACCTAGGGGCCTCATTTTGGCGAAGGGATATTACAATAAGTGTGTCGAATAAGTCATGAAAATATGAGTAAAGACTGTAGGTGAGGGTATATCCACAAGGCTACCCCGATGAAAAGTGTATATAACAAGAAAACGATTGACTACCACATTGGGGGAATGACGAAGTGATGCCGAGGTGTTCGAGGTTAGGTGTTGTCTAAGTCAACCGGAATCGGCTCTTGCGAGACAAGAACACGAAGTCGTCGAGATGACGGTGCGGATCGGGGTGTCGACAAAGAAGTGGAAGGATGGGTGAGATCTCGGGTCAGGAGGGGATGGGAGAGACAATCGCATATAGCTGTGTCTCTGTTTTAGATGGAGAAGCCGCCCAGAGATCTCTGTGATCTGGGACCGGACGGGCGCTACCGAAAGGGGCTTACGGCGATTCCATTCCAACGGGTCTCCAAAGGGTCTCGACGCCGGTATAGGGCATTGATCGCCCCATTGATGGTCAGCTTGAAAGTCTTCTCGGCCTTGGCAGCTGGCCAATACATCATCTCCTCCACCCTTGAACACCCTCTGCAGGCTGTCTTTAGCATATCCGAGCCTGTCTTCAGCCCGGAACAGGACTTGTTGGACTTGCTGGAAGCCGGCACTCTCGCCTCGTGCGCTTGAGACCTTTCTGTGCACTCTGGGTCTTCTGTCCCTCAGCCAGCCAAATGAAGGGGGTGGCGGGGCGTGGCTTGAAGTCTTGGACTGTTTGGGAGCGAGGAAAAATCCAGAACTTGCACCGTCATTACCACAAGTCGAGGTGTGCCTGCGGTGTGCTTGAAGGGTCAATGTCAATCAGCAAACACTCATGACAGTGGCCAACTCGGCGTTTGCTCGTCCCCCAAACTATCGGCGGGAAGGCAAATTGGGTTCTTGATATGGCATCCTCCCACACTCCCTTTGGGCTGGGGCTCAGCTGAAGGGCATTTCGACAACTTCTGGATCTTTTGATGGGTTCAACTCAACGAGATGTGATGACCGGAGATTCCAGGCATCGGGCGGGTGCATTGATGCCTCGCACCTCGGTCGAGAGTCCCAAAACACACCATGATAGGGCGGAGTGTTCCATGTGTGGGAGAGAGCCGAGCGCTTGCTTCTGACGATGGTGTATCGCTTGGAATCGCTTCATTGTGTGGTTGACCTGTTTACGTGATGAGTCTCATCCAACGCCCGGATGTTGACTGGTCTTGCAATGGTCTGGCAGTAGCCTGTCTGAAGGCGTGGCTGAATGGAACGAACTAAGCGAACAGAATTTCCACTGCTGCCGGACTCAGCTTGTCAATGGAAGTGACCACCGTGAAGATGGAAGGAACCTCAACAAGGGAGGAGCAGCAGCTCTCACTTCTCAGACGGAGCAGAAAGCGAGACGTGACTGCCAAGACCAGTGAGGTTGAATGTGGAGGCGAGACCCACAATGCACCCCGGTTCAGGCTAGCCTGGTCTAGGGTTGCCTGCCCTGTCAGAACCCCAGCAAAGAGCAGGGGCAGGCATTGGTACTTGTGCAAAGTACCGGTACTTTGTGCTTCGTCGCAGCGCCCAGACGTTTTCTCCATCTCTCTCGTCGACCCTTGTCTTGTATCGCGACTTTCTCGCTTTCCACAACAAAGTCACCGACTCACCACCACCCTTCCACTCACCCATCCACCCAACGGCAAGCGACTTAACGAACATATTATCAACCAACCGAAGTCGGGCAGTGTTATCCGCCTATTTTCGTTCCTCTCAGCCTCAACGTACCAGTCACACAAACACCACTGGACCGTTTGTCGGGTCGTGGCGCGTGGCGTCTCTGCTTCATTTTACTTTGCAGCATTTCCACCTTTCAATCCTCTTCTGGTTCTTCTCCTTCCAATGCCCAGCCCGTATCCCCGACCCCCGACCGCCGGCACTGCGAGAAGCCGTCACTGAAAAACAAAAAGCGGCAACAAAGACTGCGGGGGTTTGGCCTTTTAGCATCCGCGTTCGCTTAACGACTCCCAGTTGAGGCAGTCTGGTCAAAAGTATTTTTTCCTCGCATTGTGCAAGTCATGGTGAAGTCTGCGGGCGTGCGGCGTGAGGCGTCAGTACGAGAGAGCAAAGGCGCTGTTCGTCCACTGAGCAGAGGAAGAGAACTGTTCGTTCCTGCATTAGCCCCTCCTCTCTGTTGACACCCATTTGCTGCATCCTCACAGCCATTCGCGACTCGGCCTCTCCCCCCTTTTCACCCGTTCTCGAGCCGCTTTCTTTCCTTTTCTGTATTGTCGCTCATTTCCGTGTGTTTCGAGGCTGAAGACTTTAAACGATCCTCAGTTGTCTCTGATAATGCTCAAGAGTTACCAAGTGGCTATGACTGGACTATCAGTGCAATATCCCAGCCGCTGTGATAATGGTTTTCAAAGCGGTAATCGGGAGATTGAACGTTGTCCTGGTTTTACAATGGTGGAAAATGAACGATAATGACTTTAATTGGTCATATCTCCTCATTCTTCACTTGCATGCTATCCTGAACGCGCTTTGCCGCGGAGAAGACGCAGAAAATGCCGTTCTGGCGATCCTATTCTGGGCACAATCGTCAAGTTTGTCGATCTTCTGGGGAAATGACATGGGCAGCATTGTTACCCGTTCAGACCAACATACCTAAAGATTGGCTCGCCAAATACCGCGGGCTCGCGTAGGGTGTTGGGTGAGCTCGGCCATGCAAGGGGCCCCGAGATGATATGCTGCAGCTTCACGTCTTGGGTAATCACAATGAACGATCCGGATCCTTCCGAGCAGACATCAACAACTTCACATTTTGACTCTTGCCCACGGCAAAAGACGTCACGGCAGATCAACGCAACCGAAAACTATGGGAAGGAATGATGTAAACGTTATTGGCAAAAATATTTCGGGAAACTGGCATTTTGGTGTCATTACGAAATGCCACAGCAGAATGATCATCTGTGAAGAATAGTCTCAGAGGCATGATGAAAAATGTCCTCGAAAGGGGCTTGGTGGTTGTTGTCCAGAGTCAAGCGACTTCACAGCCTGCACCTTGCTGTCCTGCTGTGTTGACACTCAAGAATACCTAACACATCACGTGGAAGGCCATCCGCCTGTCAAGCCATCAGACCAGTTTACTGACAACTCTCAAATAGGCATTCAAGTACGGCGACCAATGACATCACAAGAAAGCTCAACCATGATGACAAAAGTTTATGGGCCCAAACGATTGTACTTGTATGTATTAGAACTAACTATTAAAGCACAAAAACCAAACCAAAATTTGTCAACTGTTCGCACAGCCAACCGAGCATTAATGATTGTAAAAGACGGGAAGAGCCAAAGAATCCAAGCGAGCGTCACTCATTCGTTTACCCATCCGATCTTTCCAACCGTCTAATCATCCCTCTCATCCCATCGAAGGCACAAAGCCGAATCGAGACAGAAGTGGTCGTAGTCGTGGTCTTAATGACCCGCGTCCCACTTACTTGGCAACATAGCTGCCAGGAAGGTAGTAGCCGAAGCTGCTGCCGATAGTCCACACGTTGCCAGAGTTGTCCTTCTGGCCCTTGTTCTTGGCGTAGCTGACACCATAGGGGACACCGTAGTACGCGCAAGTGAAGACGCCGTCCTGGCCGTTCTTATAAAAGACATAGGCGTTGAAGAAGACGCAGGCCTGGCCCTTGTTGGTGTTGGGGTGCTCCCTGTTGTACTCGGTCTGGGCCTTGCAGCTGGCGGCGCAGAGTTCCGGGGCAAAGGGTACGTTGATGCCGAAGGTCTGCGTGCGGAGGAAGCCGTGGTCGACGACGGGCGCGGGCGCGTTGATGGCGGCGTTGCCGAAGGCGACGGGGCCCTGGAAGCCGTCGACCGTGGGGCCGGCGGACTTGGTGAAGGCCGTGGAGCCGGCGTAGACAACCTTGAAGCCCTTGCCCTGGAACTGGTAGGGCGGCGACTTGGCCGAGCTGGCGACGAGCGGCATGCCGTAGAAGGCGCACTTGATCAAAGTGGCCGAGGCGGCGTCGGCATTGCCAGGGCAGCCGAGTGCGGCGTCGGGCACCTGGGTCGAC
The DNA here is from genome assembly GCA_009806015.1 of Neurospora sp. CHS-2018b. Taxonomy (NCBI): domain Eukaryota; kingdom Fungi; phylum Ascomycota; class Sordariomycetes; order Sordariales; family Sordariaceae; genus Neurospora; species Neurospora sp. CHS-2018b. The sequence continues at coordinate 618,698 of RAOV01000010.1, read as the reverse complement.
TTGCTGATCTCGAGCGGCACGCGCTCGTAGTAGATGTTGAAGGAGGTGCAGCCGGCGGTGGCGTCGCAGATGGCGGCGCACTTTTTGGGGTCGTACGAGGTCAGCTTGGAGCTGGTGTAGGTGATGTAGGACTTGTCCTGGGCCAGGACCTTGAGGTCGACGAAGTTAGGCACGACCGCGTAGCCGGAAGGGACGTTAGCCGCCTTGGTAGAGTCGATGGCAGCGGTAGAGAAACCCGCAAAGCTGGTGAAGGCCTCGGGGGTGTCGGGGTTAGACACCTGCGGGCCGTTGAAGGGGCGGACAATGCACGAGGTGGCCGGGGCGTCGGCGCGGGCGACGTTGGTGCGCTTCAAGAGGTTGACGGTGATAACGTCAGGAGGAGCGTCGGTGGAAGCCTGAGCCTCGGCGGGGGGAGTGTCGACGACCGTGGCCACAACGTCCGCGGCCACGGCATCGGCGTCGAAGGTCGAGACGTTCTGGGGAACGACATCGCCAACGGGAGGAGTGTCGGTGGAGTCGGCACCGGCGGCCACGGACTCGTCATAGCTGTCGATGGGCAGGTCCTGGCGCTTCTGGTGGAGCGGCGAGGCTGAGACGAGGCCCAGGAGGAGGGAGGAGAGGATGATGTTCTTGCGAACCATTTTGAAAAACAGCCAAGTGAGTTGTTGGGAGGAGGAGGAAAGATGTGCTCAAGAAGGATAGATGCCTTTGTGGATTGTGATGAGGCTGCTTGAAGGCTTGACTGGATTGCTTTTTAACTTTCGAGAGGGAAGGTTGGGAAAGACGGCAGATCTTATACTTTGAGAAAGACTATAGAGAAGAGGAGGGAACTCGATGTTCACAAAGATCGATCATGATGACTGGATTCAGTAGAGCCGCCCGCCAGCCATCCAAACGCCATCAGATTGAGACTGAGTGACTGAGTGGTGTAAGTGAGCCCGCCCGGCGAATCGAATACGGAGGTCTCGACCGACCCGACCAATTCGGAGCCTTGAGTGGCTTACGGCCATCCATCGGCTCGGTTCGGCAGTGTCTCTCCCAAGGGAAAAGGAAAGGAAAGAGAGTGACTGACTGAGACTGTAGAAGGCGGCCATCGTCTAGTCCGGAAAGGGCTTCGCGCTCGTTGGCGTTCGTTGGGCTGGACCTGCTTTGTGGAAATGACCAGCCACATACCACCACCTCACAATTCCAATGCATTTCCATATTACACAGAAAGGCACATCACAACTAAACAGCATAGTCCCACAAAAAAATGGGAGAAAGACATGACGTTCCCCCTCTACCGCTCTGAATGGGGATAGCTGCCCGTGAAGGAGGCGCCCACGGCATGAGCTAGCGAGCTAGAGACACTTCGAGACTAGGCGAAGATGCCCAAACCGGATTTTTGCAGCCTTTGCAGTTGGAGGCGGTTCAGAGTTCACACAGTAGATGTCGGGGTAGCCGGCAATAAACGTGGTGGGCTTGAACTGTCAGACTTCATCGATGAGGCTTGGGGCGGTGGTGTCGTAGTGTTCGGTTGAGTTGGGCGTTTATGCTGTGTGCCAGACACCGGACACTATTCTCCCTTACCTCCTTGAACATGCATGATCGTGAGATCGAGGATGGAAATGGTGCTGGTTTTCCATGAGTTGTCAACAATGCTATGTGGCCGTCAGCCAGCCTCGACTGCCATCTGTCATGTCATTTCCATGTCCTTTTGTCATGGGGTGATGATATCCCAAAAGAGAGCGCCAGAGGACTCCCAATGGAAATGGAAGTGTTCTTTCTCGCGTGGCAGCTAAGGTAGCTAACCCTTCAGCCCTCGCTTGGTGCTATTTTGGGTGGAAAACTTCCAGTTCGACGTTCCACTCATGCAGGTCTCCGATATCTTTTCGCTTCCCCGGAGTCCAGCTTGGGTCCGGGGGGTTATGGGGGATGGAATGGAGGCAAGAGAGAGCTTCAGAGACATACTCTGATCGAGGGGTTAACGGATGCGCTTCCGAGACTGGACTGGACTGGACGGGACCACACACCCGGATGGTTTCTTTCCCACTCCAATGGAATGTTGAAATCCGGCTAATGAGGTTTCTTGACTCTTGAGAAACCGGAGGGTCCAATTGCCGCAAAAAAGGCAGAGACATAGCTACATACCTCACTACTTCGCTTAGGGCCCAGGCTTCAGGTTTGGCTTCGCACTGTAATCGAGTGTCTGCACTAGTTGATTATAGGCATGGACATGGTGATATTTCCATTCGCGGTCCAGTCCTGCTAGGCCTAGGCGGATGTGTACTGTAGACGGGAGAAAAGAGGCTCGTATGGGATCCAATCCCAGTTGACGATCCCGGATGCGCGATATGCCGATATCAAGCCACTTGCAATGTGAATGAAGTGGGTGGACAACTCATTATTTTCTTGTTGTGTTGTGTGAATGAGATGTGAACGATGATTACATAAAATAATGGTGATGGATTACTGTTGGTCGTTTTCAGAATAATGGTTCCCTGGAAAGAGGGAAAGAACCGCCTGCTCATTGATACAATGGTGGTAGTAATGGAAGGTATAATTGGCAGACCGCCTTCCAATTTGCTGCCGATTTCTAGAGGTACACATGGAAAGCGTCAATGTCAGTCCTGTCATCAAAGCTTTCGGTTAAGGGGTATCGAATAGAAGGCACAATGGGTGAGTGATAGAAGGTGGTGACTGGCGACTGATGAGTGGTGAAGTAGCTTGTACCTGCATAACCTCAATCGATCACTACCACCCACCATTAACAGAAAACGATCAAACTCACCGTTCGCATAAACCGCATTGCGGATTGGAGAAGAGAAAAGAAAATAAGGCCATTCCCCACCTTCATCCCCAACTGTGGCTTGCAGAGAAAGTGAGTGTATCGGTACGAATTGTCGTTGTCGTGTGTCGCCCAATGTACCTTGACGTGTGGTTGACGGTTCAGCTGTTGTCGTCGACGCCACAAAAACCACCCAAAGCCAAAGCGCGCCTCTGGCGTTTTGTTTGTTCGCAACACAACCACTCAATTTTGTTGGCATCGCCTATGCCATTCTGGATCAAATTCACACCGTGGACGACCTACTTGTACGGGAGACAGCAGGAAAATGGACGGAGCAAAGTTGCTAATTGCGGTATTGCTTGCTAATTTGTGTGAGTGGTACCGTATCCCGTAGCGCATCTCCCGTTCGTGTGGTCAATTGCTTGAACCAACGGAAAGAGTGCAACACGGCATCCATACGACCCAGCTGTCACCTACGCACGGCAGCCTTTGGGATTCCCGACTCCATGGATTGATCATCAACCACGGACGGGCCTTGTCTAGGCCGACTTGGCCGATACCCATTCTCACAAGGCGGCAGACCTGGCTGAGCCTTCGGAACAGGCAATGTTTGGCTCGAACCCGACCCTAGAGAGCAGCGCGGGGCATTTTTGTTCAGGAAGAACATGGCAACTTTGACAGCCCAGGCCCGTTAACGGGGCATTGGGGCTTGCTCAGCTTGTCAAACCAACGCCTTTTCTTCGGGTCAACTTCTCTGGTTGTCCAAAGAGAGGCCATGTTGTGCCTATCCTATCAGCCGTTCGTTATCAGTGTTATCACCATGGCTGTTTCGACGGCAGAGGAGAAGCAACAACAGTCAACACACATCCCGCGTCATCATCTTCACAGCATTCTTCATAGAACATAGAGAGAGAACTTTGTCCTACAACGGTTACAAGTAAAACTTGATCGTTGTCCCCCTTCCCTTTTTCCCTCGGACTTGAGGCTCCATCCTACCTACCTCAGTCACAGTGTTCTTTTGACTCTTTTCTTCACTCTTGTTCATTTTGAGGGCTTATACAAACTCGCTCGCCTCAACGAGTCGAACGAACCCAACATTCAAAATGTCCAACGACCTCACCGCCAAGATAATATCCTCCTACGGCAACCGGGACCGACACAGCACCGGCGGAGGAGGACTAGATGTCAACAGTGCCGCCGCCGGGTGGGATTCGAGTCGGCCGGGATCGACATATACTTCTTCGAGACAGTCGGCGGCAACGCTACCGAGGGCGGCAAAGAGGAAGTTCAAGAGCTACCGGCTCCGAGGAGAGTACGAGAAGCCATGGCTCGCTGACCCGGCCATGAAGAAGACCAGGTGGAACAACTGGATCGTGATCGCCTGGTGTTTGGTTGGGTTGGCGGGTGCAGGTCTCATTTGCTTTATGGGCATCAGGCAGTACCAGACTGGACCGTTTTGTCTGGTGTTTGAGGATGACTTTAAGACGTTGGATACGAGTGTGTGGACACACATGGTGACGGTATGTTTTCCCTGCCCAGTGTTTACCTATTTTTCAAACTCAACATCCTAACTTTTGCTATAGCTCGATGGCTTCGGAACAGGGTCCTTCGACTGGACCACCACCGATCCTAAGAACTCGTACATTGACGGAGAAGGACTGCACATTGTCCCGACTCTCACGAATGAGACGACAGAAATCACCGAAAACCAGCTCTTTGCCAACTACACACTCGATCTGAGGAAAGATAAGTCTTGCACGGGCACAACCAATGCCTCCTGCATTGCTAATTCCGACCCCAAGACGGGTGCCATGATCCCACCCGTCCGCTCCGCTCGCCTGGTCACCAAGGACACCAAGACACTCCGGTACGGCCGTGTCGAGGTTGTCGCGAAGCTTCCCAAGGGAGATTGGCTGTGGCCCGCCATCTGTAAGCTTTTCCTCCCTTCCTTTTTCTCCTTCTTTTCCCCATCATTACCATCGTCATACTAACCCAATACAAACAACCAGGGATGATGCCCCAAGACTCCACCTACGGCGTCTGGCCCCGTTCCGGCGAGATCGACATCATGGAATCGCGCGGCAACGGGTACGACTACGAACCCGGCGGTCGGGACCTCTACTACGGCTCCCTGCACTGGGGTCCTTCGACTTTGACAGACGCCTACTGGCGGACCACCTCGGCTAAGCGTCTCAAGCGCGGCGATTTTTCCGAAAGCTTCCACACGTTCGGCCTCGAGTGGGACGAGAAGTACATGTACTTTTACCTGAACAACCGGCTCACGCAGATCTTGCACGTCGGGTTCGACGCCAAGGAGGACCTCTGGAAGAAGGGCGAGTTCGCGGCGATGAAGGAGAATGATACCCTCTTTGAGAACCCCTGGGCGGGAAGCGAGAGCACGACGGGCAATGCGCCGTTTGATCAACCGTTTTATTTGATTTTGAATGTGGCGGTGGGGAGCAAGATTGGGTGGTTTCCGTAAGTTTACTGTCCGATTTGCTGTGAATGAGATGATAGTAACTAACGTGGTGATGATGACAGTGACAACAAGGGAAACAAACCCTGGCTTGACTCGGCCACCAACGCTCAGTGGACGTTCTGGTCCGCGGCCGATCAGTGGTTGCCGACTTGGGGAGAGGGTGATCAGCGTGGTATGACGGTGAAGTCGGTTAAGATGTGGAAGAAGGGGGCTTGCTAGACATGACATGGACGTTATTTTTCCTATTACATCCTAGACTGTTTGTATAACTGTAATACCTGGGTTAATGTGTGATGTCAAGTGTGATAGGGCGACGGGATCAAGGTTGGATGGATGGAGTATCTGGTTAGGTAGTCTATTGCGGGTTCTGAACATTTCGGAATGGCAGCATCAAAAGAATTACCAAGCTTGCGTCAAGCACACGGACACAGACCATTGTGGATAGGTGGTTCAGCTGTCCCTGAACATACATCTATGCCCTATATAGATTACCTTTCGAGTACCGTTTACCGTCGGGGCTGGGAGGGGTCTAGCAGTAACGTCCACCTCAGGAGGTTGCTTGGTATAGCGGTCAGTCCATCGCCAGCAATCAGAGAGAGTGTGGTTTCGATCCCATGACGGTCTGCAACTTGTGTGCTTAACCCGACTTTTTTTTTGTTTCTTTCCGGCCTTTTTGCCGGCCGCGCCTCGGTGTTCATCCCAAGTGAAGGCACTTGGCAGCAAGGTAGGAAGGAGCGCGACCTGGATGAACACCGACCGACTGCCGAAGCTTCCCTTTGCAAAGTACGCCAAGACCCATCTGCCCGCAACTGTCGGTTCTGTCCAAAGGAACAGGGTGGTGTTTGAACGGGTACGGTTATCGAGATGGCTTGCTCGACGGACTGAACTATTGTTGTTTTTGTGACACTGTTTCCAGGACTGCGGCGACGTGATGCGTCCGACCACGTACGACAACGACTCTTTCTTTCTTTTCTTTTCGGACACTGGTTCGAGGTGCATTTCCAAGTTCTCGTTGAGTTTTCATATAAACACCAATGAACTCGGTCAATTCGAGTGTCCCTCCTCCAGTCTCGTCATCCTTTCCTGTTCTTCACGTTACACCTGAGCAAAACAACCCCCTTTTCAGTCAACCACATGGATCGCAGAGGAGCTATGCACGATCGTTACTCGTCATCACTTGGAACTTTGTCAACCACAGATGCCTCAGGCAGTTAACGCCGACAGTGAGTGCTGCTTTCAGCAACCGGAATGTCCTCAGGCCGAGACCCTCATTGACCAAAACTCACACGGCGTCAACCTTTCATCACACCCACAACGGACGAATCGCCAAAAGCACGTATACAATATTTGCAGCCAATGAGAAGTCCACCTCTTCTCAAATCGGTGCCGCGGTTCGGATGCTCCCCCTATTCTGTCACTGCTCTTTCTCCTCTCTCAGCTACAATCTGAATGGACGCCACGCGGTTCGGCGGTCACTGCGGCTCGACCACTGGAAAAAGCTGGCACCCAATCGCCCTCTCAACACTGGACACAGCCCTTTGAACGGTGAGCGGGACGTGAAGACCCACGCGGACGGTCCGTTCATGTTCGGATCTTCAGTTATTATCTCAACCAGTCACTCTTGTGTAACCGGTGATCTATGGCATCCAGGCTCGCCAGGCTCGAAGATCTTGGTTGAGTGAGATGAGGTTTACATCTTCACATATCCAGTGATCATCCTCGGTTCCATTCCCGACATTTCAATGGTACCGTCGTCGTCCATCATGGCACAGAGAACTTTGGGAGTGACAGGGGGCATCAGGAAATCCAGACTCCAGGAGGTCCAGACTCACAGTGATTCTTCCCAGGCTGAAATCGCAATCTCCCCACTGTGAGATGCTCACGACAACGGACAACAAAAAGAAAAACTCGCTAAGTACTGTAGCAATTATGATCGGGTGACGAACCCCTCATCCCTGCTTCAAAGGTTCTGTTTGCGACAAGTCAACCGAAGACGTTGGAAAAGTCGGGGGTTCTTCACCGTTAGCGCATCTTCAGCTAACAAGCAGGGATCGCAAAAGCTTGTGTGGCTTAAGCTTTTTGACTAAATCGTGTTAGCGCGAGATGCGATCCACTATAACTCCACTCCTGCTCGTGAAGTCTGCCGTGTTCGGCTTGGTGCAACCTCTGAGAGACGTACCGGTACTTTCCCCAAAGAGACCCACTTTGGGGGATGTCTCGATACTTTACAGTGGGGACAGTGCTATCAAGTACCTCTACTCGTTCACACTTCACCTTTCCCTCTTCCTCACAGGTATCACCACAAACCGCACTCACAAGTCACAACACCACCGTCACCCACACAGCGCTTCGAAGGCGGCACGGCTTAACGCAGGAACGAGAAGAGGGCGTGCATCATTTTAGATTGCAACACGAGCGGCTCTTGCGGCTGTAAATGTCAACATTCTCTGGAAGCCTTTGCCGGATTCCGAAAGCGAAAAGAGAACAACAATGGGACAAACAGACACAGCGACGAATATGCAAACACTGGTGAAATATCACGGCAATACGCATAACCCATGTTTGTGAATAGGTACAACAACACGATCATGCAGCTGCACGCTTCTAAAATTGGCTAGACCCAGAAGAATAGTGTTTGTTCTCCAGTAGGTATCCTCGGCACTGCCTCAACAGCACGTTCGAAGCTGGACCTCTTTCCAGTCACTTGGGTCGGTTATCACTCCCCCTGTCCTTAGGGGTCTAGATGCTCGCAAGAGCTCAAACTAGGCAGTTCACAAGGGCTCTCAACGACATGGGAACTAGGAAACCTCAGAAAGGAAAAAGTCACATCAGTGCCCTCCAGTCACCATCAAGAACAGCACTCGATAAGCGAACTACATCTCAGTCATCCCAGATGGAGATCCGCTGTGAGATCCACCACTAGGGCAGACCAGGGACCTGCAGGGACCAGTTCTCGCCATCTCGTGGTTCTCCAATATCATTCGTCAGTTTGCGAGTGAAGGAGGGATTCCGAAAAGCTGACAGGACGCTCAGGGTGACAAAACCCTGGGGTACATATCTTATGGGAACACAAAGTACTTGGACAACAGTCCCAACCGTGCGGACGTCACCATGCTCCCGCTGTTCCGGATGCTCCCTTGTCCTCCCTCCTCTCCCAGAGTCACTCTTCCGTTGAGCGGTGCAAGGTTACTCAGCACTGACTTTTCAAGCCACGCCGGATAGAAACATGCCCTCATAATCCCAATTGGGAACTCAATTCGATAACTCGCTTCTTGAGGCGGCTCCAAAACACTCTCCAGCACGTTCCTTACCCCTGATGATCTACCCTCCACCACGACGGCACCGCGGCAACAATCTCAGCCAGTAGCAGCACCTCGAGGCAGAAATTGTGCAAATATTCAACTCCCCAGCAAACTTTCTACAACAGGAATAGCATACGGGATTCGTCGGTAGCTGAGAAGAACAAACGCTTGAACAAAAAAGGTGTTTGTTGCCGTGCGTTGTCCGTTGTCTAGCCTGTTCTTTTGCCCCTGTTATCGTCGCTTAAACCACGCGAGTCCAGCTTCCAGCCCAATACCCACGAGCGAAGCCACAAGATATTAGCAATAATGGAACGAACAACACAACCATGCCTCTCTCTTCCTGTCACACCGTAAGGCGCTATCGGAGCAAAGAGACTTGACCAAATCGTGTTGGCGGCTCCGTGCCTATGCCAACCTTGCGGCATGTGGGAAACCACAGAGGGGCTTCAGATAAAGCAAAGAAAAACGAGCACTTACACAACATTCCTGTCAGCACCCCATATCCGCTCTCTCGGGATGGAAGCTTTGAATAGTTATCTCGAAGAAGCTGCAAGCAAGGAGCTTTTGCCACATTCGATTTGACAGCGGTTCCGCCAAGTGGGAACTCGAACGATATGCAATGCTCTGAACCCGAACAGCTGGGCTCTGGGCTCTAGTCTCGCACTCAACCATCTTCCCGTGAAGCCCATAATGGATATGTGCAGAAAATCCATCACCAAAGCTGTGATCTCCCTGGTCCATTGGCTGAGATGATGGACTGGGCTGGATTCTCTTGGGATTCGACAGGCAGCTGCCGAAGAGTCACCTATGGGCTGGAACGGCTACGGGACTTTACCTGGACTGCCCTACCGCTGCCATCTTCGCTTTCCTATGTACGCCGAGAAAACAACACCGGTCTCCCATCGAAAAGGTCTGTGGGCCATACGGGATATCGTAAAGCGACATTGATACCTGATGATAGGGAATTGCCCCCTAGCAAACCGCCCAACCAAAAAGTCAGCCAGCCCGTTATCACGGTTATTGAGCCAGACCAGCCGTTGCATTGACAGAAGGCGATGCCGGTGCCGCCATGACCGAAAACCCCCACTGCTATTTTCTTCTTTCGCTTGCTTCCATCTCGCCCCTCACTCGCCGATATATCCTCACTTCACGCTGCTGTCCTCTGACATCCCACTTCCACTCTTTAGAATAGCGGACTCGGAGGATTCTAATATTTCTTACAACTCTCACCCTTACCTACCTTTGGGCATGTGCGAGGAAGACACCATCAGCATCTCGGTCTAATAGAGTCTCCCTTTGGACTCGTACGCTCGTTCAACTACTGGTCTAACATCTGGTCGTCATCTAGTCACGAGTCCATCATCATCGACACTCGTCACTGGTTCGACAAGGATTTAATATCAAGATGGCAGGTTCACACAGCGTGGGGAAGGACTTCCCTCTACGACCTCTACCTCCTTCGAGGAATCCTTCTTCTACGCCATCAGACTTCCCTTCGCCTCTCAACTCACCACTACGATCCAACTTCCAACATGGACCGATTAGTGGTGTCGATACTCCCCCGTCTTCGGAACTCCAAGGCCCTGGGTCTTTCTACACTCAGAATGCGTCGGGCAGTGCTCTGTCGGTGGCTTCGGATCAGACGGGGATGTCGACGCCGGTGACGTATGCCGATGAGTTCAGGTTCAAGACAGTAAGTCATCCAAGGATGTTAACTACAGAAGATCAAGTACTAACTTACACGTAACAGATGATCAAGTACCTCAGTAAGCAAATAGAAAAGGCCGGATGGATGCCCCCCGAGAAGGAAAGGAGACCACCAAATGGTTACGGAGTGCTGTACAAGAAGTCTCGAGGACAATATGTCACATACCCCGAGGATCTGTCACAGGCAGTTGTTGCCTGTGTGCAGAGGCTCAACCTCGTCATCGCCTTCACCATGAAGCCCGAGATGCTCGACGGTATCCTCGCCTCCCTCGGCCCCAACCAATCCGAACTCAAGCTCATGGACGGCTCTCAACTTCAAATCGCCGACTCCCTCAACAGCATGGTACCCGCCAACGTCAAGAAGTTCCAATACGCATGCTTGGTCCGACAAGAAGGCATCCTGCTCGTATGGCACGATGATCTGCAGCACATCGTACCCACCGCCGCCAGGATCGAGGAGAAGCTACTATCCATGGTTTGGGGAACAGGTCAACTACCCTTCGGGCGTCTCCAAGCCCCATCGCGACCAAACTCCGTCCTCTCCACAAATACTTCCATCTACAAGGCCGAGAAGCCCTCGACTCCGGGACCCGGTAACATGGGCGCCCTCCCCAATGACAGCGCCGAGCAGCTCGAGAAGGACGAGTCCGTAGACGCCAAGGAGTCGCTCCAGCGGCCCGTCCAGCGCACCAGCGCCTTCTTCGTCGGCATGGCCATGTGCCTGGGCATCGTCCTCCTCTTCGGCACCTACATCTCGCAGCTGCTGATCGAGTGCGTCGTCGACGGGACGTACACTCGCTTGGCGCTGATCGTCTGCGTGCCGTTTCTGCTGTGCGTCAGTCTGTTCTTCTTCCAGGTCATCTTCTCGAACCTGTTCCAGATTGTTGGCCCAATTGGTGGGCAGCATACCAACTCGCGCTTCTACTCGTGCATCAAGCCGAGTCTGAGGAGGGCGTACATGGACGGGTTCACGGCGCCGCATATCACGATTCAGATGCCGGTTTATAAGGAGGGTATGGAGAGCGTTATTATTCCGACTGTGAGGAGTTTGCAGGCGGCTATTTCGTTTTATGAGAGTCATGGTGGTGAGTATCCCTTTTCCCTTACAGAATGCTGGAAACACAGCTGACATACAAAGGCTCCGCATCAATCTTCATCAACGACGACGGCCTCCGCGTCATCTCCGAAGAGGAAGCCCAGAAGCGCATCGAGTTCTACCACGACAACCACATCGGCTGGGTCGCCCGTCCCAAGCACGGTGACGACGGCTTCATCCGCAAGGGCAAGTTCAAGAAGGCCTCCAACATGAACTTCGCTCTCAACATCTCCCAGAAGGTCGAGAAATACCTCCAGGAGATGGTGGATGCCAAGTTCGCTGCCGAGGGCACCGACCTCATCGACGAGCAGGAGGAAGAGGAGATGTACCAGGCTGCACTTGCGAGGGTTCTTGAAGAGAACCCGCTTGCTCAGGCGGCTGGTAATATCAGGATGGGAGAGTACATCTTGATTGTTGATTCTGATACCCGTGTGGTGAGTACCTACTCTGGCTTTGCTTTTTCTCTCTTTGATCGTAACGTAACTGACATTGAAAATACAGCCTGTCGACTGTCTCCTCTACGGCGCCGCCGAGATGTTCCTTTCCCCCGAGGTCGCCATCGTCCAACACTCCACCGGCGTGATGCAAGTCTCGTGGGACTACTTCGAGAACGGCATCACCTTCTTCACCAACCTCGTATACACAGCCATTCGGTTCTCCATCGGATCAGGCGAAGTCGCTCCCTTTGTCGGTCACAATGCTTTTCTTCGCTGGCAAGGTGCGTTCCATTTCTTTTCCCCATTTTCTCCCCTCTCGACCACGACTAACATCTTTATCATCCAGCCGTCCAAGACGTCGGCGTCCCCGAACCCAACGACTACATCGCCTACTGGTCCGAATCGCACGTCTCCGAAGACTTCGACATCGCCCTGCGTCTCCAAATCAAGGGTTCCATCGTGCGCATCGCCTCCTACCACGGCACCCAATTCCAAGAAGGCGTGTCCCTGACCATCTACGACGAGATCGCCCGCTGGCAAAAATACGCCTACGGCGTATCCGAAATGATTTTCCACCCTTTGCACCGGTGGATCTTCAAGGGCCCCTTTACTCCCCTCTTCTACACTTTTGTGGGCAGTAACATCATGTACTCCTCCAAGATCTCCATCTTCGCTTACATCTGCTCTTACTTCGCTTTGGCCTCGGCCCTCATGCTCACTTTGCTGAATTATTTCCTCGTGGGCTGGTTCGTCGACACCCTCGACCACGCGTACATGTCCTCGTGGCAAGTCTTTGTGTCGCTGGTGGTGGTGTTTAACATCATGGGTCACATCGCCCTTGCCGTATTTCGGTACCGCACCGGCGACCGCTCTTTACGCAGCTCCCTATGCGAAAACTTCAAATGGACGCCCATGCTGACCGTTTTCTTCGGCGGCTTGTCATTCCACGTCACCACCGCCCTACTTGCCCATCTATTCCACATAGACATGCAATGGGGCGCTACAAGCAAGGAAAAGGAAAACTCGAATTTCTTCCAGGAGATTCCCAAGATTTTGAAGACGTTCAAGTGGATGTATGTTTTCGTTATTCTTGTCGCGGCGGGCATGGTGTACTTGGGCAAATGGGCGCCGAAGGGCTGGGAGATTAGGGATTTCACGGCTATTGTGCCGTTGGCGGTTAATTTGGTTAGTCATGCTTTGACGCCGTTGGTTTTGAATCCTAGTTTGATGGTTTTTAACTATTAAGGGTGGGGGATGGTGGTGGTGGTGGTGGTGAGGAGAGAAGTGGTCAGGTCAATGAGGAACAAAAAGGAGGGAGTGTCTACTTGGCTTATTTGTATCATTTTCCGCCCATCGGCCTTTTCCTTTTTTTGCACTTGTCTATATCGGAAGGATGGATGGATTGTGGAGGGTGAACACAGGGAGGGCTGTTTATACGCTCTTTATGCTTATGCTTGTAGATTACTTGCTGGTTTGGATGGAGGAAAGGTTTCATGTCTATCAAAGTCACACTTAGATCGTCTATACGGATTTGGATGGGAGTAATCGGACATAGTAATGCCTTACACAAAGAAAGTAATATCATTTAACGCCAGTCTAGTGCCAACCCAAGTATATCCAGATCCCGAGATGCCTTTGGTGTAGTCACGGTCAGAGGTAAGCTGACTTCACAGATGAAAGAGTGTTACTGCCAGAAAACAATTGGTATTCACCCTCAAATCAAACAACCGCATCCCATACATGAATGATCCTAAACACAGATAAGAAAAATGACAGAAGAAGAAAGAGCATACACACTCAGTTATCTTCATCATTATTCCCGCTCCTCCCCGCTCTCCTCTTGCCCTTACCACCCTTCAACCCCATACCACCCTTGAAGTGCTTCTTACCACCCATCTCCATCTGCACCTCCTTGACATCCACGCCCTGCTCCGCAGCAATGATCGCCCTCAACTTGCGACCACTCATATGCTTCACGATACTCTGCGCCTGACCCTGCTGGGTGTACTTCTGGTGGAAGGCCTGCTGGATGTGGCCGCCGTTGCCGCCGGACTTGAAGAAAGCCTTGTCGAGCTTCTTGGACTTTTGGCCCTGCGGGAGCGCCAGCGCCGTCATCTCCGAGGTGAGCGTGGCGGTATCATCGATCTCGGCATCCCCGAGCGCCGACATCATCGCCACTCGGCGGTTCTCGGGCAGGTGGCCAATGTCGTAGAGTTCGGCGTTGAACTCGGGACCGTCGACGCCGGAGGCCGGAGGAGGCTCGCAGTAGAGGAGCTTGCCGTTGACGTAGTCCTTCAGGATGTAACGGACCGCGCGCGACTGGTCGGGCTGACCGAGACCCTGGGTCATGTAGCCACGGTGACGGGCGTAAGCGTCGAGAAGCTCGTCAGCGGTAGGGATACCGGTACCGCCTTCCTCGAGCGGCCTGGTCTTGATCTTGATACCGTAAATGGCCTCGAGGAAGGGTTGGGGAATGCGGCGGGCGACGAGGGCGGCGGGGGCGGTGTACTCGCGCATCTGATCAATGGGGAGGACACCGTTGCAGACGAGCTCGGCCTTGGTGTTGGCGAAGTTGGGGAAGACGAGACCGGGACAATCGCAAAGCAAGACATTGTCGCTTAGGTGGATGGTCTGGAAATGCTTTGTCTTGCCGGGAGTGGAGGAGACGGACACCTTCTTGGCGCCGATAAGAGCGTTGATGGTGGAGGATTTACCGACGTTGGGGTAACCGACGAGACCGACCTGGAGCTTGCGATCTGTGAAGAGACTGTTAGTGCTTGTTTCGGTTTGGTCCATGTATGGAAGACAAGCTTACCCTGATCCTTTGGTTGATATTGCAGGAGAATGTCCTCCAACTCATCAACTCGCAGGATGTGCGTGTCTGGGTCGTTTTCCTCGGTGATCTCCTCCTCCTTGGCCTCCTCCTTCTCCTCGGATACCTTCTCCTCGGCCTTGGGGGTCTCCTCCTTCTTGGAAGGACCCTCGCCAGCATCACTCTCATCATCAGAATCCTCCTCATCACTGTCGGCATACTCGCCCGCTTCAATCATCTCCTTGGCCAATTGAGCCGAGAAGAACCTGTAGTCGATGCCCTCGCCCTTCAGGTAGTTCGCCCACATTTTTCTTTGCTTGTATGTCATCAAATCGGCCTTGTTGATCAGAAGAAGGTTGTGCTTCTTGGGATCGATGTCTTTCACGTAGACCTCCAAGTCTTCGGAACGGAACATGAGAGGGTTTCTGGCATCGACAATCTGGACAATTACGTCTGAACGCTCGATGACTCTCCATAGTTGCCTCCACACCTCCAAGTTTCTCTCGAAGGGTGTCATCAACAGATCCTGGGTCTCCTGGAGTTCCGCCAACCCTCTGCGCCACTCAAGGAAGCTCTCACGCTCCTTCTGGTCGAGCTCTTCACGAGTAGTTGTAGAATCCCATTGTGGCCTCCTGGGTACCGTAAGACGGCTCTTGTTCTCCTTCTGCTTTCCAAGCACCGCTTGCTCTTCCTTAGCGGAGAGGAGGTAAGGGTTGCGCTGATCGGTATGGATGATCTTGACGTTGTTCATCTTCTCGGCGGTGAAATCGGTTCCGGCCAACTCGGCAGTGGCCAGGAACTCGTCGAGAGCGCCCTGCTCGGTGATGGAGCGCATCTTGACCCAGGCAGCATCCTGCTTGTCGTTCGTGATGTATTCCTTGCCGGTCGCATGGTCGATACGAGTAACTGCTGAGACGCGCTTCCGGTCGGTTCCCTTTCCCTTGCCGAACCTATCGTTCATCAACGTATTGCCGAGTCCGACGGACTTTTTCGACTTTGCGAGAACCATGTTGGCGGTTGTCTTGCTGGTTGTACTTCGTGTGGTTTTCGTATGATGTAAATCCTCCTTCGATGCCCGTATATTCCAACGACGGCACTTTGCGACTGATCTTTGTTGAGTTGTCGCAACAAAAAGAAGAGACGAAACTGGGAAAAAGGGAAAACAGGGCAAGAGGTTGGCGGGGTGTTTCCAGCAATTCAACTGCTAAAAAGTGACCCTGGAGTTCCTGCTGATAAATCTGCGATAACCTCGATATTTCCCCAGCGGACTGGAGATGGAGGGGCAAATTCTCACAATGCGGTAACGATACTGGGCTACGATAGGGCAGGGGCAGCACTCTGAGGGGACCCGCTGATCGCTACCCTGCACTAACAGTTTCCCGCTTGGCCGATAAGATAACCTTGATTGGCCCCACCAAAATTTTACCATTCATCGGTCATCCGCTGTGGGTGTCCCGTCTGCAGTCTTCGTTATCTGTTTGCGACTCGAGGTGCCTCTGCCTTTGCAATTCAGCGCACTCCCGTCACCCTTTTCCCGTCGTCTTTCCGTTTCCCTGGATTTGGTCTGGATTTATTTGAGCCACTCAAACTTTAAGATCCGCCATTGCAGGATCACCTCCCCATTCCATCCTCCCCATACCCAGATTAGATCCCCCGTACGTACCACAGCCAACATGCCCAGGGGAAAGTGGATGTAAGTAGCCTACAGAACTAGCATCTCTCACGTTTATCTCCTTGTGCTGACTCCTTTCCCTTGTTCAGTGACAAGAAGACGGCGACGCACTTCACGCTTGTGCATCGTCCGCAAAATGATCCCCTTATCCACGACGAGTCGGCACCGTCCATGGTGTTGAACCCGACACAGCGCCCCAATGCCCACAAGTCCTCGGGTCTCAGTGCCCTCGCCTCCGAGCTCGGTTCCGATGCCATGAGCATTCGTGACAACGAGGGTGAGGCCGCCAACCATGGCGTCTACTTCGACGATACCGAGTACGATTACATGCAGCATTTGCGCGACCTGGGCACGGGAGCCGGAGAGGCTGTTTTCGTCGAGGCCAAGCCGGTCGCAAACCAGAACAAGGGCAAGGGCAAGACGACCCTCGAGGACGCCCTGAAGCAACTCAACCTCCAGAACAGCGCCCAGGATCTGCTCGACGAGGAGATGCTGCCCAACAAGAACCTCCAGAGACTCACCTACCAAGCACAACAAGATGTACCCGACGCCATTGCCGGTTTCCAGCCAGACATGGACCCCCGTCTACGCGAAGTACTGGAGGCCTTGGAGGATGAGGCCTACGTGGACAACGAGGAGGAGGACATTTTCCAAGAATTGGCCAAGGACGCAAAGGAGATCAACGAGCACGAGTTCGACGAGGCTTACGATGAGTTTGAGGACGACGGCTGGGAGTCAGACCACACGGTGAAGGCCAGCAAGGAATACAGGCGCGGCGGTGATGACGAAGTACCGGACCTTGTCGACACAAGTGCTGGGCAAGAAGGAGAAGGATCGGACGACTGGTATGATGCTTTCAAGCAGTACCAGCAGGACAAGAAGACAGAGAAGAAGAACAAGGGCCCGGCAGCGCCATCAGAGATGCAGTCCTCGATATGGACGACGACAACAAACGGTGGACGCAAGAAGAAGAGAGCCGGTGCCATGACCAACCCGTCCATGTACTCGATGAGCTCCTCGGCGCTTGTACGGACGGATGCTTTGAGCATTCTCGATGCGCGGTTCGAGGTGCTGGAGGAGGAGTACAATGCTGACATGGACGACTTGGGTTCCGTCTCGGGTGTTTCTGCTGTCTCGACTGTTCAGGGCAACGTGAGGGCCGATTTCGACGGCATGTTGGATGAGTTCCTGGAGAACCACTCGGCGGCGGGAAAGAAGAGGGTGAAGAAGGGCAAGTATCAGAGTGGCCTTGAGCAGCTAGAGGAGATCAGGAGGGGGTTGGGACCTGCCAGACTCCGTCCTTCATTTATCTGAAAAAAAAAGTGTGTTTGGGGCGTTTAGGGGTACGGAAAACATAAACGGTTGCATTGCGAGTTGATAATTGAAGTTTTGAATGAACAAGACGTGCCCCTGTGAGCTGTGACTTATGAACAGTCAACACACTCAACACTTGGTGATATCTTATCTATGACCTACAGTACCCCAGATTTGTTTTCAGTTGACGTGAGGCCGGATGCGTGCACTGAGACGAAATAGGCTTAGCGTCTTTCTTCAAGTGCGTGCCCATTCGATGGAGACGGGAGCGGCTGGCGGGAAAAGCGGGTCTGAGCTGGCGAAAAAGTTCGAGACAACAACATCGTCCTGCGAAACACTCTGCTCTGCCACTGCCAGCAGCCCTGTCAGCCTGGGTCTTGGCAAAGATTGGCCGCTGCCAGTCAGCCAGTCGGGCAGTCACTGACAGGCGGAAAAGGCAGAGAGCAACAGGCAATCGTGTCGCCTCTCACTCGCGTTGTCGCCCTCCTCCCGACGAGACGTGCCAGTGCGCAACGACGCCGTTCGCCTTCTTGTTCTGGAGACCATTCAGACTTTCCACTTTTTGCCATTCACCATCAGGCTCCCCGCCTTTACCATCATCCACTGCAACAAACAAGTTCATTCACATTGATATTCATTTGAAGATCACCACATTTCCATTTGCAAACAGTGTCCCTGCAGCCCACGCAAAGAAGGGAAAGCACTGCAGTAGCTGAGAGGACCATTTATCTGACATCAATTTTAAAAGGGAACCGTGCATTCCCTGGCCGTTCCAGCCTTTCCCATCGGTCCACGCCCTCCCTTCCCAGCTGTTCTCCATTGAACTTTTTTTCGTCCCACGTCCACCACTCGTCCACAGCACCAGCACACGTCCACTTTCAACCTGGTGGTTCCGCTTGCTTCTTACATTTCCCCGTTTGCCTTTTGCGCCTCGACCACTTTTGCACCTTCCAACAACTTCCTTGGATTGCATACCCATATACCCAGGATTTCCCCAAATCCTTAACTCCCCCAATCCTCCGCATCGACAACTTCTCTACACATCCCCAATCAATCATCGAAATGGCCACCACTGCGATGGACTACGAGAACGCCAACGGCGATCGCTTCGATGGTATGTCCCCGTCCTTACTGCGTCATCGCCTGCCCTGCCCTGCCCTGCCCTTTGCGTCAGCACCAGCACCTGCGCCAGCACCAGACGCGGATGCAGATGAGTGATGCCTTCGCGACTTCAGCCTCAGCCTGTCCTCGCCTGCATCATCACACCTCTCGCACGTCGCGACACACCCACCTCTGTCTATCTACGGCTTGCCTACCTCAATATCGCATCAGCAACTGACCGGTTCATCTAGAGGACGCCCCTCGCTACGACCGCGACCGTAGTGCGTCGCCGCGTCGCGATGACGGCCACGACTCTTCGCGTCGTCGCTCCATGTCTCCCAACGGCAACGACCGGTAAGCACCGCCACCAGCTCGCCTGATCCGGTCCAAACATAAAACCAATAATATCTGACATCAACACCAGTGCTCCTGCCAAGGACGAGGGTCAGTCCAAGGGAGGTGAGGAGGATGGTGCTCGCAACCCTGGCTCCAACCTCTTCGTCACCGGCATCCACCCCAGACTCGAGGAGGCTGAAGTTACGCGCCTCTTCGAGAAGTACGGCGAAGTCGAGAAGTGCCAGATCATGAAGGACCCTCACACTGGCGAGTCTCGTGGTTTCGGTTTCGTCAAGATGGTGACTCCTGAGCAGGCCGTTGCTGCCAAGGAGGGCCTGCAGGGCGAGGTTATTGAGGGCAGAACTCTCAGCATCGAGATGGCTCGTCGTGCTCGTCCCCGCACTCCCACTCCCGGCAAGTACTTCGGTCCTCCCAAGAGAGGTGAGTTGTCCCGCGTTTCCCCCTTCAAAAGTCTCGAACTGATTCACTGAAACATAGGCGAAGGCCGCTTTGATGACCGTAGTGGTGGTGGTCGTCGCGGCGGCGGTTTCGGCGGCGGCTATGGCGGTGGTCGTGATGACTCCTACCGCGGTTACCGTGGCGGTGGTTACCGTGATGACCGTGGCTACGACCGTGGTTACGACAGAGGTTATGACCGCAGCGGCGGTTATGGCGGCGGCGACCGTGGCTATGATCGCAGCAGCTACCGTGAGGATCGTGGCTACGACCGCAGCTACCGTGGTGAGGACCGCGGCTATGATCGTCGTGAGCGTGGTGGCGCTGATGAGGCCTACGGCCGCGGTGGCGACCGTTACCGTGATGACCGTGGCGGCGAGCGCTATGGTGGCAGCGGCCGCGGTGGTCCTGATGAGCGCCGTGCTCCCGGTTATGACCGTGCTGATCGCGGCTACGACCGTCCCAGCGACCGTGATGCCCGTCCTCCTCGCGACGCTGCCCCCGGTACCAGCAGCTACGGTGAGCCGGCTCCTCGTGAGGCTCGCGAGCCCTACGGTACATATTCGAACATCTGAACCCTGCTTGTGGTGAATGCCTGCTGACTTGAACAGGTACCCGCTAGGAACACGGTATCTAGGTTCCACACCCTGATTAACACCAGGAGTCGCTCTCCTTCCAGCTTCATCGGCAGCACAGTTTTCGTTTAGCTTGTTTCTTTCTTTTCGCTCTTGGCATGGAAACAAAATCGGATATCCTAAAATTCGTCGGCTGGAGTTACGGCAGATATTTGGAGGGTAATTGGCCCTGTCCCGGCGGTTCACCTTGCACCAGAACGGCTACCTAGATGAGCCACTTTGGAGGTTGCGACACTCGACATCACATGGTATGGGCAACATGGTCGGTCAGCCGTTGGTCGACATTGTCTAGGCCGTCACCCCCTCTTCCTCTTTCCACCTACTTGGATCAGAAAAACGGAGGGGATGAAAGCCGCGCTTGTACGATTATTTTTCTTTCGCCTTCTTACGGCCAGCGGCAATATCGTGACGACTTAGCGCATCCTATCTCGACGGGTTTCTTTTACGTAGTCGGCAAGCATGATACCAGCGCATCAACCTTCTTCAGCATCTTAATCGTGAACGCCAATGCCTGAGACATCAGTGGCAAACATTCTTAACACAAGGTGCAACCCCACCGGAGCAATTCAAAATTCGGCATGTAATCATCCTCAGCCTCGCCGAGCTCCTCCTCTCGCCTTGAACGTCTGCACTCGCCATTGTTACAGCATGCGACTTGACACCGTGTTTGATCCGCTCGCGATAATCACCACCATGGCCCTTTGACATCAAAGCACCACAGCATGGCAACCTGCTGGTGACGCCGACGATGTCCTTGTTGGAGGTGGCATCCCTTCAAGGACAAGGCTTGTCGTCCGATGTGTTGTCAGTCAAGCCAAACACCCGCCCAAACACTTTCAGGTACGTTCCCGGTCGCCATGCGACGCTTCTGCGTTTTTGGCTCCTGACATGTGTCCTCCATATCCCCCATCAGTTTGTTGCGTTTACTTTGCTTTACTGGGTACTGCTGGAGCTTCGATGATTACAGGGAAAGGCCGATGGCAAGGCATGCATCACTCCTGTCGCCACGAACCATCAACCTGCTTGTTTGAAGAAGGATATATCGGTTACTTGCAACAGACACATACGCAGCAGCAAAGGGCCATCACAGAATCCATTCGTCCAGGGTCTAAGGGCCATAGGAAGACCAGCGTTCTGGCAAACGTCTGGTATTTTCCAAGACTGGGAAAACAGCGTCAGCGAACATGCAACCTACGAGTTACGAAACAGCCTTCCACTTGACTAGGGATTGGCAAATGATGACTACACTCTATTTCATTCTACAGCCGCTCTCTCTTTCTCCAAGTTTACTTGGGTTGACGCTCTCCTGGTCTCTCATTGTCATTCTTCGGGATACCAGACCGGTATCTTTCAGTCTCTTTATCTTCGTCGTACGCCTTCTGCTAGACTTCATACAATGCCTTTGGCTCGACCCGGTAACCAAGCGGATTCTTCAACGCCGGTAGTCGCAGTCCATACTTTGGCAAGACTCAAAAGATCTTTGAGTCTCATCGTGGACAATCGAGTAGAAAAATACAACAGACTATTGTCGTTCATAATGATCCCCTGGCCCCAAGCACATCCGAGTCTGCCTTTGATACGTAACGCCTCTTTCAAGAACCCACCTCGGACAAAGGCCCGAACCTTTCTCTACCACCCGTGTGTGAACAAAGACATGAAGTCCGTGCCGGATGCATCGTAAGATCCCAATGCTTTGTGCGCGCGAGCTTCTGGGGGGCTACAATAAAAATGCAACTGATTCCCCATGTTTCAATTGCTCTTGGTCTTCGGTGAATGCTGCCTCGTTTTCCCCGACAGATCCAATCAATCCAATAATCTGTGCGTTTTCATCCCTTCTTTCTCGCACGTGGCCGAGACTCATCATCCCTTACACAGCGCAGCATAACCGTCACTACCCCATCACCCTCCACTTACCCCCTCAAAAACCTCAAGATGCCTCGCGTAACCAGAAGCTCCGCCAAAAACGGCCCAGGGCTGTTCGACTTCATCGGCGTTGCCATAGCAAATGGAAACGTCAAGTACGACATCCCCGAACAGTACCAACACCTTTTGCCGTCACACCTCCAAGACAACCAATCCACAACCACAACCACAACCGCCCCAGAACCTCTCATCATCCGCTCAAGCGCAAGGGGTACTTTCGTAGAAAAGGGCAAGAAAGCCGCTGCGATTGCCGAGAGGGCTAACAAGATCGCTGCCGCTGCCTCTGCCCACGCGACCAAGGTCATCACAGCCAAGCAGGGAAAGGGCGGCTTGGATATCAATATCGTTTTGCCTGTTGGGGGTGGGGGTGTGGATGTGCAAGTTGGCAAGGGGAAGATGCTTGAGGCTGGGCAGCCTGGCAAGAAGGGCGGCGATAAGAAGAGGAAGTTGGAGAAGATTGAGGAGGTGGACGATGAACAAGTTGAGCAAAGTGAGGAGGAGAAGGGAGAGGCGGATGATGAGGAGTATGTTCCTGATGGGAAGCCCGCAAAGAAGAAGCAGAAGAGGACTGCGAAGGCTACGACCACGAAGAAGACTGCGAAGGCTGCGACCACTAAGAAGCAGAAGGTGATTAAGCCTGCTGCGGCGAAGAAGGGAGGTAGGAAGAAGAAGGTTGTGGATGAGGAGGTGACGCCTGAACCTGAGGCTGAGGCTGAGGCTGGAGCTTCTGAGAAGAAGGAAGAGGAAGAGGAGAAGGAGGGTGAGAAGGAGGTTGAGGTGGTCGAGAAGACTGTCGAGCTTGAGGTGGCTGTGGTGGCTGTGGTGGAGGGTAACCAGGGCGAGGAAGAGGAGAAGGGAGAGGAGGGGAAGAAGGGAGAGGACGGTGATGGAGATGAAGATGAGGATTATGAACAGCAGGATCGCAATCCTGATGCTGAGCCTGAGGAGTGATTCGGTTCCTCATCTTTGGTCCTAAAGGGTGCTTCGAAATGTAGTATAGGAAAGGCTGGTCCTCGAGTATAGGTATATTGGTTTGGTGTTCTCTCATGCTCGTTGTTGGATGTCGTTTTCACTAGTGATGTAAAATCTATCTATGTATAGTCCTATATCAGTCTTTGGTTTCGTTTCCTTTGGTCTACCAGCTACGGAGTCAGTGTCCTTTGGTGATCACGTTGTCTCGATGGAGCTATCCGCTGTAGATTCTTCAAATACCATCTCATTCACTATCGGATCAGTCCCCTTCATCACAACATCAACCAACCAACAACAAACTGCGACGCCCAACCACTTTCTCTGTGTCTTTAACCTTTGGTATGGGAAGCAACCTGATTTACAACTAGTCACTTGATCTACCGCATTCTTCGAACTTTTCACTCTCCCTCCTAGACGTGGATTTGCCTTCAGTTTCATTATGAAATCATTGCAGGATTGGAGTCCGCTACAAACTGGCTTTCTTTTATCTAGCTGCAAAGTGGATAGGTATGTACAAATCATATCGCGGGTGCTGTAGCCGCGTCATGTTAACACCTCCACCCCTTCCCGTTTATGCAGTTGGCAGTTGGCGATGATCGTGACCCCTCTTCTACTACACTAGAGTTTTGGTCATTTTTTTTTTTTTTTTTGGAGGGATACGAAGCTATGGGACTTTGGATACCAGGATACGTAGGGATGACGCGTTCTCGGTTTGTTAAGGAAAGTGTATACATCCCCTCGATGACAGATACCTATGACTCATGATACTGGCATATGGTTGTGACATTGTTTTTCAAGTGCTATGTTTTGATGACCAACTCTTTGAAGTTGTAGTCTTTCTTGAGGTATGTACGGGGCCATCATTATTCTTTCAATGATGTGCACGCGATCGTCATCAAGATTCAGACACATGTCTGGAACAGAAACACGCAAAGACGAAGGAGGCATACACGTGTACTTTACACTTTCAGAGGGACCCCGAGCTGCCCATTGGATATTTGATGTAGTTGAGTGGATGTGGATGGTAGTTGTTGTCAATTGTCATGGTTATCAGATCCCCCAAGTATCGAACTCGAGATAAGCGAAGAACAAGAAACAAAACAAAAAAGGGGGGGCCCAGACCGTTCGTAAGCTTTGCAAGTCGGCCGCCGATTCGGCACCGATATTCGTATGTATGGGCTGCGGCCTGGAATGCTCGCCGGGGCCGAGCCGATCCCATCATCACATTCACGACAGGCCACAGCAAGCAGCGTCAGCAGCCGTCGTCAGTTCTGATGCGGCTGTTGTCGTTTACAATTTCTTGTTTGCAAAATTTAGCAATGGACCTTCCGGTCGTTGTCGGGGTGAAGTCTCAACATAATGCAAAGTCAAATGCAATCTTCCTGTACAAGCCGCGCTGTTGAGATGTGGAAGTATGCACTGCGGTAAGTAAACGGCTGCGCAGGTGGCATTTACACTACTGTGTAGGTTTAAGGCAAGCAGATCAGGATCTTCGAGTGCGTCATAGGTAAGTAGGGAGTACGGCTGGCAGCTGCGGCGTGGTGTTGTACATGACGGGTGTTCGGGTTTGATTTCCGTGGAAGTTTTTGGGAGTTTTGAGTGTTGAATTGGGATTGCGAAAAGCATTCCTGGGAAACAGAATGTTGAGCTTGGTCACTTTGAATCAAAATAGGGAGTTTGACTGAATGGTGATATCCTCCCAGCCCCGTTTCTCGGAGTCGGCCATGTAGCAATCATCTGGATAGATATAAGCTTATCTTGCTACCCGTGCAACACGGCGATCACGGCTCCAGCAGCCGTAACACGCAGTTTATGACCGCCTCACTTTGATGATTTTCATCAGTGACTCCCACCTGAAGTTTGGTCACATCAAATAAGCGAGCTTCGGATCGGGACCCGGAGCGGTGCCGATTCTCGTCTGTTAAAACAAAGGATTTATAGAGTCCGGGGAGTAATTGCGCTAGTGATACCGCTTCTTTTTGAGAATCTCAACGACTCGACGGGCTGGTAACGTGGATCAAAGCGGTGTCAGCTCGCTAAAGAATCGAGATGGTAAAGCACAGTCACTTGGTGACTTTGATAAAACAAAGACGATTGCGGTGGAAGCGAGGTGCATGGGAGAAAAGGCAAGGCAACGCGTAGCGTACGTATGTACACCCTCCCTGCCGTGCCTGCCTCCCTAACAGGCAGGCTGTCGTGCTGTGTGCCGTTTTATCCGGTTTTGTGAGGGAATGTTGGTTCTCGAACCTTTGAAGTGGTGTTTCGGTGCGGAATGCGCTGCCGTGGCAGGTACCTAGGTACTTAAGTAGCTATAAAGGCTCGGCGTTAAGGAGCTATGACCGACCATTTGGAGCTGTCGTAACGAAAGTTGTGGTGGTACAAAGTACGGTGTACCTATTCACACCCGCATAAATCGTGGAAACCTTACCTAAAAAGCCGATGTATAATCAGGGAGGGAGTGGGAGGCTAACCAAGATGAAGTGACTAATTGGGCAGGTCGATAGCTCGATAGCTCGATGGGTATGGTGATGGTTCGTGAGGATCTGATAGACGGGGATCTGGGTAGTGTCTGTTGAAGACTGGTATGTCGTCCAAAGCTAAAGACGAGCATTCGTAAGACATTGCTGATATTGAAGAAGAAGCAGATGTGTAACTGAAATAAAGTCGAGATCAGGCGGGGTGCCTTAAAATCTCTCTAGAAGATAGGGCTGGTCAAGGATGGTCAGGGCAACTGCTTCTGTTGTGCTTCTAGCGGAAAGAAATCAACGTGGACAACGGTGGACTTTATGCAGCGCCAAGCACGGCAACGATCCGGGGTGGAGGAGGTGCGTCGCCTGCGTCGGGACCGGTCACCTCCACCGGATGCAGGCCATTGGAGCCTTTGCAGGTGGACGACTTCAGACTTCAGCGATTTGGCGGGGGAAATGGCGGCTGGGCGGCCACCTGCTGCTGATTAAACAAGACAAAAGCGGTTTGGAGGCGTCATGGGCGGCGTCTTCTGACCCCGATCCCCGACTCCCTCTCATGATTTTTTGGAGGTATTTCCCCTGCCAATGCTCTCCTCATCCCCATGTCTTTCTTCTAGCTCGGATGTTGAAGCTGTGGTCTGGGGGGTCGGTGACGGCGGTGGAGAAATGATTTTTAAGCATTTTCCCTGAATTCCACTTCTCGAAGAAAAGAACGATGGAGAGAAGGCGAAGGAGTGGGCATTCCATCACAACAGCGGGTTGCAACACCGACAAAAAGGAAAGATACAGCGGAATGTACACAACAAGGAAGGGAGGAGCCAACACCCAACAGAGGATCCAGAGGAAGGAACCTAGGAACCTAGGAGGGGACCTTCCATTACCATCACACCGGGGCATCAGATCCGAAGTGGTTCCGTCCACCTTTTTCACTGTTCCATTCCCGCCTTTTGCTCTTTCCCTTTTGATTCGGTCTCATCTTTTTGCTTTTCCAGGAGAAAATTTGTGCTGTCCTCTCGAGTGTGGGAGCCTCACTTTCTGCTTTTCTCCTTTTTACATACACCACTCTTCCATCCCAAGGTTGACCCCAAGCTTTGGTACCTAGTCAGTTAGGTATATACACCATAGTCGGGAGATCGCATTTACAGCTTGATCCTCCTTCGAAACCTGGCTCTCTCCCTTCACAAGCCAGCACCCCTCACCTTATTATTTAATCAAAACCCAACCCTCCAAACGTCTTGGTACATCTCTTGCTCCACCTCGTTTGCTTATTATTATTTCGGATCTACTGCAACCTGAAAGGCACAAGACCTTAAACTCAGTCAAGTAACGGCACCTCTGACTTCAACTTGGCGTCGGTGACGTGCTGTCTACCTGCGACCTGCGACCTGCCAGCCCCCTGGGCAACCACCACCCCTTTGCGCATAATGACAACAACAAACGAATAATTTTTTACATATCTGTCTGCCGATCAAGAGAGACCGCAAGTCTTTTAACAAGTACACGACCACTGCCTCCAGCAAGGCTTCTCTTACAAGCCCGGCTGCCAAGACGGCGCCCTCCCTTCAACATCAACATGGCCGAATCCCCAAACGAAAAAGGAAAGGAGATCAGCCTCCCAAATCCCATGGCCGACCAGAGACATCGAGAGGATGAGATCGAGGAAGCATCCAGGAACGATGAAGGTCTCGAAAAGATAGCCATTGGCTCGTCGTCTGTGGAGGAGAACGACGAGAAGAGGGCCGAGTTGAACCGGATGAGGACCAATGCCACCAACACCAGCGTAACCACGGCCGCTACCATCCACCCTCATGTCGAACCAAAGCCATGGTACAAACAACCAAACCCTCTGAGATGGGGGAAAATCGAACCGATTCCAGAAACGAGGCGGCCATCGCCAGAGTACAATGCCGGTTTCTTCAACTCGCTCTTCTTTAGTTGGATGGGTCCTTTGATGACGGTAAGTGATCCAGCATTAGAGGGTGGTGTACACGCTGGAGCATTCACTAACACACCTGTAGACCGGATATAAACGACAGCTGGAGCTCAACGATATCTACGATGTCAACCCAGACCGTTCTGTTGACCCCCTTACAGAAAGGATGCGAGAGTCCTATAAGCGGCGAGTGGAAAAGGGGGAAAAGCACCCGTTGCTTTGGGCTTTGCATGAAACATTCTTCTGGGAGTTTTGGATTGGTGGCATGTGTCAGCTTGCGGCCTCCGTCCTCCAAGTCATGTCGCCTTTCACTCTTCGTTACCTCATCCAGTTCGCAACAGACGCCTGGGTCGCCAACCACTCAGGCGCACCACCGCCGGGTATCGGACCCGGCTTGGGATTGGTCTTCGGTGTCACGGCCATGCAAGTCTTGCAAAGCTTGTGCATTAACCACTTCATTTACCGCGGTATGCTTATCGGAGGTATGGCTAGGGCCTCTCTAATCAGCTTGATCTACGAAAAGTCCATGGCCATCTCAGGTCGTGCCAAGGCGGGTGGTGCTGATGCGCCAGATGTTCCCGCTGCAGAGAAGGATGCAAAGAAGGAGAAGAAGAAGAGCAAGAAGAAGGGCAAGAAGGGCCAGGCCGGTGTTGAAGGTGATGGTGCCGGCTGGGGAAACGGAAGAATTGTGAGTGCAACCGAAGGAAATACAATTGTTACTAGTGGCTAACAAGTTTGCAGATCAACTTGATGAGTGTCGATACTTACAGAATCGACCAAGCCTCTGGTTTGTTCCATATCATCTGGACCGCCCCCATCTCCATCATCATCACTCTGGTGATGCTGCTTGTCAACTTGACTTACAGCGCGCTCGCCGGTTTTGCCTTGCTGGTTATTGGTATCCCCATGCTCACCAAGGCCATCAAGAGTCTCTTCATCCGCAGAAAGGCCATCAACAAGATCACCGATCAGAGAGTCGGCCTGACCCAGGAAATCCTTCAGTCCGTCCGCTTCGTCAAGTTCTTTGGCTGGGAAAGCTCGTTTCTCAAGCGCCTGCAAGAGTTCCGCGATCGCGAGGTATCAGCCATCCAGGTGTTGCTGGCTCTTCGTAATGCGATCATGGCCATTAGTATTTCGCTACCGATCTTCGCGTCCATGCTTGCCTTCATCACCTACTCTTTGACCAGCCACGGGCTGGCGCCGGCTAAGGTCTTCTCGTCTCTCGCCCTTTTCAACGGTCTTAGAATGCCATTGAATATGCTTCCCTTGGTCATCGGTCAGGTGACGGATGCATGGTCCTCTATCTCCCGTATCCAGGACTTCTTGCTTGCGGAGGAACGGGAGGATGAAGCTATCATCAAGCCCGATGCTCCTAACGCCATCGAAGTCCACGACGCCTCCTTCACCTGGGAAAGAACGCCAACTCAAGAGAACGAGTCTCCAGTGGGCGGTGCCGGTCCGAAATCGAAGCCTGAAAAGGGTCCCAAGGGCAAGCCCAAGGATGTCGAGGCGGCTACTCCTCCTTCCGGTGACGACTCGAGCACCTTGGTTGAAGAACGGGAACCGTTTAAGCTTCAGGATCTCAACTTCACCATTGGCAGGAACGAGTTGGTTGCCGTTATCGGTACCGTCGGCAGTGGAAAGACTTCACTGCTCTCTGCTTTGGCTGGTGACATGCGCAAGACCAGCGGCGAGGTTATTCTTGGCGCTCACAGAGCTTTTTGCCCTCAGTACGCCTGGATCCAGAACGCGACTCTCAAGGACAACATTCTTTTTGGAAAGGAGATGGACCCCGAATGGTACCGCGATGTCATCAAGGCTTGCGCGTTGCAGCCGGATTTGGATATGCTTCCCAACAACGACATGACCGAGATTGGTGAAAGAGGTATCACCATCTCTGGTGGTCAAAAACAGAGACTCAACATTGCCCGTGCGATTTACTTCGATGCCGACATCGTGCTCATGGACGACCCCCTAAGTGCCGTCGATGCCCATGTTGGTCGCCATATCTTCGATAATGCTATTCTTGGTTTGCTCAAGGACAAGGCCCGTATTTTGGCAACTCATCAGCTTTGGGTCCTCAACCGCTGCGATCGTATCATCTGGATGGATGGTGGTCGTATTCAGGCTGTGGATACTTTCGACAACCTTATGAGGGATTCCGAGGAGTTCAGACAGCTTCTGGAATCGACCGCCCAAGAAGAAAAGAAGGAAGAAGCCGAAGCGCCTGTCGAAGCCACCGAGGAAGAAGCGCCCAAGAAGAAAAAGAAGGCCAAGGGTCTCATGCAGGCTGAGGAGCGTGCTGTGGCTAGCGTCCCATGGTCGGTTTATACTTCCTACGTGAAGGCCTCTGGCTCGTTTCTCAACGCACCCATCGTTCTCGTGCTCCTGGTTATCGCGCAGGGTTCAAACATCATGACCAGCTTGTGGCTTTCGTGGTGGACGTCTGACAAGTTCGGCCTCAGCCTGGGGCAGTACATCGGTGTCTACGCTGGTCTCGGTGTTGCACAAGCTCTCCTCATGTTCGCATTCATGGTATCTCTATCGATTTTCGGTACTACGGCGAGTAAGAACATGTTGAGGCAGGCCACCTTCCGCGTGTTGCGCGCCCCCATGTCTTTCTTCGATACTACACCTCTCGGTCGCATCACCAACCGTTTCAGCCGCGATGTGGACGTCATGGACAATAACCTTACGGATGCTTTGCGCATGTACTTCTTCAGCATTGGAGCTATTATCTCGACATTTGCTCTGATCATCGCATACTTCTACTACTTTGCCATCGCACTCGTACCTCTCTTCACCCTGTTCCTCTTTGCTACTAGCTACTACCGCTCATCGGCTCGCGAGGTCAAACGCTTTGAGGCCGTCCTTCGTTCTTCGGTGTTTGCCAAGTTCAACGAAGGATTGTCCGGTGTCGCCTCCATCAGGGCGTATGGCCTCCAGAACCGTTTTGTGGTGGACATGAGGAAGGCTATCGACAACATGGACTCGGCGTACTTCCTGACTTATTCGAATCAGAGATGGCTATCGACCAGACTGGACATGATCGGTAACGCCTTGGTTTTTACCACTGGTATCCTCGTCGTCACCTCCCGTTTCTCGGTTAACCCCTCGATTGCCGGCTTGGTGTTGTCTTATATCTTGGCTATAGTGCAGATGATTCAGTTCACTGTCCGTCAGCTGGCCGAAGTCGAGAACGGCATGAATGCCGTCGAGCGTCTCCTATACTATGGAACCCAGCTTGAGGAGGAGGCCCCATCCAAGACCATCGATGTGCGCCCCACCTGGCCCGAGAAGGGTGAGATCATCTTCGACAATGTCGAGATGCGTTACCGTGCTGGTCTCCCTCTCGTCTTGCAGGGTCTCAACGTGCACATTCAGGGCGGCGAGCGTATTGGTATCGTTGGCCGTACCGGTGCAGGAAAGAGTTCTATTATGTCTACGCTCTTCCGTCTCGTTGAGATTTCCGGCGGTCACATCAGCATCGACGGCATCGACATCTCCACCATCGGTCTCCAAGACCTCCGTTCCCGCCTCGCCATCATTCCTCAAGACCCGACGCTCTTCCGCGGCACCGTGCGCAGCAACCTCGACCCCTTCGGTGAGCATACCGACCTGGAGCTCTGGTCCGCTCTGCGCCAAGCCGATCTTGTTCAAGATGAACCGGCCACCACAACCGTCACCCCCAGCACCAGCGGCAACGCCCTCGTCGTTGCTGACGCTCCCGCAGCAACCAACGGCAACTCCAACAACCGCATCAACCTCGACTCGGTCGTCGAAGAAGACGGCCTCAACTTCTCCCTCGGCCAGCGCCAGCTCATGGCCCTCGCCCGCGCCCTGGTGCGCGGCTCTCAGATCATCGTCTGCGACGAGGCCACTTCCAGCGTTGACATGGAGACGGACGACAAGATCCAGCGCACCATGGCCAGCGCGTTCCGCGGCAAGACGCTGCTGTGCATCGCCCATCGGTTGAGGACTATCATCAACTACGACCGCATTTGCGTGATGGACAAGGGCCGCATTGCGGAGATTGGCACCCCCCGGGAGCTGTTTGAGATGGAGGGTGGTATCTTTAGGGGGATGTGTGAGAGGAGTGGGATTAGAAGTGAGGATATTAGGTTGGCGAGGGAGGTTGTTGATAATGATCGGGCTTTGTAAAGTGCGTACAAGTGAAGGGGTGGTTGGTTAAAAAGAGGAGGAGGGGGTTTCTATGTGGAGTGGATGAGATGATGATGGGTATGATAGATGAGATGAGATGAGATGATGGCTTCTTGATTCTGATTCATGGCGGCTTATGATACCAAACTTGAAGACTCTTAGGAAGAGACGGAGACGGGTGGAATGGAACGGAGAAAAGCAAAGCGAAAATGAAGAAAATACCCTATAAAAGAAAAGTGCATACATAGTGTAAACACGTAATTGCTTACTTGTAGAAAGAAGGAGGTCTATGGATCTCGAGAATGTTCGTAATACCATGTCGCCACATGTTTGGTGTAGCTGTACGCATCCATATGCATGTCTTTGTCTGTTTATGTACATAAGTATATCACTACGCTAGAGACCCCGAATCACTTCCTTTACCGTTCACCTCTTCACCCCGTATGGAATAACAGAGTACAGTGAAATCTCAAGTTCCGCTTCATGTTTTTCACGCCGGTAGTGTACATCCCTCACCGCACCGTACCGCACTGCAAAGCACAACGTAACACATGATGCACATGATGACACCGCCCGCCCATCCTCAAGTCTCACGAAGTCAAGCTGTGAAACTCCAAAACCCAGGCTCTACCCAGACTCGACAGCTTCAGTTGGCTGGGGCGCGCTCTTGGTGTCGCCTACACTGCCTATGCAGAAGCAAATCAGCCATAGAGACAAGACAAGACAAGCAAGCAAGGCAGCTCCCAGCTCCCAGTTCCCATTTACCGGCATATCTCCTGCTGTACAAGTATGAAAATAGCAACAGGAAAAGAGCCGGGCAGGCGCCTGACTTGAGATGTAAATGAATCGGAGTCGGAGAGCTGCATGATCTGGCAGTGTCTTGCAGTCTTTGGTGGCAGGTGATGAGACAAATCAAAGACAAACAAACAGAGACAGACGGGACTCGAACGAACGTATTCAGGACATGACATGTGGTCGAATCGACGAGCAAGAAGGAGCATTGGTAGCCAAGTGGAGGACTGTGTATGTAGTCTAGTCTGTCGTCGAAGACCATCAAAGCGGCAGGCAAGAAGCGCAAGGACGTGATGCTATCCCCAACCAACTGACAGGGTGAGAGAAGACCGTGATCGTTAACGTGGAAACTACCTACTCCTTCCAAAACTCTAAGATATGCACGTCATTCCGCTATGCCTATGCTACTGCAGCGCAGTGCTAATGCAATGCACGATTTGACAGACAGGAAGCCAAAGACACAGACAGTAAAACGCTATCAGAAGTCCTCCATCCGAAAGACACTAGTAAAAAATTAAGAATGAACAAAAAGTGGTATTCAACTATACGTATGTACTTTAAGACCGAAGTGGATAAAAAGAGGTATGGTGAGTAGTGATGATGGCGATGGCGATGATGATAATGATTGGTATTTTTCAAACCCCAAACTGTGACAAGACCCGAACCGCTGAACTCCCCTGATCTTTGAATGCCTCCCCAGATGTTCAAGGAAATTTGGTTGAATTAGGTATACAGCTCTGTCACCGCATGAATCGGGGGTCGGAGCTGTTTTGACTTGATGTTCCCGTCCGTGGATTTCTCCAACGTGATTGCCTCCTCTGGTCCCTTTTCAGTTGTCCCGACTTCTCAACCAACTTAGTACCTCCCGCTGTGCCTAGGATCATGATGTCCCCCGTGATAACCCGGGTTATTATACCCTCCCGGAGGCGGGAACGCCTGCGGGTTATCACCCAACAAATCATCCAAGAACGCGCTGGGCGCACGCCCGCTCTCTGGCCTGTTCAGCTGGTTGACCGAGCTGCTGCTAAACGCTCTCCCCGGCGGTGTCCTCGTCGCCATACCCATCACTGGTCCAACGTTCGGCGACTCGGGCGGCGTCTGTCCCATCATGCTACCACCACTAGGCTGTCTTGACATCGGGCGGAGGTTCGACATGCTGATCGAGTTACCGTGGCTGTGACCCATAGGAGCAGCGGCCGAAGAAGCGTAGAATCCGGAGGGGAGGAAGGTCGAGTGGCGGTTGTTGGCCATGGTGCTGTTGCGGTCTCCCTGTTGCGCAGTCGGCGAGAAGAACAGGGTGCTCTGGCTGGGGGTACCTGCGGAGGGCGCCGGGCCGCGCGACTTGCGGTTGCCGGCGAGACCGGTGTTGCTGCCGGCGACGAGCGAGGGGTTCGAGTTGAGGTCCGAGTACTTGTAGAACTTGGGCGGAGGCGGGAAGGCCTTGTCGCTGCCGATTGTCTGGGCCATGGCGGCGCGCTCGACGGAACGGTGGAGGAGACAGGCGATGACGGTGCGCCAGATGACAACAGCCAGACCAAAGGCGCCGAGGATGGCGCCGACGCAGATGAAGACGGTGCCGTCGGGGAGCGACGAGTGCTTCATGAAGGGCGCATTTTGCGTGGGAGGAACGGTCGGCGCGGGATATTCCGGGATGCCAATTTTGGTGAGAGTTGGAAGACCGGTTAGGAGTGTAGGTGGTCCCGTCGCTGCTTCCGTGTTTCCAACCGTCAAGGGGGGTATACTATCAGTTCCGGTCGAAGTAGGAGAGGATTCGGATGCCGTGGGAGTAATGGTCACTCTCGATGTGCTGCTGGTGGTCGTTGCCTTGGCCGAGCTAGAGGAGGCAGATGTCGACGATGATGAACTTGATTTGTCGTCGTTATTTTGTTGCGCCAATACACCAGTCGATAGCAAGGAAGAGGCGAAGAGGGCTGATAGAAGCAAGGAGCGCTTCAGCGACAGTGGTGGCGACAGCATGGTCGCCATGAGTATGTCCCGTTGGGTTCGGAGACGTCTAAAGAAGGGGTTTGACGAAGAGGACCGAGAAAAGGGAATCGGTCCCTAAATCCACCAAGGTATCGCGAATCGACCTCTTGATGGAGAGTAAGCTAGATCGACGACGGGCTGCAGCCACGATCCGGAAATTTCGATTCTGAGGGTGGTGAGTGGCCGAAGACCGGGAATTGGTGGTTACTCAAGGACGTCGTGCCGTGGTAAACCAAAGAAAAAAAACGAGAGTAGAATCAGGCACTTGCTGAGAAGACCATCAGAGTCTGGTCTGGACGAGATCCAATGTCAACGAGTGTTGCAAACTTGACCAAATCAGGTCATGGTCGTCTTTGGAGGGAGATTGACCAAGAGATGCATGGATGGAGTCGACGGAGTCTTTGGAGCGAAAGGTTGAATGAGTGCCGGGGAAAAGGAGAGGGAAGAACCTGGAAGGCGCCCATGGGACCCAAAAAAGGTAGAGGTACCAAGGGCAACAAGGGGGGGCAGTGACGGGCAGTTGACTGGGCCCCTTCTCGCCCTCGTGTTGGTCCCCGTTTTCTCCATTCTTTCCGCTCCCCAGACCAACCCGACCCAAGGGAACCACTGCAACTCAGGATGACCACCCACAACCACTGCACCGGAAACGCCCATGATTCCGACAAAGTTGTGCCTGTGATTTTTTTGGGAAACATTTGCGCCGCGGCGGCCCCAGCTCAGGGCAACGTAACGTCGTGTCTGCTCTCTCAGCCCTCACTCAGCTACTCAGCTGCAAGTAATCGTCGTGAAAAAACGGCTGGGCTTTGGTACCTGCGCGGACTTTACGGGACATGATTCGACACATGGATAAGATGCCTGGCATGACATCCTTCAGGGCGGATGAGAGCCATGCAATCCATCCATAGAATTGCCAACACTCGCTGGCTGCAGCAACGGCCCTTGCAGCACGTCATTCTAGCCAGCCAGTAGCGCCTGCAAGAAGGGTTTTGGCGGATGGAGACAAGACGCTATTTCAGCCCTTGAGTTCTGTCCTGCCTCCATCGATATCCGTGATGTTGACGGGAGGCTTTGGTTTTGCCCTCCGAAAGGCGGACCTGAGTTCCCCTCATCTGAACAAAATGGGAATCCTGTGTTCCCTGAAAAAAGTCAAATGTCTGTGCTGCTTCCACTTTCAATGTTTCTCATGCACAGCTGCACGGTTGACGGCATGACGTCCGGCCCTTCCTTTCTTGGGTCGCTGGAAACATGCAGTAGTCCGTGTGCTTGGTCGCTATCTGCACAGTGCTCATCTGTCCCGGCCCTCCAGCGACTGGCCTCAAAGCCTGAAGCCAAATGTTTTAGCGCCCTGTCTCTTTTTAAGGTGCCCCAGATCAGCACGCAGGAGCACTGCACTTGCACAGTGGCTTCCCGCTACCCAACCTGCCATCTGCGACCAGCTGCTGAATTGGCCTGTGCTTTTCCCATTTTGCGGTGTTCAGGTTAGGTTGCCACTTGTCGGTAGCTCGAAGGTGCTTGGCAAACCACCGACCACCGACCACTGCAGTGTATGGTTGCTCTCACTGGTGTCTCCAAAATTTTATACGAACCATCCATATCGCCTTCACCACCAAATTCAGTATCACCACTTTTGCGGCCGCCCGATTTCTTGACGAACCGCCGATTCATCTTGACCGCCAAATCTGCACAACAACGGTCGACACCCTGACTTTTACAACAGACATTTTCCACTTCGATCAATCATTGAGATCTCGTCAAGATGGGTGTCGCTAAACGGACAAGAAAATTCGCTACGGCACGTGACTTCTATATCCGCCTTCTCATCTCACTTCTCATGCTCACCACCATGACCTCAGCCCCCTTGGGGTAATGGTCAATGTGTGTGTTGATGATGATCATGATGATTTATCAGACATGTTAATATCAAAATGTATATACTAACACATTCATTAGGTCAAGCGCATGATCGGCAAGAACGACGAGCGCCGCAAGACCGACGTCCAGAAGAAGCAAGAGTTGGAGTTGCAAAAGAAGAAGGAGGCTGCCGTCCGAGAGATCCCCCAGATGCCTTCGTCCATGTTCTTCCAGCACAACGAGGCCCTTGTGCCTCCCTACAACGTCCTTGTCGATACCAACTTCCTCTCCCGAACCGTCGGCGCCAAGCTCCCCCTCATGGAGTCAGCCATGGACTGCCTCTTTGCCTCGGTCAACATCATCATCACATCATGCGTCATGGCCGAGTTGGAAAAGCTGGGCCCCAAGTACCGCGTTGCGCTGATGATTGCCCGTGACGAGCGGTGGACCCGTCTCACTTGCGACCACAAGGGAACGTATGCCGATGACTGCATTGTTGAGCGTATCCAGAAGCACAGGATATATATCGTTGCTAGTATGTGTTTTTTCTCCCAGCCCTTCCCAATGTTGTTGAGTGTATGAAATCCTTTACTGATACGAAGGAAAACAGCCAACGATAGGGACCTGAAGAGGAGAATCCGCAAGGTTCCTGGTGTGCCCATCATGTCTTGCGGCAAGGGCAAGTACGCCATTGAGAGACTCCCTGGCGCTCCTACCTCGTAAAGCGGTGGTTAGTTGAGCAAGGGTGAGCATCAAATTGCGCCGCCGCCGGTGACTTCGCCTGTCAACGGCCGGGATGCAAAGGCGTGGTTTCGAACGAAGATCAGGGCAAGACTATCACGGCATTTTTTTATGTCGTAGCAGTCTCTGGTACCATGCCCGAGGAGAGAGTCATAATCCGCCTGCACATCGTTCATCAGCTCCGGGTCATTCGCGGGAGACTGAGAGGCCTAAGTGGCTACGTCCAGGGCGGCGAAGGAATAAGGAGTCGGGAGGACATATCGTGGATGTTTCGATCCATTTGACCATCTAGGAAAATACGTGCCGAGGTAGACGAATATCTCGGCCTACGACGGAAAGGAGAAAAAGGGGAGGGAAGAAAGAAGGAAAAGGCTTACCAGCAGAAAAGGGGGATACCATACCACATTGCATCTGGGTTATAGAGGTTTCACACATTCAGGGTTCTCATTTTTGTTAGGCGTTAAAATAATGAGTTGATTTCGTCTCAAAGCATCAAAGCCCTCACCGCGACTTCTTGTTTGATCCGTGACCTGCAGAAGATGGTCACCGCTTACTCCTCGCCTGCTCCCCTCGACTTAATGTGATCTATGCATTCTAATCCTCCGAACATGAATGTGTGACAGTTTAGATCGACAGCTTTTGTGAATAATTTCCTCCTCCAAACATTCCGCCGCTGATTGTGATCGTGGGATTCCCACGACCAATGCAGTC
Organism: Neurospora sp. CHS-2018b; assembly: GCA_009806015.1. NCBI lineage: Eukaryota > Fungi > Ascomycota > Sordariomycetes > Sordariales > Sordariaceae > Neurospora > Neurospora sp. CHS-2018b. The sequence continues at coordinate 581,046 of RAOV01000010.1, read as the reverse complement.
GCCAGTCGCAGAGGAGGGAGATCGCGACAACACAGGTCGCACATCTCCATGAACACTCCGCAAACTCGATGAAAAAAAAACAAAAAAAAAAAAAAAAAAAAAAAAAAAAAGGCTCAACGGCCCATGACCAGGGTCGAACCCGTCCCGAAAACCCACGATTTTCTGGCTCCACGCGCCTACCACGTCTGCTACTGGGAGTTGTTGGAAGGTCTGACCTGCGGGCTTATATGGCCCATGGTAGCCAAGCACCCAAGGTTCAAAGCTGCTGCCGCGTGGCAGGAGAACCAGACTCCAACCAAGCACAGAGCAAGAACATTCGCGTTAGGCTGCCATGATAGAGACGTGAGATGCAGTTTCGATAATTTTGAACATCAATAGTGTGAGGTGAGGTTGATAGATAGTTCAAGTCAACCGACAGTCAAATACGTAAAGAGTATCATGACCGCAAGGACATATGCAGACCCGTATACTATCGCCGTAGTAACTCCAACCGCCCAAAGAGCAGACATCTCGTCTGTCCCGTCCCTTTCGATTTGAAACCTACACCGACCCCCGTTGACGATGTCTCTTGCGCGCCACGCCGCTTACACAATGCGATAACAACAACACCCAGTTTGCCATGTCTTTTGCTGCGCGTATGTGTTTTGGTGACAAGACACTCCCAATGAACCTTCAATTGACAAAAGATGATATCACAAACCCAATGACTGAAAAAGTCCCCGGTGCCGACTCCAGCTTTTGAGAACTCTCTTTTTGCTTTTTCACTCCCAAAGGAAAAAAAAAAATGATTTGGTAACAATAAAGAAGTCGGGTATTTTTGATTCCATTTGCCCCCCCTTTTTGCTCTGCCTGCGCCCCCCTTTTTACCGACAGTCGATTGCGTGGAGGTGGATGGATGCTTGCTACGCGAGCCACTCCTCATCAGCCCGCTTGTTCCCCCGCATCACCAACCCTTCGTCGTCATCGGAATCGGAATCCTCCTCTTCCTCCTCACTTGCGGAATCGACTCCACCATTTACGATATGCCCATTCATCCCATTGTGGCCGTTTTGATGTCCGTTTTGGTGCTGGTAATGCTCCTCCTGCTGGTGGTGATTATTATGATTATTGTCGATATTATTGCCGCCGCCTCCGTCGTCCTCCTCGATCATCCAGGTGAGGCCGTTGGCTTGCTCCTCTAGTGGGAACACCTCGCGCGCGTACTCCTCCAATCCTCTTGGGCCTTCCCACAGCTCCAAGGCTGCCCGAGGGCAGCTTCTCTCCAACTCTATATCGCCGAAGTATGGGGGTTGCTTCTCCGGATCCTCGTTGTGTAGGTTGAAGAGCTCCTCGAGCGCCTCCAGCTGGATCCGGTAGCCCTCCGGGATCTTGACCTTCACTTCGATCGGTCCGCGGACGTAACGTACCGGTCGGCCCACGCCTCGGGAAAAGACCTCGCATGCTTCTAGGGGGGTGAGCATCTCGTATGCTAGGGCGATGCGCTTGCCACCTCCCCACTTCTTGACGCCGTCCTTGAATATCTGCAGGATGGCCGGGCCAACGTCATGCTCAGCATCGAGCCATGGGAGCTTGGCGTTTGGATGGAAGGGCGCTTGCCAGATCCACGATCCGTCCGGCTGCAAATCGGTGCAGAAGAGGGGGTATGGCAGCGATGTGAAGTTATTGTTATAGATGCCGGTGTAGACAAAGGTTGCCGGAATGCCGATTTCCTTCACATAGTCCTCCACACGATGCTTCGACGCCCAGAGCGGCAGTGATGGCCAGTCCTTGTTGTAGGCGTGGTGATCGGGCATTGAGGAGTAGACGTAGTGTTGGACCCCGGCCTGCTTAGCCGCGTCTGCGAGGGCTATGCCAATCCTTTCCTCGTCGCCGTAGAATGTGGTGTTGATAAAGGCGAGCTGAGCGCCTCTAAAGAGGTCGGAGATGAGATCGTGGTTCACGCCGATGCCGGAGATGGGTCCTTTCTTGGTGACGTCGACACATTGTCCCTTTTCACTTTCCGCAGGGGTCTCTTTGGTGTAAAGCTCGCCCTGCAGAACGGTAACGTTGGGATTCGTCGACACCTCGGTGGCCACAACACCCTCGAGATTCCTCATCTGGGCTCGTACGTGGAAGCCAACGGCAGTGGCCACTCTGATGAAAGAAGCAGCCTGTCGACCGGCGGCGTTGATGACCGCAATCGTCTTATCGGGAGTCGGCATGGGGCGCTTAGCAGGACGCCAAGTCAGAGAGTTATTCCGCGACATCAGAGGGGACATCTCTGAGTAGGAGGAGCGAGAGTGTTTGTGCCGCCTCTCTTCATTGTGCATGGTGTTGGGGGTTTTGATGTCCCTCGGTGCTGGCCTCAGTGGCAGCTCTGACAGAATCTCGGCCGGCATAGTGGGCTAGTGCGATGGACGGGTGTCGCCGTCCTCCCAAAGATTCCCTGACTGTCTCAAACTTTTTCTACGAGGAAAGGGCCCGGCTAGAGATGCTGTGTCTCCCCAGAAAACAGGAGTCCTTTTTCGAACAGGTGTTGGCGCAAAAGACGCTCTTCGTTGCCTATAGCTTAATGCGCTAAAGGGAATATCCTGTTGCGACCACCGCTGTAGGTTCCCGTTGCGACCCTTCTCGGAAGCGGCAGGGAGGTGATAGTCCGTAAAAAAAAAAAAAAAAAGTCGAGCTAAGCACGAGATCGGGCGATCGTGGTTCTGGAAGCGCAAGGGCGGCGCAGGCGATACCGGTGAGAAAATTGCGACCGAGTACAGGAAAATGCCCAGGAAAGTGCAGGGCAGCGGATTCGATTGGGTTGCTCTGGTCTGCTGATGTGCTTGCTGGCGGAACAGTGGCCCCGTGTACCGCGTATGGAATGGCGGTATCGTGCTGAGTCGATGGCGTACTATTCTCTTTCTTTCTTGACCCGTCCTGAGCCGTCGTTTATCTATCAGCGGGGTTCCAATGGCGGTGTTAGAGATGTACTGCGTGCTGCACTGAGTACTGGATGTCACTGCGGGGCAATTGGATAGTAGGTCGGGTGGGTGAGAAACCGCAGGCGGCGGGCAGGACGGGGAACTGGACAGGGCGACAGGGCAGGGGAGGTGAGAGCTCAGTGAGAGCCAACTGGAAGGACGGGAAGTAGGCAAGATAATGTTGTATGTACCTTTTATACCTTATGTACCAGTCCCTCGTACCTGTGATAATGTCTGAAAACGATGCCGTCTGCGTTGCCAAGTTAGGGGCGGAACTCGAAGATCAACGAATCGACAAAAGATGTGGGCGTCTGAGATGTTGCAGATATGGGCAGCCGATAAGATAGGGAACTGAGGGAAGGCCGACTAACAAGGAGAACAACGGGAAGGAATCTCCAAAGGACTCAGAACTCGGAAGCAGCCAGCAGCAGGATGGTGACAGCAACGGGCAAGAGAGATTGAAATCGAAACAAGAGCGAGAGAAGCGCGAGCGTATGGGACGGAGTGCGGTTTAATAGCAAGGAGGTCCCCTGGCTGGCACCGACTGAAGATGAGAGCGAAGGGCTCAACGACCACCAAACAAAGGGAAGCAAATAGAAAACAATTCTGGCCAATCGCATTGCGAGCAGCTATCCACTGGGTGAACCATCCAAAGGTAGCCCGCGAGGTGCGCGCAATGGTCCGGGCATTCTGGCCCATGGAGGTGGCTTCTCTTTTGCCTCTGGCTCGTCTGGGTGACAGTGGTCCCGCTCGCTCCTTCTCAGCGGCTCCAGGGCAGGCGGACATCAGGCGGACACCAGGCGGAGGACGGCAGTGACAAGAATTTGCGATTTTACGGGGTTGATGGAGCCAGGAAATGCAGTCCACCGCGAGTCCACACCGCGGTCCCCGTCCCGACACCGGGTTCCACTCTGGACCATATGTAGCCCTGCTCCAGGTCATCGACGACACGAGCCCCATCTCCTTTTCGTGGACGACAAGCAAGCAAGCAAGCCAGCCCAGGCACGCTCTGATTTTTAGATTCTTCATGGCATTCACGGCAACGGTTATCCGTCCAATTGGCATGATCGACTGACAGCCATATCGTGGAGAAGGAGAGGACATAGGCGACGGAAGCAAGGACCAGGACCCAGACGGGAATCCTCTCTTAGACGCGGAAGCTCTCCAGACGGCGGGATCATGTTCCCCAGTCTTGAGGTTGTCCACTATCGCCCTATGTACCCCAGGTAATTGGATACCGGTACCTGAAGTAGCAGTCCCGGTCTGACCGGGTCTTGGTATCTAGATAAAGGTGCAGCTAAGGAGGGCCACGAGGTCCATGATTTCAGGTTACGGTGATCCATGACTTGGAACGAGGCGAGATTGCTTCTCAGATGCTAGGTATGCAAAAGGCTAAAGCATGGCGGCTGAGGGGGTGCCGTCCCAGAGTAGAACCCGTCTTGTTGGCGGGAAAGACAGTGCAGTTCCCTTGTCGTCTGTGCAATGCGAGTTGCAATGGAACAACAGGAACAGACGAGGCGGGGAATGATAAGCGATAGATAACCACCCGAATCACGATGCCTTCAGTCGAGGATATCTGTACTTGTACGACACCGCAGCGGGCATATGGGACCAAAGAATTGGATCGTGGTGGTTGCACGGCTTTCTAATCTCACAGAGCGGTCAACCAGCCATCAAGGTTCATCATGGTTCAGCCTGAAGGAAGTTCCGTCTTACGGCTGGTCTCTATCTATCTCGGCCTTCGCTTTGCCTCTGTCTCTCTGTCTCTGATAATCATTGTGCAAATCCCATACCTACGAGTACCTACCGCAATCAGCCAACCCGGACAATGGTCGATGCGGATGATGACATGCGGATTGCTATGGCCTTATCCCCGGCAGACGACACGCCTTGTACATTTGTACAGTATGGAACCTAAACGGGCAAGAGGTGTGGTGTGCGGTCGTCTTCTCGATGAATCAGATAAACACGATAAGCTAGACGTGTTGCTCGGCATGAGCCGCCGAGTGATAACAAAAATCCATGGTAGCATTGGCAGCATGGCAGGTAAGGGTTTAAATTGTCGATCAACAAATGTTTATCAGGACAGCATTTCGTTGTTCTTGGGGCCTGCACAGGCCTAGACTCCTCACAGGTCATGTGCCTGTGTCGTTGATCCCGGCTTCAGCTTTTTAGTACAGTACCGTAGTGGGAAAATGCTGGAGGGCACAAGTCTTGGAGAGCTTGCCAAGCGCTCCAAGTCTTGCCGCATTTCCAAGTCTTGTTGATCTTTCACATATAACCCCAACCCTGGGATTCTCGAATAATAGGCTCACACCTCGACACAGCATTGCACTGCACTTCCACCCAGACTTCCACTGAAGCAAAAAATCTTAGCACTCCCATATGATCTTTGCTCCCATCATTGCTCCCATTGCTCCCATTGCTCCCATTGCTCCCATTGCTCCCATTGCTCCCATTGCTCCCATTGCTCCCATTGCTCCCATTGACCCCGTTGCTTCATTGCTTCATTGCTTCATTGCTTCATTGCTTCATTGCTTCATTGCTTCATTGCTTCATTGCTTCATTGCTTCATTGCTTCATTGCTTCATTGCTCCCATTGACTCCCATCCATTTCCTGTTGGGGAGCGGGAGCTGGGGTTTCCGAATTTCTAAGTTGGGGGGAGTTGCCCTGGGACTTGGGACGGGACTTTGGGAGCTGGGACTTGCAGTTGGAATTCGCCAAGTTCAACCACCCGCCCTGCTCCTTCCCCCAGAACCACCAAACGGCTATAAGAAAGGAAAGAACATCCTCTTTCTTTAAACCTTTGGTCAAATGGCCAAGTGGTTTCTTGTAGTGCTTTTCTTTTGACTCTCGTAATTGCCTTGTGAATGTGCGTTCGATTCCTGACTGTGACATCTGCCTCTTGACTTTTCAACTCCCGTCCAATTTCCATTACCTTTCTAAGATAAGAAGTAAAGTACTAGAAGTAGAAAGGATAGGGGCCTAAAGTACCTAGGAAAGCCTGCAATTGCAGGCCCTCTTTTTCTTTACCCGGGGGTGAGCCCAACAAGACTTGTAAATTCAACAAGACTTGCACAGGCTCCAAGCGTGTCAAACCTCCAAAGTCTTACTGGCCCACAAGTCTTGTTCTCCCCTATAATCTGCCGCTTTGGTACCTTGCCAGTTTGTTGTCTCCCGGTGTCAGGTGGTTTCCTACCCTCGCTTTGTTGGACGTTGTTTCCTTCTAAAAAATCACCTAAAAATCCAACATCGAATCCTTTTGCTCCTGCCCCCATGCCCGTAGCTAAAACTGGCGCCGAAAAACTTTCCGATGACGTTTGGACGGACGCTGTGTGGACGACAGGCGGCTCCGGCCTTTCTCATGCAGCTAAGAGGTTGCTCTTACCTTATACCTTCCCCATCCAGTCCCCGAATCCATTCTTTTTAGTAAAGGTTCTTGGCAACTCCCACGCTCTTGCCGCTCAGCGATCACTCGGTCAAGCTTCCAACGCTCATCGATCCCAAAACCGCAATTTATATGAAGCCTCGACTCTTTGGCGATATCTTGTTGCGCATAGCATGGCATGGTATGACATAGGGAGTCCGTCCCGATACGACCTGTCACCTCTCTGGAATCTGCTCTGCCGTTTCCTGACGTGATTGAGGGTTGTTGAATGTTGGCGGTTGAGTCTGTATAACACAACCGATACCGCCTTCTCGGAGGGTCGTCGTCCATGGATGAATTCCTCCAGGAGGCTCGAGTCGTCGTCGTCGTTCCAGCTACCGGTGTCTGCAACAGTGCTTACATATTGCTTGGCGGTGACCTCCCTGACAGTACACCTGACAGGCCAAAGAAAAGTCAGATCGTTCAAAAAAAGCTGGCAGAAAGGACGCTGGATGCCCGGTTGCGCTCAAGCGGGCGGCGGATACCCTTTTCAATTACGTACAAACCGGCTCACTAACACCCTTTCGGGGCAGTCTCATGGCACTTGAGTCACCCTCCCACAGCGTTCCATGTCGTCCACCACCGTCGACGTTGGCAATGTTGGATCGGCATTGGCTCCCGACTTCGCTGCCTCGTTCTTCCCGCGAGCAACATTTCCGCGGATGTCGCCTATGCAAGGAACCAAAGTTCTCGGCTGACCTATTTTTTTGTGTCCAGAAAAGCTGTCAAGAACCGTGCCCCCGGATTCTGTTTGGCTCGCTGAAACCACACAGCAACACTTTTTGACACTATCGGGAGCCTTGCCGACTGATAGCAACACTGGCACGCGAAGCGGCGAAGCCCGTATTCCGTTAACACTCCCGGCGGCCGGGGCCCTCTTTCAGCGCACCGCAGTGCCCTACGAGCCTACGAAACAAGCTTGACAGGTCCCGTTCCTTCCCCGCAATTTTCTTCCTGCTGGCGGGTCAAAGGGCGGGGAAAGAAAGAAAGGAGATCTGTCTGGTTGCCGTGGCGGTCAAGAAAAAAAAAACGAAACAAGCAGCGGCGGCACGACGTCGGCGCCAAAACCCATCCCGCTGGCGTTGTTCCGTTTCCAGCACACCACTAATGCGGCCCCGAAAACACGGAAACATTGCGACATTGGACCTCACTCCACTGCCGGGTTCCACTGTATGACTTCTAGAACCATAAATCCGGCCTAGCTGTTCGCTCGAGCAGTGTCACGAGGCCCGTTGGAAATTTGTTGTGATGTGAAAATTTTCTCACACGGGCAGTTCTGCAATGCAAGGCCGGCCTTGTGGCCTTGGGCAAGTACAACGGAGGTCGCGGAGGTGAGTTCGGCCAGAAAGAAGATTTACCCTTCCCCTGGAAGCGCCCGGGCCGGTGCAAGCACCAGTGCGAACGGAAGTACGGGGACGGTAGAGATGAGTGAGTGGTCCCACGGGCGGGGCTTTCATCCACTTCATCCACTTCGGATGACGGGTCTAAGCTCCAAAAGTAACCTCACGATATCGACTTCTAAAACAACAGTGAGAAACCGATGATTGAGGAGAATGGCGATACCGGACGGCGGGGATTGGGATGGGTGTGGGTTTCTGGTCAACTTTGTCGATCAGCCCTGTTGGCCGGTACCGCAACCCAGGAAACTTCGATAAACTGCCCGTCGCCCGCCTGAGATAGTACCTCTCGCCAAAGGTTTCTATCTGTTCGTAACATTGAAACTAACTAAGGAGTGACGGCTTTGCGCACAGTTACAGGCAACTTTTAGTCATGAGGAGAATTCATGTGCCATCCATGACGTCTTCAGAACAAGATGAGATGAACTGTCCCCGAGTCCTGATCCCCAAGTCTCTATAGTCCAACTTTGACAACTCGGCAGTACTCAGCCGAACGAAGTGCTATCTACGTTGACGACATGGTGAAGACAACGCCCGCCGCTGAACGGTGTTTTCGCAATCTTAAAGTTTCAAGAAAGCCATGTTAAAGGTTTCGAAAACTCTAGGCTGGTCTCGGGGCTGTCTTCAACCTTTAAGGTTGTCCAACACTAAACACAGTCGGGTTATCAAGAGACCCAGACTGAAAATCGTATATACCTAGCTCTTGTCCGGCAACGACACTCCATCATGATAGCATCATAACAAACCGGCACGAGCAATGCTGTCAATTCTCCCGTTATATTATTTCAGAAACTCCAATATTTCTCTCTCTAAACTACCTCCATCTCCTACACAGACAAACCAACATTGAAGTCACCCGCTCATTCTGATAGGGTGATCTGGTCACATTCATTCACCCATCCTGCTCTGTTTGAATAGCATACCTCCCACCAGGAAAAGAACAGATCACAGTGGCAACATACCAGACTTTAACCGCGTTATCCATGGAAAATATAGCCCACAGTGCTTGTGTGCTATCCAAAGTTGATGAAACTAGAACGAATCGAATCGTCATTTGTTCGTGAAACCATCCATCTCCGTCCCGCTTGTCGTCTCGTCGTCTCGTGGCGCAGTGGCGTGATGACGGACGGGCTACTTCGGCAGAACAAACGAGGAGATAGTGAAACGAGGTATGACCAGCTGTCATCGTGAGAAGGTGGGATGGACTGCTTGGTGGCGTGAACTGTAGAGCAGGAGATAGACGTGCCGGGGACAGCCGAGGGAGTGGTACATAGGTGTATCGTGATGTTTGTGCGACGGTGGTTTAGGAGGCAGTGAAGTACAACTACGTAGAAAACATGGACACGGACATAAAGCACTTCGTCACTAAAATGTATAATGCAGGAGAAGTGAAGAGAGAAGTGAAGAGAGAAGTGAAGAGAGAAGTGAAGAGAGAAGTGAAGAGAGAAGTAAAGACACCTCCTACCTGCCTTTATTGAAGATAGTCACGAAGCTACTTGGAGCAAGTTGGCTTTACTGATACAGAGCTTAGTTATAAGACATAAGTCAACACGAGTGTCCTCCCTAAGCGAGAGGTACATAACGACAAACACTACCCCGGAAATTAGAATCCGATGCGATGAATGATTCGAGAAAAGGTTACTTCGTAGTCATGTCTTGATTACATTACGTAGATATAGGTATAGGTAGGTCGTGGTATAAACCAAAAACTCCAGTCTAACAAAGACGGCGCAAATGTACAGCAGCATGTGTACATCCCCTTTTGCCGAGAAGCCATATCTATACTCTATATTCTATCCTATGCTCTTCAAAACCTTCATGTTCTTTCAACATTCCCCCCTCGTGAAGGGGGCAACCCAAAAAGAAGATCAAGCAACATGCTTAGAACTTGCCCTTAAGCAAGTTGCTGATCATCTCGCGACCGGTAATGACGGAGGTACGCCAGAGGGTAGGGAAATCGAGCGTGCTGCTAAGGGTATCGGCATAACCGAAGAACAGCATGGGAGGGATCCAGCCGCGCGCATATTCGAGCGCGAAGCAGCTCTCGGGCATCCTGTACTGCTTGACGGTGCCGCGGACGAGGTGGTGGACGGAACCGGGAGGGTAGACCTCGGGTTCGTACTCGCCGGGGACGTAGGCAGTCTGAGTGCCGGTGAGGATGTGGAAGTAGTCATCGGCGGTGTGGCGGCCGGTGTGACCCTCAGTGCCGATGGCAGTGCCTGTTGTGTGAAGTGTGTTGTTAGTGATGGGTTCCAAGAAGCGGGAAGCACAAGCTTGCGAAAAGCATGGGGGAGGGGCTCACCGAAGATAATCAGGTACTCGGTGATGGAGGCGTGGATGATGTACATGGCACCCATGGCACCACCGGCGTTGTTGAACACCCACTCCTCATCGTTGTTGACGTAGGGCGCAACGCCGTTGCGCTCGTTCAGCTCGTCGACGATGTACTTGACAATGGCCTTGGTGTCGCTGCCGTGGGCGCTGATGGCGCGCTTAGACAGATCGTGAAGGTGCTCGGTGTCGAAGACGTAGAAAGACTCGAGACGCTGCTCAAGGACGTAGGCGATGGGCGCAACCAGGGCGAACAAGATGGCGAAGAACTTGAGCCAGCCACCGATGCTGCAGCGGCAGCGGCAAGACGAACCGGAGGAAGAGCCGGAGCTGGAGCCGGAGCCGGACGGCTTGTTGCCGCCGGAGGAGGACTGCTTCTTGGAAGGCATTGTGACGGTTTGCGATTGACGAGACGGCACAATGTCAAGAACAGAAGGAGAAACGGGGGAAAGAGAAGATGGGAATCTTGAATTATAAAGAAACAAAACAATGGCCACAACAGTTCCACCGCCGACAGGGGGGGTTCGCGATCCCAACCTCAACAACCCACGGCAACCCCTGATTTCCTTGTGGAGGACCCTTGCGGTTGCAACATGCCCGCCCAGGCGGGTGTCGCGACTTCCGACACGTCTGATTTTCCACAATTTTGAGAGCTTTGACCAATGGGAACGCTCAATTGCGCGGATAGCGTTAAGACGATTTTTAGGGAGCCACCGCTACAGCCAATTGGGGGCAGACACACCGGCAGGCTGGAGTGCATTCAGAAGCTCCCCTCGCCGGCAGCTTGCCCGGCAGCACTGTCGGTGCACAGCGCGGCACTGAACAGCTCGCTCTTGGCGCCGACAGGGGTTTCCAATTTTTCGGTGCCCCTCCGTCATTGAGTCCCGTCCGCGGGCCCGGTCAATCACATTTCGGTATCCGAACATCTATCAGAAACTCTAATTTGTTATCGCCGCGGGGCCCGTTTCGTCGCATCGTTATCTCTAGTTTGTTTAGTTCCCTTTGCGCGTCGCACCGCGTCTCATACCATCCCACTTTCACCCATTCGCAAACTTTCGTCATCGATATCTCCATCGACCCAGAACGACCGACACAATGGCGATCACATCCTCTTCCCCTTCGATGGCCATCCCCGGCCAATTCCTTGGCCCTATCTCCAAGTTCCAACCCGGCCCTGGAACCCATATCCACGAGTCGAACCTCTACTCTTCGCTGCTCGGCGTCGTCAACATCACACAGCCTGCCAAGGCGCCTGGTCCTGCCAAGCGCTTGAACAAGATCATCAATACCCAGACTACGCCCGCGGAGCTGCCGACCATCTCGGTCCTGCGCTCAGCGGGTTCGTCAGACAAGCGCGAGGTGCTGCCTGAAGTGGGCAACATTGTGCTATGCCGGGTGATTCGCATCATGCCGCGCCAAGCGGTCGTGGCCATCCTGATTTGTGGCGATACTGTTCTGGAGGCCGAGTGGCAGGGCCTGATTAGAGTGCAGGACGTGAGGGCGACAGAGAAGGACAGGGTGAAGATCTACGACAGCTTCAGGCCCGGTGATATTGTCAGAGCTGAAGTGGTGAGTGCTCTTCTCCTCTTCTTGTCATACGAGGACTGAACACTTTACTGATGTGCTGCCATCTACTAGATTTCTCTCGGTGACCAAGCAAGCTACTACCTGTCGACAGCGCGCAACGAGCTCGGTGTCATCATGGCGACAAGCGAGGCTGGCAACACCATGTACCCCGTCAACTGGAAGGAATACAAGGACCCCGAGACCGGGTTAAGCGAACCCAGAAAGGTGGCGAAGCCCTACTGAAGTCGGCGGATAGAGGGTCGAAACGAGACATGAAAAAGGAATGCCTAAAAGAGCAATGCATAGCGGAGTTATTGGCTTGAGGTACAGCGTGTTATCATGATGATACGGGCATCATCTGGCTCCGTGAACTTGCCGGGCAATGGAAGCAGGTGCCCTGTCAGCACCCTGTCAAGAGCTTGCAGATGCGGCGGCAGGTCGATCGTTGAAACATCACGGTTCTCAGGGGCCAGGTCATCGAAATTCGACCGCTTATTAAAGCCTGCCAGCCTGAGGGTGCGATACCAACGATGAACCCAAGCCAAGAGATATCTTGGCCCAAGAATTTCTGGCGGATACTCTCGCTACGCCAAGTTACCTAGACCGCGCAGGAAAGGGTCAGGGGCGATGGGGTTCGCGCTCGGAGAAGTATGGAGCTCAGTATCTCAAGATCTTGATTCTCGATACAGCGGAACAACATAGTTAGGTATGATACCCTACAGCGCCTGCTTCGGGGATATTGAAGACGATGGCGAGCTATGGTCATGCCACGCCAAGGGAAGATATGGTGACACCAGGCTAGGCTACACCACTCATCGCATTAAGAAGCTGGATACCCATTCTTCAATTTGTATAGGATGTACCAATAGCCTTCTTCATATGTATTCCATTGTCCATCTAGGGTTCCGTGCCGTTATCCGTCCCCTGGGCCATACCTTAATGGGTGCTGTTTCTTTAGGGCGGCTCAAGGGCGGCTCGGCGTCTCCCACTCCCCACATGGGCCTTGCATCGTGCATACGGTACCTACATACCGCTGAAGATCATCGGAACGGCGGGGGGCAGAATGGGAGGGCGGTACGTCACCGAGACCCTACGTGCCTTAGAGGTATACAATTCCAGTCGGGCATTTCTTGTCATCCCTTTCACAGCTTACTCATTCCTCAAAAAGGAGGAGGAAGCGTGAGATCTGGCGACGTGTTGGTCAGCGCCTCCAGATGCACAAAGTCACAAAACAAATCCCAAGACGAAAACAAGAAGCCCCTGCCCCTGTTTCAACGGGAACCAGGCCATCCCCACCGCAAACGGCGTCTCCATCCAGTTTTCCCGTTCCTGACAGGAGTCCACTTGGTTCCCGAAAAGAAAACATCGAGACCGGACGAACCGTTTCAATCCATCACCATTTCCGTCCAATCCGACCGAAAGGCGCGGACTCTTCCTGTCGATATCGTCCGTCCTATCGGGGCCCCGGTGAGCCATGTCGACCACCACCACCATGACGATGACCGCCGCCCCCGTCGTCGAACCGGTCACCCGGACCTTGTCTACCGCCCCTTGCTGCCCGCAATGCGGTATCGATCTTGAGGGGACCCAACCCTTCATGGAGATGCAAGCGGCCGTTCTCGACGCCCACAACAAGATTCAAGAGCTCCAAGATCAAGTGCGCCTGCTCAACGAAAAGGCTTCATCCGCCGTCGATCGCTGGGCCGATTACGAAGACGAGATAGCCCGACTACGGGGACAACTCAAACAGCAACAGCAACAGCAACAGCAACAGCAACAATCCCAAACCTCCCCAGCTGCCTCCCAAATATCATCACCACAACAGCAGCAACAACAACAACACGCCGCGGCCGCTCTCGCCACCCCTCCCCAATCCGCAACCCCCTCCACCACCGCAACAGCCAACGCCTCCCCCGCCGCCCCTCGCAGCGTCGGCTCTGTCTCCTCCTTCCTGCCCACCGGCGCCGCCTCCCGTCTCTCCGCCTTCTTGACCTCGCGCAAATCGACACCCAACCTCAAATCCGGCACACCACCTACCGGCTCACACCCTCACATGCCAACGCACCAATCGACCCTTTCCCAGTCCTTCACCCAAAGCAGCCCACTCCAACAACCCTTCCAATCCACCACCTCCGTCTCCCAACAAGTACAACACCAAAAAGAACTCACCGACCTCCTCTCTGCCCTGAACACAGAAAAATCCCTCCACACGGAAACCCGCTCCAAGCTAGCCAAAGCCGAAGCAAAACTAACCGCCACCTCGCGGGAGATTGAAGAACTAAGCATCACTTTATTCTCGGAAGCCAACGAGATGGTCGCGTCGGAAAGGAGGGCGAGAGCGAAGCTGGAGGAAAGGGTGAAAACGCTGGAGAAGAGAGACGAACAAAAAAAGGAGAGGCTGGAAATGTTGGAGGGAGCGGTGAGGAGGATGGAGAGGGTGAGGGAGGTTTTGAGGGAGACGGAGGCCATGGAGAGGGGGGTTGGGATGCGAGAGGGGGATGTGGATGGGGATGGGAGTGATGATGAGGGGAGGTTACCAGTGGCGGTGGTGAGGAAGGAGAATTCCAGGCTGGATCTGGATGATTGAAAGGAGGGAAGTGGTAATATTTAATGGTAATGGTAACTTCTCCTGGATATAGGGAGAAGGGCAATTTTAATGTAATGTAATGACGGGGATGAATTGGCATGTAGTCTAGATCTTGGTTTTGGGCTAGCATCTGGCGGAAAAAGGAAAACCAGGGCACGGCAAGCATCATGACGGAATTGCATGGTCGGCGGGCTTGGGCTGGTTCTTGGATATAGACGGGGGCGGGAAGGAGCATTCATGGCGGCAGCATTGGATCATCATCGGCTTGGACATTTCAAAGCTGACTTGCGTCCCGACTCGTTATGGGATGTCCTCCTGGATAGCACTATAGGAGGCATCTTGCAATTTACCTCGAAATAATCATGTCAATATTAATTGGGTATATTTCGCTTTATTTTATTTTTGCTTGCTGTGAGGATAATGGTTTCTCTTATGCCTTCGTTTCAGGTTCCGTCTTGACGGTCTCCTCGTCCTTTACGGGCGTCGACTCCTCTACCTTGACCTCACCTGCGGGCTGCTCCGGTGCCGGTGTAGGCTGCTCCTCGGCCTTGATCTCCTCGGACTTGACTTCCTCGGTCTTGACCTCCTCCTTCTTTATTACTGGCTCAACAGCCTGGGCCTTGCCGGCCTTGTCCTTGTTGTTCCACAGATCCAGAGCCTTCTGGATCTTGGGTGCCCAGACTTCCTCGCCCAGGGCAAGGTCGGAGTACTCCATGCAGTTATCAGTGCCCAGAACGAACTCGCCTTGCCTAGATCTAACCAGTTCAGCCATCATAGCGCCGCATCCAAGCTTCTCACCCAAATCATGGCACAGACTGCGGACGTAGAAGCCCGAAGTCACGGTCATGCGGATCTTGGCAGCCGGAGGACCCTTGCCCTCCCAGGGGAATGGGGTATCGGGCGACGGCGGAGGGGGAGCAAGGTCCAGACCCCTATTTTTGGCGTACTTGTCCTGCTTCTTGTCTTTGCCCTTCTTATCTTTCAGAGCGCCGGACATCATGGGCTCGGCGGCACCGGTCTCGGTCTTCCTCTTCTTGCCCGCGGGCTCCTCGGAAACCAACTCGTCAACCCGTTCCTCGGCCGCGCGCTTGTTGCTCTCGTGGTCCGCCAATGCCTTGACCTCCTTCTCCACCACCTCCGGTATTAATGTCGCGGCCTCCTCTGTGCTGGTTGTGCCGTCCTGCTGGTTCTTGGCCACCTGCCACACCGACTTGACCACGTTCTTCTCGGCCTGCTCGGCCTCCTCGGTCGGCCACCGGTGGTTGTGCGTGCCGGGTTCGTACCACTCGGTCAGCTCGAGTTCCGTCACGTCGACCTCGCGGGTCTCAATCTCGCGGGGAATCGGCTTGCCCTCGCGCGCGTATTCGTATAGGGGCTTGCCGTTCATCTTGAGCGCCGAGTAGAGGGGAGGCATCTGCTGAAACTTGCCGCGGAAGGAGTTGAGCGCCTCCTCAACCTGCTCGCGCGTGATGTTGCTGTAGTCGCCCTTCTTGATGAGCTTGCCAACGCGGTCGTAGGTGTCTGTGCTGGCGCCGAAGACCACGACGGTTTCGTAGGTCTTGGTGCAGCCCAGGAAGTCGTGCAGGGCCTTGGTGCCCTTGCCAACGCCGAGGATCAGAACGCCGGTGGCAAGAGGATCGAGGGTGCCGCCGTGACCGATCTTGACGTTGATATCCCGCTTGGCATGGGTGCGGCGTTGCTTTTGGTATTTGTTTTCCTTCTCGCGGAGTGCGCGGTCGGCTGCTAGGAGGGGCGCGAAGAGCTTGGACGGGTTGAAGTGGTGTTGGCAGTCGCGGATCACCTGGGCGGAGCTCATGCCATAGGGCTTGTTGATGGCTGTTATTGATGTCGAATTATGTCAGTTTTGTTTCTTCATGGTGCGCCTTTGGAAGACTACATGTACAGAATGCACGCCGAAGACTGAAGGCGTAGTGATGACATACCGAAGACGCCCTCAGCGAGGCTGTTCTGTGCCATCTTGAAAATTGACCTCCAAACCATTTACAGTCTCTGGGATTTGAGGTAGGAGGAACGAGGGGAATAATCGGGAGTAAATAAGCAACAATGGACACAGCCCTCTATGCGTGTTTCCAATTGGAGTCTGCGCAGGAAGCTGTCACTCAAAAATTCCTAGACTTGGACCTGACAATGCAGGGGACCGCTCACTTATTTTAGGGCTTATCGTCCCTTATCAGCAGCGATGCGGAGCCGAGAAACAGGGGTTTAAGTGCCTGAGCCCCACCACTGACGAACGATTTGGCAATCCGACCGTCGAGGTCCCGCTATCGCTGCGCGTGTGGACAAGTCGCGTCCATTGGCCGTTGCCCTCGACGCCTGTCTTTTAGAAAGCATCGCGTTACATCCCACTCCCCTCCCCCTTTGCTGACTGTTTTTTCCTCCACTCCCTTTGTGTTTTTCTAATATCTACGTAGAATACTTGTATCTTCCCCCTTGTCTCAGAAACGAACCCACTTTGATAGGTGTCGACTCGAACTTTTACGAGGAGAGGCTGTCACCAGTCTTAGCAGCTCGAAATCGAAATCTTGAAAAGTTCCACGAGAAGACCAGCTTCCCGCCAGAATTCCTTCAACCTCGATATCTACGATCAAATCACTACCGAGCTCATTTCGTCGGGCGAAACGACAACATGGCCGGACCAGGACGCCCACGGCGCAGAAGAGGCTCTAGCGCATCCATCGACTCGACCGACGACAGGCGCCGGCGATGGACAAGAGAGTTGGCTATCCTCAAGCCAGTCACCCCAGGCACGTCGGATGACCTGTGGCCATATTTTGCCGTATTGACGGATGCCACCATCTATCAAAAGGACGGAAAGACGCTGGCAAACCCGCTCCATGTCGATCTCGAGGGGCCGTTTATCGTACGCGGAAAACTTGAACCAGTGGAAGACGATGATGACGATGCTCGCGAATGCTGTAAGTCTACTAGGTGACGCCCGTTCCCCTCTGGAGGTTTCCCCGCTCAAACGCTAACAATAAGCAAGTCCACAAGCCTTACAACAAAGCGACGTATATCGAAATCTCTAGATCGGAACGATACTCGATCGGATTTGACCCAAACACCCTTTGGGTGTCTGGGGCATCCGGATGGTTCGAAATAATTCCCTCGAGGAAATACGAAATCATGTACAACCAGGTGATGGAGGCAATTACCCTTTACTATGGAATCATGGGTCCTTACGAGGAGCACAAGAGGCTGCTAAAGAAGGCCGACAAGAAGAAGCGCAAGGATATGAAGCCACCATCTCTAGACGAAATCTTCTTTACATACGCGCTGACGGCAGGAGATGGGGGTGTCACTGTAAAAGAGGAGGTTGAGGCCAGATGTCACAAGTGGGCACAGTTTCTGTTAGCTCATTTTCCCAAGGAATCGGAGATCAGATGGCAGGACACCGAGTTTGCCGCTTGGCTGCAAGCGGCTCACCCAGACCTTCAAAAGAAGATCAGCGATGTCGCTGCTGGATTGCTCACCAAACCAGCTGCTGAGCCCGAAGGTTTACTCGCGCGGGACGATTACTCGCCTCAATCCCAAAGCTTAGCGATCCGTGAACCACCGAAAGGCAGGACGACCAAGACCAGTCGACAGGCTAGTGAGCTGTCAGACCAACGCTCAGACAAAGGGAAAGGCATAGCCAGAGACAGCCCTGTGGGAACTCCGGCCCCAGCACCAGTGTCAACCCGACATTTGCCTTCAAAACCCCCCCACCCTCGGGCGTCTCCCGCCGTTATTACTGGCAGCGACGACCTTCCCAATGACCCAGTCGATCGACTTATCATTCTGTTGGGAGAAGTTGCCCAACGTATTGACATCAAGACGGGGAAGATGTCAAAGATCAACTCGGACTTATTCTACAACTGCAGGATCAAATACTACACTGCCGCCAGGGAGCTATGCGAGCACTTTGCAAAGGATCTTCTTGAGCGATTACCACCAATGTGGGACAACACACCATACAAGGCTTGGCTTGAGGACGTTGTTGAGAATGGACGCCCTGCTCCAACGGAATTAACAGTCGAGGACATTCCTCAATATTTAAATCGTCGGAACCGGCGGCAAACACATGTAAGTCGCTTGTCAAGCGCTCTCGGGGCTTCACCCAGTGTCGAAGTCGAGTCGAAGAACGAAGTTCGGGCAGGAAAACAACCCCGGGTAGGCCGTCCATCCGGCAAAGTGGCAACCCTCCGCGTGGCAGGCTCCAAGCGACTCGCAGCCGACATGGACGATGAAGACGACATGCCCCGCCGGCGCGGACGAAAAGCACTAAAACGAACAGTCGAGGCAGAGGACGACGAGGACAGCGACGCAAACAGCGTCGTCATTGATGTAGCCGACGACACGGGTGTCACACCGAAAGACGCAGTCCGCATAGTAGTCCAGGCCGAACGCCTCCCTACCATGTCACCGGCCGGTCCTAATGGGACGTGGACGTGCGATCAGGAAGGGTGCAGCTACGTGGTCCGGTCGGCAGACGAGCCCGCGGGCCAGGAGCTTATCTCGAAGCATTTCAAGGATCACGAGGAACAGGCCCAGAAGATCAACTTGGCGATGGAGGAAAGTAGGGCGGGACATTTGCCTATCAAGTATGACTTTACTTTGTTCTCCTCTCCTCCACGTTAATGTTCGTCCAAGACCGGTTGTTCTAACAAGGCAGTCACAGTCATCTCCTTGATAAAATCCAGGCGATGGGGAAGAATGCCCTGGCTAAGAAACGGGGTTCGCTCAACGGGGAGCCGCTGCCTCTTCCGATCAAACGTCGGCTGTTGATCTGAATCGACAATATTGATGGCCTTCCGCCGTCTCCAAACAGCGACCTCGCCTTCAGAGCGAGTAATAGCCCCAGACCGACGTGGACGGCGCGGGAAAGTTATAACTGGTATTTGAAACGATACCCTCTGTTTCTTGTCCTTATACTGTATCGCATACAATCTACTTGCTTGGCTCTGGGTGGTGTCCGAGCATGAAATGTACCAGGAAACGAAGGGTGTTTTGGAGTTTATGGGGATCCAGGACATACGGAGGCTGGATTCGTTGTTACCAGGCAGATATATATATACCGCATCAAAAGGGGCTACGGCTCCAATCAGCTAGTTAGGGATCAAGCGTTGCTCTCGGAGTCCCATGACACCGACGATTACCAGTTTAGACCAACGTGAATCATCTCAGAGAAGTAATCCAGGCCTCCTACCATCACTAAAAATCCGCCCATCGTCACGTACTCAACGCTTGGTATATATCTCCCTGTTTGTTCGCTAGCTGAAAATCGAATCGCTTGCCGACCAGTAAACCAGTAAAGCCAACGCTACGCTTTGCCCAGCCTATCTTGTCTGTCCATCTGTATACACATTCCGCTTCCTCCCTGCCTCACTCCCTCCAACCCTCTCCTCTATCGCATCCTAGGATTACTAGGCAACCCGATCCTTCCTCCTCCCGGTGGCGGCCTAGGTCCACTCGGCAACCCAACATTTCCATGTCCACCATCATATCCCCCTCCACCTCCTACCGACCCAGCCCGTTGCTGCCCAGCAGCACCACCAGCAGGCGGCGCAAACGGTCCCGACCCCCCGCTGTTCCCCGGACTCGTAGTCCTCGACCCGCCCCAAAGCCTCTGCTTCAACTTATCCTGCGCACTAATCCCACCACTCCCACTGTGTTGTGCAGGCATCGACGCCGCGCTACTAGCTGCGCCGCCTCCTGCTGCGGGGCCGTAAGGTCCAGATTGTTGATGGCCGTAACCGCCGCCGCTGCCGCCGCCGTGACCACCGGCTCTTAGACTCTGCGGTGCTCCTCCTTGATGCTGTCCTGCTCCCTGGTGGTAGCCACCGTGACCTGGAGCGGCGTTGACAGGTGACGCAGCTGAAGCGGCTGGTACAGCGGCGCCGCGGGCGAAGGGGTTTCGACTTTGCGCCGCACTTCCCTGATGCGCTCCTCCCTGTGCTGCTGCTCCGCGACCGCCGCCGTTATTGTCCCATAAGCTGCTTAACTGTTGTTGCCCGCCATAACCATTTAACCTCTGCTGTCCTTGGCCAGCACCGTATTGTTGCTGCTGTTGTTGAGCAGGAGGAGGAGCCTTGGGATCGGGAGGAAGCCAGGAGGGGAAATGTTGGCCCTTTTCGACGTAGTAGGCGCGCAGGACGCGGCAGACGTGGGTGTCGTCTTCGGTGTCGCCGTCGGCTTCGCCGGAGAAGTAGGTGCGTTGGAGCTTGGTGATGTTGTTGGAGAGGTTGGAGTACCAGGAGGACATCTTGGTTGTTGTTGCTTTGTGGGGGGTGCTGAATGTTTGGTTTTGGTGGTGGTTGTGTGACCGATGTCCGTGGTAGTAGCCTGGGCGGTAACGTTCGGTCGGTGTAATTAGATATCTGGTGTCGTGGATTTTGTTGTGTGATGTTGGGAAGTAAAACTGAGGTTTGTTTCTGTCGGTGACGAGGTGCTACGACCAGCAAGCACCCCTAGATCGGATCGCGAGATCGGGCGGTGGGAAGCTCCTTTGGGTGATTATGGCTGGTAAGGGTTACGGTATTTTGGGGTGTAAAGCTCGTGTTGTTTGGTTGGGAATTGGAGGTTTGTTGGTGTCCCGCGATACAAAGAAACAAAGGTTCCAGAAGTTCCTTGTGTTCGTGACCTTGGAATGTGGAAGGTGAAAGATGGATGGATCGCCAGGAGAGATGGGAAAGGCGGCGTGAGTTCCAAGGGGCGTTTCATACAACCTGAATGCGCGACCGTTACCTCCTCCTGTCTTGAAGAGCCACTGCCCCACCTATAAGTACCTACCAACCTTAACTTTACAGCGTGGGGACCCCGTGGCCCGCCTATAAAATGGCCAGAACAGCGGCAGCCAGCCGGGTGATGCATGCACTTTCGCTCCTCGCGTATCACAATCGCGAAGCATATGATCCAGAAACTG
Organism: Neurospora sp. CHS-2018b; assembly: GCA_009806015.1. Lineage (NCBI taxonomy): Eukaryota > Fungi > Ascomycota > Sordariomycetes > Sordariales > Sordariaceae > Neurospora > Neurospora sp. CHS-2018b. Next base: position 559,867 of record RAOV01000010.1, on the reverse strand, counting down.
ATAGGTACGGTAGTTCTCCAGATTGAACGGAATGTAAACATGAAAAGGGCTCTTATTCTACGAGCCATGCAATCATTACATAGCAGCATGTCAAGACTGGTGACCAATCTGCCAGATGCCAAGGTATCATCATCTATCAACAACAACAAATCCTCCACGTCCTTCTTTTTAGAAAGCAAGCAGCTTCTCCCTGTCCGTCTCGTGCTCCACCTCGATCTCCTTCTTTTTCCGCGCCTTCATCTTGGTCACCTTTCCTCTCTTCCTCTTGTCGCCCGCCTTTGTCTTCTTCTTGGTATCCTCCTCGCTGTCGCCCTCATCGTCATCGTCATCCTCATCATCGTCGTCCTCCGCATCGTCCTCGTCGTCGCTGCCGAGCCAGTCCTCGATATCGTTAAGCTCGTCGTCGGTCTCCTCGAAATCGGACACGTACTCGACATTGCCGTCCTCGATCTCCTCCTCGAGCTCTTCCTCCTCCTCTTCCTCCTCATCCTCGTCCTCGATACCCTCATCCAAGTCCTTGTCGCGGGTACCCTCGCCCTCCTTCTCGAGACCTTGCAGCACCTTCTTCCAGACAGACTCGGAGCAGTTGAGGGGCTGGTCGCCGTACATTCCTTGCCTGAGACGCTCCAGCAGCTCTCTCTCGATCGACCTCTCCAGCTTGGCGGCAATGAGCGCCTTGCGCTCTCTGGCTTCTTCGCGGTGCTTGACCTTGGGCGCCATCTTGGGCACCAGCTTCTCGCCGAGACGGTCCTCCTCGGCGGCGAGTTTGCGCATGCGGGTCGCGACTTGTACGAGACGGGTGAGGCGCTGCTTGCACTTGTGGAGGAGGAATTTGGGGAAGTATTGGAGGCGGTCCTCTATTTGCTGGAGGGCTTCGGCATAGTTTTGCGACAACTTGATCTTCTCCCACCATTTGGAGGGCATGTGGGCTCTCTCAATCTGTAGGTCCATGTGTCAGCTTAGTCGGTCCCGGGGATACGGTAGGTTCGCCACCAGTCAAGAACAGGTGTACGCACGGTCTTGATGTAAAGGTATATTGTGCCCTTGGGCGAGGTTCTGATGGTCGCATAACGGGAGTTTGCTAGGGGGCAGCTCTGCCTGTTGCAGAAGCCGCTGACGTTGTACTCATTTCTGCAGAAGTTGTTGCCCTTGGTCGTCTTGAGCTTGAAAGCACAGAACTGCTCTGTAAGGTTGAATGTTAGCGACACTGCGGGGCAGGTCTTCAACTTTCGACAGACTGTGACATACGGTTGATGATCTGCCAGACGATTTCGTCAGACATGTTGGCCGTGGTTGATCTGGTCGCCTTCTAATTGTACGGGGTATCTTCGAATTGGCGTTGTGGTGGAAAAAGGTCAACTTCTCGAAGAAGGAGGAGCAGGTCGAGTGCACGAGGAGATGGAGGAGACAGAGGCGTGGCTGCGGTTGCCCGATAAAAATTTAGAAATGGATCTTCTGAACTTTTGATGCGGTCGATGTGGTCCGTGCAATCGCTGGACATCCCGGCAGCTCTGGGGTTAGGGCCAATCATCTTACAGCGATATCTTCAGAGTGGCATCTTCACAGTCTTGGCGCTCGCTCTTGTTGCAGGGGTTCTGTTTATCAACCTGCCATCGAAGGTTCACGATCTCTTTCTCAGTGACATTTCTCCGCTGAAGACATCACTTGTGTGAAAAGGGCTTCATGTCTTTCGGTTGAGGTCAATGTTCCGCCATGCGCTAAGACGAGCTGCTATTCACCGACCGGGAGGCTCCCGAGTCACTTCATGTTCACTACGATCCCGGCAGCAGCAGCCATGTCTTATCCGCATAGCAAGAAGCTATCATGAGTTTGGCCATAGGGCGTCTGCCTTTGACGCCGTCTCTGGGGGCAAGGGTCATGGTGGGAATCCTAGAGACTCGACTCTGTCCTTTCTCACAAACGACACCATCTATGCCCTCTCATCAGGGTCAGGAAGAGCTGGCATAGCTGTAATCCGTATTTCTGGACCCGCGTGTCTTGATGTAAAAAACCTCCTCCTACATCCCCAAATCTGCCTTGACTAACATCAAGCAAAGGTCTACAACTCACTATGTCCCACCAAACCCATTCCCAAACCCAGATACGCCGCAGTGCGCACCCTAACCGAGCCCACCGGACCCGGCAATGATGCCTCATCACCATCAGCAGCTAACGCCAACGTCCTCGACACCGACGCTCTGGTCCTCTACTTCCCCGGTCCCAAGACCGTCACAGGCGAGGACGTCCTCGAGCTGCACGTGCACGGCGGTCCAGCCACCGTCAAAGCCGTTCTCTCCGCCATCCCCAAGTCTGTCCCTACCCATGGCGGCAGCAGCAGCACCATCCGCTACGCCGAGCAAGGCGAGTTCACCAAGCGCGCCTTCCTCAACAACCGACTAGACCTCGCCCAAGTCGAAAGCCTAGGCGACACCCTCTCTGCCGAGACCGAGCAGCAGCGACGGGCCGCCATCCGTGGCACTTCAGGCGTGCTGGGCAAGACGTACGAGTCCTGGCGTGAGCAGCTACTTCTAGCCAGGGGCGAGATCGAAGCGCTTATCGACTTCAGCGAAGACCAGCACTTCGACGAGTCGCCTACCGAGCTGCTGAGAAACGTCACCCACCTCGTCAAGGGCATCTTGCATTCCATCAAGCTACACGAGATGGGCAGCCAGCGGAGCGAGTTACTCCGCAACGGCATCCGGATTGCGCTGCTCGGTCCGCCGAATGTGGGGAAGAGCAGCTTGATGAACTTGATTGTTGGAAGGGAGGCGAGTATCGTGTCGTCTGAGGCTGGTACGACGAGGGATATTGTTGAAGCTAGTCTTGATATTCGCGGGTATTTGTGTTCATTCGCCGACACGGCTGGTATTCGCACTCGCTCGTCCCTTTTGCCTGCTGAAGAGAAGGAGGCGCCTATCGGCAAGATCGAAGAGGAGGGGATCCGTCGCGCGAGACAGAAGGCGCTTGATTCGGATGTCATCATCGTCCTGGCTTCTGTCGAACCCCATCCCAACGGTGTAGAAGGCTACCGCCTAAACTACGACCTCTCAACCCTCGACCTCGCCTCTTCAGCCCCAGAATCTCTCCTAGTGATCAACAAATCCGAGACCGTCCCTTCCGCCGTCCTAGCTGAACTAATCCAGTCCTTCAAAACCGACGTTCTTTCCACTCACCTCCCCGCGGACTCTCCGCTCAAAACCCAAGACCCAATCCTCATCTCCTGCCGAACCGCCGAGCAACAATCACTCAACAACGCAGACACAGACATAGACCCAGGCAAAATCCACCACCTCATCTCCCGCCTATCTTCCTCCTTCGCCGAGCTAACCGCCATCCCGCAAGACATGGAGCATTTACTAGGCGTCACGGCGAGGCAGAATGAATTGCTTGGTCAGTGTAGAGATGCGTTGGAGGATTTCATGGCTGAGGCGAACCCGACTGTTGAGGGAGAGGGAATGGAGGAGGAAGTGGAAGCGGATATCGTGCTGGCGGCGGAACACTTGAGGGTGGCGGCGGGACGGTTGGCTGCTATTACGGGGAAGGGAGAGGCGGGGGATGTGGAGGAGGTGTTGGGGGTTATTTTTGAGAAGTTTTGTGTTGGGAAGTAGTAGATGAAGGTGTGGGCGGGAGTGGACTGGATCGGGGGTGGGATTGGGACTGTGGATGATTGAGTTGGATTAAATGAAGAATAATATATGCTGAAGTCTATCCTTCTCTCTAGGTATTTTATCCGCCCCTTCTCTCTATGACTGCCATTACATCCTCCAAGCTCTTTCCGTGAGACCCTGTGAGGGCTGTGAAATCTAGTCTATGACAGGTTGAGAAAATGCGGAAGGAGGTAGTAAAACAGAGGTGTAAAAAAGAGAGTAGAAGAGATCATTGCCAGAAACCAAATCCCCCTCCCGTTTCGAACCCCATGCATCATCATGATCGTATCAACCGCCATGATTGACAATTCCCATCAGAGAGCAAAAACCTTAAAACTCCCCAACCAATGCTTTGCCATGAAAGTATAACTCCCTCGCTCTTCCCTTCACAGCCAAAAGAAATTCACCCCAGTCAAAACACTCCGCCCAAAACTCCAATAAACTCCAAAAGATGCAGTCGAATGTGCCGTTGCCGGTGTTGTTCTTGTACAGTATCAAAACAGATTGTGCGAATGTATGCAAAGCTAGAAGTGTTCAAGATTTACTTCTGCTCCTCATCATCGCCATCATCGCCCCTGGAGAGTTCTTGTTAGTTATCATGTATCTGTAGTAATCTGAGAACCAGGATAACTCACTTGTTGTAACCAGAGCGGCCAAAGTCTCGGAACTTGTTCTCCTCGTCGTCATCACCGTCCTTGTTGTAGCCGGAACGACCAAAGTTGATGAGGTTCTTGTCTTGCTCCTCATCGTCACCGTCCTTGTTGTAGCCAGAGCGGCCGTAGGCGACGGGGCAGCGGGTAGTGGAGGATCCCATGACAGCCATTGTGAATGATCTTGTGTGGTGAAGGTGGAATGTGTTTTAGATGTTTAAGAGTGAGGGTGAAGAGTGTGTATATATGACTTGAAGCTTTGAAGGTTGGGAGCTGATGTTATAGTATGTGTTGATGTTTGATGCTGATGCTGGATGCTGAAGCTGATGATGAGAAAAAACAACTTCATAACTCGGGCATCTCAAAGGTCTTAAATAGAGGAAGAAGAAACACAGAAACAGGCAACTGCCTTTTGGCTCGAGGCCAGCTTGAGGCCATTCCCGGAGTAGCCATCTCGGCTAGGAAGCACCTTGGGGGTACTGGGCCCCCAAGCGCCGCAGCGGTCCGCGGTCTGCGCATGACATAAGGAAACGGAGATCTGAGGCCCGTCATCAAGCTTGCCTAAGCCTGGCGTATGGGGTTGACTGATGCGTTTCTGAGCAATACTATGTTGCATCGTCAATCTTGTGGTACTGGGTTAGTAGTCACAGCCTCCGAAGGTGTCTAGGAAATAGTACCTCGTAGTTCAGGCTTCCATCTGGCAAGGGGTACAAGCGAAGGCACCCAGATTTAATCCAGGGGAAAGGCTCTAAGCGAAGTAGATACGTTTTTGCAAGTATGTACCTGGCCCCACAAGGCTGTTCAGGGCCTTGTCTAAAGTGTCGTCTCTTTTGGCCTCTGTTCACCGGATGTTGTACAAATTCGGTCAAAGTATCGCTAATAGTAGATACGAGTCGAGAAGAGCCCCCAAGCCAAGGCTTCAAGGCTTCCATTTGGGGTTGTCAGAGCTGAAGGGCATGCGTCCGCGATGCAACGGGAAGATCCAAGTCCCAACTGAATGACGCTAACTGTAGGGCTGAGTCCACGATACACAAGTGCTGCGAGGGCTTTGATAGGTGCCTGAGACGCCGAGTCCAACACGTTTAGCGATGTAACTCGGTAGATATTCCCGGCGGCGTTACCTATGATGTTGTCCACTCCACGAGGCCGCGCCGTCGGGTAACATCCATCATCGCTTCCTTGTTGCTTACAACGCAGTCGAGCATGTTCTGGATGGAGCTTTTGATCGGTCAGACTTCTGGTGATGCTTCATTGGAAAACGGTGGCTATGTGAATGCACTTTGCTCCCAACGGAGTTGTCACGCCGAAATGTGTGGGTGCTGCAAGTGAGCCCAGTCATCGTTGACAGTTTCAGACATTGTTGCCGTACAAAGCCGCTCTTTGCCTGTCAGCGACATGGACTATTGATGTGTACGTACCTGGGCCCTGGCGGTACTTTTGTTGAAGATAGCATCAATCGCAGGATGAGAATAGGATGATGGGGTAATGGATGACTTCCACTCCAGTTGAAAGATGAAGTGGAAGATCTCAATGGTCCGGAAAGAGCGATCCTTCCCTCTCAATTGCCCATTGGGGATTATGCAATCATCAATGCACTCGCTCCTGCCACGAACGGATTCCCAGATAGGACTCATTCCTGTTGAGTCCTGCGTCTAAAGTCCGAACCTCAACGGCTGCTCCGCTCCGTGCTGCGGCCTCCATGTCAACAATGAATGACTCCGTCTTCGCCGTCGGGGCACCTCGGCTGCTCAGCCGTTAGAAATAGGGCGGCCGATGAGCATGATGCTGGAAATCCTGTCACCAGATCCTGTGGTAGGTTGAGTCGGTTTTTCCAGAAGGACGTTGGAAGGCAAGAAGGATGGTTGAATCCCTGCTGCGTGGAAAGACTTGCACCTTCCCCCGCGAATGGGACGCTAAAACACGCCTTCCGTAACTTCCGTCTGCTTCTTTTGTGCCTCTGCTTTGCAGTTCTCTGCCACCTCCTTTTCATCACCAACTGGTCATTTGCCGATAGCCGACCGCGCCAATAAAGGCCGGTTGGACCGTTGGAGAGACGAGGGAACTGTAGGTGAGGCGCGCTCAATCGGTCCACAAAGACGCAAGGCTTTCGCGCGCGCATCGTCATTAGAGGCACTTACCGCTACGCACACCGAGTCTCGACGACTTTGAGCCTTGACGACTCGCACAAACAAGCCCGAATCACCAGAGGACCCTTGGCTAGACGGTTGCCTTAGGATACTTCTCGTGTATGTATGTTGATGACGAGATTGCGGCACTTGGGTGGCCTCCGGTGAATTGACCGCGACGGCGCATTCGGTAGGTGTTGCCGGCTGCTTACCGAGTACAAAAGTTGTGCTCCAGGGGTTGTTTTGTTCAAACAAGAGGAACTCTTTTTGACAGCCGCCGGTGTTGTGGGGGTCAAACGGCACTTCAACCCCGGCCCGTCCCCCGGTGCGGGGTCACTACCTACGTCAACAGGACCCCGTCTCCTTCTCCGTGCCTCCGGCATCCCCGAAGTATATCAATACATCCGGATCGTCCTAGACCTGAGTTGACTCGATGTGGTCATTTAACGCGCCCGCGAGTTTTAGGCTTCCATTTCGCCCTCAAAATAGGCACAAAAGCCACCGAACCAAAGACTCACTGCCGAGCACTGCCCCCTTTTCAATTGCAACCTTCTGGGGTCTGCACTAACAATTTCCAGGCCTTGAGGTTTGTTTGAAACAACAACTTCCATTCCAGCAGCAACATTTCAACTGACTTCATTCCACCTTTGTCATCTACATTATGGGTACCACAAGCCAACATGGCATTCTCGGAAGAGATGAGGTGCATTCCCAGGCTACACAGCATTCAAGACCGAGAGTGGGGGTCTCGAGTTTCGACGAGAGTGGGATGAATAATCCAACACATGACAAAAGTTGTCTGCAAGAGATCTTTTCACTCTTAATCAGCAAAGTCCTGCGTCGTCTGACAAGCGTCAAAGAGACTTGACAACATTTCACCGCAACTTCAATCTACCATAGACTCAAAGGGTCACCCATCTTCCAATGGAAGTGAGAAAGGCTTGCGGCCCCCAGCCCAACCAGGCCATTGAGACCATCACCACTCCCCGATACGGCTGCCTGGCTGGTCCTGAACAACGCCTTTTCTCACACCCAAGATGTGATAACGGCCCCCCCTTCTCACTCAGTATTGAGCGGCTCTGCTAATCCCAAGTCTTAGCTCGGGAAGGATGCAATAACAATACACAATTGCCGACCCTCTCCCGCGAATGTCATGCAGCCCTGCGGAAAAACAGGCACGTGGGGGAAGTCATATCATCAGCACAGTAGCCCGATGTCTTGCCACAGATTTGGGGGCTTCAGATACCACCATCGACGGAGATGCCGCTGCATGTCGTGCTTATAGCTTTATCCCGCTCAAGTGAGGCACGGGTAAACAGCCGAGTTATTATGGATGGTGCTGTGGAGCGGTTATGTTCAGGGGAAGCTGGTCGCTTCTTGGATGTTGAAGGCTCACGGAATGGGGGGCCATCCCGCTGTCATTTGGGCCTCGGTCTGAAACTTGATTACAAGGTTGAAGTGCTGGATGGACCAAGTTCTGGTTATCATGCTTGCCTAGGGCCTAGGCTACAATCTGCCTGCGGAAACTTGGGAGAAATGACTGTCCTCTTTACAGGGCTAGATGTTGTTATCCAAGCAAGTCCCTAAAAGAGAAGGCCTACAAGTGGATGTCTCTTTCTATAGAGCGGCGACACTGCGCGTTGAAGAAAGTTCAGGACGATCAATGACTCTAATCACGGCAAATATAGATTCAGCCGGTGTGGATGAACACCGTAAGACTGAATATGGAATTGGTTTCAAAGTTACTTTCGGGTCTTGAAGTGGTTGGTAAAGACAGATGGCTGGTAGTACCAGACGTTGACCGCAAAGGAACGATTATCACGGGCTTTAATGGAGGAGTTGCGCAGAGAGCTTCCATAACGAGAGGACAGAGTAGTTCTTGACTGGGATTAGTATGGCCAGGGAAAGCTATCCGTCAACTTTGGGATAGTGCTCAAGTGACATCTGGCCTCCGGACATGTGGAAAGAAGCATGAGACGGCTCCTTCCTTTTCCTAAGAATACAGTATTTGAATTCTTGATTCTTGGGCCAACTAGCACGTGCCAAGTCACTTGATTTCGTGTTGAAGGTTTCTTTCCAGTCAGTGTGACTCAACTCAACTCTGGCGTTGAAACCGTATCTTCATCCCAGTCATCTGCCTAACGGTTGAAAGGGTATCAACATACTAACCCATTAATTTCACCACACTTCGACCCATTCGAGCTAAAAGTATCTATCTGACACAACCTTTTCTATTCTCAAAGACAAACACATTCTCCAAAATCGTAGGATATCCCCCACGCTTATTTTAGATATCAACAATGAGTAGCTCTCCCGCCGACCCACGTCCGACGAGACGAACGAGAATAGTTTGCATCAGCGACACCCACAACTGCACAGTCAAACTGCCCAAGGGTGACGTTCTCATCCATGCTGGTGACTTGACGAACCAAGGGAGTCTCTCAGAGGCAAGGGGCTCATATCTCTTTATCACTCATCTCAAGGAGTTGACACTAACACCAAACAGCTCACCAAAGCAATCCAATGGCTGGAAAAGGCCAATTTTGAAGCCAAGATTGTCATTGCTGGTATGTCTCATAGTCCTCACCTGAGGCCCCCTCCAGTTCACCCAAAGAGAACGGACACTCACGTTTGTTTGCTCCAACAGGAAACCACGACACAGCCCTCGACCCGGCTCTATCTTCCGACCCGTCCCAGTATCAAGCCCTCTCTCCGGAATCTAAACACTTCCATAACCAAGCTCTCCCCAACCCAAAAGAGTGTCTCGCCCTCTTCGAGACTCATGGTCCATCAATCAGTTACCTCCGCCATGAGCCCGCCGAGATCAAGCTCACGGACCCGAAGGGGCCGAGGACAAAGTTCAAAGTGTTTGGAAGTCCAGGAACCCCCGGGCTGGGAGATAAATGGGCGTTTGGGTATGAGAGGAGTGTTGACGATCCGAACTACGTGAGAGTGCGGGATGAAGAAGATGGAAAAGACGAGAGAGTCCCCTTAACGGAAATCAAGTCTGGCCGCCAACCTTACCCAAAAAAGGCAACTGGTAGTCGCAGTTCAAGATCAACTTCCTCGGCCCCCATCTCCGCCAAAGAACTCTGGTCCTCCATCCCTCCAGACACCGACATCCTCATCACGCACACGCCTCCCTACGGACACTGCGACCTTGGTGTCGTCCGCGGGTCAGACGGGTCAGAAACTGGAACTGGAACTGGAACCGGAGAGGAAACAAAAACAAAACCAGAATCGGATCGGCATCTAGGCTGCCATTCCCTCCTTCAACGCTTATCAGTCGTTCGACCGAGACTACACGTTTGCGGGCATGTACATCGCGCTAGAGGGGCTGAAAGGGTTCGGTGGTCCCCGCCGAGCCCTGATACTTCGGATAGGGGAGAAGATACCTCTAGGGAGACAAAGTGGATAGATGCCGGAACAGAAAAATGGACGGACCCAAGCCCGGATCCAAAGTCGGCAAAGATCAGTTTGGTCGACCTGACGGGTCGCGGTCGTGGGGAAGGAAGCAGAAGATTAGACTGGGATGACGCTGACGCTGGTGAGGCAGGAGGAAGGGAAAGAGGAAGAGGAGGGGGAGAAGGAGGAAGAGAAGGACGAAAGGAAACGTGTGTGGTTAACTGTGCTATTTTGGCAAGCAATTATCCTCATCTGGAAGGGAAGAGGTTTCATAAGCCGGTGGTTGTGGATTTGGAGTTGCCGGTTTGCGACGAGGAGGGGGAAGACGATTAGGAGAGTTAACAGGAGGTTGGAAGGGTGAGCAATAGAGGTAGTGATGGTATTAAGACAATGGAAGGAGCTACTGTAGCTGAGCGTTTAGCACGTGGTTTGACGATGGCAGGAGTGAACAAGATGCCTGCGAGATGCCTACGAAACCTTTGAGACCGAACTCGTCAAGGTAGGTAGGAAGCCAAATGTTGTGAGGCAGAGCCCAGACATGACCTAGAGGGACGGAGGTTGTGACAGTGGACTGTGGAGCAAAAGGACAAAGAACCTGAAGTGTCACTGTAAAGGGAAAGTACGAAATTTTCACTTTTGTCGAACGAACAGGGAAGGTACCTACAAAGTAGCAGCAATCGGGGGGAGGGGATCCAGATGTCGTTGTCGGAACTCGGACACCAGAGAGGAAGGTGCAACCCGATATCGGTGGAAGACTTGCTCTTTCCTGGATGGGCATGATATGATGTAGCTGGGGACACTTCTTATTTGTAGGTCATCAAGTGGCAGCTACTGCTCAGGCGAGCTAAAGGTTGACAGCTGGTGTGAGAACCACAAGGAAGATTGAAAGAGAAGGAAGTACATCGAGCATAGACACCCACTTGCTTACCTCAAGAGCTTGAGCTACAGAGATGATCACTTGAGGTTCGGAGTTCACAGAAAGCTCACAGTCCTCTCACTCTATTACTTTACGATCCTTGTTTTGGAAGCTCTTCAAACTTCTGCTCTTATTTCAAGTCTCTAGAACTTACGTTGACTGTTAATGTGATGACATGATTCCTATAGAGACATCAGGGTTGAGCTAGGCTTGTAATCTAGGTAGGTTTGAAAACGACGAGATTAAACATGTATCTTCTCTACGACAGGCAGGATCTTGGAGTAACTGGTAGCTATTGGTACTGAAGCTTCCGACTCTCTCATTATCTGGCTGTCAAGGCAACCTTACTGACTTTTTACTCCGTACCAACTCAGTGTGGTTGCCATGTCGTCCAGCAACTTGAGCATAGAGTGAAGGAATACCTCCTTGATGACTACTGTTTCTCTTCTATGATGCTTGGTTGAGATTTATATTAGTATCTCTCAATCTTCTGGTTTAGTATCATGGACGTTCAAGCGAGACTCTCATGATAACAACTACGTAAAAGGTCTCTTTCCTACCTCTCTGTCTGAAATAATCATCATTGTAAATCCTTCCTATGGCCTGCTCCGTCGATACGATAGTGAATTGACAACCCGAGAGCAGCATTGGACTTCCACCTGTGATAACCATGGTAGACTGCATGCTTACGGTCCAATGACCTGATGCCGGGTCGTACATGGTCCCATAGACAAACGCGAGGCAACTAGAGCTATAGGTAAACACGGCATCTATGTATCTTCCCCTATCTCATCTGTCCAGTCTCTTTCGGATCCGAACGTCGAAGAAACTCCGAAAGTAACATACCCTTCCCTTGTCTGACTAACCTACTCCCTACATCCCATCCTCCTCTCTTAAACGTGACCGCCTTCCCAATTGAACCCACCTCGGCAATCATTTTCACATGTTCAGAAACTCTAGTTACATCCGTCTGTCTCTTCCGCTCTTCCGCTCTTCCGTTCCGTTCCTGAGTCCCGACAAAGGAAGTCACCGCCCAAACCCCTAGATCTCCCCATCTAGCCCTTAGTTAGTTAGTATCAACCTCCACCAGTTCCTCAATTCACTTCACTTCAGTTACCCGCTGCAGCCATCCCCATCCCCATCCCCGCCCCCATCGACGGAACCATCCCACCTCCCTACCCGCCACCACCCGCAACTACCCAAAAGGCCACTCAAAACCCATTCAGTTGGTTCAGCCCTCAAGATCTCCGGTAGGCAGTCCCATCCAGTATCCATCCAAGGCCCCATTGAGAATTGACCTATCAAAGCTCAGATTCCAAGTTTAACCTAACCCAATCAAACCGAATGTGGATAACCATCATAGGTTCTGATCACTGTCGTTGTGCCACGACTGCTTTTTTCGCTGAGTGCCATTTTAGCTACCGCGTCAGCTCAGCCTAACATGCTTAGTTCCTGACTACGCCAACAGGAAGCTGAGCTTAGTTTAGCCTGAGAAGATCACGGATAGGGCAAGCCGAAAACCACACCGTCGGCTTCTCGATTTCGGTGTAGAAGCGAGGGAGAACGCTGTTTGGGTCTTCGGGAGCCTATCATTGGGGTTTTGAGTTTTGAGGCGGCAGCTAAAGTTTTGGGTTGAACATGCCGGTGTTGCCGGCGGTACTGAATGGTAAGGAATGCGCAAAGGGGGTCACGAGGTGCAGTTTTTAGCTTTGTTAGTTTGATAATCTGACACTGACAGATCTCGGTCGGTCGGTCGGTCGGTCAACGTTTGAATGGATATGGATGTCTTCGGGCCGGTTTGGGTACATGGGTATCCTTATTCGGTATCCTTATTCGTTTCTATCTCGTAGGCTTCGTTATCTGTTCAATTTTCGGTCACAGTTCCCAACCATGGAGAATCGAAAGGATAGGATAGGAAACCTACCCAGACCGCCTTCCTTACCTCACTTCACCTTACCTACTTGACCGTTCCACCCACATGGCACCCGTTTCGAGCTGCTCATGTCGTGACACGAACCGGCGGCCCCCGTTTTTTCGGGCTATGCCATCATAGCACGCACCTTGGCTTTGAAAGTTCGACAGGTTGCCAGTTGATCCCTTTGGCCTAGCTTGGTGGGTTTGATGGGGGCCCGCCGTAGAAGAGTCAACACGTGTCAGGCCTCACAGGTCGGGTTGGACCTATCACCGCCCGCTATGCATTTCTCTAGTTCTTCCTCCAGTTCGACGACGTCAAACTTGAGCTATGTAAATGGCCGAACGTTTCGGGTAGCCGATCCGGGGTTGAAGGCGGAGACCAAAAACAGACAGCCTGGGATGCGGGACGGATTGGGTCCCAAGCGGTCTGCTTGGGAAAGCCACTGATGGACAACGCCGGGAACTGAACCCGGATCGAACCTAAGGACTTTGTTATTGGCAAGCGACAGCAACTTCGTTGATGATTCGTTGTCAGTGTCTATTGATCGTCAAAATAGGAGTATCCTGCTTGTGGGTTCGTCCCAAACAAACCTAGTCGTTTCCACTTACGTAGGTGACATTTTCCGCAACGCTGATGAAGTCATACCAGGAGGTCGCCATGTGGGATTTGCGGGTGAGCCGGCACTTTGGAAAGTCTTGGGTCGCTATACTGTTTGGCAGTTTGGCACGCGGTGAGTTGGGTATGTCTCCATTGCCATGCGGATTTCGTCGACCATTTTGTTGATGTAATTGGCTTTTGGCTTGCTGATCTGCAAAAATGAGCTTGAACTAAGTTTCAGAATATGACAGCTCAGCCGATTTGCCTAAAAGCTTTGAACAATCTTTCTCAGGGTCCGAATTCTCATGGGTAGTCTGGAAAACAAGGCTACCATCCCGCCGGATAGATAGTTTTGGTTGTCGGTCGGATACGGTGTAAAGGCATGTCCAAGTCGGTCAAGTCCACCCAAAGGCTGTCACGCGAGAGGCGACTGCTGCGGAGTGTTCTTTTATCACATGCCCAGGTCAGAGCTGTGTATACGAAGAATATGAGCGAGAATTGTGCGAGTGTATCCCCGAATCCAAAGCCTTGCTACGAAGATCATCAAGGTTTCGATTTGAGCCCCTTGACTGAACAAATGGCGGCCCGCTCCGATTGCCGGACGGAATGCCGTCCGCTACGTCGATCCCCTAGCCTTGTCTGGGTGATATTCCCCGATCAGCTGGGTCTCTTCAGGCCCGAAGGGGTTGGAGGCTCAGGCATAATGGTCACTGACCACGTTATGATTTACTCAAGCCTTCCCTCCAAGAGTACCATGGTCATTGTGCTTTGCCTCATTACTCCAATCAAGTTCATAAGAGTATTCTCTGAAAGAGAAGCGCACAGCATTGTAGTCGGGGAAGCAGAGAAACGGTGATGCTGATCAGGGTGCATGCGCAAGAATGCCAGTCAACCAGCCCAGTTCGAAGATGGCCAAAACGGGCAAAGGGACAAGGAGATGCCTGCCGAGAAGGTTTAAGTATGCGCAACATGTTGTTCCAGCAGCCGGGAGAAAATCGGAGCACGAGTTCATCGGGAAGCGGCTCTAGAAGCCCTCGTGTCCAATCAGCCTGACGCTTCTTCCCCGCTGCTTGACATGTTTGGCTTCGAGGGTCCTCACTCGAGGAGCACGAGTACGGGGGAAGTGTGATGCGCATCTGTGACGGCATGCAGGTTGCACGGTTGCAACCGGCCGGCATACGGAGCACCTATCATAGGGTTTGCAGCAGACAAAACCTCCTGGTCTCTCCTTGTACGCTTCCATGATCTGGCAATGTCTGAACGACTCGCAATTAGTGAAAAGCAAGACAATCCAGGATGCATTGGCTCTTACTAGTCTCATTATAAAGCCGATGTCGAGCTTGTGCTTGTTCTTCTCAGGATCAGAGATTCTTCCGAGGTCTCTCCAAGGGTATCCGTTCGATCGTGGGAACACGAAGTGCTGAGAGTAAACGTTGGCACAGCCGTCTTCCCAACTCGTCAGGAACCCTAGATATGAGGTATGCAGTTAGAACACCACCAGCAGCATCTCGTAAGCTCACCGCCACGGAGATGGGTGGTTACAATATCCTTTCGGCGGTCTGGGATTTGCATCTCGTGTGCGGCTGCCCCGGCTTACACTCCCCTCAAGCTGCATTGTAAATGGTGCCCCAATGTACATAGAGGATCCCCCACGGGAAAGGGATGCTGCGTATGTACTGTGCGGTTGGTGTGACGCGACCTGGCCGGCATCGCATGGGGAAACCAACTGATGGATATGAAAACGAACGACTGCTGTGAGGATCTCATCCGACGGCATGGCCCCGGCCGCGAAACAGGAACATAACGAAGAGGGTACGGAGAGGTACGGAAGTTGTCTTGGTGGTTTGACGGTTTGGCGGGGGTAAAGTCGACAGTCGCTCGGAAGGAGGAAACGAGGGATGGAGGGGCTTGATGTAACTCGAGTACGCAGTGAGCGTGGCTTGTGGCCGTTAGTATGTTCGTGAGCGACCAAGGCCAACGTCTGAAACAATGTTGACAGATAGTCCAAATGCTCCTTCAGGTGATCATATTCGGGATCCGACGTCTAGGTTCGCTCCAGACACGAGGCCGTTCCCCCAGAGGAGAGAGACAAGTAGTTGGGTGATGTGTATCTTGTTCGCCGAGAGCGCTGCAAAAGCCATGTATGAGACGCTATTTGCATATCTGAGGCACGGGTATTGGCAGTAAACGAGACTCTGTAGCCAGTCGATGAACTTGTTTTACCGGCCCGCATTGGTCGTCAAATGGGGGGATATGCAGCACTCCGGCCGTCCTAAAATCATAGCTTCAGATAGGGATTGGACGGAGTGACAAGGCTAACAGCAGACTGTCACAATGGACCTGTTGTATGTATGAGGCTGTACCTGCTTCTGGATGTGTATCGTTTCTTGGGTGGGTATCGAGGGTAATGTAGGAATAAAGGGAACCCTGTGTTTTGATTGGGTAAAAGACTGATCTGGTGTGGAAGGTGACTGGTGTCAGTTGAATGGTGCTGTCGCATACCTGTCGACCATTTGCGCATGGAAATATGACAAAGTTGACATTGGGAGAAATCGCTCTTGTGATGGCCCAATCAGCCAGGTTCTTGTGAGGGCTGACATCTGAGAGGTCAAGACAGCGTCTTTAACCCAGCGACGACAGGACGAACTGCTGCATGGACACTCGGAGCGTCACAGCTCAAGAGCAGCATAGACGCCTCCGAAATCCGGGGCTGTCGATTGTGCAGTTTCCAGCGTAGGTACAGGGCAGATATCTCCCGTCTGTAGGCCTCGAGCAATGAACGGGACAGAAAAGACGGGTACCGTACTTGGGGACAAAAACATGATGCCGGCAGAAAATCGGGCGTTGGGCGTCTAGGGCGGTTATTGGCCAAGTCGAGGAAAGAGCGGAGCGAGGACGTGTGGTTGGATGATGGATGAAGACTCGGAAAGAGTTGACCTCATTGCGCTGAATACCTGAAGCAGGTGCTCTTTCCCTGTTAGTAGAGCATCATCAGGAGTCTCCTGCCATTTGTGATGCTACCTACGCCAGAGGGGAAAATGACATCGATGGGCATCATCCATCGCCGGCATTCACCAAGCCTGTTTGACGACGGTTTGACCTTTGATGTTCGACGCAATCTCAGCTCTGGAAAGAACCTATTGGTGACTGCCACACCATCCGGCGGTACGTGGATTGTCACGGGGATTGACACGAGGGAGCGTGAGCCTGCCCTGATGAGCAGACCTGATGAGCAAGAGGAGACTGCTAATCCGGTAGCTTGCGCAGGAACAAACGATTCTGGTGAGCTGTCAGGAGGTGTCTTGGGTCAAGATCAAGTCTGACTGGAGCGAGTCGGTCGGTGTCCTCGGCGGCGGCGGCGTCAAGTCCGTCTAACTTCATTCAAAAGGGTTCAATTCAGAGGCCGCACTCGCCACCATCACCAGCCACGCCGAGGCACCGGGCGATATTCCGATGGGATCGTGGATTCGTGGGCCACGTTCCATGTCTGTAACTTGGCATTCCCGTCTCAGCAATTGATTGAGCGAGGCATTCCGAAGTGCAGTCCGTGGACGACCGACGCCGATCCGGGAGAGAGGCCGCCTTTCTGAGTGTCGAGACCTGGATGGTGCTGTTTGAGATGGCATTTTTACGGTCCATATCCCGGGTTGTTGTACTCCCTGTTTATATTAGTCTCACAATTCCTGCAGTCCATTCAGGAGAAAGGGGCAACCTCATCTGGGCTGTCCTGACTGTCCCCTCAACAGCGATGCTATTCCTGACAAAACTGCCACACCTGTGCTGCTGAAGAGGGTAGCACTATGGATCATTAGCTAGCTAGCGGCCGGCGGCCGGAAGTCGGAACAGAAGCTGAGAAAGAAGCCGACAGAAGTCGAGGGACGACTGCGAGGGAACCTTGGTCGAATGGACGTTGGATGCCATTTGTTCCCATTTGATGCCATAAGCCAGGGCCCGGCAAGGGCAAGTGGGTGGTCACCATAACAGGAAAAGCTCCGCATACAGCCAGCGTGCATCCAGCCAGTGAGAGGCCGTCGCGATATGCTGGTCCACCGCATTTTCAGCACCTCCGCAGTCCGCATAGCCCTCCTCCCCTCTCCTCCAAGACCTCACGTCTGCACACATGCTTTCCCCTCACAGTGTTGGGGAGCATTGCGCGTCTGCCCAGTAGGAATTGCAAACTTGGAGTTGTATCTGCGCTGTATCTGTGCCTCTGGTGCAGAAGCGCGACATGGACGGCCCTACTGTGAGCCTGTTCACACCTGTCGAATCCCCGCAACTGACGCTATCGACAGCTTCACACAGGTCAGTAAGGTACGGAAGTGAAAAAGAGCAAAGTACACACAGGTACAGAATTGTAGCAGAGGTACCTTACCTCGACCTGTCTGCATGTGGGCTGTCTCGGTATCTGTCATCCCATCTCAGGTCCGGTTCCATCCTCCCCCTCCCATTCGATATCGCATCGGGGCCCATCAAGATCCAGAGCGAGTGTGCGAGTTGCAAGTTCGTCCCAAGTCTGAACGGGGATGTCCAGTTTTGGTCATCATCAGTTCAACTCTCTCATAAGCAGTGCAGTTTGAGGCGCATTAGAGCCCTCAGTTTGTCAGTCGCGATACGGACAATCCGTGCCTTCCTCTACTCCATCTGTTTACTTTGCATTCCAGTGCGGACTGGAAGTTACGGGAAAACAATCAATCAAGGAGCGCACCTGCCCGTCAACTTGACCCATCGATAGCACCACGCACTCGACCCTGGCACGACACCAAAGTGCAGGTGACCTTGGCCTGGCCGTCCTCGACCTTTCACCTTCCGCGCATACCGTACCTTGCTCAGTCCACTTCCATCTTCTTCAGACTTCGTTTCCGACCTTCAATTCCCCGTTTTCCACTCCCATTTCGTGTCGTCGAAGCATTGTCCGTTGGGATATACCAATACCTACCAGTCAGGCCAGATTGTGGGGTGGCCTTGGTCTCTTTCCACCCGGCCCCCGTCACGCCTGTTTCCTGAGAGCCTATTGTCATTCCTCTTTTGCTTCGTTGCTTTGAAAATACCCTGCCCTCTTTGCCTTCTAATCATATACGCCATATACGTACACCATATCGAACCTGGTCTTTTAATCATTGATCACCGCCTTTGGTTGCACGACAAATCCAGCACCAGAAACAACAACACCACGAGCCCCACTCCCGCCGGCCAGTCTCCAGATCCCCGAGATCCCCTCCCCCCCCTAACGATTCCCCCCTGTGGCTCCCTTGGCCCTGCACGAGCACAGCTACTTAGACACAACACTACAACCACTAGACAACGGTCCACCCTATAACCAGTCAGATCACAACGACCAGCACCTATACCTACCGCTACCGCCCCCCAGAAGCCGCCCTCCAACTTTCCCTCCACGCTTTCTTTCTTTCGCCTCAATTCCCGTCTTTCACTTCTCTGCGCCCACAGCCGCACCCGTTTTGCCCCTCCAACCGCGCGCCAGCCTCGCAATCCCTACCGCCTCATCCTTCTACGCCTCCCAACTCCAGGGACACATACAACTCTCCCTCCGGTTTTTTACGACAACTCGACGCCTTTCAATGCTTTAGTTGCTCTGTCTTGACGGACGCCTGGTGCCTTCTTGTCAAGTCACATATACTCTGCCGGCTCGCTTCGACAAGCTCTTACTTCAAACACCAAACTTGAGTCACCGCACCTTATCAATCCTCATCATCACCATGTCTTCTCTTCCTCCCGACCCGTGGCAGGTCCTCGGCATCGCAAAGACGGCAGACAAGACTGAGATCCGGACAGCATACCGAAAATTGGTCCTCAAGTGTCATCCAGATAAGGTCCAAGATCCGACTCTGAAAGCTGAGAAGCAAGACGAGTTCCAAAAAGTCCAGCAAGCCTATGAGCTTCTCAACAACGACGAAGAGAGGGCAAAGTATGAGCATCAGGTTCGAATGAATGAACTCAATCAACAAAAGGCACGGGCTGCCTCAAAGGGCGCGGCTCATTCCCCAGCTGCTCGATCATCTCCCAGGCACAAGGAGTTCTCTTTCACTACGCCAGAGCGTTCCTCTCACAGGACAACGACATCAAGCAGGGAGAAGATGTACTTTCAACCCTCGCGCTCTCACGAGGAAGTTCCTACTGCTCGCTTCGCGGACATGAACTTCAACGAAGAGAGACGTGCTCGTCGAGCAACTAGTTATGAGAAGCAACCAAGACACGAGGACGAGAGGCCCTCGAGGCGCGAAGAGGAAAAGGCATCCAGACGTGAAGACGAAAGGCCCGTGAGGCGCGAGGAGGAGAAACCACTGAGACGAGAAGAAGAGAAGTCGAAGGACAAGCGCAAGGATGAAGAGGAGAAGAAGGCAAGGCGCCAGAGGGACTTGGCCAGGGAGCTGGAAGAATCGGCTGATCCCGGCCGCAAGGCGGAGAAGAAGAAGACCGATAGGGAACGGGAGAGGCTTGAGAAGGAACGAAAACTGGAGGAGAAATCCCGGCGGCACAAGGGCCCCTCGATCGAAGTCATGGAGGATCCAGAGGAGCCTCCCAAGTCAGACAAGAAATCCGCAAAGTCTTCGAGCAAGAAATACACCGAGACTAAGGAGCGCGAACGGGATGGTTCCCGCTCCCGTGAGTATGACTATGGGCGAGAAAAGTCGGCCTCTCGTCCCGCTGCCGGTTTTGTTGCCGATGACCCGCTGGAAAAGGCAAAACTATACATCCAGAACAGGGGTACCAAGGTTCGAGAGCCGGAACGGATGCCCGACAGAATTCCGAAGCTTGGGAGATCCCAAACCGAGTTCTGGAGTTATAAGCCAGAAGTGCCCCGTCCTTCCCCCGCTGACTACGACGACGACGAAGTCCCGCGATCATCTACTCGACCCCGTCGATCCTCCCATGAGACCCCAGCAAGGTCTAAGGAGAGCCCGAACATCATCCCTGTTTCGCCTCGCCTTACTCCGACAAACCCTCGCCCTACTCCGATCAACGTCAAGGCTTCAAAGTCTCATGGTGTCCCTCCGCCTCTGGATTCTCCCTCTCGCGTGCAACGATCATCAACGACCAATGATATACATTCCGGGCATCAATTTCATCCACCGCCCATGACACGGCACACTACTTGGGCTCCTAGCTCTGACCGACATTTCGATAAAGTCTACCATAACGACTCAGATGATGATTACGGACGCCATCATCGTTCACGTTATGCGGATTCCCCTTCTGATGGAGTTCGGTACAAAGCGGATGGGGGCAGAAGCTCGAGGCGCGATGAACCAACATATCCCCAGGCTTACTCACGAGGAACTTCCGCCACACGAGTTCCTCCTGAGATCTACGGATCTGCACGCATGTACTCGACCTCGGGTATGAAGGTGAAAGAGGGCAAGGCATTCACTCCGACTGACGTGAAATACGCCGATATGCCCTATCCTCATCGAGCCTATCCTTCAGTGCCTTCGTACTAGAATTCGACTTGAGGGATTTTGAACCCGACAACTTTGTTTTTCTATTTCTCTGGACTTCCGGTTCTTTTCTTTCGGCAGGTGTTTCCAACGGCTTGCATTGAATGGGTCATCGGGGTACGGTGTTTGGTTTGGATATCGATCGGTTGATTTTCTGCTTTTATACTACTCATATATGGGGAACGAAACCCGGTAAAGAGACAGTAACGACACGTCTACGTTTCATACATAGCATGGTCTGGGATTTATTGGGATATGATCTGGGCACGAGGTAGAGGACTCAAAGCCATGGCAAGGAGAGGAAACGGACGCGTGGGAACGCTCTGGGACAATGGTTAAGGACAGCATCGGGAAATGTAGCGCATGATGATGAAGCAATAGGAATTGCTTTTCTGGGGTTCACTTGTTTTTCTATGTTTACTGGTTGTATCTAAGGCACGGGAATGACGATATAACGTACCTCATACAAACATACCAACGTTTTGGATGCCCTATACCGAACGGGGACCCCATCACAACAGCAATCTTGTTCAACATTCCAAACAGTGAAGTTCAACGGCATATGAAGATGAAACAACGAGCCGCGGGCTGTTCCGCACGATATAGGGCGAGTTTATGGGGGAAACAATGTGGGCTTGGGTCATACCATCATATAGCTGTTGAGGCTTGGAATATGTCACGATGTTTTTCCTGTCACTTTTTTCTTCTACGCCGGTCAAGTTGAACACATTGTTTACAGGGATATTGTGTATCTCAAACCACACCCCCCCCCCCCCCCCCCGGCGCGTTTCGAGGCATCATGATCGTGCTCGACGATGAGGTGATGGGAGAACGAGACTGTTGGGAGAAACGGTGCCTGCTTTCAGCATTGTTTGAATGCAAAGCAAAACCGATAGTCTACACTTTGGCTTGAGATCGATAGATCCTGGACAAGCGCATATCATCAACAGAAGTCCAGACTTACCATAGCAGCCCGCCGTAAATATCATGAACCCTAACCCAACATGACGCCGTTGCTCTTGCCCTCAACAAGCTTGACCGCGAACTGGCGATGTTGGAAATCGGCAGTCGCGACCCAGGGTGACTACCGGAGTGAGTGTCCAGGAAGAGAATTCGACAAATTCTTCGTTTCCTCTTGTTCCTCTTGTATTTGTACCCCCACCGTCCACATCTCAACAGGCAAGTACTCATAACAATTCTCATATGCCAACGCGTCATGCACTGTCGTGGGTACATCGATATACCAGACTTCCCGCTCCTTCCTTCCGAGGAACTCATGGGCTCCAACTCCAATATGGGTCGCAGGTGTAGTGGTTCGTCCCGCTGCCTTGTAATCCTGGAGCACATGGGTTCAACTCCTCTCTACGAGCAGGTAACAATTTTTTTCCCTCTTAGTTCCCTTCCACCACCTCATCCCTTTCCATCCTTTTTTTTTTCTTTTTTTCCTCTGTGTGGTTTTGCTACAACTGTCACAAGTTGAGGCGTGGAAAATACATTTATTATTACCGGAGTGTCAAAGGGGACATTGCCACAAATTATTCGTCTCCCTTTGTTCTTGTTCCCCTCTGGTGTCTTCCCATCGAGCCTGTTTGCTGCTGCTGCTACTGTCTGTCTATGATACAACACGTTTGTAAGGGGGACCGAGTATGGTAATGGTATAACACACTATGTATACTAGATGTATGTATAACGGGTATCTGTACTCTATGAAGACAGAATATCATTCAAGTGGACAGGCAAGACAAAGACGGAATACCCTTTTACTCTAATACACACCAACGATTCGTTAACAATTATTTCAAGCCAAGCCGCCTCCTCTTTCATAATAACAGACCCGACCGCCGGGAATTGGAGAACCGGAAAACGCCTTGCCTGCCTGGTGTGGTGTTGAATCCAATGCGTATGTTTATGTTATGTATGTGCGCACGAGAATTTCAAACGCTTTGCTATTCTTCTTGCTTCTCCTCCTCTTACTCTTTCATAACAGACGCCGACGCCCCCTGTATAATGGTATGGTATAGTATAGTATCGTATGTGCTGTGATGTTAACCGGAGAATTGACCGGAGAAAAGACAACGGGATTCGGACTTTCTTATACCAACACGTAAAGCGAGCAAATCTATGCACGACAACCGTTAGTCTCAGCATCATCAGGAGAGAGGCTTGGGCAACCTAGGAACTCGAAGTTGACTCACCAAACTCAACCCCAAAATCATACTACACCAAAAGCAAACATTATTCAACGTCTTCTTCCCCCTGACCAACTTGGTCCTCTGCAGCATCACAATCGGCAACTGGAGCATCTGGCAAATGAAGCCATACCCCCTCAACTTCTTGGTAATACAAGCCATGACAATCTCGTGGCCCACGGCCGAGATCAAGAACGTAATCACCGTCGCGTATGCCTTGCCGACATGCGGCCTGCTGACGCCGTACACGTGCCTCCTGAGAAAGCTATACACGGGCACGTTCCATTCCCGTGAAAACTCCATCCAGTCCGTGCTGTTCCACCAGTCCGAGTAGAAGTGGCGGTCGGCAAAGTGCGTGATCTCGGCGAATGCACCGAGGACGTACTCGAAGATGACGAGGAAGACCAGCAGAAAGGTGAGCATGAAGGGGAACAGCAGCCAGGAGATGGTCTCGGCCAGGATGAGGAGGACTTCGAGCGCCGTCAAGGGACCGGATTCGCCGGCGGCGGCGCGCAGCGCAGGGTCGAGACGGATGGAGGCGTCGGTGAGCGCGGGCAGGATGAACTCCTCCGAGATGACGGTCAGAAGAAAGATGCAGCCGAAGACGGCCAGGATCTTGGACAGCAGGTTCTGCCAGTCGATGGCGGCGGTGCGCGGGTACTCGATTTCGTAGCACAGCGTCGGGCAGCAGAGGTAGTCCAGGTAATTGGCCCAGGTCAGGTTGGCCGGGTACGTGATGTTGCCCATGGGCGAGGTGAGTTCGCGGGCGAGGTCTTCACGGAGCTGGGCGACCTCGTCGTCCTCGTTGGGGGTGCTGATCTCCTTGGTTTCCTTGCCGCTGGCTTCGGCGGCGGCTTCGACCGCGCGCTGCTTGGGGTTGACGACGGTGCCCATGGGGTTTTCGGGGGTCGGGTAGAGGTAGGCCGGGGCTTTGGAGGCGGTGGCCGGGTCGTCGAGCGCCCGAAGACGCTTCTCGGTCTCGGACAGGTGGCCCATGTAGAACGAGTACGAGTGCATCTTCATGAGCAGCACCATGGTGTGTAGCAGCAGGAAGACCTGGGCCGTCCATGTCCACTCGAGCCAGAAGGGGATGATGATCCAGACGGCTAGCCAGATGACCTGGTAGATGCTCTGGATGGCCATGCCGCCCTTGTGCCAGGTCAGGACGCCGCCGGCGGGGGCAGCGCGGAAGACCTTGTGTAGTGGGAGGGATACGGCGGTGGTGGCTACCATGAGGAAGTCAGCAATGGCAAGATGCCAGAGCTTGACGGTGAAGAGCCCCCAGATCTGGACGCGCAGCGGGTAGCCCGTGTCTTTGATATTGCGTAGGCCGGTGGTGATGGCCATGATGGCCAGGCCGATCCAGAAGAGATTGAAGAAGCCATGGAAGTCGCGGTAGTCGCTGTTGGGATCGAAGTGGGATACGCGGCTTGCGAACTCTATCGTGGGGAAGATACGGCGGCGTTGTTCGGCGCGGACTTGCTTGCGGGCGGTCGAGAGGGACTGGATGGACGGGGGAGCATCGGACGGAATCGGGGTCGAGCGGCCGCTGCTTTGACCGGTGACACTGACAGCAGATCAGTTAGCATTCTGGAGAGATGTCCGGTGTCTTCCACTCCTTTGTCTCGTTGTGTTGGTCGTACCTGATAGCGCCGGTACCGTTTGCATGGTCGCTGTCGCCGTTTGCGTCGTGGGAGAGTTGGGAGACTTGAGTATGCAAGGGTTTCCGTGGTCGAGGCCGGAGAATGTTGTCGCCTTGGCCGGCGAAGGCGTCCGCTGATGTTGATGTGGATGCCATGCTCCTTCTTCCCCAACTGAGATTTTGTCGCAGAGCTGTGCAAGTATGTCGTCGTATGTATGTATGTATAAGGCAGTGCCTTGCTTTAGTCTTCAGATGAAGCCGGCTGCCCTGCAGAAAGTGCCTGGGTGCTCTGGACGGTAAAGACTGTTGATGCCAGGAACACGGGCACGGACAGTAGGGACGAAAGAAGAAGTTCAGGGTCGATTCGGTCAGACCCCTTGAATCATGCACCGGGAATGACGAAAGAAAAGAGAGTTTAAAAATGTTTTTGATAATTTGCGAAACCTGGGAGCTTGCTTCTGCCAATGACGAGCTGTGGTGACACCCCGCGGTCGTCTGAGGTTCTTGCTAGATGTTTGTTTCCACTCCTTGTATAAAATCTGGTAGATGTTTCATTGTCCTCCCTTTTCAGTTTCTCTTCAGTGATATAAGGTACCAACCAACGAGAACCAGACGAAGCTCTCGTCAGGCTTCGACTTGTCAGGATTCCAAGATGCAAGTCATTGATGCACGACCCAGGCCTCGGCAGGCTCTAGTACGCGTTTGGGCTGGCAAGCTCCAAGCATTCAAGCCTGGAAGGTTCCCATCTCCAACAAGTGCAAAAGTGCAAGCTGTTCTCCGCTGGCCGGCGACAGGTCCAAGTCGCAATACGTCACTTCCACGTGACTGTAGCAGGGATTAGGGAAGTTGAAGGAGGTGAAGATAGCATGGATAAACCATCTCGGACCTAAAAAAGTAAAATGCGATTCGGGTAATCGGAAATCACTTGAGCTCTCCAAATCTTGCAAAGGTGGAATCGCGACATGGCGAGCATGGTGATCCTCCCAAATCCGGACGGAACATGGAACAAATTGGAATAACACTCATCCAAGCAAACCCTCGATTGGGGTCGAATGTCGAAGCCACAACGGGAAGGGCCGTTCTTTTATACGTTTTTCGGCAAGCCCTGTCGCTGTGGACGCATTGATGCTCGCGGATCCCGTCGTGGTAATCTGTACGGATGGAAGCCCACGGACATTCGTCCTTTTAAAAGAGAAATAGGGCCATTGTCATCTCAGGCACCCTGACCATGGACCATGCCGTGCCCAGGGACGCCGGATGACTTGTCCGGGCAACGGAGAGCTCAGCGCAGAAAATTGGAGAGTTCAACATCGTGGGGATCGTGGGGACAGAGCCAAGTCGCGATCACCGGCATCGACATCGACATCATTCGGGGAAAAGGTGACGTTTACCGTGTCTCACGTCTCGCTCTCTGGCTCCAGTCATCCCTAGTGCGTGCGCCTGTCGGTCATTCTCGGTGGAAGTCTTGTCACCAACAGGACTCTCTTGGTTGATCCCGTGCGCATCGACACATTGGCCAAGGGGATTTTTTTGGATTTTTGGGGTCAATGCCGTGGGATGGATGTTCAAACTTCAACGGATATCCAACCAACCATCGTGAAGGCCGTCAGGGTAACAATGGTCGTCCCCTTCCAGAACCTGAACAGCCAATTAATTCGGCGGGTTAGACATCGTGCGAATGTGGTGCGGCCCAGAGAGTCAAAGTCGAACCAGAGGAACTGGTGATTCGTTCTCAATCGGGCTTGCTTGCTTGCCTGCCAGTCTTGACGGACTCTTGCTTGCTCTTTGCCTCTGCTCTCAGCTTCTGTGTTGTGCCCTGGTCCAACGCCAAGGTCTAAAGGCCGATTCCGGCTCAGGTCTTATCAACTTGATATTCGCTATCTTGGAGCTTGTAAAGTATCTTGGATCAAAGATACACCACGGCGGGATATATCATTTGTGGCGATGGTGAGCCCTGAGATAAGGCAGATCTCGTTCACGTACCAGAACGTGGAAAAAGGAACCCCAGTATCAGGTACACTACATCGTGGTATCTGGGCCGGCGATTGGGCATCTGGCGTGGGCATCTGGGCTGCAGCACATGTGTAACAACTGAACCCTTGGCACCCAATTGACAATCCCTGGGGACGGAAGGTATCGCCAGACTGTTTTCCTGAACAAGGGAACTCTCATTTCCATTCCGACCATCTCTTGATCAATTCTGACTAGTAGGACGTGCCAAACGTGTCTCGGTGCTACATTGGTAAAATAACATCATTTGCAGTCTAGTCACTCTGGTCGGATTCGTCGAGATGACACGCTGGTTGCGTCCCGTTCCGAGTCTCTTTGTTCTGGAAAAAGTGTTGGTGGTCCACTGCGCTACGGGGAGCAACCGTGATGCAATGTCCATCCCTAATAAGTCGCCGTCGCCGTTGGAAATTAAACAGAAAGGACGTGACAATGGTCACCTGGCATGCTAACATTACTAGACCACAAATACTGGCGTGGGATCCGTGCTTTGGGGATATGAGCGCCGTGGGCCATGGTGGTTTTCCAGGCAATGTTCAATTTCCAGACATTGCCTATTCTAGTCTTCATCACGTTATCACCTGACGGCATGTTCCACTTGGATTTGGATGCTTGTTTTCGAATCGACGTTAACGTTACCTCCATCTTTTTTGGCAATTGGCCCACCCACTGCCTCTCACCCCGCGTTGAGGAGGCTCATCAGTCACCACGGGAAGAAGTCGCGATACCTTCCACTCCCTTCCTTGTCAGCTTCAGTTGCCTCGAGAGCTGCCTAGAGGTAACAGAGTGCGCAGCAGTGCTGTATCCGTCGGGTGCCGCTGCTACCTACTGCGACGACAGCCTGCCACTGCTGCCCGCTGTGACTGTCATTCCCGTCCCTGGAAACTCCATCACGACCCCCGGGCAATACACCCCAGCCTGGCGTGCAGGTACCCTAGAAACAGCAGGCTAGGTAGGTACCCAGGCGACCCAGGTGTGGCAGGCCCCCAAAGAGCCCCGTTCCCGTCGCGGTTTGCGAAAGCGCATCGAGCTCCCAAACCCCGAAATCGACGCCAACAAGGGTCTGCGACAGCGGCAAAAGGCAGAAAGGGGAGAGAGGACAAAAAAAAAAGTTCAACGGCTGGGGACGAGTCGACCTAGAACAAAAGGGATCAACACCCCAAATCCCGTCCGTCTCTCAATCCTGGACTGACTGAGCGAGTCCAAGCCGTCGTCACCTCACATATCATTACCACCAGCGCAGCCACGCTCCTCTTCCTAATCAACCTACGACATCAAGTGACGACGTTACCTACCTATCTATTTGCCTACCAGGACTACCTACCTACAAGCGGAACTCAGGATTGGAGCGAGCTGAGTGCTCCTACGCTACCGTATAACACAGCCTTGCCGGGCTCGTCACTCCGGGCATTCCCGTCCCACTGCGGTTCGGGCTTTTACTGTTTTGGAATCGGGGGGTTTTGGTCCAGAGGGCCGAGTCGCCGAACAAGTTGGCAAGTTTTGGGGCGGAGGAGATAACCTCGACCTGGACAAGCTGGGCTATCAGCAGGACAGACAGCAGGGCGTAACCGAAGCTCTCATCACCTACCTATAGCGCTCCGGCATCATAGCGGCGGAGCCCAAATCCGACACCACACCACCGCATCTATACAAGGCCTTGAAGTACACCTCTTTCTTACAAGGACCAGGACACACCCGAGTCTGCAATTCGCCAGCTTCTTGCATTTCCCCCAAATTCCTCCAACTGCATCTCGACCCTACACAGACGACCAGGACCCTTTGTAGCAACTTCACTGTCCAATTCTTGTAGGTACCCGGCAACCGAAAGGTACCTTGCTGCGGAGCGAATGCCGTAGCCAAGTCATTCGGTCACTTACACCAACCTAGGTACCTCGACATAGAGTCATCAAGCCGTTAGCCTTGGGGTTCCACTTACACCCAGATCCCACCACCATCATCATCACCACCGACACCCCAACGACCACTTGAAGGCGGCCTGACCCCGGTGGACAATTCATACAAAAGTCGGGAGGCCCGATAACAAGTACCGGCTAGCCGCGGGTACCTGAATTGCCCTGTCGATATCAACCGTGGACGTGGACGTGGACGTGGCCGTGATCGTGGGCATGCAAGTGGGAGACAAGTTGTTCCAGGATCCGCAGTGCTGACCCGACGCAACCGCAAGTGCATCACCTGGGCAGAAAAAGATCCCAGGACCGGCACCACAACAGAGGATCCCAGAGGACCACCCCGTGGGACCGCTCGTGGACCAGGCCCGGAGGAGGACCACCACCAACCCGCACTACCAAGTACAGAGGTACCAGCAAATATGTCCTCCAGAAACTCCCACTCGCATTTTTGCTCCTCCCCTCCTCCCCTCTCCTCCTCCTCCTTCCAGGAGGCTCCCTATGCACAAGGCGACGGTGATGCGCCTCGGAAAGACGCAGCAGCTGCTGTAGCTGCCGCAGGCTTCCTCAACGAGTACAATGCCCACCAACACTCGGCCCTCAACCTCGACTCTCCACCGTCGCCCAAGTTGACCTTTGCCGAGACTCCGGCCGGATCTACATCCGTCTCAACACCGAAGCGGGAACGCGCCGGCACCCTTAGCAGCAACCTTGATCAAATCCAGTTTCGGTCTCATACCATTGCTCCTTCACCCACCCTGCCGCGCTTTACATCTGATTCCACCCCTCCGAGACCTGCTGCGACTGTGGACAGCAACCTGCACTCGTCCCCGCGGGGTCGCCAGAACCTTCACTCGCCGAGTGGTCACAGGCTACGACTGCAAACCGAGATAAATCCCATAGTAAACCCATTCACCACGGCAACCGGCGACAGCTTAAACTTTGGAACCTTGAGTTCTTCCCCGACACCTATAAGGTCGTCGCGGCCTTCTCTGACCTTGCACCACAAATCTTCAACCTCTTCCCTCAGGCCAATTTCTCGAACACCAAGTCTGAGAGCCGGCAGTCTTCCGAATCCCTTCAGCCCTGTCTCGGCAACGAGCTCGTGTTATCCCAGTCCCGTCATATCGGCTATGGGCGATGTCACACCCTTGCCATCACCTCTACTGCCCAGTGATTCACCAGGTCCGTGGAAGAAGTTAGGATATCAACAAACACGCGACACAATACCAGAATCCCATCCCGTCGAAAACACACCTTCTGCCAATACCGAAGTCTCGAACCCCACCGCAGCCATGGTCCTCCCTAAGAAGAAGTCATACGCCGGGCTCGAGTCCGGTCACAGCGGAGCCGCGAATGATAGCGAGCATTTGCGCACCCAGACAACATCGGCCTTCCATTCACGAAACCGGAGTATTAGTGAGTACATTCCGGATCCGATGCATATTCCGAAGCGGATGTCGACCATCTCGGGAACCCGTGTCCGGCCCGAGCTGAAAGACGTGGAACCGGGATATGACGGCCACATGCGCCGGGAGCCCCACTTGTCCGGAGCGCGGGGTTTGGCGCCCCCCATTGAGAAGCCGCCGACACCCCCACCTAGCGAAGCTTCCCTGAGCGCCAACGACGTCTCATCACTTGCCGCTTTCGGACTCCCCAACAAAGAATCCCATCACGAGTATTTCGAGGCCTATGGAAAGCACGACCGGAAGCTGCGCCGCTGGCGCGCCATCAAGATGTTGGGTCAGGGCACCTTTAGCAGAGTCATGCTCGCCACAAGCCAGATATCACCATCGGACGATGAGGACTGCTCGCCCGGCACCGGCATGCATACCCCCGAGCCGACATATCATCACGACCGTCGCACTCTTGTTGCCGTCAAAGTTTGTGAGCATGGTCCCCGTGGAGGGGCTTCGGAGGACAGGATCGAGATGAGCTTGAAACGAGAACTGGAGCTCATGAGAGTTTTGCAACATCCTTCTTTGGTTCAGCTCAAGGCTTGGAACATTGAGATGACGCGGGCCATCCTGGTGTTGAGTTACTGCCCTGGTGGAGACCTTTTCGACATTGCCAGTCGTCATCGCGACATTTTGAGCCCGGCACTTTTACGCCGCATCTTTTCAGAGGTGGTCGGTGCAGTCAGCTATCTTCATTCGGAGAAGATTGTGCACAGGGACATTAAGCTAGAGAGTGAGTTTGACTATTAATGGGCCCTTGTTGTCTATACTAATCACATGTTACAGATGTCCTTGTCAATCTTACACCCGAGGAGCTCAGCACACCCACCGATTGGGCGACTTACCCTTACTCAGTCATCACCCTCACCGACCTCGGTCTCTCCCGCCGCGTGGCCGACGACGAAAAGCTCGAGACAAGATGCGGTTCAGACGACTACGCCGCCCCCGAAGTCATCATGGGCCAACCCTACGACGGCCGCGCTACTGACGCCTGGTCGCTGGGTGTCCTTCTCTACGCGCTTCTCGAAGGCAGGCTCCCCTTCGACCCGCCCCCCGGAGCCGGCGATTATGCCATGCAG
This sequence comes from Neurospora sp. CHS-2018b, assembly GCA_009806015.1. Lineage (NCBI taxonomy): Eukaryota > Fungi > Ascomycota > Sordariomycetes > Sordariales > Sordariaceae > Neurospora > Neurospora sp. CHS-2018b. The sequence continues at coordinate 528,876 of RAOV01000010.1, read as the reverse complement.
ATGCGCATGCGGAGTCGGACTAGTCATCGGATTGCCCGTGTCGAGTGGCGTTGGATCGAATACGGCGTCCCCAACGGCGAGGATGGTGAGGGCAAGCACGAGGCGGATCCCGCCAAGTTCAGCGCCAAGGGCCTGCAGGGCGCCAGGGACGTGGTCGAGGGCCTGCTGAGAAGGGCGAGAACCAGATGGCCACTTACCCAGGCTGCCGCGACCGAATGGGTCAGCGGTGGCATTCAGGTTGAGGGAGGAATCCGGTTTAGGGAGGAGGACGATGGAGAGGAGGTCTCCCAGTGATTTCGTCGCTATGAGTGAGGTGTATCGCATATTTGGGAGGGTGTTTTCTTTTGTTCAACAAACTCTCGAGGGCTGAGTTTATAGCTCTCTCTCTTCATTTGCTTGTCTTTTTAGCCTTGGCGGTTCTTGATTCTTCTTTTACTTCAACCACCTCAACAACAACCCATTTTGCTTGTTCTTTATTAATGATGAGATAACGAAAAGGGGTTTGGTGGAATTTCTTCGGTTTTGCGTGCGGACAGGCGGGTTGGTAGTTTACACCGGAACGGACACAAGGTTGGCATTTGGCTTTTTCAAAACTGCTACGATGGGTAGTGGTTCATACAGGAAGGTTGACGGACAATATGGATGGAGGCGAGCGAGGAGTGGTTTTTGATGGTTAGGCTTTGCATCGAGTCACACAAAGGAAAAAACGACCGCGCGTTCGTTCTGTCGGATATAGACGGGGTTACTGAAGTAGACTCCCATATAGTTTTTACACCTCAGATTACTATATGGAGAAGGCCTCCACGGATGATAGGGGAATTGCATAAGCGGAAAATGAGAACAGTTTGCAACTTGTACTTTGAGTGTTTTCTGACCCGAGTTTTGATGATCATGATGCTATGACAAGAAAATGGATAGATAGAGTCGCATAGAAAGGGAGTAACATCTTCATCATTCTATACAATATGTGTGCTAAACGCAAAATGGTACACACCAACATTTCAACAAAACGAAGAAACAGAGGAAAGGACATGTGAAACCCGATCTAGACCCATCGCGCTCATGAACCATGAATGCCATCCATCACTGCTAGAAAAAATTTCAATGAGCTGAACATTTACCCTGAGCAAGCCACCCACCCAAACCCGTTCCAATCCACATCAGGGGAACAAACAAATAATCTACACCGAGCTAATGAATGCCACTTCTCAAGCCACACACAACCCCTTTCGAGCTGAACCGGATGTACTAACTCATCACAGCTTAACGGAAACAAGCAAACATCAACCGCAGAAAAAAAAAAAAAAAAAGAAAGGAATCTAGTCCTTGAGGGGTGTGGAGTGGGAGCAGTAAAAACGAAAAAAAGACAAAAAATTGAAGTCGACCATCCTGGGACTCGAACCCAGAGCCTTTACCACCGGAAAGTAACGCGCTACCGTTGCGCCAAACGGCCATTGTTGAAGAAATGGTTGGAAGCTAGTACTTGTGTAGGGCATGCAGATTTGCGGTGGGGTTAGAGATGGGGGGAGTGTGTAAGTCCTATCATCACCACAATCACTGCCACCAACACCAATAACCACAGCCACAACACTTGTGCAAAAGTTCTACTCTATCTGTTAAACAAACCAGAATAACCCACGAGAGCCTACGATAATATTGCTGTACAGCTACAGGTGGAGATAAACCACCAGAGGCGTACCTAACTAGCAAAGATAGAGATGGCAATTCCTAAGTTGCTTCATCGACTGCACTCATCGCACAGCAACTGAAAGGAAAGTGATGCACATCGGGATATACATACGTGATACACTGAAGTCTTAAGCCCTTCTTGATCTTATGGTCGCAGCCATCAGCATCGAGTTGAGTCGTCGGCATCGGGTTCCGATCCACAGAGCGTGGTTGTCGAACAACCTCACCGGCCTTGATTTTCTTAGAAGTCCCCAATTTGGTGTCCTCACTGTTCTTTGCGAGGCATCATGATAACCCACCATAACCATCACATCGCTTTCATACACCCGTCTGGACGTCCCCCACGCTTCTTCCTCGTTCGTCCTTTGCGCCTCCCCCGTCTTTTCCCTTCTCCTCAGCTGCACAGGCTCACACCTATCCTCCCGGGAATTCGGGAATTCAACCTTTCTCAACATAGCATCTTGCGTCATCTGTGCCTTCCCTCCTTCATCAACGCACCCCAGTCCCTCGAGATGTTTGGTTGGAACAGGCGCGAATCCAGTGTTCAGATGAGAGATGTTGAAGAAATGTAAACTTCATGCTAAAACTTCGTTCTTTGTTAACCGCTGCGTCAGGAAGGTCGGTTAGTGTAGGTCTCTTACCATGCATCTAATACCACTTCGTAAATGGCTTTAAGATATCGCAACGGACTTCCACATCTTTACACCAGAAGTCGCAAAGTTCACTGCATAGAGACTCAGTTTCACGATCATGTCACATATCGCCATTGAAAGAATAAAAGCTGCTTGTTCTCATCCATTGCATTCATGCTCTACCTCAAGACCAGACCAAACCATATGTTGTCATAGACTAAAGTACAGAGCCGGGGAATCTGAAAATTATGGAAAAGGCAAAGATGCAGAAGGGGTAACAAAATGCCCGTCAGTAAAACGAAAACCCAAACTCCGTCCCATAACCTTTTTCATTAAACTTTTGTAGTCATGAAATCGTTTAGTCAACCTCCTCCATGGCGGAGTCGCCAGTCTCGGCGGCGGGAGTACCCTCAGCGGCAGCAGGGGCCTCGGCAGCAGCCTCAGGCTCCTCATCGAGGTTGAGGCCGAGGGAGACGAGCTTGTGGATGCGCTCGGCGAAGCTAGCGGGCTCTTCAATGGTGAAGCCGGAGACGAGGAGAGAGGTCTCGTAGAGGAGCTGGACGATGGACTTGACAGTCTTGTCGTTCTCACCATCAGCCTCAACCTTCTTCTTGAGCTCCTTGATGATGGGGCTCTTGGGGGAGATCTCGAAGGTCTTCTTGGAAGACATGTAGCTGGACATGGAGGTGTCACGGAGGGCCTGGGCCTTCATGATACGCTCCATGTTGGCGGACCAGCCAAACTGGCCAGTGCGGATGGCGCAAGGAGAGCCGACGAGCTTGTGGGAGACGACGACCTTCTCGACCTTGTCGCCGAGAATGTTCTTAAGAGCCTTGGCGAGACCCTCGTACTCCTTCTCCTCCTCCTCACGCTGCTTCTTCTCCTCCTCGGTCTCCTCGAGCTCGAAGTCCTTGGTGATGTCAACAAGCTTCTTGCCCTCGAACTCCTTGAGCTGAGTCATGGCGTACTCATCAATGGGGTCAACAAGGAAGAGAACCTCGAAGCCCTTCTCCTTGAGGGCGTCAAGGAAGGGAGACTTGGAGACGGCCTTGATGGACTCGCCAGTGATGTAGTACATGTTCTTCTGGTGCTCGGGCATGCGAGCAACGTAGTCGGAGAGAGAGGTCATCTCGTCACCAGACTTGGTGGAGTGGAAGCGGAGGAGCTTGGCGAGGGTGTTGCGGTTCTGGGCATCCTCGTGGATACCAAGCTTGATGTTCTTGGAGAAGGCAGAGTAGAACTTGTCGAACTGCTCCTTGTCCTCAGCAATCTCGTTGAAGAGCTCAATAGACTTCTTGACGATGTTCTTCTTGATGACCTTCATGATCTTGTTCTGCTGGAGAGTCTCACGAGACAGGTTGAGGGGGAGATCCTCAGAGTCGACAACACCCTTGATGAAGCTGAGCCACTCGGGGACGAGCTCGGTAGCATCGTCGGTGATGAAGACGCGGCGGACGTAGAGCTTGATGTTGCTCTTGGTCTTCTTGGTCTCGAAGAGGTCGAAGGGAGCGCGCTTGGGAACGAAGAGGATGGCGCGGAACTCGAGCTGACCCTCAACGGAGAAGTGCTTGACACCGAGGTGGTCCTCCCAGTCGTTGGAGAGGGACTTGTAGAAGGCGGCATACTCCTCCTGGGTGATGTCCTGGGGGTTGCGAGTCCAGATGGGCTTCTGCTTGTTGAGCTCCTCCTCCTCGATCGTGGTCTCCTTGATCTTCTTGACCTTCTTCTCCTTCTTCTTTTCCTCCTCCTCATCATCAACCTCCTCGATCTTGGGCTTCTTGTCGTCACCCTCCTCGGTGACCTCCTCGGCCTCCTCATCAGGAACCTCCTTCTCGGTCTCCTTCAGGACGTGGAGGTAGATGGGGTAGGAGATGAACTCGGAGTGCTTCTTGACGACCTCCTTGATCTTACTCTCGTTGAGGTAGTCAAGCTGCTCATCCTTGAGGTGGAGGATGATCTTGGTACCGCGGCCAAGGGGCTCACCCTCGGTGTCAGGCCTGATGGTGAAGGTACCACCAGCGGAAGACTCCCAGATGTACTGCTCGTCATCGTTGTGCTTGGACACGACGGTAACCCTGTCGGCAACAAGGTAGGCAGAGTAGAAACCAACACCGAACTGACCGATCATGGAGATATCGGCACCAGCGGTGAGGGCCTCCATGAACTGCTTAGTACCGGAGCGGGCAATGGTACCAAGGTTGTTGACGAGGTCCTAAGCGTAACGAGTAAGCATATTGTCACTTTCACAAACAAATTGAGACTGCTGTGAGGCAAACTTACAGCCTTGGTCATACCGATACCGGTATCGCGGATGGTGAGGGTCTTGTTCTCCTTGTTGGGGATGATGTCGATGCGGAGATCCTTGCAGGAATCCAGCTTGCTGGGGTCCGACAGGGACTCATAGCGGATCTTGTCGAGAGCATCGGAAGCGTTGGAGATAAGCTCACGAAGGAAGATCTCCTTGTTGGAGTAGACAGTGTTGATGATGAGGGAGAGAAGCTGAGAGATCTCAGCCTGGAACTCGAAAGTCTCGGGGGCCGCCATGTTGGGCAGATGTATGGGTGAAATGTGTGGGTATCTAAGCAGGGTCTGTTAGCGCACACGTCCTGTAGAAGAGCTGCAACTTTGGCGTTGGGATATGTACACGATGGTTTATCTGCAATCGAAAGCGGGTAGAAGAACAACTGAGAGTTGTTGTTCTTATGAAATGGTGACGGAGGGGAGTGAGGGAAGGAGTGTTAAGGCAAGGCTGAAGCGGGGGAGGGGGAGAGGAGGGGCAGTAACCAAATGGTGACTCGCAACCTTCCCGTTCGAGAGAGGCACTGGGCAGCGGGTGCACCTACCAAAAAGAAGTGCAAAGAAAAAGCGCTATTGTTCTGCTCCTCCAAAAAAAAGAGAGGATACTGCTGCAGGCACGATTCGAGAGAGGAAAGAGGAAAGTTGAGATTGGATTGGGAAGACTGAGGAACGAAGGGAAGAGCGAGAGAGGAAGGGGGCAGCAGTGGCATCTAAAATGTTCTTTGCGGCGGCCCCTGGGTCCTGGCTGTTGCCAGCAACAGAATTCGATGAGATTCTATCGTCCAGAATTCCACGGCCTTCCTCTGATTCGTTTGCGGCCGTTGCTTGCTATCCCCACACGACCAAAATCTGACATCTGATTGGCTGGAGGCCGCAGGCAGAGGCGCGTCTTGGCTTCCTTGCGCTTCTCTCAAGAGGCTGCAGGAGCTCACACGGAGCTACCCCAGCTCGAGCCCAGTCTAAACCGCTCCGCTGAGGGGCAGGAGGGGCCATCGAGGGCCTCTTCCATCCGCATTTCTCAGCTGTTGCTCCCCTATCGTTGCCATTGCCCCCTTGCAAGCATTGGGGACTGAAATGACTCCAGAAATTGCACCATGATTCTGCATCTCCAAGCAAAGCTGGAGGCGAGTCGAGATGGCAGGCGTAAAACTCCCGATTACCTCCAATCACCGGGCTCAAGAGGGGCGCCTGCTCATCTGGAGCCTTCTCCGTTCTGCCAACATGATCTTCGGACGCCTCCTCCATCCCGCGATTGGGCAGCCAATGGTCAGAACGATCCAGAATGATCGAGGCCCCTGCAATCATGGCAAGGCTGAACGACGAGCCCAGGCACCCCACGATCCGTCAACAACGTGCCCTCGGTGCTGCGCGTGCTAACGTCCCGACCCGTCGACGGCCCACGATTGACCAGCCACCTAGGTTTGGGAGATTCTGCCTGTTTCAAGAAGCCTCCGTGATCGTGGTTCTCGGCACTAGTGTATGCGTATGGGGAAGTTCATCGGATCCGGCAAGGTCTCGACCGCTGCCATCGCGGCCGGGCATGATGGAGTCGGTATTCGTCTCTTTTTCGACTTTGTATGAATGATCGTATCATGTCCTCTCACGGCAATCCACACATGATTCTCGCCAACTTCGATAGCACTTGGCAGTGTGGCCTTGCCGAGCCCGGCCATTTATAGATTGCTGGTGTCCTCTTTTTGCCCGGTTGTCTTTTCATCTCTATTTCATACAGCCATGATACTTCAGTCCTCTGATCCTTTTGGTTTGCGAAGCTCTGATCGGCAATGCTCGAGTCCTCATGCCCATCTATAGCATGCTCGACGTCGATATCTCTTTGTCCAGGCTTGTTGTTTTTGTTCTCGTTTTGGATCGCCATATCTCGGGATGAACACCATGGAATGACCTCTAGGTCCCGAGACTGAGGTGGCTACTGTACTCGGTCTTCAACATGGACCTAACTCAACCGAAGGTTATTATTGATTTACCTTCAGCAAGATGCTGAATGGAATGCTGATTTCACGACCAAAAATCAACCAAGGCAAAGCCAGAGAACATCATCACGTACCTCGCCATTTAACATTCCGTATCGACGGCACAAAGCTCCAGAGTGCAGCACGGCTTCTCACCACCACCACTACTTGGAAGAAGAACTATTCCAGCCTCAGATCAGTTGCATCGTTCGAATACCAACCGAGAAGTGTCATTCGAGCCTTTGTCTACCTGGCACTCATGCAATTAACATGCCCCGACCTGATCAACATGCGTGATCGAAGGCGCAACACAACGTGCAAGCTCCATGCAGGTTGAATGGATGAGATGACGGGAGCCCTGCACAGCGCCCCCTGACAAGTTGTGCCAAGAAGAACCCTTGCTCCTCATGCCCCTCCATGTTCATGATGAGCTCTCAGGCCGACAGGCACGCAGGGCAGGCTCACATTGATTACACAGCGGGCAGCTGCAGCACTGCAGCCCTGACCCCACGGCAACAGGCGCTGGCAGGTAGAGTTGTGAGATCATTCTGAGCCGTTGATGATGGGGATTTTCTGATCGGTGTCGGGTCCGGCGAGTAAAAGCTTCAATGCGTGAACCAGGACAGTCCGGCTGGGAGCTCCGTGCGTGGGGCTTCAGCCCACACAAGCTCCGTGAGAGGTTTATCGATAGGTACTAATAGTACATAGAGGTCAAGCAACCTCGAGGTCGGAAAAGAACGCTGTTGGTTCCATTTTCCAGCAGTTTGCTTTCACACAAACGTGCCGATCCGCGCTGTGCTGATTTTGGCATTGAGTGATCTCCCTGTACATATTCCCTGATTCCCGTTCCCAGCTTGGAAGGCTCACTGCAGGATTGCTTTGCCTCCTGCCCTCCTTGCTCGTTCTGCCCCTCTCTTTCTGTCCCTTCCACTCAACTGGTTCACCAATCTAATTACGCCATGAACGGGATAAAGCTTGCGCCCCACCGCCTCAGGGCCATCGCTCCTCGTCTTTCCCTCATCCGCCCCTCGTTCCTCTTTTGTGTTCCCAAGTCTCTGAACTCTCTCCCGTACACCACTCCCCAAACAAACCAAAAACACAACTTCACCACCACATCCAGCAAGATGACTATTCCCCAGCTTGACGGTCTTCAGATCGAGGTCCAGCAGGACGGTCAGGGTACCCGTGAGACCCGTCGCGGTAAGTGTACCTCAGTTGTACCTGGAGCTAGTTCTAGCTCTGGTGTGCAATTTTCAGCTTCTTCCTCGACGCCCCGCCCGAATCCGACCCTCATCGCACATCTTTACACTACGAGCGCCTTACGTTCAGCCCTCTGCACTACGCAAACCAGCAAGCGAGCTCCCTCGGTGTGAAGCAAACGTGCTGACTCAATCTCTCCCGTATTCCAGGCGACAACGTCGACGTCCACTACAAGGGTGTCCTCGAGAACGGCAAGAAGTTCGACGCTAGCTACGACCGTGGCGAGCCCCTCAACTTCACCGTCGGCCAGGGCCAGGTCATCAAGGGCTGGGACGAGGGTCTCCTCGGCATGAAGATTGGCGAGAAGCGCAAGCTCACCATCGCCCCCCACCTCGCCTACGGCAACCGCGCTGTCGGTGGCATCATCCCCGCCAACTCTACCCTCATCTTCGAGACCGAGCTCGTCGGTATCAAGGGTGTCCAGAAGGGCGAGTAAATGTATTGCCAAAAATACATTTATAACTCTGGAACACAAGCGGATTAGCGGATGAGTGAAGGATCATTTTCGGCGTTTATGTCTCTTACCGGTGTCGACACGCCCTGAGCGCTTCTCGAGTTGCGATAGGAGCTGGACAGATACCATTTGAGGGTCATATTTAGGGAGGAAATGTTTCGCATAAAACAGACACCGTTGGCTGCTTACCTACCTGCTTGCAATCCTCCGAGTGCCCCTGGTGATCAGTACAGGCCGCCCAGCCGTATTGGCTCACATATTGACTTGCGTTTGTTTGGTTAAGAGTCTGTTGTTGTTTCAGGAAGTGTACTAATCCTACTACTAGCCTTCTTCACGGGCTCTTCTTCGTGAGTACTCCTGACTGGACCATGCAGCGGCACTATACAGTTCCCCAACTGTCTATACCTCCTGTCCGCATACACCAGTCCGAACTGGTATGCGTCTGTATCCCTTCCCTCGGACTTCTCCAGGTCAACAGGATCCAACGAGTTCACCTCTTCCCCTTCTTCTGCCCCGCGCCTAACACCAAGCCCCTCAACAATCTCCTCGACCTCTCCCAGCACAATAACATGATCCCGGACGGGGATGAAGCCCTTCATAGGCTCCTCCAATACTCTGCACCTCATGATATAGAGCACTCCATCCCCGTCCAGCAGGGGCGCCTCCCCATCGTCCCTACGCATATCCAAACCCTCATGGTTGGCAACCACACACCCGCATTCACTTTCCAGCCCCTTGAACACCTTTTCTGGCCCTTCGCTGTTCCCCCTGGTCATCCAGTCCGCAATCGCCGCACCCGCGATATCATCCGTAAGGATGTGGATATTAAACCGCCTGCTGGCGCGCAATGCGTCCAGTGTTCGGGACGGGTGGGTGATGTTGAAGCTGACAATGGGCGAGGGTGAAAGGCCGAGGCAGGTGAGAGAGGACATGGTCATGCCGCGCATGATCGGCTTATGAGGCTTGTGCGACTGCGAGGAATGTGTGTGCGTATGGGTATCGGTAGAGGTGCATACTACGACGGAATGTGGGAAGAGGCGCATAAGGGAACGGGTTCGTTCGGCGATCGGGGAGAGCTTCTTATGGGCGTGCCCGGGTGGATGATGTGGTCGATTTGGGGGAGACGGTGGTTTGGGGTCGGTAATTGTCCATTCTCGAGCATGGGAGGGAGTGGTGTGGATGGTTCGAACAGCTGTTGTAGGCCAACAAGTTAGTTTAAGCTTATTTGTCTTCCAAACTATGGATGATATGTGTCGTCCCATATCAGCATCGGATTCGTATATGCCATGCGTGCTTACAGAGTTGACATGTTCTGGCGTGCTGTCCAGCAGCAACTCGCCATTGTGCCGCTGCCGCCGTGATCCCGATTGACGGCTTCCGTGATCGCACCGGGCAGATGCCATTGTGATTGCAGATATGCGCTTGCTCGGCAGCGAAGCCCAAGATCCGGCGACCGCTCATTTCAGGCCCATTGAGCGGCTTCGCAGAAAGTCAATTGAAAGGATTGACAGTCTCTGAAGACTGTCGACGTTGTTGTTGACAAGAGATGGAACACAAACTAAAAGTTCCTTTACCAACCGGTGCCATCTTCAAGCTGTCCCCCGACACTAAAATTGAGCTCTGGCACTGACGCACTTCCAGCGGGCATGGGCCCCTGGACACCTACCACCGCGCCCTGACAGGTTCGCTTCAGGGCAACTGCGCTTAACAAGATCTTATCTTATCGGGGATCGGCCCCGCCGGGGCTGCCGCGGTGTTTTCTAGAGCGGGAGGTCGCTTCCCCGGACTTCAAGAAATCAAGGTACCATATGCCTGCCGCCGATAACGATAGCGCTTGTTTGGCAAATAGCCCGCCGTAACAATTTTTGTCTCTGCCAATCCACCCGTCCCGGTCCCGCGACCAGCAGCGCTTGAGCCAGACCACCACCCGAGTCCGAGTCCCCGCGGCGCGAATCTCGAAATCCCATTCCCACGCCCCGGCCGCCGTCAACCCTTCCGACCCGACTCCCGAAACGAACCGTTTTCTCTCTCTTCCTCCGACGTCCCCGCGGTTCGCCCACCACCACCACGCCTGATTAACTTCACTGGCGACGACGACGGTCCTTCTACCTCAACAAACCATAACCAAAACCGAGATACCCATCCCATAATATACCAAACCAAAACAACAACCACCAAACCGCCAAAATGTCATCAAAACTCCCCACCACCCTCCTCCGCCGCCCTTCCGCCCTTCCCTCCACCACCACATACACCGCCTACTCCGCGTCTCGCCCAACATCCCAACCATGCACGCAGCAACAAATCCGTAACGCAACCTTCGTCCCCCGCCACCGCCGCCCCTACCAATTCACCCAGCTGGTCCAGCTCTCCGACGGCAGCACCTTCACGGTGCGCACCACCATGCCCACGGCCCTGTACAAGTCGGCCAAGGACAGCCGCAACCACCTTTTGTGGCAACCCTCGGACAAGTCGCTCAAGAACGTCGAGCTGGACGAGGCCGGCAAGCTGGCCGCCTTCCGCGAGAGATACGGTCGCGGGTGGGATCTGGATGCGAAGATGACGCCTGAGGAGGAGGCTGCTGCTGCTGCTCTCGCTGCTGGTGGTGCCAAGGGCGCCGCGGCCAAGAAGGCCGCGGAGGAAGCCGCTAGGAAGAAGGCTGAGGAAGAGGCTGCTGCTAAGAAGGCTGCTGAGGAGGAGATCGATCCCTTCGACTCGTTGACTGATTTGATCAGTGGGTATGCGACGGAGAACATGAACCCTGGGTTGAATGTGAAGGATACTCGTCCTCATGGCCGCAAGAAGTAAATGGGGGTTGATATGCTGGGAGATGGGTGACGGGATGTTCGTGGGGCGGTGTTGAGGTTATCTCAGACGCAAGACACTCGAAGAAACCCGAAAGATGTCCACAGCATCCTGGCCGTCTGAGTGGGAAGTGGTTTACTCGCCATTCCTTCTGGCCCCTGGGAGAACTCCTCACTCTTGTATCATTATATCGACCGGTCCCCCGCGGAGGACGAGGAAGCTTGCCCTGTCATTGCTGCTGTTGGATGGCTTCGGAGGGTAGTGTACCATCAAATTCCGCGCCAAGGTCGGCTCTATCGGGAACGCGGCAAGGCAGATCTGTACATATAGAGAAGAAATGGGATGAGGAACGGAAAACACGTCTGTGGAGACCGAGCTTAGAGAGTGTATGGATAAGAGGATTTAAAAAAGTGAATATTCAGCGCGCCCACCCCGTTTTGATATCATCTGCTCGCGCCTAGCAACTAAACGTTATGTACAATACAGTCGGCGTCCCCATCATGAACAATACAAGCTTCTTCAAGAACTCCAACGCAAAACCATCGCAACCGCTCTCTAAGCCATCATCATTATCTGTATTTCATGTGCTAAGGTGGATACGGGGCTGCTAACTCCTATGCTTCCTGTCTTTCTGGTAGCCCCGACAACAGGCTGTTTCTCCTGCAATATCACCATCCTCCCAAGCGCGGCGCCCGGACCAGGAGTTTATGTCTCTGTGGCCGTCTGTGGGACTATTTTAGCTTCGCCCTCCTAAAACCACGACCATGCACTATCCGCTTTCTTATAGTCTGGAATCCTCTTTGCTTGGTTCGTGCGGTCGTTTAGGTTGGATGACGAAGTGGTCCTCGCCGACTGATTATCTCCCACAAGACCACGATCCTAATCGGAGTCATCGTCGATCCTCGCCCGAGCCCGATCCACCGCCGTGTCACCGGCAGGCTTGTTGGCCTGGACGACCGGAGGACGATAGAACACAGTCTCGTCATCCTCGGCATCCAGCTGCATGAGGAAGGTCTCCCACTTCTCGATCAACTGGTACGGAAGTTAGTAAACAGCTACGTTTGATAGTGTCAGGAGAAAACATACCTCCTTCTGAGCCTCAACGGCACTTTCCAAGAAGGTCTCGACACCCGACTTGAAGTCCTCAACCTTCTCCCTCTCGAACCTGTCCAGCTCAGCGCGCATCAGACGGCCCATGTCCTCGAACAACAAGCGCGCCTGGTGCACCTTGCGCTCAGCATCCGCCACCTCGGCATTAACTTGGTTCAAGCGGTCCTGCTGGCTCTTGCCCTGCCTCAACAGCTTATCCTGACTGGTCTTGCGCTTCTGCAGCTCTGACTCGGCGCTGTGCCAGCTATAGAATGCCTTCTGGCGCTGCGAGAAGGCCTGCTTGACACTGCCGATGAGACGGATGTACTCCTCGATGATAATACCGAAGGTGAGCACGTCCTGCTGGGCTTGACGGTCATACACATCCCTAATGGTAAGCTGGAGCTCCGAGAGGGCGTCAAGAGGGCCGGAGAGCGTGGGCGAAAGCTCCACGGTTGAGAGAGCATGGAGAGAGGCCGAGAACTCGCCAGCGGCCTCCGCCATCGCCTTGCGCTGCGCAACCATGCTGTCCATGGCCTTCAGAAGACCCTTGAGCTGGTTCTCGAGAGCATCGAGATAGACTCTGCGATCATGGAACCACTAAAATCACACCATCATTAGCACTCGACTGTCCTCATCCCACCACCTCTGAAAAAGTCAAACAACTCACATCATCCTGTTCCACAAACTTGTTCCCGCTTCCGACACTGATACCAAACGTGCTCAACACGCCCTTGCTCTCGCCCAAGTTCGGCTCCTTGCGCTCCTTGTGCTTGACGTCGATGTTGAACGCCTCGCTCTCCAGGAACAGCTTGAGATCGGCGTCGTGCTGCAACGTCGGATGGGCGGCCGTCTTGTTGAGCATCTTCTCCAGGGCGGCGCGCCGCGCCTCGACAAAGTTGCTTTCGAACCGGCCCACCGCCTGCTTCTCGGGCGGAGGGGGCACCACCACGCCCGGGTTGTTGGCGTGTAGCGTGTTGTAGAGCCATAGGAAGTCGCGGTACCGCCGCTTGACTTCAAACTCGGACTGCTTGTAGGCTTTTGATGTCGTCTATGGGTTGTCCGGGTGAGGTTAGCATGAATATATCTAGAGAAGATAGGGGGATACTCGAGTGTCAAGACGTTCCGTACCTTTGTCCTCACAGAGTAAACTATATGACTACTAGTCAGATCGCCAACCTTGTGCGGATCGCCGACAGATATATGGAACGTTGGGTTCGCCGCCTGCTCTATACTGACGCTCGGCTGCATCGACGTGCGCACCGAGCTTGGCTGGGCAGGCGGTACCGGCGGCGGCTGTCTTGGCCCGCCCGGGGTATCATTGTATAGCTCCTCCTCCTCGATGCGGTGCGGGTCGGGCCTCCTGGCGCCGCCGCTGCCGATTTGGTTCGGGCCCCCGGGCAATGTCGTCCTCAAGGGTAGCTGCTCCTTGAGAGGCGGCTGAGGGGGCGCAAGCGGGGTGTCAGTGGCCGCAGGGGTGCTGGCACCTAGAGGACCAAGCGGATCGTCCTCGACGGCCTCGAGGCGGGTTGGTTGGGCGACCAGGCGACGGGGTGTCAGGCGCGAGGGTCGGCTGCTGCTCGTGTTGGTCGACGGCGTCAAGGTTGACGATGTGGACGGGGCGGTGGTGCTGCCGGCGGGCGCCGTATCATCGGACTGGGGAACTGTAGAGGAGATGTTGTTGCTTTCGCCGCCGATGGCGCTGTCGGCCCAGGGATCCTCCATTGCGCAGCTCCTGCTTGTGGGATTCTCAATCGAAGGATGGATTCAAGTAATAGACACGATAATAAGATTGAACAGAATCACCAGCAATGGTATGAGGCTGGTTGTAATGAAGCTTCGAGGAGCGTATAGAGAGAATGGACGGCGAGTGGACTGTTGGACGGGAACTTGGAGTGCGCTATCCTGGTCGCCTAGGCAGGTGCATCGTCAGCGGCCAAGCTCCCCGTCGCCCAAAGCATTCAGCTGCGGGACGCTCGGGCCAATTGACGTCGTTTCACCAGCTCCTAGTCTAGTAACAGCGGGTGAAAAGCTATCCAAATAGGGGCGAACCAACATCTCCTTGACTTACAGTAGAACATTGATATACTGGAACTGCTAATGTTCGTTGTTGACTTCTAATTTCTATGCTTCATCAAATCCTATTTCTCGGCTTGAAGGTGCCACTGAACTAATGATTCCCAACCCTATGGACTATTTTAGCAGACTCTGCAACTATCTTGTAATCCTGATGAACCGGAACTCCTGGATCGCCAACTCCTTTCAAATTGTATATGCGACCCTCTTCAACCGTCATTGATCATGACCAAACAACCTACTTCGTGTTGGCAAACATGACATTCCCTACCAATATTGCCATGACTCCCTGGGTTCCTACAAGGACCGCTGATCCTGAACCTCCTAACGCTCAGGATCGTAGCATCCGCCCGCAACCACCAGGTTCATTCTCGTAAACTGCACCTTCATCACAGGCGTCTTCTTGGTCGCAAACGCGCTGATTTGGTCAGGCGTGATCTGCACCTCCTTGCCCTTCTTCTTCCCAGTGACCGCACCGCTGCCGCCATTAGCGCTGCCGCTGGCGGTGCCAGTGTTGCCGGTAGCATTAGCAGCAGCAGCTGGTGTAGCCGAAGAACCAGTGCCGCCCACGGTGATCGAATTACCGTTGGGACCTCCGCCAGATGCCACGGCGATGCTATCGCCAGTTGCGGCACCATCCGGCTGTTGACCAGATGCGCCTCCCACAGCCGCCGCGCTCGTGATAGCAAGCTGGCTGCTCTTGCTGGGATCAGCAGGCAACTCCACGTCCCACAGCCTCACAGTGCCATCAAGACCTCCCGACACGAGCACGTTCGACTCGGCACTGAAGCTTAGTGACGGGATGCCGCCCTTGCCGTGGCCGCGGCACCGCTTAATACGCGCGCCCTTGGCAATATCCCAGAAGAAAATGTTTCCACCCGTATCAGCGCTGGCGAGGATCTTTCCGTTTGGCGCGCATTGCAACGCGCTGATGTAGTCCGTGTGGCCCGTGAAGATGCGTACACAGTTGCCTGTCACAACCGACCACATTCGGATGGACTTGTCGGTGTCGTCCGATGCGGAAAAGATGTACGTTCCGTTCGGGTGCCAGGCAATTGCTGAGATGGGCGTATCATGTCCGACCATAATGCGCAGCGCAGAGGCTCTATCTTGCGCGAACACACGGACTGTCTTGTCCCAGCCGCCAGTAGCGAAGTAATGGCCGTGAGGACCCCAAAGAACACGGAAGACAGGGCCATCATGAGCCTTGTAGATACATAGGCATGCCCAGTGGTCGAGGGACCAAAGGCGGATTTGGCCGTCCGCCGAGCATGATACTAGCAGCTTGGTGCTTGTATCGGGCTTGGCTCCGTCGGCTTCCGGGAAGACATTACGGTCCAGGTTGGCAATCGAATCTGAGAAAGACACACCGTAGACCGGACCGGAGTGGCCGATCAGCTTCCGGTTGTTGACTTGTAGGTCCTTCTCGCTGGCTACAGATGATTTCAATGGCTTCCCGTTCATGGACCAGACGCGGATGTAAGAGTCCATAGTGCCGACAGCCACGAGCTCGTGGTCATTGGAAAAGTCCATACATGAAACGCTAAAAAGAAGAATCAGTCAGCACCGTGAAGCTGCACCTGAGAGCGTGTACGATAACTTACCTCCCCAAGGTGTTGTGGAATGTAAACATGCAGGCCGAGACAGGAATACCTGCTCCACCAGTCCGACCCTCGATCTTGAACCGGTCCCGATTCTCTCGAACCTTTTGCATCTCCATTACGACGTCCCTGGCCCGAGATGGTGGGAGAGGGAGGTCTGTTCTTGAGGGGGCGTCGGCACTATCCTCTCGCTTGATCCGCTGGTCGAACTCCTCCACGAGTGTGGACCTGCCCTCCGCTGGTGGATGTCGCTGGTCCTCGTCCTCAAGTTCTGCCCGTACGTCTTCTCTCAATTCAGGTTCCATTGGCAGAGGGCCAAGCTTTAGTGGTGCTGATGAGTCGAGAACGTCCCGGTTTGTGACACCGGTAAAAACACCAGGAATGCCTTCAAGTTGGTCAATCTCATCGAGATCCAAATTCTGAGCTCGTCGGTAAATAGCCTCAAAGCTGAATGGCTCGATAGGCCCCCTTGCGCTGACGTCTACCCGGCAGAATGTTTGGAGGATGAATGCAATTGTTGAGCCGCCAGCATCCGCCTCGCGCTCGAGAAAGTGGAAGAGGTTACCAGAAAGTGACTGGTTGAGCGGGATGTGATACTTGTTCTCCCGGTAGAGTTTGATTGTTTGGTTTTCGCGAATGTGTTGTGGAAGGGTGACTGTCGCAAACAGGTCTAACGCCTCACGATGGACCGCTTCAAAGTGAGGTCGTAGTGTTGCAAGGTAGTGCTTTGCTTCTTCCACATACCCTGAGGACACGAGCTCGATGTAGGAGTAAACGAAGACAGGCCACAAGAGCTTCCTTAACTCAAACTATTGCTTGTCAGCATCACTGCCACGGGTCATTGGATCCCGCCTTCGTTGTATCTTACCTTGTAGATGTCCAAGTTATTCTCGATCCAATCTCGGAGCAAGATGAACGCCTTTAAATACTTTCGCGGGCCGTTCTCCTCGTTGCGCTGCGCGGGCCTGCCGTCAGGCCCGAGATGGGCTGTCTCTTGACGGAAAACGGCTTCGGTCTTGGTGAATCCCTTCTTTTTTAAGTAGTCCGTAACCTGTGCGTCGTTAGTTGGGTGTCTAACACGATAGAGCTCCATCACAGCTTGGGTCGGCAAATGAGATGGGTGGAGAGACGGAAGTGGAGGAGTCGGGTGATGGGGAAATCGAGGAGTCATGGTGACGCATGGGACTGTTTTCAGGATAAACGTGATGGTTTCTCAATACAAAGTTGTCAGGGATGTTGAGGCAGCGGATAGTGAAAAGGTGATGAGCTGTTGGAGGTGGAATGGCGACAACAGAAAACGGGCTTGATTCTGTAGTAGTAACGAAAGAGGAGAAACGGAAACCAGGCAGCCTAGAATTACTAGACGGGAGTGCCGGTGAAGGGAATCTGAAGGGAACCTGAAGGGAAGCCCAGTGAATGGGCGCCAAGGCACGGCCGGCCAACATGTGCCCTTAATGGGAAAAAAATGCAGTGATGGCTGGAAGAGTTTCATGGCTTGTACATGTAGAGGTTCTATAGAAAGAGGAGGGGCAGAAAGCGAGGATAGTGAAGGTGATGGAATTCCCATCGGGGGTGCGGGTTAAAGAGGGCCATGGAGTATCGATGGTTGAACATGTACAGGTGGAATCAAACACTCAACAAGGACTCACTATCTGGTTCAGATTCTGAGGTGTGGGCGCCGTATTGCTCGTCGATGTCGTCCCTGCGGCTCCTGTTCCTCCTGTTCCTCCCGTCGTCGGCGCACCACCAGCAGACTGAGGTTGTTGATGTTGTTGGCCACCGCCATATGTGGCACCTCCCGGCGCTTGGCCGGTGTTTGCTGGTGGGGGATTGGACATGATGTGTGAGACGCCTTCTTATCGAACAGCTACGTATGTCTTTGTTCCTTTATCTATACAACAGGCGCAGAATCGAGCCTCAATGGCTCCGGTAGCGTGTATGGCTCTTGTTGTGTGTAGCTTTCTTGGAAATAAGTGATGAAGGATGAGGAGGACGTCGACGCGTGTGGCAGGTGATGGTAGGTTCTCGATCCAGTCCCTGTAAACCTGGTGCTATATCGTTCGTTCGTGATGGGTATATAGTGACTTCGACAAGATTCCTTGTTGCCAGTCTAACGATAGCGTATATGTTATGGCAAAGGGCGAGGTTGATAATGAGGCACAAGACGAGATGGAGATGACGAGGTCCATGTCAGGGTCGATGGACGGCATTTACCGAGCGAGGACGTCGCGAACAGTCGAACAGTGGGCCACTTAGCGCGTCTATCTAGCGCCTGATCCGTGCTTTGCTGCAGGCACGCCGGGCGGCAAAGTTGGCACTGTGAGGTCCCGGAATTTACCCCACGTTTCGTTCATGTTGTCCGTCAAGGTCCACCACACCAGCCAGCGATTGACAGGGCTGTTTCGTTCGTTCTTATGGGCAGCTTTCAGTGGTGGGGGAGCTTCCAGATCTCCAAACCTTTTTGTCCCCAAAACAAAACAAAACAAAACCACCACAGGCGCATCCAAGAAGTTGACAGCAGCGACCTAAAATTACAAACAACCCAATTAGACTCATCACGATATATATAGCGATAATACCACACGCATCACCATCAGCGCTTCGATTCGACAACTTCACAATGGACAACAACGCCCAACCCCAAGGGCAACCACAACTCCAATCCCAGATGGACATCGACATCCACGAACCCTTCACAACCGCCGAGCACATCCAACAGCTCGGCAACATCGACAACGTACGTCGTTTCCTCCTCTTTCCCTTTTTCCATATACCCTTCCCATCTCCTTCCTCCAACTAACTCCCCCTCCCTTCCCAAAAAACAGGACATCGTCTCCCTCCTCGAACTAACCTCCAACGCCCTCCGCTGCCTCGCCTCCCCACCACCCACGTCATCCGACAACCAGAACCAAACCGAAGCCGAGCAAAAACAACAACAACAACAAGACCAAGAAGACGCAACAACCCGCTTCACCCAAATCCAATCCACCTTCCTCTCCACCCTCGACCGCGTCGACAAACAACTCCGTCGACAAATCTACGCCATGGAAGAAGCAGGCATCATCAACCTCCGCAGCTCCTCTTCCAACCCCAACCCCAACAACCCCGACGACGACGGTACCGGCGGCTCAGGCGAACCAAACGCCTCAAACAAACCCGGTGGCTACGCCGCCGCTTCAGCTCCTAAAAACCCCGGCGAACTCACCAGACCAGCCAAGATCGAGACGCACAAGGGAGCGAAGTGGGTGCGGCCCATGGTGGCCAGGTTGGATCCTGATGGCGTGGGGAGGTATGGGAATTTGGATGTGGGGAGGATGAATATGGCTATTGATACGGTGGAGAGGGATATGGAGAGGGAGTTGTGGGTGAGGGCGAGGGAGCATGCGGAGAGGGTGGTGAGGGAGAGAGGGGTTACGGCTGCTGGTCCGTTAGGTGCTGGTGGTGTGATCAAGAAGGAGGAGGGAGGAGGAGCGGATCGGATGGATGAGGATTAGAGGTCCCTTCCCCTTTTTGGTGCTGGTGGTGTTGGGCCGCTTGGTGCTGGTGGTGTGATCAAGCAGGAGGAGGGAGGAGGAGTGGATCAGATGGATGAGGACTGGCTGTCTGAATTCGAGGAATTTTTCACGCCGCCTGAGCCTCACTGATTCACTCGGACGTTGCGAGGGATGGGAGGAGCGAGCCGCATGGTTCGTACGACAGATGGTTTGGTTGGTTTTTCGGCGCATGTCTATCTGGAGTTTGGGAATTGATCATTGTCAGACTTGGCATTGCAATGGGTATCTAGGCGTTAAATCGTTGCTCGAGTGAGCTTCATACTGGGTTGCTGTTGATTGGGTTACAAAAGAGACATTATCAGACGCAGTTTACACGTCAGCAAAATTCGAAATTTCAATGAAGGAGACAGGAAGAAGTTCAATATGATTATAACTGAAAGTATGATCATGAAACCCCCATCCATCAGCCAGCCAAATTACCCATCATACGAACGAACCACCGAACCAAACCTAATATGTACGAGAAACCCTATTACCTCAAGCATAACTCAAGCCATTACTCGTCCACCAAGATCAAGAAGCCCTTCCTATCTTTTCACTTCTCAGGGTTCGGCGCACCACCAGGCTTATAAGGACCTCTATGCTCCCCAGCCGCCCAGAAATATCCGGAATACTTCAATGGCCGAATGGACTTCTAGGCCGTGGAACCCTGGCACCGTCTGTCGTAGCCACCCGCGCCGATAGTGCCGTTACCGCCCGGGACGAAGATTGACGGGTCGATGCTGCCATTTTAGTCTTTTGTTAGTACAATCAAGCAGGGCAGGGAGGCAAAGGGTCAGCGAAAGGGTAGCTTACATTTCATCAAACAAAACGCAGTTGATATGCTCGCTCGAGTCGTTGATGTCCGCTAGTGTACCATATTAGCCAGCTCGTCCATTAACAACGAGAGAAGGATTTGAAAGTAGGTACTTACTATACCACAAAAAGTAACTCTTGCACTTATCCCCCGCCGCGTTGCAAGTGTACTGGCATTTGAACGCGCCGTAGGGGTCGGTGTGGTGGGTGTAGGGCATGTACTGTTTTTGATCCTGTGTCAGCTCACTTTTCTTTCATTTCACTTCGTCGTTCACCCCCAATCACTCCCCATCCCCTCTTCCCTTTTCCCACTCTTTCCCGGGAACAAGATACATAGACTCACATGTGGTCCACTCAAATAGTGTTCATCCCACCAGCTCTTCTTGACCGTGTACGAAGTCCAGTTGAGGTTCGAGGCCGGAGCGACGAGCGAGTAATCGGCGATGGGCAGGCTGCCGGGAGAGGAGCCGGTGGCGGGGGGACCGTTGATGCAGGTGGCTTTTTTGCCTGAGTTGGAACTGGAACCGGAACTGGAACCAGGGAGGGGCGTGGCGCCGGCGCCGGTGGTGAGGAGGGCGGCGGTCGCTGAGAGGAGGATGGTGAGGGCTTTAAGGAGGGGGGCCATTTTGAGAGTTGGATGATGGGTGGATGGTGCAGGTGTTGGCCCGGAGTCGAGTGAGGGTGTTGTGGTGGTTTGTTTGAGTTCAGAGTAGGTGAGGGTTATGTCGAAGCTTTTCAAAGCTCTGAGGGAGACGAAGGTCGATATAGACTGGTACTAGGTTGGTATTAGGTTGATGATCGACTTCTGGATATTAGGATTAGGTCGGTTTGTTGAGATGTAGGTGAGTAAGTGTGAAAGATCTGGTCGGCTGAAACAAATCACTTGGGTTTTGAATTTGCAAGGGAGCAAAGAGGAGAAGGAAGGAACGCTCGAGGGAGAAAACGTTCCTTCCGAGAGATGAACTGTTTAACAGGTAAGATAATTCTTCCTTCGTCGGTCCCCTCTATCCACGTCATCGAGGACACCTATTGCCGTTACAGACGGGAAGTTCAGTCCTAATCTTGGAAATGGAAATGGAAATGGAAAT
The DNA here is from genome assembly GCA_009806015.1 of Neurospora sp. CHS-2018b. Classification (NCBI taxonomy): domain Eukaryota; kingdom Fungi; phylum Ascomycota; class Sordariomycetes; order Sordariales; family Sordariaceae; genus Neurospora; species Neurospora sp. CHS-2018b. The sequence continues at coordinate 507,565 of RAOV01000010.1, read as the reverse complement.
GGAAATGGAAATGGAAATGGAAATGGAAATGGAAATGGAAATGGAAAGAACAGTCGAAGCCTTCGATCCCATCCATCCTCCAGTCAGTCCCGTCCTTCGGGAACAAATCCGTTAAAGGAGCTCAAGGAGATAAGTTGCCTCTTTCCTTCTCTGCTTCTCCAACACGGAAACCCATCCCGAGACAAACTTCCTTCCCTTTCGAAATCAACTCTCGGGCAGCGTAGCACACAAGCCAAGTCAACCAAGGCAAGTCAACCCCCCGACGTGACTTGCCTTGAGATGGCTTGCCTTGTGTGCCACGCTGCTTGCCACCAAGACTTCTGTCCGGTAGAATGAACCGCAAACATACATACCAGCCGAGACACACAAGCAAGCATCACAGCCCGTCGGTACAGGTCTTTCGAAAAATGAAGATAGTAAAAGATCAGGCAAGACAAAAGACCCGAGCACCTAATGTGTCCTCGACCGAGCCCGTGTCACATCAAAATGCAACCTCCCGCTTGTCAAGACGCAGGAACAAGATGGGTAGTGAGACACCGAGACACTTTGGGCAACGTGTTTGACGACGCAGCCTTTTCACTTGTACCTCCGTTATTTGTTGTATATGTGCTTAGCTTTGAGGGGGGAAGGGAACTGACCTGAAAGGAACTTGAAATGGATAGGCGAAATTTGGGGTTTGACAGATGGTGGGGGAAAGTGGTCGATATGAAATCATATTAGCCGCCATCAAAATCAAACAAAAGAAGCATCTTGAACTGAAGCGTTGCAGAGCGTAGATGAAAGATCTACAAACGGCCGAAGGGAAGAAATTCGTGGGTAAATTAATTTAGATGCTGCAAGAAGCAGGCAATCATCTGGAGCCGCTGATGCATCTTTCTACATCTGAGACCTGTCAGCCCATCTACGATTGCTGTACCTACCTTCATCAAGTAGAAGCGGGCGACATCCGGAAGTCCAGACCGACAAAGACGGTGGAACATGAAGACGGGGAGCACCCCATCCGGTCTCCGTGCGACTTTACCTCAGTAGCAGTTTGACGTCTGTTGAGTGACTCGAGATATGAGCCGAAGGAAGATAGCTGTTCGAGTCAAATGGCAGAGCATGCCGTGTTGCCACTTCCTGGGCTAACACCTACATAGCACCTAAGAAACAAGACCGGTTTTGATGTACACGGTGGAAATGGAAAGAGAGGTTTCTTAGGTCAAGTTAGTGATGACCATAGGCTGGGTAAGGTATACACATGCCATGTAGGAAAATAGTCAAACCCAACCAATCTCCTATGCCAGTAACCCCTCCTCCTTCACTACGTCACTTCACTGACCATCCGTTTCATACCACCACCTTACACAATCTTAAACGCCTTCCTCCCCTCCACCAACCCCTCCGAAAACTTCGTAACAGCCGCCCAGCTCGGGACAAACTGCAACGCCTCATCCAACGCCGGAATAGTCCCCGGCGTATTCGCATCGCTCCACATACAAATCACAGTCCCATCACTCTCCTCATCTCCCTTCCTGGTTTCCCCGCCCTTCCACTCCGCATTGACGACCCACGTCTTACCAAACTCCCTGTGCCAGAGCTTAACCAGCCCCACGCCATCCTCAGGGTACTGCCCGAAGCGATCGTCCCAGCCGGAGCCGTTCTCGATAGCAAACGCCGACACAGGCTTCTTGAATTGCAGGAAGCACGCCTTGGTGTTATCAGCCGTGATCTCGATCCGGGCAGTGGTCCTTGGAGAGTCGCCCTTCTTGGTGCTGCGTGTGGCGTTGATGGTGATGAGGTGGGAGTAATTGTCCTCGGGAAGACCCTCATCATCTTCGCTTCCGAGCTTGGGTGGAACCGCTGAGCCGTCGAAGCAGCATGTTGATAACGTGGAGCCACGACGGAGGGACTTACCGCAGGTGACTTCCCGTCCGGATGCGGAAGGGAGTTCGGCAATGATGGGACGGACGTACTCCTCGATACCGGTATAGCAGACCTTGTTGTCGCCGGTGGCGACGTCAATGTACTGACCGAAGAAGGTCTTATACCGGTTGTTGGCCGAGAAGGGGAAGGCGATGAGGTTGTAGGTAAGGGTGACGATAAAGACGACAAGTAGGAACACGGGGATGTGATGGGTGATGCGGTGGATGAAGGGGGTGAGGGGAAGAATAAGCAAGACAGTGAAGAAGAAAATTATCAAGTAGGGCGTAGAGAGCTTGCTGCCGTCTGATCCGGTCTGGTATACTGCGTCTGTGAGCATCAGACCCGTCTGGGCCGCGAGGATGATCATAAAGGGACCCAGCAACAAGAACTGGAAGAACCATGCCCAAGAAGGCAAGTGTCCAGACCATTCTTGCTCGTGATCATACGGCTCCCCGTCCTCTTCCATCTTCCGAGCTCCGTGTACCAACGCGGTGATAGAGCGGCGATAAGTAGTCGCAAACGTAGTACGGCCACGATCATTGGTGCCATTACCGCCAACGAGGGGTGTCCGCTCAGTAGGTTCGTCATCATCTTCCGATTCGTTTTCGTCTCGGGATGCAGTAGAAGGAATAGGGGCGCTAGCAGAACGGCCAGGTGTGGGCGTCGTGGGAGCAGGCTGTGGCTGCGAAGAATGCGCGGCAACAGAAGGCGCAGTCGACAGTCCATTAGTAGTGCCGGCCGGTGCTGTAGACTTGCTCGGATCCTGGGCAACGGTGGGCGATGGAGGGGAAGCAGCAGAGGCGGATGATTCAGCCCTGGCCCTTGAAGATGGCCCATCGGTACTATCCCGGTATCCCTGGTATCCGTTGTGATCATGATCATGGCCGTCATAGTCCTCCTGAACTTGCAAGGCGTACGAAGACTTCCTTGGAAGAGCCAAGAGCTCAACGAAAGAGATTAGACACGACAAGAAGATAGCCGACTCGAGGAAAACAAAGATGTAGCCGGCCGCGATCCTACGGCGGTCCTCCAAAGCGGTAACGGCGACGAGAACAATCCAGCCAAAAACGAAGAGCCACAGGTTGGCGTAGCCGCGGTGAAGAGCACTGGGTCGGACAAAGTTGGCGCCGCGCATGATCATCCAGAAGGAGAAGTAAAAGATAGACACCATCATGGCCCATCTAAAACAGTTGTTAGCCCGGATGACAGCTGAAACAGGGGACAAAGACTTACACAGAATAACGGCTGCTGTAGACAATCAGCGGGTTGACCTTATTCATCAAAAGAGCCGAGCTGATCGTAAAAAAGACAGCGACACCCAAAGCAAAGGGGAAGCGGAAGAATCCCTTCCATCCACCAATAGGAACAGCTTCATATTCGGGATGCTCCTTAGTCTTGACCGTGGAGGCGAAGAAGTAGTCCTTGTCGAGGTTGCGAAGAAGCCAGGTGATGCCGACCAAGATCAGTGGAGTCGCAATCAGAAGAGTAAGCGACCAGGCAAACATGCCGCGTAGACCAAAGAGCACGAAGCTTTTGCCAAAGAGGTCAAACCACACTCCGTTAGAGGGACGGCCGTTGGCAACCTTGCCGTGGGCTTTATCAGGCCTCTGACCGATAAACGTGTTGCCAGTGTCACCGGAAAGTTGCTTTGTAGTGTGGATAGATGCCGACAGCATATGCCAGAGACTTTTTTTGGAAGCGTGCCGAGTATCGTCCTGGTTGGTGTGATATCTCGCGCGGGGCTTGAAGAAGGCCAGATCGATTCCGCGCTGGCCGTAAGCGTCGACGAGCACTGAGTAGTCGGTACCGCTAGAGATGAAGCCCATGCCGAAAGCATCAGATGCAATCACAGTACCGAAAGGGTGCGATGTCTTAGCATACGCCGCCATAACCTCGCGATCTGTGGCACGGAATACTATTGCCCTGCCTCCCGCACCGGCGCCTTCGACGTTCAAGAACGTGTGGATGAATGGGTTCAGTTTGTGCTGGCCGAGGGCCCTGGCGCCGTAGAGCCAATCTTCCTCGCCGTTATTCAACATGACCACGATGCCGCGCTGGGGTTGGTGGCCCGGGGCGGTGAAGTACTTGAGGACCTGCAAGCAAGTCACGACTCCCATGCCATCATCGGTAGCACCAAAACCCGTTGAGACGCTAAGAGGAGTCAGTTTTGGCGACTTCCTGCACAAAAGAAGACTACATAAATATAAACTTACGAATCGTAGTGGGCATTGACCAAGGTAAGACCTTTCGCATTGCGTCTCATTCCATGAACGGAATCGGCTTCCCACCACTCGCCCTCATCGTCCTCCTTACCGCGGATGTAAACCAGGATGTTGGTACCCTCGAAGTAAGCGGCATTATTAATCGACTCCGTACGGGTGAAGGTAGTTCCATTAGACTTTCCCATCACAAAGGTGGAATTCGACACATTGTCATCGAAGACGGTGACTGCTGCAGACTTGCCGTCCTTTGCAGCGGCCATTTGGCTATCATAAAGTCATGTCATTAGTGTCTGGTCTATTCAGTCGTTTGAAACTCAAGGCCAAGACTCACCCATCAAACACCCAACTAGCGCCATTTTCCTCCAAGATGGTCTCGACCTTTTCCAGCAGATATCTGCGCACCTCCTCGTTGAACTTGCTGTTGTACGGGTGGTACGCCCTGGTGATGGTGGTGAGGTCGAGCCAAGCCTCGGTGAGATTGAGACCCTTGAACGGCTCGGCCGTCTTAGGCGCCGCCGGTGGTTCCTCGTTGATGATGACGATGGGTATCAGCAGGGCCAGGTAGACGAGCGTGGTCCAGAAGGTGACCGGCCCCGGCCGGAAGGATATGGGATTGATCATCGGTTCGAATGATCGATCCGAGAGTCGCGACAGAAATCAGGAAAAATAGATGAGACGGGCAAAGAACGCCGATGTCGCGCACACGGGAAGATCCTGTGCTCCTCAAAGATTGGGTGGAGAGTCTCGTGTAAATGACATGAAGGATACGGTAATTTTGGAAGTTGGATGAATCAAGACGCCAAACAGAGTTGAGGTAGTTGAAAGAATGTCAAAGCATGTAGGAGAGGGACGATGCTGCTGCCAGTGGATGAAGCTGGACAGGATGCGTGACAAAGTGCGGAGGCGATAACGTGAGGTGGTTGGTGGATTGTGAATCCCGAGATGCTGAATGAACGACGACGTGCTGAGCTCGAGCTCTGGTCTCGCTCCAGCAAAGTTCCACGACTGGGCTAACACAGGTACAGATCTGAAACGCAATTCCACAATAACATTCGATTTCTGGTTATCTTGCCGTCGATATTCGGATTCTAGGTGTAAACTAAAAAGCAACAAGAACAGTTGAGAGTGAGGATTCGAGGATAAGAGGGCGTAGGTCGTTGTGGAAGAGGGGTTTGGATGGACGTTTCCAAACAAAGCTAGCGGAGGGCAGCAGGGGGAAGCTCTACAAGGGTTCTCCAGGCAAAACCATTGGCCCAAGCTCCCTCCCTTCTTCCTTCCCCCATCCCAGAGCATGTCGTCAGCTCTTTCTTGACTTCAACTTGTACACGACAAACAGGTCGCCACTGCAACACCAAGATCTCTCCTCGGCAATGAAGTTCAATGCACTATTTCAACACAGGTACGACTCTGCTCAGTGCAGCTACATGATTGAATGAAGCGCTGCATGGCAACCCAAAACGGAAACCACCATGACGACTGCATATGTAAGTCTTGGCGTGTAATGTTTCTGTTTTGATAACAATCCAGTAGAGGAGACGGTGTCACGCTTGTCACGGTAATGATAATGTAAAAACCAGCTCGAAACCAAGTCTTGCGTGACCACATGAGTATCACACAACAACAAAAAAGTGACTTGGCCTATACACAGTTGGGGTTTTTATATATGTCTTTGTCACGGCCTCCTTGAAGCCCTCTTCTTCTATGTAGTATTTTGCTATCAAGATTTGGATTTGCTTCCGAGCCTGATACCTTGTCGATATCGAGTATCCTCCTCGTTTGTTGTTTTCGGAGAATTGAGAGTTGAGCTGGACTGAAAAGACGCTTAAGACCAACGGACCATCTGCTTAAGAACCGGGAGGTGGCAAGCTGGCTCTCGGTCGGCTATAAATGTGAAACGGGATCTCGTTCGGAGAGTCACTGTCGTATTTTCCATCCTCCACTGAACCATCGACATTATGTTCCAAAGACCTTGATGACGACACTTGTTTGCATTTGACATGACGCATTAGGTAATCATGGTACTCCATTCCATGACAACATTAGATCCCTCATGTCGAATGGACGTAAGACTGTATGCCAGTGGTTGATGTTGGCTAAACATCACGCCAAACTTCTCTGTATCTTGCCCACTTTTGGAAACCTAAGAGGACGTTAGCAAATCATCCCCTCCAAAGGTATAGACTTAGTTTTTTACTGACCCATGGACTGAAATCCTTCATCCCCTCCTTTCATTGCGTCAATAAACATCTTTTTCAATCCTTGCTGGGCAAATCTGTGGACGCAACTGTCAAGAAGCCTAAGCATGATGGCATCTCTCCCCTTGGCCCCACTAGGGTTTTGATCTGAAATATCAAGTCATGGTTAGCATCCCTACTCGTCTTTCAATTCGTCATTCGACTGATAACTGACCTGAAATGCAGATACATGTGACTCCGCCAACATCGTCTGAAATCATTCCGGCCCACGGTAAATCCTCAAAAACTGGACTTCCCGTATTCTTGACGTACGTCAAGGCCACCGCCACAATAGTTTGTCCCTCAAGCCCCAGCACAATATCCTCGATATTCATGGTGCCTTCCAGTTTCGCGTATTGGTCGTACCACCCCATATTGTCCTTCTCCCTCGACTCCCTCTCCACTATCTCCATAACCATGTGGTACTCGCTAAATTCACATGATCGAAATTTTAGTTCCGAATGCATCATTGTTGTCGTCGGCCAGTCGTCAAACACAAGCAACCAGTCGCACGTTTCCTGGCCAGCGCCCGGCAGTGTGGACTGAGACCTGACAGGCCAGTTGCGGCGAGAAAACCAATCCTCCGAGGGGTTTTCCATAGGAACTCCGTAGAACAAACGTGGAAATGTGCTTCCAAGCTGTAAACGACAAACTCCACGGGTTTTCCTTAGTTGGCGTGAAGCGTGGTCGTGCAAACTTAGACCAATACCCCTTTGACGATAAGACGGTCGAACAAACAGAGCGGCTAGAGAGCCAACCAATCTTTCCGAGTCGCTGCCAATGTATGTGGTATAAGTAGCACAGAATCCCAGTAGCTGGGCAGTCCCTGGCTCGCGAACCACGTAGTGCATCGCGTAGCCATCGCGGCAGAGAAGGGACTGGAATAAGAACCGAGTAAGCCGGAAATTGTCGGGAAAACACTGGCACCACAGTTCATAAGCAGGGGAGACATCGCGGTGCTCATTCCATGCCTCAACTTGCCATGATTTGGGTGCTAAGATGAGATTTTGGACATTTGGCCCCGCTGTATGTGGCTGCTTGACATTCCCGAGCATGACATCGGCTGCTGCTTCGAGCTCTGGGGCAGTGAAGCCAGAATTCTGAATGACTGTTGGGAATGAGCTCTCAAGGAGGTCTAGCCACCGAACGTTGCAACATGCCAACACAATTAGCGGTCGGTTTTCACATAGTGATCGTACCGTTTCAGCCAGTGAGACCTGCGGAGGTTGACCAAAGCAGGGCGGACCTGAGATAACAAACACAACTGATTTTGCCAGCCTAATGTGCACGACATGAGTCCCAGTGATCCCATTCCTGGGAATATAAGGAACCTGCCGAACCCACGGGTGTTTCTTCGCCAGGGCCTTTCCGAGCGGTTCGAAGGGGTCATTGGTCGAATGGCCGGTTTCGGAGTTGGGGGTGGCATGACGAGGAGCGACTGCCGGGGTCAGGAGCAATAGTATATCGGCGTCTTTTAGGGATCTTAAAAGGGGAAGATATGCTGGTGAATCTTGAATCACACTTGTTGTTTGATTGCCGCCTTCAATCGTAGAAGATCGCTCAGAGGGCGCAAGAGGGTCGTGGATCGCGAGTCCCTGGTCCGAAAACCTTTGCGGGTTCATGATTTTTGAACCTGTAGTATTACCATGCTTAGCGAAAAAGATCGGTTGGACTGTCCGCGGTCTTGGAGTGATTTTAAGGCATTGATGACTGACTGACTTACCTCTTCTTTTTTGATCAAAGTTCTAATAAACCCAATGCCAAGTCCCCGTTCCTAGATTTTTATACACTGAATTCGGAGGGTTCGGATGTGTATACGCAATGTTATAAGGAAGCTCAAGCGGCTGGAGTTTCCCGCGAGGTCAACTTAAGCTAGATCGTCCAGCAATAACGTTCAGCAAAAGTAGAAAGCAGCCCTGTGAAAGCTATGATGGGTCCATAACACACAAGTAAGAGCAGGTCCGCGTCTAGCAGCGCTCGGATTCGAATTCGGGTCGGATCAGTAGCTCGTAAGGACCAATAGGGGGGACAGATTCAAAATCCGAACCAGGAAGCAGATTCGGCAATGGCAGATAACAACGGAGCGGCTTCACCTTGTGTTTCCTGATTTTGATACTGCGGTTGGGCAGAGAATCCTACCGGAAATGGCAAGAGACTAGGCTAAGCGCGATACCAAGCAAAGGAACAACCGAACAGGAATGGGATGATGGGACTTTGGGAACACTAGCGCCTCTTTGTATGGGAGTTGGCTGACTGGGTTGATAATCCCACCAACGTCAGCAGTCCATCCACCCAGTCCATCCAGCAGGTTGTCCAGATAGGGGGAGTGGTTGTTGACATTGCAAAGATGTATATAGGAGTTGCCTGGCTTGAATGTCTCGGGTGGTGCAGGTGTAATGGTAACACCATGTTACAACCATCCACACGAGTGGGCGAATGGACTAGGCCGTTGCGGATATTTGCGCGTCTAAAGAGACACGAGGGAGAAAAGAGAAGATGAGGCAAGTTTTAGGGGGCTCAAGAACTTTGCAGGGGCCTCTCTTTTTGCAGGGCAACAGCCCATTGGGTGACGACGAGCAGGCTATATAGCTCTGGTGTGCGCTGAGCAGCAACTGGGGTAGCACAAAGAACAATGCGCTGATATTGTATCAAGGCGTGTGATGCCACAGTACTTGACACATCGAGATTGTGAAAAGAATGGTTTGAGAATTCGAACGAGAACGCGAGGCCCTGCAGGGGCAACAGGAAGTTCCGGTCCAGTGTTTTGCGATGCTCTCACTGACCCCCAAGCTCTCGCTCATTGCTCCTAGCTTGCCGACGACGGATGAGTCTGGGGAAGGGAGAAGAATATCATGGCAGGATTTCAGAACGGTATGGAAGCCCAAGCCCCTGATGATGGACTCGCACGGGCGCCGTAGTACCAGGCATCTTGGTGCTTGTACTCGGTGCCGGGGTGGTTTCAAGGGTAAAGGACACTATAGAATCTAGTCAACAGCATCGACAAGGGGTGGCTCGAAGCGCAGCCGGCGCCAACGCTGACCACCCACACAGACGAAGGAGGGACAAACTTTTTTCGAGTCCACAGCAAGCTGGCTGAATGGAACGGTGACACGGCAGAGGGCATAGTACGTCCCCATATCTCACTATAACCGCACCGGTCAAGAGGCAAAAGTTGAGATGATGCTGTGCTGCTAGGCTAGCTCTCATGATTTGCGTGCCAAGTCCGTCTATCTGGAGTCAGAGTGCCTCGTCAGGTCTGACGGGCCCGGTCTTGAGCCGGTGAATGCTGACACGAGGACAGCGGCAAATGGATACCGCTTGTTGCAATATGCACAGAGCATATCGTCTCGTCGTTCAGTCGCACCAGAAGAGTTGGATGATGACAGCGGGCGTAAAGGTCCGAGTTCGATTGGTTTCTGCGTGCAAGATATCGCCCCGTCGGCCTGCTCTCATGCTTCTTCTTCCTCTGACCTCTTGGAATGGGCGCCTCCGTGATGACAGTCCAGGGCAAAACCGAACTGATGTTGGCTTCCAAGGGTAATTTCAACAGGAGCGTCGAGCAAACGTACGTCTACCCGGTTTTATTGCGTATCGTGTGACCATTGAGCATCGAGTCGTGGATGAATCCGGCTTCTTCAGGACAAGGAGTGATGTCCAGTGATTCTCCCTGCACCGGAAGCGAGGTAGTGACCAGAGACAAGGAAGGGTAGCTGTGGGGGCCAAACTGGAGAGTAGCTCTGCAGTATACATAGAGGTATGTAAGCCGTAGTTGGTAAGATTTGAAGAGGCCGGGGAGAAAACTGAAGGGTTGGAATCCACATGGAGGACGGGCCAACGAGACGGTGACAACCAACAGGCAAACGAATACTAGCAAGCAGTACCTTAATTAGTAAACTCCCATCGCGTGAAGGAATAGGTAGCTTCAGAAGAGAGGTCCACAGAGGCAGGTCCATGGTAGGTAAAGCCGGGGGCGGATAACCTGAGCGAGAGGAATGGAATCTCAGGCAGGCGTCTCACTGCCGCTGTCCCGCCGGTGTTTCGGCTTGTTGCTTGATCCGCATGACGATCTTTCGGCTGAAAGATCCATTTGCTGGTACCTAGTGAAAAATAGCCTGACACGCTTACTGCAAGCTGACTGATGGTTGAACTCGTGATATGAATTGGGTTGCTGTCTCCCACTGTGTAAGGCGTTGCTGCATCGTGGTAGTAGCCGCGGCCTGGTTGATGATAACCTACAGACAGACGTGCTGCTGCCGGCGCAAAGCATAGAACTACTACATAAGGTAGTGTACTGTAGTGTTGTACTATAGTGGCCGGAGGCGTCTTTTTTTTTCTTCTTTTCCTTTTTTTTTTCGGGGGGAGGAACAGTCGACCGAGAGTTCGGAACTCAAGGTAGTAATATCCGTCGGTAATGATACCTACCTCTGGGCCCAAGGGCTGACCTCGCTTCCGGCTCCATGGTGGGCGGGATTGGTGATGGGATGAGGCCAACCTGCCGACAACAGACGATGAGTGATAACAGAAGTCACCGGGCATGCAAGAGGGAACCTCCTTCCGGTGAAAGGCAAGGTACCTTCCATATCAACACTCATTCCTGCCTCGACCTCGAATCTTGCCCAGGTCAGGTGCAAATACCCCGCGAGTTGGAGTATTCAGGTTGTATGCAGAATACGTCTTTCCTTGGTCGTAGCATGTCTTGTGTAACACGAAAACGAGAGAGTTCCACCTCATTCTCCTGGGCGGGTACGTTTGAGGCAGGAGTGAACGGCTTGTCGAATCTGTCCGAGTGGTTCCAATAGTGCGTAAAAGTGGTGGAGTGAAAGTAAAACTGCTGAAAATCAAGTCTGTTGAGAGTTAGCAATGTCGTTCCTGGCACTTCATAAACGATTGCCGTGAGGTGTTGATCACATCACTCGGCCCCGATCTAGCTGGACTTTTGTTGAATTGGGGAGAATGCGACCTGCACCGAGCACCGAAACAATGCACAAAAGTTGTGCATAAACACATAAGGCGGCATAAATATTATGTCAGCAAGGGTTAAATCAGACGAGTGCACGAGCCACATCCAAACCACCAGGTCGGTTGAGTGACGATTGTAACTCCTGGTGGGGCGCGCCGCGACGCGTCTCCCAATTAATTGTACAAAGTAGTACCTGCCTCAAAGACATGTCGCAACAAATTGTAATATTCAACGGCATGAAGGTATTTCTGCGATAAGGACATCGGATTAATTCTTGTTGCGGCGATTCGCAAAACCGGGTTGGCAAAATGTCTTCCGTTGAAGGAGATCACAACACAAACGACACCAGTGTGAATCTCGGTGATCATGATCATGTCGGCGACAAAGACAATCTCGGCGCTCTTCTGGATGACATCGAGGCAGGTACGCACTTCTCCTTTTACTCCTAAACAACAGATTTACTAATTCTCCTCTAGCCTCCAAAGTGCCGTCCAAACGCCGTCAAACCAGCATAAAGCCCACCGTCGAAAGCTTAACCTCGGTGCTCTACGACAGGGGTGCGTTGCCCGATGAGCTCGCCCGTCTGGTTGACCTGGTCACTCTCACCAACCATCTTGACCAGGCATCCAAGGGCGCCATTATCAAAAACCTGTATCCAGTGGGCAAGCTGAACAGCGAGTCCGCCCTGAAAGTTGTTTGTGCTTTGGGCCATGGCCAGCTCAAGCCCTCCTTTCCGATCCAGACTCTTCTTCTCAAGTGGCTGATTATGGTCTACCACTTGCTCCAAGATACCAGCATATTATCCCAAGCCTATGGTGTCCTCTTCAACCTTCTCGACACTGCCGTCATCAGGCCGCAGTTATGTCATGTCTTGGCCCTCATCACAAGACGAAAACACGTCAAGCCTTTCAGGATACAGACTATTCTGGCCTTGTCCAGGCAGACGGGAAACGATCCGAATTTAACAGGCCTCCTCCGAGTCTTCAAAAACTATTATCCGGAAATTATTGTCGGCGATGCTGCCAAGGGTCGCGCAGCTACCTTCAAGCACCCTGATCCGCAATGGCGAGCAAGGTTAGATGAGATCCAGCAGCAACAAACCGAAGTTATCCAAGATGGCACAGTCAGAAATGGCTTCGCTGTCAGGTCTGCCTTTGGCCGCCAGCAAAGGGGGGCAAAGGGCATCTTTATTCCGGCTGTGCATACCCTGCATGCTCAAGAGGTGAGTGCCGTCTTCCCTCTCGCTATCGCCATATATATATGTAAACAAACTGACTAACCAACCTACAGAACTCTGTCACTCTAGAAGAGATCAACAGTCCGAAATCCCTGGCTGAGAACCTGGAAAAGATCGAGCTTCCGACGCAACTCGTGGCAGTCCTGGCAGACCCCCTTCTCCAGAAACTCCTGCTCCTACGGCCAGATGCCGAAGGTTTATCGCGTGTGAACAACTGGGTAACAGCCTGCCTAGACGATGTTCGCAGTGGAGATGCCGACCCAAGTCTGCTGCTTGATATGGTAGACATCATACGTGACTATGCTGTCAGCACAAAGGTCCGTATCAGTAACCATTATCAAGTGTTGGCTTTGACTAACCCTGAAAGCAGACACTACCACCTCTCCTCATAAATTTCTTCCGAGAGTTTCTCCAAGTCTGGAACGGCAAAGACAAAAGGGAAACAGTCATAGAGACTCTAAGCTTCCTTCCACTGACGAACTTCAAAGGTAAATCTCAACTCTTTCATCCATTCAATCCTTAGACAACCAAGCTAACCTACCACGCACCACAGATCTCTACCAAACCCTCCTGCAACCCTTCGAATCCGTTCTCCTCGACAACAGCCCCGAATCCCAACTGTCCCTCCTAACCTTCTACACCTCCCTCCTCCGACGATGGACCCTAACCATGCTCTCCTACGACTCAACCACCCTATCCTCCTCCCCGGCCCCTCAGTCCATCCCAGCCCTCATAGCCCACGTCAACACCCTCTCCCTAACCCTCACCCAAACCTCGCCCACGGTTCCCACCCACCTCCTCATCCTCGACTTCTACACCCTCGTCTCCACCCGCATCTTCTCCTCCCCCTCCTTACTCAAACACATCCCCATCACCATCCCCCCTTCTTTGCTAATCTACACCCTCCACTTCTCTCACTCCCTCGAAGTCGTCTCCCGACTGTGCGGCATCCTAGCCACCTACAAGCGCGCGTGGGAATCCGTCATGGTCTCCACCTCGCCGTCCGCGAGACCTTTATTCGCGGAGGAGAGACAGCAAATCACCACCTTCAACGCCTTCCTGATGGATCTGTGCAACGTCCTCTGGCGCGGCCGGGCGTTCGCCGTAAGCGATGCCAACGCCAAGGGGTGTCTCGTGCCTAGAGCGCTGGAGGCGGCGCTGAGAGGGTACCTCAAGAAGGTGGAGCCCGATGGGGAGCTGGTGCTCGGGTCCCTGTTTGGATTGAGTCATAGTCCGGTGTTGTGTTTGCAGAGTATTTCTTTCTTGAGGGAGTTGGAGGATCGTGAGTTGGAGGGGGAGATGGATATTAGTGACCGCGGACTGAGGGCGAGACATGCGGGGCCGGTTACGCAGCAGAGTCTTGTGGCGCTGGCGGGGAAGGGAGGGTTGGAGATTAGTTGGCAGGAGTATAGGGCGGGGGTGTTGAGATATTTGGAGGAGAGAGGGTTTAAGGGGGTGCCGGAGCTGATGTATAATACGATGAAGAACTTGATGAAGGGGAGGCAGTAGGGGGGTTGATTGACGTTGGTGTAGCATGTAGGGAGAGGTTATGGAAAAGGAGGGAAGAAGTCTGCAGCGTGGTTGGGTCGGTTTACTTTGTGTTGGGGATATCCAATTCTGTTCGTCATTGTTGCCTTGTTCTAACAACTTCATCTTGCCAGCCCAAACCTCATTCCCTCCCGTTGAAGTCATCACCAGATTACGCCGGGTAAGCAGCACCATCACCTCTCATATCACTTCCCGCCGACCACACCCCCGTCCCATCAACATCCTTCGTCCACCGAATAATCTGTCCCCTTCCAAATAACGCCCTCCCCATGCCCTTCACCACCTCCACCTTATGTCCCAACTTCCTCAACCCCTCCACCGTCTCCTCAGGCATGCCCTCCTCCACATACACCGTCGCATCATACACATCCCCCTCGTCCGGCATTCCCGCGCCGATACACACCCTCGGCGCATCCAACGCCTGCTGCGGGTTCAACCCGCACAGCACCTGCCCCAAAAGCGTCTGCACGTGTCCCTGCGGCTGCATGAACCCGCCCATGACGCCAAAGACCGAGTGCAGACTGCTATCCTGCAAACTCGTGACCAGGCCCGGAATGATGGTGTGGTAAGGCCTCTTCCTGGGCGCCAAAGCATTCGGGTGCTTCGCGTCCAGCGAGAAGTTGGCGCCGCGGTTCTGCAGCGTGAAGCCGCACCCCGCGGGAATGATGCAGGTGCCGAAGCCGCCGTAGTTGGAGTTGATGAAGGAGATGGCGTTGCCTTGGGAGTCGGAGCAGGCGAAGTAGACGGTGTCGGAGGAGGTTAAGGCGGGAGAGGCGTACGGGTCGCCTGGTTGCAGGATCGAGGTGTTGGCGGAGGATGGGGAGAAGAGTTTGGCGCGCTCGGCGAGGTAGGGGGCTGAAATGAGCTGGGAAGTCGGGACCCCGGACCCGACATTGGGGTCGGTGACGAACCAGGAGGCGTCGGCGAAGGAGATGCGGAGGGCTTCGACTATGGCGTGCAGGTAAGGAGCGGTGTTATGGTCGGAGGGCCCGAAGGCTGGGATGGTGCCCTGCGCGATGATGTGCTTGAGGATGCCGAGGGCCATCAGGGCCACGATGCCTTGGCCGTTGGGAGGGTGTTCCCAGAGCTCGACGCCGTCGGTTTCGGAGGTGCCGTGCGGGTTGGGGAATTTCAGGGAGATGGGCTCGACGGGCTCGCTGCCTGTTTCGAGGTGGTGTTGGAGGTCGGCAAGCTCGAGATGGCCGCCGAGGTCGTTGACGACTTTTACGAGTTCCTCGGCGATGCGCCCGCTGTAGAAGCCCTTCTTGCCTTCGGTCGCCAGGGTGCGGAAGGTCTTGGCGAGGTTGGGAAGCTTGATGATTTCGCCGGCCTTGGGGGCGCGGACACCGTCAGGAGAAGAGGAGTCGGCTTTGAGCATCTCGGCGAAGTTGGGAGACGCTTCGCGGATGCCCTTTTCTTGTTTTCCCCACTGTCGAACCTGTCAGAGCGAGTACAATAAAGTAGGACTTGATACTCTTAGAAAACTTACGAAATAAGCCGTCATCTCAGAAACAGGAAATCCCTTCTCACCAAGCTCGATCGCCGGTGCGAGAATCTGCTCCATCGTCAACTTGCCACTACCGAACCTCTCGACGGTATCGACCCAGCCAGCGGCAGCACCAGGCACCGTCACAGCGTGAACGCTGTTCATGGGAATCTTTCCCACGGTGCCCTCTGGGATCTCTAGGCTCTTCCGGACGTTCTCGAGCGTACACTTTCCGCCCGCGCGTCCAGAGCCATTCAGGGCCGAGACCTTGCCGGTCGAGGCATCGTAGTAGAGGCAGAACATGTCACCGCCAATGCCTGTCGAGCAAGGTTCCGTCATGTTCATGCCGGCGGCTGGAAGTTTGAGAAGTGGTTAGTTAGTGAGGCACTTCATCTTGACTTCACGTAGGTAAGATATTGAAGCGTACCAACGGCCACGGCGGCATCCTGGCGTACAGGTTAGCAGCTGTCCGGGATCAGTCAAAGGGAAAGGAGCAATAAATCTCACAGCAGCATTTCCTCCCGCATTGAGGATATCGATACCGCACTTGGCGGCAAGCGGTTGCGTGCAAGCTACAATTCCCTTGGTGCTGTGAACCACGCTCCTTCGGCTCGGCCATTTCATGAACTCGGCCGATGGAGGTTGGTAGACGGATGAGGTTGGGAGAGGCATCGTGGACTATGTCGGATTCAGTGGAGTGAGGAGCACAGATGGGGGGTAAAACGACAAAGAACTAGAAAGGAGGAAGTGGGAAGTGAACTCCATATATTGGCTCCATCGGATCTTGCTTGCGAAACGTGGCACAGGAATGGCAACGGGTCGGATACTGATAAACGGAATAGTATGGCGATCTTGTTGTCATTGGTAATCGATACTATTGGACGAACTTTACTAAAAAGGAAAGTCCCCTCGGATTTGACCCCTCCTTCCTCAGGGAACATCTTTATGACACACAAGATGAGGGGTGTCTTGTTTGCTTCCGTGTGGTACGGGAGTACGGCTCGGGTACGATAATGCGCACGTACAAGATTCATGACTGTGCTTCTTGTTTCCGGCTGCTTGACTCATAGCTGGTGATTTCCATCACCAAATAGAATCCTACTTTTTGGTCTGCCATCTTCTCGGCGAGCTCAGAAAGAGGTTCGAATGGGCGGACCTCCAAGCCATTGACCAACCCACAAGTTCACGACCACTAACTGCCGAGGCAACAAACTGAGTAGCCCCCGATCTCGGTTGCCTATGCATTGTGTAACATCCGTTGGTTGATCCTTTTTCGGTCTTCGAACTTCATCAACGTCCCTTGAAGGTGGGACCAAGATGCCGAGCTCCGAGCGGCGGTGATTCCGGGGTTGCGGGCATCTTGCCGTGATTGTTCTCGGGTCGGACCGGACCGGACCGGAAAGGAGGATAAGAGGTTCGAACAGGCGGGGGCGGGGGCGGGGTCGGGACTCGGGAGATGTCAATTGAGGTGGGGTAACTTTGCTCTCTAGCAACACCTAACAGGGGCAGGGGTGCTATTCGTCACTTATATCATCTACAATTCTACCAGCATCTCCATTGGTTTGAAAGACCAACTGGCGGCGTCTTCAAGATGGTGCAACGAGTATTTCCCATGGCTCGTGGAAGAGACGGACCTACCATTGCGAAATAGCTCAGAAGAGCCAGGTTCCCGACAGAGTACTCGGAGGATGAGTTGTGCTGATGGCCAGTCATCTGCTAGACAGCAACAACAGAGACAGCGTTCACGAGCTATCACATCACTGAGAGGAATCATTACACTGGAAGTGCCTCCCTTACGCTTTTGTCATTCGATCCTACTTCTGGAATGACATGACGGCGTATCTGAAGCTGCCGTTGGAATAGCCTCTCCTCATCGCACGGAAGGCTTGCAGGAAGGCGATGCCGTCTCTGCCCTGGCTGAAGGCGAATGCCCACAAAGAAGGGTTTTGTACCAGCGACCAAGAAATGTCCCTATAATTGGTGTTAGAATCATCCCGTATGTTCATGGACCAGATTCAAGTTTGACTGACCATGTCTTGCTGACATCCTTGCTAATATCCTTGGGCTCATGGAAGACCTTGAGTCCAGCCTCTGTAGCAAACTTGACATAGTCGGGCTGAGTGCACAGAGGCGGAAGCAGCATGCCATCTGATTCACCTGGTGTTAGCTGACCTCGAACTGATATCAGTACTTTTCTCTGGGTCAAGACCAACCTTCAATCGGCTTGATATCGTTGTCAAACTGGGTTTGGTCGAGTCCTTCACCCTTGAACCAGTCGGCAAGAACCAGCTTTCCGCCCTGCTTGAGAACCTTGAAGGCGTTCTGGAAGAACAGAGCCTTATTGGGAAAGTGGCTCAAAGCCTCACTGATCCAAACAGCATCGAAGGTGCCGGCATCCGAAGCGAAATACTCGCCCATCTTCTCGGCATCAAGCTCAATGAACCTGACCTTGCCCTTTCCGAGCGCAATGAAGCCATCGGCATCAGGGGTGACGGTCTTGTCATCGCCCTGGATCTGCTTGGCGGCCTCGGTCTTGGTCAACCTGGTCGCCATCTCAACTTGTTTGGTAGAGATGGTGATGCCGGTTACGGTACATCCCAACTCAGAGGCGAGGAAGCGCGAGGTGCCGCCAATGCCGCAGCCAGTATCGAGAACACGAGCGCCCTCTGAGACCTTGGAGATTTCGAGGAGAAGGCGGATCAGGTTGACCTGAGCAACTTCCTTGGTGTCCTTAGCCTTGGCCTCGTCTGTGGCCCAGTAACCGTGATGAATATGCTCTCCCCTGTTCACTTGTTAGCTCTCTGTTGCTGTTGTCTCTTGAGTGTTGTTTGAGGGGTTTGGTGAGGGCTGTTTGAGCTTTAACAACCCAACCCCGTCAAGAACTTGCTGAGTGGGAGCTTGAAAACACACCATAGGTTCAGGTAGTAGTCGCTCGCCAGGTCATAATGAAGCTTGATGCGATCTTTCAGAGCCTGCATCGTCGAGTGGGCAAGGCCCATTGGGGTATCATATTGTTTGGCGAGGTCAGTAACCTCATCTTGGCCTGCTTGTGTTGTCTGGTTTGTGGCAGCGGCCATTGTGACGAATTTGTTGAAATATTAAGGATTAAGACAAAGGAGTAAGAGGAGGAGTGAGAAGGAAGCTCAGCGAAATAAAAATCTCGACAGAGACAGGTGTGAAAGCTGTTGTTTTGTTTGTTGTTGAGGCACGGGAGCTGGTGGATTCTGGGGAGCAGGGGGGAAAGCGGGACGGAATGCGCCCATTACGCTACCAGCCAAGGATTGGAACTCGGGCCTGTTGTGCCTGGTTTCCAATCCAGTCTGCAGCTCGTCATTGCCTCGGACGCTGAAACTCTTTTGGATTTCACACACATGCAGTGATCTCGGTGCCTTCCATATCGGATCAGATAATGTGGAGTGATCGAAACATGATCTTAACAGTTCGTTGAGCACCTTCTAGGGATCGGGAAAGAGCCTTTCCCCTTCGCATTGGTGATCCGGCAAGCTACCAACTGAGGGGTTGCACTTGCACAAGCGATCACCGATGCAATCGCTTGTCGGTACAAAGGAAAGAGCCCACGTCCGATGCACGCGAGACAAGATATTTCTGTCACGTCAAAGACATATAATCAATGAAATGTGGCAGGTGCAAACAGACGACATTCGAAAAAGGAACAGAAGGTGGTACCAAAAAGGGAAACGGCAGCAGTGGCAGGGTGTTGCATCAGGTACTTAAGTCCTCCGGTTGGCCAGGATATTCAACAATCTTCTAATGGCTGGATGGCCGAGCGGTCTAAGGCGCTAGACTCAAGAACCAAGTTCTTCTTCACCATAAGGTGAGGTGCATTCTAGTATCGCAAGATGCGTGGGTTCGAATCCCACTTCAGTCACTTCTTTTGCATTTTTTTCCTCTATTTCTAGCAATCCTAAATATCACGAAGAATTACGTTCATGAACCTAGTATTTTTTATTTTATTTTTCTTAACTATCTCTTTGGCCAGCTTGTCGTTGTGAACTTGTAAGAATGGGTCGACGATTCAAAAAGTGAAAAATGCATACCCGTCCGAAAGGTCGTAAGAACGAACCGAACACCTCAGGGTCAATACATTACACCTTGGATACACTCTTGTACGCATCCATGCGTCTATTGTATACCGTTTGAGCGAAATTGAACACATCTCTGGAGTTGAAGAATCCCTCATGGACTCTAGCCGACGTACTTTCAAATGAATACGAGGCATATCACAGTTTTATAAAGGTGTTTCCAAGCCAAAGCGAGCGGTATTGGACTCAGACTGGCATGTTCGGTTTATTCTTACGACCTCTCGTCGTCATGAAACTGACGAGAAGTCGAAGTTGCACGACCAGAAAATACCAGGAAAGAGCAGTGGCGACTTCGCGTTGGGAAGTCACGATGGACACTGGCAACTCTTCAGAGATATAAAAATTTCAGTCCCATTTGCAACTCGGATATAAGGACCTTGAAAGTCATGGGCGCTGATAGAGGTGTCCTTGTTCGTCAGATCCTGCACGACACCCAGCAACAAGTACATATGCAATGCGTTATCACCAGGAAGGTACTTGTTATCCCGAGATTCACGTCTGAATGTTGGCTCTCGTCCCGACCTCTTGAACAACGTCTGTCGTCCAACTTCGCCTGCTTCTACCTCCAAGACCTCGGACTGCTTGCTATCGGTGTTGAAGAACATGACCCAGAATCTTTGATCACATAATTGATGTGGCAGAGAGAGCCTAGGTCAGTGGCATCTTGATACTGAACTCGAACTGGAATGTTTCCCTAACTCCAACCCTCGAGTAGCTGAGCCATTCCCAAAGTCTTGCACGAAGTAGTCTACTAGTCTCCAATGAAGCCCATTCACGAAGAGCGAATAGTCACTGTTGAGAATCTTCATTGCCTACGACCAGGTTTCTCTGTTATCCACCTCTACGGACTGCACTTCTAGGCAAATCAAGCTTCTCTCGCCTCGCTTCGTTCACATTTTCTATGAGTCTCTCAGCTGTCATCTAATCTGGACGGTATTCAGGACTTGGGAGCAAACACCAAGACTCTCTCATCCCATCCTAATTGAATTTTCTCCGTTTTTGTCGACCTTTGGGCCCTTGTAGGGAGTATCGGAGCTTGAAAGCAAACAACAAGTCTCTCTCATCCCATTCTCTCAGGTTCCTCCGAGTCTCTCATCCCGTCTTCGTCGAGAACTACAAACAGTCTGCGTCCATAAAACGACCAGTGAGTCCTCCCAGGTCCGTCTATAAGTAAGTCCTCACCAGCCTCTTCCCTCTCCATACTACAACAACCTAATCTTTCCTCCAACAAATCACTCAAACCCACGGCAACAACCACATCCCCAACTCCCGGCATCACGCCCCATCTGAGACCACTCTGACTTCAACATGAAAATGGACATCGCCGTCACCTCCCATCTTTACGAGCACCATGTTCTGACCCCCAGCCGTCCCCAAGGGGCGGTAATCAAAGTCGCGCCAAATTCGAAGTCTGAGACCTCAAGTCTGAAAGCCGCCGAGAACTTGACCAGATTACGGCAGTCAGCCAAGAATTCAGCGATCCGCCACCCAAGCCCACTGACAACCGAGCAACTGGACATCGCCCAAGCCCCCAAAGGCGATCTCTTCGTTGTCGTAGGTGAACTGCTGAATTCTCCGGACAGCAGCAAACAAGCGCCGAAGCCGAACATGTGCACCCCGGCCAGTAGCGACAGTGAACAACAAGAAGAGGAGAACCTGAACGTGTGGGCGTCTCATCTCGTCTGCACCAGAGCCCGCAGTGAGAGGTGCAATCTGTTTGCTCTGGTCTTGGAGGAGGGAAAGTCATGGACTTTCCTAAGCCTTCCCCAAAGCGTGAATGATTGGGTAGCTTATTACCAAGAGTTCACTGGCTACCCGGTCGAGGTGCAAGAGGGCCAGCATAAGAAAAGGCGGGCAGTGTGGAAGCAAAGGATAACTGCTTTTTGTGCTCCGTTTCTGGGCACTGACAACGGTCAAGATGGAGACAAGACTTCGGCCGTTCGAGTTGCTGATGAGCTTCAGGTGCCGAAGACGTCGGCAGAGGTTGGGCAGAACACTTCCTACGCCGAGCACGTTGAGCAGTCGAGGGCTTTCCAGTTGACCAAGCGCCTGCTCTACCCGGCTGACCCAAATGACGGGCTTGACGAATACGAGGTTAAGGAGATCACGGAAACATGCCAGGTAAGTTGTTTTCTGCCCTGACCATAACCGTTCTTTTCCCTTTCCATGGAAACCCCAGCCACAACATCCAAACCCCTTTATGCCCCAACAACAATAAGACCTATGGACTAACGTAGGATACTGTTTCCTCAGACATCGTGGAGCCTCCAGAAGGGGCAGATTACCAAGAAGCATATCTGCGAAATCAGCCGATGTGTTCGAAAAGGTTTTCTGGCAGACAAACCAACACTGCCACCGTTCAAGCACCAGGCCTTCGTCCTCAACTGTTCGATTTTGGCTAGGAACGCGGCCAAACGCAACATGGCCGTGGTCTGGGACAATATTTTCGAGGACGCTTTCGATATGGCGTGGAATACCACGTGCCCCAACCCGTCCGGCCGAGGAGTCTGGAGCTCGCAGGTTATCGTCATTGACGATTGAGAGATGCTGGATGCCGAGCTGGTTCATGATTTCCACTGTCGAATGCTGGAGGATCCATGGCCAACTCTATCGTTAGGGAGATGGGAAAAACAAGGGCGTTGTAGATAGCCTGCCAATCCATTAGTGGAATCCATGGCTGACGATTTAGGATGTGGCTGGAGACGACGGATTGCTTAGGGTGTATCGTTGATCCTACTTCGGTAGTAGGCATATATCGGCCCCCCATGGAACTTCCAGAGTGTTCTTTACCTACCGAGGCTTGAGAGGGCAGGAGATCGACTTAAACAAAAGGGTGTCGGTAGGTTTAGTACTATAAAGACTACTACTACCATTTATCCACTCTGTGCCGTCGTCTGTGTTGCCTTGACTCTATAAAAGTGCGGTTCCTCAACGACTGTATAGTCCAACGCTGCTGTGCTTGTTAGCTTGGTCCCTACTTGGTTGAAAACGCATGGAAAACCTGACAAGTCGTCTCGTGCGAATAAACTCCCCAGGGCATTTGTGTACAACAGTGGGATCAGAAACTGGGATTGCCACCTGATCGCGTGACGTTGGATCATTCGCATGGCCCCCGAACAATGGATTGCTGGACAAGTCGTCATCTCTGACAGCTACCATTGCCGTTCTCCGCCGCAGTGTCCTACCGTTAAGCCGCCATACTTCGTCACGCATATGCTGCTGTTCCCAGTAGAGTTGTTCTTCAAACAAAGCGCCATTCATTTCCCATAAGTATTAAAACTTTCTCCGCATATGACCCCCGCCAATTCGCCATCAAATGATTTATACAATCGCCTCTCAAGGGTACCCGACGTCCCGTCCCAGGCGTGGTGGAAATTATAAGCAGGCGTCGCGACCCCGTGACAAACCACCTGCATATAGGATATCTTTTTCGTCTTCTTCATCTCTCTCTCCATGACCACCGATTATCATCGTTCGACGGCCCGGTGCCGTTTGTCCTTTTGACCCAGCCCTTGATCAAGATCTCTCCACACTGTGTGGTTGGATCTCCGTCGTCCGTCCATGTCGTGAAAAAGCATTCATGGGGTATCTTGTCCCTCGATTCTTTCGGTGCAAACTTCGTCCGCGTTTCTGCTCTATCTCGTCGAAAATCGTCGATTGCTTACGCGCCGCCAACGAGGACCTGGTTGAGGGGAATGTGGACTTGGTGGATGTTAGCTTATGGTTGGGTGTGGGAGGTCGGAGGGAGAGAGGAACATACTGAGCTTGACAAGGTAGCCGACAGCCTGTAGGCAAAATGTTAGAGCTGTGTTATGTCGTATACACGTGATTTCGAGTTCAACTTACACCCATGACTGTGACAATGTTAGCTGGTGCTCCGAGAACAGCAACAAGGAACAGGGAGGAACTTACTCAAGAAACCAGTACCAACAGCCTGGGAGATCTTGATGAACTCGCGGCGATCAGCTGTAGGAGAACTACAGTTAGCATTGATGTTGTCGGGTGGCGCAAGGTTGGAGTGGAGGGTCGCATACGCTTCTGGCACTTCTTGATGAACTGAATGCCGTCCTTGAGGAACTCGCGGGGCACGTCGAGGATCTCTTGCACTTGGTCCGCCATTGTGAATTATTGTATTGGGTATTGGGAAAAAGAAAGTCGAATTCGCGTTGTTCAAAAGAGAAAGGAGTCGTCGTGGGCGGGAAGGAGGTCGAAGTGGTGGTGGATTAAAGAGTGGTGAATGTCAAGAAAGTCGAAAGATGTCGCGTTCGTAAATTGGGGATGCGGGAAGCTGTCACCTTCCTTCCAGTCGCCTCACCAAATGCCACATCGCCTCAATCCATTGGCGTTCGGCCGCGCTGGTCGAGAGCTGAGATGGCCCGTGCTTTCGGTAAAGGGGGCTGCATTCTTGATCAGGCATGGTGCCGTTCCCCACAAAATGCTGGGGTTCCCGGCAGGCACCGACAAGGCATCCTTTCCTTCATGTCAACCGACTTCCTCTCCTCCAACATCTTAAATCTTCACTTCAAACACTCACCAAGGGACCTGTCACGGTTCTTCAAATTTATTTCGATTTCACGATGAAACGATCTCAAGTCGCTCTTCCAGACTTACCGCTGGTTGAAAAATGACAAGGATGCTGCTCAATGGCGATGCAAGCTTGTCTGGCTTCGTTCGCCTGGTCAATGAAAGCAACGAGCAGTTTGGTCGAGTGATGGCAAAGCTTTGGCTGATATAGAAACAGAAACGACTTAAGTAATCAAGAAAATCCAAGCTAAATAACGAAACGTCCGAGGGTCCATTGGGCACCGGATCAATTTCCCTCTTGACCTGTGCCCCTCATGTCCTCCACGCCATACTCATATTATCCTCATATCCAACATCATCACCATCCCCTTCCTCCCTTACTGTGAGACGTAAACCGACTGGACACACTTGACCCTCCCCACAAGCTTAGCCACCTCGTTGATGTTAACGCAACCCTCCGGCATACGGCCGAGGTTAACGCCCTTGCAGATACCACCGTCCTTGCTCTTCTCCGAGTAGCCGTACCAGCCCTTCGCCTTGCCATCGACCCCGTACCCGTTGGCCAGATATACCGAGTTGGTGGTGTCGTCCATGGTGACGTCGTAGAGGAGGAAGGAGTTGTGGCCATAGTTCCAGTCCTTGCTGTTTGGTGGGAAACGCGGGACATGTCAGCTTTCTGGTCTCTGTCCGGTTTGCTGCTTTAGGGGTTGCAGGCGGGAGAATTGGTTTGGTCGGGTATCTTACCAGTTGGTATCCTTGTACTCGTTGGCCTTGGGGCGGGTGAAGGCAGATGTGAAGGGGGCAGCAGCCGCGATGGCGAGAAGAGCGGCGATGGAGAACTGCATTGTTGCTGCTGTTGGGGTATTTGCTTGCTGCTGAGAGAAATGGTTTCGAGGTTGTGGTTGAGGTGAAGGTGTTGGTGAAGCTTTGATGTGATCTTGTCGGTGTTGTTGATGGTGATGGAGGATGAGACCGTTAGCTGACACAGGGCGTTGTGTGGGTTATATAGACTTTACGTCTACCCAGTCGGTGAGCCCACAAGGCTTCCTCCTCCAGCTCGTTAGGATCGTCAAGGCGAGCCTCATGGTGTTGTGGCACTAAACCATCATCCCACGTCACTTACTACACTAGAGCTCGGAAACATCAAACTCGGAACCAAAAAGGAGGTCAATACAAGATCCACAGTATCCCCGTTCGCCCTACCCTGCCAAACAGCTCCTTCGACCCTCACCAATTCCATCGTTCGAGTAACCATATGTGACTATCACGACTACCTTATGAAAACGGTCGAGTGTAGTCTCGAAGTTCGTGTCTATTCCTGTGGTCGGACGACGATCGTTGGAAACAGTTGTGGATCCATATTCCTTCGACCTCCTGGTTGATGAAGACCTTGAACGAGGTTTCCTTCTGCCTAAGTTACTCGACTAGCAGCGCCTGGACAAGGGAAGGCATTCTTGTCTGGAACTGCAGTCAGATTCCGGACTCCGAAATTTGGCAAAGGAGCACGAAGCATTTCAGCAGCCGCTCCCTTCGAGTCTTCTCGTCTTGTTGCTGGCATCCAATGCAAATCGTCCCTACAGCGGAGGATCGATCGTTCACGCCCATAGAAAAAGGCCTGGAAGCACAGCTTCTGGTGTCATTCATGTCGTCGACAGGAAGGATCCCAAGTAAAACAGTGGCGCAAGGATGTTGATCCAAGTGTAGTCCCATTTGGCTCAAAAGACAAGTGATCGACACTTCAGCCTCGAAGCCTCAACTTTAGCTTGCCGCCAAACCTGTCACAGCCTCAGCACTTTCTCGGCTCGCTAGGCTGCCGTTTTAACGTCGAAAACCTAGTCGGAGTTTCGCGATCCTACTAGTCCCAACCGTTCAGAACATAGGTTAGTTAATGCCAAGGTGTGCCTATACCATCCTCTATGCCGCACCGTTGTCGATCTCCCATGATCCACCTTCCCGTCGGCAACTTGGGGACAGGCGACAACACTTTCTCACCGACGCAATACCCCTGGTTTAGTTGAGCCTTATGACTTTGTGTCTGAGATCCTTCCGATCCTTCCATGTAACTTCAGACTGAACATGTCATCAACACGGAGTTGATCATTCTCCTTCCCGAGCTCGGCAGTTTTACGGACTTGACCGGCTGCGTAAGGGACTGGGCCGCAAAATCTTCACGATGGTCATCTTGCCCTTGGGTCTCTCAGGGAACATTGCCGCTTCTGTAACATATCCTGATCATGCCGTCTTTCGCGAAAGACGGTGAACAGGAAGTTATGACACTCCCACGGGCCACATTAGCAACCAAATTTCCCCTTACCCACGCTCCCACAAGGAGAGCTACGTACTCAACGGGAAAGGAGGGGGAGAACTGCGTCCGGTTATGCTATGAACTCGGCCGTCAAAGGTGAATCCAAGAGGAAGACGCCAAAGAAAAAATAAATAAAAAAAGATGTCAAACAAGTAGTAAGCGAAGCGAGTCCCGGACCCTGACAAGCGAGGAACGTAAACGTAACCTGGAGTACAACTCAACGCAGCGCAAGCCAACGAACGACATCTCCAAAACATGATCCCAAAAACAGACATCATCACTGCAAGCACAAACCTACCAAAAACAAAAAAGAAACAAAAGAATAAACGACCCACGGGCGGCTCGAACGCCCAATCTTCAGAGAGAGTTTCTTGTTTTTGATAGAAAACCGAAATCTGACGCCTTACCATTTGGCCAGCGGGCCATTTGATAAAAGACACATTGCAGAAGGTGGTTTGTATAGGGGTGGGGAAGCTCCAACTGTTTATGGAGCTCCCCCCCTTTTTTGGTACCCCGCACTTTCCAATTGTTACACTTTCTTGAACTCTCTCCTTCCGTCTTTTCTTTTCTTTGCTCCTTTCGACTTGACTTGAGCGCGTATTTGGATATTTTCCTGAAAATTTCGCTTTCAGTCGTGGTCAAATATGCCACTGCTATCAACATATTTTCTTTCACGATTGATCTGGTAAAATGAACTGGACCATCAACTGGGTTGTTCAGCTCCGGGGTTCATGATTGATGGGTGGGCGGCATCATGCCCAATTGGACTCCCCATGCTACACAGCTTCTCGTGAGACCGGCGGCCTCTAGACGAGACAGCTACCCGATTATGGGTGTACATACGAAGTACGAAGGATTTATAGCTCCCATGGCCTCATTGTCATCTTTCCGTACCTGAACTGGCGCCACGGTTAATGCATCATCGCAGCAACTCAACAAGCGATGTCATCGCCCATCTCGCCGAAACCCCATAGCTGCGCAAGATGCTCCTCGTCAAAACTCCTCTTTTTCTTCCAAGGGAGCGCCATCGGCCGCACCGTTGCGGAAATGGAGGTGTACATGTTTGACCTCCTTTACGACGAAGCTGTTGCGCTTGCGGAGGACTCGTCGCCAGATACAGACGATGGATGTGCGTTCATGAAATGGCTGATTGCCAAACTGCCTCCCGTCCGAGACGCGCCTGGTCAGGGTCAGCTACAGGCTTTGGTTGGCGAACGTCGCTCGTTTAAGACCCATCTTTGCCTCGAGTGGGTTGATGCGAGATATGCCCCTTGGCTAAGGTCCTTCCGTTTCGTGGACGAGCTTTATCGGCCATTTGGTTGGGCTGGCAAAGAAAAGCCGGCTGGGAAGAAGGACGCAGACAATGTGCAACGGAACTCACCAGGTCTGACAAGGTTTCATCCGGTTCGAATAGAGGATGAACTAGAAGTCGTGGGGTTTTTGGAAAAAGACTGGCAAGAAGCCGAAGACCACCACTATTATTTGCTTGCGGATGTGCCGGTGGACGACTCCGATGACGAACTCCCGGACGAGCTGGGAGAAATGTCAAAGGTTGTGGCCGAAGGGACCGACTCCATGAAAGTAGTACTTTGTGCAAGTCAAGAGTTAGTAGTATCATTCACACTTGCCTCTCTTGTTGGATGGAACCACCAAGCTGAAAAGGTCACAGTGATCCTGCGGCGCGAGAAGTCTTGACCAGGCCCCCAAACATGCATCCGTCCTCGGAGTCATCGCTCGAAATAATACGAAAGTGGGTTAACGGATGTCCGCGATACCCTACTTCAAGCCGCTTCGGGCGACATTCATTCTCTCGCCAATCGTATCCGAAACGGCTGCTCCGGATATCAGGCGACGGACCTGTCCCAAGCTTGAAACTGGTGGATTTCTCGGCCGACCTATCCTCGGCAACTACCCTTCCTCGTTACGTAGCGTTGAGCTACTGCTGGGGACGTAGCCAGACCAACGTTCTCCGGAACGAAAACCTGTTCGAGTGGCTCACCGATATCCCACATGCCCAGCTTCCACAAACCATCAAGGATGCGATCTACATCACACGATTGCTGGGTTTCAGCTACATATGGGTCGATGCCTTCTGCATCATTCAGAACGACGTCCACGACAAACAGGAAGAGATTGAAAAGATGGGAGGCATCTACGAGAACGCAGAGGTCACGATATCAGCCTCTCGAGCGTCTACCTGCCATGACGGTTTTCTCCATTCAAGGCAGAACCCAGAAGAAGGGAGCTTTCAGATCCCATTCAGATGCCAAGACGGTCAAAAAGGGACAGTCCTACTCTGGCACAACCGCAGCGAACAATGGGACGAGCCCATCGACCGTCGAGGATGGACCCTCCAAGAGTCCCTGATTTCTTCTCGGATCTTGGGGTTCGGCACCAACCAAACGCGGTGGCATTGCAACTGTTACCGTTACGGCGTTCCGCACGGCTCGACGAAGCATGGTCACCTCGTGGACGGCTGGACGCGCGACAAGATTGAGCGAAGTCCGGTGAGCGTCGACTGGGCTCCGGTGGTTGAGTTGGAGGAAGTTGACAGATTCCGTGCCAGAGTTCCGACGCAGACACATCGTCGGTTGGAAAAACGCGTCGTTCGGACTTGGAAAAGGATAGTAAGGAATTATACCCGCCGTGCTGTGAGCGATCCCATGGATAGGCTGCCTGCTTTGTCGGCCATTGCGCAGAAACTGAAAGGCCTGTCTACACAGAGATACGCGAGCGGCCTGTGGTTTGGGGATGTTCCTCGGCTCCTTTTCTGGTATCCAGTTGATGTTGGTGGCATGAGAAGGTCGCCTGAAAGAGCGGCGCCTTCGTGGTCCTGGGCATCTGTCATTGGTGCCATTGACTTTATGGACGTCGGGAAAATGGACATATACGTCCTCGGAGCTTCGCAAAACGAGTTGATATTGTGGGGTATGGTTTGCAGGGCGACTGTTTGCCGAGCAGGCTCTGATCCTGATGCCTCGTTTATTACAGGGACGTCGGACTATGAGGATCGTCATCCATTTGAAGGAATAGCAATAATGGAAGTGCCCAGCATCGTATCGAACAAACGGCGGCACACAGAGAGCATGTACCTTTTGGAAGTTGATCGTGATGGCGGTACCGGTTTGGTCTTGCGAAAAGTGACGGAAGGCGTGTACTGCAGGGCGGGAAGGTATTCGGCCATGCGAAGGAAAGGAGGTATATTTTATCAGCCCTTTACAGCTTCATGGAGCACGGCCTGGGCTCCTCGGCGCTATTATACCCGTGCCAGATTAACCCTGATTTAAACAGATGGGGAGAAAAAGAAAGTGATGGCAAAAAGGCTGGGGAACCTGGGTTTATACACAATTCCTCGGAGCCCACCAGATCCCTTTCCAATTCGCCGTCTGGCTTATCTTCCTGAATAGCTTCCAGTCAGTGCTTCCTTCCTTGACAACCCTGAGTTCATTCTGTGCCCGCGATAGTCGTGATGGCCTTCTTCCTTCTCACAGTACAGGGTGTGCCTTCTGATGTATCAACTGCTTCCTTCCTTCCTTCAATATGGGGCAAGTCAGCTGGGGTGGTGTCGGCCGTGTGTGCAGGCATGAGGCAGACCTGCAGTACCGTATAAACTCGGGCCGTTCGTTTTCAACTTAAACAGGGCCTAATCGCATCTTCAATACATTCGAAGCACCTCTAGCATTGTAGACTGCTCCAATCTCTTGCAAAACCCAAACCCTAAAGCACTTAATGCATAGATTCTGTCAGTTAAGCCCTGTTAGCTAAAAACGAACGGCTCGAGTTTAAACGGTACTCGGTCCCGACATCGAGAGAAAAATGATGACTCTTCCGTTCTGGGTGTTAAACAACCAAAAACAAACAAAATAAAACAAGACAGAAGCCAAAGCAAAAAGCAATCACCTCTGAGATGGGAAACAGTAATAGAAAAAAGTCAAAAGTGAAGGTCGTACCCGGAATCGAACCGGGGTTGCCGGAATGTTCTGATGGAATTCAGAATCCGGAGTGATAACCGCTACACTATACAACCGTTGTTGAAGGGAAGTCCCAGATGTGGATCTTATATGGGACAATGCACACATCCTCTGACCAAAACCGAACAACCCTCTCCCGTCTTCTTGGATTCAAAGTATCTATCGTCACTTCTTGTGGCAGATGCAAGCAAATTGTTCGTACGATGACAGACTTTGTAGAATATGAAAGGGCGTTGGCAACTGCTCCAAAATTTTCGCTAACATAACAAGAAGAAAGAAAAGGCCTCAGGCAAACTCATCATCATCATCATCAACTCCAACACCAACTCCCCTCCCACCCATATCCCCCATCTCCATCTCCTGCATCTCTTGCATCTCCTCCCCACCGCCTCCCCCCTTCTCATCACCACCAACAACCGTCGGGCCCAACTCCTCCATCCTCACCACACTCTCATACCCAACCCTCAAATTCTCCGCCCCGCTCAACGCCCTCTGCACCAAACTCTCATGCCGCTCCTCCACCAGCTTCCTCAGCGCCATCACCAGAAACTGCGCCACCACATCCACCGACCAGCCGTCTGGAATCATCCCCAAGACCTCCAAAACATCAAACCAGCCGCCAAACCGCTCGAGCAAAGCGCCCGTCTGCTCGACGCGGTCGCTGAGGTCTTCGATGGCGAGGAACTCACTTAACAAGACGTGGAACAAATGGGACTGGGTTTCCCTGCTCGGAGGGGGCTGTTTTTGCTGGGCAGGCGCCGTGCTGTTGTTAAAAGAGAGGGAAAGGCCGCCCCGTAGGCAGTAGGAGACGGCGGAGTCGTAGTCGCCTAGGTGGTGGACGAGGAGGCGGAGGGAGTCTTCGTGGTCGTGGAGGCGGCCGTTGAGGATGATGGCTTCGGGGACGAGGAGGCGCTGTTTCTGCTGTGATTGCTTTTGCCTTTGCTGCTTCTGGGATTGTGGTGCGCCGTGCTCCGAAGAGAATTCTGCTAGGGAGGAGTCGATGCGTTGGCGGATGGCGCCGGCGTCGTAGTCGTGCGCACCGCCTAGGAGTTGCAAAAGTCGGAGTCGGCTTTGCCAGGCTTCGTCGTCTGGAGGGGCGTTGTCGGTTAGAAATTGGCGGTATGTGGGTTTGGGAGGGCGTAAGGCACGGTAGGCTTCGTAGGAAGCCGTGGCGGTTGCTCGGGATTCTGGTGAGCTTTGTAGGTCGTTGATGACAATGTCGAGGTAGTAGGTGATCAGCTCGTTGATGTAGGCTGTGCTGCCCTTCCTGAACACGAGATGCTCAAGATAGTACTTGACTGCATCAGGTGCCTCTTCTCTCAGAAGGGCAACTACTTCAGTGGGCACCAGCTTCGGTGCTTTGATCTTGTCGTCGGCAAAGACCTCGACACCCAGCTTGGGATTACGCTTAGCAAGCCAGACACCATATTTCTTCACCAGCTCCTGGTTGCTGATGTTGCTGAGATACCTTCGGACTTGCAGCTCGCCGTCGCCCCCCAACTCGCCGCCCCGGTCCTCTTCCCCTTCGATGATACGCTTCCATGTTTTGAGCACATAAGGCGATAGCTTACGTTGCTGATAGAGTCGACTAAGAACGTAAAGGCGGCGGTATCCCTCTAGCAGGCTTACCGCCCTATCAAAGCAGTCGACTCCGTGGTCCACGAGTTCGTATAGTTCCTTTCGAGGTGAACCAGGCTCGCCAGACTTGCCCGCAGGCGTGTTTTTGTCCAGCTCTAGGAGTACTAGTAGCAGGGAGGCATCCACTGTCCGAAAAATCTCGGCGGAGATACTGCCAAATCCCTTTTTATTTCTCCAAGCAGTAAGGAACCGACGCAAGAAGTCGAGCACATGTCGAGGTAACGATTCGACCGTCTGCGTAACTTCCTTGTCCTTCTCCGCTGCAATGTACTCTTCAACAAGAGATTTGATTCCCCCATAAACCCAGATTCCCTTTTGGCCCATGACGATCTCGTTTCGAAGAGCGGGAATTAGTGACAAGACGACTCGAGCATCTAGGTCACCGTCGAGAAGACTTGCTTCCATTTGCCTTGTCTCAGAGTCGCTGAAAGGAGATTCGGCACAGTTTAGGAAGTGGGCAACAAGCATAATGCTGGCCCGTTGCTTGACGTATCCGAGAGTCATAAACTCAAGTTCTGTCTTGGGCTCCCGGTTATTGATGGTTTTTATGAGACTGAGGAGCTGTGTTTTCTGTTCGGAACTGTTTGGATTGCTCTGTTGTTCCTTAGACGTTGCCAGCTCTAGGCTTGATTCCAACTGGAGCAACAAGGGGTTTCGAACAGCCCACCATATGTTCGCCCCTGTCCAGACAGCAAGGCGTGACGAGCCTTTGGCAAGCACACGTACGAACTCTTCGTTCTCCCTGTTCCGTACCGTCTCCCAGTTTTCCGGCAGCGGCTCCTCTTCCGACCCAAGGTCTCGATCGAATAGCTCCTTCTCTCGTGCTAGTCGCTCTATGGAGGATGCCGTACGCGAGTCGGCACCCTTTGTGGACACAGCAGGTGTTGCAGAACCCCCGTTGAACGGCGAAAATCTCCTCTGACAAAGCCGTTTAACCACCTCCTCAAACTGCATCTCTTCGCTGGCCAAGAGTGATCTGATGCCTATAGGGGTGTTGGCCGCAGGAGTAGCCGAGTCGTCCTTGTTAGGCACTTCCAGCCAAAACTTCTCTGCCTCGTCCTCTCCCACATTCACACCGATTCTTTGGACCTCCAAGCCCTGGTGTACACCATCTTCGAACTCCTTTCCCATGGAAGCAAAGACATAACCCTCGTCCTCACGACCCATAGTCGATGCCCCTGGAGATGAAACGTCGGGCGCACCCCCATCAACAGCGATCTCCCGTGGATATCTTTCAAATTCAACGGTGGGTCTCGTAGGATCGCCATCAAGATTCACAAACATGCCGATGCCGGGGTCGAGGGGTCCTGTTCCCGTTACGAGCAGGAACTCTTCTGGTGTGGGGGACACAATATGTGGCTTCAGGAAGACCAATCCAGGTTGTGGTTTAGGCGATGCTATGCGTGCCGGCGAGATCCCCCCTATGCCGGAAGCTTGGGACGCTAGAGATGCCGCCGAATCCCGTGGGGGAGGAGGTAATGGTTTGTCCGCATCGTTCAAAGCTGGACTGGATTTTCGCTCTGGACTGTTCGAAGCTTTCGGTGTGCCAGGCTGTTGAAATACGGGATCCTCTACCTCTCCTTGCGGTCTCTGGTTCCCACGCATGTTCCCTATCAACCCAGACAAGCTTGTGCTTCTTGAGTGGCTGTGGAAGTCAGCAGGGGCGAGTCTCGCTGTCGCCGATGATGCGCTCCTCGAGTGACCTCCGTTTTCGGGAGGCCCTGCGATATCCTGCGTTTGGCCATATTGCCCTCCCGGAGCCGAGTCATCCAAGGACGATATGCTCATTAACGGGATCTTGAGCTGCCGATCAACGTCCAGCAAAGCATAGCTCCTGGAATCGGCAACACATGCGATTGAGTCCCTCCGCACCGAGAGAGTGCTCCCGGCAAAGTCGATCTTCCTGATGACACGAGCATCGTCCCCAATCCTCACCACCTGTATGCGCCTGTTGAGCGAAAGGAGAATGGTAACGGCGGTCCCTGGATTATCGAAATTCTCGTTCAAGTCCACACCTCCAATCCAGTTACAGTTCCTGACTTGGGTGGTCCCAAACACCGGGCTCAGCTCGGGTAACGAGTAGAAGGTGACTGTCCAGTTGCAAAGGATACAGGCCTTGCCTACGCGGGGCAGTAACAGAATCTGCTGGACACCCGGTTTCGGGCCATTGGGCGAGCCGGAGGTTTCCGAGTAAGCAGGAAGTAGTCTCGAGGCGAGGATGAAGGTATCGGTACTGTTCGGATCGTTGGGATCGGGTGGTATGCGGAAGAAATGGAGCAGTTCGGAGGCGGAAGTTCCAACGTAAAGGTTACCGTCTGGGTTGGGCGCAAAGCAGGGTCAGTATGGTTGGCGCATGGACAGCAGTTACAAGATCGTAGAGGAGCTCACTCACCTAAGTAGTCGACGCAGTTGATCTTAATATCCTCGTCGTTACCCTCAGCCGATAGAGGAACATCGTGGAGCAAGGGTCGCAAGACATATGGCCCGGCTGCCATGGGCTTGGGGGATGCTGCGGATGCGGGTGCCATTCCGGTGCAGCTTCGACAACATTGTTACCTGGGCATGCCGGATCCAGAAAGATAGCTTTGCGCAATGCGACTTGTGCCCCGTAGCTGCGCAAGGTACTGAGGGAGGGAGGGTGGACTGTTGTTTTCTTGAAGCTATTCGCAACTGAAGTTGTAAGTCGAGAGGAAGATCGGATGGATGGCACCTCCACATGCGGGACACTGATGCGGGCAACCCGACCTTCAGGCAGTTACGTAGTGAGGCACCTGTAGCTCAGGACCCCTGTATGTTCAGTGGGCTGTTGGTGGAGGTGACGACGCTGCCCTGGGTTCTCCCTGTTGGCCTGTTGGTGCCGCTGTGGGACACGCTTTAGGCGGTCGATCTTGCCTCGGGCCCAGTGGCATGAAGCCCGGACCAACAGGAGCGGTGCGGGAACCGTAACGGTCGTCGGCTGCTGTCCGATGTGTAAACTGAACCTCCCTGCCACGCACGCATCACCGTTTGACATTCTCCCGACATCCCGCCCACATCGATACCACATCCCTTGACACTATCCGACAGACAACACTTTTAACCGTATGCAACTACAATCCTAGGCCGGCCTAGGTTTCTAATAAAGATACTCGAGCACTGCGTAAGCAGGCACAAGACACTATGGCGGACGTCACCAGCCCGGAGGCTCTAGGAGCAGGAGGAGCAGGAGGAGCAGCAGGAGACGCCCCGAATGCGACGAACAAGTTCCAAAGTGCCATCTCGCAATGGAGAAGTACGACGGTCTATACGCCCCAGTCTTGAAAGCGCTCTTCCGGGCTGTGTCTCTGACCCTGTCTTTCTAGGTCTCGACTTCACTTCCTTAGTCTCGAATCTAGACAATACGGCATCAGAAATCGTCACCTTCCAACGGGACTCAACTGTACAAAGAAAGGATCTTGCGCAGAAGACCAAGGACTTTCGCAAGTTAGACGATGCGACCAAGTTGGGAGAGATGAAGGGGTTGCTTAAAGGTACGCAACACCCTACCCCAGCTCAGCGACGGCTTCTAAGCTGGTGGACTAACACAACACAATAACTACAGCCTACCAGGGCTTTATCGACCTCCTTACGAACCACTCCAAGTCTGTAAACTCCGCCTTTCTTCACGCCTACACATCCTTATCCGAAGCGCCGGACCCGTACCCGCTACTAGAGGCATCCGTCGACTCGATGCTTGTCTCGGAAGACACGCTACCGAAACTCACCGAGGAGAACAACCACTTGCAGAAGAACGTGGCCAAGCTCACGTCACAGCTTGAAGAGACGGAATCTCGACTACAGAAAGAGTCCGACGCTAGAAAACAGCTAGAGGAGAATCTGGAATCCAAGGTCAAGGAGGTCGAGTCTTCGTGGACTGCCGTACTCGACGAGAAGCAGGACAACTGGACAGCCAAGGAGAAGGCATTGGAGGAAAAGATTGAGAACCAGGACCGCCTACTCAGCGAGCTCAAGGCCAGTTATGAAGTCAACCAGAGACTGGGCAAGTCCGACGATGCCGAGGAGCAGACCGGTCATGTCACGAGTGCCGAGTTGGAGATGGTCCAGTCCGACCTGGAGCGCACAAGTACGAGACTTGCAGAGGTGGAAGCCCGCAACGAACAACTGCGCCTTGAGCTTGCGCAATCGAAGTCGCAGGTTTCCACACAGCCTGCTGCCTCTTTGGAGGACGACCCGGGATATCTGCGCGTGAGGTCAGAGAACTCGTCGCTGATCCGCAAGTTGGATGCGGCGCGGGTGGAGAAGGAAGGACTGAAAAGAGATCTGGACACCAAGCTCCGTGGCCTGGAGAGAGAGGTCGGCTTGCTCAAGGAGGAACGGGACGCGCTTAAGGCCAAGGTCCAAAAATGGTCAGACTATGACGATGTGAAACAGGAGCTGGAAGTTCTCAAGAGCATCGAGTTTGCCACAGGTGATGACGACGATGCCGTACGCGCGGTCTCGGGCAACAATGCTGAGGGAGACAGCGAGAGAGGAAAGGGGGATACGCTCGAACAGCTTCTCCTCGCGCGAAACAAGAAGCTCAATGACGAGCTGACCATCCTGCGCGTCTCGCACCAGGACCTCCAAACTCGCCTTCAAGACTTGCAGGAAGAGCTATCTCGGACCAATGCCGAGCTTGAGAAGTCGCAAAACCTCAATGAGAAGCTTGAAAATGAGCTCTCGACCATCCAAGCCGAGGCGCCCAATGCTTTCCCTTCGGGAGCATCTGTCGCCCGCTATGCCCCTTCGATCGCACCTACACGGAAGCTGGGCGGTGGTAGGATATCCCCTACCTCTTCGATCGTGAGTGGCTTCAACCCCCGCGGTGCCGATCGCGACTCGCCCGATTTTGCTGGCGGCGGAGCTGGTGGCATTCTCCCCATGATCACCGCACAGCGCGACCGGTTCAAGAAGCGTAACGCCCAGCTCGAGCAAGAGCTGTCCGAGACCCACAGGACGGTCTCCCAACTACGACAAGAAATCGCCGCTCTGCAGCGGGACAACCTGAACCTCTACGAGAAGACGCGCTACGTGTCCAGCTATAACCGCGCTGGAGGCGGCATGGCATCGGCCACCTCGACAGCCTCCTTCTCATCCAACCCTAACCCATCCGCTGTCTCCTTCGGCGCAACAAGCGGCAGCGACGGGAACAACGGTGGCGGCGGCGTAGCACTGGACCGGTACAGAAAGGCGTACGAGTCCAACATCTCGCCCTTCGCGGCGTTCAGGGGCCGCGAGTCCGCTAGGGCGTACAAGCGGATGAGTCTGCCGGAGAGGGCGGTGTACTCGATCACGAGGATGGTGTTGGCTACGAGGACGAGCAGAAACTTATTTGCAGCGTACTGCGTGGCGCTGCATGTGCTGGTATTCCTCTCGCTGTACTGGATGGGCTCGGCGGATGCAGACCAGCATGTCGTGACTGCGGCAGTGGGTGCCGTAGGTTCGGCGGCGGGAGGAGCAGGAGGGAGTGGTGGTGGGGAGTGGAGTGAGGAAGGGTTTAGTCATCGGTAGGATCGATCGAAACACCATCCACTCGGGAAGGATTGGTGGAAGGAAGAATGATGGGATGACGTGAAGGAACTGCATATCGAAGCGGTAAAGAAGATTGCGGCGTACCAGTGGGCACCTGGAACGGATAATTCGGCCTTGCGTCCTACTTTTTCTTGGATCGATAAAAGAGATTGCGCTCACATGCTGGTTTCGAAACAACCATATCAATATCAAGCAAGTACCGCGTGTATCGAAAAAAATGGATGATTGGAGCGGTAGTTCCATGGAAGGTGGTTGGAAGTCGGATGTGGCAAGATGAAGAAGGAAGTCTTGGAGGGTCATACGGGAAGGCCAAGATCTGGGCTACCGTGCCGTGAGCGCCTGCGGGAATACTAGGCCGGAGAAGTGAGCCTGGCATGCCTGGTTGGCCATATCTAAAGGCTTTCTTCGGATGTGGTGGCTATCATTTTTCAAGTCTTGATGGCTTGTGGTTCATGAAGAGTGCTCCCTCATTGGGTTGGGTTTTGGTTGCCAGCGAAGGCTTCAAGAAGAGGGGGGTTGCAAAGCGAATAGAGTGGTTAGTATAACTTGTACTATTGTATAATACCTAAACTTTTTGGAAGAACTGGATGATCAAGCAGCGGTGATCTATCAAAGCAATACATCTACGTTACCTATAGACAAACAAACAACCTGAAAGTGCCATCCCGCTGTGATAACAACTGCATAGACAAGATCTCGTCACTCCCGCCCGCTCACCCACCCAAGCCAACTGGAAAACAAAAGTCCCACCACCACAACCACGAGGAAAATAGATCACCTACCGTACCTTGCGGACCTCAGCTTGCCATGCATATGGAGATCTCGCCTATGGGGAAATCGCAATGGTGTCATTTTCCCCATTAGAACTTCGGAAATAACGATGCCACGACAGGACATCAGGGACATCATGGAGGGCGGCCGCGGTAGACGGCCGGCGTCTATTTTATTCGATGGGCCAACCAGATGGGTTTGCGCTGGAAGGTGGTTACGGTTATTGGTTTGTTCATTGAGTGGACGCGTGTGTGGTACAACGGGAGTGTGCAGGAGGTATGGAAGGTGAGGAACGGATGGAAGGTCGTGAACGGTCTCTTGGGAGATGCTTGGCTTCCGTGGAAGATGGATGCCAAGGTGTTCTAAAGCGGTAAAAAAGCTTGTGGTGTTTGGTTGTTAGGCTGGTGAAAATGTGTAGGAGAGGTTATGATGTGAGTGTTTTTGAACTGTTCATGCTTTGAGTGTTGTAGCTGGAGGGCAAAGTAACCAACACTCACTCATCCTCCTCGTTTTCAACTTTCACCCTAGCAAGAACATAACGTCGGTGAGGGATTTAGACGACCTTCTCCTTCAAGCAGGTGATATCTGTCCTCACTCTCTTCCAGAGTTCTCCAGGACACCCCTCGCAATCATTGACTCGAAGTGTCTCGAATTCGAAGGTTGCAAGTAGGTAACCTTCCACAACAGCCGAACAGCGGGCAACACGGCATCCGAACTTGAAGTTTGTCAAGTCGACATCGATCTGTGTCCAATGACAGCTCTCCTTCCAACCTTCATGAAGACATGAACAACCTGGACTAATTTCCCCTCTTTTCGTCCTTGTCGTCGTCCTTGTGTCCCTTCCTCGATGTCCGATGCCACCTCCCATCTTGAGCGACCTAATTTGCCTCTCCCAAAAGAACCAATTCTCGCAAGAGACTGGTCCAGATCCCAATATTTGCCCAACTATCACCTCCCAAATTCCGCGTACAACCATACCATTCCCGGAAAGAAAGAAAAACGACAAGGTTGGGCAAGCGAGCACGGCGAGGAAGCAATCTATTTTTGCCCACATCTGATCTCTCTGATCTCTCAAGCTGATCTGACGTTACATCAGCACGGTTGGTCGGCCGTTGGGCTTACACGACGGGTCGAGAGCGAAGCTAGGCAAGTCGGACTAATTCGTCCTGCTTGGACTAGTGTGCTTGCAAAACTTAGCCGCCCACCCTACATTATTAGCCCACATTCTCAAAACATGGTCTCTCGTCTCTGTGGTCCAATGAACTAGTACCAGGGGTCCTTCCACCCCTACGCTACCTGTCGTGGCCTCGTGGGAGGATTGACGAGCGAGAAGACGTGCAGACGGGAGATCGGCTTCGAGACAGTTCATGTTTCTTGATTTTGTGTTTTCGTAGGAGGAGGTGGAAGAAAGCAGGAGAGACCGCGTACTGTTGCGGATAGATTCCATTGTTTTGTGTGGGAGGAATGAAGATGGTTGGCAGGAAGGAAGGAACAGGAGAAACAAATGTCGAATCAAGTAGTGCGAACCCGACTTCTTTGCCCACATCCGACACGATATGAATCAGATAAAGCTGGTGGTCGATCCTCTCAAACCTCGAAGACCCTTATGGGAGTATCGTCTTCGATGGTTATTCTCCGTCTCACCTAGCCTCATAAACTGACACTGACAGGATACACTACCTACTGTTGCTTGCTAGGAAGTCGGAACTTTTCGGTCGATCACCGGACGGCCATGCTGCCACGATGCCGGTCCCCAGACCGTCGATGCCTTGATTCCGCGTGGATGGGTTACGATGGTTCCAACACTGGGGCTCTGGCACGATGTGCTAACGATGAATTGAGAAAGATCTTCAGTGCTCAAACGTTCCAGATTCTGCGCGGTCGAAACGATGGAGGAAGTGGTGGATGGTGGTGGTGGTGGATGATGTGTGCTTGCTGGCTTGGACAACTCGACATTCGTCCACATGTTGTTTTCCATCTTTCCATCACGCGAATCTTGAACCGAAAATATCTCCAGAATCAGTTATCGATGACACTGTCCTCCAATATCTTCTCGGATATACTACCAATCAATTTGACCGCAGTATCAACAACCGAAGGCTGGGAATCTTGACTGTCAACTCGACTTCCACCTGGAACTTTTGTGAGGAAGAGAGGACGACGACGGAGGAGGACAAACAACGAAGGGACCACAAAATAAAGTGGTACGCTAACACAACGAACCCCTACTAGCGCACGGTCCCGGCGCTTGCAGTGGATCAGACGGGGATCTGACAGACAGGGGCTTGTGTTCCCTTCTGTTGTCTCTCCGGATGACAACCGCTCGGTTCATCCAATCAACCTCCAACGTTTCCAATTCTGGGGGACAAGGGGACCTGGGCCTTGTCTTCTCTTGATGGTCTCTTGGTGTCTTCGTCCTCCAGACCACACTTTTTTCTCGACGGGAGCACCGGCGGCTGCCCACCGAACCACTGAACATGCAGTGTTTCCTCCGTGTCCTCACCATCCCCGGTCATCCAAGATGCCTTGAACGCCAGGGTGGTAGCACCGCGTAGCGCTACCACACCCTCCATGTTCTATCTTTGAGTACGTACTCAGCAAGCGAAGTGTGTGAGTGAGTGCGTGTAAACATGGGTGTCTATCTCTGTGCCGCCGTCCCGTAAGAGCGTTGCGTCTCTCTGGTCCAGTCAAACGGGTGGATGGGACTTGTTAATCTATTTAGCCCTCCAAAGCCGCCGCTTCTGGGAAGATGATGGAGGGTCAAGATCGACATCCTCTCCTTCCATACCGGTTCTCATATATCTGCCATCCAGAACCTCCTCCTCCTCCTACCGAACCTCTCATCTGATCTGACTAGCATATTCACTGGTTGGATTTTTTCTTTGAGAGTCTTCTTTTGGTTGTTTCTTTTTGGGTTTTCTGTATCACGGTTTCTCTGGGTTCTTTCTAGTCTCTTAACGGGTTTTGACGATTTCCTATTCATCATCATCACGATACCCAATCTCAGCAGCAAAAAGGACCACTGGTGGTTATTGGTTTTCTAAAGTCTCAAGTCTCAACAACAAGCAAAGGCGGCTTTCATAATTTGGGCAACGACAAAAGCAACGACTTCATCATCTTCCTCGAACTCACAACCTACACAACAAAAAACAACATCACAATGCGTGCCTCACTATTCCTCTCGGCGCTCAGCGTCTCCTCCGTCATAGCCGCCCCAGTACTCCCCGAGATCAACGCCAACTCAGCCCACGCCGACTCCCTCAAGAAGGTATCAGAGTACTTCAACCTCCTCGCCGTCAAAGTCCAACAAAGCAAGTTCGAGAGCGCCGTACCAACATGTGATCTCTCCAAGGTGGTCATGCCCCAAGGTAAGCCTCAGTCCACAACCCTCTTCACCCCCGTCTCTCTCACCTCACTCACTAACAAAACTCTCCCAAAAAAAAGCCCCCTCCCCTCTCCCCGCCCCATCCTTCGGCCTAACCCTCCGCCACGTCGCCCTCGGCCGTGGCACCCAAAACTACACCTGCGACACCACCAACAGCTCCGCCATCCCCGTCGCCAACGGCGCCGTCGCCTCCCTTTTCAACGCCTCCTGCATCGTCTCCGCCTACCCGGACATCGGCGCCATGTTATCCGGCGTATCCATGAACTTCAACCTGTCCAACCTCGCCTCCATCGCTTCCTCTCTGCCTCCTTCCTTCCTCAAACAAACCCTCGCTCCCACCTCCGGCATGGCCGTCTCGGGAGCTCATTACTTCACCAACGCGTCCACGCCGTTTTTCAACATGGATGCGTCCCAGTGGAAGATCGGCGAGGCGCCAACTGCTAAGAATAATAGCACGCCTGCTCCCGAGGCGGCGGCGAGGGGACAGCAGGGCGAGAAGGCGGTTCCGTGGTTGAAGTTGATTACACGCCCGGGAGCGACGGGTGGACTGCAGGAGGTGTATAGAGTGGAGACGGCGGGCGGGAGCGCACCGGAGACGTGTAAGGGGATGCCGGAGGCTTTTGAGGTGCAGTATGCTGCTCAGTAAGTTTATCCTCCTGATGAAGTGTAACGTGGAAGATGTGAAAGGGGATGATGGCTAACCGGTGGTGAAATAGGTACTGGTTTTATGGCAACTAAACTCCCAGCCGCGGGTGTTAGTGACTGAACTGAGTGAGCAAGCTAAGCATCAGACCTGGAAAATGGAAACAACGAAACTTGTATCATACGGAGGAGGGTCTTCCTCCTCCTCTTTTTCTTTTCTCTCCTTTGTCTTCTTTCTTAACAATTTTTCTGTGTGCAATCACTTGCATTTTATACCTACCTACACCACAAAGAGGGCGTTAATGGGCGGCGCCGAAAAGGCACATTGTGTTGGATGATGGATGGATGGATGGATGGATGA
Organism: Neurospora sp. CHS-2018b; assembly: GCA_009806015.1. Classification (NCBI taxonomy): domain Eukaryota; kingdom Fungi; phylum Ascomycota; class Sordariomycetes; order Sordariales; family Sordariaceae; genus Neurospora; species Neurospora sp. CHS-2018b. The sequence continues at coordinate 464,723 of RAOV01000010.1, read as the reverse complement.
AATAGCACGAACGAGCTATGATTGATCGATATAAAACTCTCGTTAGTAATGGTGATGATGGTAGTTGAGGCGAAAAGGTGGGAGTGACTGCTGGACTTGAGAAGCAGAAGAGGAAATAAAACTGAATGTCAACTAAGAAATTCCGTTGGAAAGTGATAAGTGCGATGACTTAATGCCTGTGTGTTTGACAACGCTGTGGAAGATAAGGAAGTAACGACGTGAGATGAGTCTAAGAACTCGCACACATGTTTAACCCTTGGGCCCATCTGCAAAAGAATGGTAGTATGATTAACGCCTTCAAAAAACCGGCTGCTTAGTTTTGGCTTCCTCTCTATATCTTGCTTCTTGCTGGTACGTTCCGGTTACCCTGCAATTAAGGGGTGTGACTTGGCCACTCACTAGCTAATACGTTACGTTACGATCACTCTTTCTTCTTCTCTCTCCTCTCACCCATGCCCCCTCCATAACCCGTTCCCTCAAATCTAAGAGGGCTCCATCCAGTTGACCAGATCCAATACCTGTCCCGCCGTAGGGTGTGTATATCCTATCTTGAGACGTAGACGCAAAGGCTGTAAACAAGATTGGTTAGAAACTTTATCAAGAATAGACGAAACCGACAGAAACCGAAAAAGACTTACCCCAGTGCAACCTGCCACTCTCATCATCTGCGTAGCCTCCGCCCCCGGCGCAATATCTGTCGACGAGATGTTGAGCAGTTGTAGCTTCTGAGACTTGGGCACCGCCGCTTGCAACCCGACAGCTGAGAGCGGACCGCCAGGGAACGAGTTGCGGAAGCGAGCCGTAGCCTGGATCATGCCCTCGGCGTTCCGCTGTATCTGGATGGTGATGTTCAAACCGTTGTTGTCGTAGCAAGGATGTCCCGCCACAGCAGCGGGCTTAGGCGCCGCTTGTGGGGCCGGAGTGGGAGCCGCAGCTGGAGTGGTGTTGAAAAGATCAAGAACTGCTGATGGAGCAGCCGCTGGTGCGACGGCAGGTGCAGGAGAGGGCGTGGAGGTAGGTCCTTGCGAGAAGAGATCCATGATCGAGGCAACGTTCGACTGCGCAGGAGCTGGAGAGGTCGAAGTCGGAGGCGAAGTAGCGCCGCCGAGGATATCGGCGAGAAGGTCGGCGTTGTTCGTTCCGCCGTTGGGAACGGAGGGAGACGGGAGGTTGGTGTCTCCCATGAGGTCGAATAGGAGATCCTCTTCCTTGGGCTTGGCAGCCTTGTTGGTCTTCTTGCCCGCCGCCTTGGTGGTCTTCTTGGCAGCTTCACCAAGTACTCGGGAAGACTCCTTGATCTGAGGGGGAGGCATCTTCTCGAGCACACCACGGCGGATCTGATCAAAAGAGAACAGGTTGCCGTATTCCACCGCACGCTGTTGAACTTCGACATCCAGACTTGTCTGGTGGTATTGAAGCAGACGACGAACTCTCTCAATCTGGGCTGGGTCTTGCAGCCTAGTGGTGAGTTTGATGAGTGCTGTGATGATGTACTCGGTGGTGACCTGGGTAGCATAGTTGCTGTTCAAGATGGTTGTGAACAAGTCGATGATCTCATGCTCCTTGACCTCCTGCACGAGCTCCTCCTCCTCATACTGACCACCCCTGAGAAGAGCATCGCCATATTCACCGATGCACCACGCGCCAGCCTGCGTCAGACTTTCCTGGGTGATATCCTTCTTCAGATTGGTGTAAAGCTTCTGCACGGCGTATGTTTGTAGCTCGGGAGTCGTAGCGATAAGGCGGATGAACGAGGACAGGATGGGCTCCTTGACGTAGTTACCGGCCAACGTCAAAACACGGAGCATTGTATCGACATGCCACCTCTTGTTCGGCGCGTACCTATCAGCGGCGATACCGATCTGGCTAGTCATATTAGGCTTAAACTCATTGTCCGCCACTTCCAGGAAAGCCAACAGTTCCCGGATAAGGACGCGGACGTTGCTCTCGTTGATCAGGGTGAAACTCAGGTCAAGAGCTCTCCTCCTGATACTGATATCGGGGTCCCTAAGGCACTCCAAAATGGTGTTCCGGTGCCTTTGTACAGCATTGGTATCGATGGCCACCACCTTGACCAGCGTGTTCAGCGCAACGTAACGGATATTGTTGTCCTTGTTAGCCAAGAACTTGCCCAGAATATTGACACCTAGCACGCGCAAGCCGGCATCGGCCTCGATATCGAGAATTGTGAGTACGGCCTCGTAAAGGATCGAGTTTCCAACGTTCTTGGTAGCGTCGGTGTTGGTCGCAACCTGAGCGAGGATATCGTTGATCTGCTCTGTCGTCTGAGCATCGCCGCGGGCTAGAACTCGGAGAAGGCGCAAAATCTTGACCTGCAAGAACGGGTCGGTAATGCCCGTAACGTCATGCTCCGGCGCATAACCGGAAGAAGCCAGTCCCTTGAGAGTCCTCACGAGTACCGGTACGAACTGCCTGAACTTCTCGATGATGCCCTCCTCCCCACCCTCAGCCTCGTCGGCTTCGCAAAGGCTGGTCACCAGTGTCAAGCCGCAAAGCAACACGCCATGGTTGCGGTCTGATAGTAATTGCGCCGCCTTCTCGATAAAGTGTTCTTGCAGGTCCGGAACCTTCTTGCATATCCGCATCGCACAAAGAGCTGCCTTGCGCCGGATGTATGGGTTCGTCGTCGATATCAGCGTTTCGATTTGGGGGAACAGATCTCTGGACATCTCGACCGACGCAATGTTTCCGAGGGTGCAGAGGGCGAGGCCCACCACATACTGGTTCGAATGGTTAAGGTCGCTGTTGTAGCCGAGCGTCAGCATCACGTTGCGCATCCACAGTCTTTTGGCTGAACATCGTACTTTTGAAGGGAGTTGGTGACCAGAGTAAGCACTTCTTGGTTCTCGTCGAGCAACAAACTTGTCGCGAGATGGCCTAGACGCTTGTCGGCGAAGCGCGGAGAGGCCAGGAGCTTCAAACACTCGATCTGACCGAAGTGAGTGCGCTCACCGAGGGTGAAGAGGTATAATAGCTTGGCCACATTGTTGCGCCTGCAATGACACAGTTGATCAGCAAACCGAGTTCCCGGGGAAGCTTGGGTGTTGGCAGCTCAAATGCACCTGACGCCGTGATCGTGGCTCTCCTCCCTGAAGCTGGCTCTGATGGCGGCGCTCTCTTTCTGAATTACGGCCCTCTCGTCGGCGATGGTCTTGGCGGCTCGGACATTGCGAATAAACTGCTTGACTGTTACAAGAGTCAGTTTTGGTCTCGTTTTGGTCGCTCGAGTCTTGGGAGTATGGCGATGCCGCGGGCGCACTTACGGGAACTCATGGCGATGCAATCATTAGGGGCCCGCAAGGGGGCCTGTCTAGGGGATCTGGACCAGAGTGGAAGTGGAAGCGAATGCTCGAGCTCTCGAGATGGCGGGGGAGTTGCGGAACGGAGAGCGGATGGCGGTTCTTCGCAACTTCAAGCAAGGGGTATCCGAAGGAAGTAGAGGCACGCAATGGACAAAGTTACGATACGGTAAAGCAAAGGTACGTAGACATTCCATGAGAGAGAGGATCACCTTTGGGAACCCCCCGGCCGAAACACGACAAGTGGAAGCACAGCACACAATGGGCGGGCGGCGATGTGGCCATCGGATGCGCTTGATTGGAGCTCCTTGACCGTGTGTCCACTCGACCTCTCCCAGTCCGCTCCCAGACAGCACGGCAGCGGTACTCGTGGCCTCAGGCAGGCACCTCTGCCCTGAAAAGCTTCCCGGCAACGGCACGACGGCAAGCGCCAAACTCACTGAGAAGCATGGGCCACAGGGACCCTGGACGCTGTTTCTCAGCTGGGCACTGCAGCTCCAGGTCGGTACGGAAGGTGGGGCCTAGACCGTCTTGTCAGGCACCCTGACGGCCTCACCGGAAAAGGGGTAATCAGGGTTAGGGTCGGATATTGATGGCCACCGAGTCTCTGTTCACCTGAGAGTCTCGAGACCGGCCACAAAATCAGACACTGTTCCTTTCGATACTGGGGTTTTTTCTTGTCACAGCCTAGATCTGTGAGAGTGATGAAAACGAATACAGAATGTTGAGATGATATCCGCTATTTTCTCAGTTGGAGGATGCAAACGAAGACGTGTAAGACCTTGAAGCTCGTCAAGATTCACATTAAACAACGGCGAGTTCTTGAATGATATGAATGATTATATGGACATGAGGCTTGTTTGAAAGCGAAGTTGATGAAGTGTCTACCTTCACTGTCAGTGCCAATGTCATTTAGCGTAAATAGAAAAGCCCAGCCGCATAGCTGTTGGCAACGACTAAAGAAACATGGAACTGTCAAGGAATATGCGATTCATCTATCGTCCGCATATTAATGGGACTGATGAGGGCATCACAAGCGGCGAACAGCCTCACCGCAATCTACAGCTATCAGCGAACATAGTTACCTAATCCTCCATACATCGACGGTGACCTGATGATGGGTTAGCTCTCTAGATGCTGTGCCGTATGGATGAGTACAACATGAAATCCCTATAGGGCTGATATCCACAGAGCCAGCTTGGGTTGATGTCGCTAGGCAGCACTGCCACAATCATCCTGCACGTCATCCCTACCCGTTGACAGGTCTCGGGTCTTGCTGGTCCCTGATGACGCGAATTCGGCAGCAAAGGTTTCTGTAGCAAACAGCAAGGTTCCGTCTGAACCTCCGGACATGAGTGTCACTTTGCTCATGTGGTGCGGCTTCCACTTGCCGAGACAACGCCGAAGAAATGGCTTCTCACTAGCAAAGGCGAGTTAAATTTGATTGATAACTGCTCTGAAGGTAAACGGCCACAGACTCAAAGTCAAACGGAGAGCAGCTTCAGACAGTTGCTAGCGTCCACCTCTATCAACTTCACCCCATTCCTTCCCGAGCTTGGCGGTTTGAGGCAGGTGGAGAGATAATACCCAAGCATAATGCACGACAACGAGAACACAGGCGATCCTTGCATAACATACCAAGCGCGTGGGAAACAAAGCTATCCCATCACGTCCGAACGGAGGCATATCAACTAATAGTGGTATTCAAAGAGAACGCTAAAACCTGTCTTCGTGTAGAGTCGGAATGTAGGAGAAAGCCGTTTACTTCTGCATCATGAGCTGGACGAACTCGTTATCTGTTGGGACAAAGGGGTTAGTAAGCTATATCCAGGCTGGATCGCAAGACTCGAATACGTACAATCGATACGCCCATCGCCGTCCTGGTCGGCCTCGCGGATCATCTCATCAACCTCGTCATCGGTAAGCTTCTCGCCGATGGAGGTCATGACGTGACGGAGCTCGGCAGCGGAGATGAAGCCGTTGTTGTCGCGATCGAACACCTTGAAGGCCTCACGGATCTCCTCCTCGGAGTCGGTATCCTTCATCTTTCTGGCCATCATGGTAAGGAACTCTGTAGGCTATTGTCAGCGGCGAACTGGCAAAGTCGAAAGTCCGTGATGTTCATACCAGGGAAGTCGATGGTGCCGTTGTTGTCGGCATCGACCTCGTTGATCATGTCTTGAAGCTCAGACTCAGAGGGGTTCTGGCCCAATGAGCGCATGACGGTACCGAGCTCCTTGGTGGTGATTTGGCCTAGCAGCTGTTCAGTATGCATGCATTACGGTACGGCGCGTATTCACATCGCATCTCGATTCAGGGGCGGGCGGTGAGAAGTGTTCGGCGCGTCGCAAGTATTACGATCCAATGCGCTTGCCGCCGACGTGGTGGTGAAAAGGTTCGGGTATCTGGGGGTAGGGTTTCGGAAGACTAACCATCGCCGTCCTTGTCCTGTATGACGTTGTATCGGGTCAGTCATCAGGCTCGCAGGATTTGCGCCAAACGGCGACACAGGGGATTGAGCATTGGGGACAAGGAAGCTCGGCGCAAGGAAGCTAACTTACAAAGAGGGAGAAGGCCTCCTTGAACTCAGAGACCTGCTCTTCAGTAAGGGAGTCCGCCTGTTGTTGATAGCCTGGTCAGCATACATCCGCCCGTCTCCTTTCCAGCCATCATCGTATGTTCGCAGCCCGCTGCCCCTCGAGCTGAACCGCGGGGTTCTTGTTGCGCCCCAACAGCTTCGACCGGAGGCGCCGAGATAAGGAATGAGCATACCATCTTGATAGTATTAAGGGGTGGATAGAAAGTCTGGGGAGAGCGAGCGTGTGAGATAGTTGGATACGTTTGAAGGAGGATCCGAAGGTGTTCTGGTTCAGAAGTGGTAGATAGGTCGCAGTAGAAACGAAACCGGTTGGTTAGGTAGGTCCAAGTCCCCGTTCTCCTAGTTCGTCCTTGGGTGGAATCAAATCGTTCCTTAAATGAGCAGCTGGGGCCGCCGATTGCGAAGCAGTGGAGGGAGGCGGGGCGGGGTCTCTCCCTAACACGCTCGCTAAAATGAGACTAAAAGACGCCCTGGAGTCCATGGCGTCTCACAGGTGCTGCAACTGCATGGGATGCATCACCACCGTCGTCAGCCCCCCAGACGGGCCAGACAGCGGCCGGCCAGGCAGAGGGCAGGCAGGAGACGGGAGAGACGGGAAGGGCAAGGTCGACCGACAGGCGGAAAGCTCCCAGGCTGCCAGCTGACCGACTCTTTGAGAGACACGCAAACGATACCCCTTATCGGCGGCCCCCAAGTGCCCGGCAGGTGACATGCATCCCATGTCATCATGCCCCCATCCCTGGAACTGGCCAGCATTGTGTTTCTGAACCGCCGCGTCAGCGTCATTGTCAGTGGTAGCTGCCCAGTGCTATTGGCCCTGTTGCTGTTAGTGAGAGAGAGAGAGAGGCCGAGAAACATCCCCCCCGAAGATCGACCTGGGAAGGAGACACTGGCCTGGCACTCGACCAACCTCGACCACACAGCCGTGTCCATGCGATGCGATGTGATGCCATACCAATTCCAATCCGCCTCTGGACCGCCATTACCACCAACTACCTTCAATTGATTCCCAACTCCGACCGGGACGACGACTAGCCTTCGGCGTGCAACCGAGGTGAAGGGAGCCTTTCGCCCTTCCGGCGTCCGCCATGTGGCGCGACCGCACTAATCTGTACGGGAAACTTTCTTAGACACCTCGGAGCTGAGATCCTTTCGTTAACATCTATGATTATTATCACAGCTATATCTCGTACCGGCAGTCCTACGCCCACCACCCGACCCAGCGCAACCGATATGCCCCTCAGAGCGCAGGCGACCGCTTCGGCGGGAGCTCCGGCGGGGCTAGCGGCAGCACGGGGGTTCTCTTCTCGGCCGACGATGACCGGCGCGGCCTTCTATCGGCGGGGGCCTACGATGTCGACGACGGAGATGCGGTAATCGAGATGGACCTGCTTCCGCCTCGGTGGGCGGATTCGTCGGACGAAGTGTCGGAGCTGCTGGCCGACATCGCGCGCAAGAGCCAGAAGCTGGAGCGGTTGCATCAGAAGCACGTACTGCCAGGGTTCGACGACGAGGAGGCCAAGAAGGACGAGGAACGTGAGATAGAGCAGCTCACGCAGTCCATCACCAAGGGGTTCCACGACTGCCACCGCGTCATCCAGCGCATCGAGCAGATGGTGCGCGAGGGTAAACACAATGGCCAGATGAGTCGCGCCGACGAGGTCATGGCCAAGAACATACAGATCAACCTTGCTACGAGAGTCCAGGAGGCCAGCGCCAACTTTCGCAAGAAGCAGAGCGCATATCTAAAGAGTGAGTCCCCCTACTTACCCGCACCCGATTCCGACTAAACAATAATGCTGACATCACACGCTCTTTAGAACTAAGAGGCATGAGCGGCCTTGCCAGTCCAACCCTCGACCGAGTCTCAACCCCCCTCTCTTCCCTCGGCCCCAGCGGCCTCCCACCCGGCAACAGCTCCAACAGCGCCTCGATCCTCGAATCCGACGCCGACCGGGTCTTCTCCCAGTCCACTCTACAAGCGTCAACGCACCAGAAGCTGCTTCACAGCAACGACCAGGCGATCTCGCAGCGCGAGCGCGAAATCGACGAAATTGCTCAGGGCATCATTGACCTGTCCGATCTGTTCAGGGACCTGCAGACCATGGTCATCGACCAGGGCACGATGCTGGACCGGATCGATTACAACGTGGAGCGGATGGCGACGGACGTGAAGGAGGCGGCTAAGGAGCTGACTGTTGCGTCGGGGTATCAGAGGAAGACTACCAAGAGGAAGATCATACTGCTGTTGTTGATTCTGATAGCGGGTATGATTATTTTGCTGGTTATCAAGCCGAAGAAACATGGGGGGTGAAGAGAGTGGGGAGAGACATAAGAGGGACGAATTTCAAGATGCTATGTGTGGGATGATCGAGCAAGATGGATGGACGGGTAACCAGGATCACTATACGGTAAAGCGAAAGGGGTGAGGGAAAGGAAGAGAGACGGAAATTAAGTAATGTAATGAAAATGGGGGAGGGCGTCAAGAAAGGACACCGGAACCTGTTTGTATGACGACTGTAAAATCTCAACATTGGGGGTTATGAGGACGAGGGTTTGAGGACCACGGCCCCTTATTTCGAATAGATCTGTTATGGCTTCATGTTGTGATATGGCTGCAATCTGCTTCGAAAAGATAAACGTAACCAGTTTCACGCTCGATCAAATCCCCTTTTGAACACAAGGCTCCGGTACGTCTCAAGTTCGATGATCATCCTGTGTAATTTTTGTCTATTGCGCTGTATAAACCCTTTTCGTAACCTTCCTGCCCTGCTCTATATAAAAGCCATGTAAATGAAAAAGAAAATCTTCACTGTGTGTTGCCCAGATGGTATGCAGATTCCATCCGACAACCGCCCGTCTATCTAACTTCTTCTTCCTTCACTCCTCTCTCGTGGGTCTAACCCCGTCTTCTCTTCTCTTTCTCTCGGCCCGTCTAGCTCTCACGTCTAACTCACCGCAAGATTAAGGGCAGAGACGTCTAAACCAACACAACTCTACTGTATCACACCCTAACACCCATTTCCCTTTACTCCAGGAAGGTGAACAAGTTGGTGTGCAAGATGTTCATAGCCCGCTCGGCGTCCCTAGCGTCGATAACACAGGAGATGTTGATCTCGCTGGCACCTATATTCAAATCACAACTTGTTAGCCATCCTCTATCCATCCATAAACAAAAAGAACCAAAACTTACCCTGAGAAATCATCTCGATATTGATCCTATGATCACCCAACGTCGAGAACATCTTTCCCGAAATACCAATCATATTCTTCATCTCCGCACCCACCAGACTGAGGATAGCAAGACCGTGGAGGACGCTCACGTCGCCGCAGTCGGCCAGGTCCCTGACGGCCGCGTCAAAGTTGGTCATCTCGGCGTTGCCCATGTGCACGGCCACGGAGACGTGCACCTCGCTGGTGGAGATTAGGTCGACCGAGACCTTGTGCTTGTTGAGGATGGCGAATAATCTCGCCAAGAAGGTGTGCGCGATCGACCGCTTGTTGGAGTGGATGTTGATGATGGAGATTTTGTCCTTGATGGTCACGGCCGTGGGACGCTTGGGTTTGTTGCTCTTTGGGCAGCCATTGGAACCGTTGGAGCCGTTGCCGTTGGGGGTGCAGGTGCCGTTCTGATGATGCTTGTGTCGATGGAGGGTCTGGTCGGGGGCCAGAAGGGGGTCGGGCTTGACGATGGTGCCCTCGCCGCGCGGGTTCTTGACGTTCTTGATGCGGATGGGGATCGGGGGAGTGGCTTTGATGACCTGGTCCATGGTCAGGTGGTGGATGACTTCGGAGCCGTAGAAGGTAAGCTCGGCGGCCTCGGAGGGCGTGATGGAGGGGACTAGGCGCGCCGTGGGCACCTTGGATGGATCTGCGGTGAAGATGCCGTCGACTTCCTTCCAGATCTGCAGCTCGTCGGCTTTCAGGCCTACGGCCGCGAGAGACGCACATAGGTCCGTGTAGCCGCGGCCGACGTCGCCGTCGAGCAGGCCGCCCGGCACGTTGCCGAAGAAGCCGGTGACGACCGGTACGCGGTTCTCGCAGGCGAGGATCTTCTTGGCGATGATCTCGGCCGCGTTGCGGTAGAAGGTGGCGTCGAGCCGCTCGATGCTGGCGTCGAAGTGCAGCACGTCGGCCAGGTCGACGTATTCGGCGTCGACTCCCCGGTCTTTGAGCATGTAGGCCATGAATCTGCAGCTGAGCTTCTCGCCGAAGCTGATGACTCGGTCCTTTGCCCGCGAGTTTACTTCGAGGTGGAACCGCTTGGCGGCTTCCAGGTACTCGGTCAGTAGCTGGCACTCCTTTACCGTCTCCTCCTTCACGATGGCCGCAAGCTCGGCGTCCTGGATGAACTTGTCGGCCGCGGCGGTGTGGTCGCTGCAGATGTCCTGCATAACTCGCTTGGCATCCTTGAGGAGGGCATCTTGTTTCCGCTCGTCACTTGAATCTGCGGCAATGGCCTTGAGATTCTTGAATACCTCCAATAACCTGTATAGCTGTGTTAGCTGCTGGTCATGATCACCGGTTTTAAGGGGTCCAGGCTGAGTGATGATGAGATGCACTACTCACCGACTTGTGGTTCCAGTAACCTTTTTGCCTGTGCTCCTTGCTGAGCAGACGACTACTAGCCTATGGTCCTTCACATATGCTCTGCATTCAAAAGTGAGGTCAGTCATAGGGTCCTTCATGAGAGGCGGGTGGACACATATGAGACACCACACCCAGATCCATTATCCATACCTGATGATATCCTCTGCGATTCTGTCGGGGAACTTGCCCACGCTTGTACCACCGAATTTCTGCACGATCCAGCCATTGGGGCTGTCGTTCTGTAGTAGTAGGGACCCGGCCATTTTTTGTGTGGAATTTTATGTAATGTATGAACTTCGGGGAAAGTATGGGGTATCTCAGGGATGAGTGAGTGAGCGAGTATTATCTCCGATGTTTAAAAAGATTATTTGGTATCGAGACCTCCTGCTCACTGTGGTGCTTGAGGAAGTGACTCAGCCAGCGCAGAATGTCCGTTGTCCCTAGTCGTTGCGAAGTCGGCGCTCGGCAGCCAATGATGCTTTGTCCGCCCTTGTGTTTCAATGGAAGGGTCGCAGCACAGGATCGTTCTAAAAACCTTAAATTTAGCGGCCCGAAGAGTGGAATTGCAGCGCCAATGGGTGTGTCCGAGGTCGCTGACTGCCGCTGAAGTGAAGCGAGGGGTAATATCAAAAGATTGACTGGTGAACTGAGGCGAGGCTGTATGAGAGAAAATGGTTTGAGAAGAAAACAAAACTCGATGTCTTGGAAGCCAAGATAAAGAAGAGTTATTGTTCTCTTGTTCCCTGTCGACCCCCTGTCCGGAGCTGAGTCGGGGATTCCATGCGGGGGTGGGGTCTGTTGTCGTCCAGGCTCTTGTTTCTGTTCTCCGGTGTAATGTATAAAAGAACCATCCAGTACAACGACAACAGAATACGCCAAATGATGGTTGAAGAGGAGGATCAACTTGTAAGATTCGTCTCACGATATTTCCCTGGAGCAAAGTAGTCCGAGTTGTAACCACAGTAAGCAATCCGGGTATAAGTAACTCAGTAAGCAAAGCGAGAAGCGCAGGCCCAGGCTTCACATGAAACACGGAAAGCTCTCTTGATTTTACGTGTACGCTTCATCTCTGCATCTCGCCTGCATCCGTATCAGATATTCCACGAGCCACATCCCATCCATCGATAATTTCACGAAAACGAACAAGAGGAAGAGCAGAAGAGTCATAACGAAACGAGCCCTAGCTTTCTCCCGACCTAGCATCAATAGGCTGTCGGACTATCACTGACACCGCCTAAATAACCTCCAAGACCATGCAACGGTGTCCCGTTGTGCGGCTCTTGAGAAAAAAAAGTCTCATCCTGTAGCGGGGCCGGCAGTTCTCGAGGCCTCGTCGTTCCTGAAGAGAGGCTTCCTTCACACCGTTCGAACAAAATGCTTTTGTGTTGACGGCAAGATGCAGCAAACAGCTCCTTGGCTTGCAGCGTTGTATCGCAGATTAGCAGTGACAAACAGCTGTGGAGAGTTCTCTTTTGCCTGCGGCGCCCCCCTGGTGGGTCGAATATCTGTCGCCGCCACCGGGGCACGACGCTGACGACATGGAAGAGGCTAGGAGGCTCCGTCGGGAGTCGGGACGCGGCCTACGCTAGTGAAAAGGAGACGACAACCCGATTCAGGGGTTCCAAGGTTTTTGAATCCTGTACAGTAACGACCACCTTTGCTTAACATTTATGGAAACTGCGGAAATTGGTTCATGATATTTTGAGGATCTAGCAACGGAAGTTTTAGGAACGACTACATAGGTATCTGTTTGGGAACTTCGTTTTCGCCATGGGTGACTGATACGGTATGCTGTGTTAGTCCCACTGACCAGGGCACTACATTAGTACACGCCTCACCACCTGAGAAGCACTTACAGTCCAAAACTGGTTTGATTGTTAGTTCGAGACCTCGGGTCAACTTCCCTAGGCGTTTTCATACTGTGAATATGCCTTTTCCAAAACAAAATACACCGTATTGGATCTTAATGGTGCCTTTCGGATCCGTACCTAGCCATTTTCATGCTATGAATATACTTTTTCCAAACTAAAATACACCGTATTGGATCTTATCATCAATACCTTTGGGATCCGTACCTAGCCATTTATTTAATCCTTAAAAGGTTTGGGACAATTCGGAAGATATTTCGTCTAGTATACTAGGAGTAGGTATCAAACTAACAAACAAACCAGCACTAGATTGTACAGACAACGACCACAAGAGATGACCGTTGCCAGATTTACCTATCCCAGAGGTAGATGTACAACTACCTTATTTGGTTTTATCTATTCCTTCCTACTACTCCAACATGGCTCTCTCCTAACCTCCCCAACAGTGCCTTTCTCCTTCCTTCTCCTGCATCCGATCTATCATACATCATACAAGTAGCTATCCTAACCATCCATGATCGGGTCTAGAGTGGAGAAAGACAACGCCCTAGAAGAAATTTCCTAGACATAATAATAACAATCATAGCAAGTAAATATGTGATATGTACATAGTGAAGAGGTGACCGCACCCTCTTCATCTGAAGAGAGCATCGCGTGAAGCATGGGCCTAATTTTTCGGCCATTTGCTTGGCGGGTATATGGTGGAAGATCTGGAAGATTCCTGGGTCCGATCGGGCCTGTGAGGGATAAGATATCTCTCGGTGTTAGCGGCCCGACCGACTGGGAAGCTGCTCGTCCCACGCGGTAGATGGCTGGCATGCCTCAAGCTCATTACCACCTCCTGTGGGTTGTGATATGGGAGTGTGATTGTTGGAAAATTCATTCCGCCATCACTTTACTCCCTCACCGGCTTCTTGCGCAACTTTTCAGCCTCTTCCACCGCGTCATCGATGTCATCCTCCGCCTCCGCAAGTTCCTCCTCAATCTCCTCAACTTCACTGATATGAGGATCGCCAGAGGGCGGGCGGTGATCCGAGGAGACGTCACCACCGCTCATCTGCCACTCCATCAGCTTACTGAAGTGGCTATCCTTGTTGGCGCTCAACTCTGTGTAGCTGCCAATCTCAGCCACGGTGCCCTCGCTCGAGAGCACAATGATCTTATCAGACCGCTTGATGGTGGACAATCTGTGAGCAATGGAGATGGTGGTGCTGCGGCCCTTGAGGAGTTCCGCAAGCGCAGAGTTGACCAAGGTCTCTGATTCGGCGTCTAGGGCGGAGGTGGCCTCATCCAAGATGAGAATATCGGGATCCTTGAGGAGGGCGCGAGCAATGGCGATGCGCTGCTTCTGGCCACCGGAGAGCTGGGCGCCACGGGCGCCGACCTGGGTCTCGAGGCCATCGGGGAAGTCGCTGATGAAACCGCAGTTGGCCTTCTGGGCAGCCGCAATGATCTCGGTGCGCGAAGCCCGGGGCCTGCCGTAAGCGATGTTTTCGGCAATGGTACCCGAAAAGAGAACGGGCTCCTGGGCGACCATGCCGATGCGCCGGCGGAGAGATTTGGCGTTCATCTTGGAAATGTCGACGCCGTTGATGGTAATGGTACCGGACGTGGGGTTGTAGAAGCGCAGGAGCATGCTAGCTATTGTGCTCTTGCCTCCTCCCGAAGGGCCGACAATGCACACGTTGGTGCCCGAGGGGATCTCAAAGTCGAGGCCGTTGAAAATCGTAACCGCGGGTCTGGTAGGGTAGGCAAACGTCACGTTGGAGAACTTGATGGGACCCTGCGCAGAAGTAACCTTCACACCAACGGTCTGTGGAATGGTCGGCTTGCGATCCTCGAGCTCGAACAAGCGGCTCGCTGCGCCGACACCCTTCATCAGTTCCGAGTAGAAGCCGCTGACACCGAAGAGACTCGAACCAGCAAAGACAGTGTACATCATAAACGAGGTCAAGTCGCCGAGAGACATGACGCCTGAGCGAACGAGGTTTCCACCCACAATCAACATAGCCAATATTGTCATGTTACCAGCCCAGCTCGTTGAGGAAAAGAAGACACCTGAGACAATGGCTTCCCTCCGACCGAGCGCGAAGATCTTTCTGACCTGGTTGTTGTAGCGATGAATTTCTTGCACTTCAGCGGCAAAGGCCTGGCTAGTCTTGATGTTACCCAACCGTTCCTCGGCGATCTTCATGAGCGAACCAACGTTCTTCTGAATCTGCCTGCTCAAGTTGCGAATCGTGCGACCATAGAGTACCGCTCCAAGACCGATAGGGGGAACCATGATGAGAATGATGGATGTCAGCTTGGGGCTGAGCCAGAACATGGCCGCGAAACCCGCCGCACCGCTAACCAGAGAACGAAGACCATCAGACACATTCTGGGTAATGCTCTTGCCCACGACAACGGTATCGGAGTTCAGTCGCGAGATCAGATCACCGACCCTGTTGGCATCGAAGAACTCGGCATCCTGGACGTAGGTGCGGCGGTAGAGGTGCGTGCGCAACCGAGCCACGACACGCTCGCCGACGATACGGAGGATGATGATTCTGCCAAAGTTGGCCGTCGCACCAAGAGTGAGAAGGCCAGCGAGACCACCGAAGAACTGATAGAGGGTAAGACCGAAGAGCCGAACCTCGTCGGCGGAACCCTGAGTGGAAAGATCCAGAATCCTACCGACAGAGAAGGGGATGGACATGGTAACCGCGGACGAGATAAGAAGCAGGACGAATGCGACGCTCAGAGCCTTGACCTCGGGGCGCGCAATCTTGATCAGACGCCAGACCTCGGCGAAGCCGGGCTTGGTGCCTGATTGGGACTTGCCATCCTTGGAAAGACGAGCGCTCATGTTGATATGGGCAGCCTTGTGCGCTCTCTCGCTTTTCGTGAAACCGTGTACCTTGAGGTGTTCTTCAGATGCATCCTCCTTGGTCTTCTTGAGATCTTTCGCCGCCTCTTCCGCTGTCTCTGCCACAGCCTCCTTGGCCGACTGCTCCTGTAGGCGGGCTTGCGATGTCGATAGCTGGCGGAGAAGGCCAAAGGGGGAAGTCCAACGTTGGGATTGTACGCATGGTCGTGAACCGGGATAGGAGGACGAGAATGGAACTGAAGCTATCACGAAAGGTGTCGTCGAGGATCGGGGAAGTGTTGAGAATGGACGGCAGGATTTCGCGGACAGGATCGAAGAGGTTATAGTGGGTGATTTTTGGAATGGCAGCAAGGCCGCGAGCCCGGCGCCGCTACCGCCGCATTGGGGGAGCAGCACGGCGCGGCGCACCGCTGCCCCCGTAACCATGGTGTGAAGTATATGTGTCTTGGATATATCGTGTGTAGGTAACTAGTCTCGCTGTGTCGAGAGATTTCGGTGTCGAATTTCTATCATATCATGTCGGTATTGTAGTGGGCTATATTACTAACAACTGCCTGATGCGAAACCGCCAACACGCATGCGCGCGTGTATCTGCTCTTGTCAGTGTCCGGTTCCCTTGCAGCAGCAGTCCCTGCACTGCGTGCGAATGGGTGGATTTGGTGATGTAGGTGGTTGAGGGACTGAAGGGAGGAGACGGGAAACGATGGAAAGGAAGTTGAGATGACAGGGCAGTTCGGCCGGCTCGGCCGTCGGTGCAAAAACTGTCCCGGCGGACGGGATCTGAACTGCAGTGGTCAATCGCCGGTTTTGCGCTACAGCAACTGCGATTTGGCGCTCACCTGCAAGTTCGGGGGCCACGACGGCGGATTCGATTGTTCTTCAATTGTCCCCCCCCCCCCCCCCCCCCCCCCCCCCCCCCCCCCCCCCCCCCCCCCCCCCCCCCCCCCCCACCCCCCCCCCCCCCCACCCCCCC